>OY728141.1:1207195121-1208640121 GCA_963277665.1 Viscum album
TCAATTATTCTTGATAAATCACCATTTTCTCAAAAAATAACTTTTGAATCCCAACACACACAAAATAAATTCTAAAACATGATTTAAACCAGTGTCACCATTTATTAAACATGATATGCAAATTATAATTCGCATTCAAAATCTGCAATATGTATTCACAAATGAAAAACACCCAATTTCCATTGGAAAACCCACATTCAAGGGAAACCCATTTCAAAACACATTAAAAATTATCAAACCACGCCCATAATTCACATAACACACTATGGAACTCATGAATACATTTTTAATACATTAAATAGTGTCTACACATGGAATCTTCTTCCTCGTGTGAAGAAAATACTAGAATTTGGTGCAAAATAATAACCATAACATAACCACACCCTATAATGGAAATATCGAACTTAAAACATCAATATCAAACCCTAAGAAACATGTTTCAACACTAAATTTGCAAGACAACCCATTTAACAACATATATAATTGGAAAATTAGGGGAAACCCTTGACTAGAGAGGGAAAATAAGAAATAAACCACTTACTTGTCAGATCCATGAAGAATCCTAGCCAAATATCCTACTCAAACGGATCTAAATAGATAGTTGATGATGGGGGAGGCATGCCTAGGGTTATTAATACCGAGTGGTTTTGAAAATGAGTGTTTGGGTTTATTTCAAAGGGGGTAGTTTATGAATTTCAAAAATATAATGATATGGACATGTGTATATTTTTTAACATGGTTTTCCAACTGTGCAGACACCATGTACCCCTCACTATCCCAAGAGGCACCTACAACACAGTTATCCCACACAGTCTATCTTACCATGCATAAGTTGTGTAGTAGCTCTTACCTCGAACTACCTAGATACTTCATTGATAAATGGGAAGGGGATAATGTTATGTACTAATCTTGTGCCAAATTTTTTCTGCATTCTATCAGACAAGTTCAATCAAATTTCTCCAAGAACTCAAGAGAAACCCAAAGGGATAAATTTTTTAAAAAATAATTTGGAAAATGCCTCAAATAAAATCACTGGTGTGACACATGGAATAATATCATCAATCATTTGAATTAGGGTACCAAGAATCAAAGCATCCTAAAAAGGTATAATGTTTTTAATGTGCCCACGGATACTAGAGATATATTCCGAAACAAGTTTCTACAAAAATGTAGTGGCTTTGATGTGTGTTTATAAATGAAAGGAATGTTTTTTTTTATAAATATTTTTTTAATTATTTATTTTCTTATTCATTTTTTAAAATTTGTTTTTGTAAAAAAATTTACAAGGTGTTTTTATAAGCATATAATATGATAGAAAATGAAACACTTCTATGTGTAAGTCAACATAGATGTAGGGAGGATGTATGACTCTGATTATGCTCCATAAATGGCGTAACATTAAAATATACACATTGACTGCAAATATCAACATGATTTCCTTGACATCACTCAATAATAAAAATAATTTGGATGATAAAAACATGTATGATGAATTTATATACACTATAGTGCTTAGAGATAATTGGTTGCGGTAAGTGAATAACATTTAATTTAAAATAAATGAAATGAAATTAAATATTATGATATGAAAAAGATGGTACACCACCCATTGAGAACTAATTTTAGTTGTTCTTTAGACAGACATTGATGAATCTCCACCAAGAACTAATATTATTGTGTACCACACATCGGCCTATTTATCAGAGGGAGTGTGAAATCTATTCATTGAAAAAAAATTATCCTAGAAGATGAAAACAATATCAATGGAAACTCTTCAAAAAAATTGATGGGTGGAATGAAATGAAAATAGCCTATATCATATTGAAATAAATATACGACATCTAATGAAGGTTATAATAAATAATTGAAATTTTTGGAAAGGAAACCATCATGTAGATCATGAAATTTTCATTTTTTTAATTTGCATAAGATAATAAATTCCCTTACCAGAATTATTTAGTAGATAGATTATATCCATAATATCCTTTAATTCATTGTTTTGGTTGATGATTTATCCCAATTCATTACCACTTCCAACCACTAGCACTATAAAATCCATTGGTTTCCATCTCAATTCATGCACCATAGCTTAATTGATATTTTCATGGATTATATTATAGCTAGCATTTTTGGTCATTTCATGTGATGCATTTTTATCCACCATGAATATAGTATTTGTGGTGGCCTCAATTATTTTAGGTTACTCCATTATGTCAATAATGAAATTTTTGTTAAAATTTTCTTTTATATTTGCCTTATCAAATTTCTCCATTGGAAGATGTGTCATTTTGAACTCCGGATTCTATAAGAAATTACTTTATTCCCTTATTTTTAAAATACTATAAATATCATTAACCACCAATTATTGTTGATATTATTACTCTCAAAATGTTTTATATGTCTCAATTTTGAAAAAAATGCATACAAATATAGAATTTCAAGAATACATGATGTTATGCCATTTGAAAGGATGTGATCATAGACAGAGAAATTAATGTTTAATAGGTTCAATTATAACTCTAAGATATTAAATAAGGGCCCCTGTCTAATGTACTCATCATCTTAAAAATGTTAAATTTGATAGACAATGTATAGGTCATTTTTCACTTTGTGATTGATGGATTGTGAACTCTTTGAAGAAGGATCTAAAATCTCTTTTTTGGGGGGCTATTATATTCAATAGAGTATAAGACTAATATCTCATATTTTTGAAATGTGATCTGATTTTATGAATCGATTTTTGATGGAGAAGATTCATCAATGGTATGACTGGAAGAAGGATCGATCAACGCAGTATCATTATACAAATTAGGAACCAGATATTATTAAAATAGAAACTCTATTCTACTCTTATAAAAATAATTCATTTGAATTAAATAATCATGTTGTTGTCCGGTGACTATTTATACCAGATGAGTTACATGATTTAACATATCATTTGTTGAGGAAAATAATTTTTTATTAGGTTTATTTTAAAAATGAATCCTTTGATTTATCTAAGTAATAGCATAAAAATCATGAATTCAATTATAGAATCATTTGTTTCACATGAATTTTCATGTTCTATATTTTTCAGGAATGCTTTGATATTGAAAATGATCAAATGGTTTTAAAGGGATTTTTTTCATGAAATGGTGTAAAATAATCATATGGATCATAACATGGACTGAAAAAATAAACGGGATTACCAGGAGCTCTCATATGTGGTGTCATATTGTATTTCAAACCATGTAATGCTGGTTGGTAGGGTGGGTGTTATTTTTAAAAATTTTGTGTCTCCCCAATAATCTTTAATTTTGAGTGTCATTAATATTTTCATGCAATGAAAAAAGAAACACCTGTATTGGATTTGAACTTATATTTTTGTTTTTTATAGTTTGTTAAAAATTTTGAGCAAAATAACTCTTTTTAAGGAATTTATAATGTTACAATTCCATCCAGAAATGGATTTAGAAATTTTTTCATTGGCATCACCATGAATGAAATTTTTTAATATTTATAAACCTAATAACTATTAAAGAAGTGGAGGTAAAGGTACAACCACATAAAAAATGTGATTAGACACTATGAATATTCTATTGGAATAATTTTTAGACATATGAGTTCTTAATGTGATTAACAATTGAAAAGTTATAAAATGTAAATATGTATTTAAAACAACAAAATAAATTTACTAAAACAATATTAGTGAACCAAACTATGCAATGGAAGTAAATATGATAATATGTATGTGTCATAGTTATGAAATCCATTCAGGTGCATGAAATTCCGATTATTTAATTTCCACATCAGAAAAATTATTAATTTAATTATCACTAATTCCAAATTAAATTAAAATGATATCTGATCTCATTATATAAGTTTAAACAACATTCAAATTTTATTAAAAATCATCTTTCATTTTTATCTCCATATTGATGAATAATTTGGACACCATTGTAGCACTAAATCACATTATGAAATATAATGACATGTTTCTCACTAAGTCTGCGTTTTTCCTATTTTGGGATCACTCAAATTAGATTACTAATTAAATATTACTCATTGAAATTTTAAGTTGAACACAAACAAAATATAAGTTTTTCAATTGATATATTTTTTTAGATAAATCACACTAATGTTATTTTTTTATTTTCTCACACGCATGACAGACTTCCCGAAAAAGAAATTCTCTTATTATCTCATAAGAATAATTACATATTAGGTATCATAGGAAGAAGAACAAAAACATGTGTGAAAAACCCAACATAAAATTAATTCAAAAACAAATACAATTAAACAAAAAATTAAAATAAATAAATTAATTCAAATGGAAATAAAATATTATAACAATTAATTGGAACAAATACTCCATCATGTTTATCACAACCTGACACCAATAAAATTAGACTTTCATTACGCAAACATGACACATAAAATAATATAAAAATATCATTGTGTTATTGTTTATTTGAGTATCACCACATGATGCCACGGATGATGAAAAATAATAACTTTCACTCTATCGATCACTGAAATGTCAAACCAAAACAGTATACCACTGAAACTATGATTGTGTCAATGTTATCTATTTTCACACAATGATCATAACATCCATTGATCTTAGAAGAAAATGAAAACCATCTGTAGTTGTTGATGTAGAGTTTGAACAATAGAAATCACCAATAATCATGCACCGACATCGATCAAATATATAGTTCATGGAAAATCAATTATTATGGGATGGGATTATTGAAGGGGTTTTCTAATCCTTGTGGAATGTGATATAATGTGCAAGAGGAGAAGGGGATTTCTGGCCATGAATGGTGATGTGGAGGTGAGGAGTAGTGGAGGGGTCGGGCAGGGGTGGGGTCAAGGGTTTAGGTAGAGGGACTGATCAGGTAAAGGGGGTTGGGGAAGGGGGTGGCCTTGTAAGAGGAAGATGGTCAGCAAAGCTGGTCGAGTGAGGTAGAGGGAGAAAAGGGGGATTCCTAGGTAAGAGGGGTAGGGGCATGGACGACAGAGTGAGGGGGTGGGAAGAGGGTGAGGGTGAGTTGGGGGTGGGGGAAGGAAAGGGTAGACATGGGAAAGGGGTTGTAAAGTGGCTTGTGGACACATGTTAGGGATTCCAGTAGTAGTGATTATCCATACGGTATGGATCTCGTGCACATATATAGAAAAATAAAAAAACATAATATCTCATTAAAAATAGATAAAACAATCTGCATTTAAATAATATATAAAAATAGAAATACACATATAGAAAATTTACAACATTAATATTAATAATTGAAATATTAAAATATCCTTAAAAAAATTATGAAAAAAAGTAATCTACTAAAATTTATTATAATAAATATATATATATATATGTATATAAAATAAAATAAAATAAAATTCTAAATAAAAATTTAATCTACACACTTAATAAATATAATAACATAAAATGTTAATATAATTTAAAGAAATCAATAAACTAATAATAAATAAAATGTTAACTAAATTAATAATATTAATAATATATTGTTAAATATATAAATTATTAGAACTAATACAAAATTTTAAAATAAAAAAGTGTTATACATTAAATTCAAATATTTAATAAAATTAATATACACTAATAAAAATAATAAAATACCAATAAAGTTAAAGAGGTATGAAATAAATATACAAATATATAAATAAATAAAATAGGGTTACATGTTAAATTATATTAATATTTGTAACTAAAAATAAATAAATTAAAATTTAAATAAACTAATAAAATACTAAATTACAGCTATTAGTATAAAAATAGACTACAAATATCTAAACATCTAAAATACATCAAAACTACACAAACAACGTGAAAGCACTAAAATTAGTTTGAAAAAAATTAAACCTAAATAATAATATTATTAATAATGCATGAGAAATCCATGTGCATCAATTATATGTGCTACCAACTCTATGAATAATATAATGTGAAATTTGAATAGATTATCATTAAAATAATGGAAAATTATTTGGGATATATCATGACATCAAATATACTACTATATACTATATGCATCAACTACTTATAATATGATGAATATTTATATTTTTCAACTATGGAATAATATGAAATGATAATTTTATTATGATCGTTATTTCACGGTAAAGTTTTTAACAGTAGAAACTATATATATAGTGATTTTAATATATACTTATATGTGTAATTAATATTGTTTTTAATTAAAAAACATGTTCTACAACATTAAGATTGAAAGTCAATGATAAATATAAAATGTTAGTGGATTGAAATATTGGTAAAGATGGAAATATCACAATGGAATTTAAATTTAAGAAACATAAGTTGTTTCAAGAGATAATATAAATATTGGGTTATCACAATTTAATAGTAAATCATTTCAATTCATGTTTAACAATTAGTAATAATAATGTATGATTTTTTGAGTGAATCCTATGTGTAGATTGTCCCCTACATGATTAGTCTAATTAGGTGGATAATTATAAGAATTTTTGAATGAAATACATAATAGAAGGTAAAAATTAATATGACATTTTAAAATAACCTTAGTGTATATCTCTGTTAAATTAACATAAACCGAGAAGCCAAAAAATAATTAATATGATGAGAACATAACATAGGGTCTACCCTTCATGACGTTTCGTATAAACATATAACTGTGGCATCACACTCAAAAATTTATTTCCATACCTAATGCACTATCTTAGTTTATATCATTATTCCTTATGATATAAGACTGGTTTAATTATACATGGTTATTTATCTTCAATGGATAAATGTTTTCTTTTTCGATTGTCCATATGTGTTCCACCTATATAGTGGATTTATTAAAATATTATTTTTCATTGTTTATCAGTTTATTTTTTTCATTGAGGAATTTCTGATGAGAGTACTTGCTTACCCTCTAGATTTTTATAATTTTTTGTATTACTTGTGCTACAATGAATCATAGTTTTACTAAAATATATTTACAAAATAAATTTATAATGGTTCAATGGTATGACCCATGTATTTAATTATGTGCATTTTTTGCATAGTGTTTACATGTACACATATCGTATAGTTGTGATGGAATGATGTTTTGTTGTCATGTGTTAAGGTATAATGGTTGGAGGATCATCATGAGTTAGATATGATGTGGATACATGGGGTGTGATGATGTTATCCTATTGGTTCATGGGGTGCATGGATATAATAAAAAGTTTTTACAGGGTGGTGGGATGTGATGATAATACTACACCAACTACATATATTTGATCATGTCATTATACATGGTGTATGTATGTGGTGATGTGGATTTGTGGGGTGCACTGATTTAATGATGTTACTGTATAGATGATAGGGATATGATGATGTCACTACAGATGGTGAAAAAATGTGATGATGGAATGATTGGTACAAGTTCATTGTTGGGCATTCTAGTTTGTATGGAAAAACAAAATATTGATTGATTTGGATTGATTATTCCCTATTGATTTTACATTATGGTATACCTCATTAATCAATCAACATGTCTAGAATACTGTATTTCTTATTCCAAATTTTGATAATACATTGGTATTATTTTTTATGTTAACTGAATGTGGTGTTATTAATGTGAAAAATATTTGAGTATCACTTTATCTATTAGAATTTTCATACCCTTTTCCTTTATATATTTTTTTAATTAATTTCTATCCCAACATTATATTCCTTATGGATATATACTTGAATAAAAATATGATCTTACCGAGTGCTTACTTTTACTCCCCCCGACATAATTCTACATGTTATTCAAAGATAGTTAATGGGTGATTGGTGATATTTTTATTGAATATTGGATGGTGTCAAAAGATGAATTATAGTATTTTTGTTCAAATTAAATGTATTTATTTTACATATAGGATGTATGAAATTTAAAATAAATTTTGTTATTGGTTTCAACATATCTTTCCATTGGAATTAGTGGCTGTTTATTGATGGTAATATCATTTATCTTATGTTTTAAGAGTGTAATGCCTCCCATTTTAGGATATATACCCTCAGTTCTAGATGCTAAAATAGGAACAATTAGAGGTTTGACTTGAGGGTTCACACCTTCATTCCCTATCAAACTAGGATGTATTTTTGTTGGTATAGGTTGAGAAATTATTTAATTATTAAATTTATTATACCAATCAAATTATATTTTTAAAATCAATTTCAAAATGTTAATTAGCATAAATACATTTTTTCCTTCAATAAACATTGTTTTTTTTATGTTATTGATTTACAATAATAAATATTTAAATATGATATAATGTTCAATATATGGGAGTATAATATTATTTTATGGAATAGTTAATATATTGATATTATAATATTGTATACAATTATTGATGTGTTTAATATATTTTTTAGAATATTTTATGTTTGATTTTGAAATGAATGACTTTATAAAATTTACATCAGTTATTTACTATTTTTGTTTAAATGTATTATTGATAAAAAAATTAAATATTTATGTTATGAATATAAAAATATATATAAATAATCAGTATGAAAGACAAAGTAAATTTCATAAAAATTATTAAATTCTATATCATATGGTTTACCCAAGAACTTATGCAATATCATATCACACACTTGTATAACATAAAAAAGTATAAAATGTAAGATATTTTGTGGAGTCAATATATGGATAAAAAGTGATAAAAAAATTAATGTTGGATCGATAGTATGATAAATATGATATTGATTGTAGTATCAAACTATTGTGTTGATACTCAATATAAAATAGGGGTGAATTGCATACTAAAAAAATCCTTAATGAAATTATATATAAACAAAATTCATAGCACCTCTATGTTCTACTAATTTCATTCATTCTGGAAAAGTGATTCTGGAATTGAAACATAACAAAAGGTTATAACAACAACGATTCTACCTTAATGCATATAGAATCCTATTTAATCAGAGTACATGTCTACGGAAGAATAACATAGTTATACATTACTCAACACCCAAAATTACAGTGGATAAAAATTGAAACACTATAAGTAACAAGTAGTAAATCTTTTATCCCAAAGAGAAGGATATCCAAAAACCTTGGATAAAGGTCTCTTTATTTATACATTCATGAAAGTCCGTCTTACCCAAACCCAGGTAAGCCCTCAATCATAAGATCGGTATCTGTCTTGCTATACCCACAAGCCCTTGATTTGAATGGAAATCAGCACCTCTGACTTCACAACCCGAAGTCTCTGATTTTGTGGAAATTGCAACTCTTCACAAAGTAATTCAGCTCAAAGAAAATATTGAACAAGCTGTTCAAACATTTTTCATGATTCTTGAGAGTTTATAAGAGCCTCTCTCTGTATAAATCACATCAACAGCACGTAAGCGAGTTCTACTAAAAGTAAAGTATCCAAAAAGTTCTGAGCTCATTCAAATGAGCTATGATTTGTAGGCACGACTTCAACGGTCAGCTCTATCCTCTAATAGTCACATTTTTCCTTTAAATTTGGAGGGACCTATAAACGTGTCACTGAAACAAAGGTTAGTTAGTAACTTAGTGCATGCCATCATTTTATATCCAATGCATGTGTAAGAAAAAATATGATTTTGAACAAATTCATTTTTTGGAGTGTATGAAAAAATGAATGATCGATCTCTAACAAAAAATTCATTCAGTATCTATAATATAGGGATATTTAGATTCTATATTCCAAGGAATTGGGAACATGAATTCTATAAAATTACGGAGTCTAAATTTCAAGGAAATTTGGGATCTTGATTCACAAGAATTCCGAAACTGAAGTTAGAAAGTTCAGAATCTGAATTCATTAGAATTCAGAGTCTGCAATCAGAAGGGTTTGGAGTATAAATTCAAAGATCTTGGATTAAGAACTTAGTAGAGTTCGGAGTATGAATTCATTGAACTAAGAGTCAGAACTCATAAGAATTCTAAGTCTAAATTCAGAGAACTCGGAGTCAGAAGTCGGATCATGAAAATAGAATGCTCTATATATATGCATTATATGATTCTAAGGTTTTGGGTGTGAAACCAAATTTAATTCTTCGACATAATTAACAATGATAAACATGGTAAGGATAAATTTCGTTGGGGAAGTAAATTTTCCTTATGAAAGTAATGCATAGGTTAAAATGAAATTTTCCTTAAGATAAGGTGTTTGTGATTTTCAAAACAAGAAGAAATGGTAAAGTCATAAGGAAACCTCATTGACTCAACAATTTCCCCAAAAATGAAAGAATTGAAAAGTCATAATGAAACCTTATTGACTTAACAATATCCCCATTTTTGGAAAGCACAGACATCTTTACGAAAAAGAATAAAAGGACTTTGAAAATATTTTTTAGGACATTGAAAATAAAACTTATCTCCCTTATCACATGGGAAATGATGAATATTACTAACTCCTAATTAGGATTTGGAACACTAAGGATCATATTCTAGATATCATGAATGATATTTTTTCATTATCCTGGATATGAAGATCTTTGTAATGAAAACTCCCCCCTTATATGAACTCCCCTTACATAGGGACATTTCTTCTTTACTAAGTATTATTTTTTAGTTTCTCCCCCTATGTGATTTTAAAAACGGAATTGGAGGTAATGGAAGAAAAATTATGGTACCTGGAATATTAGTACAACACATCCAAAAGACAAGAAACCAATGATTTCATTAATAAAGGAAAAACTTGTACAAGGAAAGGAATACAACAAAAGATCAGATTTATGAAAGATCATCCTTCTTTTTCCTTAGGCATCAACATCTTCACTATAGTCTTCAGCTTCATGAGCTCCATATAATCTTCCTATACATTCTTAAGAATCTGTTCCTAATACTTATCTCTCTTCTCTAAGGCTTTTATTCTATATTCCTGAGCCTTAATAACATCTTCCTCAGCCTTCAAGAATTTTTCTGCTTGAAAATCTTTTCTTCAATATTAATCCAAAGATCCCATTCTCTCTTCCAACTTAGGGAAACTGAGTACGAATTTCCATTAAAATCTTTTACTTCTTTCATAGGAGTATTCTACTCAAGAGTTAGCTTTTTCTCAAAGCTACTCATGAGATCCTTGATCTTACCTTATTCAATTTCAGAAGCCACCTTGACACCATCTTGGAACTCATGAAGTTATCTCAAATCGTCAACTGCCTTCATTGACTCGCCAAAAATTTTCATATAGGACCTTTTGTGGGCATCGTGGTTAATTAAGAAATTCTTGAAATCAGCCTCAAAGATTTACACACTTATCCATCATCATGTATGCTGAATCCGATTTCTGATTTAGTGTATGTTGAAGCATCTGGAATCTGGTGTCCATGATTGGAAAAATCGGAATGGTCACAACATGTTTTTTCAATGACTAAACAACAAAATCACGTCTAAGGAATGTTGATTCAGAATCTGAAACTTTTCTAGGTGTGGGATCTTTCTCTAGCTCCGAATGTTTCCTCTTTGAAGATCCACAATCTTCATTCTTCTTTATAACAACTTTACTAGGTGTATCAGCAACCACCCATTTACCCTTATCGTTTTTCGGAATGGCTTACTCATCCGGATATCTATGTTCACTGTCAGGCAGCTGAACAATCATATCTTCATATATGTCTTCTTCCACATCTCTTGCCTCAGCATCCTCAGGACGAATGAATTCATGATTAGAACACTCTTCTTCAGAGTGTGTATTCAATTCATCTTCTCCATTCTTATCCTCTCCTTTA
The DNA here is from genome assembly GCA_963277665.1 of Viscum album. Taxonomy (NCBI): domain Eukaryota; kingdom Viridiplantae; phylum Streptophyta; class Magnoliopsida; order Santalales; family Viscaceae; genus Viscum; species Viscum album. The sequence continues at coordinate 1,207,206,826 of OY728141.1, forward strand.
TCATCTTTCCAAAGTGTACCCAACGTTGAGGATTCAGCTTGAGAGGTCTGGATTAACAATTTCATAGTTGGGATTTCCTTCTCATGAAATTTTTATACTTTCATAATCAAATCTTCAGTATCACCATTGAATTGTACTTCTTCTTCATCTCGTTTGACAACTTCTTTTTTTCAACAATTTTTTCTTGTATTTTTTCTAGAGTAACGAATTTCTTACCTGGAGTCTCAGGTAAAAATTATACCAAGAAATATTCTGGTACCGGAATGATTTATAATGCTTCCTCAGTATCCCTTTGATGAGATTTCACTATATCGGATTCAGTCATATTCTTCTTTAACATCTTTTATTTTTCTTGCTTTTCATGACCATTAGTTGTCTTCTCTTTCAAAGCCTTTGCTTCTATAGGATCCACGCCAAACCATGGCTCTCCTTACTTCCGGTTTATCTTATCTTCCCTCCACTTAGCTACAACCTCATTTGATGTTATTTTTTGACTCTTGGGTTTGGGGGGTGCGGATTGAGCTTCCTTAGCTTTTGGGGTTTTTTCTTCCTCTTCTACTTCCTTCAACATCTTCATATTTCTATCCTTTTTTATGGTTCCGCCACTTCTTATTTCTTTATAACACCATCAACTTATTCTTCATTTAGGTCATAAAATCTTCCTAGGTCCTTAGAAATACCAATTTTCATCCTCTTCAGAGTATCATCACTGACTAGCATGACTTTGCAATTCCTTGGCTTTGAGCTGCATGAATGTTTAAAATATTCTAAGCACCGGACAATTAACATTGACAAAATATCTACATACATGATTATCTAAGCCTTCATGTTTCTGTTCATAATATCCTCAATCGTAATAAGAATATTCTTAACCAGATTGATCTTACTCGGATTAGACATAAAATCTAAAATATACATGTCACTCTTCTTCATTGTGACTTTATACACTTTTCTCAGAATGAGAAACCCTTGGACCCATAATTCAATAATCTGGCGATTTGTAGAAAAGTGAGAAATCATCGGAGTATTTACATTTGTAGGGCCAGGGGAATCTATATCTTTCACCTTAATAAATATTCCTTTGACATCTGGCAACTTATGAGAACAAAATGCATCTTCCCCTACGTATGGAATACCAACAAAACTAGTTGCCTTTGTATTCGAAAGAAAATAATTCTTTCCAAAACACTTGAAGAAAAACATCTATCCTCCTTCAACCCTAAAGAAACTGACTGATTCATAAAACTCAACATGTAAATCCGAGTACACCAAATCATGACCCCCTAGCGTTTATATTAAAACACTATCCCATCAATTCAGCTTACTGTTATTAGAGATAATAGAATCATACTTGTTCAAGAAGTTCGGATGCACCAACCTTTCTCAATATACCTTCCACTCTGAGATTGGCTTGAGAGTACACATATCTTTCTGAGAATATTCTTTTATAGACATTCAGAATTGATAAAACTTTGAAAATTTAGAATGAGATTATTTATAAAGGAAGGACATCATCATGTGAGAGCTTGAGAATCGATGTGGGAAAAAATATCAGGGCATCCTTTATATAGGCATTTGATGCGACAGTTCATGTTCTAAACATAATACAATGGCTAAAAATCCTTCTGATCAGATCTGACAGTTGATATGATAGCCACAAGGAAATCATGGATCCGATATTTTTGAGGTTTTATTTAATAAAAACATTCAGATTTAAGGAAAAGAGAATACGAAAAATTTAAAAACAATATAAACTACCAGTAAATAAAGGAGGATTATAAAAATTCAGGAAGGGAAACATACCATTCAGATTGCTAGGATTATTATTCGTATTGAGTAAAAAATCATGATGAACTATAGATTCTGAAAATTTGATATGAAAAATAATTTGGAAAAGGAAAACCACAATTACAAAAATTTTAAGTATGAAAATCTACATTACAAAAATTTTGAGAACAAAAATATACATTACAAAAATTTTGAGTAAGAAAATCTTCATTATGAAAATTTTGATTATGAAAATCTTCATTACAAAAATTTTGAGAATGAAAATATTCATTACAAAATTTTTGAGTATGAAAATATTCATTATGAAAATTTTGAGTACAAAAATCATCGTTAAGAAAATTTTGAGACTACATAAAAAATGAGATAATTAAAATTTTCATTACAAATGATTTGAAAAAAAAACTCACTAAAACATTTTCATTAGGAATGATTTGAAAAATCTGACTATGAATATTTTTATTACGAATGATTTCAAAAATATAACTATGAACATTTTCATTATGAATGAATTGAAAAATAAGACTATGAAAAATTTCATTAGGAAATATTTGAAAAATCCGACTACGAAAATATTCATTATGAAAGATTTGAAAAATCAAACAATGAAAATTTTCATGACGAATGATCTTGAAAACTAACAAGAAAATGTACTCCCCCTATGAAAATTAGTTTATTACTATAAGGAGATTGGTTTCAATATAAATTTTACAAGAAAAATTACCTTATGGTTATCATTCCTAACATCGGTTTTATTTATTCAAATCTATCGGAGGGTTATGTTTTGTGAAAATATCATCATGTTGATCTTGTGTTCCAATAAATTGAAGAATGATATCCACTTTTTGTGTGTGATTCCTATGAATGTGATGACTAATATCTATGTGTTTTGTATGAGGGTGATGTGCATGGTTTTTACTAAGGTCAAAGACACTATTATTATCACACAGAATTTGTGTTTTGGTAAAACTCATACCATAGTCTGTGAGTGTGTGTTACATCCACAACACTTGAGCACAACAACTTCCTGCTGCTGCATATTCGGCTTCAGCAGTGGAAGGTGCTACTGAGTGTTGCTTCTTAAATGACCATGAAACTAATGAATCTTCTAATAAATGAAAAGTTACATATGTAATTTTTCTATCCATTCTACATCCACCAAAGCCAGCATCCGAAAATATATTTAAAATAAAATTATTTCCAGAATTATAAAAGAGGCCTAAATCCATGGTTCCCTTTAAGTGGAGAAAAATTCTTTTCACTGCCATTAAATGAGATTCCTTGGGATTGTATTGATATCGTGGACTTAAGCATACTGAAAACATTATGTATGGATGACTATCTATCAAGTAATGTAAACATCATATCGTAATTCTAAAAGATGTTTGATCTATTAGTTTCCCAGCTTCATCAAGATAATGTGTGTTTGAGGTACCAATGGGAGTACTAATACTCTTAGTTTTTTCATATACATTATTTTAATGAAGATCATTAATATAATTATGTTGGGATATATAGCTCCTTCTGGATTTTTAGAATTTAGAAAACTAAGGAAAAATATGAACTCACCCAACATACTCATTTCAAACTCATATTTCATTAGATCTGAAAATAAATCAGTTAAATATTGCTCAGTTTAACCAAATATAATGTCATCAATATAAATTTGAACAATCAAAAGATTTTTCTTATCTTTCTTTATAAATAGGTTTGGATTTTCATTTTCATTAAAGTAATTATTTTGAGGCAAAAAACATGTAAGCCTATCAAACCAAGCTCAAGGGGCTTTCTTAAGTCCATTTAAAACTTGGGTAAGTTTATAAACATGTTTAGGATGTTTTTTATCTTAAAAACTATGAGGTTATTCAACAAAAACATCCTCTTGTACAAAACCATTAAGGAGAGAACATTGCACATCCATTTGAATAATTTTGAAGTTGAAGAATGCTATAATTATAGTAAAATACAAATAGATTAAGGTCTAGCTACTGGAGAATAGGTTTAATCATATTCTATTCCTTCTTGTTGATTATATCCCTTGGCAACCAATCTATCTTTATTTCTTACAATTATTCCATTTTCGTCACACTTATTTCGGAAGACCCATTTTAATCCAATAACAGAAGTTTCCATGGGCCTTTCAACCAAGGTTCAGCCATTATTCTTTTCGAATTCATTTAGTTCATCTGGAATAGATTTTATCTAATTATCATCCCCTAAAGATTCATTAGTCATTTTTGGATCTAATTGGGAAAGGAATGCTAGTTGTTCTACATCATTCCATAAGAAACTTCTAGTCCTTGTGGGTTGATTTACAACACCAATGATACTATCACTGGGATGATTCTTAAGAAACAACTGATTTGGGTTCTGTAAAATCTGTTCATCCACATAAGGTAGAAAATCTTCTAGGTTAAATGATTTAGAATCATTTTCTTGGACATTTTCCTTATCAGAAGGATCTTCTAGCAAAGTTTGATAATCATTTTTTGGAAACACAATAGAAGATGTTTGGTTGGGTTGTTAAAAAAAACGGATTAGTTTCATAAAATTTGACATGTACTGTCTCTTCAACAGTACAAGTGTTTTTATTTAAAACTCTATAAGCCTTAGAAGTTGTGGGGTAGCTTAAAAAAATTCCTTCATCAGATTTTGATGAGAATTTTTTTATGTTATCTTTAGTATTCAGAATGAATACCTTACAACCATTAAACTTGAAGTAGGAAAGTCTAGGTTTTCAATAATTCCAAAACTCATAATGACTTTTATTAAGAAAACGTCTAATCAAAACATGATTTATAATATAACAAATAGTTCTTACAGATTTCAGCCCAAAAATATTTGGATATATGATATTTACTCAACATTGTTCTTGTTCTATCATGAAGAATTTTATTTCTTCTTTCAATGACACCATTTTTTTTGAGGTGTTCTAAGTGCTGATAAGTAATGATTAATGCCATTTCTACTACAAAAAGTTTCAAGATAAGAATTTTGAAATTCTACTCCATGATCACTATGAATAGTTATCAAAGGATAATTTTTCTCATTTTCAACATGGGTTCTAAAAATTTTGAAATAAGAAAAAGCATCATATTTCTTTGCTAGAAAATAGACACACGTAAATCTTGTGTAATCATCCACTAAGAAAAATACATAATATTTTCCTCCAATTCATCAAGTTTGTGTTAGGACAAAAATATTCATATGTAATAACTGTAATGCATCAATGGTTGAGACATCACCGACTGATTTAAAACTTGATTTATGTTTCTTATCGAATTGAAAGGGATCATAAACATTTAAAAAATATAATCTATGCTCCAGAAGATCCTTAACTAATCTTTTCTTTGATATTTTGCATAGGTTTTTAATGTAACAGTGTCCTAAAATTATATTCCATAACCAAGAATGATCTTCCATTTCACTAAGGCAAGCTTTTTCTTGATTATTAAGGGCTTCTAAGTTCAGTGTGTAAACATTCTCTTTCCTATTGGCAGAAATAATAATCTCTACCTTGGAATTGTGTACTATGAACATGTCATTCCTAAAATTCACAAGGTAATCTTCATCACATAATTGATTTATGATAATGAGGTTTTTCATAATACCTTTAATAAATAAACATTTTAAATAAATGTTTTTCAAAGACGAACGATGTTACCGATTTCAATAATTTTTCCCTTAGCACTATCTCTGAAAGTAACTTTTTCTCCTTTCGTCTTGATAATATTTTCAAATTAGTTTATGTTACCAGTAATATGCTAGGAAAATCCACTATACTTGTACGAAGTATTTCTATTGGTACTTTATTTATTTTTCTTGAAAATAAGAATGTTAGACTTTCGGAAACCGAACATTCTTGGATCCAGAATTGTTAGACAATAAAATTTCATGTATCCACATTTTTTTAGAAAAATATTCATTATGAAACCCATGATATTAAAAATTATTCAAAGAAAAACATTTCTTCCAATACCCACCACTTTGAAATTTAGTACAAAAGGGGCTCTAGATGGAATAAAATAGTGGTTTTTGAAAACTGGTTTTTTGTGGGAATAACCTACTTCAGTAGTATTTCCTTGAGGTATAATTTGATAATACATCTTTTCAAAAAAAAATTACTAGAAGTAATGCTTTCAAGATATTTCTTAATGTAATATATTTCAAATTTTATTTTTATAACTAAATTCCTATCCTCATGAATTATTTCTTTAGAGTTAGATTTTTCCTAAAAAACATTTAATTTTAAAATAGCATTCTTTGGATCTTACTAAAATTGTTCCATTTTAGAATTTACTTCCTTAAGGTCTTTAGAAAGTTTTTCTAGAAGCTCATCCTTATCTTCATGATCCCTAGAGAGGTCTAAAATATTATTTGTATGAACTTATTCTATATTATTTTCTTTGTTTAATTTATTATAAATTTTACAATTTTTGCTTCTCACAACATGGAAAATCGAGATAATTCTTCATATGAATGTATTTATTCACTATCTAAAGTTGAAGTATCTTCATTAGAAGTAATATGTTTAGAATAGTAATTCTTATCAAGAGATAAATTTGTTAAAGCCTCGGCAGAGCATACCTTGTCTATAAGAAAACATTTTGGAAATAATTAGTAGCAATGAATCTGATTTTTTTTCTAATGATTCATATTCAAGAGATTCACTTCCCAAAAAGTATCCATATCTATCACTCCAAGTTTCATTTTCTTTAATACTTCCCTTGTGCTTCAAAAGATAGAACTTCTTCTTGTTTCATTCTAAATTCCATTCCTTTCTTTCCTTCTTTTTCAATAGTGGGGAATCGGGTCTGATATGACATGTTCTTCTACATTCAATACAAAAAACTTCCCCATATTTTTTCTATTTGCAGTCTCTATTCGTGAACATATTTTGATAATTATTTTGAGCTACTATTTTGTTCATTCCTTGAGAATGATTATCCAATTCAGTCTTTGAATTTTCTGTATCACTAGATTCTGACTGAATAGTTATTTTTAGACTTTGATCTAGTAACTAATTCTGGATTCTTGGATTTCATATTTTTATAAGTAGTTGTAAAAGAAACTCCTCCATTCCCATTCTTATTTTTAACATTATCAGCATCTCACGTCATTCTAGTCTCATGCTGAAGAGGAGTTCCAAATAGATCATCTATGAAAATCTGGGTGACATTCTTGTTCTCATCAATTGTTGTCCTCTTGGGCTCTCACTCATTTGGCATAATGTTTATAATATTGTCTACAAGGGCCTCATCATCCAAACCTTTTTATCGCATAGACTATAACCTATATACAATAGTCATGAACTTTTGATGAACTTTTCTTATATGTTCTCCATAAGGAAAGTTAAATCCATGGTATTTAGCTCTCAACATAGCCGTTCATGCCTCTATAACATTAGAAGTACCAAAATGTGTAACTTCATGTTTCTTCCAGATATTGTGTGTAGCTTAACATGAAGATATTTGACTATAGATATTTTTAGTCATGGAACTTATCAATGTATTTCTGACTCTGAAATCTTCTTGATATTATGATTTCTCTTGATTAGAAAAAGTTCTCAATTCCTTATCAAGAATCTTATAATCTCCTGTCAGTATGATAATGTTATCAACTGCAGTGTTAATAAAAAAATTCTTCATCCTATCACTCCATTAGTCATAATAATTTCCATAAAAAATAGGAGGACTTGTAGGATTTAGATTGATGATAGAACTAACATTTAAACCTGCCATCATAAAGAAAATCCTTCAACACAAACATGTTCATAATAAAAGTTTTTAATCAAGGAAAAAAATATCCTAAGACAGGAAAATAGAACTGGAGTATATCTAAGAAAAATATGAATCTGAACATTATGAGTCCAAAAATATGATTCCAAAAATAAATGAAGAAGAAGGATTCTATTCTAAATCTAATCGTGAGATTAATTCAGATTGAACCGAAACTCTGAATCCAATTGTTGGATTGGTCCATGGTTCAAGGTCACCCCCTATGATACCAATTATTGGATCGATAATATGATAGATATGATACTGAATGTAGTATCAAACTATTGTTTTGATACTGAATATACAAGAGGGGGGGTTAATTTTATACTTAAAAAATGGTTAAGTAAATTTTATATAAACAAAATTCACAACACCTCTATGTTCTACTAATTTTCTTGATTCCAGAAAAGTGATTCCAGAAATAAAGCTTAACAAATGTTTATAACCATAAAGATTCTACCTTAAATCATATAGAATCCTATTTAATCAGATTCCAAGTCTAAGGAAGTATAAGATAGTTATACTTTCCTCAACAACCAAAATTACAATGGAAAAAAATTACAACACTACAAGTAACAAGTAGTAAATCTTTTAACCCAAAGAGAAGGATATCCAACAACCATGGATAAAGGTCTCTTGATTTATACTTCAAGAAAGTATATCTTACCAAAACCGAGGTAATCCGTCAATCCGAATATCAATAGCTGTCTTTCTATCCTCGAAATCCCTCTATTTGGAAGTAAATCAGCACCTTGGACTTTACAACTCGAAGACTATGATTTTAAAGAAATCACACCTCTGCACAAATTAATTCTTCACAAATCAATGTTTCAACAATCCGTTCAAACTTTTTTCATGAAGCCTGAGAGTTTATTAGAGCCTCTCTCTATATAAATCACTTCAATAACATGTTATCGAGTTCTACTAAAAGTAAAGTCGCCAAAAAGTACTGAGCTCATTCAAATGAGCTTCTATTTATAGGCACGACTTCAACGGTCAGCTCCCTACTATAACAGTCATATTTTCCTTAAATTTCTGAGGGCCCTATACATGTGTCACTAAAAAAATGGTTAGTTAGTAACTAAATGCAAGAAATCATTTTATAACCAATGCATGTGTATGCAAAAATATGTTTACATGAACAAATTAATTTTTCTGAGTGTAAGAAAAAATGAATGTTCGGAGTCTAAACAAAAATAAATACAGTATCTATAATACAAGGATGTTCGGATTGTGTTTTCCAAGGTTTTTTAAACTTGAATTCTATAAAATTCTAGAGACTGAATTTCAATGAAATTCAAAATCTAGATTCACAAGAATTCGTAACCTGAACATAGAATGTTTGTAATCTGAATTCATAAGAATTTGGAGTCTTCTATCAAAATTGATCAGAGTCTGAATTCTAAGAACTCGGAGTCCGAACTCAAAAGTGTTTTGAGTCTGAATTTAGAGAACTCAGAGTCAGAACTGAAAATAATTCGGAGTCTGAATTCAGAGAACTCAAAGTCAAGATTCGGATCATTAAAACAGAATTCTCTATATCTATGTATTATATGATTCTGAGGTTTTGGATACGAAACTGCATTTTATACTTAGAAAAAATGAATAATGAAAAACATGGTAAGGATAAATTTCCCTGGGGAAGGAAATTTTCCTTATGAAAGCAAAAAATAGGGTAACATCAAATTTTTCTTTAAGATAAGGTGTTTGTGATTTTCAAATAAGAAGGAATGGTAATGTAATAAGGAATCCTCATTGACTCAATAATCTCCCCAAACATGAAGGAATGGGAAAGTCATAAGGAAACCTTATTGACTCAATAATGAACAGTTTGAGAGGACTATAATTATGACCAATAATGGATGAAAATTTTATATTTTAATTTATATAATTTATTATATATTTAAAACTCAAATTAAATATTAACCATGAAAATAATTTATAAATGGATGTTTTCTCTTATTACTAAATATACCATCAAAAGGAATAGATTCCACTCACCTTTCCTCTGTTAAAATACTAAAAATATACTTCTCTATACTTTTGAGCATCATACAATATAATTTCTCACATATTCAACTCAATCAAATTCTAATCCCTTGATGATTGGTATAAATATTTTACTTTTTAAATCAGTTTAATTTAATTCATCATTAAATCTATTTTTGTATGATTATACCATTCTTTGAATGAAAATTATTCCCTAAAATATGTTTCAATCCTTACACATACAATTATTAAAATATTAAATACACAAATAGTTATTTTATTCATTATAACTTTTAATTTTGGTTATCTTTCTCTTTTAATTTTCTTTACATTATTCTACACAATAAGTTTTTTTTGTAGACCATTTCTGGATAGGTTATCCAATATTTCAATGATGTAATAATACTTATTTAAATTTATATTTAATTATCATGGTATACAAATATATTTCTCATAGTATATATAAATTTATATTCTTAAACATAAAAATGGGTAAATTTACACCTTACATAATAATATTAAAAATTAACTATAATTATATTCAAATTTATTATCCATTAAAAAATTACCATTTATGGAAAATAATTTCCTATAATGAAATATTTTAGGAATATAATTATATAAAAACATTAAAAAAGTAGCACATCTATATTGAATGACACACTTATATATATTTATAACATTACAATTATATAAATTTCATAATAATAAACTCATGAATAAATATTTTTTTGACATTATAATTTAATAAATAATTATTTTTTATAGGAATATAGTTACTCAACATTTATTACTGAAGAAATGAGATAAATCCTCACATATAAAAGATATATTTTTGTTATATCATACGGAATGAAATAAATTATATCATGATATATAAAATATATGAAACCATATTCTATCATGTGATTTGGTATGGAATGACATAATGTATGATATAGATACATCATACCCCTTCCTTAACTATATTTTAGTGTATAATATAGTCACATTATATTAATAAAATATGTGTTCATCATATGTGATGATTATAAATTGTATTCAAAAAATTAGTATTAATGTTCATATCTTTTTAATATTTCTAATCATTATTCTTAATGTTTAAATCGATATAACATATAAGAGTTTCAATTATGAAGTATTATTTGAAAATTATATTTTTTTATTATAGTTTACAAATGGTTTATAAATAATGTTTGAATGAAATATTTTATATAATTATCATAAATGACTAGAAGTACTAAAAAGTAACCTAGGGGCCTATATAATGATTTTAGGGATAGAAAAATTGTTTGAAATTTAATCTATTTTATTTTGATGCACCATTACAAAATATCACCTCTCAAATATCATTATCCATTGAGAGGAAATATAATACCATGGTCAAATAGATGATTATACCCATTGTTTATGTGATTTAACAACCAATACATACATATAGAATGAAATATTCTATTGTCTAATTCTTAATGATCTTCATCAAAATAATGATTCAAGTTAGGATTCGTATCCCTCAATAGTGAATACTGAAATAATAATTTTTTTTATTCATGGTTTAGTTTTAATAGCTTGGAAGATCATGGAATAGGTATCTTGTATTTCATTTCATGAATAATAATTATTTGATCCTATGGTACATTATTATGTTATCAAATGTATTCTATTATTTTTAAGTCATTCAATCATATTTAAAATAAATAGTCAATGGAATATCAAATTTTGTATCATTAAATATGATAAAATTTTTGTATTGTGTCTTGATATATGATATAAGATAGTAAAAAATTAATTTTAACTATGCTATATGATATAAATTATTGTAACATTAGATCTTGTATTAACCCATTAGTTTTTATATATCAAAATTTTTGATATAGGGAATCATAAGCTATGGAAATTAATTTTAAAGTACTCATGATGTTGTAAAATAGATCATCATATTGACAATATGGTAATATGAATATCATAAAATATAATTCCAATTTCTTGGAATGTGATATCATGAGATTTCATCGACTCTTACAAATGATGTTAGGTAGGTTTTAACTATAGTATATCTTCTGATGTAGAGTATATCATAATTTAGGACTGAATGTCTGGAGTTATTTATCATAAACAACATATCATATATTTTATGTTGAAATATATGTTTTCTAAGGACTCAGGTTTTATGACATAAATGATTCATATAATATGAAAATGAAATTTTTTATTTTTCATCATTCAATTAAGAAGAGAATGTGATAAATACTATTTTTTTTATAAATTATGGAAAATGAAATTTGGGGCATTTATTTGATCTATGAATAACTTATACATTTAATAATTACATTTTTAAATAATTAAATTATTAAATACTTATAAATTTTTTACTAAATATATAGAGTTAATGTTACTTTTACATGTGATGAATTTTGGTGTAACTAATAATAGTTGGATATTATTTTCAGTTAGTTACATGAGCCATGATTTGTGTAAACTGTTACATATCAATATTCTTCATACATGTTGATTATTTAAATGGAATGGGTAATTAAAAAAATCATTATAACAATAAAGCATTTAAATTTGATAAATGAGAGAATAAATTGGAAAAATTTAAAACCACATAAAATAGTCAGTGATGGATTAATTCCAATGAGAAGACTGGTCAATATATCAATCATCTAAATACGTAAGTCAACCCAATGTAGAGTGATGATGTTTTATCGTCCATATTTCAATAGGTTTTAAGTGACCATAATTAAATTAGGATTCCATACCAAGTTTAAGATTTGTTTCATCAATATTTGGGAATCCCTAATAGTATTAGGATACCACATTAATAAGGATGTTATGATCCTTATGAAATATTTTGTGCTATTTTATAAACATTTCTATCCATAAGAAACATGGGATATTATTAACATGACGGATACCAAATTACTGATGAATAAATTATATATATACCAATTATTTTTGGAAATATGGATCTTCTAAAACAAATTTTTATGATGTTATAAAAGGGGTTATCATTTTATTTGAAATAAATTTAATAAATTTAAATTCTAAATGAAAGTAAAAAACTGGTACTCACCTGATAAATTCATATCTTTTAGATAAATAAAATCATCATTATATGTCATGACTATTATATCATTAAAATAAATAAAAAAATTAATAAATGAAACATGCTATAATAGTAAAAAAACAAATGTTTTTTCTAATAAACAAGGAATAATATACCATTACTAGGTAAATCCATTCAATAAATCAATATAGATTCTTATGATAATAAATTTAAAAATTCACAAGATGTCACTATTCCAATTATTGTATTTGTTGACTCTTGGTTTCAAATGAAATATGAGATTATGTAACGACCCAAAAATTTCATTAATGGAAAATCCCTCTTGATCCAGTTAAATGTTTCTTTATGTTTTTATAAGATGTCAACTTCTTTAGTTTAGCGTTAAGATTTGTGACTGTTACTTTTATAGCCGTTGAACAGTGATCATCTGGGTAGTTTAAATATAAGGCTTTAACGAACCAATTTTCTACTCAGACAAAGGAGGCGATGGCCTCATCCAGTAGAATCGCCCCTTACGAAGCCCATTTGTCAGAGCTCGGAAAAGAGGTGGCGTCTTTGGGCTTTGCCCTTGACCAAACCCAAGCTGAGCTTCATCAAGTCAAGCTCGAACGTGATCGTCTACGGGAAAAATGGAAGTTGATAGAGATTACCACTCGAGCGATGTTATCCGAGCAACCCCAAGAGTCTGTCACCATCGCACACCTTACCCTTAGGTCTTATGCAGCTATTTTAAGGGGTTATGTAACAAATAAGTAGCCCCATGTTCATGTACATTATTTTTTTTATATAATAATGAATATAATTTCTAGTCATTTTTGATGCCTTGTAATTAGTTTTTAGAGTACAAACGGTGTTTTTAGTTATTATTTAATTAAGAATTAAATTAAAGGATTTTTGAATTAAATAATATTTTATTAAAATATTATTATTAATATTAAATTATTTTTTATTAAATATAAATGATCTTATAATTTTATGAATGTAATTAAAATTTTTATTAAGGTTTGAAAGCCATTTCTGTCAAAACCCGTGAATTTTATTATAAATGTAGGTTTTTATTTTTAAAGTAAAAATTCACATATTTAGAAAATTATTTAGATAAAATAAATATTATTTTTGGAATCAGGACGTCGAAATTATCCAACGGTGAATTTTTCATAATTTTCTGAGACAGTCAAATTTTTGGGTAAAAATTAAATACCATTTAAATATATAATGTGTTTTATGACATCATAATGACCCAATGGTGATGTAATAAAAAACCATAATCCTAATGTTCGGCCAATATGTGTTTTATCATTAAAATAATGAGGTTTTGGGTTTGTTTGACTCACTTTTCAAAGCATTAATGGAGCCCTCAAAACTTATTCAACACTTTGCCTTTTTAAATTAATTTCCATCGGAGTGTGACTCACCTCCACATAAGCAACCCTAATTTTTTAATAAGTTCGGACCTTGGCCTTGTAAAATATTGTTTTCCTCTTTCCTTTTCCAGAAACCATGGGCAAATATCATGGGATGGTTTGTGGTTTGGATTATTTTAATATAAGGGGTCCCAAACCTAAATAATAAAGAATTCTCTCACCTTTCCTATATAAACCCACCCAAGCTCCCACTTACTCCTCACCCAAAGCCCTTGAAGTTCGTTCAACCTCTGACCTACTCTCTCTAGAATCCTCTCAAGGTGCCCCAAGCTCCCAAGAAGCCTCTCACAAGCCTCTCTCTAGCCTTTGGAAGCACACTTCCAAGTAAGGGGTTTTCTTCCTTTCTCATTTTTTGTCAATTTTCTTTAAGTTGTATTGCCCTTTTTATTTCAATTATGAATGTTGGGGTATGGTTTCTCACCTCCCCCATACTGTCCTCTTATTTTTTGAATTATGGGAGGACCCTTTCTCTCTCATTAAATGCCTCCCATGTACACCCGTTACTATGCCGAAATTCCGAAAGGAACTTCTCTCTCTTCTTTTACATTCAAGCAATACTTTTGTATCATGAATCTAAATTCCATTTCTATTGTTGGGACATGTATATATATGATCTCCTTACTGTCCATTACATGTAAATATGATGAGGATCCCCTTTCTCTCTCATCAACCTTTTTTATGAATTCTTATGTCACGCCGTTACGCTGCCGAAATCGCACCGATTTTCTAAGCCAATGTCTTTGTGTAGTGAATACCATGCCCATTTCTCCATCAAGGGTATTCACCTTTATGAACATTTACATATTGATTGTAAATTTTCATGTATGAATTACACATTCCTTTATCTTGGAAGAAATGATTATGTTTTATGAATCCATGTTTTATGATCCATGTGGCACACTTATGCATGAAATGAAATGTTTAAGAAGGGTGCGCCCTGATAGCGCTCCAATGCATTGGGTAAAGTATAGTATCATGATACGTCATGTGCAATGAGTGTTGACTCATGCTAATTCAAGTGCAATGAGGGTTTACTCGTGCTTCAAGTGCAATGAGGGTTTACTCATGCTCCATGTGCAATGAGCCTTGGCTCATGCTAATTCAATGTTAAGTGTTGTTGCCACATTTCCATGTTATGATCATCATGCTTTATCATGCCTTTATGTTCATGTTTCTATTATGCTCTATTGATATGCCTATTTCCTAAAATGTATTTCACTCCTCATGTTATTCATTGTTTACTCCCTTACTGGGCTTTATAGCTCACCCTTTTCTTATGCATGTCCTCAGGTTATCCCATGCAATGCTAAGTACGAAGGAATGTAGTGGTCATGTAAAGGATGTTTTCAATAAAGATGTTGTATTTCAAGTTTAAAGTTTTTATGTAATGATCCTAAGCCCCAAAGACACTAAACCTCTCGATCTTCTTTGTTGGATCAAGTGAAGTTTTATGTAATAAAGCATGTTTAAGTTGTAATAAAAAGCAGGGTTGTCATAGTTGGTATCAGAGGATAGGTTTAGTTATTTTTGGGATTAGGAAACCCTAGTAAAGCCTTAGATACAAGACTAAGCATAATAAAAACATCCCTAAGTTTTGGTAAATAATAAGTAAGTGTTTTATCAAACAAATACATCCCTGTATGGATACGAGCAGGTAGAGGCGGCTCTGGCACAGATGTATCCTAGGGGTAAAACCCGAAAACACCACTTTGAGCTAGACTCGAACGGGAACTGGTGCACGACAACGGGCCTTGCTGCACTCTTGGTTACTACACTCCCGGGGGATATGTTTTGATAA
The DNA here is from genome assembly GCA_963277665.1 of Viscum album. Lineage (NCBI taxonomy): Eukaryota > Viridiplantae > Streptophyta > Magnoliopsida > Santalales > Viscaceae > Viscum > Viscum album. The sequence continues at coordinate 1,207,222,669 of OY728141.1, forward strand.
ATTCACAATCTTAGTATGAACCCTTATTAAGGGAAAAATGCCCCTAAGAATATATGTTAGAAGGAAGATCATGAAAATCCTGGATTGAATCCTATAGACTCATGAGTTAAAGAGATTAAAGTTTATTTATAAGTCATAAACTTTTTTCTTTGGATTACCCTTTATGTGTTACCCCTAACTTTCCTTTTATTCCCGCCAATGGCCGGTAATATGAGAACTCGGGCTAACAACCGTTGTGAAGATCAGGGTGATGATTGTACTTATGAGATGCCCAATCCAATGGGAGCGGGAATTGCAAACTTTGTCACGCTTCTCTCTCAGCTAAATCAAGTTTTGAATAGAAACAGTGGTCAAGAGGAACGTTCAACCCCCCCTAAGAAAGAACAAGTCGCTATTGAAAGCTTCATGAGACAAAGGCCTCCTACTTTTAGTGGATCATCCGATCCCACGATTGCTGAACAATGGATCAACTCCATTGAAAAGATATTCTCCATCCTCCAATGCTCTGAAAAAGAGAAGGTTCTCCTGGAGGCTTATCGTATGGAGGGTGAAGCTGATCAATGGTGGACATTGATCAAAAATACGAAGCCTGAGGAGGAGATCGAGGCTTTGGAATGGAAGGTATTCCGGAAGATGTTTTTCGATAAATATTTTCCACGCACCCTCCGTCTTAAGATGGATAGGGACTTCCTTTCCCTCAAGCAGAAAGATGAGTAATTTGTGGGAGCATACGAGGAAAACTTCACAAGGCTTGCACGATACGCTTCCGGCTTTGTCGTTACCCCCGAATGCAAGGTTGACCGCTTCTTTGGTGGGCTGAAGCCTAGCTTGCGGAAAGCATTAGCGATCCGTGACTTCGACAGCTATGAGGAAATTGTCCGATGTGCCCTCAAGGTTGAAATGGAGATGGGAGAATCACAGGGGTATCATAGGGACAAGAAGCGGAAGGTGGACTTCATTGCTGGTGGTCCGATGGATAAATCCAATGGCGCTAAGAAATTCCAGCACCCCACTTGCCAAAAGTGTGGAAAGAAGCACCCTGGAGATTGCCTTAGAGGGACAAGAAAATGCTTCAAGTGTGGAAGAGAAGGGCACCTAGCTGTAAACTGTCAGCAAGAAGGACCCGCGGCTGCGACGGAGGGGAGGAACGCTCCGTTCGAACCTCAACGCGTTGTTCAATGCTTCAAATGCAAAGAACCGGGTCATTTTGCGAATCAGTGCCCTAATCCAAGGGTTATCGGAAGCAATCAACAACCTCCAAGACAGCAAGGAAGAGCTTTTGCCATCACTTCTGCCGAAGTGAACCCCGACAACGAAGTGGTGACAGGTACGCTAGTTATTCATTCAAGAATAGCGAACGTACTTTTTGATTCAGGTTCTACGCATTCTTTTATATCTCAAAAGTTTAGTAGAACAATCCCTGCACCACCACAAATCCTGGAAGTAAAGATGTCGGTGAGTATGGCAAATGGGGCAATCATTGCATCCCATGAGTATAAGTCCTCCCCTGTTATAATATGTGGATTGAATTTCCCGGCGAACCTCATCATACTCCCTTTGGTGGAATTTGATGCAATTCTTGGCATGGATTGGCTTTCCTTATACAGAGCCAACATAAATTGTCGGGAGAGGGAAATCACACTCCATATGGAGAATCGACCCCCGATTCTTTACAAGTGTCAGGAGGAAGATGAATCTCCTTTAGCTCCATCATCTCAAGCATGGATATTACTGCCTTATGAGCACGCATATCCGGCTCAGATGATTGAGTCCAAGGAAGAAACCACCCTTGAAGAAATGCCTATTGTGAGGGAATTCGCTGAAGTATTTCCCGAGGAACTTCCTGGTCTTCCTCCAAGAAGAGATGTTGAGTTCTCAATTGAACTTATACCTGGGGCGCTACCAATATCCAAGACTCCATATAGAATGGCTGTGGTTGAGCTTGAAGAACTGAAGAAACAACTACAGGAGAATCTGGATAAAGGGTTTATACGCCCAAGTGCATCACTATGGGGTGCACCAGTCCTCTTCGTCAAGAAGAAGGATGGGTCAATGCGGCTTTTCATCGATTATCGCGAACTTAACAAAATCACGATAAAGAACAAGTATCCTCTCCCAAGAATCGATGACATGTTTGATCAGCTGCGTGGAGCACAATAATTCTCCAAGGTCGACTTGCGGTCGGGATATTATCAAGTAAGGGTGAAGAAGGAAGATATCCCCAAGACTGCTTTTCGTACAAGGTACGGGCACTATGAATTCATAGTAATGCCTTTTGGACTCACCAATGCTCCAGCAATATTCATGGACATGATGAATAGAGTCTTTAGAAATTACCTAGATAAATCTGTGGTAGTCTTTATAGATGATATTCTAATATACTCCAAAACCAAGGAGGACCATGAGGAGCATTTAAAAACTGTACTGGAGACTTTGCGCAAGGAGAAGCTCTATGCCAAGTACAGCAAGTGTGAGTTCTGGTTGAAGGAGGTCTCATTCTTGGGCCATATCATCACAAGTAATGGGATATCTGTGGACCCCTCCAAAACAGATGCAATTGAGGGATGGCCGAGGCCAACATCGGTAATTGATATCCGTAGCTTCTTGGGGTTAGCTGGATATTAACGACGATTTGTGAGAAACTTCTCATGATTGTCCAACCCTCTTACCAAGCTAACTCGAAAGGGAGTAAAGGTTGCTTGGACTGATGAATGCGAAGAAAGCTTCAAGGAGTTGAAAAAGAGGCTTATCACTGCACCTGTGCTCACTTTACCCACAAGTGGGGAGCTTTTTGTGGTATTCAGTGATGCATCAAAGAAGGGCTTAGGATGTGTGCTGATGCAGAATGATAAAGTGATATCCTATGCCTCAAGGCAGTTGAAAATCCATGAGCGAAACTATCCAACGCATGATCTGGAGTTGGCGGCGGTGATCTTTGCCTTGAAAATCTGGCGGCATTATCTCTATGGAGAGAAATGTGAGATATATACTGACCACAAGAGTCTTAAATATATATTCACACAGAAAGAGCTTAATATGCTCCAGAGAAGATGGATAGAGCTCATAAAGGATTATGACTGTTCAATACATTACCACCCTGGGAAGGCGAACAAGGTGGCGGATGCCCTAAGTAGAAAGGATCCAGCAATTCTATCAATGATGAGAATTGAGAAGGATCCAATCTTCTTAGACTTGATGAAGATGGACGTGGGAATCATAAAGAAGGGAACATCATCAATCCTTTCACAAATGATTGCTCAACCATCTCTTTTGGAAAGGATAAAGGATGCTCAAAAGGATGATGCGAGAATCCAAGAAAAAGTGGAAGCTATCCAAAAGGGAAAATCCTCAGAGTTTAATGTTAATGAAGAAGGAATTGTGCGGTTTGGGAAAAGACTATGTGTCCCATCAAGTTCGGAGCTGAAGAAGGAACTTTTGGATGATGCACATAGTTCAAATTTCTCTATTCACCCAGGGAGCACAAAGATGTATCAAGATCTCTGAGAAAACTTCTGGTGGGATAATATGAAGAAGGAGATCGCCGAATATACATCAAAGTGCCTGGTGTGTCAGCAAGTGAAGGAAGAGAGGCAGAAGTCTAAGGGGATGATGCAACCATTGCCCATAACAGAATGGAAATGGGAGAACATCACCATGGACTTCGTCACTGGACTTCTAAGGACATCCAAAAGCAACAATGCAATCTGGGTTATTGTGGATCGTCTTACAAAGACTGCACACTTCATTGCTATTCGAGAGGATTTCTCTTTGGATCAACTGGCACGGATATATATCAGGGAAGAGGTACGGTTGCATGGAGTACCACTATCTATTGTGTCGGACCGAGATCCAAGATTTACCTCTAAGTTATGGAAGAGTCTTCAACATGCTCTGAATACTGAACTGAACTTCAGTACGGCCTATCATCCTCAAACTGATGGCCAATCCGAGCGGACTATCCAAACACTTGAGGATATATTGAGAGCGTGCTCAATGGACTTTAAAGGAGGATGGGATCAACATCTTCCTCTAGTTGAGTTCTCTTATAATAATAGTTTCCACTCGAGCATCCAAATGGCACCATATGAAGCCCTGTATGGGAAAAGGTGTAGAACACCGGCATGTTGGGATGAGGTCGGTGAACATAAGCTGCTTGGACCAGAAATGGTCGAAGAAATGGTGGAGAAGGTGAAAACCATTCAGCAGTATATCAAGGCAGCCCAAAGTTGACAGAAGAGTTATGCAGATAATCGTCGATGAGACCTTGAGTTTAAAGTCGGAGACATGGTGTTTTTACGCATATCTCCGTGGAAGAAGGTCATGAGGTTTGGAAAGAAAGGGAAGTTAAGTCCAAGGTACATCGGCCCAGTCGATATTCTTGATCGTGTTGGGGCTGTGGCCTATCGACTAGCACTTCCACCTACTATGGCCAAGGTGCATGATGTCTTCCATGTATCCCTCTTAAGGAAGTACATACCAGACCCTTCACATGTACTCTCTTCCGAGGTGGTAGAATTAGAAGACGATCTTTCTTATGAGGAGCAACCAGTGAAGATCTTAGATCGTAGAGAAAAAGTTCTACGAAATAAGACAATGCCCCTCGTCAAGGTGTTGTGGAGAAACCACAAGTTTGAAGAAGCAACTTGGGAGTCGGAGGATATGATGAAGCTAAGTTACCCACATTTGTTTTCGTGTGGGAAAAGGAAAATTTCGAGGGCGAAATTTCTTAAGGGGGGAATGTTGTAACGACCCAAAAATTTCATTAATGGAAAATCCCTCTTGATCCAGTTAAATGTTTCTTTATGTTTTTATAAGATGTCAACTTCTTTAGTTTAGCGTTAAGATTTGTGACCGTTACTTTTATAGCTGTTGAATAGTGATCATCTGGGTAGTTTAAATATAAGGCTTTAACGAACCAATTTTCTACTCAGACAAAGGAAGCGATGGCCTCATCCAGTAGAATCGCCCCTTACGAAGCCCATTTGTCGGAGCTCGGAATAGAGGTGGCGTCTTTGGGCTTTTTCCTTGACCAAACCCAAGCTGAGCTTCATCAAGTCAAGCTCGAACTTGATCGTCTACGGGAAAAATGGAAGTTGATAGAGATTACCACTCGAGCGATGTTATCCGAGCAACCCCAAGAGTCTGTCACCATCGCACACCATACCCTTAGGTCTTATGCAGCTATTTTAAGGGGTTATGTAACAAATAAGTAGCCCCATGTCCATGTACATAATTTTTTTTATATAATAATGAATATAATTTCTAGTCATTTTTGATGCCTTGTAATTAGTTTTTAAAGTACAAACGGTGTTTTTAGTTATTATTTAATTAAGAATTAAATTAAAGGATTTTTGAATTAAATAATATTTTAATAAAATATTATTTTTAATATTAAATTAATTTTTATTAAATATAAATGATCTTATAATTTTATGAATGCAATTAAAATTTTTATTAAGGTTTGAAAGCCATTTCTGTCAAAACCCGCGAATTTTTTTATAAATGTCGGTTTTTATTTTTAAAGTAAAAATTCACATATTTAGAAAATTATTTAGATAAAATAAATATTATTTTTGGAATCAGGACGTCGAAATTATTCAACGGTGAATTTTTCATAATTTTCTGAGACAGTCAAATTTTTGGGTAAAAATTAAATACCATTTAAATATATAATGTGTTTTATGACATCATAATGACCCAATGGTGATGTAATAAAATACCATAATCCTTATGTTCGGCCAATATGTGTTTTATCATTAAAATAATGAGGTTTTGGGTTTGTTTGACTCACTTTTCAAAGCATTAATGGAGCCCTCAAGACTTATTCAACACTTTGCCTTTTTAAATTAATTTCCATGGGAGTGTGACTCACCTCCACATAAGCAACCCTAATTTTTCAATAATTTCGGACCTTGTCCTTGTAAAATATTGTTTTCCTCTTTCCTTTTCCAGAAACCATGGGCAAATAACATGGGATGGTTTGTGGTTTGGATTATTTTAATATAAGGGGTCCCAAACCTAAATAATAAATAATTCTCTCACCTTTCCTATATAAACCCACCCAAGCTCCCACTTCCTCCTCACCCAAAGCCCTTGAAGTTCGTCCAACCTCTGCCCTACTCTCTCTAGAATCCTATCAAGGTGGCCCAAGCTCCCAAGAATCCTCTCACAAGCCTCTCTCTAGCCTTTGGAAGCACACTTCCAAGTAAGGGGTTTTCTTCCTTTCTCATTTTTTTGTCAATTTTCTTTAAGTTGTATTGCCCTTTTTATTTCAATTATGAATGTTGGGGTATGGTTTCGAACCTCCCCCATACTATCCTCTTATTGTTTGAATGATGGGAGGACCCTTTCTCTCTCATTAAATTCTTCCCATGTACACCCGTTACTATGCCGAAATTCCGAAAGGAACTTCTCTCTCTTCTTTTACATTCAAGCAATACTTTTGTATCATGAATCTAAATTCCATTTATATTGTTGGGACATGTATATATATGATTTCCGTACTGTCCATTACATGTAAATATGATGAGGATCCCCTTTCTCTCTCATCAACCTTTTTTATGAATTCTTATGTCACGCTGTTACGCTGCCGAAATCGCATCGATTTTCTAAGCCAATGTCTTTGTGTAGTGAATACCATGCCCATTTCTCCATCAAGGGTATTCACCTTTATGCACATTTACATATTGATTGTAAATTTTCATGTATGAATTCCACATTCCTTTATCGTGGAAGAAATGATTATGTTTTATGAATTCATGTTTTATGATCCATGTGGCACACTTATGCATGAAATGAAATGTTTAAGAAGGGTGCACCCTAATAGCGCTCCAATGCATTGGGTAAAGTATAGTTTCATGATACGTCATGTGCAATGAGTGTTGACTCATGCTAATTCAAGTGCAACGAGGGTTTACTCGTGCTTCAAGTGCAATGAGGGTTTACTCATGCTCCATGTGCAATGAGCCTTGGCTCATGCTAATTCAATGTTAAGTGTTGTTGCCACATTTCCATGTTATGATCATCATGCTTTATCATGCCTTTATGTTCATGTTTCTATTATGCTCTATTGATATGCCTATTTCCTAACATGTATTTCACTCCTCATGTTATTCATTGTTTACTCCCTTACTGGGCTTTATAGCTCACCCTTTTCTTATGCATGTCCTCAGGTTATCCCATGCAATGCTAAGTACGAAGGAATGTAGTGGTCATGTAAAGGATGTTTTCAATAAAGATGTTGTATTTCATGTTTAAAGTTTTTATGTAATGATCCTAAGCCCCAAAGACACTAAACCTCTCGATCTTCTTTATTGGATCAAGTGATGTTTTATGTAATAAAGCATGTTTAAGTTGTAATAAAAAGCAGGGTTGTCATAGATTATGTGCACATGAATGATTATATAAAACATGGAAATTATTTATTAAGAACTATATAAGAATATGATATATGAGGATTCAATATATTTTTTGGAATGTAAGATGTTTAAATGAACATTACTATTTATTCACGTATAAAATATAATTAGACATTCCATTGAATTGTATAAACTAGGTTCCTATTTAATACTTGATTTGGATGAAGAAATCCTTCTATAATATTTACTAAAAATGATCTTATGGTTTGTAAACAATCAAACAAATGAGTTATACTAAACTATATATTATCTCCTCAATATATTAAGGATAATTCAGAAGAAAAATAGAGGTTAGGGATCTTGTGTTTTGTTAACATTATAAGAGGGTAATATTTTTATCAATATGAAATATTCAATGTTAAATCATCCAATTTATAATAAATGTAACTGATACCTAAGGTAAGTTTATAGAATGTGGGGTATTTATTCTATTTTGGCATGAATGATTAATAGATAAAAAATACACAAAATATCTGAAGGGTTGTAATAAACACAATATAGAGTCTATGTCATGTATTAATATTACAAAAATAAATTATTAAATTTTCAATGGCGTGTGGCATGATCTATAATTGAGTATACTATGGAAATATAACATTAATACCATGTTTTATAATAAAATTATTTCGGATGTGTTGTTAAATGAATATAATTTAGTGATGTATATTTTTAACCAACAATATTTAAAGAAAAAATTAAATAAAAATTCTATAAAAATGATTCTGACAAAAAAAGAATGAGTTTTAATTAGAAAAAAACGAAATTTTAACATCTTAAAATTTATTATTGTGAATAAAAGAAGTTTGAATACATTTTCAAAGAGTTGAAAATTATGAATATGATTCATTATCTCACAATTGTACAAATATTCATTCCATCAATTATTTTACCTATTGAATGAGTTTTGTGGGATGTTTTATTATATTCTTATATAGTAATTTGATATTAATTACAAAAATATTCATTCACTATAAATTAAATTATAAATTAAAGAAATAATAATGATACCTTGGTAATTTATCATATGATATATGATTATACAAGAAAATATATATTTCATTATTATATTCATAAACGTGTATAAGAATATTAACATTTTTTTGTTGAAAAAATATAATTTATAATTTATGTTTCTTCTATGTTGTATGCTTATATTTCATGAAGAGAACTTATAATTAACCATTCAAAGTATGAAATTCAGTTATCCTTAACAATTGTTTGTAATTGAATAATAAATTTTGTGATTAAATTAAATTTTTTACATGTTTATAATTTTATATTGATATATATTACACGTTCATGATACCCAAGAAAAGTTTTCTATATTGGATGACCATCCTAGTATTTCCCAGAGAGTGTCATACACTATGAATTCGGTATAGTATATTTCCATGTTTCCTATTAAAACCCCACATAATTGTGGTTAGAAAATATACATATCCTGATAAAATTTAATCATAAGTAAATTTTTAAAAGTTCTTATAATGTTGAGATAATCGAGGGTAGGTTGGGTTTGTTAATAATCTTGTCATCATTCTATGTTAATCATGATTAGATTTATAGTCTCATATTATGGGTATGAAAAATGGTCCATTGATTGATATATACATGGTCGTACTAAGATGTGACATGTAATTTATTATCTATTGGGAGGTGGGAAGGTGAATTTCTCATCAATCAAGGTGAAAGACATGTGAAATGTTCATCAATTTGGTCATTATATACTTCAACAATCCTGAAAAAGTATGTGGATTTATGGTTTTGATATAATCCTTGACTCAGGGTCACATTATACCTAATCCAAAAAGATCATATGACTATGAATTTACTATATATGATATTTTTGGTGGAAAGAGGTTTATAGATACCTGTATTTCATATATATCATTCCAAATCCATATATATTTTAATTAATATTGATTAAGTTTTTAAGAAAACTCTTTTAGAAAATTTATTGATTAAATAATTAATATATTATTCAATTCTATAAATTTTAATTGGTCTGCCAATATGTTTTAATTAATAGGTATTATGTTTTCTAAACACATATATATTCTCAATAGACGATTTCGAGTTTATCTAGAATGGTTATTAGATATATATTTTCAAAACTATTCCAAATATTTGATACAAAGATCATATTGTGATTGAGTTCAAATTTATTTTGGTAAATATCTGAATTTTTTTGGATATGGTTTCATAATTTATTTTATAATAAGGAAATAATGGAAAATGTAAAAATTCTATATGGGATTTGAGAATGTAAAAGACTAATGGAGATTTAGAATAAATTATTACATATATAAGATATATATTTCTAGTATTTTTTGTATTTAAATAAATTTGTCAGAATTTATAAAGGTATATTATAACCACCATTATATAACAAAACATAATTAAAAAAAGGAAACAAACACAATATCTAAGGGACTTGAACATATGATCTTCCCCTCATGATACACCAACCCAAAAAAATACACCACAAATAGTGGGGCATTATATGTAACGATTTATGATATATTTGAAACAATAGAATATTGTAGGTCTTGGTATAACATTTCATAAGTATGATATGGAGGTATTAGACCACTACCATGACTATATTATACAATATTATAGATCCAAATAATACTAATGTGTTAGTTTTTTTATCATATATTATTATTAATATAGGTAGTGATAAATTATATGTAAACATTAAGATCATTTCCAGTTCATCTATCAATATTATCTATGTTTCATATAATTAATTTTTTGGAATATTCAATGATGTATTTAAATGATAAATTCATTAATACTTTCTGTGGTTATAAAACATTTTTACTATTATAATACTGAAATATTTTATAACATTCATGTAAATCCATATATGTATTAAGGATAATACTTGCAGCCTATATAAGAAGGTTATAGACGTATGAATTGTGTAGAACTCAGTGGATTCCCTTTATATTCTCCCATTAAAAATTTCTTTTCGACCTTTTTATCCTTTTCCATTGATAGATCATTCAAACCATGGTAGAATGAAAGAGTCCTTCCAATCTTTGGGTAAATCATCAACCAATGGATACTCCTAGGAGGGAGGACTCATTTGACTAGTACTCAAGGATATTAGTCAATCTCAAGATGACTAAACAAGTTTTAAATTTCTATTATGAATAATATGTTGTTCATTATGTTTATTCAACCATTTAAATAGAATAGTATGAATAATCATGTCAAGACCCTTCCCCCAGGGCCTGTGACGTGGCTACCCAAAGCCCACCTCCTAATGTCTAGGGGCTACCAACTAGTGTCGAAATCTTTATCCTTCAAGTGGGTGGCATTTCTTAGTACCTATACAGACACAGACACACTAAAAAACCTAGCTCAAAACACTAAAAAATAAAAAAAACGAATTTTAGTAGGACAACCACTGAATGTATCAGTACAAGCTGTTAGTTAAATCATACATAATATAAACCCAACAAAATAAAAGTTTTAAACAAAGGAATACAAGGTGTCTAATAATTGTTTCATAGAAAACCCAACCTTAAGGTTAGGTATGGAGTAACTACCATAAGAAGTTTGAGTAGGCCTTACCTATCCGATCTCCCTGGGAACTGCCTAGTCTGGGACCACAAAGGTCTCTTTCAAATTTTTGGTCATCTCCACAAGACACAAGACCTTCAAGTGAAACCCAGGCTGGGTTGAACAACACAATACACAATATTGACCCCATGATAAACAGAAAGGGAACAAAGGAAAAGTACATGCTATTAGTTGTTAGGTCACATATGTATAAGCTAATGTATTGAAAGCAATATTATCAGTCGTAAAGATGCACATCTTGTTCTGCTAAGGGACACATCACCAATGAGTCATTGAGGTATGTTGGGCCACTATGGTCTTCTCATCTACTGGGAATCTAAGTTCCTCTCTCATACCATGCCACTATGGTCCGTTCGTCTGCCAGTTGGAGGAGGATTGTTTGGCTACTGATCCACTAAATTCCACATGTAACTTCCTTCTCATCACAACTGACCTTTGGACTTTGTCTCATAACAAGCTTCATTTCATGAGAATATAATCCTCAATCCATTGGACATAACTCAACCTCCACATAAAGTCACATGGATAATGTAAAAATGAACCTTCTCATTGCAAGGTTCCCAATTCTACAAATGGGTCTTCAATCAGTCATATAGATTGGATGTTATGTATGTTTTACTGAAAAGGGGCAAGTTGGGTCTAGGTCATGTCTAACCTAGTTGTTCTAAACGGACCCACCCCGGTCTGGGGTCCATCGAACCGACCTGGGTCCTCCGACCTGAACTATGTATGACCTAATCCTATTAAAACTTAGTATGGGTCTATCCCGACTTGCTGGGCCCGACCCAGACTGTCTGGGCTGCAGGTACGCCCCATTGTGCCGCCTCGAGTCCATCCCACAGGGCCGCCCAGAGCTGCCCGCTTCATCTTATCCTGACCAAAATGCATGGATGCCCCTGCTCCAGCCAAGACGTGGTAGGCGCGTTGGGTCTACCATCAACCCACAGGTTACCCTATGGCCCAACCTCGTGGTCCAGGTGGATAGTAACCCTCCTACCATGTGACGCGGAGTGGCTCACCATGCATTCTCATGATGCTGCCACTAGCCATTGTGATCGACCTAATCCACCACCCATGGCTGATGATGTGGGACATCTTGCATGCTCATCACACCACCGTCCTTCACTACTACTGTTATTGAGCTGCAAACCCTATGCACTACCCGTGGTCCCCTTCCATGGACTTTTTTCCAACGCGGTGTGCTTTCGGTGCACCCAAGCACCCATATTCCTCCGCTGCCACGTACCGTCATCAGTAGCCTCTTCTGAGGGCCACCAGGTCTTCTCCTAGGGTATCTTTATTGATCCGTGAGCATATTTGGGATCCTCATATCATCACAATTACAACTATGGGCTCAAATTTGAATTTTTTAAAATTTTGGGGTTCGGTCATGAATAACACAAGAACGCCCACTACGGAGAGATTTGAGCCTTATTATTTATAGACGAATCCCTATGCCTTAGATTTGAAATCATTATAGGTGTATTATTATGATTCAATCTAGTATAACCCTAAATCAATAACCCCAATATCATGTAACCACTATCAAAAACTAGTGAACCATGAATCTACATGTTAGTTGTTTAATATGTGATCATTTTTTTATTCATCATTTTATGTTAAATAGTTTTAATGATCTTGTCAGGACCCATCCACTGAGGATTGTGTCACGACTCCCCCAAGCCCACTTTCCAATGGCTATGGGCTGGAGACTAGTGTCGAAGGCTTTATCCTGTAAAGGGTAGAAATCTTACGTGTAGTAGAACCCATGCAGACTCACAACCCCCACACAAAGTGATGAAAAAAAACAATCATACCACTAGAAGTCATAGAAGTACGACTGGCCTTTCCGATCTGATTGTGCACCGCCTGGTCCAGGACAACCAATGTCTCTGTCAAAGCGTTGGTCTTCTGCAGATGCCATGAAACGTGCGGTAAAATTCCATGTAGGGATGAGTAAAAAATACTCAGCGTGGACCCCAATCCACAATGAAAGACCACAAATGAAATGTACACATTATGAATTGTCATCTCACACAGATATAATCAAAAGTATAAAAAGAAAGATTATCAATCCTAAAGATGATAATCTAATACTATTGAGGAACTCATCCCAATAGTGTCAGTATGGTATGTCAGACCACTATGGTCCAGTCATCTGAATGGCCACTATGGTCTTCTCGTCTACTGGTCCACTAAGGTCTGTCATCACATCCATCTCATCCAAGCCTATCATATGAATTCGGCTTATAGCGTGCTTGATTCTGGTAGAATCAACACCTCAATCCATAGGTAATAAACTATCCTACCTGGAAACAATATTTTACTATTTTATAAGGACCACATAATCACTAGTGTCTCAACGCCACAAACAGATCATCTATCGGACATACATTTTGTACGTTATGTCTTTTTTACAGAAAAGGGTTCGGTTGGGTCTGAGTCCTATCCGACTCGACCCGGTACGGGGTCCAACAACCCTACCCGGGTCTGCTGCCCCGACCCCTGTCTGACTCGAACTGGATCCGACCTGGTCTAGGTCTGACCCAACCAGCTAGGCCTATCCCAGATTGAATGGGATGTGAGTTTGGGACACTTCCATGTCATGGATTTGGCCTACTGGGCGGCCCAGATCTACCAACATCATCCTACCCGACCCACATTGAGTGGGACGATCTACGCTGGTCGGGATGCAGTGGGTGTTCCTCATCTCCCTCCACTCAGTGGGTCATTGTAGGAACAACCTATATAGTCTAGGTGGACCAAAAACCTCGATCTATGTGACACGATGCATCTCATCGCGTCCCCTATGCCATTGACGCCGACCATTTCTAGCGGGTCGATCCACCACACGTGGCTGATATCACGGGCCACCTCATCTCATCTATGTGCCGCCTTCCCCCACCAGCACAATCTTCGAGCTGCGGCCTGCTACCACGTGCATTTTTTACAACCACGACGTGTCCTCAGTATGTGATTCCTCCCACTCGCAGCTGTTGCAGGGTGTCTCCTCCACCGATGATATCTTTTGCGGGCCACCGTGTTCGCTTCGGGCTCCATATTCTGATTTGTTAGCATATTCATGATCATCAGATCATCATGGTCACAGCTGCTGGATAAATGTTGCATTTCCTCTAATCGTGGGGTTCGTTCATGAATAACACAAGAATTCCTCCAATATAAATATCATTGCATTGATGGTGATGACCTGATCCTACCACTTTAGAGTTCAAAACATGTTGGGGGGGAGGTTTTAAGATTCTATCAAGCATTAAACTGAATCAGTTACCCCAAGAACAATTACCCATCCAATGAGAACAAAAACCCAGTACATCAATATATAAGTGGGTTGACCTACATTCATTTTTGAGAAAGAAAAAATGTGGAAAAATTGTCATCAAGAAAAAACCCCTACCTTGTTGTTGGATCATTCATTTTTTATGATCACACAACTAGGTTTTTCAGTCCAGAATATGTCGTTAGTAGAATTTGTTCAATCTTCGCTTTCCAACAACAAATCTTCAAGGTTAAAGAGTGATCCCAGTTCATGCCTACGACAATTCCTTAACTAAACCATTATATGGAGAAAATGTGTTTCCAAATTATTATTACATTATGTTTCAGCGCCGTTATGCTGTTTTATTTATGAAACAATGTTTCAGTTATTCTTGGGATTAAACAACATTACGTTTCAATGATAATCGAACATCAAATAAAATAAACATTAATGTTTATTTGATTTCCCATATGATAAATCATTTATTTTATTTTTCTTAAAAATCTTAAAAACAAACTTTCTCCCTCGACCAACATTGGTCGAGGTGAAGTCCTTATATAGGTAAATTTGTCATTTTAGATGCAATAGTATCCTTATATTTTTTTATTCGGGAATCCTTTTAGATGTTTCAAAAACTATTCATGTGAGATATTTTAAATAAACATAAAAAATTTCAAATACTTAATCTAGGATCTTAGGGTCTCAAAATCATGTGTCGTCTGAGTTTGTGGCCTATAAATAATCCGATATAATTTTAAAAAATAATTGTATTCGAGGAAATTACAGATCATTTCATGGTATTCATTGTCATAGATTGCTTGATGAATTATTATATGATCATATAAACCCTTAAATTTGGATATTGGTTCCTCCACAACATATATATCCATGGACTTTGGAACTATGATGACATCAAACTCTATGAAATTTGAATTGTGAAATACCTTCATATTGGATATTCAATAACCAAGAATAGAATATTCATGGAACAACACAGTCAAATTTAAATATAATAACATATGAATTAGAATAATTATACAAGACATTATATTATTAATTAATGACATTACATCAGAATTAAAACAAAATAATAACATGACATAGTATGTATTAAAACATGATACAAATTATATAGTTTCCATAAAATAATGTAAACGGTTTATTAGTCCATATTATTCATTCATAATTATTTTTAATAGAATATCATTTTTATTCCATATAAATATTATTATGAATATATTCTATGGTTTTATATGTTATTTTACCATTGTTAATTTGATTAAATTTTTTAATTGCAAAAAAAAATTAAACATTAGTATATGGGTTTATTTCACTTTATCTTCATGTTATATTTTTTATTTCTTATATCATATATTTACTATAATGTGTATTAATAATCTACATTTTCAAAACCTTTTATTATATACATTCATAAATTTATACTATATTTTTAGTGACTTGGTGTTTTTAATTTCACAATAATCTATTTTTTAAATTGTACCCATCTATTGGAGTGTTAATTATGTTATAATCTCTCATTTATCATACTATAATTTAGTTTTTTTCATTTCCTTTTAATGTAAAAAATTCCATTAATTAAGTATTATAATACCAATTTTCTATATTATTTTTAATTGTTTATAATTCCAGGGATTATGAGTGTTGTAATATTTATAGAAAAACATGAAATTATCTGATGGTTATGTGTGGGATTTTATTGTTTGAATTATTGAAAAGAAGGTTATCTGGTCTTTACAAACTATATAATGTGAACATTGGTTGATGTGAAACTATATAAGCAGTATATTCTGGAATAAAATCCTACCTGTAGTTATTTGGATTTTTACTCTTCCAAAAGGTGAATCTAACCATGCGGTTATCGAATATAAATTATCCCACATGTAATATGTGTAAATTATTACATAAAATATAATTGTACGGAATAGATAATATTATAAATAATGATTTATATTATAGAATATAAATAAACATGTATAAATAATTTTAGTTCCAAGTAATTTTAATTATTGAATATAGTTGAAATCATTAATAGGTGGATTTTGAATTTATTTAACATATGAAAATCTTTTGAAGTTATAATCATAACATAGTTTTGTATATATTTTTGGAAATTGGTTTTAAGTACTTGGAAGTATTATTATTAATATAAAGGAATTACTAAATTGAATTAGTTGAAATATAATGAACATTTTACATGAGATAGAAACATACATGTGAATAAAGTAAATTCAAAGAGTGAAATTCCCATATTTTAAATAACTCCCACCTGAAGACCGTATGTGTGAATTCATAAAATGAATTAAATTTGTATAGTTTCTTCTAAAATACAATATATACCTATGTCTATTTAGTAATAAATTCTCAAATTTCATGAATAATATGCCACGTGTCCTAAATGCATTACTTATGAAAATTACCTAACATGAAAATTATCCCCAGTAATGTACACTATAGTTGCATGCCTTGAATGGATGAAACTAATACCCCTCATACATTCCATGGATCTAATAATGATCTATTTTTTCATTAAATAAATGCATCACATATCATTCCAAAATACCTCCATCAAAATATGCAAGAACATAGTTTTTTAATGGGAAGAATATAAAACCCAGAATTATTAAATTATATTTTAAAATTAGTTTTTCACCTTCATTTAGATTAATTATGCACCTCGGTTTCCTAAAAATTTGTATATATTGTATACATGATTAAATTAGTCATTTTTATTCGTTTAAATTTATGGTTGATGACATAGATGATGATGCATGTGATGGAAAATTTAGGGGTACTAACCTAGGTACACATTGGTGGTGTAAAAGACATATGTATGGGACTTTAGAACATGTTGATGGTATTTTCAAGACATAAAAATATCTTGATCTAGCTATGGAGTGGATAAAACCATGTATAGAGTTTTGACCTATCTATTAGATCTCATGAGAATGTGTGTTATTTACAATTCGTATAACCTAAAAGATAATATTAATATTGCATATTTTAATAAGAATAATTATTATTATTTTATTACAAATTAATATCTTTTAAATTTTTATACTTTCATTATAAAAGATGGAGACAAAATCCTAAGGTGGTCCATCATCCAATGTATTGGTGTCTCTCCATCTACCCTAATATGAGTAGACCCTAACCAATCAACCTATGGAAATTGTTTATTAGCCTTCAGAATCTATATCTATAATGAACAATGACCAACCACCTCATATACCTAAATGTAATGTTTTAACCAAAACCATCACCACACATATTTGTCTTGACTTATGTACAATCACCTAGTCTTCCAACTTTTTATGAATAAACCCTCACATCACCCACCTACAAAAGTGATCTTTTATCCACCTTGACTAAATTCATCACACCCTATGAAAAACAATAACTTACTTTACCTAACCAAAAAACTGACTCTTTCAAAAATGTACATCAACCTATAATAACCAAATTGATGAAAACCATTCCCCTATCCTGATATTGAAACATAGTCCCATGTCTACGAGTCATCTCTATTGAATAACTTATGCCACATTTATTCAAAACATAACCCATCATCCATTCCCACTCTCACATATTTATATCATAAATAAATATGTTTTTTTAGTGAATAACTATAATGTGGAATCAAAAAAATAAGTGTCTTCATTTATAGTTATTCATGTTTATAACCTATATTATTTGGGTTTTGTGACCACTGATTTCATGTATTGAAGGAGTATGAAGGTAATGTTTTCCATTATTTTATAGTTAATGGTCAGTTTATGATTAAAATAAAAGTATGTACAATAAGTTAAAATAATGTTTATTTTTCAAAAAAAATCATAACTTTGTTGATGGTATTCTGAGTGATCCATTTTTTTAAAAAAGTATATATCATTCGTGAAAGCATGTCATAATTAAATATCATAGTTAACATTATTTCCTTTTTCAATTTTCATATTAGTGATTATGTTTGGTAAAATATGTTTTGTTTGAGTCCTGATAAATTAAAATTGAAATGAATACATGATATTTATTATTTTTATTTTTATTCAGTTATTTTAATTATTTTTTAGGATGTTAATTTTATATTTGTTCTCTTTATTAGAAAATAACCCTTTTATATGTGATCTAGTACTCACTATTGTGATACCTAATTATAATTATCATGAAAGTTATTTAATATATATATATACATATTAATTTAATTCACAAATTAATATTTTTTTATATATTCCTTCCTATATACAAAAATGAGACATTATAAGTAATAATATATTGTAGTATCTGGTATAAATAAATATCTTTAATTCTTGAGAAAACAATCTCAAATTTTTAATGGGATAATTATTAAAAAAATTAGAGAATTAATTTTGGTATAAGACTCCTAAATTAGAATTCACACCTCTTATACTCTATACTCTATTTTAACATTTATGTACATTTATTAATTATTCTTGTTTATTAATATCTATAATTGTAGTTTTCATTAAATTGATCTCTATTTTATTAAATATTTTTTAATGTGGATGTTGCTTTGGGAAATGCACATCCTCCCAAAAGTCTTGATCATATTTTCAGTACTATAATAGTTGTATTCTTATATAATTTTAGTTGTGAATTCTAGTTATCAGGAATAAAAAATTATAGAATACTTTTCATGGATAATTATAGAATTATAATATTTTTTATTGAGGGTGATTTGAAATTTTTTTAAAAATTATTTTTAAATTAATTTTTTTATTTGTTAGAATCAATTTTACATACTCTAAAGAATAAAATGGAATAGACATCACCAAACCTATATAATCAAGACTCACCATACTCATTAAACAAACATGGTATGAATTATATATTTTTTTCCCATTAGTTCCCTATGTGATTAAATATATTTTAATTTTCTTCATCAAAATATGTTTTTTAGACCATATAATAATGAATTATCATATTCAAATATTATTTTATTGCTTTAATATAACTATTATATGTGTAAAAAAATTCAATTTTCTTCAAAAACTCATGACTCATGAAACATTTCACAATATTAATCATTTTGATGAAATTTAAAAATCCATGAAATCTGTAATGTTTTCCCAACCTCATACATTAGTTTATGATACTCAATTTGAACTATAACTATGTGAACCAAAAGCATCCCCATAATGATAAAATTATTATTTATCATATGAATAAGATAAATAATAATTAGAAACAATAATATATACATTATAAAGACTATTACTTCTCTTACATATACATTTCATTCACTTTTAAAGGACAAATGATACATTACCCAAAAAATATTCCCAAAGATAGTCTTTATTTATTTCCCATGTAAAAATAAAGACATTAATGTTGGTTCATAACTGACAGAAATTTTCTACCACCTGGTTTCCTATGAATATAACCTTTTTAGAAACATCATACATAATACAAATCTTGAAAACCTTGGGATAGGAATCATAAAAATTTGTGACTTCGGATACTCAATAAGGGTAATTAAATGATATATGTATGCATAATCATGAAAATAAGGGTATAAGAACATAATCATGACATTATAATATCATACCCTTATTATAATTGAATATAATAAATAGTTATGTAATAAATATTTGTAGTTCATAAGATATGAATCATATGGGAATCAACAGTATAAGCCATGAACTGAAAACATTATAATAAGACATAGAATTGTGGATGATATATATTAATATAAAATTATTTCAATAGTAGTCAATGAATATTTATATGGTCATCATAGTGGAATGGGTTCACTCCCCAGACCATCTAAGTATTCAAGATTCACTGCCAAGAACATCTTAGAGGAAAAATTTCTCTAATGAAATGAGTTCACTCCCCCTTACAGTGTTATTTATTTAATGGCGTACATATATTTACCTAATTATTTGGGAATATACATTGGTCCCACCCAAACCATAATTATATCATCTGAACATGTTCCACATGATCATAAATAATCATCAGACCATAACCCATGAAATTAAATGGGTATCATAAACATCTAATAATATCATAACCTAATGAAAAGATACAAGTTTAATAATAATTTCGTCATATAATAACCTGTTCAAATAAACATGTTTAATAATTATGTATCATGGAATAACCTGTAGAATTGAAAACAAATTTATAGACCACATGTCACTAAATGCATAACCATTTAGAGAAATAATACGAATGGAATCATTTGATCATAACCCTAGAAAAAAATAGGTAAAATATTTGGATTTTATCTTAGATGGAAAATAATATAGGGAAATATTTCAAAAACATATCTTGAGGAATGTATCCTTTTATATATTGAAAAAATCATTTCAAATAATAAATTATATTAATAATACTATTCTTTAAAAAACATCGAAAAATAATAATAAAATCATTGAGAACAATTTTAATCACTTTTCAAAATAATAAATAATTTCTAATAATCCATGTTTCACGAAATAAAATTAACATATAAATTAAATATATTTATTAAAACATTTTTGAAAGCATGGTTTTTGAATAATACATTTTTCTTACTGATGATAGAAATAAGGTTAGATTTTATGAAAAACAATTTTCAAATTATCTTAAAAATCTAAGTGTGAATAAATTGTAACAATAAATTCATATATAATTAAAAAATAGAGTAGAATAATAATCATGTTAATTATTGTTTTATGGATCATAATATTTTCTCAATTTAATAAAATTATTAAATAATCCCAATAAAAGATGAGATTATAGAACACAATTGTACCTCTTTGGTAACATAGAATTAAATTGAACATTTAAGAATAGAATTAAATGAAGAATAAATTGTGATGAAATGTAGGAAACTCAATACATAACATGTAAAATGAAATTATATGAACCTCATTAATAAATAAAGGTGCAAAACAAAATGTCTTCCTCGAAGAATAATAATTGGGTCAAATTTATCTTATCGATTTCGTAACTTTGGAAAAAAAAACCCATGAAATAAAGTTAAATAAATTTATATTTAAATAACCATATATTTAAGTAAAATTTTAATAGTTTTTTTTTGTGAATTATATACAGAACAAAAATGGAATGAATGGTGAATAAGGAATAATTCTCAAAGGGAAAAAGTGAGACTCGAAATATCTGTATTACTTGAGTAACATTTGATTCACTATCCCCAATAAATAATAACATAAATTGAAATATAAAATATCTTTACATAAAGAAATATAATTATATAAAATTTAATATATAATTATATACACATATAAAATAAACAAGTATGGAATATGGCATGTATCTCATGGATATAAAATTTGAGATGAAATTTTTGTAGCATAAGTCCTGACACTTGTTGTAATTATTTAAACACCCTACATAATATATTTGAGTTTATTATAAATTTATCATATAAAAATATTCATATATAAATTAACATTTTTTATGTAATTATGACTGTAATTTTCAGGTTTCTTCGCAATTCCAGGTTAATATTATGCTTTGGGTAATAACCGCTTGGTTTTTATTACATGTTATTACTTTTCATTATTATTCCTCTTACATTGTTAATTAGTAAATTATTTATATATTTCAAACCTAGATATTGAAATAATATATATTCATTATATATAAATTTATAATAATCTATAATATATATATATGTAAGTAAAAAAGGAGTACAATATTCAGGGAGAGGGTAGGTTTTATGTACGCATGAACACTCTTTCAATTTCATTATCATACTAAAACAAACAAATGTAATTTATGTATTTATATATTATCATTAATGTATAATTTCTATTTCATAAATATCACATATGTTTAATAAACCCTTCATAATTCACATCTTTTAGAGCATCAATGAATCAAGTCCCTTAGAGGAGGCAGTAGTCCAGAAATCCCCAACCGATATTTTTCGTATTCCAACATTTTATAAAGTGTAAAGGTATGTGAAATATAATAATTAAATTGGATTAAATAAACCATAAATATAATACATTTAATATAGAAATAGTAATACAATCATTATTACCAACTTTGAGTGTTTATAATGGAAAAATTAATGACATCGGTTCGTCGGGCGGTAATTCTGCAAACAAACAAATGATGATTTTGTATCCCATTTGATGGAAGTGTGTGTGAGTTTTGTCCGTTTTATTAACATAAAATCATATTTTTAAATATAGAATACGTATTTTATTATATAATAATGGAATAATAATTATTTTGTTGTTGGTGAAATAAAAAAACAAAATTCTTTATTTAAGGATGTTAACTTTTTTTTGGTATCTTTTTTTTTCAACAATGGCCCTCATTGGTTTGATTGAGTCCCAAAGTGAGAAGTCTTAGACGAAGGGATTGAAATTTCGATGATATTCGGACATGTTATGATTGATCTAAATGGAATTGTAGGTGTGAATATGTGATGGGGTTGACTTCCATTTTATAGTGGAGGAGGAGGGGATTTCATGTTCATACAAAATGGAAAATGATATTAAGAAAAATCCAATACATCATGTGCCTACATTAATTATGAATTTTAGGTAAAAGTGAGGATATGGTAGAAATATTTCTATACAATGTATTATGGTCAATTTTATAAGTCATTTATCCATTTATGATTAATGATTATCAACTAAGAATGTTTAGTTTTTCCTTAATAGCTGTAAATAATTTTAATTTAATTCAATATTATTTTTTGTAAAATATTAAGTTGAAATTATTAGAAATTATAATAATTTTAGTTTAAAATACGTAAATACTTTTATAAAAATATAATCATATAATTGGTAACAACAAAATTAAAATTATTCCTTCAAATATGATGAGACGATGGGGTTTTAAAGTGATGATGTTGAAATGTTTAAAATGTTTTTATATCCAATTTTAATATGAAATTGGATATGTTGAAAAAAAATAAATAAGTTGATTTTAATTGGTCTAATTATTTTTAAGACATAATTAATTTATAATATCACTATATAAATAAATAAAATGAAAAATCATTTTTCATTTAAAATTCAGTATTTGTCACAATTCTCCCAAAAATGAAATATTTCATAAGAATCCAATGAATTAGCCCTAAGATAATTTTGAAATTATAAATTTAAAAAACATGTTCATTTTATATAATATAATGTCTAAATATTAATAATTTTATTTTGTTATCTGGAATATATGGACATAAAAAGAAGTACTTTTTAGAAACAGTATTTTTCAAATCATAATGACAATATAATAAATCATTTAATAAATTATCACTATTCTCTTTTTATATAAAATCATTTTAAATAATATTTAAGAACTAGTTCATTATATTCATATTTATGTGTCTAATAGATATGTTATAATGTTATTTTAGTAAAATTTATAATAATAAAATGTTGATTCATAGAAACTGGATGTTGTGTGTAACATATGATTAGTGGATGATGCATGTAGCATAAGATTATCATGGTCTAGAATATAGATAAATAAAAAATTCATTTATCATATAACAAAATAAATCAAATAAAAATAATTTATCTAATTAAAAAGGTTCATAATAACTCAAATTGTGACCATTATCCCCCATAAAATGAATATATCTCTCGAAAATTATCACATTAATACAAACAAATCCAAATAATTCAATATCATCAAATCCCCAAGATCTCATATATTATAGTCTAATTGGAGGTTTCTCCACAAATCATTTTGCAGGTTTTTGTTATTTTTTCACATAACCTTCTCTGTATGATCAGAAATTTAAACTGGTTATTCATCAAAAGAAAGATCATGCTCAAACTGCATGACCTACGAGTTCAGCAAATGTCAAGGGTTAGGTATTTAATTCCTTAGAAGAAATACATAGAACATATTGTATACTTGAGAGAGGATTGGAAAAAGTTTCAACCAGTAGACTTTTTTCCTCATATGATCAAGAATTTCAATGGTATATATATACATATGGATTAGTTTTCCCATCTTCCTAAATATCATAACATTATTTAAGGGAAAAATTCATAGAAACACTTTCTCATAGAATTTAAATTTTATATCAAGTCAATGGTTATTATCCTAACTTTCATATAGACATTGAAATTAATTGATATGATTCATATTATTTATAAATTTTTCATACATTTAATCATATATCTTAGGTTGGAATAGAATTTCTTTCCCCAACACCATTATTGCATGTTAAATATTCACCTTATTATATATATTGGTATTCATTGAGATCCATATTAATTCATTAGTGAAATATATTGTTCTACAAAAAACCAACTAGAGGAAGGTGTTGATCCCATCCACCTATTAAATATAATGAATGATAAAACAAAATTTCTATTATTTATTGAAATTTTATTACATATTATCCATCCTTATGAGGATTATATGAAGTTCCAAAACTCAATTCCATATGAAAGGCTCATTGAGAACATCAGTAGTTAATGGCGGTAAATCCCTGGTTTCTTATATAATACAATTTAATGTGATTCTCCATGAAAACATACAAATTAATTAATGAATATCCTTGAAATATTATCTAGTGATAATTATACATTGATAGAGATGACGTGCGAACACTCAATAAGGCGATCGACTACCTCCCATAGGAAATTATTCCCTTTAGAGGTTTTGGGGTTTCTCGTGAAAAATTACATGGTGATGTTCACCCATTTATATCCCGGTATGGTTAATGGAGGCATCGTTCCCATAATTTTTGTCTTCTGGACATAACCTCCTGGACTACCAAGAAACTAGATACAAACATTGTGATATCCCTCTTCATTCAATTCCTCAAGAATTATTCTTTCAAAAGATCATATATCTTCGTACATTCAAGATGAATAGAGAATGATGAACTATGGGATTCCCATAATATTTCATTTTTAGAATCCATTATATAATGTAAAATTACATAATTCATTGACCTTATCATTCCT
Source organism: Viscum album (assembly GCA_963277665.1). Taxonomy (NCBI): domain Eukaryota; kingdom Viridiplantae; phylum Streptophyta; class Magnoliopsida; order Santalales; family Viscaceae; genus Viscum; species Viscum album. The sequence continues at coordinate 1,207,247,889 of OY728141.1, forward strand.
CTGTTACTATGGTTGAACTTAAGATCATTTATAACATTCCTTTTCAATTATACAAAATCCATATGCGCCTTTTTAAACTTCACTAAGATATGATGTTCAAAATTCAATTCATCAAGATAAGATTTTACATTTCCTTTAGGATTTCTGTAGATATCATTTTATTTATATAAATATTGGATTCTTTTTTATTACCATCCTTGATAAACTAGCATGATCATTTAGACTCAAAGCACTGGGGATCTTTTTCACTTTCCCAGGGAGGTAATTTATTGAGTTGTGATACTAATTTATCATCCATAACAATCTTTTATGTTTCATGTTCAAATCCTTATGTGTGAATATATACCTCGATATTTTATTACAAGTATATGTTTCACATATTTCAACATAAATATAATTCCTCAATTTTTTAATGAAAAAATTAAAACAGTTATCACAAAATCATGATTTGGGTAATTTTTCTCATGAATCATCAATTTTGTAAAGGCATAGGATATTAAAATTTTATCCTTCATAAGAACACATCCCAATACCTTCTTTGATTCATAATTATAGACTATAAACCCTTCTCTAATATATGAAAATGTAATATAAGGTGCGCTGACTAACCTTCACTTCAGTTCCTTTAAATTTCCTCAAATTCAACCTTCTATTGAAAATAGCCACCCTTTTTAGTTAACTTGGTCAAGGGATTGGACAGTAATGATAAATTTTCTAGAAACAGGCAATAATATACCACTAAAATAATAAAACAATAAATCTCATTCCTCATGCATGGTATGGACAAACATTCAATAGACTCTGTCTTTGATGGATCTACATATATACCATCCCTTAAGATTATATGACCCAAAAATGAAACCATTTGATTCCAACATTCACACTTTGTAAAATTTTCATACAATTTCTCATTTCATTGTGCTGTATGTACATTTAAAAATTAATGTTTATTATATTCCTTTCCCATTGAATATATAAAAATTTTATCTATAAAGTCTACCAATAATTGTTCAATGTAATCTCTAAAGACACTATTCATAAAATCCATGAAAATAATTGGGGCATTAGTATGAAAAAAAAGGAATCACCAAATATTCATATTTCCCATACATTGTACAAAATTTAGTCATGGGTATATACTCTTTATATACCCTTAATAGATGATTTCAATAAGGAATAATAGTCTTGGAAATGTATTAAACTCCACATAGTTGATCTTATAAGTCATAAATTCATGGATGATGAAACTTTTTCATGACCAGGACCGTGTTCGACATCCAATAATAATTTCAGTGTCACATTGATCCATATTTCATTTTCACTAAAAGTACAATTTCACCCTGTGTTGACACACTTGACAGAATAAATCTCATGTCATGGATTTCATGGAGTTTCATCTAAAATTATAGTAACTCAACGAGGGCTATTCCATTAGTAGTCATTGAATTTGGTGTAGAACTAGGTATGAGTTCTATTAAGAACTTAATTTCATGAATTGGTGGAAGACTAGGTAATTCATAAGAAAATAAATCCAATAATTGAGAATGTATAGTCATATCATCGATGTCATGTTTCTCCACAATCATTTTATATATACATTAAATCAAATTGAGTATTAATAACCATTCAGTTGATATAATCAACATATAAAGTTGATGTAATTATTTGAGTTGAATCTTAATACCCTTTTACAATTATTTAAGTATGAAAGAGTGTGTTGATCTATAATCAAATTAGAAATTTTATGTTCTAGAATGGATGGACTGTAGAATTTACACCATGTCATTATTGTACCTCTCATTGGAAACATTGATCACATGAGAGTCCAACTATTCCATTTAATTAACAGGTTCCTATAATTAATCATCATTATAAACCTTCTGATTCGATTATTAGGTAGAATAATGACCATTATCCTTACATCTAAATCACTGATGCGGGGGAGGTTTATTTTGTGAAGCATTATAACCATTTTCATTACTAGCAATATTCTACTAATAACATCAAAAATAAAATTTCAACTGACCTACCATTCCACACTACACGTATTTATTAGACTCGATAAGAAAAATTCTTCCATTATTTTTCCCCCACTATGATCAAAAAAGAAAACTCGTCTTTTTTATCTCCCTGGTTTTTATTTTTTCTTTTCAACTACATCTTTATTTTCTTTTTAAAACCATGATATTGATACATAACTCCAAACTCCAATTAAACATTCATTTTTCAATTCATAGTATCATTATAGTTGTTGAAGTCTCTTATAGAAACTCTCTTTGGTGTCTTATATTTAAAAAAAGATTTATCAAACCATACATTCAGGAAGAATGATTATACTTGAAGTACCACACAAATTTCTTGTAAAATTATCTTCATATTACCAATTGGTTCATTATAACAATTCCATGACATGAAAATTTTACTATCCATATTCACATGGATAATAAGAAGAAATTTATTATTGAAAAAATAAGCTCTTGAACTCAACCGAATCAATATATATAATTTTATATTTTTTCCTCACATTCATGATTAGATTCTACCAATAGTCTAATTCAGGAAATAAAATATAAACTACCAAAATTATATTATCATGTTATTAAGATTAGAGAATGGAAAATATCATTTCACTCGTATCGATCCATTTTTAAGAAACTATTGGATAATTAGTCCCACTAAATGTATATTGATGTTTCCTCGTAAGGGAATTAAGAGAACATTTTATCTTCAATTTCAAATTTGGAAGTATGTAATTATTCATAGTTTGATAATGTTGGGTGACTGTAAAAATGAGGGTTTTCATAGAATCTCTATAGAATACGAATGCTGATAAGAAAAATTATTTCATTGGTTGTCATGCTCCACATTAACGTGGTTCATTTGGGATACATGAATTGGCTAAAATCATAAATAATCGAGTAAGAAACAATAATCATTGTCGAAATCATCATAATCATAAACTTACTTATAAGATGTCTAAATTATGACACCTTCTTAAAATTATGGTACTTATGTTTATGTTATGTTATTGACATAAAGAAACAATTTTAATCATAGATGACAGTTCATGAATAGTTTGTTAATTTCCAAATCATTATATTCAAGAGTGTCCAACCAGGAGTTTTGCAAGTCCCATTATCATGCACCAGTTCCTATTCGATTCTATATCTATACAGTGTTTTTAGGGATATTATCCCTATGTAAATCGATGATAGATACACATTCACTTGTAGTATTTTGATATATATTTCATTCTATGAAATCACTCACTCTATCCTTTACGATAATTCTAATACATTCCACTATAATTTTACTCATTCATAGACTTATCCTTAGAGACATGTCCTTAGTGACATCTACAAGGTTTTCTCATCATTGTTCCAAATGATGACAAAACATTTAATATGATAAAACATATATCAAACCTCACTACTCATACCAGATTTTAAATTCACTTTTGTAGATAATTTAATACATTACACAAATAGACTCTCAAAAACTATATTTGTTTACTACCTTTTCAGTCATAGAAACATAAAATATAGTACATAAGTGAGATACATTTTCTCTAAATAGGTTCTCCATGACTATAACTCTTATTAAACACATCATAAAAAATACATATATTTATATACATGTGAAAGGATACATAGAAAGGGGTGAGCTCAATTGATTAACATGGGTTAACCTGAGAGATATGTAAGTATAATCATGAGAATACAGGTATGAGAACATGATAATAACATTTCAGTATCATTATATACATATCAAAAATCATTTTCATGAGTCATGGAATAAATATTAGAATTTCATAAGCCATGAATCAATTGGTAATCAATATAATAAGCCATGAAATCATAACATAAGAATAATACATAGAATGTTTATAGACACGTATGTATATAAAATGACATCCCTAGTAGTCATGTCTTATTAACAAGGTCATATTAGTGGAATATGTTCACTCCAAAAATCATATTAGTTTTCAATGTTCAGTCCCAATAACCTCATAGCAGATAAAGTCTTTTACAGAACTGATTTCACTCCCAGTTCATGCAATTTCTATCTCATAATATATAAATATTTACCTAATGAATTGTAAGGAGATATAGGTATTACGAATCTCATAATGAAATCATACAAATTTGATCCACCCGATCATACACAATCATCATATCATTTTCCATGAAATGAAATATGTATCATACACATTTCATCATATCATAACCAAAAGAAATGAGACTGGTTTCATAATAATTTCATCTTAGAATAACCAGTTAAAAGAAGTAATTCTATAAGTATTTATCATGGTATAACCAAATGAATTAAAACACATTTTATAAACATCATTTCATGAAAAGCATAAATATTTATTCAGTGAATAAGAATGTTGTGTTTGGATCATAACCCCATTAAGACATAGATAACATAAATGTATTTAATCATGAATGGAAAATAAATTTCTAAAATATTCTGAAAACATTTCTTGAAGAAAATACAATTTCATCTATGAAAATATATTTTTAAATCATAAAACATTTTAAAATTATTTTATTATAGAAAATAAATTTTAGAATATATAAATTAAACATTGAAAATCAGTTTAAATACTTTAATAAAACATATAACATGTTTAGAATCCATTTTCATTTAAAATTATATTAAAATATAAATTATTAGTATATTTTATTTTTTAAAACATGATTTCAACTAAATAATTTTAGCGCTCGAAGAGTAAAATAAGGTCATATTTTATTAAAAACATTATTTATAATATCTAATTTAAAAATGAGTGACAAAATGGTACCAATAAATGAATATATCATGACATTCCAAATGAAAATAAAAATAATGTGAATTTCTGAGAGATGGACCATAATATTTCATCAGTGCACGCATAATCATAAAAAATCTCAATAATCAATGAGATTATAGCATTAATATTTTACAAATTTTGTAACTTTGAATCAATGTTCCAAAGAAAGAATAAAATCAAATTAAGGATAATATATCATGAAAATAATTATATACATGATACAATATGTTAAATGGTATAGCATAGTCCTAGTAAAAAAATATAAGTTCATAACAAAAATTTTGTCTCAATGAAATGAAACGTTGAAAAAATTACCTAATTGATTAAAAACTATTCAAACATTAAATTGGATGAAATAGAGACAATAAAATAAATATTTAAATACCAATACATATAATTACATGGATCACATATTAATTTCATGGGTAGTATATTCACCACACAAAATAAATGAGTGGCAGATAAGGCGTAAGTCCCGTATAAAAAAAGTGATACTTGAAACCCACTAACTAGTTGGGTAAATTTTGAGTCACAATCCCCACGAAATACTTAGAAAATAACAATATTTTAATATCATTAAATAAATTTAATTCATGATATAAATTTTGTATGTAATTATATACACCCCATAAAAGAAACAATTGGTGAATACAGCATTAATCTTAGAGATATAAAAAGTTAAATGAGATTCCCATACCTTAAGTCTTGAATATCATCATACTTGGTCAATAATCAGGTATCATAAATATATTTTTATTATAAATCTATCACATACCATTATTTAGGTATATAATACCATCTGTGACTTACATTTGACATTATATTGCATGATTATTATCAATTCAATGTTAATGTTAGGCTTTGGGTAATAACTACATTATTAATCGTATATGTTTTGACATGTCATTATTATTATTCCTCTTAGATATTGATTTACATATTTATAGAATGTAAACCATGATAATAATGTCATATAAATTCATTAAATATTTTTTTATAATAATCTATTTAATATAGAAATGGTAAATGAGATACATCATTCATGGAGATAGTAGACCGTACGTACAAATGAACATTGATTCCATTTTCAAGTTGTATTGAAAGAATTAAATGTAAATGATGTATATTTTTTTATTATACTTAAATTTTAATAATTATTTCATAAATATCACATTTTTTTAATAAAACCACTGTTAACATAGTACATGTTATTTCTGAATGAATCACATCGTGTCGAGGAGGCTGCAGTCGACCAATCCACAATGATGGTATCGTATTAACACAAAATAGAAAACCTAGAGGTATCTATTATATAATAATTATATAATAATAAATAAATCACAATATCATATATATATATATAATTTAAATAATTATTTCCATCATTTTTATAATCCTTTAGAGGTGGTAATGGATGATTGAACGATATTGGTACACATGGCAGTAGTCCGCCATACACACGAATGATGATTGTGTGTCCCACTTGATTGAAGTGTATGGGTTTTTAGGTAATCCACTAAAGGAAAAAAATTATATTCCTATTTAGGATATTGTGTTTATAATATAATAATTTAATTAGAATAATTTAGGGGGTGTATAAATAAATAAAAAATTGTTCTTGTTGAAAGATTTAACATCTTCTCTGAGAAAATCATTTGGGTTCCCATGAAAGTTCTTCATTGGTTAGATTAATTCCAAAAGTGGGGAATCTATTATGATCGTATAGATGATGGAAGGTTATTGTGATAGGTTTTATTCCATGAAAAAGGAATTTATAATTGTGAGTAAGGGAGGGGTGTGAGTGCCCGTTTAGTATGTTGTAGGAGTGACATTCTTTTAAATACAAAAAGGAACACACTATTGACAGATCTTCCTTACATAACATGCCTCCAATAATGGCTAATTATTTATTAAATGGGGTATTTGGATGAAATATGGATATAAAATGGATTTCATAAAATTATATAGGTCATTTATCCTTTTAATATTAATGTTTTACCACTAAGTAAACTTGTTTTTTCCTTGATCAATGAAAATAATACGAATTATTTCCACTAATCTCTTTTTCTAAAAAAATTGATGATGTTATTAGACATTAATAATTATTATGATTCTATATATGGAATTAATTTTTCCAAATTATGTTCATATAATTGTTATAAATTTATTTATAATAAATCCTGAATATTGGATGAGACGATGAGTTTCAGAAATGAAAATGTTCAAAAGATTGACTTTTTTAATATCCATTTTTAATGTGATATTGGTTCCAATTAAATAAATTGGATTATTTTAAATATATTGGATCTTATTGTAATTTAAAACGAAATTAAAATATTATTTAACTATATAAATAAATTAAATTAAAAATAATTCTTCAATTGAAATTCTTTATGTGTCACTATTCACCTATAAATGATATATTTCAGAAAAAACCCAAATATTAACCCTAAATTTTATTTGAAATTAGGAATTCAAACATGAATTTATTTATATAAAATTAAATTTATAGTATTTTATTATTTTAATTTTATTATAGTTCATATAAGGATAAAAAAATAAATTCTATTGAGAAAATAGTATTCTCTAAAGAATATAACCAAGACAAAAAAATTATATTTTTTTTCAATATGATTTCCTATATAAAAGAAATAAAATAACTATTTTAAAATTAGTAATTAAGTGTATGATTCATAACCTTTCTAGAGTTTACTCTTGATTTAATTCATATTTTCTTTTTTTCATTAGTTGAGAACATTTTGTTTTGGTTATGACTTATGGTGTGTTTCGGTGGAATTTTGAGAAAAATAGAAATTATATGGTTTGTCATGTTTGGAGAATGGACTTTGATAACCATGTTCCTCAACCCATAAAATCATAAAAACATAGTAATAAGAGATTTTCATGGCTATTTTATGGTTTGGAACACCATGAACCCTCTTATGAGTAACTGTACACCACTAAAATAATAAGCACATAGTATAGGTGTAATTACAGGGAAAAATATTATCCCCTTTCTAGAATACCATGGGTCATTTTAAATGTCACCCAATGTTAATTTTTAAAATCCCTCAACCCCCCTAAGGAATCATATTTTGACACCATTGTATGTTAAGATGTCATTCATGTTTTTTGAGGTCTTTGGATTAATTAAAATCCATCTTGACATCTGTTATTCGCAATTCTAATCCAAAATCAATGGTACCATTCTATCATGCTAAGTAATTCCAATACTAGTTCTTCACTCACTCTTATCATGTTAATCATATGTTACGGGTTGATCAACATCTATTTCACAAGATCTAGATCAATGATCCTTGATCTAGATCTAAATATAAAACATGTTTAATTTATTTCATCTTTATTTGGTGTTGTAATATTCCTATTTTAATCTATTTTATTATTCTCCACAATTTTTTGGGATTTCTGTTGGGATATTATAATCCAACGACATGAGGTAGGTGGTATAATATCCAATTCCCATATTCATGATTTTGATGCGTGTATATAAATTTTATAACTTTTTTCCATACCAATAGGATTTAATATATTACATTAATTAATGATTCTAATTTATTAATTCAAATATTGTTTAAATGGATACTTAATTTGGGAATTAATTTTGAGATTTAGAGGCTGTCAAAATTTATAATTAATTAATGGATTAATTATGATATTTATGGACATTAATTTAGGTAAATAAATGGGGAAATAATTATGATATATTAAATTATTTAATTGAGATAATTAATGGTATAACTAATTATGTTTTCTTATTCCATGTGTTTAGATAAAAAGTCGTGGAATTAATTATATGATTTTTGAATTAATTAATTGATATAATTAATTGTGTGATTAATTAGGTGATCTTATTATCAAATATTGTTGTAATTAATTGAGTAAATAATTATGATGACTTGAGATTGGGAATGAGATAATTAATTTTGAAAATTAATTATAGAAATTCTATTAGTGAATATTTGTTAATTTGTTGTCAAAATAATTAATGGGTTTTATGACTTCATTGATTAGTTTTTTTAGTTAAGGATAATTATGTGGAAAAAAATTATAAATTAGAAAATAAATATGTGTTATTAAATAATTTTTGAATTAATTAATGTTATAAATATGATTAATTATTGTTTAAGTTATTTTATGGAATTATTATATTTAGCTAATTGTTGTGTTAGTAATGAAATTTATGTGGATAATTAATTTCTAAATTAATCATTTTTTATGAATGGTACCATATTAATTTAGGTAATAATTAATGAATTTGGAATATTTTCATTATAATGTGTGTTTATAAATGGTAACAAGGTCCTTGAATTATGAAACAATTAATGGGATCATGATCATTCCAATGTGGGAAATATGAATTTTAACATATGCATAAAATCATGAATTATGACAAGGGAGCATGGTGATTATAAAGAGTAAAAAATATAGAATGGTAACAATGAAATTCTGGTACATGATATCCCTTTGATATACACTAGGATTCAGAAAAATATGAATAAAGAATTTATGCACAGGTGTTTATGGGAAAACAGAGAATTTATATGGTTAAATAAAGAATAGTCTGATAATTTGTTGCCTTTTTATTTATGCATTGTACTTATTCCATTATATAGATACATGCATTTTTATTGATTATATTTGTTTTAGACACTATTGGTAGTGGGATGGTGAGATGTTCTCACACCCCACATGGGCTACATGATTGTTACTCAAAAAGATATTATTTTTATATAAATGGTTAAGGGAATATGCCATGTGTTAGAAGGATGAGTTGGTAAAGATATTGGGTGAGGTAAAACGACATAGTTTGAAGCCCACTGGGGATTCAAAGATGTCTTTACTTTCAGTTTTCATTTTAGAAACTTTAAACATACAATAGAAATGTAATTTTTCTTCTATAGTTGGATATTTTATTTTCCGGCATTGATTATCTTAAGATATTGGAATTGTTTATAGTTATATACGATTTATTATTTTTTTATTATTTACACTAGTTTATTTCTATGATAAAAGTTAGTACAGTATGTCTATGATCAGCTTATCAGAACCTCACTACTAATTGGTAGCCATTTGCACACAAGGATGTGTTCTTGAGGTCATGTGATTGACCGAATCAGGGAACTGGTGTGTAGGACCATGATATGGATGTTACAAAGTGGTATCAAAATAGTTGTATTTTCATTGTATATTGTCATATTATTTGGAAAAATTAGAAAATAGACTAGTAATTGTCATGTATTGGATATGAGTAAGTATTTTGGACTTTCAAACACATTTATAGTGGATAACCCAAGTACATAGGGTGAGTTTGTTGTCATTTCTATTTTTTGTTAAAGATGAATACTATTTTACCTTTTATGATGAACATGTAGTGCGATGTGATTTTTTTTAAATTTTTGTTAAATAGACATGTGGCCTAGAATGACATGATATTGGAATCCTCATGCATATTTCTAGGCACCATGGATTATTTGGGGACATGATTCATTTTAGCAACTCAAAATAAAATTTGGATTGGGTATTTATTGAACATGTCATGGTTTTATTTTCTTGTGAAAATGAAATGTAAATTGATTCCTAATATGGACTTGAATGATGAGAAAAATTATGAAATATATTGAATAATTTTTTTTCCAAATTAAAAACATGAATGTGAGAAAATTTTTACCAATTATAACTATGATCTATGATTATGATGGTTAAGGTCATTGGCAGCACCTCTGTTTTGAATACATCATGGGATTTTGGGAAAATTATTATTGTTACATTTAATCATATATAATTATGATAAATATTTTTATAAGCCATAATATATGTGTATGCAATTAATGATATACACTTACATGAAAATTCATGTTGAGAGGATAAGAGGATTAGATGAATGGAGTTGCTCTACCAGTAGGGGAACATAAGCCCCTGATAGTGTCTCGTGAGGAAGAAAGGGAGTAATACCTAGAGAATTTCTTTAATTTGTGGAATTCATTTAACGTGATCCAAAAATGTTTTTGAAGAGTATTTCAAACCTAATAAATAATTTTTAGAAGCATAAACCTCCTACTTTCATGGGAGAGGGTGGACCTGAGGGCGATGAGTTCTCGGTTGAGTCCATCGAGATGATATTTGTCCATTTGGAGACTCTAGATGATAGGAGGGTCATGTTGGATGGTTATATTCTATGAGTACCAAAAAATCACTGGTGGGAGAATTAGTCATGGAGTAGATAGACTGGTGGCATGTTATTGAAGGACATCTTTGAGGGGATCTTAGATCACTTCTATATAAAGACAATAAGGAAAGATATAAGATCATAGTTCATGTGGATAACATAAGGTAGCAAGTTCATAATGGACGATGTCAGATGATTTATAGACCAGAAATGCTCTGGTCCATCTTCACCTGGAGATAAGACAGATATGGCAAGACACATTCAAGATGGACATGAGTGCAAGATTAAGTCCCAGGTTAAAATATTTTAGTTAAATCAGTTTATTGAGGTGGTGGATCAGGCTCACATAATTAAGAGAAAATGAAATGATTATTCTAGAGATTGACATATAGATTCAAATATATGATCAAGAGGTATGAAATATGGGATAAGGGAACATATTTATGGGATAATCATCCATGGTAGTGTAATGTAGGGTGCATAGATAGAGGGATTAATTACATAGGACCTTACTTGAGTGATCTTCAATCTGAGTGGAGGGACAGATGACTATTGTTGATAGTGTCTCCAAACACCATTGGAGTGAAGATCTTGCGTAAAAATGTGAAATATTTATATGTTCTATAGGAATCAGTAATATATGTCAATGGATGGATGATCTAGTAAAAACTATGGTGTGGAAACGGGATCTTCTAAATAATATCAGCCTGACAACTCGATTTCTACTACCAGAGATTGTAGAGGTTGTTGACATGGTTTTCCTGGGATAGAGAGCCTATATCATAGTGGTGTAACTCATGGGAGTAAGACTACATCATAGGGAATAGGGGGACAAAACAATATGCAGTGAAACCTAAACTTGTGCATAGCGAGGCTAGAATATTGTTAGTGAAAGGTATTATTCTTGTATCTTCTACATTAAATAGTTCTATATTTTATCTCCCACACATTTTATTCTAACAACATTACCTCAATAAGATGAAAATATATATCCTTAAAATATAAAATATTATAATTTGAGGGGATAATAATATATTATATTACTTGGAGTAAATTAAATTGGAAGCATTAATCCCCACAAAACAGATGAAATTGATATAATATTATATAGATTATAATATTAATATTTTTATCTCTTTGTATTTAATTTATATGTATTTTGACACTATTAGATAAAATTTATAGTGAACATATTTCCATAAGCACCGTTATATAATTCCTTCTTTGATGAAATGAAGAACTATAATGAGTAACTTATTCCATGATGATTATAAAAATAGATCTATATATTCTCTATCATTCCCCACTCACAATGTATTAATGATTTGTTAAAAATGTTTTACAATATGGTGGTGTGGTATTGAGATCCTTATATCAATAGTAGATCTTGAATCCCATACATAATTAAGGGAAATGTGGAAAAATATTTTCATATATTTTTCTAGTCCTCTTGACCCATTTTAAACATTTTATAAGACTTTATATGTGTACAATACAATGATATAGGTATCCTTAATTCAATTAGATCAAATTTGATAGTGTATAGTGATAAACCAAACTCCCATACGAAATGTTCTATCCATTTGAAGGTAAAAATAATATTTTACAAGGGTTGAAAAAAATTTATAGTAGGATGATGAGTTCTTCAAAATTAAAGGGTAGGTGATGATGTGTGGATATCTATCAATACTTCTACATGTGTGAAATTAATCTGTGGTTCACACACATAATTCTATAGATCCCATAAACATATCTAAAATATATTCTAGCCTTTTCCAAGGGTGAAATAGAAAATTTTCATGGTATATCTTCTAAGAACATTTTTATGCATTTATCAAGATGTACCATAGAAATTTTCTGTTTTACATATAAATGGAGTACTTCATCAACCATATCCAGTTTTTTTAAGGAATCCTCTTGAGTTACATTAAAATAGAAAATGTAAGAATCCATTTTCAACAACTATGATCTTATAGGGAATGTAACAATCAATACCATATAAACCTTTCATTTTCTTGTTTCAAAATATTTATATATAGATAAACAGATTTATATAACCCAATATTGGGCATCTATCTTCCTATTTTGTTATTTGTATAAACATTAGTGGATTTTTTTCTGGGATAAATGTGATAATAAATTCTTGTTTTCAGAAATTATAAGAGCGCCACTAACCTAACTTATAAAAGGAAACCACATATCCTCTATTCATCACATCATAAAAACAAATTGAATCCACCAATACCTACCCAAATAACATCGTAACATCAATAATCTTATCATACAATCATTTTTTTAGTCATAAATCCATATATAGAAGTCTTTTTGTGGAACCCTAAAGAGATTACTTGAGAAAGAGGTAATGTTCATCAATAACTATTTTTTATTTTATTCTATCATCAACATCATGAAAATGTTGTTAAAAAATAATGATACAATTACCTCACTATATTTCATATAATAATATTTTTTATGCTAAATTAGTGACATAATACTTTCTCTTATTCCATATAATGGGTTATGAAATCATCATTCATTTGCACGGTGAACTACTACCACGTGAACTGATCTCATTGGTTTCTCCATTACCAGCTATCCTGGATGTAGAAAATGAGGAATTTTTTTGTTTATATATGGTATTAACGACAGTATTATATTGATTTAATTATTATATCTGAAATAAAATCATACATATCATTCTATGGGTATAGGATAAAGTTTCTCATGTGTACGATAACCTACCGCCTCCACAAGAGATGCGATTCGTTGGATATTCACATAGAAGGTAATAATAATATTTTAATGAAAATATGGGATACATAGGAAATAAAAATTATTTTTTAATTATTATGTATCATTTCACTGTCTTTCATTCTATCATTTGAGGAAATATAAACTACTTCCATTCATACATACGATCTTCCATCTATATGAATGATGTATTTCATTTTCAATCACTAAATGTTATAGACTATTGTAAATAAAAATATAGTGAATATATATTGTATTTATATCATGTATAAAATTGTGTAGATGATGAAACTGTGATCGATGTTATATAGGTATAAAATTAGTCAATACATACATGAAAATCAAAGAAGTTTTTACCCAAAACATGATTTTAACAAGAAATTGCTAATAAATGGGTAATAAAAGGTCATAAGAAAATTATATATGGTAATATATATATTTTTTTGGTCAGTTAATATATTCCTAATAAATTAATATTTATCATTCAGGAGATTTGAACATCTATGAATGAATTTGAGACTTTATATAATGGGTTTTTATCTCAATTTTCATTCTTCGTGATATATGTTATGTTAGGCACCTCTATTATTTTATGAGGTGTAAATAAATAAACTTTTATACATTATATCATTATATTTTTATCCCAGGGTTATTTTAGGTTTCATTTTATGATATTCAATCAATGTTCTTATGATGGAAACATACCAATTAGAAAAAATTTAAAGTAACAACCTAGTCATTTATCAAGGCTGACTATATTTATGGCTTTAACGATAAAATATTATAATAAATAAATAAATGAACACTTGAATATTGTTATCTTATGGTTAGTAATGATATTTTAAGATAATAGTTACATTTTTCCACTATTTGGTACTTAAAATAATTGAGAAACTGTTTTTATGATAATTCAATTTTATTTCCTTATTTGATCGGAAATGAATTTTCTCCCGAAACAAATGTTTTCAAAAAAAATTTAAAAAAAATTATTATTATTGAAATATTTTTTTTTAAATAAATTTTTACTAATTTATTACTTTTTAATTATGTTTATAGGAATCTTCATGCCATCTTCTAAACAACTATCATTTTAATTTTTTTGAATATATAAAATTAATATTTGTTTTATAATGTATAAAGTGAACAAAATTTCCCACCATAATTACTGTTATTATATTTTTTTATTCATTTTTTATATTTCAAAATAATATTCAAATAAAATATTTTTTTATTTTTTGTGTTTTATATAATTGTTTTTTCAACATGGAATGAATATATTCTTCAAGAATTGTTATAAATGATCATTTAAAACAATATCAATTTATAATTAAATCCATTGATTTTAATAATGATTTAATAGGGATATGATCTAGGGATACCATTATTATTCATTATTTAAATGGTTTATGAAAAAAGATTTTAATGAAACTTGTTTCTCTTATATGAGTTATAATAGTACAGAATTCTTATGTAACCCACATCTTTTACCACATGTTATGCTATGATGAAATGATTATGAAACATATCTCTTTTCCATATGTTATGACATGATGAAATTCATTGGAGTCCAATTTAGTTTTATTGGTTATGATATTCAGACTGTTTCATGGCCTTTTGGAACACATATTTATTATTTTAATTATGATACACGGCGGAACTATATTTTCCTCCAATGAATTAGGTAATGATTTATATACCATGTGATAAATTGGACCAGAATGGTGATTCAACTTGTTTTAATAAGATACATTATCCACTATTATGGTCTTGGGAGATATCATCCTTGAATACTAGGATGGTTTTTTGGAGTGGAATCTTTCCATTATTATATATGAAGTTGTGAGGCATGAATACTTGGAAAGGATTCTCTATGTTTTTATATAATCCATAAATTTATATCTTATTCCAATTTTATTCTCTTATAGCGAATTTTCTTTGATTAAATTATTATTTATGTCTTATATACTACCAATATTTATTAAATGACCCACAATTATGATATTTGATATCTAGGGTACGGTTTTAAAATGTATTATAATGTTCTTGTACAATTATGATCATGTTTTGGTGGCATATATAACTTGTTTACCCTTAATGGGCATCCGAACTCACCCTTTATTATGTTCCCTTTCCCTAGAATATGAAGAAATGTATTAAATATGATATTTCTAAAAATGGTTCTAGTAATTTGGATTTTAAAGGGAGATAGTTTAGTTTATATATGAATTAGATGTTTATGTTTATACGACTCCAAAAACACTAAATTGTTACATCTCTTAGGTATGTGTTTTTGTAATATAATGAATATTCATAAAAATATTGTACTTTCTATGTACTATAGGGTATGGAAATTATATTCGGTATCATAGGATATTTTTACTAAACCGTTCTAAAAAACATGATAAATATTTAATGAGAACCGTAAGTGTGTGTCTAAGGAATAGTCTAATGATAAGTCAAAGTATTGGTATTTGTCCTAAAATTTTGGTAAAGGATAATGAGAGTGGTTTCCAAGAAATTATATCCTTGTATGGATACTGCAAGTCTATGTGTATCTAATATAGAGTTACATATAGTTAATAGTTATAAAATGGGAACATATTTATAAACTCTATTATCACCTGGTGTACGAAAGAGGGCCTTCCAATGCTCTTACCTTGGGACTCCGATGGTCTATGCTATGGAAAATCACAAAATAATTAAAAATCATCATGATGTATTTAAATATATAACTTCTATGAATGGATTAGGATAATTCTGGGGTGTCATATATTAAATACGGAGTCATGATTTAGTCAACCAATAAGTTTTACTTCATGATTATGTGGTTTCCCACTATGATAAATTGTTCTTTACTATTCTTTTTTGGATCCAGTTAAACAAATAAGACATGAAGAAACATTATTTATATTGAGTGTGAAATATAATTCAATGAATTTCCTCCCATGAATCCAAATTTTTTTGGGAGATGGAATGTATAATATTGTGGTTATTCCTTGAAAAAATTCCCAAGCTATGAATCTTTATAGATGTCAAAATGAACAAAGGAGGGAATAAAAATCTATTGAGTCCATCATGTGGAAATGTATAAATTATTTCAATGTATTATCAAATTCAATAGTTTCTAAAATATTGATTGTTTCCAATTAAAATATATTTTTCTTTATCCAATGTTTTAATCACAAAAATAATCATTTTGGCTATCAACCATTTTGAAGGTCAATCTGATCAGTGGTGGAATATTATTATGAAGTAGAGGCAACGTGCTGAAATTGTCTTCATGGATATGAAATATATCATTAATTTGTATTTCAAAAATAAATTTACTCTTATTATTCATTTGAAAATAGAGAAATACATCATTGATATAAATAAAAAGTATGATGAATTAGTTGGTATCTATGATGTAAATTTAACAAGACACATTAGGCATGAGTATTATCATCTATAATGAATGCATGATTTGTTGATTTTTCAATGGCATAAAATCAAGTCACCAAAGGGTGTTGTCCATAAGAGTGTTTAGTTGCTATGAAGAGATTTTTCGATGAATTATCTCAAAGATAATGTATGTAATAGTTATGTATGAATCTAATGGTTTCGGTAAGAATAAAAAAATGAATACAATGGAAAAAATAAGAATCACAGGGAGAAGAATATTATATTTCATTTATTATCAATGTATGGGATGAAGCATGAAGGGAGTTAACTTAATGGGATGATTAAATGTTTTAATTGTGTAATATAAGGCCATCAATAAAAATTATTGCAAATGTGATGTGAACTAGTTACTAGTGATGCGAATAGAGATAAAGATGCACATAATGCACCACCACACTAAAATGTTGCAAAAGCAATGTGTATAGGAACTACACTGGCCAATTCCTAAATTCAAAGTTTAATGATGTTGGTCGATGTCTACAACCTCTTAAGTCTAGATTAAAGGGGAATCTAATGTGAGAACTATTTTTAATGACAGGTGTAATATCAATGTGGTGAATGTTATACTTACCATCTAATCTAGAATTTCAATGACTTGTTTAACTCTGGATCTAACAATTATTTCATATTTAAAGAATTTTATAAAGGTATCATGATTATACACAAATTATTAAATATAGAATTAGTAGTGAAAATAATTAATGGTATGATGATCACATCTTAGGTAAATGAATATTTTCAAATTAATGTTTTTAAGAATGTGATTCCTATTAAACATTTTATTTATCCTCGGGTTTAATTTTATGTTATATTTGGCATTGACTAGACTTCTCTATAAAAATCCCACATCAGTTTTCAAGGAAGAAAAGTCTGATTTTATATTCCAATCAATCCTATGATATGTTATCAATGTGAAGATATGAAAAGACATCTAATAGAGATCATATCCATTGTATTGGTGTTAATTCCCCTTCAAAATGGGTGTTTATCTCAAATGGTTGGGGTGAAACTTGAAATAAATGATATGAATTATAATTAAATGGTTGATGGATGCCTATCCCTCACACCTTCAGAGGGAGATATTAAATAATCTTCCCAATACCACTGATTGTCCTTTATTATGATGTTTGGTAAATATCCTCCCTCTCTTGTGATGTTCTCCATATTTATAAACCCTTTGAAGACTCTCTAGTGTAGTGATAATTCTAATCATGAATAGTAAATAATTATTCATTATCCATTTCATATATTTTTATTTCATTCTAGCATGGTCCAGGGTGGGTTGTTCTTCTTCTCAAAAATAGTATCCTTATTCTCTAATTGTCACTCAATACCATTTTAGGTAAAGACTCTTCTCTGTCCATGTTGTTGATATATCTTCTTAAACATTTTCTTCAATTATAAAATCCCTCTTTCCATAAATACTTGATAAATTATATTGGTCACTATATTTGGGTGGATAAATCAACTCATTGGGTGTAACTGACAATGGTTGATGATATCTACGTGGAACACTATCTAATTTATCTATCCCACACATGATCCTTCATCATGTAGGGTTAGATCTATTTCAATAGAAGTTGATTTTATATCCATTTCCCATATATTTCGCTCCTACTACTCAATCCCAGGTATTGTAGTCACCTTATAGAGGAATGTTAACCATTCCAATAAGCCTTGAGGTGACGTTTCGAGTCAAATTAGGGGTCCCACTTCGGTTCTTGTTCTAATTGATCCTAGGAATTTAGGTGATGTTTTATTTGTCCTCAAGTAACCCAGTTATAGTCCTAAGATGGATTCGTGGGTTCCATTCCTATATTCCATAATTTTTAATTAATTATAACTAAGTTAGTGGTACCGACTTCTCATATGTAAGAATACAAATTTAAGACCACTCGAGATGATTCTTTGACCACTATCTCTTAGCAAGTACTTACAGACAAGTCAATTCTTCCCAGGAAAATGTTCGAGATCATGGATCCTCTAAATATCTTGCAAGAATGTCTCCCAAATAACCCAGATATAATTTTCAATCTAGTATATATTTTATACATTTTTAAAAATTCATTTCCCTATGTTAAGTTATGAAAATAATGAATCGTGAGGATACTTGTAATGGTTATGTTATGGTTTTATTGGAATTATACACTTGAAACTGCACTTTTTAATGCTCGTTATGCACTCACGCACCATGTGAGTGAAGAACACAATATATAATGGTTTCTAGGTAGAATTCATGGACTAGATAAATTGGGATAATGGTTTACATGCCTTGTAGTAGGTACACATAATTTTATGTGAAAAAATAAAAAATATAATAAAAAATCGACGACGATCACAATGTATCTAGGTCTCTTAGAATAGAAGATGTGTAAAGAGGTCACACACCATGTAATAGTCATAGGTTAGGTTTTTAGGGTGATATTAAGATTATTTATTTGGTCATTCATTTTAATATTCCCTTCACTCAAACAAGATATCTCTCTAGGTGATTGTTTGTGATTCCATTAACTATATATTACATTATTCCCCGATTTATCTCAATTGGGATTGTATTAATTCTCTTTGGGTATGTAATCCACTCATATTCAGAGTGGTTTTTTTGTGACTATTTATTGTTTGTGGTTTTTTAATTCGATAACATTTTCAACTTATTATTTTTATATTATTGGAATGACATGATTTTCAAATGTCGTTCTATGGGTTTATAGTCCCATTTTTTAAAACAGCTAGGTTTTAATCATGTTTGGTTGTTGTTTATGTATAGTGGGTTGATATGATGACTTTTGAATCATTCTTTATAAAATTAATTATGTTTTTCATTTATTGGATGTGATAAGTGATTTCAAATGATTCCATTGAATATAAAATGATATCAAAAAGGGTATTTTATTTAAAAATGTATTTTATTGATTTGGGATAGAGTATTCAAACTCCAAAGTGTATTTGGTTTGATTTTAAATCATTTTATGAAAATTGTGATCATGGTTTTGATTATAATTAACTCAAATTTGATTTAGGAACATTAGGTGCATTGGGATAGAGATGTGAGTTTCTATAGTGTGTGTTTCACCACTATGAGGTATCATTTTTTGATATCAAGTAGCTATACATGATATTTTTTGGATCCAATATATGTCTGTTTAATATTTTTAGTGTCTAGTATACATTTTCTAATAGGATAGAGCCCATTACTATGTTTTTTCATTTTTTCACTATTTATCATTTATTGAATGGTTATTTTTTATGTATTTTTGCTCACATATATTTGTATATATTGATGTATCACGTTGCTTTTCCCAGTATGTTTTTCATTGAAATGTGTTTAACTCTTTCCCGCTTGATGCATGGGTATTCTTTACTATTTTTATAACTTTTACCTATCAAATTTCTTATTATAGAATATGGAATGATTTCAAAAAAACTACAGGGAAAATTTATTAAAATTTATTTTTTTAATTAATATTAATTGATAAGCATTTTGTTTTAAAATATATAATTATTTAAATTCTGATATGATACATTGTATATAATTTTTGTTCGTCTCTTAGTAGGAATTGCTTAAAACCCTAATTTTTCATTTTGGAATTTATGGATGTGGTATCTCAGGATACAGTTAAAGGAAAATACATCGTACAACATACATATTCAATTTTCATTATTATATTCTATTCAGGTTGGATTAGAGGTAAATCTTTGTCCCCTGGTGATATGAATTACATTCTATTTTATCTTGTTTTTATTATATTGAATTTCCTTTATTGTATCATGTATATTTCTACTTCATACTCTGGTTGTATGCATTTTTTTACTTATATTTATGAATGGTTTTTGGTACAACGTTTTTACCCATATCATGTGATGTTATGGGTCAAAGTGGCTTGTTTAGTTAACTGGGATGTTTTGTGAAAATTCTATATTAAATGGTCTACTCATCCCCATGTTTTTTAGCCCTGACTGAGTTTGGTTCTATGTCTTCGGTAGACTGCAATTTGTACTATAAAAATTCAAATAATATGTGTGAAAATAGGTCCTATCTTGTACACTAATGTGAATGAAAATGAGTTACCATGGGTGGTCATGGATTCTTACCAGGTTTGGGAATTGGAATTTGAGATTATTTGAAGAACGTTTATGAGAATTTTATTTTATTGGAACTATTCCATTTTATGAATATTTTTTCTTGGTTTCTTTTAATTTTTACTATTTTAAAGCATTGTTATCAAAACATGAAGTTGGTCCTTTGATTTTGGAATTATATCATGACTGGTTTGATATTTGCCTCTTGTTCGACAATTCCTCTAAGAAAATATCTTCTTAATATATGAGAGGAAGAAATGGGATATGTTTTTCAGGGAATCTTCCAGTGGAACCTCCTTTGGGAGATGTAGTTATCCACACTGTTCATTCTTTTGCTCAAGTGTGTGTCAGGAACCTAATACACATTGTTTATCATGGATCTGAATTTAATATGCATCATTCGTCTATCCTTCATAGTGAAAAAGGATCGTAGGAATTTTTAAAGTGGGTTGAAGGGATTTATAGAATATTCAACTTCATGAAGTGTCATAAATACATTATGTTGTGTTTTTTCATGTATATGATTTAGGGAATAGGAAGAAGATGGTGGGACTCTACTGTGCATGTTATGCTGCACGAGGTTCATACAAAGGATTCCTTCATGAAAATCTTTAACAATCAGTTCAATTGAAAAACCATGCATACAGAGAATACAAGGGAGTTTCTATGCATATATAAGGGAGATAATACAAATCTATATCATTCTTCCTATATTTCTGAGTTAGTGCATCTCGAACATGAGCTTCTCATTAATGACTATCTGATGGAATGGAGGTTTCTTCTAGGACTGAGGCTAGATATTCAGTCAATGTTTATACACTTCTACCATCAAAACATTGTTGATGTAGAGGAAAATTAGACTTTATGAAAGGAAGGTATAACTGGTAACACAAATTTGGGTGGAGAATTAGTTGGTTTAGTGGTTATGAATAGTGCACCATCTAGCCATAAAATGAAGCATGAAAATGGTTACATTTCCTCAATAATAGTATCAGAATCAACAATAAGAAAAAATAGGTTGTTGGTTACCATTGTGAGAGTTTAGGTCATTCCAATATTATCTTTTTATTGGATCCTTATACGTTACATCTTTTTGTATGATCCCTCCATATAAAATGATTTTGTGAAAACATATATTAGGGTACTAGGGTACTATCCACTCTCACCAACGGTTCATGAAGATTCATTCAAGGGTGGGGGTTCTAACCCTAGGATTAACGAGAAGATCATGTGTCCAATAATGGAAAACATTATGCATTAGAGTATGCTCCAGAGGAATCTGAATCAGGACCATCCATTGTAAGAGGACTGGTATTTATTTCACCTTATATGGGGATAACATTTTTTGATATTAGTGATACTCGTTATTTTATAACATCAATGTCAGTTGAAGTGTTAGTCCTATGACCAGAACATATTAATCATTTTGAGATCATTCCATGCCCTTATGTAAGAGGTCATAACATGGTTTCATATATCTCTCCTATTAGGTGATGATAAAAAGATTTGACGTGGAGTGGTACATCATAGTGCCTGATGTTAAAATCATACACATTATTATCATAATGCATTGAATGATCAATGTAAAGGGTTAGATAGCTCTTTTTCATCATCATGATTTTTTATTATCTACCATTGGGGTCACTCATGTATTCTATGGTATGTGGGACTCCACATTAGAATGGAAAGGGCATGTAGTTTTATAAGTTGTGGTAATCTCATATCAATTTTTGGAGATGTATCCTAATTAATTTTACCCTTTCAAGGGTGGTTGACCTATTTGAGTTGTGTTTGGGTACCCTAAAGTCATTCTAGGTATTTTTTCTACTTTTTTCCATTGAGAGAGGTCAGGTTTTCTATTTACTAGCTCCCTAGTAACATACCTGTCTCTATATAGTAATATCATATGGAACCTATTATGTTTGTGGAACATAAGGTTCATCTTGGGGACCTATACTCTAAAGTATTTATTGAACCTATAATTTCATGGTGGTATTCACACGTAAAAGTTTCTAAAAAGGCATATGGGAGCCTTATATTTTGTATTTATTATCAAAAGATGAATATGGTTACCATTAAGATCAAATATCCTTTGCCACAGATTGATAATCTCTTTGATAAGCTTAAATTGTCTTATTTTATTTTTAAGATTAACATTCCATAAAATTATCACTAGTTGTGGGACCAAAAAGATGATATTATTTTGAAAACATTTTGGATTCAAAATGGGAATTGTAATTTTCTAGTTTTTCATTTCGGTCTCACTAATTCTCATTCAGTGTTTATGGATTTAATGAATTATATCTTTAATCGGTTCTAGGAGCCTATTTGTTTTTATGTTCATGGATGATATTTTGGTGTACATCAAATCAGATGAGGATCATATAGACCACTTGGATACCATTCTCTGAACATTAAGGGATCATATTTTTTTATGGTAACCTTTTCAACTATGATTTATAAACCCAATAAGTGAAATTTTAGGGGCATGTGATATATGAGAGCAGCATTTTAGTAGATCGTAAAATGGAAGGAGAAATTTTTATCTTGGATAGTTGTATGGAAATGTGTTTGATATCTGGGGATTATTGGGTTTTGGGTAACTATAAATGGGTTGTTTGGGAGATTTCCATGATCAAATATTTGATGATATCTTTAACCCATATGGTGTTAATGTTTGAACTGAATGATAAGCGTCCGAGATCTTTTGAAGATCTGATGATGATGTTTAATTCAGGAATAGTTTTGATTATTTTTTAACCAAGGTCAGGTTATTATGTTTTCTATGATTCATCCTTTTCGTTGTTCGATATGTCTTGTGTTATGGGGAAAAGGTTTTGTCATACGGCTAACACCAATAATACCATCATGGTAAGTGTTACCATATTAATGATATTGAGTTGGTAGCTATAATTCATGAACTAATTACATGGCATCACTATCTCTTTGGGGGGTGGTTTATGATATATTATTATCATAATAGTCTAAAGTATATATTTACCCACTCGTATCTGAATTATAAATAAATATTCTTGGTATATTATCATTAAACTTTTGATTTTGATATCTATTATAGACCAATGATAGGGAATTTTGTTTCTAAGGTGTAATACAGAATATTACTGATGCGTGCTATGAATGATTCAATTGAATAGTGGTATCTGATGAGTTTATTTATTGATATGATCATGAAAGTGGGATAGGATTTTGGAGAGGAATTTGAAGATTCATTGAAATCTGAATCATATTTTGATGGGAATGTTTGGCACAAGAAGGTGGAAGACACCGAGTGCCAATGATTTAGGAAAATCCTTTATGGTGGGGAGACATCAAGTGGGTTGTATTAGTCCCTATATAAGGAATTATGCTTACAGTATAGGTCAGTTATTACTTTTTTTACATGAGATATGATTTATTGTAAAGTGGACACCATTTTAGTAGGTCCATGAACCGTGCTACTACCACGGTATATAACGATTTGAGGCATCAGTATTGTTTTCATGGGATGTGGTTGTCAATAGTTAATTTTTTTTCACAATGCATTAATATTTAATGAATTATGGATATTCACTAGAGACCTACATGGTTATTTTAGATTTTACCCATTCAAATGTTGAAATGGTAAAAGATTCCAATGTATTTATTCATTTTTTTTCAAACAATACATTTTATTAGTATGTTATTTGTGTGATCATTGATCGAATAATGAATTTTTTAACCTTTCCAACCAATAGAAGAGGAGATTAATGAATAATAGATTGGGGAATTGTTTACCTGATAGATTGTAAAGCATAATAGGGTTTCATCTTTCATTCATTCTGATATGGATATGAGTTTCACATGTTGGTTCTAGAAAATATTTTAGGTGGATATCAATTCCCTTATTAAATTCAAGAACTCATATCATCTATGGGAAGATTTAAAAATAGAGTGGCCTATCCAGGTTTTATAAGACATTCTCCAGAAATGTGTTCTTTATTATGGAGGATATTAGTAAAATCATTTTCATTTGATTATGTTTTACTTCCATGATAGTTATTAGGATATAATAAATATAGATCATATCGAGGCATTGTATGGGAGGTCATGTAGATCTCCCTTATGATGGAAATATATTGGGGAGTGATTCTTAGTTGTCCAGAGTGTTGGTATAGAGAGGAAAAAGATGGTAATGTGGACACAAAGGTGTTTATCATATCATTGAGACATAAAATGAATTGTTGAACATTGTAATCATCCACTAGATTTTTATTCTATTGATAGGTTCTTTCTTTGAGTTTCACCTAGAATGGGACCTCACCAGTTAGGTATATAGGGTAAGATAGCACCAAAGACTATAGTGACCTTTTAGATCATTTGAGGAATATGTCAGGTGGCCTATCTATTTTTCCTAATGTATTCATTGGCATCTATCCAAGATGTATTTCATATTTCCTAGTTGAGGATGTATATTCCAGATCCTCCATTATTGATTATATGGGAGGAAGTTGATCATTAGCTTGATACTACATTGGTTAAGTAGCTAAATCTGATTATAGATCAATATAATAAAGAACTATATGTTAAAATGACCTCATTGGTCTGGGTAATATGGATATGAGGACAAGATAACCACAAGATGTGGGAGAGGGAGTTGTTGGTGAGGTAGAAACAACCATATCCTTTTTCTATATCCATGATCATGAGGGATTTTGGGAAAAAAAATTTATAATGAGAATATTATAATGCCCCAATACATTTATGTTTGTTATAATTTTTTACAATTGTTTTGGTGTGTATTTTTCAATCGATAAGTAATTCCATAATGTAATTTGGATGATGCCATTAATGGTGAAGTCAAGGATATTAGTGAATTTCTACTTAGACATGTAGTTTTTTTTACTCGATGTGAACCTATATTCCATGTAGTTGAACTACACACCAGGTAATGATTTTTGGGGATAAGAAATGAACTAGATTTGTGGTGTTAATTGTTTAGATACTACGTAGTCGGTACACAATTATTAAGGTGAAAATTCTTATTTTTAATAAAATTGAAATGGGTTTTTTGGTATATTTTCATCCTGTACAATTTACAATGTTAAAGTTATATACACACCATGTAATAGTTAGATTTTAGATATTTAGGGTGTTTTATGGATGTTTAACTTATTCATTCATTTGCATCTTCCCTCTTTTCTACCAAGAGGGATCCCTATAATATTTTTGGTGATTACTTTTTGTCTCGATCACATAGTTCAATGATTAATCATTATTGAGATTGGATTTCATTTCTCTATTAATTTAATCACTTTGAATATTCTTTGGTTTTGGTTGAGGATATTTTTTGGCTAAGATTTTGTGATAGGATAGAATTTTTAGTTGATCCTTTTATATTTTTGGAATGCCTTGTAATTAAATGGTTGTTATATTTATTTACATCCACCATTGTTGTTATTATATAGTTTATTACCATGTTTGTAACACCCCAATCTTCCACGGTATGCTTCTCTTTGAATAATACAATAGCGTGTGTTTTACACAACACTGAGTCCAAGCATACCACGACTTACCAAACTAGTCGTTCAAAAGCGGTTATGAATAATATTAACTGAATTATAAATTTTATATTATCCTTATAATTTTAGAATCCATATTATGAGTTTTTTAGACATAATTTAAGAACAAATTCATTTTTTTCACTTAAAAGAAGTATTTTTCAAAAAATGCAATTTTAACGCCTTTTAATGACGAAGCCTTTTTAAATCCAATATTTGAATATTTTATACATTCAATTAGAAAAAATTAACTTCTTATTTATAATTGAGACATATTAATTTATTTTCAATAATGTTTTGGTGTTTTTCTGATAACTTTCATATTTAGGCGAATAGTGAAAATTTCTATATTTTAATCGAAACAACTGTTTTAATAAAAATAATTTATATTGTTAAATTATATATTTTAATGGTTTTTAAGTGTAAATAGATTATATATTTCACATTTAATCCAATTATGGTCATTGTAAGTAATTTATACTTTGAAATTGGACATAAACAAGTGTCAATCTTTTGATAGTTATTATTTCTTAAAAATATACCTTTAGGTTTTAACAGCAGAAATTAATTTTAAATAAATAAATGAACAATTTATGTTTTTAATTTGATAATATAGAATTCATTTTTGTATTTGGAATATCTAAATTAGCTTAGGGTGAAATTTTGGTACTTTTCTGAAAAATATCAATTTTTTATGAATAGTGAAAAACACTAAGTTATTGGTTAAAACAGTCTTTTTTATTTAAATAATTATTTATTTTATTTAAATTTATTTTAGGTCAAAATAGATATGTAATACCTATATAAGTAAATGTATTTCATTGGAGTCAGTTAATAATAATTTTAGGCATATAAAAATTTTATTGAACTTTTCACCGTCTTTTGCCCATCTCCTATGAGAATTTGCAAATTCACATAAAACGTAATTTTACCGCTCCTGTGCATAGAATTTCAAAAATTCTAGACACATGATTAATATCAAGGAGTAAAATTTGGTTCAATAATATTAAAATAATTTTTGGTTAATAGTAACTTTTGACTTTTATTTACTACGGTTAAAGGTAAATAGGGTAGTTCAATGTAAAAAGAATATTCTAATAATTCAAAATTATCTTAACACAAGTACTATACTTATTGGATGACTAATGGCCGACCATGGGCATATTTTGGTTGATTTATGGACCCCATGGAGCCACTTGTAACTGATAATGAAACTTTATATTAATTACGTTAAAGTAAATACAAAAAAGTCACAAGCATATATCTTTTAGAAAAACAATTTTTAAATAGGGTTATAAATAAGATAAGTTTGACTATAAATATTCATTAGAAATTTAAAACGATTTTATACATAATTGTATTTTGTTTAGAATTTTTAGAGATTAAATAATTAAATTTAATTATGAAACAATGATGATAAAGTATTTTTCTTATTAATGAAATAATCAAATAAATGGTATTATAAATGATAAATTAATTAAAATTTTAATATTTGATGTCATACACGAATTTTATAGGTTACTATGGTATGTTAGGATTGATTAAATAAATTTAGTTTAAATTAATAATGTTTCTATGACTTTTACAAAAATCAAATCTTAAATAGTGTCAAAATTGACAGAAAAGAGTTTATAAAACAAATATTATATTATTAATTGAGATAATATTCCTAAAAATATAAGGTTCGGAAAAATAACTTATATAATGATAGGTGTATCATTAATGGACCACATGGGGGTGTCATGGAAGGTTATAGTAAGTTTATTGACTATATAATATAAAAATACAAAGTGACATGGTAAGTGTCAAACTAATTAACTAAGAGTTAAAACTAAATGACAAGGTTACTATAGTGACCCAAACCTGTATAAAATATTTTGGATGAAAATATTTAGATCAATACCCACCTTAGACTTTGAATAATTCACTTTTTTAGCCATTAAAAACCAAATATGAATTTATTATAAAATAATATTTTATGTTTTTTCTAAGGTGCCCATCACCCCTCTTATATAAAGGGAACTCCCCATTCACTCTAATTCATATTATCACAGCCTTTTGTTTTGGCAAAAACCGTCCCAAATATCTTCTCAACTTCCGTCAATTTAACTTAGTGGCCTTATTTTGATCATAAATCCAAGTTAAGGATCCCTTTCGGTCATATCAAAAGGAAGAACTCGAAGAAGAGATTATGATTTGGCCACCCTCTTTCAAGTTCCTTTCTTCTTCCACTTATTATTTCATTGTTATTTCCACTATAAAATAATAAATCCAGTATCCTTTATATATTGTGATGTTTTTATAAATATTTCACAACTATATTCATTATTCTTTCCATCTTATGAATGATAATTTCACCATGCATGCGTACATACGAGTTACCATCTCCACGCTTTGTAGTAATTTGTTATTCAACACTATGTTATTTGGATGGATATAATGATGAGTAATATGTATATAAATAATGAAAATAACATGATAATGTCTTTGTAAAATAAATATACCATCTAATTCCAAACATTTATGGAAATGATTTTGTCGCTCATGCGTACGTATGGATGACCGTCTCCACGACGTGATGAGAATCATTTCCATATTCACCATTCATCGACGATTATAAAAATATATATTACTAATATGTTTTTAATATATGACAAAATAATGCTACTAGATATATATATATATATATGTGTGTGTGTGTGTGTGCATGTACTTACATATATAATATTCACATAGTTTCATTCAATACGTTATGAAAACGGAAACAACGTTTATGCATACGTACGGAGTACCATCTCCATAAACGTTGTTTTCCATTTCATATATATGTTTATTATACGTATTTATATTCTAAATATATATAATTTTTTATAATCTGGAAGTACTTAAATAATGATCTATGTGATACAATCAAGAGTATCAAGTTAAAACACGTATGATAAAGAAAGCGATTATTACCCAAATTGTTAATTTAACATGGAAATTATTATTAAATGGGTATTATAAAGTCATAAATGAATAATTTATTTCATCATAAATATTAATATGGTTCTGGTATAACTTAATATCATACGACATTCTTTATACTAGAAGTTAAATGTACGATCGACTAAAGGAAAGTGTAAGGTAAGGGGTTTTCATCTCACTCATTATTCCCGTGAGATTCGTGCAATATTGCCACTATTACCTTTTGTGTGGTGTATGTACTTCCCATGATTTTATTCTTTGTGTGTGGGATATATTTTTTATCCATGTCCATGTTTCATGAGAATGTTTTCAAAGAGATAATTTTAAGGCACTTTTTACAAAAACATCATTTCAAATGTTTTAAATATTTATTCTTCTAAATCATTCTCATTAATGTTCATGTCATAAAAATGGTTTTTAAGGATTTGATTATATGGACATGAATGTTTTTAAATGTTAATTTCAAATGTTTCCGAGTGGTATGGGACACTTTGATTAAAAAAATTCCTTTAAATGTCTTCCTTTCTAAATTTTGTGACATTCAAATGTTTTCATGATAAAGGGATATTTCTCTCAAAGAGTTTTACAAATTATTTTAATAAATGTCAACATCATTTGATTTATTTTAAACTTGTTTGATGATGATTTATTATCATACGAAAATTTTTATTGTATTGACGGTTTTGTGATATGTTTGATTTTGGATGTGTTATTTTTATACCATTCATGGATTATGGAGATAATATTTACATTTCTTATGCTAGTTTCAATATGAATGTTTATGTTATGTTAAAGCCATTTCATATGGGAACGCATTGGACTTAGTAAGTTATGGGAGGAGCCTGCTATAGCTCCTCGATGCATCGGTAGGTCTCATAAGACAAACTAGTGTCTTGGCACGAGGCCTTGACAAAATCTTATTTGTATTCTTGTCATGAGGCATTGGCTATGTGGTTATGATCGTCTGGCATTATGCATTCCATCATTAGGAAAGTGGTTACTGATATTGCATGTGATTATTCGACTAGTAGATTATCCATGTGAATAAGTAAATGGAATTACTTCATTTTATTTTTTCATTATTATGCAGAAGTTCAAGTTTAAAAGGAATTTTTTTAGTTATACATTTCCTTAAATGTTTATGCTTATTTATGAACGTTTCTGCTGTATTGTTTCTCTTACTGAGCATCTGAGCTCAGCCCTTTCTATGTTCTATTTTTCCCTGGATTTCACGAAGTGTATTGTGATTGATATACAAGGATAATCCAAGGTACTAATGGCATTCATAAAGTATTATTTATGTTGTTTTCTATGTTATAAAGGGTAATGTAAAATTCATGTATATAATCTATTTTCCAAGAATGCTAATCTGATTGGTCCTTCGGGACTTGATTCCTTGTAATCATGGAAATGTATTAAAATAATGCACTGACTCTGGGAAACTGGGGTTAGGGAGTTAAAATGTTGGGTAGTATTTTCTATGAAATGGGTAAATTTGATGAATTTCATATAATTATTGATAAATTCCATTTCCTGTTTCGCTGAACGGATGCGATAAATTGGATTAAATGTTTTCTTGGAATGGAAAATTATTTCAAAAAAAATTTTCACTATGAAAATTGATTTTATTGATATGGGATTGGGTTTTAAACACATAATAAAATTGTATTGTCTTTGAACTTTTTAATAAAATTGTGATAATCATTTTGAATTGAATTTGGAAAAATTCACATTAGGAAGATTAGGTTTGTTAGGATAGATACACAGTTAGTCTTATTGTCTGTTACACCCCTAAAATGTATCATTGTGTTATATCAATGGGCTAGACTCAATATCTTTTGGATCCAACATATGAACTTTTAGACAACTGGGTTTCTAGTATAAATTTTCCCATTTGATAGATCCCAACACTATGTTCTTTTACAATATTTACAATTTGTTTTTTAATTCAGGATTATATTATCAAGAATTTCTGTTTATTGAATTTCATATATGGGGTTTTATCACATAAATTTACATGATAGGTTGTTCATGGAAATTTGATTACCTATTTACCTCTTGATTAATAGATGTCATTTCTTGTTTTATCACTTCTACTTATGATATTTATAGTTATAGAATATATAAGTATTTCTGAAAAACAAATGGAAGATGATATACCAATGAAATTATTTTAATTAGAATGATTTGTATAACTGTTTTTTATCTTGAATTGTTACATTCATGATATTAGACCTCTATCAAAAACAAGGGTTATATCTTACTGGGGTTTTGATCACACCATTATTGTGTATTTTGAAATATTTAGATGTTGTATTTCATGATCTATATAAAGGGAATAGAAAAATGTAGCATGTTGGATTCTCTAATATTTTTTTCTTTTGGTTCTATTTGATGCAGAGGTGAATGTTTGTTATGTTGGGATATGAATTTTTATTTTATCTTTATTATAATGGATTTTATGTATTTTTTGGTATCGTTACAGTTTATGATTCATACTATACTTTTATTTCTTGTTTTTCAATATTTTGGACTAGTTTTTATTATATTGTTTTTACCAAAATCATGTGATAGATGAGGTCGGTGGCTTGCCTAGTTGACCAAGGATGGTTTGTTACATTCTACCACCTTGTAATAGGTTTTTACTCCTATTAACTATTGATAGTATCCTATATATGTGGCATAATTTTTTACAGAAGAAACTATACCTTCACTATTGTATATCCAGTCATGAGGATGATGGTTTTAGCTTCCCCTATCCCAGTGGCTGTTTCCAGTGCCGTTCTGTCTTCCTCCAAAATTATTTCTTTAAAAGATTAGAATGAGTATAATTTTGAATCACAAAATTCATTCAACATCATTTCTACTTCTGCTGGATCTCCCCCATCATTTTTTCCTCATCATATCATGATGAGGACCACTAAGACCTTTCCTAAAAGTCTCTATAGTAAAATCACTCATTTCATATTAAATTCAAGTAATTTTGTTTTAGATGTTTAAAATGCTTCCTCAGAACCAAGGATCTACCTTGAACCATCCTCATGATTTTTACAATTCATTTGAATTTTAGGTGACTTCAATCTCTTGGTATGATAAAATATCTTCTCCATGCCATTTCGAGTAGTGACATTTTTGTATTGGCTATTTTGGAACTAAAACACAGTTTTTCATACTATTGATGGATTTTATGAAAATATTCTCATTAATAATAGTATGAATTTTTATTCTACAAATTATCATATAGATATAATCTTGAAAAGGAATGTTAAAGTGTATTTATTGGCTAGTCTCCTAAAACATATGTTAGTTAAAATTAGTATACAATAATATTCATTCATAATTTCTATAATTTATGAAGTTTTTGATGTGAATTATATGGTCAATATTTAGAAATTCCTTTCTTCAACAAACCTTGTATCTCAATCATGGTTTTTAGAAAGAGACATCATCTACAATATAGATGTATATAAAAAGAATGATGGTGGTATTTTTTTGAGCAGGTATATGGATGAATTCAATTATTCTTAGAATTAAAAATCCATCAAAATTTGGGATAAACTGATAATTAGTTAAATTGGGTTAACAAAAAATGAGGATTTAGTATCATTTGATGAATATAGTATAGATTTTTGTGACATAATAGTCTTACTGATATGTTTTTATACTTTAGTGTCAAACAATTCCATCAATCTATTTATGAACATTCTAACCATATTTTAGAAATTCACATTGTGTATACTGACTAAAGGTGTTTCTACTTCTCTATCAAATGGTTGGAAAATCTGGGATTTAGTTATACGGTTCATGATTCCATATTCATCCCTCTTTCATGTAATACTTGTGGTATTAATCACAAAAAACTCTAGATAATTAATGTGGATGTAATCATGTGGAATAATAACAAGAGTCTCATGAATTTACTATTCAACATCTTCATGAGGAATTTGAGTATCTTGATAAGAGGATTCTGAAACACTGGGATGATGATTTATTCATTTTATTCTCTAAAGATCATATTATCCTTGTGCTGTAGAAGGTGAATATGGTTCTAGAGGATGATATAGAATCAAATGGATTTTAGAGGGAGATAAAAGCAGACCTTATTTTCAAACAAGAATTAGGGTGAAAAAATATAATCATACGATTTAATTTTACAATATAGGATAGATTTCACTCAATGGATGTTGATGTAACTACCCCCCTTGCAGTTTCCCATTTCTCTAAACTCAGTATGGGGTTATGGCTAGATTAAATTGATTGGTATCAATTGTTAAATCATAATTATATGTTTTTTTAATGATCCATGTTAAATTAAAGGATCCCACTACAACTCAATGAGTGTTCTACAAGAGGAGTGGAAATATTCGGGGCTATTAAAATCCTAAATGAAGACATTGGTCGAAGCCACGAGGGATAACTAGGCCATTTATTAATGGACTCTTGGTATCTGGTCCAATATGAGGTTATCTCTACTATTTTGGTTCACATAAAATTTATTCCTCTAACCATAGATGTGTCTTCTTTATCTTTGTTATTATTATTAATTTCAATGAAACTATTAGTTTTTATGAATTTTGAAAAATTATCCTAAGCAATTATTATTATAAAACTATTGTGAGTATGAATAATAAAAGTCTTTCTTTCTATCAGGGCTCATTTATTTATTTTTAATAACATATCATCCATAATGTAAGGAACATACACAAATACGTAATCATGGATCAAGATAATATATTGAAAATTGATAGATAGGTGTTTGGATCCAAAATCATGATTAATATTTATTTTGAAAAGGAATATGACACGATGGAGTGGAATATAATGTTAAATGCTCATAGAAAACATGGATTCTCAGAATCGGGTTATGAAATCTTTGTCAGATTCTATTCTTCCCCTAGGTCCAATATTTCTCTAACGGGGAGGGGATTTTTATTTTTCATATCTATATTGTTCATTGTTAAGGTTATCCCCTTGACTGGATCCCTTTTATTCTTTTACAGGTTGTCCTTAGCATCATCAAAAATAGAGGCATATTCGATCATCTTACACACCCCATTAGTTGTAATATTGGTTTCAGAGTAATTTGCCACTCAATATATGAGGATATAATGATTTTTCTCATTAATTTAAAAATTAATTCCATTTCATATTAAAAAAACATTAACTACATATAAGAGTAAAAGTGGACTATACATCAACATTAATTGGTGTAGTGTCTACAAATCCAAATTCAATAGTAACAGGTTATATAAAATCATCAAGGTTGGTATACCTCAAAATAAATTAATTATATGGTATCCTAGAGGAAATATTTGAAATGTATGAATATGAATCGTCATTTTTATGGGATTTGTAATTAATTCATGAAAATAATTTCTAACAATAATAGTATATTCCTCTATTTTTTGGAATGAGAATTATTATGGTTAATAGTGACATGTCTTCTATTTAGATTCTTTTTTTAGTTTATCAGGACCCAAATGGAGTGATAAAAATTGAGAAAATGTCAACCCTTTTATTATGGATGCATATTTTTATTTAATATATCATGGTTCTAGTTTTTATATGATGGATAATCTATCCGATGAAGGGGGTATTTTCCTCACAATAATAAAGAAATACCATCCCTTTCTTCCTAGTGAAACTCAAATAGTTGGCTCTCTCATTCCGTTATATGATGGAGAACTTAATTATGAAGTAATATATGATTTTTCATGAGAGTTGTAATGAGATTAATTTGGGATTACACATCTTATGGGGCCTTCATAATAGCATAGTAATCATTCTGGATAAATACCATTCAATTATTGGATGAGATGAAATTCCATTCTGGTATAAAAAACAGTTTGATGTTATCCTCCATTTTTCAATGTTATATATTTCCAGATATCATCTTCACAAGGACAACTTCTATCCAAATTTAGTTTAAACTATTCTCAATAATAATGATACATTTTTGTACAACAGGATCTAGCTTGAATGCATCACAGAGATTCACATCTTAGCTGCCTCCCCTTCAATAGAGTTTAGTTATTCAGTATTTTGTGATCTTGTCCATTCTTTGAAACATATAGTCATGCTCTTTAATTTTTTATTTTGAAAAAAAAAACAATTAATATGAAATTATTCACTTGTGTCATTTACTACATAAGAATTCCTTCAGACGATGAATTCCAAATCATAATCTTTCTTCTATGAGTTTTTCTAACAACACCTCCATTATGATGTCCATATATCACATGATAATGGTTGTGGATTAGGATTGATACAATTTTAATATTCTTGTAGGAGACAGTATTTTATAGGATTCATTGTAACTCTTAATTTCCCATTGTTTTCCACTTATGTAGTTTTTACCACGAAAAACATTGTGTGTAGTGTCTTGTTTGTGGCTAGGTGTTTCTCTGTCTAGAATGATCATAATAGTGCATGACATCTAAAACTCATGAATAAAAATGGACATCTAAGGGACATATTATATGAGATTCAGTATATATTCCTTCTTCTATAACACTCTATAATTTGATCTCAATTTTCACTTTTTTCAATAGTTTTTGGTTGAGGTTGTGTTTCAATCTTGGTACATGGGTTCATGGGTATCTGGGAAACCTCCTAGGGCTAGTCTTGAACACAACACTGATGGATCTTATGTTCAAGGTTTCATACGTAGTGGTTGTCTTATTTGGGATATATGTGGCTCAGTCTTCATTTGACACATAGTTTATTATAGTGAGGGTTGTCTCTACATGAAGAGTATTATTCCATGCTAATGGCTCTTTACATTTAAAAATATAATATTATAACTCTATTTCATGACGAATCTGATAACTCTATTCTTGTTGATTATATCATGGGCACAAAAATGAGCCATTAGAGTATTCTTTATTCTATTAGGTGATTCCTGATCATATTGTATGCATACATTGATATTTTCCATACTCAGAGGGGGAAATATGGTTATGGATCTACTCACATAAAAGGATAATTTGAAGGATAATGTTGATCTTTTTTAAAAAAATGGATCTATTCTAGTGGATGGAAAAAAAATTGTACAATGTGATTACCTTTGTGTCCATCACATTATCACCCTAGGTAGTTTCTAACTAGTATTCATATTTTTCTTTTTTTACATAAATTTTTTTTTAAATTTTTAGATAGTCATCCCTTTATTGATGAATTTTTTGATAAACTATGTGGAAGTAAATGAATTTATTAGATTGATCTTTAGTATAGATATCATCAATTTGGGTTCAAAAAGGATGATACACCCATGAAAAAAATTCACACAAGGTATGGATTATGTGAATATATAGTTATACCATTCGCTCATACTAATTTTCTAACTATATTTATTGCCTTATTGAAAGGTGTGTTTAGAGATCACCTTGATTTTTTAGTGGTGGTCATTATATATTATATTACTATCGAGTCAAGAGAAAGGAAGAGCATAAAGATCAGTATATTATTTTACTAAAGACCCAAATTATGATGAAACTACATGAAAAAATTTAAAATATGTGAATTTATTCAATAAAATGTTTCATTATTAGGTCATAAAATCCAAATAGATGGTATATCAATAAATCCAAAATAGACGGAGGCTATTTAATGTTATAAAAAAACCACCACGGTGACTAAGGTCCATCATCCTATAGGTTTAGTTGGATATTATTTATCTTTTATGGATAATTTCTCAGAACTATTTAATCAACTCACCATGATAACTATAATGGGAGCCATGTTCCTCTATAATTGAAAAATGTGATTGAAATTTAATGGAACAAAATAGAATATTGTTATATTGTTTGTTCTTACATTACCCTATAGTGGATAAGGGTTTTTAATCTATAGTAATGTACACAACAATGTATTGTGGTGTATTGTTATGAATAATGACATGGATATAGTTTGTGCCTAATAGTAAATTATGGTTCCTGAGAAAAATTACCCAAATAATTATTTAGAGTTAACAATGAATTTTTTTTCAACAAATATATAGAGGCAGTATATTTTATGGATAAATTTTTGATATATATTCTGATCATGAAATTTTAATGTATGTATTCAAATAGTTGGAGTTGAAGATGCACCAAACAATATGGTTATATATTATTAATGATTTTACTTCGTAATACATTGACACCATGGGAAGGAAAACAAGGAGAATGATTCCTTATGTTAAAAGGATCATTTTCAACATTATATAATGATGTTCACAAAATATCAAATATGTATGGATTTTCAAAGGATGTATTTAGAACTCATGAAGAAAGGGGAGAAATATTATCTTTATGAAATGAATGAATAATCATCTATAAAATTAGTTATTAATGAGGAACATCCATGTTATATATGGAGGAAAAATAAGGTTATAAATGTTTTGGATATTGACACTGATCATGATTAAATGAAATATTAAATAAATATGGGTATTTACAATTAATATGAGATTTCAAGAAGGGGTTGTTAGGGGGATCTCGTAGTTCTCCATTCCATATTCATCCTAAACTATGCATATATATAAAAAATACGAATGAATGAATTTGGTGGGATGAAAATAAGATGTATATCATATATTTTTTCTCTTCATGTTTGGTAAGTCATCAAGTTAAAACTAGGAAAATAACTAATAAGGGGACCTTACATTAATTACCCATACCAAAATGGAAATGTGAAAACCCCACTTTGTATTTTTTAATTAGGTTACAAAAAATATATAAAATAAATAATGAAATATGTGTCAAAAATGATCTCTTTACAATTTCTGAAAACTTCCTTATTATTAGAGAATAATTATCTCAATATCAAATTTTCCAAAAATAAATTAATTATGTTCTAGGGTTGAATTTATTACCACATTTTATTGTTCCTAACTGGGATATTAGGCTCACCGAAAATTTCTATTGAATTCATCAATAATATCTTTTTATAGAGTGAGATTTTATACTTCATATCATCCTCAGAAAAATAGTTAGTCTGAGAGAATAATTCAAAACATATAGGATATGTTGAGATCAACTTCATGGGATTTTAATGGGGTTTGGATCACCACCTTCCACTAGTTGAGTATTCTTATAATTATATATTTCAATTGAGAATTTAGATGTATCCATTTGAATCACTCTTCGTAAATAAATGTGCAAATCATATGTGCTAGAATGAAGTCATAGATAGAAGGATATTGGGTATTAGATTCCTGTTGAAATTAAAGAGAATGTTATATCCATTCCTAAAAACATCATGTAATCTCAAAGTCGATTGATATGTTTAGTTTGTAGTCATTAATGTGATCTAGAATTTGATATATGAAAAAATTTGTTTCTTATAATTAATCCATGGATTAAGGTAATGATATTTGGAAATAAGGTGAAAAAATACCTAGGTATATCAGTTAAATTAAAATTATTTATCGTATCTTGATAGTAACCTATCGGTTGGAGATTCCATCAAACATATCTCAATTACAATTTTTTTTCCTTATATATCTATAAAGGAAAAATTCCCATGACCCTTCACATGTACTGATCACAGAGAACATACAACTATTGAATGGTCTTTCTTAAGAGAAAAAACTGATTCATATTCTAGATCATATAGTTAATGTTCTATAAACAAGACTACTCAACTAGAAAAAATTTTCTAGTGAAACCACAAGTTTGAGGAATCTCTGTGGGAAACTGAGAAAAAATGAGGCATAAGTATCATAATTTTGTTGTATTAGAGTGATGAATTTCAATAGGTAAATACAATTTAAGGTGTTATATTATGACAACTGTATTTGTTCGAATTTATTTTATTAGGTAATTTTTCTGATAATTTTTTTTAATAGACACTATGATATGCATACAGAAAATAATTCATTATTTTTTGTTACATTGTATACTGAGTTGCTCAAAAACTACAATAAATAATTATTAATATTAATCGAAGGGGAAAATTATTGCCTAATAATTAATAATGTAGATATGAATTATAATAAATATATTTTATATATTATGTATAATAGTTTTATATAACGAAAACATATTAATAACAAGTTATATAGTTTTTTGAAAATGATTTTATACACATTGAAATTTTTTTTATCAGACAAATTTTTTTTCATTTCTCTTGAAGATCAATAAAAAAATATTTTTTTTGGAAATTAATTTGATAAAATTATCCCTATTTTTTAATTCAACATAAAAAAATTTTCATAGTGTTAATTTCTGATAATTTTCTAAAAATATTAATTTTTGATCAATGGTGAAATATATTGAGTTTTAATTAAAATATTCATCTTTGTTTTAATTATTTAAAATATAAATTATATTTTAATTTTTTAAATTTTATTTATTTCTGTTATATATATATTAATCCAATTTATATCATTTTAAGCATTTTCGTATACAAATTGGAAATAAAACCATTAAAAAAAGTTGAACATTCTCACTTTGAAAGCATCATTTCTGGTTGAATTAGTTTAATTAATATTAAATAAAAATTTCCAATTAATACAATTTTAACATGAAATAATGGATTTTATATATTTTATTATCCAAATTTATATTATATATTACTTTAAAATTATTTTCATGGCAAATTTTAATAGTGAAAATAGTAAAAATTATTTATAACAACTAAGGTAAAAATTTGTTTAATGGGGGTCAAACTGAAAATATAAGGATTAAAATAACAAAAAATCTCGCCTAAAACCAAATTAATGGATATATTTAGACCCTAGGATATATTATTCTCTAAAATACAACATTTTAGTTCTTTATAGAATGAGAAAAACTTATGTACAGCTTTAACTTTTCCAAAATTTCCACTATTCTACTCACATCACATATAAAATGCCACCCCTTTCTTCACTTCTTCACACCTTCAAACCGAATGTTTTCTAACAAGACATTGAAAAATAACATCCTAAGATCTATTATATCATAATATAATCATTATTCTCTTCATTAATCTATTCTTTGAATTATTTATGTGCAATCCTAAGGAAGTTTCCTGAGGAAGTGGTAAAGATCTTCATTGTGTGTTTTAATTTTTTCCTTCATTAAATCCTCAAAATATTATTATAAAATATTTATAATAACAATATTATCATCAGTATACATATATTTTCTTCTGTTAAATCTTTTACCCACACCCATAACCTCGTATATCTAATGGGTTACCAAATATTCGTTTTTGTGTGTAGCACCCCCAATTTGATGTAATTAACCCTTATTTATGATTTTTAGGTTTGAAAATAAAATTTTAGAAGTTTGAGAGGGTTTAGAATACATTGGGTATGTTTTTTGGGATTTTATAAAGGTGATAAGGTTATTCAAATTTTTTGGAATCCATTAAACTCCTACTGATAATTATTCACATTTTTATAATTTCTAAGGGGATGGCCCAGGGTTTGGTGTAAGGCTTGTGCAAACCATACGACTCCCAAGGGGAAACCATGAAAAGTTGGATAGTGAAATTTTTCATGGTTAGAAAACTATTTTTATAACTATGTTTGAAAATATTGTTTGGTCCTCCTTGAGGTAGTGGCTAGAACACATTTAGTGCATGGTATGCATAACATTGTGACTAATTGTGCATAGTTAAAAAAATAAGATCCTTAAAAAAGGATCTAACATTTATTCACCTCTAAATTTTTTTTGGCTTTAAATCAACACTAACTGAAGATCAATTCCTCGTTATGGATTTTTAACCTATCCTTAATGAATTTCAAGCGGTTATGAGGTGTTTCTTATGGTGTGGAATCACTATTCCCCTAGAAAGTCATCGTTTCTGGTAGTTTTTATTGTTATTCATAGATATACATTCATTACACTCTCATATTCATATATATAGTAATGATATAGATATATATATTGTGTATGATTCCAATAATGTTTATATTTTGACTTTTTATATTATGGGAAGTGATCTACGGTGGTTTTTTGGGATTCAACCTCGTTTTCATTGTCGTTGTCACGCAGTTATTTTCTTTTTCCATATTTTTTTGAGGTAGGTGGATTCAATCTTGAATACTATTATTAGAATATGAAATATTAGATTCAACTTTTTAAAAATGATTGAATTTTATTGTGAATGTAGTGTGAAAATCATGGTATATTTTTTTCTTAGTGGTGGTTTATATATTTGAAGAAGTGGAGGATTTGTTGTGCAATGTGGTTTATTGACTGATTGTTATTTTTTTTTAAATGGTTTTTTGGTTTTATTTTTGGTATAAATGTTTAAAGATATTAAATAATTATTTTTATTAAATTGTCTTTGTCATGGCTATTTTGGAATGCTTTGGAATAATGGGTTGTGGTGTTTTCATATTGATTTTTATACGGCATGGTTGAAATATGACTTGGGGAATTTTGAAAAAAATTACATAGACCATGGTTTATTGGTAATATTTTGATGTATTGGTAGATATATGAGAGACCAATCATATATATTGAAAAATCACATGAGGATTATGGTTTGGATGTGTGGATTTCATTATTATAATTGGATATGCCAAGGACGGAATATGGAATGTTTTTGAATAACATGCTTGGTTTCTTTGGTGGAAAATGTTTTTTTCTAGTAACTATTTCACGTAAAAATATTATTAATTTTGGGATAAACTATTTAAAATTGTTGTATATAAATTTTTTAAATAAATTTTTTATATAAATGTGCTAAAATATACTATCCTAGTGCCATGATTTAGGATTTTATTTAGAAAAATAATACTATATTTCATTACTCACCCCTACTATTACACATAGGTTCGCTTGTAGATATCAATTATCAATACAAATAAAATGTTATAGTACAATAATTATTTATTATTTCTTCATTATACTATGTATTTCTTTTCCGGATGGACCATAGAGCATGTTAGGAACTGTGTTGTTATATCATGGAGTCTTTGAGATTTATGGTTTTGTCATCTTTTGTCTAGTTTGGTTTTTTGTTGTCTTTCACTATGTTACTATATCTTTTATTTATTTTAATGTTAATGGTATAACCTTGAGAAATTTTAAATTATTATCATGAATCCTGTAGTTTTATTTTATTTTGTAATGTTTAGTTTGGATATTTTATTTTCAAAGGATAAATCACCCCCCTTATGTTAATTAATCCCATGGAATTTATTGAAAGCCATTGTCACTATAAGGGTTTCTCTTATGGTCAAGTGATATCCTTCTTCCTCCTCAATCCAATTAGGAGGTGTGGATTGTTACAAGTGGTATCTTATTCTGTGGTTCTTAACTAATATGTGGTTATCATTTCTATTGGTCTTGGAGTAGAAATTGATTTTGGATTATTTCTTATGTTGGGATTGTTGAAAGGAGTTGGATGTCAGGACTTGAAATACAGAGTCTATAAAGTGATATCTAAACTTTTTAGGTTGAACATCATGTTATAAAGGAGTTGAGTAGATATTTTTTTAGTGACCATCTATGAATTCGAATTTCATTTAATGGTATTAGCCATTGAGATGATTGTGAAATGCATTTTAGAAACGACTTCCCACTATGAGTAAAAATTGAATTTTGAATAATCATTTATGATTAAGTGTAAAATTGTTTGTTTTTTAATAAATATAAATTCCCATTCAAATGTGAGATTTTTAAATGGTATGAAATAGGTAATTTGGAAATCTTTTTATTTTAAAAACAATGGTGGAATTTTCAAAAATTATTTAAAGAGTAACAATGTTGAATTTTAAAAATATATTTTCTGAT
This sequence comes from Viscum album, assembly GCA_963277665.1. Taxonomy (NCBI): domain Eukaryota; kingdom Viridiplantae; phylum Streptophyta; class Magnoliopsida; order Santalales; family Viscaceae; genus Viscum; species Viscum album. The sequence continues at coordinate 1,207,291,383 of OY728141.1, forward strand.
TGTTGTGATGTGGTAGAGTTAGAAATTTTTAATCCTTTGGTTTACAAAGAGTGATAATTATAGAATTTTTCTCTATATAAAAAATGGATCCTCGTATGCATAATAGGAACTAAATATATTTTTATACTAGGAAAATGGTTTCACCTAAGCCACAAGTGATCCAAAAACTAGTTTAGAGATAGTCCAAGTCATTCAAATAGTGGATAGGGGAAATATAATGGATGACCCAAGTAATGTGGAAATATCTTACTAGTTCTAGAAGTATAATCCACACATATTTCAGGGTGATATAGAATTATAAATGGTATGGATGTGGATGAATAGGATGAATCATATCATATATTTCCTTAGAAAACAATCATATATGAAATTCAGGATTCTGACATATATAATTGAGAAAATTGTAATCCTGGGCTGGGATTTAATTTTTTAGGCTAAATTATACCTTATCTTCGTACTAGAGGATTTTGAAGCATTGTTTAAAAACAATTATATCCTCATTTGTTTAGGAACACAAGAATAACATATTAATTCAGCTTGAAGCATGAGAGTTTCACTGTGACATATTTTATGGCTAAATTTATGAATTTATTCCACTTTTTACCTAAATATACTTCTAGTGAATCTTTAATGGAACACATATTATAACTGGGGCTATGGTTGTAGATTCTCAAAATGAATGTTCAGCTTTGTGTTACATATTATACAAATAATGTAAATATAGTTATGAGTTTAAAAAGGGACATCCTGGGAGATACATGTGTATGGGGAATCGTAATACCTATGGGTAATGGTGGGGACTCTAATACTATTGACATGCGAAAGAGACACACTAATTTCCATGTTAGTGGAAGTACACCAAATCAAATGAAGGGATTAATGAATATTCCACTATATCCCATGACTAATGATATTTGTTTCAAATTAGGTTCTTTTTGCCACATAATGTGAGTGTGTATTATACCACCAATAACATTCTAATATTGCAAAAAAATGGGGCTTCTTTAGTGTTAATATCACATTGCATCATGTTTAGTTGTTCGAGAAACTTCTGAGGTGTTACTGGCGTCATATGATTCAATGGGATAAGGGAAACAATACCTCACATTATAAGAATAGATATATCCATTGTGATTCTAGGAATACTGTGTCTCTTTATATAGTGTTATATAACTAGGAATATAAAGAATAATGTTTTAGGAGTAATTGGTTTTATAGATCTGAACATGTTATTATGGATGATCACTCTGGACCATCGATGATGCAAGGAACAATTGATTTAAATTAAATAGTTATGCAAGATCTTTTTGATATTATTTATTCCTATGACATTAATTCTTCTCAAGTTATTGATTATAAGTGTTTACATTTTGACATGATCCCTTCAATGTGAAAACATCAAACTTATTTGGGTCAATGAGAATGTTCAGACATTGTTTCTTGAGAAGGTTCTATAATAGTTGATGGAGCTGAGTTGATATTGGATTTATCTATGCTAGAGATGTAGGATTATGAAAAATAATTGGTATGTATTGGTTTACTATATTTTTTGATCACAAAAATTATTATACCACAGGGTCAATTTCTCGACTATTGATGGCATCAGACATCTCTTTAGTGGAGATGGAACTGTAAAGGTTTGTGTAACAGGCTTGTTGGCACTAACAGTTGGAATGAACTCATACTATACGGAATAATTTACTTATAATATGAGGTAAGATATTGATAGAAATTATTTTTTGTGTTTTATGGTCAGTTTCTATATGTCTTTTCTAAAAATTTCACAAGGTCGCCACCCACAAGATATGTGGTGATTAAAATTTATCTCCTTTTAAGGACTAATTACATATATATTTCATCATAGAAGATTGAAACTACAAAATTAAGGGTATTGAAATAGTTGTTAGAGTATCTGGAAAGTAAAAGGTTCATTTGGAATAGCAAGTCACAATGGGAGACACTGATCATATTAATTAAAAAGGACGATGGAACTCTAACATTGAGTGGGGATTATAATAATCATGACAATGTTGTGATAAAGAATCGGTATCCACTACCACTCATTTATAGTCTATTTTATGAATGTAGAGGATATGAGTGGTTCTAAAAATTTGAATTTATATCAGAATAGCAGCAATTTTTTGTAAGAAATCATGATATTCCAATGACAACATTAAGAATAATATTTTTTTTATGAATATGTGGTCATTAATTTCATTTTTATGAATGATCTCATAGTATTTATGGAATTAGTGAATGAAATATTTCAAAGATATATAGATTCTTTTATGTTTCTTGTTTTTGGATGACATGTTGGAATATTAAGGGACCAAGGCATAACATTAACAACACTTGGCAATATTGTTGTCAATCTTCAGGGATCATTAGTTGTAGGCCAAATGATAAATGTGTGATTTTTGGATAAAAGAGGAAATCTTCATTGAATTTTTAATCTCTAAAATATATTTTTTTGTGGATCCATAAAAATAAAAAGGATTTTATCTTATGGAAACAACAAAAAAATGTCTTTGAGATATGAAGATTCCTTGGAGTAGTTAATTATTACCAACACATTCTTTGGGATTCCTCATGTCTAGATCCTCCATTATAAAAATTGAAAAGGAATAATGTTACATTTTAATATAAATATTAATTTTAAAATTCATTCGAAGAGCTTAAAATTATCCTTATATCTACACCAATTATGATTTTTTTTAAATTAAGACAAGGGTACAAAGTGTATTTTGATTCTTTGGTATTAGGGATTGGATGTTTTCTCTTATAGGGAGATCATGTTGTTGTTTATGAATCAAGGAAGTTATAGTTTCATGAGAATAACTACCCATCACAAGTATTTGAGTTATCTACCAATGTAAATTCTTGGATGACATGGCATCATTGCCTCTGTGGTGAGAAGTTTACAGTGTTCCCAAATCATAAGAAAATGAAGCATATTTCCTCACAAAGGTATTTAAACCTATGAAAAGGAATATGATGGGATTACCTAAAATTCTTTTAATTTTAATTGATTTATACTTGGGGTAATTGAAATTTTTTAAAGTTTAATTAACCTGATATTCATAATGGTCGATTGGAAAAAAGGCTTTAGATTAGAGGAAGTTGATATCAGTTATAACAGACATGAACATTGAATGTGAAGACCGAGGTGATGATGTTTTTTTCATTCCTTTTTCATTTATTCCTAATATTATTGAGATGATTAAGGAGGAATAAACATCAAATTCAGAATGTTTTGTAATGAGGTCAAAACTGAATGCTAGTGGAGTCATTGAGTGATGGATGCTGGATGGGAGTGTAGGGTTCTGGTTTATAAATTAGATGGTCCTACCCATGGATTATCTTGAAAAACTATTTAATTATTAAAAAAATTCATGATGGTATTTCTATATTTGAAAATAGAATATGTATATGGGAATGATAAAACAATTTTTTTTTTGTTCAGTAGGAAAAGAAAGGTGGAAGAGTTTTTTCTAATTTGCATAACTTGTTTGTAGGTTAATGTATAGAATCAATGACCAAAAGGTATATTGCAGAAATTACATATTAATTCATGGAAATGGTAGAAGACAACCATATATTTTGTAATAGGTCCCCTAAAAATGGTTTCGAGACACGATTACATAGGTATGACAGTGGATCAGCAGACAATGTCAACCCATTTCATCCATATTTGTGAATCTCATATGGTGGAGGACCTGTCTAAAATCATTATCCAAGAAGTTGTAAAGTGGAATGACTTATATGTTTTGATAGTATCAGATAGATATATGAGGTTAACATATCATATTTATAAATCCTTAGAGAAATATAGCTGACCTCAGTTGACTATGAGTACTGTATATCATCATCAGATGGATGGGTAGACTGAAAGAATGATTCAAATGTTAGAAGAAATGATGTGAGCTTCTGTAATGGATTTTGGTTGCTCATGGGAAGAGCGTGTACCATTTTTGGAGTTTTCACGAAACAATAGTCATCAATACATGACATGTATGGATTTTTTTGAAGGATTTTATGATCATCCATTTCAATTTCCACTTTTTTCAGTGGAAACATGTGAGACTTTAAGGGCTGAGTTGAGCCTTGTCCAAGAGACAATAGAGATGATTCAGTTGATAAAAAATTTTATGGAGATGGATCATGGTTGCTATAAATTATATTTGGATCATTGTTAATGGTTATTGTCATTCTAGGGTAGTAATCATGTGTTTTTTAAGATATCCCCAAGTCATATACTTCATCATTTTGGGGTGTAGGGATAGTTACCTCCTCCATACATAGGCCCTTTTGTGATACATGAATAGGTTAGAGAGGTGTCATATCAGTATCAATTTCTACTATGGTTCATTGTTTTTCATAATTTGATTCATAGATATCCAATGAAAATGTATCATTAAGGTCCTGACCATGTTATTTTATGGGATCAAATTGACCTAAATCAAGATGCTTCGTTGGTGCATGTACCAGAATAAATTTTGGATAGGCCACGAATGTATTGTAGGAGAAAAAAATCATTCTAGTATGGGTTTTGGGAAACATTGTCAGATTCATGAAGATTCATAGTAATGTGAGAAGGAAATGTTTGAGAAATGGTCCAAACTCATTCATGGAAATAGTGGTCTTCTACTTTCTAAGGATAAAAAGTCAAATGGTGAGAAAAAATTAACACCCCTACTATCAAGTAAGTAACTATTTAATTAATATTTTTTATTATGATAAGTGTTTGGGTGATGTTATGGATGATTTTTCATAATTTTAAAGGGTCATGGTACTTTCCAATTGTTTTACAGTTGGCAAACAGTTTATAGAAACTATGAAAATCCTACAAGAAACCATGCACAGTGAGACTTGGGCTATGGGGAAGGAAAAACGTTTTTCCAAACCATGTGGCTGCCTAGGATAAACTATGAAAATTAGGATAGTGATATTTTTTATGTTTGGCATATATTTTGTCTAATTAGGTGGGCCGATGATGTTATGTACTTATTGAGTTAGAGGTTGTCCCATGGTTATCAAATAGTTTCAATAACTCGGTGACTAACCATGCACAGTTCAAAAATTATATCCTTAAAAATTCTATCTTGAACGTTTTCACCTTTAATATACTCTTTTTTTTCACTAAATCAACCCTAACTATAGCTTTATTCTTCCCAAAGGATGTGTAACCATTCATGATTGAACTTTATGTGATCCCATGGAACTTCATAGGGTGTCGATGCCTAATTACTTTCACATGTGCTTGATTATGGTTGTTTTTCATGATTTTTAATATATACATTCTTCCCTCTCTCATTTTTTATATCTAGTTCTGTTACTAATTTAACTTAGGAGTTTGAAGAAATTTTGGTTATATTTGTCCTTTTAATGTTTGGGGAAAAGATCTAAGGATTGGTTTTTTGAGATTAAACCAATTTTTCATTGGTGTTGTCTTTCCAATCATTGTTTGTGCCAAATTTTTCATAGTTAGGTTCCTTAATTATTAAATCCCCATATTTGAACATGAATTCATGGTTTAATATTGATTAAATAGATTGAAACTGGTTGGGGAATTGGTTTAAAAACATGGTAGAACCCATCATTAGTTATATTATTAGTAGGATAAGATCATGACAATAAAATTAGGACCACTTTATTGATAAAATCTTACACAGTTCTGAATGATAGAAGTATATATTGATCCCTCCTAAGAATAGGAAAAAGATCACCCAACACTTGATCAACCTAATGATAAGTAGTACCATTCACTCCACTGTTAGCAAGACCATCTAAACATGAATTTTCTTCTCTATAATCATGAGTAACAATATGATCCTTAGAAATGGGAAGGTATAAACATCTGGTCCAACAATTGGTGAGATTCCATAAAATGTTCAATGAACCTATCTGAATGGAAAGGAGAGCCATTGTAGAATCTCAATTAAGGCAGATATCATTCCATCCCATCTGCTTGCCATGTTCAGCTGCCATAATAACCCCAAGAATTTGTGGTTCGAGAGTATATATATTACCACATGAGCCATAATGACACCCAAGAACATAACCATGACGTTCCCTAAAAATTGCACCAAAACCCAAAGAACCTGGATTCCCCCTTGAGGCACCATATGAAGAAATTTTAATCATTCCATAAAATAAAGCCTGCCAAAAAACATCATGCAAACAAAATGGAGGTCAAAATACCATTGATCCAAATCCTTTTGAAAATCAAGAGATCATGCATATAATTGGAACAATACATACCTCGTGGGACTCTCACATAACCTATAGTAGATAGAATACATGACATGGAAGTTCCAACATGTAATGGATAAGACTCATGTACAACCTTGTTTCTAGAAGTGTATATGATGTGCATGAGTTCTTGTGATACAGCTTAAAATATAATCAAATGTTTTGGTGAAATGTTCAGGTCCTCCTAGCTCCCAGTGAGGTCACATGTCAAACTGGGGCATGTGGACTTTAAAAATATCTTATACTACTTTCGGTAGAAACCTTAAATACTAATGGTTTATGGATTTGTCGAAATTGTTGATTTTTTGGGTAATGTAATTTTTTTTATTTTATAATGTTGACTTTTTAAATGGTTTTTCGGTTTGATTTTTGTAAAATCATCTTGTGGAATGGTTTTCAACAAAAAAATATTTTATTGAATTTTTTTAGCATGATGGTTTTGGCATGGATTGGCATAATGTCTTATCATGTGTTCATTTTTCATTTTACAAGACCATGATGAAATATAAACTACTTCAAGTTTCAAAGGTGTAATGGAACATGGGATATTTTTTACCTTGTGATGAATTGGTAAATCAATTATATTTCATTCATGATTTTAGAACTACTGCCTAGGAATGCATGTGTGGATTCATGGGTTTTTGGAATGGAAGGGAATGCTCCAAATAGGTAATATGAAATGGTTTAGAAGATCTTTCCTAGTTTTTTTCATTTAAAATGATTTTATTGTGGAATATATTTTTCTTAGAAGTATTTTTTGTTTTTTGATAAACTATTTTGGTTTTTTATATAAATGGTTTAAATAAATGGTTTAATATAAATGTTAGAGCATGTTCTATCCTAGTGGATAGCATAGGTATGCCATTTGGGGAATAAAAATTTACTTTCATTAATCACAATTACTTTCAAAATTTTGTGTTTTTATAGATACCAATTATCAGGAAAAAGTAAAAGGTAATGTATCACACGTATTTAGTTTCCCTTCATGTTACATTTTCTATTTTGGGGAGTTAGATAATGGTGCATGTTGGGAATTTTGGAGTATTATCTTAATGTGTTTATGATTTGGGGTTTTTCCTATAATATGTACTATACATTTTAGTAGACATATACAATGCTACTCTATTGTACTTCGATTTTATTATCAATGGAATAATATTGAGAAGTTTTACATTCTCATCATGCATCATGTAGTGGTCATTTTTTATAGAATTATTGGTTCAACAATTGTTCATCCAATGTTCAAAAAACCCCCAATATATTAATGAATCCCTTGGAATTTATTGTTGGTTGTTGGCACACTGTGGATTTAACTTAATGCAATGTGGCATCCTTCTGTCTTCTAATGATAATAATAAGGCGTAGGATGTTATATTGTGGACAGTAGACAACCTCCTTGTAAATTTATTTCATCCATTTCCCTATTAATAACTCTCACAATTGGAAATAATGACATATTTATTTTTTTATATAATATTTATGATATTAATATTCTCATTGAATTATTTAGTCACATTTACCATAATACATTCCATTATGTGGGAATACGATAATGTCGGTCATGTGTACGGTGGACTACCATCTCACGAAGATATGTGATTCATACATGCATTACGTTGAATGTAATAAGGAAGGATTTAAATAAAATATTATATATATAAGAGATAAAAGATTAATTGATTATTTATCATGTACCATTAATTATTTCAAACCTAATAGAATGTTGAAACAATGTTCATGGATATGTATGGCCTACCATATCTATTGATTATGTCTTTTATTTTCCATAAAAAATCATATGGTTTAGTATTAAACCATATATAATGAATAAATATTGTATTTATGTTAGGAGAAAATTTATGCTGATTATTAAACCATGATCAATGTAAGATGACCAAAAACAACAAGTCCAAAAATACTAGAAAAAAATCCAGTTATTACCCAAAATGTTATTTTAACAAGTAATTGTTAATAGACGTCTAATAAAAGTAAATCGGTGATTAATAAATGGAATGATATCTATAAGTATGTTTATTTAAAATATTTACAATAAACTTTTATTTCTTATACTATAGTTTTGAATATGTATGAAGGATGTCGATACTTAGGGTATGGGATTTTTTGTCTCAATTGGGCTTCTTTGATACATATGTTATATTATGGTACTATATTCATTTACACAATATATATATATATACATTTAACATTTAATATCTTTAATTTATTTATCCAAATGTTATTTAATGTTAATTGTCTATTATTCCACCATGAGGATTGTGATTTAATGTTACCAAAGTGAGAAATATTTTAGGTTACAATCTCATTGTTTATCGGGGTTGTTTATGATTATGTTTAGAATGATAATATATTATAATAAATTTAATAATATTCTCATTATTTTTTTATACTCTAGAAAATCATATATTTTCAGGTAATTGTATCATTTTTCTAATAATTTATACTCAAAAAAATTGTGAATTGTTTTTATAATAATCGGAATTTATTTCTATCTTTAGTCAGAAATTTATTTTCTTACAAAACCATGTTTTCTAAAATGGGTTTAAAATTTTACACTAATATAGCCATATATTTGTTGAAATACATTTTTAGACATATTTTTCATTAAATATTTTCAAAATATTTTTCATGTCTTTTTCCAAGTAATTCCCATTTGTATTTAACCTAAAATGTTAAAAGAATTTTTGTTTTCACATGAATTACCTAAATATAATTTCACATAGTCAAGACCATTATTCTCATTGAATATTCACTTATAAGTATACATAGTTTGTTTTATAAATAGTATTTTCATGTATTTTATGATTTAAATAAACGTTTCTTCTAATATGGCTGGATATTTTCATCAGGAAATGTATTAAACTGTCTATCAAAATCATTATCCTTCTATAATGAAATTTAATGATGATAGCTATTATTTTTTGGGGACATGTATGAATGATAACATTAAAATTTTTAATTATAATGTTTTATGTTAGAAATATGTTTTGAAACCCGGTTATCTTCCATGTGGTCTATCATGAAATAGTTCTAATGGGACTCGCTTCTTTTTCAATAGGGTAGGTTAAAATGAAATGATTTTCAATCATATATCTTTTCCATAGGTTCTGACATGATGAAATGATTTTGAGACACATTTTATTTTAGGGGTTATTATATGATGAATGTTTTATGATATTTTTACACACATATTTATTATTTTCAATATGATACAGGTGGGACCTATATCTACCTCGAATTTATGGGATAAGGATTTTTATCTTTGGAGATAAAATTGACATGAATGGGGAGCAAAACCAATTCTGAAATGGGAATTGTACACTATGATAGTCTTTGGATTATTCCTTTAATACTATGATTGGATTGTGAGTGATCCTATTAAACAATGAAACCCTTTCTAACTAGGATTAATGGATTGGAAATGATTTTATATGAATATGTGTATGATAAAAATATCTATCATGTGCCAATGTTCTGCATTTATATATCATTTTTTTATTTTTTTATGGTTCATGTCTTATAAATTGAAACTATTTATTCCTTTTCCCAATATACCAATAATATATTGGGATTTTATGTTTTTAAAATGTTATGTTCACGCACTCATCCCCTTATGTTCGTATTATTCTTAAATATCTTACTTGTTTAACCTTGCTGAGAATATGACTTCTCCATTTATTATTTTTCATTTACCTATGTTTTAAATAAAAATTTTATTTATGATATGTATAAAAAAAATATAGTATTGGAGATCATTGATGGAGTTGATGTAGATAAACTATGGATGAATTTTTTGTGTTTTGATGATTCCAAAATCACAAAACTATTAAGGTCCTCATGCATGTATTTGGGTAATGAAATAAATATTCATAAAAATTGATGTAATTTATATGTATTATAATCTAGGGTCATAATACATTGGGACTATGGTTCATCTCTTATTTTCTCTTGGATGGTCATCTACCTCTCACATGATCATCAATAGAGCCTGATGCATTGGGAAGCATTTGTGCAAGCCTAGCAATATTAATATACTTTTATATAAGTCTAGTTAAAATCATCCTTTATCACTTGAGATCATTTAAATAATTTAATCAATGTTTTTAAATCCCAAAATATTATATTCAATTAGTATAGTTTTACATATCTGAGGAAACCAAAAAAATTTAAATAAATCTATTAATGTAGAAATCCTTTTTTTATATATATGTCTTAGTGTTTCCTATTCCATATATAGATTTCATTCAATGGATCTTCTATGGATTTCCTCCCTCCCTATCAATCCTCTCAATTTATTTTGGTTAAGGTAAAAACCAAGGGACAATGATGAATAAGTCCTATATTACCTCCCATAACAATCTTTTTCCATGGGATGCGATTTATGTGACGATAAACCAAAGGACACATTGGCCTTTGTTCCATGACCATAAAAGGTCTAACCATGGTCCTAAATAAATTACCATTAACAATATGGTATATTTTTTTAATATATAAAATAAAACTACATTTTAATATCCACTCATAATGATCAAAACCACATGTAGTTCTCTCTTTCAGGACCAATTATTGTAAGCATTATTTTACTGTGATGAATTTTAATATCAATCATATAAATTTCAACTATTTCATTAAACAACAAGGATTTTGATATACAATTTTGGGATACACATAATTTTCTCTACGTTACAAATATAAAAATTCGGTAACCTTCAGCTCTTTTAAAACCCCCATTTTCATTATTAGATAGCACGAAACTATAGCATAACAATTTATCTTTCCAAAGGGCCATAAAAACAGAAATAAACGAGTTCCCCAATATAAATCCCTCCGTATCCCATTGAATACATGATGTTTTTCTATGGTCCCTTAAACCCAGACGTACTAAAATAACCTACAAGGATGGTACAAAAATCTTTAGTGGTCCTTAGGTCATTATAAAACTTAAACCTTAATGTAACCATTTTGAAATCCTGCATGGTAAAAACCCTTTTCCTAACCCTTATATATATTAAAAAATCCTTGACACATAGTCTATCTAATTCACATTCTTATATAGTGAAAAACTAAAACAAATCCATTAAGTATTTCTGAGAGACAAAAAATCATAGTATAACTCAATTTGAATTCCTTGAGGGTATAAAATTCTATCATATCTTTTTTAGAGTTCCTTACTATAGTAAATTCTATCACAAATCATTCTCTGCATAGTGATGATCAATTGAATTATTATCTATTTTCATGATAATAATATGTCCTCCATTGGTGATGAGATAATGAAAATGATCATTTGTGTTGAGCAAGAAGACTATGATTCGTCTACATGATGACTATACACAAAGACATTCGTTTAATGATACTCCACCATATGATATCTAATCACCATTATAGAGGGAAATAATTACCTATATTAAATATTATACATAAAATATAGTAATAAAAATTAACATTACATCACGGTTATATATCCTTGTGAAGGGAAAACATTTATTTAAAACTTATTGTTTTGTAATGTTCTTGTGGGGGAATTCATTGTTATGAAGATATTGAACCAAGATTCAATTTTTCTATTGATTATTCATGTATAAACCATTATTACAACCTATATGAATTTATAATTTGGAAAAGACGTCATTTGATTCCATGTACTTATAAATTTTGTGGTTTTCTCTTCCACACCAACCATGATGTGATTACATTCATGAGAGATTTATTATTCAACCGTAAAATGTAATGTAACAATGTACATACACCCACATGTGACAAGAATGAGATACCTTGTTCCCATAATAATAGATAAAATAAAATCATGAAGTGCCTTTCCATATATTAAAATGTTAATTGATCCCTTTCACTACAGATTTTTAATACGGTATGGAGGAAACTGACATAAAATTAACAAATATTGATAATTGGATGAATTATATGAATATTAATTAAGTCTATAATGAGTTCCAAGACATTAAAAAATTATAATTTAAGATATTGATCAATCTACCACCCTCTTGGATCGAACAAATCCAACCAAATCGACTTGTGACCATTCCTTCTTCTATAAGGGAGTGTGAGGAAATGAACACATGGTGGTGGAAATATTAGATACCTCAAATGGTAAACCAGATTTTTAATATTTTACTATTAATAATTATTTATTGCCTATTTATATTTACATTTTCTATTGAACTAATTAGTTATTGTTTATTATACCAAAAAATAGCAAATATTTTATCCACTAAAAGATTTCATAAAGATGTCATTCACAAATAGCTAAGGTGGAACCTAATGACTAATGGTTCATCTATATCATATTACCACAGTGAAATTATCCAATACACATATCCTACTGTCATATCAACCTGCATATCTCTAATTCATTAAATTCTGACATCCCTATTCCATGTTACTCCATACCCAAATTTTCAATATTGTGGTGAAGGAATACATTCAGGTTGGATTGATCCCAACACCCCTGACAGTTTTAAAAAAACTATTGAGAATAAGTCCTAAAATGCCAACACCTATACAAGGGATATTCAAAGGATAGAATGCCCTATCATTTTTGTCTTACATTTAGGGAGATACTCCCTAGAATTTGGAGACTATATCCTTTTATACTTATTGGAGTTAGCTAGGGTTAGTGATCTAGCTAACCAATGGTGAGTCAATAAGGATTCCTTATGACTTTTCCATTCCTTTATTTTTTGAAAATCACAAACCCTAATTCTCAAGGCAAATTTTTTTCCCCTGAAGATTTATCTTAAAAAGAAAATTTTCCTTTCCCAACAAAATTTTCTTCTTACCTTCTTTTTCATTGTCCATGTTATAGTTTCTCCAAATATAAATCATTTTATTTATATGTGAAAAATTATTTTTCAAATCTAAATCCTCAGAATCTAATAAATAATTGGATATTGAGTATTCAATTTTCAGGTTCTGAATTCAGAATACAAATTTTCTAAAACTTATAATTCGAACTCTTTGAATTCTGATTACAAATTCTCTATATTATGATTCTGAATTCTCTAAAATTTAAACTATAAATTATAGGAATTCATACTCTGAATTATCTAAAAGGCAGAGGTGCCTACTACCATTAATGTTTGAGGACATCCTTTATTTATAAGACATAGCTTCTAACTACCTTGAAGATCGATTGCTTTTAGGGATAGTAAGACAAATTCCAGTATTCCTATTGAGGGCTTTCCCTGGTGTGGGTAAGAGAAAATTTTATGAAAATATAAATCAAGGGACCAATATTCAAAGTTGTTGGATACCATTGACTTTGGGTTAAAAGATTTCATACTTGTATCATGTATTGTTTCAAGATTATTTTCCACTGCATTTTGATTAATAAAGAAATTAGTACATTCTTATAATTTCTTGGAATTATATACTTTTATTAGTAATATTCTATACACTTTAAGGTAGAATTTTATTCCTTGTAAACTTTTCTTATGTTTCATTTGTAAAACCATTTTTCTTAGAACCAAGAAAAATTTTAGAACTAAGAGGTCTTGTGAGTTTTCTTTGTTTAACAATGATTAACATAGTTTTTCTCAAGGTTAAAAACAGAAGTGTTATACCAACATTAAAGGTTTCAATAAAATTTTCAAGGTGTAGAATTCCCTTGAGCTTCAACATTCATATTTCAATCCTACAATTGGTATTAGAGTAAGTCTCTGAAATACTTATATTTATATATATGTTTTTTTCTCAATTTTTTAATGTTCTAATTATTTTTCCTTGACTTTTATTTTTATCCTTGCTTACAAACTATTATTATTAACATGTTTTTTGTGGAAATATTTTTTTTCATATGGTAGGAATGAAAGTTGGTTTAGTTGAAAATATAAAACCTACTAGAGCACATATATTTTATGGGAATTATTATTAATATAGGATAGATTATATGAAGAATTATTTTATTAATACTAGAGTGGAGAACTTCGTTATGCTTACCGGAGATTACAATATTCATGATAAGAATGTCATATCATTTTCTAATCATGAAAAGTCATAATATCAACAAAACAATGGGGTACGCAATAATATTTTTCGTTCCACGACCGGGAATATATAAAGTTTGATTTATTATTTTGAAACTAAAAATTGTATTTGTAAGATATTGGAGGATACTCATTTTTGTACATCCAAGGTTATAGAAACTAGAAGAGCTATACTAAAATCCAAATATCATGGATTTCAATTTCCTTATATAGAATTAGTGTGCAAGGTTCAACAATGGTTTATGACTATTGGTAACAGCTTATAAAATATGGGTGAGAAAGGATTAGATGATGAGTCACTTGAGAACAAGATTATAGACATCATACCTAATTAGGGGGAATCTAAGAGAACAACTATTGATGAGAATAGGAATGTACTTCAGATTACTCTTGAAGAAATTTTTGGAACTATTCTTCAACATGAGAGAAGAATGAAAAGATATGATGATTTGAATAAAAAGATGAATGACATTGGAAGTGTAGACTTCACTACTACAAAAGCAAAGGCACCAGAAATGGTTACAAGTTTCAAATCATTGAAAGTCAGTTTTTTATCAGAATCAAGTGAAAGTGAACATTCTAGGAATGATCTAGATAATATTTCTCAAAGGATGAATAACATAGTTGGAAGGAAAGACTTGTAGTATAGATATAAGATCAAAATAAATAAAGGAAAACAATGACATAAAATTTACTTGTTATGAATACAAATGAGAAGGGATAATAAGGTTGGATTGTCTTCTACTTAAGAGAAAGGATAGAAAAGAAAATTATTCTGAGAAGAATAAAAGGAATTACTAAAAATCCAAAGATAAGAATTATTTGAATGCTAACGACACCTGTAGTTCTAGTGGTGGAGACTCTTTTGATGTTTCCTCGGAATATGAATCTTCATATTATAATAATCTTGGTTTACTAGCCAGATTTCCCATTAAAATTCATTGTCTAATGGCTAAGGTACAAAATGCTGAATTTATAAACATTGATTCCTTAAATAAAAATTATAGTGAGAAAAGATATTTTGGATATTCGGATGAAGAATATTTTTAAGATTAAGATACTACGATACCTTATTATGAAGATGTTTATAGGTATGATGTACTTCTAGAGAATAAAAATATTAATGTTAAGAAAAATATTGATTAGGAAAATAGTACAATTTTTCTTCTTACTAAAGGAGTATCAGATCATTCATAAGATCTTTATAAGAAAATTTAATATTATGAATGTATTTCCAATATTCTTGTGGAAGTTAATTATGAGAAGGATAAATAATCTATATTTTTATAAATAGTCATTTCTAAGAAAAATGTTTTAAAAACTAACTCTAGTAATAAAACCGATGTTTTTGAGGATAAAAACTTTTTTATTAAATTTATGTCAAAAATATTTTCCATGAGGAAGTGTTTTTCAAACATTAACTTAAGTAAGGAAACTTTTAATAAGATGTACTCTAAATTTCAACCTCAATTGAATAATTCTGGTTTTGGTTATACACATTCAAAACCAGTTTTTAAGAATAATTATTGTGTTCTTTAATGTGCTCCATTCTGCACAAAATGTTATTGTGGGGGGGGGGGCACATGAACCTCATCCCAATTGGTGAGGTCTCTCTAAGTTCATCCACAAGATCATGGTTCAAAACCAGGTCGAGGAATAATTTTGGGGTGGGGGTGCTATAGCAGCACTTTAGAAGTACTATAGTAGGAACTATAGAAATTATTGTTCCGTATTGTAGCATCCAGAACAATTCACCTTGGGCCACTGGTTTGAGCTTAGAGTAAATAAGGCCGTCGGGCCACCCAAGTCCTTCTGGTCAGTAAGTCTTTCAGGCCACCTTAAGGCCCTCAGGGCCACCTGATTTGCATTTTCACAGATAGATTCTATAAGGAACCACTCCAGAAGAGGAAAGAGCAGGGCACATCCACCAGAGCATGGCTGAAAGAACGTTGTAAGAATGAGAGGGTATGGAATTTGGCATCGGTATCGTCATGTACACCTCGTTACATGGACATTCTAGCCGAACAGTAATGCAAAGGTGGAGAGTTGATCACAATGCAGATGCTGGGTAAAAGTAGTTCCAAGTATTCATAGTGTGTATAATTTCCTTAAGACCTACGGTTCATGTAATGTCTCCCAGCCTACAGGAAATGCAATTCCTAAAAAAGCCTACGTACCTTGTAAGGGTTCCCCCTCATCCATTGAAAGGGGGTTTATCAAAAAATCAATAAAAAAATCATTTGGGCTATTCTTTCAAAACAAATGGGGGGGAATGGACAAAAAATTATTCATTAAACCGAACTCAGTATTTAGGTTTTCATAAAGCGTATTTTTCTAAGAAAATGTGGATACCTAAAATTTTTCATTCTAAAGACTCCGGATCATATAAAGTCTTCATTATAAAGTATAACACCACTATTTTCAAGATAATAAATATAGTACCAACATAAATACTTGGTACATGGATTGTGGATTTTCTTAGCATATGACGGTTAACAAAAAAATCTTTGAAAATATTATCCAGAAAAAAGAAGGAAATGTAACTTTTAGAGATAATTCTTAGGGAGAAATTATTGGTATATGTAAAATTGTTCTTCTTGGAAAAACATTTATTTCAAATATTTTATTTGAAAAGGGTCTTAAGAACCACCATATTTGTATAATTCAATTTTATGATGATGTTTACCTTGTAAATTTTAGGAATTATTAGTGCTCAGTACACAATTTTAAGGAAGATTATATTCTTTCTACCCATAGGGAAGAGAATATATACACACTAAACATTTAAGACCTTAAGAGGCAAGACCTACCTAGTCTTATTTAAATGAAAGAGTAATCTCGGTTACAGAATAGTAGGATGGGACATTGTAACCTTGGGAACTTATAGAAACTCTTTAAAAATACTAGGTATTGATTTATCGGAGCATAGATTTGATTCTTAAAATGTTTGTGATCCTTGTCAATATGGAAAGTAATGTAAATAAATTTTTATATAAGTTGCTGAAGACTTAACCATTGATGCATTACAGTTGGTTCATGTGGATATTTTTTGTCCAATACAAACTGGAAGCATTGAAGGCAGATATTACGTATTTGGACTAGTGGATGATTACACTAGATTTACATGGGTCTATTTTTTTGGAATGAAATCTGAAGCGTTATTATATTTGAAATTTTTTTGAGCCCAAGATAAATATTAAAAAAACCTTCCATTAAAAAAAATTCATATTGATCATGGAGGAGAATTTCAAAATTCTTATCTTCAATCTTTTTTAGTAAAAATGCATTACTTGTAACTTCACAGCATTAAGAACTCCTCAAAAAATTGTGTTGTTGAAAGATGGAACTGAATTCTTCATGAAATAACAAGAACCAAGTTGAGTGAATATTCGAAAGCTAAAAACTTTTTAGATCAAGCTATAAGTAATTCTTATTATACTATAAATCGATTTTTGATTAGACATTTTCTTAATGAAACCCATTTTGAGTTATGGAATGGTTGAAAACCTATAGTTTCTTATTTCACAGTATTTGGTTACAAAGAATTCATTTTGAATACTAAACATAACATACATAAATTATCACCCAAATCTATTGATGTAATATTCCTAGGTTACTCCACAACTTCTAATGCTTATAGTGTTTTCAATAAAAACACTTTTACTATTGAATAAATAGTACATGTTAAATTTGATTAATCAAATGCCTTTGTTTTAAAACACACTCAACCTACATCTTCAGATGTGTTTTCAAAAACTGATTATCAACCCCTGATAGAAGACCCATCTGATAAAGAAATTTTCATGAAAATTAATCTGAAACATTTACCCCATATGATTACCTACCATATGTTAATGAAAAGGTTTTAAAAAACTGAAACCATTTGTTTCAAAATAATCATTCCACTGATTGCATCATTGGCGATGGAAATCAATCTGTAAGGAATAGAATTTCCATATAGAATGAATTAGAATATCTAGAATTATTTTCTCAATAAGAACCAAAAATCATTGAATAAGATTTTGGTGATGATGATTGGATAAAATATATGCATGACATGTAAATAAATTTGAAAAGAAAATGTTTGGACCTTGGTTGAAGGACCTTTGAAGACATTTGTTATTTGAGTAAAATGGGTCTTTAAAAATAACTATGATAAATATGGAATCATTGTAATAAATAAAGGTAGATTAGTTTCTAAATAATATAATCAACAAGAAGGAATAGACTATGATAAAACCTATTCTCCTGTATCTAGACTTGAATCTATTCGTATGTTACTTGACTTGGAAACATTCTTTAATTTCAATAATTTTCAAATATATGTTAAATGTTATTTTCATAATGGTTATGCTCAAGAGGAGGTTTGTGTTGATCAAAATCCTATCATTGAAGATTCAAAACATCCTGAACATGTTTTCAAACATACCAAATCTTTATATGGACTTAAACAAGCCCATGGATCCTAGTATAATAGACATACATGATTTTTGCTTCATAATAATTATGTTAAGGGAAATTCTAATCCGACCTTTTTTATAAAGAAAGTTAAAAAAATGTTTTGATTTTTTAAAATTAGGTTGATGACATTATATTTGGTTCAACTCGGTAATCATTATCTGATTCGTTTTCAAATCTAATGAAATCTGAGTTGAAAATTATTATGATGGGTGAGTTAACATTTTTCCTTGGTTTTTAAATTTCTCAAAAACCAGTAGGAATCTATATATCCGATCATAACTATATTAATGTTATTCTTAAAAACTATGGATATGAAATCACTAAAAGTTTTAGTACACCAATTGGTACCACAAATTCACTTGATCTTGATGAAGTTGGGAAACCAGTGGATCAAACATTGTTTAGAGGTATGATAGAAAGTTTACAATACTTGATAGCTAGTCATCCTGAATTGATGATTTTTTTATTCTTATGTGCACGATGTCAATCAAATCATAATGAATATCATTTAAAGGCAGTGAAAAGAATAGTTCACTACTTAAAGGGAACCATGGACCTAGAACTCTTTTATACTTCTAGAAAATATTTTGCGTTGAAAAAAATTTCAGATGCTGACTTTGGTGGATATAGAATGGATATGAAAAGTTCATCTAGAACATGTCATTTCATAGTAGATTCATTAGTTTCTTGGTCATGCAAAAATAAACCCTTAGTAGCACTTTCCTCTACTAAAGCTAAATATGTAGCAGCTGGATGTTTTTCTACTCAAGTATTGTGAATACAACACACACTCACAGACTATGGTATGAGTTTACCAAAACAAAAATATTGTATGATAATACTAGTTCCATTTCCTTATGTAAAAACCATGAACATGACTATCATGTAAAAAACATAGATATTAGTCATGACATTCATAGGGGTCACAAACAAAGAGAAGATATGTTGTTATTTTCAATAAATCATTAAATTCTAATAAATTTTATTACAGTAATCCCAAGATAGGAATGATAACCATAATGTTTTTTTCCATATTAATGTCTTATTGAAAGCTATCTTCTTTATAGTAATAAACTCTTTTTTATAGAGGGAGTATATTTGACTGTTAGCCAAAAAAATTTCGTTGTCAAATTTAGCATAATATATTTTTTCATAGTAAACTTTTTCATAGTCAAACATTTCTTAGTCTAAAGTTTCTTAGTCTAAATTTTTCATTATCAAATTTTCATAAAAAAATTCTTTAATTTTTTTTACATATTTTCCGGAATCTAATGTTCTTCAAGGAGAATTTACCTCATTAAAAATAATCTTCCTAGAAATCCAAATTCTATGTTTTATTTCTTATGTTTTTGTAATCATATTTTTATTTGTCGAAATTTTCATTTTTTTGTAAATTTTTTGGATTCTTTCTTTTATATAAATCCAAATTTTTAACTTAAAAAACTAAAAATATCAGAAGATATCAAATCCGTCTTCGTTTATCATCTTATCCATTAGATTTGACCCGATGATTTTTCAACCGTTGCATCAACCATGGATGTTGAATTGTCACATTAATTGTTAACATAAAGCCCCTCAAATGGTTGCCCACATTGGGTGTTCAAGATTTCTCATGTTGAAGCTCTACCTTTATATAAAATACGTTCAGAATCTCCAATGTTTCCCAAATTAAAAATGTATTCTAAAGCTTCTCCTTAGAAATATTTGTCGACTATTAAGGAAATCTCCGAGTGGAAGATATATTGAGAAAGGTTGGTCGATCAAGTGTTTTCTGCCAAATATTATTCTATTATATCAATGAATGTTATGTTGAATGGATGGGAGAGCCTTTGGGTTTCAAAACAGAAGGAACATGATCTGGTGTATCCAGACTTGTTGATTGAATTCTGTGAGACCACATGTTTATTCAAGGAATAAGGAAGAGACTAGTTCCCATTCAAGTGTTTTGGAAAGACCTACTCTCTTTACTTAATAAAGGCACCATGTCTGATTGGAAATCCTTAAGAAGTTGATGTAGAATTTTTTACTGGAAAATTACCTGATGAATTAGGATCATTTTGTAAGGAAAATTATACATATTTTCTTGCCAGTAAAATAGTGAAGACACCAAAGATAATTCATCTCTCTACGAACATATGGGTTCTTGAATTGTGGGTTCAACGATTTGTAATTTTGAGAAATCCAGATAAATATACTCTGAAGAAAAGTTATATATATATTGGATTTCTCAGTTAATATTGGAAAGATAAAATTGGTAAAATATATCTTGATTACAATTGGGAACATCACGATTGGGATTCTGAAATCACTAATCATTATGTATCTAGCTATTCTCTTAAATATTGTAGTTCATTTTTTCCAATAATTCAAAATTCCATGCAGTTCTTAGCTGATAAATTATAAGGTAATGTTGCTGAGTGATGATACCTTTGGGAGGATGAAGTTTGGTTTGTCCAATGAATCCAGAGAATTTTATGATTTATCAAAAATATAAATTGAAAAATTGTCAAAGAAGACAGAAGTGGCTAAAACCTATATGAAATGGGGATGGAAGAGAAATTCTAAAGAACCAGAAGAGAAAATAATAACCCTTGTGGCTAAGGAAACTCATTCTGCACCAACGAAGCCAATGATGGAAAATATTATCCTGATGAGGTAGTGGCTAAAAGGACAAAAGATATGAAAATCATGAAAGAAGGGGAGCATATGTTTGGATTGGACCCTGCAGAGGAAAACATTAAAACTAAATTCTACTGGAGATCATGAGATGAAATTGAAAGAGAATATGGAAATGAAAAAGTTGTCTGAGGTAGCGATAGTATAATCATTTCTAAGGGATGTAGAAATACTCTTTGAGAAAATACTTGTACCAAAATCCTTTCTACCAGAATCACTACTAGAGACTCCGGGAAAGAAGTTGGTGAATTTGGAACTAGATCAAGAAGAAGAAATAGTGCCAGAAGAAGATGTAGTAGAAGAATAATAAGAAGAAGAAGAAGAAAGTGTTGATATAGAGGATGTGATATGGAAGATAAAGGATTCCCATGAGAAGGAATTTCTTTCTGAGAAATTATCAATCTAAACTTCTAAAGCCTAGTCTTAAAAACATGATTCTCTATAAAAAGATGGTATGATTGGAATGATAACTCTATCCAGATAGAGGATTTTAAGGTAAGAGGCAAGAATGAAGAATTAAATTAATAACGGATTGTTCATCTACCATATAGTGAACAAGAATCTCCAAAATCTGAAGACATCATTCTGAGAACTGACAGGGGAAAGCTAGCGGTAGTATATACACCTAGTAAATATGTGGTGAAGAAGAAAGATGTTGGCGCATCATCAAATAGGAAAGTTAAATACATAGAAAAATAATAATCATCAACCAAACTCTCGGATTCTAAATCATCTTTCCTTGGACATGATTTTATTTTTTAGTCATTGAAAAAGCTAGTTGGTATAACTCCCTAATTCCCATGCATAGACTCAAGATTCCAGATGCTTCATCATAAGATTAATAAAAAATCATATTCATTTTCCATGGTTATGGACAAATGTTTCAGACACAAGGAAAAATTAAAATCCAAACTAATTGGTTATGAGGATCATAAAATATCATTCATAAAGATATCAAGATAGTCAAGGAAGACAATAAAAGAGAATAGAATCTTAGATGAATTTCATGATAATTTCTAGGATGCCTTTGACACTGATGATGGGATGTTCATGGATCTTTCAAATCGTATTGAGGAAAATTTAATCCTAGAATAGACTACACAGAAGCAGGAAGTTAAGGATCTGAATGGGAAGCTTAATTCTGTGGCCCTGAATGGGAAGAGCGAAAGGGATCTCAGAATTGAGATTCAATAGAATCTTTTTAGAAAGAGAAAGTGTTGGAAGCTCATGCAGAATGTCTGAAGGCTCATGAATAAAAAAATGATATCCTTAGAGAAGGAAATTGAAGAACATTATTAGTTTCTTAAGAACATAGAAGACGATAACAAAGATATCAGGAAGTTAAAAACCATTGTGAAGAAGATGATGCCAAAGGATAAAGAAGGAATATTTATTTCCATTCTGATTTTTGTTGTACTTTTCCTTATAAAAATTATTTCATCAATAATGAAATGATGGTTGTTCTTTATATATTTTGTTTGGGGTTGTGTATTACTAATTTTTCTGCTACCAATTTCTTTTTCATTCCATATCTTCTATTTCATTTTGAAAATAAAAAATTTGGAGAAATGAATGATAACAAGAATACTATGTAAAGAAGAGATTTCCCTAAGTAAGGGGGTTTCCATCTAGAGTAATGTTTCAATCAATAAAGATCATTTACTCAAGATAAAGTAAAATCACATTCCAAAAATCAATAATTTGATCCTTAGTGATTTTAATGCCTAAGGAGGTGTTAGTCATATTCACTATGATCCATAAGTAAAGGGATATATGTTTTTAATTTCAAGTCCACAAAATTTATAATCCCTTTAATTATTTTTAGTATGTATGTTTGTGGTTTCAAAAAAGTGGGATATTTTTTATCCAATAAGGTTTCCTTATGAAATTTCCATTCCTTTGTGTTTTTAAAATCAAAAACACTCTATCTCACAGAAAATTCTATTTCCCAGAATATTTATCAAAATAAAAAAAATTCATTTAACTTGGAAATATTCTCCTTACCAGCGTTTAAATTGTTCATGTTATAGAATCTCTAAAGGTAAATGTTTTTATTTCTAAGTGTAATATTTAGTTTCATATATAAAACCTTGTAATCCTACCAATACTAGAATACAGATTATTCTGTTTTTATGTTCTGAATTCACCTTCCAAGTTCTCTGAAACTCAGACTCCGAACGTTTTGAATTCTGATTCCATATTATATGAAATTACTATTCTAAATTCACTAATTTTTGATTCTGAATTCATTGAATTGAGATTCCAAAATCACTGAAATTTAGATTCTGAAATCATTAAATTCAGACTCCAAATGATTTAAAATTAATTTTCTGAATTCTTGAGAAATCAGGTTCTAAATTCCTCATAATTATGATTCGGAATTCCTCAGAATTCGATTCTAAATTTCTTAGAAATCAGATTCTAAATTTCACAGTATTTGGACTCTGAATTCCTCATAATTCAGGTTCTGAATTCCTCAGAATTTAGATTTAGAATGAATTGGAAATTAGACTCGGAAGTATATTGAATCTTGATTCAGAATTCATTGAAAAATAGAATCCTAATATCCTTGTAATATAGATTACAAATGTTTATTTTTTTAGACTCCGAATAAGATTTATTTCTTAGCCTACAAAAAATGGATCTATTTAAGTAATCATATTTTTCTTACCATTGTTTTAATTGTGAAATTTTGTCATTTATTATATTTATAATTACTCGATTTTATTAACACATGTATATGTCCCTTCGATATTAATGGAAAAATATCATCATTGGAGGAGTGATCCGACCATTGAAAAAATTCTTATAAATCGGAGCTCATTTTAATGATACAAAAAAACAGACATTGATCATTCTAGAAACAACATGCTGCTGAAGTGTTTTCTACAGAGGGAGAATCTAATGATTTGTGCACACTGAACATCTTTTTCATCCTATATTGTGTGTCTCCAATTGTTTCTATGTACAATCGAGGGCTTGCAAGGATAGTAAGACAGAGGTGTTAACTATATTTCTTGTTTGAGGGCGTCACTTATTAGGAAGACACAGGTGCCGACTACCTTGATTTTTGAGGGCTTGCAGGGATAGCAAGATAGATTATGATATTATAATCGAGGGCTTACCCTAGTGTATATAAGATAGAAATTCATGAATGTTTATACAAAGGGACCTTTATCAAAAGGTAGTTGGATACCCTTCATTTTGGTTTAAATGATTTCATATTTGTTACTTGTATTGTTACATGATTATTTTCGACAACATTTTGGTTAATAAAAAATCTATAACTATCATATACATTAATGTATTTTTATACTCTGATTAGTAAGATTCTAAAAACCTTATGGTTGAATCTATTTCCTTGTAAACTTTATTTATGTTTCATTTATGTATCCATTTTTCCAGAACCTAGCAAGTTTGTAGAACTAAGAGGTCTTGTGAATTTACCTTGTTTAACTTTGTTAAACATAGTTTATCTCAAGGTTAAAATTGAATTTTTTATACCAACATAAATGGTTCCAAATGAATTTTTAATATATACAATTAACCCCCCCCCCCCCCTCTTGTATATTGATGATCTACATTCATTTTTTGATCCTACGATTGATACTCCCCATGGGGATCTTCTACCCATCATTGGTGTTACTAACTCATTAGAACCCATACCACTATATATGTCCTCAATAATTATCTTACAATATTTTTTTAAGAATATAAATCCAATATGAGGCATCACATGTAAAAAATAAAA
This sequence comes from Viscum album, assembly GCA_963277665.1. Lineage (NCBI taxonomy): Eukaryota > Viridiplantae > Streptophyta > Magnoliopsida > Santalales > Viscaceae > Viscum > Viscum album. The sequence continues at coordinate 1,207,316,544 of OY728141.1, forward strand.
TAAAAATAACAAAGAATTAACAATTTTATTGTCTCATTAAATAAACATAATTATCACCTCCGAATCAAGATGATGTCCTTGGGAGTATTCTAGAATACTTTCTATTAATGTCCCAAACCATGAACCCAGAGTGTATTGGAAGACCAACATTCAAACTCTTTTCTACCGAGGGAAAAAACAATCATAAAGTTCCTACTAATGATAAATCAACCACCACACATGGGGGTAATACCCAAGATAATATTTTAGTTTCCCAACAGTGTGTATTCATCTATAATAATAGATTATCATGTCAAAAAAATAAAAAAAAATTATTTCTACTCTCCCACCACTACAATTAGATAGTAGTAAAGTTAAGGTTTATAAATCTATTATATCCACCTCTCAAGAGTATAGAATATTATTCTTAATATAAATTATTCATTATGATAATATTCTTTCCATACATAACTTCTTCAGAAATATATTTTCATTTGAACCTCGAGGAAAACTTCCACACATATCCTCTTTCATACGTGAATAATATGATTTTAAAATTGTTTTATCAAACTACCATACTCTTATAGAAATACTAAATTTTAAATTTTTCACTATCTTCCATTTTTTATACTGAAATAATATATAGTCATTTTAGAAAATATTTTAGTCACTAGAAATATAAAGTTATAATCTATGGATTCATTGGGAAATATTCTTCATTATTCCCAATATTGAATCATTATTACCAAAATGAATCTATGAAAATATTGTTGTGAATAAGGATATTTGTAATGGTATCCTAGATAAAGCCAATATGGTGTAAGAATTTCAATGAACCACTTTCTAGTAGTGAATTTGATCCTAAAAAAATATTGGAACAATTTATGGGCCATAAAATAAAATTGATAGAGTCACCCCTTGAAAATGATAAATATGGAATACCAAATTACATTAATTAGAATAATATTTTACACCACTATCATAAAATATGATAATATATATTTGTTTTCAATTATCTATCAATGTCATATTCTGAATATGGAGAACTACTCTTGTTTCTTGATGAGTAATGTATGCTGGTTAAACATTCTTCCTTTCCTATAGCACAAATATCAATGATTGAAAAACAACACAATAGAATTTAGATTACTTTAATTGATATCTATGAGGATGATCATAGATTTATCAATTATTCACCCTCATGTACATATTTGGGTATGGTAGAGATATGTAACACAATATTTCACCCCTTTTATACATATTCATGAAGACACTTTGAGTATAACTATGATGATTTCATCAAAGAAATAATTTTAAGAGGTATTCATTGTTTTCAAAATTAAAGGAAACACAAATTCAATAAATAACAACATTGATTTATTTTAGTGGCTGGATATCCCCACCTCTCAGATACAAAAAATACATTCTATGTTGTATAATGAAATTGTATAAATCATTATAGAATCCTTCAATTCATTAATGGTACAGAAAAAACCAAAAAACAAGATAATATTATCAATGCTACGATGCCACCTATAGAGATTTTCCTATTACATAATAAGAACGACTAGGGGGGCCTCAAGAAAGAGATACCACACACCCAATTCTTGTAATAATACAAACATGTGAAGCTAGAATGTTTTTGACTCCATAATTGAAGGAATAGATGTATCTTATATGTAAGCAGTTTTTTTATCCCAAACATAATCCCCCATACAAATAATCTGGTCAAAATAGAATTTACCATCGTTAACCCTCCATGTAAATAAATATTTTTAAGGCTATGGACACTTCTGTACATTTAAAAACATATAATTCCTCCACTTGTATAAAATCTTTTAAAATCATAGGTGATTATAATTAGGTCACCTAACACAAGAAATATCATACGACATCATTATTGAGACATCAAAATGAAAAACAATTAAACAAAAAATATTCACAATATGGTAATTCTCTAACTGATTAAATAATATTGAAAAATTGGTGATATCCTTAATGTGAATTTATAGCTAATGGTTCTCCCTAGAATATAGAAATATATATGTGATAATTTTTTCTTATAAGTAATACATCAGTTAATTTGGTTACAATTAAACTCAATGCTACAACAAAAAATGACTCTAATAATGAACCTACTTGAAATGACCTTCTACTGATAAAAACATCATCCTTTAAATACATAAAGAGGATTTACACAAACTATATAAAATATAGGCTCCAAAATCATTGTCTTATACTAGTGTCCAATTTAAACTTTATTAACATGTCAACTACCAGAATAATATTATATAATCAAACACTTCATCAACCAAACCACCAATTAGTTTTGAAAATACCATCTCAAATTATCACATAATTGAAATATAAATTCTGAAACCTCTTTTATATTAGTTATTATCCACTATTTTGGTAGACACATAGTGACGATGATATATATGTACATCCCATGAATTTAATATTGGATCATACTCATTATGAAGGTATTTTTTGACCTCTATGGGAAAGCATATCAAGATTTACAGGCCCATGAACACATAAATTAACATAGATAATCATCTCTTCAGTATAATTCTAGGAGTTTTCTCTAATATATTTTGACCACTATCTAGTTTGCGTAGTCCATTAAGGTTAAATTTTAAACTAAAAGTGACATCATAAGACTTGATAATTGAATCCATCATGTTATGGAGAGAGGTGATAAAATATCGCTTGATCTAATAAAACAATAAAAAACTATATTCGGTGTTGTTTACATTAACACACTCACTATAAATCTTTAATAATCAGAAAATTTGTTCCTTCCATGGGTAATTAAAACTAGAGTAACTTCTATGCAACATTTTCCCCTAGTATTTCCCACTTTTAGGGACATTAGGAAAACACATGTCAGACGAATTATTATGACATATCCAAATATTGTAATGTTGATAATTTATCGTGTATGGATACAACGTAGTTGAGTTTATAACCGATTGGGAAGATAACCATCAAAAATTCAAATATTGGTTCTACATGAAATTTGAAAATAACATAACTCACAACCTTTCCAACATTTAATAGTGAGAAAATAGGAGAAGTGTTGTATTTGTCACATGATGGAAGGTTTTTTCATATTCTCTAAAGACACAACTTCACCAATGATAAATTATATATATATTCATGAAAATTTTCTAGATGATTTGGTTATAATTATAAAAAATACAATTATCCTAGTAAATTATATATTATTTATGAAATTACATAATTCCTATAGAGTTAGACTTATACAACCTTAGTAATACTGTTATAAGGACCACCAACAACAAATAAAAGGCCATGAATGGTTCAAATGGTTTTCATTAATTTTAAATAAACATATAAAATTATTCTATTCCCAAAACAATTAGGTTCTAGGGGATGAAACCACTAAGTCCCCTTATTCAAAAAAATGCATGCGTCATAATCCAAATACTCAAGATGTTAATAAATTGAATAGAAATTTAATTATTTATATTAGAGAGAATTAAAATAAATTTTATTACAATTGTATATCACTAGGTTTATAATTTCAATCCATAAAAAAACATGATGTAGTTAATTGGAATTAAAAAACCTGATGAAGTGGGTCCTTCATTCCACCATGACTATTTCCCCTACTATTAAATCATTGAAAATATTAGTCATGATATTTTTTCATTAGTGATATACTATATAAAATAGTGAAATTTTTCCTTATAGTATTATAAATTCATAAGGATCTGGTTTCATTTATTTTTATGACCCTTCATAAAGAATGATATTTATAGAAGAATGTATCAAAGAAAGATGCACAAAAATTAAATGATTATATTGACAAAAATGTATTAGATCATCCACATACTATATTTAGTGTGAGTTGAGTTTAGTAGTAGTTAACTCAATATAGTCCATATCATTAGTGGTGATTTTCTTGGCATAAAATCCTTTTAAAGGATATTTTATTGAACTCTAATGTGGCATAGTGTAGTAACATGAACCCTTGTAGATCCCAATGATGGTATAAACTCTCTAGGAATTTATACACCCAATATTAGAAAGATGGTGAACACTATTTCAAATGGGAAAAATCCATTGATGAATAAGTTAAATTATCTAATATCAATGTCATCATTTGGATGATTAAAACAATAATGATGATGATTTTTATGAACTAAAATGCTATATTGATTTTTTTATATGAGACCGTGGTAAGGAAAACAATTCCCAACATAAGACTTGGTGTCGAGGAGCCATTTTAGATCACATACTTCATGAAATTGAAACTAGAATAATGGTGATTCATTAAATTTACAATGAAAAATGATCAAATGGAAAACCCACCAATGTATACCCTACTCTAATTTTGTGGTGAAATAATTTATTATAATTCCAAGTGACAAGATGTCTTGATTACTTACTAATTACATGTGAAATTATTTATTAATACCTTTGGAATTATTAGTGACTTGTTGTTCCAAAGTATTGGCGATGTTGAGTGACAGGTTGAATTGATGCCTTGTGGATTCCACCTAAAAAATTCAACATCCTTGTGGCATGTTCTAGATTACGATAGAAATCTATTTTGATTGTCCTAGAAACATGGAGTTTAAGTAAGGATGTCTAGTACACGTGGTTTCTTTTTTATCAAATGGGTACCCATTATATGATTACTTATGAATATTTTTTAATTGATCATGTCATGGAATTAAACTTATATACATATATACACATTCACAAGATTCATTGGAAGTAACCTACTAAGATTATTACTAAGACCATTTAAATACAAATTTATGTGTGTCAAAGTGTAATTTATAGAGATCCAAGAATGGGAATGGAAATCGGGGGAGACTACTGAGTAGGGGATCAATTATCTTATAGTAGTACCATGATAAACACTATAGTATTCCTCAATTTTTTCTTATTTATCTACTTGCACTGTATGTTGTGGCATTTATTTCCACTCTAGGGGACCAAATTATTGGTTTTTTATGACATGTGTTCAATTATATATTACATAATAATGTTTTATCATAAAATTTTATTACATATTGATTTATTATATTTAATTTACATTTTTGATGTATGGATATAATATTGTGTGTATAGTGTCTCTGTTGATGACTATCATACTCTTGTTACTAGTCATTTACCTCTTGTATATAATGAGGAACTGTAATGGACCTGGGTTTTGGGGTCCATTACATGGTGAAAATTTGACGTTTGAGGTGTTCTATGTGGTCTGGAAGGCCATCCCAGCTTCTCGGTGAAGCTTAAGACTCCTAGCGGTGGCCTTGGCCTACCGGTATCCTTAGCCTACCGGTGGCCTCGGCCTACCGGTAGCCATGATCTACCTCTTGCCTTGTCCTACCGGTATCCTTGGCCTACTGGTGACCTTAGGGTACCGGTAGCTCCACGGCTTATCCAGTAGTGCCTCCTTTTTGCACGAATTAGTTTTAAATCGTGTTTTCACCCATTTAAAGATTTTTTAAATCCCATTAATGACGATTAATTAAATTATTGGTGAGGTACCCTCCATAAATGAAAAATCACGCATTTTTGTCATGTCTCTAACCATGTTTTCAGAAATTCTTGTAAGGCATAAGGAGGAGTGCATCTTTTTAACTGCCCTGAAGGGTGGGGACCTTTTTGGTTGAACATGTGGGGTGGCCCAGCTGCATGGTCAACCCATGATCCAGCTTCTTCTGTGGTTTCGAGTTTTTTCTCTCTGTATCTTAACCGTCCCGGGAAAGCTGTATCTCAGTCTTTGTAACCTAAAGTATTCTCTTCTCCTGGAGTTTCATTTTTTATATCACCATGTGCTCGGAGTACCCTTCCTTCTAACGAGTCGTACCCCTTTTGAGAAGTTTTCCTTGATCTTATTCCATGGAGTTCCTGCTACTCCTGATTTCTAGTTTCCACGTGAGGAATTAAAATCAATCCTTGATCAATAATGTAGGGATCTTACATTTGTCTCTCCTCCTTATGTATCATGCGGGGTGGGTGTTTTATGTTTCCCTCGATGCAGTTAATCAATTTGGTAATGAAGATAATAACCGGTTAAATAACGGGGATGAGGAATTATTTAGTGTTGTTAAATGTTTTTACACATTCATTCCCTATGATGTTTTTATGAATTGAACGGTCTTAGTCCTACTGAAAATCATGGCCATTGGGGGCCTTTTTTTGTGAACCTATGCTATGCTCTATTTTATGCATTGTCTGGTGAATGGGAATCATGTAATAATCGGTTAAAAACATAAACTTGGATGTTGAATATGAATTCCCATAACCTTGTGTGATCACCCCAGTTGAAATAAATAATATAGAAGAATTAATTATGAACATTGGGATGGTTTAGTTATGAAATGGATGAAGGGGTGAATGTGTTTTGTTATGGATGGGTGAACAGCGGGGATGTGAATGTTTTGGTTGGAATGACATGAGTTGTTGCGTAGATGTGGTGGTGTTTGGAAGAAGGGCTGCAGGTTGGGTTGTGAAAATGAATAAAAGTGGAAAGTTAATAACTAACTGGTTGAAATGGTAATGAATTAATGTGGTATAAAGAATGGTTTGTTGGGTTTTTCTTTGGTTCCAGTACATTGATGGATCTCATTGATCCCTTTGTTGATGTGACTTCACATGAGAACCAGGTGTGAATGATAAAATTACCTGATGGTTTTCCTTCCTGCTTTATTATTGTTTCATATGTGATTGTGCATGTTAGTTGCCGAGTAGTGAAGGGAATAACTCATACTAAACTATTATGAAATGATAATTTGAATAGGGATATAGGTGACTATTTGTTGTGTTCCAGTTTTCTGAGGCAGTAGTGCTTGGGCACCTTCTTGTATCTGTTGAGGAGCCATAGGTTGGGCTATGTGTTGGTATATATATTTTTAAATGTATGTTTTGTGTTTAGTCGCACCCCATCCACGTTGGGCACTTAGTTTCGGAAACCCTATCTCATGGGGAAGGGTGTTTCCCCCTAGTTACTCTCATTCTTGCTCCCTCTTCCCCCGGCTGTGATGGTTGGAGGTGACCTTACACCCAAGATTCTTCGGGTAGGTTTCTATTGGTGTGTTGTTAGCCCAGGGCTCTTCGGGTAGGTTTTTTTCCCATGTGTCTTCAGGATGAGGCTCAAGTGTGTGTGGGCAGGGATGGATGGTTGTGAGGCCCTGGTGTGTGCAGGCATGGATGTGTGGTTGTGAGGCCCAGGTGTGTGTAGACAGGGATGTGTATGGTTGTGAGGCCCAGGTGTGTGCTGGTAGGATGAGCGTGGTAGCGTCAGGATGTTTGCTATTAGGGATGAGCAGCTAGCTAGTGGGTGAAATGGTGGTGTGGGGTACCAAAATGTTTTGTTATTACTATTACCTTACTGCTTGTGTTATTTGGTGAGTGTGGCCAGTGAGGTGGGATTGATAGATTCCTTGACAGATGTTGGTTCTTCTGCTTCTCAAGGGACTTTAGGACGTCTCCCCAGTTGTGCATGAGAGCTATAGGTTTTCTTACTGAGTATACTTTGTATTATCACCCTACGTTTACTTTCGGGTTCCCAGGAGAACTTCAGTGGCCGTGTGGGACCTTACTAGTCTGTACGTTGGAGTTGCTGTTGGTTGTTGGTTTTTTTCTGCTGATCCTTTTTGTTTCCTGTTGGTTTTGTACTTTGGAGTTCTTGTACTTTGTTCAGTTTTATTATTAAAACATGCATGTAGATTGGGTTTCTTTTCAGATTTCTATATATGGTGGTGTTTGGTGTTGCCTCATTCTTTCTCCCAATCATGGATAACTAAAAAGGGGGAATGCCTCCCATATTGTAAAAATGTTACACCCCTAGTGCTAGTCGCCACACCGGGGCCTATTGGAGGAGGGACTCGGGGGTCGTTATCTCGTCTTCGACTTGAGGAAGGAAGGGTGGGGACCTTTTCTGCCCCTTCCATCATCTTGCCAAAGGCGGGTCATGACAGAATGGTATCAGAGCGGAGGTTGTGGAATATGATGGGTTCTGGAGTTCGGCACAGTTAGGATTGCATGGGATGGTAGGGCAATAATGTGAGGTGATCTTGTTTCGTGAAATAGACCAGGGAGGACCGACTAGGACACGAGGTTTTAGGGCCCCCGTGATCCAATGCAAGGACTCTGAGCCTATCAAACGACCAAGTGAGACTACATTTGTTGTAGGGTAGAGACCCTAGGGAAGGTACATGAATCATAATGATTGTGTTTATAGTTTATTTGGGGCATATTAGGGAGAAAAAATTAATAATAATAAATAAAAACAATAAATAAAATAAAAAATTTCGCTAGCTACTCGGGCTTAGGCATTCTTTGTTTACCTTACAGCTATGGAACCCAGATGTTATCCACGAGAAACTCGAGCAATTGAGGCACAGTGGATCGAGGCAGTTGACTAGTAGAGGGTTGACCGAGATGAGGATGACGACTTGTGGCAGAGGAATATGCACTCTTTCCAGCGACAAACCCTCGGGAAGTACGAGGGCAGCATTTCTGACTCAGTGATGGAGGGATGGCTCGAGGAGCTAGACATCACCTTCTCTTTGATCCGTGATTCGAGGGATTATTGGGTTCCATCTGCCGTCGGTCTATTGAGAGGAGCAGCGTGTCAGTGGTGGATGCTTTTACTAGGAGAGAAGATAGAGGCAGAGGTTTCATGGACTTGTTTCGAGAAGAAATTTTGTGAGGAGTTCCTATCCTCTATGGCGAAGGCTGAGAAGAGATAGGAGTATCTATCCCTTCAGTAGGGAAGCATTTTAGTGAGGTAGATGGGGATCAAGTTCAATGATCTCTTGCGCTTTGCCCTGAATATTTTTCTGGATGAGGAGTCTCGGGCAAGACGGTTAGAGGAGGCACTCCATCCTTCTATCCAGTACGTTTTCACTCCCTTCACCCTTCTAATGTACCTAGCAATACAGAAGAAGGCCTAGATAGTAGAGAGGATTCACTCGAAGGGAGGCACACCATGAGAGGGGAACTAACTGGGTTCATCAAAGGGGGAGGCGGTTAGCAGGAGGTCTCCAGCGACAGGGCCTTCCAGGTTTCGACAAGCAGGGAGTAGGCCCCATCATTTCCAGTTCGAGATTCTAGCCCTCACCCCATTTACACAGGGCCAGGACCAAAGTGTTTCTCTTGAAAAGCTTTCGGGCACATCTAGAGCAAGTGTCCAACTCAAGCTCCACATGGTGGAGGTGGGAAGTTTTAGCACCCACCTCCGCAGCATCTGTAACCAGCGAGGCCTCTCCAGCAGAAGCATTCCCCTGGACCTCTGAAGGATGACTTTGTGGGAGGAGACCGACACCAGGGTGCTCCTCAAGGACCTCGACCAAGGCACGGTCGGGGAGGTGGACGAAAACATCGAGGCAGAGGAATTGGGTGTGGAAATTTATATCCCGTAGAGTTGGTAACTCCGGCAGGACCATAGGTCGTTCGAGGTACGAACGGTTTTTTCTGCATTCTTTCATCTACCTTGTTTGATTCGGGAGCTTCACACTCCTTTTTTACGCCCGAATTATCCCATGCTATGGGTTTGGATTCTGGGAGATTTTTTGTGCCCTTAGTGTTGAGAACACCAGTTGGGGGTCAGACCAGCCTATCTTACTCTTTCTGGGGATGTAGACTGATGTTGGGACCACATCTGTCTAGTTGAAAATTTCTTTCATTGCAAATGCAGTGATACGATGTCATTCTAGGCATCGACTGGTTATTCTCCGTTCATGCTATCATCTACTGCTACCGAAGAAGGATTGAATTCACCAATGAGGATGGACAGCATGTGGATTTCTTTGGGGAGAGGAGTTTTCAGGTGGGGAGTCGACATTTGGAGCTACACCTTTCTATGCTCGATGGGTTGTCAGTGGAGTCGGCGGATGCAAGAATGATGGATTTCCCAATGGTCGTAATAGAATTCCCTGATGTCTTTCCAGATTAGGTTGTGAATGTACACCCTCGACGTGAAGTTGAGTTTGGGATAGAATTACAGCCTGGTTCTCGCCCGATCTTGATGGCTCCTTATCAGATGGAACCTTCTGAGTTGTGGGAGTTGCGGATTCAGATTGACGATCTGATGGAGAAGGGATTTGATTGACCCAGTGTGTCACCATGGGGTGCTCCAGTTTTGTTCATAAAGAAATCATATGGTATTCTATGGCTATGCATAGTCTACCGAAGGTTGAACCGGGTGATTGTCAAGAATTGTTACCCACTCCCGATGAGAGACGATCTATTCGACCAACTGAGGGAAGGAGGTTGGTTATCTATGGTCGATCTATGGCATGGATACCACCAGTTGAGAGTGAAGGATGGTGATATCACGAAGAAGACTTTTCAGGTTTAGATATGGCCACTTTGAGTTTGTGGTCATGCCGTTTGGCATTACGAACGCACCAGCTATGTTCATGAACATCATGAACTCTATCTTCTGAGAGATTCTGGACCGGTTTGTTATGGTGTTCATCGACGAAATCCTTATCTACTCAAGATCAGAGGATGACCATGTTGAGCATCTTAGGGTGGTATTGGGAGTACTTAGACACCACCATATTTATGGGAAACTGTCTAAGGGAATGTTCTTGATGTGAGAAGTACATTCCCTTGGATATGCAGTGTCTTATAAGGGAATAACAGTAGACATATCGAAGGTCGAGGTAGTCGTTTCAAGGGAAACACCCAAGAATGTTGCGGAAGTTTGTAGTTTACTGGGTTTGGAAGGATATTATCAGAGGTCTGTGCCCAACTTCTCTCGAGTTGAAGCTCTGTTGACAGCTTTGACTACAAAGGACCAGGCCTTCGTGTGGAGCGACAAGTGCCAGACAACTTTTGGCTACCTAAATGAGAAGATGGTTAGTGCTCCAGTACTCAGATTACCAGAGGAATGGGATTTTTTTGAAGTGTTCTGTGATTCTTCTGGGATTGGGTTGGGATGTGTGTTGATGCAGCAGCGAGGAGTGATCTCTTATTGGTCTAGGAAATTACGTTCTCATGAACATAACTATGCCACCCACGATCTAGAGCTTGTAGCCGTGGTGTTCGCATTGAAGTAGTGGTGACATTATCTCATTAGAGAGAGCTTTGTGGTCTTCTCAGATCACAAGAGCATGCGTTATGTATTTTTTCAGAGGGATCTGAACTTGCACCAACAGATATGGGTTGAGTTCCTCCAAGACTACGTCGAGATATCTTATACTGAGGGAAAGGGTAATGTTGTGGTTGATGACCTGAGCAGTAAATCGCAGAAGGAAGTAGTTTGGGAATCTGCAGATGCTTGGAGAGTGATGGAAGAGTTAGCCACCTTGCATTTGGATTCAAGGGTGGATGGTGGACAAGGTTGTCTGTTTCAGTTGACTGTAGTTTCCTATTTAGTGGTGCAGGTGGAAGAGTATCTGTTGGTGGACTCAATAGTAGAAGTGATGCGAGATCGTGTTTATCAGGGAAATGCACCTGAGGGATGGTCGGAGGATGGTCAACATCAGATGCCTTTCTATGGAAGGCTTTTTGTTCTGGAGATGATGCGTAAAGGAGTTCTCCATGAGTTCTATGGCCTGGATTTAGCAGTACATCCTGGGGTCAAAAAGATGTACCAAGGCGTGAGGGGATAGTTTCGGTGGCCCGGGGTAAAATGGGCAGTGGGAGAGTTTATGGCTAAGTGCCTAGTGTGTCAGCATGTGAATGCTAAACACCGTTTTCTTGGAGGTTTTTTGCATCCTTTAAATGTTCCCAAGTGGAAGTGGAATGACATATTGATGGAATTTGTCACAGGGCTACCCAGGTCTGAGGGAGGCTATGATGCCATCTGGGTAGTGGTGGATTGGATGAAAAAATCAGCTCACATAGTGGCGATTAAGTAATCGAGCCCATTGACTATCGTCGCCCAGAGGTACGTCGATGAGGTGGTGCGATTTCACATGATTCCAAGAACTATTATCTCCGATTGAGACACGCTGTTTACCTCCCGAGTTTGGAGGGGATTACAGCATTCCATTAGCACCCAACTATGTCGTAACACTGCTTTCCACCCTCAGACAAATGGGTAGACAAAACGGATGATCCAAACATTGGAAGACATGTGGCGGGCATGTGTTTTGGATTTTGGGGGATCATGGGTATGCCACCTGCCTCTGGTGGTGTTTTCTTATAACAATAACTTCCACTCGACTATCTGCATGACACCGTTTGAGGGCTTGTCTAGAAGGCCATTTCATTCACCCGTTTTCTAGACATAGATTGGGGAAGCATCATTTCTTGGGCCAGAAGTGGTGCAGGGCACCACTGAGAAGGATCACCTCGTGCGTGAGAGGATGAAGTCAGCCCTGGACCAGCAGAAGACTTATGTCGATCGTAGGAGGAGGCCCTTGGAGTTCGAGGTTAGAAATCATGTGTTCTTGAAGGTTTCCCCTCGACGAGGGCAGCGAAGGTTTGGGGGGTAGAGTAAGATCTCCCCTAGATTCATAGGACCTTTCAAGGTGCTAGGACGAGTTGGTGAGGTGGTGTATCAGCTGGTGTTGCCACATCTGTTGGAGAAAGTTCACAACATCTTTCACGTCTCCCAGCTTCGTTGATATCTACATGACGACTCCCATGTCATCGCTTGAGGAGAGTTCGATGTCTAAAATGATGCGACCTTCATAGAACGAACGATCAAGATCGAGGATCATAAAGAGAAAGTGCTTCGTGGATGAACCATCTCCTTGGTTCGTGTTTTGTGGAGTCATGGTGTCCTCGAAGAGAGCACTTGGGAGCGGGAGGCCCAGTTACGTGTTCAGTATCTAGAGATGTTTTGACATCCTTGTTTTGTTTTTTCTGTTCAATGTTTTATTGAGATTTTTTACCTTGTTATTTAATATATGAAATGATTTTTTTACTTATCTATTATATGTTCTTATCACTATTCTCTGTGTGTCCATATGTGTGATGATGGGAAAATCTTACTGCTAATCAGGACGTATTAATGTCGATGCGATTAAACCCGTGAGGGAGAGTTAGTTCCACCCAAAGCAGATAATATCCTGACATGTAGGAAGGGACTCCCTGACTCATGTGATGGACAGTGTGATCCTTGTGCTTATTGTGGATATTTCTGGTTGATAAAACACGAGGGAATATTCTTGGATGTGGGAGGGGGGGGTTTGTTCCAGCATTCGAACAACTTAGGGATTTTCCCCTTAGAAGTACCTTTAAAGGGAGGTTGTTTAGACTCATCTTTTTCTTCTTTCTGGTTTGTTCTCATATTCTTGAGGACAAGAATATTTTTAGAAGTATCTGATGTAAGGGACCGGGGTTTTAGGGTCTATTGCATGGTGAAAATATGATGTTTGAGGTGGTATGGGTGCTCTGGAAGGCCATCCCAGCTTCTCGGTGAAGCTTAAGACTCCTAGCGATAGACCTGGCCTACCGGTAGCCTCGTCCTAACGGTGGCCTCGGCTTAATGGTGCCCTCGGGAAACCGGTGGCCTCGGCCTACCGGTCACCTCGGCCTACCTGTGGCCTTCGCCTACCGGTGGCCTTGGCCTACCAGTGACCTTAGGGTACCGGTAGCTCCATGGGTTTACCAATAACGCCTCTTTTTTGAATGAATTGGTTTTAAACTGTTTTTTCACCCCTTTAAGCCTGTTCTAAAGCCCATTAATGACGATTAAGTAAATGATTGGTGAGGTACCCTCATTAAATGAAAAATCATGCGTTTTTGTCATGCCTCTAACCATGTTTTCATAAACGCCTGTAGGGAATAAGGAGGTGTGCGTCTTTTTAACCGCCCCAAAGGGCAGGGACCTTTTTGGTTGAACGTGTGGGGTGGCCCAGCCGCGTAGTCAATCCACGATCCCGCTTCTTTCGCGGTTTCGAGTTTTTTCTCTCCGTATCATAACCTTCCCGGGAATGTTGTATCTCAATATTTATAACCTAAAGGCTTCTCTTCTCCCTGATTTTCTTTTTTTCTATCACCCAGCACTCGGAGTACCCTTCCTCCCGACGAGTCGTACCCCTGTTGTGATGTTTTCCTTGATCATGTTCCGTGGAGTTTCTACTACTCTTGATTTCCAGTTTCCACGTGAGGACTTAACATCGATCCTTGATCAATCAAGTAGAGGTCTTATCATTGTCTCTCCTCCTTGTGTATCATGAGGGGTGGGTGTTTTATGTTTTCCATGAGGTTTTTAATCAATTCTGTAATGAAGATAATAACCGGTTAAAGAACAGGGGAGAGGAAGTTTGTTAATGTTGTTACATGGTTTTACCCATGCTTTCCCTATGATGTTTTTATGAATTGAACAAGATTAGGCTTTCTGAAAATCACGGTGGTTGGGGGACTTTGTTTGTGCCCCTATTCTATTCATTGTTTTACGCATTATCTGGTGAATGGGAATCATGTATGAATTAGTTAAACACTTAATCCTTGCGGTTGAATATGAATGCCCATAACCTTGTCTGATCACCCCAGTTGAACTAAATAATTTAGAGGAATGAATTATGAATGTTGGGATGGTTCAGTTATGAAATGGGAGAGGGGTTGAATGTGTTTTGTTATAGATGGGTGAACAGCAGGGCTGTGAATGGTGTGGTTGGAATGGCATGAGTTGTTGCGTGGCTATGGTGGTGTTTGGCAGTAGGGCTGTAAGTTGGGTTGTGAACATGAATAAAAGTGGAATGTTAATAATGAACTGGGTGAAATGGTAATGAATTAATGTGAGATAACCAATAGTTTGTTGGGATTTTATTTGGTTCTAGTACATTGAGGGATATAACTGATCAATTTGTTGATGTGACTTCACAAGAGAACCGGGAGTGAATGCTTAAATTACCTGATGGGTTTCCTTTCTGCTTTATTGTTGTATCATATGTGATTGTGCCTGTTAGTTTCCCAGTAGTGAAGGGAATAATTTATACTGAACTGTTAGGAAATGATAACTCGAATAGGGAAATGGGGAACTGTTGGTTGTGTGCCCATTTTCTGAGGGAGGAGTGCTTGGGAACCTTCTTGTATCTGTTGAGGAGGCGTATGTTGGGTGGTGTATTGGTATATATATGTTTAACTGTGTGTTTTGTGTTTATTCCAACCCAGCCACATTGAGCACTTAGTGTCGAACACCCCATCTCATGGTGAAGGGTGTTTCCCCCAAGTTACTCTCATTCATGCTTCCTCTTCCCTCGGCTGTGATGGGTAGAGGAAACCTTACACCCATGATTCTTTGGGTAGGTTTTGAATGGTGTGTTGTTAGCCCCGGACTCTTCAGGCAGGTTTGTTTTCCCAGGTGTCTTCGGGATGAGACCCAGGTGTGTGTAGACAGGGATGGATGGTTGTGAGGCCCAGGTGTGTGCATGCATGGATGTGTGGTTGTGAGGCCCAGGTGTGTGTGGGTAGGGATGTGGAAGGTTGTGAGGCCCAAATGTGTGCAGGTAGGAATAGTCTGGTAGTGTCAGGATGTTTGCTGTTAGAGATGAGCAGCTATCTAGTGGGGGGAATGGTGGTGTGGGGTACCCAAATGTTTTGTTCTTACTATTATCATATTGATTATGTTATTTGGTGAGCGTGGTCGATTATGTGGGATGGATAGATTCATTGATAGATGTTGGTTCTTCTTCTTCTCATGAGACTTAGGATGTCTCCCCTCTTGTGAAAGAGAGCTATAGGTTTTCCTACTAAGTATACTTTGTATGATCAGACTACATTTACTTTCAGGTTTCTAGGAGGACTTTGGAGGCCGTGTGTGACCTTACTAGTCTAGATGTTGGAGTTGCTGTTGGTTTTTGTTGTTATATGCTTAGACTTTTCTTTTCTTGTTGTTTTTATACTTCGGGGTTCTTGTAATTTGTTCAGTTTTATTATTAAAACACGCATGTAGATTGGTTTTCTTTAGAGTTTTCTATATATGGTGGTGTTCGGTGTTGACTCGTTCTTTCTCCCAATCATGTTTAACTAAAAAAGGGTAATTCCTCCCATATTGTGAAAATGTTACACCCTTGGTGCATGTCGCCACTCCGGGGCCTACTGGAGGTGGGACTCGGGGGGTCATTATCTCGTCTTCAACTTGAGGAAGGAATGACGAGGACCTTTGTCGCCCCTTCCATTGTTTTGCCGATGGAGGGTCGTGACAGGAACCTATGTGGTCTTATGGCTCCCCAACATAGACATGATGGTTCAGGTCACATAATTATAATAGTTTTATGTGACACTCAATAAACCAATTTTAAAAAAATTATAGAGTAGGTATATAATTTAAATACCAATGGTTTCTTAACCTGTGACTCCAAAAATATGTTTTCCAAAGATATAGATGATTCTCCTTTTATATATGAAAATAATTCCATTTATTAATGATGTTATTAAATATATACAAACATAAATTTTTTTTAATGATGATAAATCAATTATATTCATTATGATAAATATGTTCATGACAATACTCTAACAAATATTAAATAAGGTGTATTAACCCCCACTATCAAGCTCAGATAAGTAAATTACATTACTAAAATAGATTCACCACTATTTTTAATTAGTTAATCCATGAAATTAAGTAAAATAAAATTATATATTTCTTTACTATTGTAAAAATATTAATTTTATATGAACTTCTGGGAAATGATGGAATTGGAACCTCAAAAGTTTCCTTTGAATCTAGAACATTCATACAAACTCCGTGAATATTCAAAATTAATGGATGTAATGTACCCATCCCATATATACATGGTGGATGAAGAAGTAGATAATATCACCAAGGCTTAATTAATATAAAAGGATCACTACCTAAAGTGGGTATCCATTATTATCCTTATCATGAAGAAGAATGTATAAACCAGATATTGCATTAAATGTCAATACGTAGACAATAAATTCCAAAAGGATAACTATTTTTCAATTCCCATATCATGGATGGGTATTATATATAATATATGATATAGATAATCCCCATGGATAAGGAGACCATTTCCTTTAACTAACGCTTAAAAGTAATTACTACTAGGTATTTCTATATTATTTGATGAATATTAGAGAAACTAGTAAATAGTTGTTATACAACATATTCATTCATGTATTGGGTAAACATATAGTCTATTGTGTTTATTATATTTTTGTAAAATTGTGGAAAAAATTCTAGGATGTTTCTATGTTTGACTTTTTTTCATTATTAATACAACAAACACAGATATTAAAATGGTTGAAATGATCATTTAAAGTATTCTATATGGAATTTCATTGATTTATGTTTTCATGTCTAGTAACTGAGATTACCCTTGAAAATACATTTAAATTAATTCCTATAACCCTCATTCAAAACTTTGGGTGTTGATAGGATTTTAAGGGTACCACATCCAATACATTCCTTTTTTTTCAAACTATGATGTCCTATGTATAAGTTTTTTTTAAAATATGGGATTTTTTGCATTACTAGTAAGTTGTTTATTAATAAATATCATTTAATACGCTAAAACAAAGTAATTAAAAATGTTTTTTATCCATTGATGGATTGAAATCTTATCCTCCATTATATATTCACTATTGAGAAATCCCTCGGCTCCCTGATAGCATAGAAATATTATAAAGGTAAAGAGAAATTTTTTTGTTATATTATGTATATGATATTATATACTAAGAAATAATATAATAATGTGAAACTAAATTTTTTCACATTGTCCTTTTAATGAAATATTTTTTTTCTCGTGCCACAGTGTCCATAGAATCTCCGTTAATATTTAATAGATGTATATACTGAATCTCTCAATCTTTACTCGATTGTTATCCAAATGGGTATTGATTCATTATAAATTTTAAATCTAATTAATCTCTCATAATACTACCAAAATAAATGCACTGCTTGATTTATGCACATTTTTCATGCTTAATATAAGAAATTTGGATTATTCCCATGTCTCGCTTAAGTAATTTTGAAATTATATAATTATGCACAAAGGAATTTTAATATTTAATTGTAGATGGACTTATTAAAAACATAAAATAATATAAATATTACAACATGATGTCATTAAGAATAACATCCCCACATATTTATAAGTCTCATTACTCCTGATATATATAAATCGTTTTTGAAGGGTTCATTTTCTAAAATGACTCTATGAGTCATTGTTCATCATGAAGGGACACACATGAATATATACTAAAATCCATGAATTTGAATACTACTAATTTATAAATGAATAATTCATATCCATAATATATACCTAACTATGGAACATTCTTTAAAAATTATTTTTCATTCCTGGTACCTTCTAGGGTGTTCATCTTCCTCTCCAATGTTTATCAACATTCCCTAATACCCTGGACTGATTTTACATATGACCTATTTATATTACATGTTTTTCTTATAAAGTTGGGATCACATCATATCATTAAAACTTAGATCTAGTATAATATTAATATATTATTCATAATACCTTCTCATATTATGCACACTGCATATAATTCAACATCTTAGTGGAGCACATAAATATTGTTGCCAATTAATTGAAGAAGTTTCATATATTTGAATAGGTTCTTCATGATGGCCTACTCTATTAACATATTTCTTTCAAACATTTTTAAAATTATTCATTGCTTAATAATTTTCTTATTCTCTTAATATGGGTGAGGGAAAAAATACACTCATATTAAAGTATCACACTTCAACTCTTAGGCACCAATCACCCATTGCTCTGTCTTTCCTAGCCATAAAAAATAATATACATCATATTTTTCCAAAATTATTTAAAAATAAATTGTTTCTTCTCAAAATATTACCATAATATATAAGGCAAAATTTCATTAATATATTACATTAAAAGTCATATTATTCCCTACTCAAATACTTAATAAATATGTGTTTTTTTCTCTGAATTAAACTAAAACAAAATTAATTCATTATGAATGATTAGTGTTATTCCCTATCATATAAAATTAAACAATATCATTGAACTATCTAAATTTTTAATCCATTAAGTTATAGATCTATAATAAGTATCTTAAAATTTAATATCCATACTATTGTACCATCCACTACATTTAATATACCATTTTTTTTTCTTGATGACACAAAACTCCCATAAAAACATCATGTCTTCAAAGGAACATTAAACCCTGACATAAAATAATTCACATTCCATGTTGATGATAAACTATTGTATAATAATTAATTCTTCATGTTCTTCCTTAAATCTTATTATAACTTAATCAACTCCCAAAAAATAAAAAAATATTACTATAACCCTTAATCATTTCATTCAGTCCTTAAACCCCAACGTAAACAATTCTCTTTAATAATTTTTTTTTAAAAAAACTAACGTAATCCGTATATCAACCCTTGTGGCCTTAAACCATAGTGCATCCTATTTGCAACGCCCCAACCCTAGTTACCCAGAGTCGGTGCATTATTACATAACATTGGCATGATCACAAGAAAGATCAAATCTCGAAAGACCGATCGGTTTAGTATCCTTGGAAACACTAGATATATTCATAAGTCTTACATTATATCATAAAATGAAAAACTACTACAACAACATATTGTCTCCATAAACCACACTATAATCCCCTCATAATATCCCTGCAGGTCATTCATAACTTACTTCTTCACATCCTGGGAAAAATAAAACATAAAAAAGGGGTGAGCTCAAATGCCCAGTAAGGATAACAATATAGCGGAACATTCAAAAATAAGCATAAACATTTAAGGCAATGAATTACTAAAACAAAATCCTTTTAAACTTGAACTTCAACATAGTATGGCAAAATTAAAATGAAATAATGCCATTTACTTGTTCACATGGATATTCTACTAATCGAATAATCACATGCAATATCAATAACCACTTTCATAATGTTGGAATGCATAATGCCAGACTATCATAACCACATAGCCAAGGCCTCGTGCCAAGACTACAAATACGATTTTTCCAAGGCCTTGTGCCAAGACACTAGTTTGTCTCATGAGACCTACTGATGCATCGAGGAGCTATAGCGGGCTCCACCCGTCACATATTAAGTCCAATGCATTCCCATATGAAAAGGTTTAATCATAACATAAACATTCATATTAAAACTAGCATACGAAATGTTAATACTTTCACCATAAACCATGAATGGTATAAAAATAGAACATCCACAGTCAAAAAAATCAAAAAACCTTCAATATAATATAGAAGTTTTGTATCATAACAAATCAACTTTAAATAAGCGTAAAATCCATCAAAGGATGTTGACATAGATGAAATAAAAATTCTTTTTAAAGAAATATCTCTTTTTATTTTGAAATCATTTAAGATCCATATAAAATAAAACATTTTCTTTGAAAATATTCTTATAAGATTGTAAGGAAAGCTTTGAATATTTTATAACAGCATAAAATAACCGCACTCGCTGTATAAGTTAAAAAAACATTCTTACCTTAATTCTGTCGAAAAGGTTAAAAAGGACCTTGTTTTTAAAATGACGGAAAGATTCCTCTTATAAAAAGTCAAACAAGGGTATAAATGACTTTAACCCATATTCTTGTAAATAATAAAAATGTTTTGAAATACATTTTGAAGAAACATGGATGTGGATGATAAAGAGATCCTAGTAGATTATTATGTATAAACAACCTCGGATAATGAAGAGATTCTGAAATAACCCTTACCTTGTACTTTTCCTTGGTTGGGGTAGGTTAACCTCCTGTATAATGGTGAAATATTTTTTATTAAATTATAAAAGAATCATATACATTAATATGATATCATATATGATCTTTTAATATTGATTTGATAATAATATCTTAGTATTATCATTGTTTCGGGTGTTAACTTACTTGTTTTATTTTATATGTTTTGTTATGAAAGACATGTTTGTAAAGGATAGGTTTTATATTATTCATATACAGAATGATATCAAGTCCTTAAACATAATTTTTTAAATCATCAAATGATAATTATACTTGAATGGATACGATGGAGAATGAATCTCATCGCGTTTGTGGAGACGGTAGTCCGTACGTACGCACGATTGACAATATCATTCTTTTGATATTAAAATAATATATAAATGGATGGTATATAATATATACTGAATCATTAAAATGTTATATTTATTATTTAATTGAGTGAAACATCATTATTATACCCATCCAAATAATATTATATTGAATAACAATTACACCGCGACGTGCAGACAGTAAGTCGTACGTATGCACGTATGGTGACATGTTATTCAAAGGGTGGATAGAATACTGAATATGGTTGTACCATATTTATAATAACATAACATTATATATATGATACTGGAGTTATTATTTTATAATGGTAACAACAAAGGAAGAAGAAGTGGAAGAAGAAATGAACTTGGAAAAAGGGTGGTGAAATCATTTCCTCTTCTTCGGGTTCTTCCTTTTGATTTGATCAAAAGGGCTCCTTAGGTTGGATTTCTGATCAAACTAAGGCCTATAGGTTGTAGTGAGGGAAGTTGGGAGAGTATTTGGGCAGAGTTTGGACGAACCAAAAGGCATTGAAGGTGTGAATAAATGAGAAGGAGGAGTGCCCTTTTATAAGAGGGGTGAGGGGCACCTTTGGAAAAGCTAGAGATATTAGTTTATAATAAATTCATAATCGGTTTCCAATGGCTCAATTGTTGACTGTTCAATGTTTAAGGTGGTTATGGGTCGAAAACAACTCAACCAATAGAATTTAGATAGGTTTGGGTACTTATATTAACCTTATCTTTAAGTATTAACTCTAAGTTAATTAGTTTCACTTTTACAATGTCTCTTTGTATTTTTATATAATATGGTTAATAAACCTACTATATACATACAAGAGACCCCCAAGTGGTCCATTAATGATTAAACTATCATGATATAAGTCTCTTGACCGACCCTTAGATTTTTAGGAATTTAATATCAATTAATAATATAATATTTGTTTTAAGAACTCATTTATGTCAATTTTGACACTATTCAATAGTTGATTTTTTTAAAAGTCATAACAGATTGATTACTTCGAAAAAAGTAAATTAAATCAATTCTAATATATCATATTATCCTATAAATTTTTTTTAATTCATTAAAAGTTTCATATTATATTTATTTGGGTATTTATAATATCAATTAATTTAATTTTTCACTATTTTAG
The DNA here is from genome assembly GCA_963277665.1 of Viscum album. Classification (NCBI taxonomy): domain Eukaryota; kingdom Viridiplantae; phylum Streptophyta; class Magnoliopsida; order Santalales; family Viscaceae; genus Viscum; species Viscum album. The sequence continues at coordinate 1,207,338,623 of OY728141.1, forward strand.
TAATTACTGCATCATCATTGTGTCATAAATAAAATAAATTATTTAATGTCTAAAATTTATAAATAAAATATCATTATGTATGAAATCTTTTTATCTTTCTGATAAATTTTTATAATCTAAAATCCAACATATATAACCCTACGTAATAATTGTTTTTCTAAAAGATATATGCTTGTGTCATTTTTGTATTCATTTTAACTTAATTAAAATAAAGTGTCCCTATCACCTACAAGTGGCACCATGGGGTCCCCAAATCGACCCAAATATGCCTATGGTCGAACATGTATCAACCAATAAGGCTAAGACACGTTTTAGGGTAATTTAGTATTATTATAATATTATTTTGTAACCCTTATTTACCAGATTTACCCTTAACCATGGTAAATAAAATATTTACCACAGTAATTATTCAAAATGTCTAAAAATAAAAGTTACCTATTTACACAATTTGGACATCCTGATTCCAAATATGGAATCCATTTTTCTAAATTCAAAAAACAGAAGTGGCAGAAATTAATTTAAAATTAATTCCCGCTGTCAAAACAAAAAGCGTGTTTTTAAGAGATAATAACTATCAAAAGATTGAAACTTGTTTATGTTCGGTTTAATTGTAAAATTATGTCCAATGACCAACATTATATTGAATGGTAAAAATATATTCTAAATATACTTTAAAACCACTCAAATTAATAATTTATCACTATTAATTATTTTGATTAAAAAAGTTGTTTTTAATTAAAATTTAGTAATTTTCACTATTCATCAAAATATGAAAGTTATCCGAAAAGTACCAAAATTTCACCTTAGGCTAAATTCGATATTCCGAATCCAGAAATGAAGTATATTTTAAAATATAAAATATATATAATTTCGAAAAGTAGGTATAACTATTCATAACGGCTAGTTTGATTGGTTATGGTGTGTTAGAACTCGGTGTTGCGTACAACACACGCTATCACATTATTCAAAGAGAAGTGTACCGTAGAAGCTTGGGGTGTTACATTCTCCCCTCCTTCAAATAATTTCATCCTCGAAATTTCTAGAATACTACAGCATGAAAAGACTCGGGTGGTTCTTCATCATAAGTTCCTCGGGTTCCCACATTGCATCTTCCATCTTATGGTTTCTCCACAAAACTTTTACCAGACGCGTCGTCCGGTTTCTCAGTACTTGTTCTCTCGTATCAAGAATCCTGACAGGATCTTCACAATAGGAAAGATCGGGTTCCAGTTCTAATTCCTCATAGGTGAGTACATGCATTGGGTCAGGCATGTATTTCCTCAACAGAGATACGTGGAACACATCGTGAACTTTGGAGAGACTTGGCGGCATTGCCAATCGGTAAGCCACAGCCCCAATTCGTTCTAGAATTTCGAAAGGTCCGATGTACCTGGGACTCAATTTACATTTCTTACCAAAACGTATGACTCCCTTCCATGGAGATACCTTCAGGAGAACATGATCACCGACTTGAAATTCCAAATCCTTCCTTCGATTATCGGCATAGCTCTTCTGCCTACTTTGAGCTGCTTTGATGTGATTTTGGATTACCTTCACCTTTTCCACTGTTTCCTACACCAGTTCTGGGCCTACAAGTTTTCTTTCACCAACTTCATCCCAACAGGTTGGTGTATGACATCTCTTTCCGTATAACGCTTCATATGGTGCCATCTGAATACTCGAATGGAATCTATTGTTATAGGAAAATTCTACCAGAGGTAAATATTGATCCCACATACCCTGAAAGTCAAGTGAGAAAGATCTCAACATGTCTTCTAGGGTTTGAATAGTCCGTTCTGATTGTCCATCTGTGTGAGGGTGGTAAGCAGTGCTCAAATGAAGTTCAGTATCCAGGGATTTCTGAAGCCTTTTCCAAAATCTTGAAGTAAAACGGGGATCATGATTAGAAACAATTGATAGGGGTACTCCATGAAGTCTCACAACTTCATTAATATATAGTCTTTCTAGACGTTCCAGGGGTAGATTTTCTCTTATAGCAAGAAAATGTGCTGACTTGGTAAGACGATCAACAATAACCCATATTGCATCGTTCCTTCTAGGAGTCTTTTGTATCCCCATGACAAAATCCATCGTAATATTGTCCCATTTCCACTCCGGTATGGGAAGAGGTTGCATGACTCCTCCAGGCTGTTGCCTTCCAGCTTTCATTTGCTGACAAACCATACATCTTGACACAAAATCAGCAATCTCCCTCTTCATGTTGTCCCACCAAAAATGTTCCTTCAAATCTCTATACATTTTGGTGCTCCCAGGGTGTATATAGAAATTGGAACTATGAGCATCATCCAGCAATTCCCTTTTTAGATCAGGTATATTGGGAACACAAAGTCTCTTCCCAAATTTCAAAATTCCATCCTCATACACAAAGTCTCTCAATCTCCCATCATTCACAGCTTTAATCTTATTTTTAAATTCTTCATCATCGGTCTGAGAACTCTTAATCCTTTCTAGTAAAGATGGTTTGGCAACCATTTGAAAAAAGCATTGATGTTTCACCTTCCCTGGTTATTCCCATGTCTATCTTCACTAGATCCATGAAAATTGGATCCCTTTCAATTCTCATATTGTTCAAAACTCCGTGGTCTTTTCTACTCAAAGCATCTTCCACCTTGTTTTCTTTCCCCTGGTGGTAGTGTATCGTGCAATCATAATCCTTGAATAATTCAAGCCATCTCCTTTGCCTCATGTTGAGTTCTTTTTGTGAGAAAATATACTTCAAACTCTTGTGATCAGTATAAATCTCACATTTTTCACCATAGAGGTAGTGCCTCCATATCTTCAAAGAAAAGATCACAGCTGCTAACTCGAGATCATGAGTAGGATAGTTTTGTTCATGAATTTTCAACTATCGTGATGCATAGGCAATAACTCTATCATTCTGCATAAGGACACAACCAAGTCCTTTCTTTGATGCATCACTATAAATAATGAACCCATCATTCCCCGATGGTAGAGTCAATATAGGAACATCGACTAATCTTCTCTTCAGTTCTTCGAAACATTTTTCACACTCTTTTGTCCAAACAAATTTAACCCCTTTACGTGTGAGCTTCGTTAATGGGTTAGCCAATCGGGAAAAATTCTGGACGAAACGTCGATAATAACCTGCCAAACCAATAAAACTACGTTCCTCAGTTATACTTGTAGGTGCTGGCCATTCTTGGATTGCCTTGGTCTTAGAAGGATCAACAAAGATTACATCTTTAGAGACAATATGGCCAAGAAAAGAAATCTCCTGAAGCCAGAATTCACACTTGCTAAACTTCCCATATAATTCATGCCTCCTCAGAGTCTTCAAGATAATGCGCAAGTGATTTTCATGATCTTCGTAGGTTTTGGAGTATACCAAGATATCATCAATAAATACCACCACAAATTCATCGAGATACTCCTTGAAAACTCTATTCATCAGATCCATGAATACAGAGGGTGCATTAGTCAATCCAAACGGCATTACAGTAAACTCGTAATGCCCGTACCTGGTTCAAAATGCTGTCTTCGGAATGTCTTCCTTCCTCACAAAAAACTAATGGTATCCAGATCCAAGGTCAATCTTTGAAAAGTATTGAGCTCCATGCAGTTGATCAAATAAATCATCAATGCGAGGTAGGGGATACTTGTTCTTTATCGTTATAGCATTGATCTCCCTGTAGTCGATACATAACCTCATAGATCCATCTTTATTTTTAACAAAAAGAATAGGGGCTCCCCATGGAGAAACACTAGGGAAAATAAATCTGTTATTACTCAATTCCTCTAGTTGTTTCTTTAGTTCAACTAATTCTACAGTGGCCATTCTATAAGGGGTCTTCGATATAGGCCTTGATCCAGGAATCAAATCAATGGAGAACTCAACTTCTCGTTCTGGAGGATGTCCAGGTAAATCTTCCGGAAATAAATCTACAAATTCTTTCACAATAGGTACATCCTCTATTTGAACATTCCTTTCCTCACCCACAGCTATTTCATTCTATTCCTCCCCAATAATTGAATTTAGTTGAGCTATTGAGGGTGGATCTAAATAAGAATTAGGTGGTGACGATTCTGCTCTAAAGATAAGGTGTTCCTTTTCATTATCATCAAGAATCGTAACCACTTTCTTCTTACAATAAATCTTCGCATCATAGTCTGAAAGCCATTCCATACCGAGGATTATGTCAAACTCAATCATAGGTATGACGATGAGATTAGCAGATAACGAACATTTATGTGCTCTAATGGGGACTGATTCACAAAACAGTGTTGCAATGATACTTCCCTTAGGAGTTTTAACTGACAACTCCCTTGTTAAATCAAATTGGAAATATCTAATTTTCTTAGCAAACTGGGAAGATATGAAACAATGCGATGATCCAGAATCAAATAATGCATTTGCTAAACTTGAGAAAACCATTAAATTATCTTCCACCATGTCTTTAGGAGCTTCTACCTCAGCAGTAGTGATAGCATAAGCTTGGCCTTGATCCCTTGGCCTTTTCTGAGGTAAGTTCTCCTGACGCTTAGGACATTCATTTGCATAATGTCCCATCTCCCTGCAATTATAGCACTGAACGTTGGTGGCTTCCTTCTTCCCTTTGCAATCACGAGCTTGGTGGCCTTTTTCACCACACTTATAACAGTCTCCCATTCCCTTCAAGCAAGTACCGGGGTGTTTCTTCACACATTTACCACAGTATGGATATTCAACCATTCCTTTCTTCCCCTTATTTCCATTCCCAGATTGATCAGCATGCCTCTTCTTCTCTTGCTTTGCTTTAAAGTCATATGACTTAGAGAATTCCTTTTCGGTCTTGATAGCACATGAGACAATGTCTTCGTACGATGAAAAGGATTGTGAGACTAATGCTCGACGGAGAAATGGTTTTAACCCATCAAAGAAACGATCAATCTTACTTCTTGGGCTACGTATATAATCTCTAGCATAACTTTCTAGCCTTGTAAAGTTAGCCTCATACTTTGTGACATTCTCATCCTCCTTCTGTCTCAAACTCAGAAATTGCCTTTCCATAACTGCTCGATGGTCACAAGGAAAGTGGTTTTCTAAAAACAGATCTTTGAACTCCCTACATTCCATATTTTATACTTCATCATCTTCCTTCGTATTTTGAATCAATGACTACCAATGATCAGCATCTCCAGTGAGGCAGTAAACTGCCATGATAACTTTTTCCCTTTCATTCCTCCCCAAAGCCTGAAATATTTTCTGTAGGGAAAATATCCATTGCTCAGCTACTAAGGGATTTGTACTCCCATTGAAATTTGGTGGTTGTTGCCTCATGAATCAATCTAACATTTATCCTCCACGCTGCGGATCAGGGTGCTCCATACGGGTAAGGTTATTATTCATAACTTGAGTGAGTTGTCCCAGTATGGTGATTAGCTGATCGGCACCAGTTGCATCACCAGCTCCACTATAATTATCTTGAGCAGGAGGGAAATCCCTACATGGAGTGAGTGCATTGATACAGTTTCCATTTCGTCCACTAGGCGCCATTTCTAAACAATGGCATTAACTAGATTAGTTTATGAATCAAAATACATTATCCCATACTTATAAAACACTTAACATAAATTGAACTATTTATGGATATAATCCATAATTATAAAAATGTTTTCTTTGAGGAAGTATATACTCATAAATCCTTCATAATGATTTGTAAAGAAAATGAGAGTTATCCTAAGCATATCCCCCGGGAGTGTCGTAACCAAGAGTGCATCAAATCACGTTGTCGTGCAGTAGTTCCGGTTCGAGTCTAGCTCAAAGCGGTGTTTTCGGGTTTTACCCCTAGGTACATCTGTGCCAGAGCCGCCTCTACCTGCTCGTATCTAGATAGGGATGTATTGCTCGGAAAACTCACAAAATCTCTACAATACCAAAATTCTAGAAAGTTCTTCTATACCAATCCTCAAAGTTCATCTTAGGTCTACGTTCTCTAATCAGAGTTTATCTAAATCTAGTTTCCAAGGTTTGTATTAAACTTCCTCTGATACCAACTGCAACGCCCCAACCCTAGTTACCCAGAGTCGGTGCATTATTACATAACATTGGCATGATCACAAGAAAGATTAAATCTCGAAAGACCGGTTGGTTTAGTAGCCTTGGAAATACTAGATATATTCATAAGTCTTACATTACATCATAAAATGAAAAACTACTACAACAACATATTGTCTCCATAAACCACACTATTATCCCCTCAAAATATCCCCGCAGGTCATTCATAACTTACTTCTTCACATCCTGGGAAAAATAAAACATAGAAAAGGGGTAATCTCAAATGCCCAGTAAGGATAACAATATAGCGGAACATTCAAAAATAAGCATAAACATTTAAGGCAATGAATTACTAAAACAAAATCCTTTTAAACATGAACTTCAACATAGTATGGCAAAAGTAAAATGAAATAATTCCATTTACTTGTTCACATGGATATTCTACTAATCGAATAATCACATGCAATATCAATAACCACTTTCATAATGTTGGAATGCATAATGCCAGACTATCATAACCACATAGCCAAGGCCTCGTGCCAAGACTACAAATAATATTTTTCCAAGGCCTTGTTCCAAGACACCAGTTTGTATCATGAGACCTACCGATGCATCGAGGAGCTATAGCGGGCTCCACCCGTCACATATTAAGTCCAATGCATTCCCATATGAAAAGGTTTAAACATAACAAAAACATTCGTATTAAAACTAGCATACGAAATGTTAATACTTTCACCATAAACCATGAATGGTATAAAAATAGAACATCCACAGTCAAAAAAAATCACAAAACCTTCAATATAATATAGAAGTTTTGTATCATAACAAATCAACTTTAAATAAGCGTAAAATCCATCAAAGGATGTTGACATAGATAAAATCAAAATTATTTTTAAAGAAATATCTCTTTTTATTTTGAAATCATTTAAGATCCATATAAAATAAAATAGTTTCTTTGAAAATATTCTTATAATCTTGTAAGGAAAGCTTTGAAGATTTTATAACGGCAGAAAATAACCGCACTCGCCGTATAAGTTTAAAAAAACATTCTTACCTTAATTCTGTCGAAAAGGTTAAAAAGGACCTTGTTTTGAAAACGACGGAAAGATTCCTCTTATAAAAAGTCAAACAAGGGTTTAAATGACTTTAACCCATATTCTTGTAAATAATAAAAATGTTTTGAAATACATTTTGAAGAAACATGGATGTGGATGATAAAGAGATCCCAGTAGATTATTACGTATAAACAACCTCGAATAATGAAGAGATTGTGAAATAACCCTTACCTTGTACTTTTCCTTAGTTGGGGTAGGTTAACCTCCTGTATAATGGTGAAATAATTGTTATTAAATTATAAAAGAATCATATACATTAATATGATATCATATATGATCTTTTAATATTGATTTGATAATAATATCTTAGTATTATCATTGTTTCGGGTGTTAACTTACTTGTTTTCTTTTATATGTTTTGTTACGTAAGACATGTTTGTAAAGGATAGGTTGTATATTATTCATATCCAGAATGATATCAAGTCCTTAAACATCATTTTTTAAATCATCAAATGATAATTATACTTGAATGGATACGATGGAGAGTGAATCTCATCGCGTTCGTGGAGACGGTAGTCCGTACGTACGCATGAGCGACAATATCATTCTTTGGATATTAAAATAATATATAAATGGATGGTATATCATATATAATGAATCATTAACATGTTATATTTATTATTTACATGAGTTACACATCATTATTATACCCATCCAAATAATATTATATTGAATAACAATTACACCACGATGTGGAGACGGTAAGCCGTACGTACGCACGTATGGTGACATGTTATTCAAAGGGTTGATAGAATACTGAATATGGTTGTACCATATTTATAATAACATCACAGTATATATATGATACTGGATTTATTATTTTAGAATGGTAACAACAAAGTAAGAAGAAGTGGATGAAGAAATGAACTTGGAAAAAGGGTGGTGAAATCATTACCTCTTCTTCGGGTTCTTCCTTTTGATTTGATCAAAAGGGATCCATAGGTTGGATTTCTGATCAAACTAAGGCCTCTAGGTTGTAGTGAGGGATGTTGGGAGAGTATTTGGGCAGAGTTTGGCCGATCCAAAAGTCTTTGATGGTGTGAAGAAATGAGAAGGAGGAGTGCCCTTTTATAAGAGGGGTGAGGGGTACCTTTGAAAAAGATAGAGATATTAGTTTATAATAAATTCATAATCGGTTTACAATGTCTCCAAAGTTTACTATTCAAAGGTTAAGGTGGGGATGGGTCGAAAACAATTCATCCAATATAATTTAGACAGGTTTGGGTACTTATATTAACCTTATCTTTAAGTATTAACTCTAAGTTAATTAGTTTCACTTTTACAATGTCTCTTTGTATTTTTATATAATATGGTTAATAAACTTACTATATACATCCAAGAGACCCCCAAGTGGTCCAGTAATGATTAACCTATCATGATATAAGTCTCTTGACCGATCCATAGATTTTTAGAAATTTAATATCAATTAATAATATAATATTTGTTTTAAGAACTCTTTTATGTCAATTTTGACACTATTCAATAGTAGATTTTTTTGAAACTCATAACAGATTGATTACTTCTAACAAAGTAAATTAAATCAATCCTAATATATCATATTATCCTAGAAAATTAGTTTAATTCATTAAAAGTTTCATATTATATTTATTTGGGTATTTATAATATCAATTAATTTAATTTTTCACTATTTTAAAAATTACTGCATCATCATTGTGTCATAAATAAAATATATTTTTTAATGTCTAAAAATTATAAATAAACTATCATTATGTAGGAAATCTTTTCAAATTTCTAATGAATATTTATAATCTAAAATACAACATATATAACCCTATATAATAATTGTTTTTCTAAAAGATATATGCTTGTGTCATTTTTGTATTCATTTTAACATAATTAAAATAAAGTGTCCCTATCACCTACAAGTGGCACCATGGGGTCCCCAAATCGACCCAAAAATTCCTATGGTCGAACATGTATCAACTAATAAGGCTAGGAAACGTTTTAGGGTAATTTAGTATTATTATAATATTATTTTTTAACCCTTATTTACCAGATTTACCCTTAACCATGGTAAATAAAATATTTACCACAGTAATGATTCAAAATGTCTAAAAATAAAAGTTACCTATTTACACAATTTGGACATCCTGATTCCAAATATGGAATCCATTTTTCTAAATTCAAAACACAGAAGTGTCAGAAATTAATTTAAAATTTTTCCCGCTGTCAAAACAAAAATAGTGTTTTTAAGAGATAATAACTATCAAAAGATTGACACTTGGTTATGTTCGGTTTAATTGTAAAATTATGTCCAATGACCAACATTATATTAAATGGTAAAAATATATACTAAATATACATTAAAACCACTCAAATTAATAATTTATCACTATTAATTATTTTGATTAAAAAAGTTGTTTTTAATTAAAATTTAGTAATTCTCACTATTCATCAAAATATGAAAGTTATCCGAAAAGTACCAAAATTTCAACTTAGGCTAAATTCGATATTCCGAATCCAGAAATGAAGTCCATTTTAAAATATAAATTATATATAATTTTGAAAAGTAGGTATTACTATTCATAACGGCTAGTTTGATTGGTTATGGTGTGTTAGAACTCGGTGTTGCGTACAACACACGCTATCACATTATTCAAAGAGAAGCGTACCGTAGAAGCTTGGGGTGTTACAATATTAACCTTATAATATTGTATAAAACTATTGTATAATGATTAATTCATCCATAGAAACCATAAAATATAGCACAATCTGATCCACCATCCTTTATATCTCAAAATTCATGAAACCCCATTTTTGTATTCCTCTCTAATATAGTTTGACATAAACAATAATATCATTGGAAATGACAAATTAAATAAGCATATTTTTATATTATGTGCATAAATTTTTCATTGGTTAAGTGAAAAAAATTTAATGCTTATTTGATATGAAATAATGGAGTAAGATTCATATTACTGATGAGAATTGGAAAGAATATTAATTTAGAGATACCCCCCTCCCAAAAGATATCATACACCCTACTCATCTAGCCGAAAACACAAATGTATCCTTTTATCATTTCTACATGTAACAAAACTCTATTTTTCCTCTATTATTATTTATTGTCACAACCCGTTCCTTGGGGGCCATGCCATGACTACCCCATGTCCACCATCCATTGGCTAGGGGAAGGAAACTAGCACTGATGGCATATTTCCTAAAACTGGGAAGCCATTACCTTTATAACCTGTACGTACCCAAAACCAAGCACAAAACTAGATATGAACTCAAGTAAACTAAATAGAAAATAGAGTGAGTGCGGTAACTAAAATGAGCCAGAATACAAGCCCAACTAGATAGTACAAAAAAACTGAAATTACAAGTGAACTGGAACAGCTCCTGTGAACACCCGCCAAGGATCATACATGAAGGGTAGGTACAACTCTCGATCGGGAGTCTCCACGGTACGCCTCTTCTAAGGTCCACCTTCGATCTACTCCCACTCCTGGTACTCCCGTACTCAGTCATCATTGTCCGTCATCTCCACCAAAAACAATAGGGTGCGGGCGTATCCCATGAAGGGGTGAGTATAACCATACTCAGTACGGACCTCGAGACCCTCAAGGTCTCATAAAATCCACCAAGGATAAACCACACAACATGAAATCAACAGACCACCCCACATAGGTGTATGCCCATACATACACATAATTTATCAAGTATATCAATCTCAATCATGAAGAAACACAGCGTCCAAATCAAAATCCCAAAGCTCAACTATTCCACAAAGTAGGGAACACCACGAAGGCAAGTACCAGACAGGTACACCGCACAAAAGAATACCACAAAGGTACTGACTTAGTTTACACCAGGTATTTTTTAGGTATAGTAGTATAGATTATTAGATGTAACTATTGAATCATCTTACTCTATTAAGAGGAAGACCCACAAAAGATCTCTAGGTGTTGACCCACATAGGATCACCCGGTGCTGACCCACATAGGATCGCTCGGTACTGACCAACACAGGAACGCTCTGTGCTAACCCACACATGATCGCTTGGTGCTGACCCAAACAAGATCTCTAGGTGATGACCCACACAAGATCTCTAGGGTAGTCCCTCATGTAATCCTAAAGTGGTTCCATGTGGGGCTCTCAATCAGAGAGCCATGGAGGATATCTTTCTCATGTCAAAAACAACTACTAGGTTCCCGCATATGCTTACTCGTCTCCAGGAGAGTATGATCCTCAATCCACTATTAGATTCTCTAAATACCACGAATTTACATCAAGAAGTATCCCAAAAGACCACCATGTCATTGGGGTATCAACGCACCAGACGCCGCGTCCATCGGACGCCCGGTCTATATGTTATTTTTCTTTTAGTTCCGAGGGCCCGGTTGGATTCGTGCTTGATCAAAACCGACAGTATCAAACCTTAAAAAAAATCTAAAGTGGAGTATACCAATGGGACCCTCTCTCTACAAGGTTTATAGTGCCATTGATTTTTAGCCAAATAGACGCTCGCAGCCAAAGTTTTGGTCAAAAGAGCTTAAATGAGTCTATGTGGGTCTGGGTCTGGTCTGACCCGGTCGAGCAGGCCTTGCCCGACCCGGCTCGGCATGGGCGGTACAGTGTGGCTGGGAGGCCACAGAGGACCGTGTGGCTGCGGGGAAGCATGGTGAGTCTGCGGAGCGTCAGGGGTAGTGGGGTGTTACGATGAGGCCATGGGGCAGCGAAGGCCGTGGGGTAGCCCTTCGAGGCCACGAGGCGGCGCGGAGAGGCCGCGGGGCGGCGGTGGCCGCAGGGCGGCGCGATGAGGCTGCGGTGCAGCAGCGGACATGGGCGGAGGTGGCCGCGGGCAATGGAGTGTCATGCTTTCACCAGCGGCCTACTTAACCAGCCGCCCTTTCTTTGTCACCTTCATCATGGTTCTTGAGTTCCACCAGTTCCAACTGCTGACACCAATCACCAACACGAACACGAAGATCACACAAAAGATCCACATGATTTGTAGTAGGGTCGGACCATGTTTGTTTGGCTCATACCTTCTGCGTTAGGGCACTAGAAAGAGGCTCATGTGGGATGATTCAATGTCAGAAGAAAATAAACATTGATCAAATTAAAACACTCCTCTATAACCTCCCGTAATGATTATTCCCATGCCCATAATAGAAAACATCTGCAGGTAAACTAGTTAGTGAGTTAATTCGTGTTCTTTGTTTTAGAAGGGAAGAAAATGGGTATATATAATCATACACAACTAAACCCTTACCTTGATATCTTGTGGACATTGTAAGGGGTAAAGTCGGTGATGACTTCGTTTCACCGAGAGTCGGTTCGTTATCGTCGAAGACATTCCTCGTTAATGTGAGTGTTCTTTATTGGGGAGCACATTCTTCATTGGAGAGAGTAATCCTCCCAAAGGTTCTCCTCAACCAAATCCACCAAAATGAAAAATTATCCAACATAATAGAATATGTAATGTATCTAGCTTGATGGCATAAATTCAATTTGGCTTAATTAATTAATTGATGTGGTTAGCACCATTAAAGTCGGATGATAACAAAGGTCACCTCCCTCATTAAAGAGGGATTTCAAGAGGCTTCTCCCATTAAAGAAGGATTTAAGGGGTTCGGGTGGTCCCCACCCACAAACTCAATTTGGGATGTTTTGGGCTTGATGGTCCCCACCTCCATAACCTCACATGAAGGTTTCAACAAAAATAAAAAGGTGGAACATTTTTATTTTATTCTATTCTTCCACGAAAAACCCAAAATCCATCATTCATCCACGACCTACTACGGTCGAGGTGAAGGACTCTTTAAGATAATTCCAGCGTTGTGTGTTTATGTGTCTCCACATATTTCAATTCCAAGAAACGGTTCAAAAGTTAGAAAATCTGACTCGCATGTCTACTGAATTTACCAAAACCAATATTCAGAAATTTATTCCGGGCACACCAGGCCTCGGAATCATGCACCTTCCATTTTTGTGGACTCATAAAATTCCCATTTAATTAATAATATATATAATTAAATTACGGTTCATTACATTCTCCCCATATCATGGAATTGCATCCCCATAATCCACAACTCAAACTAAGGGAACATGTGGGGTTACAGAGTACGAATATGAGCCTCCTCCTCCCATGTGCTCTTATGGAGGTTATCATGCTGCAAATGAACTTGCACCAAAGGTATTAACTGCCAACGAAGGACCAGATCATGTCGATCTTCAATCTCAATGGTAACCTCTGCAAAAGTCACGCCATCGTCAACAACCATTTCTCCGTGGTCGATGATGTGAGAAGGGTCGGGCACCTCTCTCCTCAGTAGGGAAATGTGGAAGACTTCGTTCACCTGTTGCATATAAGGTGGAAGAGATAAGTGGTAAGCCACCTCGCCAACTCTTATGAGAACCTGAAAGATTCGGATGGACCTCAACGATAACATGACGTCTTGAACAAATCCCTATAAACCTCATCGGGGTGAGACCCATAGAAAGACGTGACTGCCACCATCAAACTCTAGAGGTCTCCGTCTTTTGTCGGCATAAGACTAATGCCAACTCTAATCTATATACATCTACTCCTGGATGATCTGCACTTTCTCTATGGTAGCTCATACCATCTCTGGTCAAACTAGTGTTGACTCCCCTGGGCTAGTCCATCACAAAGGTGATCTGCAAGGTCGCTGGTATAACTCCTCAAATGGTGACATCCTAATGGGGGTGTGATATCTTTTGATGGTTGAAAACTCCACCAAAGGAAAGTGATCCTCCAAGTTGTGACCAAAGTCGAGGACGCAAGAACACATCCTGTCCTCGATGGTAGGAATGGTCCTCTCGGTCTGGACATCCATCTAAGGATGGAAGGTGTACTCAAACAAAGTTGCATCCTGAAAGCCTCCTGCAACGCCTTCCATTTCCAGGAAGTAAAACATGTATCATGATCAGAGACAATCGTCGAGGGTAATCCATGTAACCGCACAATATCCTGCACATCGAGGCATCCCATGATCTCTACTAAACCCTGCTATCTGATTGGTAGGATTTGGGTAGATTTGGTGAGTCGGTTGATGATCAACGAAATCAAGTCATCACCCCTGGATGTACCTGGAAGTCCTTCCATGATGTATATGGATATTTCATCCCACTTTCACTCTAGGAACACTAAAGGTCAAACCATGCCTACTGGTACATAATGCTACACCTTCACTTGCTGAAAGAGAGGCACCGAGGGACATTCTCTGCAACCGCTTTCTTCATTCTCGACCACTAGTTCTATTGTCGAAGATCCTGGTACATCTTCTCCACTATTGGATGTACAGCTAGAGGGGATGTGTGGAACTCCCTCATCACTTCCTCTAGAAGAAACACCGATACCACGGTACATCCTTTGAAGAGGATGACGTTCTCCCCACCTTCAGGAAATCCATCAGGTGCCTACCCTTTGGATATCTGTGCACGTAGAGCCTCGTAGTCAGCGTCCCCTCACTGCACCTCCCTGAATTGCTAAAGAAGTCGGGGAGTGACTATAAGAGAATGAAGGAAAGATAATCCATCTCAATCCACAAATTATATCTACAAAGAGGACAGCAGCTCTCTCACCTCACCTAGCAGTTGTATACCAGATCTCATGCTGAGTATATCTGCAGCAACGTCTCCCTTCCCATGATTATAGAGAATCTCGATGTCATAGTCCTAAAGGAACTCAATCCAAAGTCGATATCTCAAGTTTATGTCCTTCATAGAGAAGATATACCAGAGACTCTTATGATCAGAGTACATCGTAAAATTCTCTCCCATTAAGTAATATCGCCACATCTTCAAAGGGAAGACCAATGTTTCTTAATCTAGATCATGATTAGCATAGTTCTGCTCATGTTGTCTTAGTTGTCGAGAACCATAGGTGATCCCTGCTCACTACTGCATCCAGACACATCCAATTATGGTCCCTGATAGGTCGTAAGAGAATATGTACCCTACTCCCTCCTCTGGTAGCCTCAATATGGGTGCACTAGTCAGCCTCTACGTCAGCTCCTTAAAACTCTGTTGGCATCTCTCTGACAACATGAAGGGTTTGCCCTTATTTTTCAATGCTGATAGAGGTGCTGCAACTCTGGGGAAATCTAGCACAAATCTTTGGTAGTATCCAGCCAAAACCAGGAAACTTCGGGCCTCCATTGCACTCATGGGTGGATCCCAAGCAAGAACCGCCTCAATATTCCCTGGATCCACTGCCACTCCAGCCTTCGATATGACATGTCCCAAAAAGTGAACCTCTTGGATCCAAAAATGGATCTCCCAGAGCTAACCATAAAGCTGTTTTCCTCGGAGTGTGTCTAGTACTACCTTTAAATGATAGACATGATCCTCCTCAATAGTCGAGTAAATAATAATTTCATCAATTAAGACCACCACAAAGAAATCAAGGTATGGCTAAAAGATCATGTTCATGAGTCCCATGGACACTGTTGGAGAATTGGTTATGCCGAATGGCATAAACATGAACTCCTAATGGTCATACCAATATCTAAAAGAAATCTTTTTCACATCCACTTCTCGCACTCTACGCTGGTGATATCCTGATTTGAGGTCTATCTTCAAGAACCACAGTGCTCCATTTATCTGATTGAAGAGGTCGTCAATCCTCATAAGTGGGTACTAGTTCATCACGGTCACCTGATTTAGGGGCCGATAGTCAACAAAACATATCATGCTCTCATCCACCTTCTTGACTAAAAAATCATGGCTTCCCAAGGAGAAACACTGGACCGAATGAATCCCTTCCCCTCCAAGTCCTCTAGTTGTACCCACATCTCAAAAAGCTTCACGTGAGCCATCTGATACTCTAGTGTAGCTATCAGTGCCTTCAAGGGGTAAAATTCAATGTAAAATACCGCCTCTCTTCAAGGAGGTAGACCCAGAACAACATTAGGGAATACATCTATGTACTGGTCCATAACTATAGGATAACTTGGACTCTCCACATCAACAACTTCGTGGGTAAGGCTAGCCAACTTTTGAGTGATCGGCTACACTCTCCTCCGGGTAAGTACATCATGTGCTTCAAAGGAACCCTTCTCACCGGTGAAGGTAAACATGGTCCAATCCATGCAATCACACTGCACAATGTGCCTAATACAGTCAATCTATCATGGACTGTAGATAACCTTTCCATACCCAAGATGACGTCGTAAGGCCCCGACGTTGCTACTAGGATATCCAAGCCAAAGCTATCTCCTACTAGAGTAACCTCACACTATCAAAACCAGTTCTTAATCATCGAATCCACTCCAAAAAGAGTCTATATCCATAAAGATCAATCCAACAGCTTTGTTGGAATCTCTGAGCTCTGAAAAAGGGAAGTGGCAGTAAAAGAATGACTGGAACCTGTGTCTATGAGTACTACAGTTAAGGTGGAGTAGACACAGATCATACCTCGTATCATCTACGGATCGTTGTGATTGATGGCATAAGCTGCCTAGTGCTGAGATCTCCCCTATCCTCTTACTCCTTGTATTCGGGGTGGACCTCTTGGTGGTGGTGGTGGTAACATATCGAATCATTTCCTATCGCCATCGGCACAACCATCTCCTCTGCCATATCTGCCTTCTCCCAATGGACCTCCTCGTTCAAACCTATATCTCCGCCTGGGTTGTCCCTCGACTATCTACTTATCATATGTATGGTTGGTAAGATATTCAAGATCCATGAGACCCTACCCACCGCATATGTAACACTGATGCTCCTGGCATGATTGGATCTGTCTCGGGTGCCCCGCACAACCAACCCTGAATCCAGTGGTCGTCCAACTATAGGTCTCATCCTCTTAGACCTCTATGTAATATGTCTACTACCAATTGTAGAATACATTTCTATGTGACGACTGGTAGTGGGTCTCTTCACTGGTGACTACTCAGTAAGGAATCTCTCCACTAGGAGGGCTCTCTCTAACACCCCCACTTGCATCAGGATGCTATGTGAGATCATCGATGACCTGATCTCACCCCCCGAGTCTTTTCATGAAGGTATGGGCCCTAAATAATGGGTCTTGCACCATATCTATAGAGTAGAATGTGAGGTTAGTGAACCTCGCTGAGTACTGAGCCATAGTCATGCTGCCATGCTGCTGATGAAGTAGCTCCGGAATACGCACTGCGTGAAGAGTTTATGGGAAAAACTTGGCTTGAAACAAGATCTCTATGTATTCCTAGAGAAACTTCACCTCATTGTGAGCTAGTATCATCAAGATCCACCATCAGACTACTGCGTCCTATAGAATACATGAGGCAAGGATCTTCATGAGATCAGCTGGTGTCCCTATCGGTTGGAAGACTCTCATTATGACCTCCATCCAATCCTCAGCCACCTGTAGGTCCATCTCTCACCAGAACATGGGTGGCCTCTGGAACTGTAAATCATGTAATGTTCTCAAGCAGCACACACCCTATGCTGCTAGGGCTAGTGGAATCAGTGGCCCAGTGGGTAATGGTACTGCTGGTTCCTCCGCTGGTGCCTCTACCGGAACATGGACATGCACCGCTGACTCATCGCCCGATGGGCTGTCAATGCATGCTATATCCAGAACCCTAGATAGATGTCTGGGTGGTGGAATCCTGAAAATAAATACGTGATCCATGGTCAATAAGTTTTACCCAGTGATCTGAATCATGATATAACAGTGAAAACTCTTGAAAACAAACATGCAATCAGGGTTTCCATGCAATGAGTTAAAAATCTGAATTCAGGGTCCTGGTGTATGGATACATCGGCCACCTCCCCAATAATGTATTCACCAAACTGATAGCCACACTCACTACACTTAACACTATTGCTGTTAAAAATATTAGAGTCATATGTTCTGCGGTAGTACTGACTCCTCTAATACGAATTTGTTAAAACCCAATCCTCAGGGCCCGTGTCGTGACTACCCCATGCCCGCCTTCCATAGGCTAGGGGAGGAGACAAGCACGGAAGAAGAGTTCCCTAAAAATGTGGTGGAATTGACTTTATAACCTATAAACACATGCAACCCAGCACAAAACAAGATACGAACTAAAGTAAACTGAATAAAAAATAGAGTGACTGTAGCAAGTAAAAGGGGAAAGAATTCAAGCACAACTGGAAAGTACAAGAAACTAAAAGTACATATGAACTGGAACAACTCCAGTGAACACCCACCAAGGATCCTACCTGAAGGGTAGGTACAACTCTCGATCGGTCATCTTTGCGGTATGCCTCCCCTAAGGCCCACCTCCGAGCAACTCCCAGTCCTGGAACTCTCGTCCTCAGTTAGTGCTATCTATCGGCTCCACCAAACACAATAGAGTGCAGACATAGCCCGTGCAGGGGTGAGTCTAATGATACTCAGTAGGGACCTCGACACCCTCAAGGTCTCAAAAAAATACAACAAGGATAAACCAGACAACATGAAATCAACTGAAAACACCACTTAGGTATATGACCATACATATACCTAAATTATCAAGTATAAAAATATCAATCATAAGGAAACACAGAGTCCTACTCAAAAGCCAAAAGGTCAACTATTACACAAAGGAAGGAACACCCCAAAGGTAAGTAGCACATAGGTACACCACCTAGAAGAATATTAAAAAAGAAATTGACTCAGCTCGCAACAGGTATTTATTGGGTACAATAGTAGAGATTATTAGATCTAACTACTGAATCATCTTACTCTATTAAGAGACAGTCCCACGAAGGTTGTCTAGGGGATGACTGACACAGGATTGCTCGGTACTGACCCACACATGATTGCACAGTGCTGACCCCCACAGTATCACTTGGTGTTGACCCACACAGGATCGCTAAGTGCTGACCTAGACAAGATCGCTCTGATGGTCCTGCATGGTATCCTAGAGCAGTTCCACGTGGGACCCTTAATCACAGACCCATGGAGGATCTCTTTTTCAATTCATAGCTTTCTATTGGGGTCCCAAACTAAGCTTGATCATCTCTTGGAGAGTCCACACCATGAGCCACTGATCAAAACTCTTACTGCCACGATGTCCCGCGAAGAGTTATCCCAAAGGACCGCCATGTCGTAGGTGTTTCAACGCAATCGACGACGCGTCAATCAGATACCTGGCCTATATGTTATTAGCTTATTAGTCCTGAGGGATCGATTGGATACGTGCTCGATCGAACCCGTCTATATACCAAAATTATCCAAATATCAAGCGGGGAATACCAAAGGGATCATTTCTCTCCAATTTTTACCGCGTCGTTTATAGTTTTTTAAACAGACCCATTGTGCCAATGTTATGGCCGAAAGTGCATAAATAAGTTGATGTTGGTCAAGGTTTAATCCCACTAGTTCAGGCCGACCCGACCCAAACCCGCCCGCTTAGTCCTACCTGACCTGTGCTGGGTAGCCCCGACAGCACCAAGTGGCCCAGCCTGGGTAGCGTGGTGCGACCAAGACCACGGAGGACCGCGAGGCCGTGGGGCAGCGCGACGGTGGCTGTGGGGCGGCACGACGACGCCGCGGGGCGGTGCAGTGAGGTCTCATGGCAGGAATGCCTGCGGGCAGAGGAGCATCGTGCTTTTTCCGGTGGCCGACTTGACCGACTGCCCTTCATTCGTCACCTTCGTCATGGTTCTCTAGTTCCACCGGTGCCAACCATCGACACCAGTCGCCGACACCAACGCGAAGATCACACAAAATATCCAAAATATTTTCAGAGGGGTCAGGCAATGTTTTTTTGGCTCATACCCTCAACGTTAGGGCAGTAGCAAGCTTCTCAAGGGGGTGATTATATATGACAGGAAAATTAAAATTGATAAATTTAAGAAACACCAATACAACCTCTCGTAATGATTATCCCCAAACCCGTAAAAGAAAACATACGTGGATCAACTAATTACTAATTTGATCTATGTTATTTTATTTAGAATGGAAGAACATGGGAATATATTGTCATACTCAATAAAAACCATACCTTGATTATCATTGACATTGGAATGGGTGAAGTCGGTGACATCGGTGTTTCCCCGATCGTCGGTTTGTTGTCATCAAACACGTTCATCATCTGTGTGAGCGTTCTTTATTGGGGAGCACATTATTTGTTGGAGAGAGTTATCCATCCAAAGGTTCTCCTAAAAAGAAGCCAACATAATATAAGATTTTACCTACTTAGTTTTTTGGCAAAAATTGAAATTGGACTAATTAATTAATTGATGTTGTTGTTACCATTAAAGTTGTAGGATACAAAAGGTCACCTCCATCATTAATGAAGAAGTTCAAGAGGCTTCTCCCACTAAAGAAGGAGTTAGAGGGTTTAGGTGGTCCCAACCCTCAAATTTAAATTTGGAGGTTTTGGGCTCGGCGGTCCCCACCTCCATAACCTCAGATGGAAGGTTTCAAAAAAAATAGAATTGTTAACCATTTCTATTTTATTCTATTCTTCCACGAAAAATCCAAAATCTAACATTCACCCTCGACATACTGCAGTTGAGGTGAAGGTCTCCTTAAGAGAATACAAGCAATGTGAGTTCAATGGTGTCCTCTTATTTCAATTCCTAGCACCGATTCAAAAGTTAGAATAACCTTCTCGCACGTTAATTGAACGAACACGAAAAAAAGTTCAGAAATTCATTCCAGGCACACTAGGCCTCATAATCACCTGCCTTCAATTTTCACAGACACATAAAATTCTAATTTAATTAAAAAAAATTAAATGGAAATTTCGGGTCTTTACATTTATACTATTGAATAAAAACCACTCCTAATATACATGTTTGTTTTTGATGTGACAATATGCATGTTCATTGATGGTAATGTTGTGAACCATGAATCTATGTGCATAAATAAATTGAACCTCATACACTTGATAACTTACTCTTTATAATTTAAATAAGGTACAAAAAATAATATACCACACCATATATATACTATTTTTATAACTCATTTACGTATTCTTTGATGGTATTGTATTCTATAGTTCCTTCCTATATGTATTTATATTATAGTGTAACCATTCATGCCTATTATTATATAAACAGAATGTAATGAATTGATCCTCAAAAATAGGAGGTAATAAATTCATACAGTTTCCTTTCAAATTTATAATATTAAATACATTAAATTCATCAAATAGGCCCTCCCTAGAGGAGGAATGTGATGTTAAAAGATGATTATTATTATCAAGAATGGTTTTGTAAGCCTAAAATAAATTTATAAAAGGGTCTCAAACTAGATAAAAATATAAATTATTTTATTAATATATAATGTATATTCTTGATTTCATCATGTACAATGTGATGCACCTATGATCCTACCTCCTCTGCAAGAGGGATGGGGGTCGTTTAGATAATAAAGGGTCAAAAAAAGAAAAAGAGATACCATAATTAATGTTGAATAATTTCATTATAAAAAATATCATTCCATACTAAAACCAATGAGGAATAAAATATTTGTGACATATTTTTATATAATCACGGTTGAGTTTCATTAATGATTGATTGAATAATATATTAAAATAGTTCTTATTTTGAAGAAAAGTATCATTAGTTATTTTTGGTTATACATTATTAAATTTTATTTATTTACTTTTATTATAAAATGGAATGTATTTAACTATATTTTTATCTTCTAACATTGCTGTAGATTTAATATCACTATATATATATATTCTACCTATATCATTAATGTTTTATGGTTTTATTTTTATGACATGTTTTTGTTATGTTTTTTCTATATGTTGATTTTATAAGGTACAACATTTTCATGGTTATATTTTGTAACATCCCAATGTTTTAAAAAGGATAAACAATGCCACATCATGTTTAAATGAGCCTCTAAATACTATTTGACCTAGTAGTTAAGAATTATTTTTCAACTTCTATTATTTCAATTAAAAAAACTGATATACATGATTGCAATCAGTATGTTATTTGGATCTTGATAGAACTAACATAATTTTTAGTTGATAGTAACATACCCTTATGAATAGTAATGTACCCTTTCGAATAGTGACATACCATTATGAATTGTACGTCATCCAAATGAATAGTAAAATCACCCATCGATGTATAAATAAAATATAGGTATGTTATAAGTGACAGTATGATCATATGTTTGGTATTGGTAATTTTGAATGTAATTAAATTTTAATCATTATTTTATGAATACATTAATAATATAAATGGAAATGTATTCTCATGAAATTAAATAATTGATTATTATTTTATTTTCTTATGGTTATAAGATAATTTTAAGAACCTAAAATAATTTTTCAATGATTTATAAAATAGGTTATTGTTTTAAAATTGTTCATTTTTAGATAAATTATTATTATTTTTAAATCCAAACATTACCATTTAAAGAAACTTTTTTTTTGACAAAATATAGTTTATTTTTCAATTTTACATTTCAAATAATTTATTGTGGTGATTTTTTGGTATTGATTCAAAAATAATTGAAAATTTTAATAATAGTGAAATATTATAATTTACCTTATATATTAATTATATGATAAATACACTACTCCTAGAATTATGGCTGATGTAATTAACCTTGGTTTGATATCACATTCTCTATTTACTATTTTTGGTCACATTAATCAAAAATATTCATATTCATGAAATATATATTAAACTAATAATTAAAATAATGGAAAACCCCTTTTCTCCTCCATTATAAATACCACCATAAAACCCACTTCCTATAACACCACCAATGCATTGAGAATTGTCAAAATTATAGAAAATATTAAACAAAATGATCTTATCCATGTCCAAGAACTATCGTTCTAGCAAAAATTCCAATACCGAAGGCGTTAAAGAGGATCTCACATAGAAGATATGAAAAAGGTAAAAATCACCTTTCTTTTTCTAGTGTTTTCTTTTCAATTCCTTTTTTTTTCTTATACTCTTTTTACATTACCTTATCATAGAGGCATGAAAGTTCAAGTATTATATATATTCTGGATTGATATATAGATTATGTAAACATTCATCATAATTATTCCTCTCCACTTCCTCTTATTCTAAAAATAAATTCATTTTCTCTAATGTGTTGATTTATCAAAACCATGGATGATATGTTTTCAATTTCATTTACATTTTTAAATTTCTTTTGTAAAACAATTTTATGGTTCAAAAATATTTTACACTAAATTATATGACATATATTATGTTTTGGAATTAATTTATATTAATAATATTAATGGTATGTAATTAAAAAATTTTGCGATTTTCAATGAACCACCAAAATGATGAAATCATCATTAATGTTTTATCTAAGAATTAATCATAATAAATGATAAAAATTATTAATGGAAACATTTATTATTATGGAAACATATTAATAACATCTCATTTTACATATGGATTTTCACTTCCATTCGACCAGAATGTATCTTACAAACTGACCATGGAAACCATGTAAAGAACGCACCCAAAACAATGTAAATAACCTAATATTACTACAAAATGTAGGAAAACATTATTAAAATGTTCATAAAAGATAATTTAAAATTTATTATGTGACTTTAATGTATTGATAAAACACATTTGACAATTATATAAGTGTTTTAAACATGGTTAATGTTAGATGAACTTGATGTAATGTAGTTCTTAACCCAATTTCTATTATATGTGTTAACCTTATACTTCATTTATTTTATCATTCCAATAATATTTCTGAAATAAAATTTTAGTATATTTTTTCTTATAATGTGTATTTATTGTTAGTTTACATATTAATTTAATTTCCATTATTTTTACATCAATGATTTCGTATATGTAAAGACTTTTCATTAAAAATATAATTTTATATATTTATTTTTACAAAATTTACATTTAATTTTTTGAGGAAAGTGTTCATAATTTCGGAATATTTTAGGGATATTAGTAATTTTATATAATAAGGGTGGGACCTATATGAATATCCAATACATTTTGACTTGTTATGTTGGAGTTCGACCATATGATTACTCCAAGTGTAACTGTAACAATAACACTCTAAGTTATTTGTGAGGGTTACATTGTAAGGTAGTCATTATGGTTAAATTGTAATGTAATTTTTAGGATTACAAATAATATTGAAGCCATGATGGTGAACATATTAAGTAATTAATTCCACATGATACCAGTATGTTTTATTTATACATTCAATTATTTTATGGGAACCTCTTATTTTCATGAGTAATGCTATTAAGTTTTTGCTCAAAGGAAAATGCTAAATAAATATTTATGGACTAATGATTTATTCCAATATTTTTATAACCCATACTGAGATTTTGTTATCATCCAATTTTTTTAAAAAAATAATAGGATTCTATAAATGATCAAAGGACATTTATGTTTCTAAAGTAGATGAATCAAATAAATTATTTTTCAATTATTTTTGTAAACCTTATTTCAATGTATGTATGCTGTTGTCTAATTCAACAGAACCTAGAGATGAAAGGGTTATATGATGTATAATGTACAATTTATTTTTCTATAATCTCTTATAAAACAAATACAGATCATGTTTTAGTACTGAATCTTGACGTGCGGGTTTCAGGGCTTTATAGTTGGTATTATAAGAATAGTATAGTAAACATTGGAGATTAGGCGATATCATTTTATTTTAAAAAAAATTCTATAGAATTTAATTTTTGACATTTAGTTAATTAACAACACATAATAAAATAGTTTTTCATAATTATCAATAGGTAAATTCAGAATTACAAGTATAATGAATGAATTAAGAGGGCATAATTCATTTAAAGGTTGGAGAATGTAATATCCGGGTATTTCTAAAATGATAAAAAATGACACGTCAAGCATAAATGAACTACTATATATGATAATTCCTATAAGATAAACATTATTTTCCAATTTTATGATTTTAATATCAAAAAAATCACATACACAGTTGCGATCTCTAAGTTATTCGGAGTTTGATAGGACCAACTTAATTTTGGGTGAATAGTAACATACCATTATGAATAGTAACATACCATTATGGATAGTATGTCATCCAAATTAATGGTAACCTCAACCATTGAGGTATAAATAAAATTTTGGTATCATATATTTTACATTATTATCCTAATAGATTTAATGGTATTCCTGAAATTAATAAATATTTAATTACGATTTAATGCTAAATTTAATAATTTAAATGAACATTTATTTTCATTAAAAAATAGTAAAATATTTTTTTATTATATTATATTTGTAAGATAATTGTTTCATTACAATATTGATTTTTCATTGTGTTATAAAATCAGTAATGGTTTTATAATTATTATTTTTCAAATATATAATTATTTTATTCAAAAATTATATTTAAAATTTTTAGAAATTATTTTTGATAAAATATAGTTCATTTTTGAATTATTAATGTCAAAAAATGTTTGGATAATTTTTTTTGTATTTTTTCTAAAATACATGATTTTTTTCGAATAGTCAAATATGGTAATTTAGCATATATATACATTAAATGTGAAATACACTATTCCTAAAATAATGGATGATGTAGTCAACCATGGTTCAATATCACATTATATATTTACTATTTTGGGTCACAAGAATCATGACTATTCATTTTCTAGAGAAAAAATATAAAATAAATGATTAAAATAAGTGAAATCCCATCATATCATTCACGATAAATACCACCCTCACCCCCTCTTCCTCTCACACCTCTCATGCTTTTAGAATTTTATAAATTATTGTCAATATTTTTCATTGTATTGTACCAATGTCCAAGAACATCTGTTCTAATAAAATTTTCAATACGAATGTCCGTAAGGAGGATCTCAAGGAGAAGAGATCAAGAGGTTAAAATCCTCTTTAATTTTTTTATCATTTCATTTCATTTATTTTCTTATACTCTCCTCACCAACCCTTAACCAAGAAGAATTAATTCTCCATTATTATATATATTCTATATTGTAATCTTGTTTGTGGAAAAATTAATCAATATATTTTCTATTTACATCCTCTTATTCAAAAAATAAAAACATATTCTGTGATATATTGATTTACCAAAATCCTAGATGATTTGTTTTCATTTTCAATTATGTCTTTCAAATGTATTTGTAAAACACTTTTAATGGTTTAAAAATATATTAAAGTGTATTATATGACCTCTATTACATTATTAAAATAAATTATATTAATAATATTTATGTTATATAATGAATCATGATTGTGATTTAAAACAAATTGCCAAAATGAAATATATATCATTAATGGTTTATCTAATGATCCATCATAATATATGATAAAAAAAATTATTAATGGTATCATTTAATATTATAGAAACATATTTACAACATTTCATTTCTCTGATTTATTTTTATCTTCCATTTGATAAGAAAATCCATTATGAACCGACCATGGAAACCATGTAAAGAATGCACTCGAAACAATGTAAATAAAAAATATAATAAATAATTGTGGGGAATTTTGTTACATAAAGATCATAAAATGTTTTATATAAATTATTGTGATTTTATAGTGTGTTATTAACACTCTTATCCATTGTATAATAGGTTTAAACACGGTTTTTGTAAGACAACCTCGAGGTAATTAAATTTTTAACACAATTTCAATTCATTGGGTTAACCTTTTACTTCATTATTTTGTCATGCTATGATTATTTATGAAATTAATGTTTAATATATATTTTTTTATAATGTGGATTTACTATAAGATTAAAAATTGTTTTAATTTTTTTAATTCTCTTTTTTTTATTTTATATATGTAAGGTACTCCCCATTATAAATCGTTTTTAAATGATATTTTTACAAAATTTAAAATGAATGTTTTTATGTATGTATTCATGTTTTATGAACTTGATATGGTTCTTTTTAATTGTTTATAAGAAGTTTGGGACCTATATCTTTGTCAAATTTATTGGTTATGATTATGTTGGAGGTCGGCCATTTGGTCACTTCAATTGTAACTGTGATGGATAGGACATAAGGTATTTGTGAGGGTGACATTATAAATTATCCATTAGGGTGACATTGTTTGGTTTCTATGAGGGCTATAACTCATATTGTAGTCGTGAGGGTTAAAATCTTAAATAATTAATGCCCCATGTGACGAATGTTTTTATATATACTTGCAATTCTTTTATGGGAGTCTCTTGTGTCCATAAGTAATGCTAATATGTTTATGTTAAAAAATGTCTTATAACTATTTATGGTCAAATGATTTATTTCCATCTTTTTATAACCATTATTGAGATTTTGTGATCGTTCATTTTTTTTTCAAAAAAATAATATTCGTTTGAATTTCAATGGAAATTTAAGGTTCTACAATAGATGAATACAATTAGTTATTTTGTAATTATTTTTATAAACTCTGATTCAATGTATGTATGCCATTATCTAATTCCCCATAACCTAGATTAGATAATTTTCTATGATGTATAATGTACATTGTATTTTTCTATTATCTAATTTAAAAAAATACAGATCATGTTTTAGTACTGAATCTAGATGTGCGGGTTATGGGGATTATGTATTAAATAAGAAAACCACTCAATGTCTCTCTATAATTAATAATAATGTATTAAATTTAATATCATATTTTATTGACTGATGAAAACATGGATAAAAAATTATAACATAAATATCACCTTTTATCTCACATTTGATCTATTTTCTGTTATGTAGAAAAATAATCTTATACATACTACTCTAGTAACTAGTCATGTTTTGTGTACATGATCATTTTTTGAGTAGTTTTATCCATTATACCCATATAGTAACAGATTTTGGATAATATTTTCATTCATTTGATAATATTTTTTAAAAAAATTATTCAAATTTTTACATTTATTAACACAAAATACCATTCGTATTGTCTAACATTAAAATTCCACATCCAAGAGGAAGTTTTGACCTTTTTATCACTTTAAACTTGTATTTTTTCTGAGATAATCTCATGGAATTATATTAATTTTATATATTGACGGTTTTTCATACAATGTATAGTAATTATAAACGTTTATTTAAATAATTATGCAATTTGTTAACTTATTTATTATTTTTTGACCCATTTTCAATAGAGAGAAAATGTTTTGAATTAATACGAGTAAATATTTTTAATATCATCTTTAATGGTTGCTAATTATATGGTTACTTTTTATTCAAGGTGTCAGTCCATTAAAAAATAATAATATATTAAATAAATTATTTTTATCCTTGAATATGAATACAATTAACAACTCTTAAACAAAGCCTACTATAAGTATTCCAACAATGGAGTTCTGTCTAGAATGTAAGTATTTTCCTAAGAGAGGTGTAATCATTATTTTCTATTTTAAATACTAGAATGAGTTTTTTCATTTTTTTAAGTAAAACCAATAGTTATCCTCACCCATTATCATACTTATTATATAAATATAGTGTTATTACATTTTTTCGATGATTTTAAACTTATTATATTTGAAAACCTATAATATAACCATCATTTTATTAACAAATTGGGTGTTTTAGTATTTATGTTCATCATATTCTGCATGGTAGTGGTAAAAATGAGCCGAGTTAGAGATATAAACATTAATGTGATGTATATACACCACAGGTGTAGGAAATTATTTTGTAATTAATTCTCTTTCATTTTTTATTTCATTGCATACATGAGATTAATCACTTTTTTCTAGAAAAATATGGCAATGATTCAAATTAATGAAATAATTCCAATAGTTGGGGGAATTTTTTTTGGTATAATGTTGATCATATTTATTTTTTCCAGAAAACATTTATTTCATAATTTATTTTATAATTCACAAACATTGTTATTTATAAATAATTATTTCCATATATCATTGATAAAAGAATTTTAATGATTGTAACTCTATTTTCCAAACACATGGAATGAAACAAAATTTAAATACATTTTTGTAATCATTATATTATGATTCAATATAATTGGATAAATTTCGTTTTATTGATGTCTCGGGATACACTCCCAATTAATTTTTCCAAACAATCATTTTTGTAGTTATTCTATTTTATTCATCATCTATTACGAATTTACATGTGTTTTTGGTGGTCAATATGACCCCCAACGACAAGAAAGTTTTTCATCCTAATTATAATTACCACTTTAAATCATCCTTATGATATCATAATGATGTGAGTTGGGGGAATGACATGGAAATGGAAATGGTTTTGAAATGTCTTTATCAATAATAAGATTGAGGTTATAGGAGAGAATGATATAAAATCGAGGAGGCTTTGACATAGTGTGATGGATAACTCAAGGGAATTGGACATTTTCAACACCAATGGCATGAATAGAGGTAGTGCTCTCCATTAATTGCATGATGAAATTCATGTTTTAGATATGTTGTAATGCCCTGACCCCATTTACCCAGAGTCGGTGCATTATTTTAATACATTGACATGATTACAAGGAATCATGTCCCGAAAGACCGATCAGTGTAGCAGTCTTAGAAAAATAGATCACATACATAAATGTTACATTTGCACTTTAAGACGTACAAAACAACATAATTAATCTTTATAAACTCTATTATTCTATTGGCTTATCCATGCATATAAATCACATTACATTTCTTGGAATCATGGGGAAAATAAAACATAGGAAGGGGTGAGCTCAAATGCTCAGTAAGGGTAAGCAATGCAGCGGAAACATTCAAAAATAAGCATAAACATTTACGGAAATGTATAAAACTAAAACAAAAGCTTTTTAAACTTGATCATAAGCATAATATGTTAGAAATAAAATGAAATAATTCCATTTACATATTCACATAGATATTCTACTAACCGAATAATAACATGCAATATCACTAACCACTTTCATAAGGATGGAATGCATAATTCCAGACTGTCATAACCACATAGCCAAGGCCTCGTGCCAAGACTACAAATAAGATTTTGTCAAGGCCTTGTGCCAAGAAACTAGTTTGTCTCATGAGACCTACCGATGCATCGAATAGATATAGTGGGCTCCACCTGTCACTTACTAAGACCAATGCATTCCCATATGAAATGGTTTAAACATAACATAAACATTCGTATTGAAACTAGCATACAAAATGTCAATAATTTTCCATAAACCATGAATGGTATAAAAATAACACATACATAGTAAAAAATATCACAAAACCTTCAATACAATAAAAAAGTTTTGTATCATAATAAATCAACTTCAAATAAGCTTAAAATCCATCAAAGGATGTTAACATAGATGAAATCAAAACTATTTGAGAGAAATATCTCTTTTCTAGAAATCATTGAAAAGTCACACATTTATAAAAAAAGTAATTTAAAAGATATTTTTGAATCAAATTATCCCATACCACTTTGAAACTTTTGAAAATAAATATCATTTCAAAACATTCAAGTCCATATAAATAAATCCTTAAATTCATTTTGAAAACATGGACATTAATTGAAACGATTTAGAAATATAAATATTTAAAACATTTGAAATTTTGATCTTGATAAAGAGTACCATTAGAAATCCTTAAAATATTCATGTTCAAATAATTTTTTTTGAAAAATGGACATGGTTGATAAAACTGTCCCAGTAAATACTTACACATAAACAATCTCGGATAATGATGAGATTGAGGAATTAACCCTTACCAATTTGGTAACTTATGAAACATACAAACCATGAAAGAGGTATCATACAATGAATATGTAAATACACATAAATTAAATTTTATTACACAAAGAATACAATTATGGGAAGTAAATAAAGCACACAAAAGGTAATAATGGCAATATTACATGAATCTCACGGTAATAAGGAGTGAGATGAAAACCCCTTACCTTCCACTTTCCTTTAGTCGAGGCTACGTTTAACCTCTTGTACGAAGATCATAGTACGTTTTTAAATTATAACAGAACTATATTAATATTTATGATATCATACATGATTCATTTATGACTTTACATTACCCATTTAATAACAATTTCCATGTTATGTTAACATTTTGGGTAATAATCACTTTCTTTATCGTACATGTTTTAACTTGTCACTCTTGGTTGTATCACATAGATAATGATTTAAATACTTCCAGAATATAAAACAAGATAAATATATCATATATATTTAGAATATAGATATGTATTATAGACATATATGTGAAATTGAAATCAACGTTTATGGAGACGGTAGTCCATACGTATGCATAAACGCTGTTTCTGTTTTCATATAGTATTGAACGGAAGTAAGTCAATAAGATATATGTAAGTGGATAAATCCATATATATATATATATATCTCCAGTTGCATTATTATCTTATATATTACATACTTATTAGTAATATATATTTTTATAATCGTCGATAAATGGTGAACTTGGAAATGAATCTCATCACGTCGTGGAGACGGTAATCCGTACATACACACGAGTGAAAAAATCATTCTTTTGATATTAAAATAATATATAATTGGATTTTATATCATATATACAGAATCATTATCATATTATATTTATTATTTAGATGAATTAAAAATCATTATTATACCCATCCAAATAATAATATATTGAATAACAATTACACCACGACGTGGAGATGGTAAGTCGTACGTACGCACGTATGGTGACATGTCATTAAAAGGATGGATTGAATACTGAATATGGTTGAACCATATTTATAATAATATTAAATTATATAAGATATACTTGATTCATTATTTTAGAATTGTAATAACAAATAAACAATAAGTGGAAGAAGAATGGAACTTGAAAAAGGGTGGTGAAATCATTACCTCTTCTTCGGGTTCTTCCATTTGATATGATCAAAAGGGATCCTTAGTATGGATTTCTGACTAAAGGAAGGACTCTATGATGAATTGAGGAAAGTTGAGAGAGTATTTGGGCAGGGTTTGGCCGAACCAAAAGTCTTTTAATGTGTGAATTAATGAGAAGGGGGAGTGTCCTTTTATAAGTGGGGTGAGGGGCACCTTTGGAAAAGCTAGAAATATAATTTTATAATAAATTAATATTCGGGTTCTAATGGCTCGAAAGTGAATTATTTAAAGTTTAAGGTGGGTATGGGTTGAAAACCACTCAACCAATTGAATTTAGACATGTGTGGGTCATTATATTAAACTTATCTTTTAGATTTAACTCTTAGTTAATTAGTTTGACACTTACCATGTCACTTTGTATTTTTATATTTTATATTTAATAAACATACTATATACATCCAAGAGAACCCCAAGTGGTCCTTTAATGGTACAAATATCATTATATAAGTCTCTTTGCCGAACCTTAGTTTTTTAGAAATTTAATATCAATTAATAATATAATATTTGTTTTAAAAACTCTTTTATGTCAATTTTGACACTATTCAATAATTGACTTTTCTAAAAATCATAACAGAATGATTACTTCGAAGAAAGTTAATTAAATAAATCCTAATATGTCATATTATCCTAGAAAGTTATTTTAATTCATTAAAATTCTCAAAGAATATATATTTGTGTATTTATAATATCAATTATTTTAATTTTTCACTATTATGGTAATTACTACATCATCATTGTGTCATAAATAAATTAACATATTTAATGTTTAAAAATTATAAATAAAATATAATTATGTAGTAAATAGTTTTATATTTCTAATGGATATTTATAGTTTAATATCCAACATATATAACCCTATGTAAAAATTCTTTTTCTAAAAGATATATGCTTATGTCATTTTTGTATTTATTTTAACTTAATTAAAATAAAGTGTCCCTATCACCTACAAGTGGCTCCATGGGGTCCCAAAATCGACCCAAATATGCCCATGGTCGTACATGTATCAACCAATAATGTTAGGACACGTTTTATGGTAATTTAGTATTATTTTAATGTTATTTTTTAGCCCTTATTTACCAGATTTACACTTCAGCCATGGTAAATAAAATATTTACCGAAATAATTATTCAAAATGTCTAAAAATAAAAGTTATCTACTTAAAAAATTTGGACATCCTGATTCCAAATATGGAATCCTCTTTTCCAAATTCAAAACATAGAAATGTCAGAAATTAATTTAAAATTAATTCCCGCTATCAAAACAAAAAGCGTGTTTTTAAGATATAATAAATATCAAAAGATTGATACTTGTTTATGTTCGGTTTAATTCTAAAATTATGTCCAATGACCAACATTGTATTAAATGGTAAAAATATATTCAAAATTTACATTAAAACCACTCAAATTCATAATTTATCACTACTAATTATTTTGATTAAAAATGTTTTTTTAAATTAAAATTTAGTAATTTTTACTATTCATCAAAATATTAAATTTATCCGAAAAGTACCAAAATTTCACCTTTGGATAAATTCGATACTCTGAATCCAAAAATGAAGTCCATTTTGAGAGATAAATTTTCTAAAATTTTAAAAAGTAGGTATTTCTATTCATAATGGCTATTTTGATTGGTTGTGGTGTGTGTTAGAACTCGATGTTGTGTACAACACACACTACTGTATTATTCAAAGGAATGCATACCGTGAAAACATGGGATGTTTTATTGTACATTTTTAATGTCCCCATTCTAAATAGTAAATTGATTTAGTCAAATTGAATATATAGAAGTTTAAAATATTGGATTGAAAAAGGGTTCACTATTAAAATTGGTAAAAGTGAAAAAAATGAATTTGTTCTTACATTATTTCTAAGAAACCCATAATATGGATTCTAAAATTATAAAGATTATATACAGTTTAAAATTTAGTTAATAATTTTCATAACATCTTTTTAACTGCTTGTTTGGTAAGTCATGGTGTGCTTGAAATCGGTGTTGCGTGTAGTGCAAGTTATTGAATTATTTTGAAGAAATAACACACTATGAAATATTTGGGTTTTACATTCTCCCCTCCTTCAATAAATTGTGTCCTCGCAATTTGAAATTGTTATTCAAAAAAAAGGTTTAATATAGAAAATATCATTGTGGGAAAACCCACATCGGAAATTGGGTTAATAAAATTTAGTCTTAATAATAGGAAAAGAGAAATGAAAGGGGTCAACACGAAATTATGATCTCTATTAAGAGAATATTGGTGGCAATTAGAGACATATAAGTGGATGAAAAATGTAAATATTTTTAGGTAGTGATTGAGGTCATCAATCACAAACAAGTGTAAAATTGAGGGCCTTAAATTCATCAATCTATGATGATTTAAAATACCATTTGTTTAATAAAACATAAGGTATTAGGATAACACATTTTTGACGTTTCAAAATATCTTTTTTGAAATACCACATCGAAATATGAATTTATGAGGCCTCTATTTAAAATAAAGAGTGGATAGTATGAAGATTACCGAAAATAACACATAATAGGGTTCCATGTAGGAAAATATGGATATAGAAGAGAAATCTAACCATCAATTATCTGATGGAGAGTGGTAGAGAACATGGCTATGAAAAGGCCAACAATCCCAAAGCCATAAATTAGTGATGATCTAAGGTACCATCTAGGACAACATTTTTGTTCTAAGTTCCTTTTCTTAATGTTGAGAAATTTATTTATGTGATTGGCTAAGATCATTAGGAGATATACTTACTTTATAATTAGAGTTTCATCCATTAATAAATTTCTACCACAAACTCATCTTTCACCCCAAAACATAATATAACCCAAAAATACTCTATTTATCCTAATCGTATAGGGTTCCAAATATAATGAATTTATAATTCACATATCAGACACTTTATGTAAAGAAAATACATTATACCATCCTGGAACATCACGTAGCACATTGGTAGGTGATAAATCACAATTGCACTATGGTTGTGGGTTCGATTCCCGCAGCTTTGTCCGACATGACGGGTCGTCACACAGTATTCGTGTCGTCCTTTTATAAAAATAAAAAAAATAACATTTCAAACTTAATCCATTCCAACCATTAGACTAATAGAAAATACTATTATCCAATCTCACAATCCAAATTTTACAAGGAAGTTAAACATAATGAGGATCCTTTTTTACAGGTAATAACATGTGAACGTCTTCCTCGTATATTCATTTACAACACCGCAACATCCTGAATTACCAAAATCAACCATCTCTTATTCCAAAATCACTACCTCAATATTAAGACCATATTAAGATTTATCTTTCCTTCAACCATGTAATTTCCAATAATATTAACTTGCTGTAGAGTCACTTTTCTTAGTCCTATAAAATCTCAAATCCTTAATTAAATAGTACTGCAATACAATCCTTATTTATTTCCAGAACATCATTGATACAACACTTAAATGAAATAATTCTAAAATAACAACATAGGAACACTAGTCATTCCTCTTCATTTATGGTAGTATCATAACATGATTATTATCCAATAGCATCATTTGCGGCATAGTCTGATGACTGGGACATTGGTTTGCGTAGTGTCCAAACTCCTTACAAATGAATCATTGTACATTTGAAACTATTTTCTTACCCTTTCAGTCACATACTTTGTGCCCTTTTCCTCCACACCTATAACAAACTCACATTACTTTCAGGCAAGTTCCAGGGTGTTTCTTCCCACAGTTATCACATATGGGAAAATTCTTCTTTTCCCTCTTCCCTTTATCTATCTTTCTCTCTTCCATCCTTTTCTTCTCTTTCTTCCCTTCAAAGCCATAGGACTCCGATAATTCTTTACTCATCTTATCAACACATGATACTATTTCCTCATATGATGATAATACATGGGAAACTATTTCCCTTCTAAATTTTGGCTTAGGACTACGAAAGATTTGATCTGTCTTACCCTTTTGATCATACGTATTACAGGAGTTCATATTCCTTCTACTGGGCGCAATTTCTATATAATAGCATAAACTAGTTCAGTTTATGAATTGCAATGAATAATTACCAAACTTGTAAAATACCTAAAACAAATTTGAACAGTTTATGGATATAATCCATAATCATAAAAATGTTTTCATTGAGTATGTATATACTCATGAGCCCTTCATAATGGTTTTTAAAGAAAATGAGAATTATCCTAAGCATATCCCCAAGGGAGTGTCGTAACCAAGAGTGGAGCAAGGCCCGTTGTTGTGCACCAGTTCCCATTCAAGTCTAGCTCAAAGCGGTGTTTTCGGGTTTTACCCCAATGTATATCTGTGCCAGAGCCACCTCTACCGTCTCGTATCCATACATGGATGTATTTCTCAGAAAACTCACTAAATCTCTACAATACAAAAATTTTATGAAGTTCTTCTATACTAATCCTCGAAGTCTATTTTAGGGCTATGTGCTTTAATCAGATTTTATCTAAATCTAGTTTCCAGGGTTATTTCTAAACTTTCTCTGATACCAACTGTAATGCCCCGACCCTAGTTACCTAGAGTCGGTGCATTATTTTTATACATTGGCATTATTACAAGGAATCAAGTCCCGAAGGACCGATCAATTTAGCAGTCTTGAAAAAATAGATAACATACATGAATGTTACATTTTCACTTTAAGACGTACAAAACAACATAAATAATCATTATGAATTCCCTTATTCCCTTGGCTTAACACTTAATATCAATCATATTACACTTCTTGGAATTCTGGGAAAAATAAAACATAGTAAGGGGTGAGCTCAAATGCTCAGTATGGGTAAGAAATATGGCGGGAAATTTCAAAAATAAGCATAAACATTTAAGGCATTGTATAAAACAAAAACAAAAGCATTTTAGACATGAACTTCAGCATAATATGGCAGAAATAAAATGAAATAATTCCATTTACTTATTCACATGGATATTCTACTAATCTAATAATCACATGCAATATCACTAACCACTTTTATAATGATGGAATGCATAATCCCAGACTATCATAACCACATAGCCAAGGCCTCGTGCCAAAAATAAAAATATGATTTTGTAAAGGCCTTGTTCCAAGACACTAGTTTGTCTCATGAGACCTACCGATGCATCGAGGAGCTATAGTGGGCTCCACCTGTCACATACTAAGTCCAATGCATTCCCATATGAAAAGGTTTAAACATAACATAAACATTCGTATTAAAACTAGCATACGAAATGTCAATAATTTATCCATAAACCATGAATGGTATAAAAATAATACATACATATTAAAACATATCACAAAACCTTCAATACAATACAAAAGTATTGTATCATAATAAATCAACTTCAAATAAGCTTAAAATCCATCAAGGGATGTTGACATAGATGAAATCAAAACTATTTGAGAGAAATATCTCTTTTATTGAAATCATTGAAAAGTCACACATTTATAAAGGAAGTAATTTAAAAGATGTTTTTGAATCAAAGTGTCCCATACCACTTTGAAACTTTTGAAAAAAATATCATTTCAAAACATTCATGTCCATATAAATAAATCCTTAAAATCATTTTGAAAACATGGACATTAATTGAAAAGATTTAGAAAGACAAATCATTAAAACATTTGAAATTTTGATCTTGATAAATAGTACCTATAAAAATACTTAAAATCTTCATGTTGAAATCATTTTTATGAAAAATGGGCATGGAGGATAAAAGATTCCCAGTAAATACTTACACAGAAACAATCTCGGATACTGATGAGATTAAGGAATTAACCCTTACCAATTTGGTAACTTACGAAACATACAACCCATAAAAGAGGTATCATACAATGAATATGTAAATACACATAAATTAAAGTGTATTACACAAATAATACAATTATGTTCAATGCATAAACCACCCAGAAGGTAATAATGGCAATATGACATGAATCTCACGGGAATAAGGAGTGAGATGAAAACCCCTTACCTTGCACTTTCCATTAGTCGAGGGTACGTTTAAACTCCTATATGAAGATCGTAGTATGTTATTAAATTATAACCGAACCATATTAATATTTATGATATCATACATGATTCATTTATGAATTTATATTACCCATTTAATAATAATTTCCATGTTAAGTTCACATTTCAGGTAATAACCACTTTCTTTATCGTACGTGTTTTAACTTGTCAGTCTTGGTTGTATCACTTAGATCATGATTTAAAAACTTCCAGAATATAAAACATGATAAATATATCATATATATTTAGAATATACATATGTATAATAGATATATATCTGAAATGAAAAACACCGTTTATGGAGACGGTAGTCCATACGTACGCATAAACGTTGTTTCTGTTTTCATATAGAATTGAACGGAAGTATGTTAATA
Source organism: Viscum album (assembly GCA_963277665.1). NCBI lineage: Eukaryota > Viridiplantae > Streptophyta > Magnoliopsida > Santalales > Viscaceae > Viscum > Viscum album. The sequence goes on from OY728141.1 coordinate 1,207,376,873, forward strand.
AGATATATGTAAGTGAATAAATCATTATATATATATATATATATATATCTCCAGTAGCATTATTATGTCATATATTACATACTTATTAGTAATATATACTTTTATAATCGTCGATGAATGATGAACTTGGAAATGAATCTCATCGCGTCGTGGAGACGGTAATCAGTACGTATGCACTAGCGAAAATATCATTCTTTTGATATTAAAATAATATATAATTGGATGGTATATCATATATAAAGATTAATTATCATTTTATATTTATTATTTACAAGAATTACTAATCATTATTATACCCATCCAAATAATAATATATTGAATAACAATTACACCACGATGTGGAGACGGTAAGCCGTATGTACGCACGTATGGTGACATGTCATTCAAAGGATGGATAGAATACTGAATATGGTTGTACCATATTTATAATAATATTACTTTATATAGGAGATACTTGATTAATTATTTTATAATGGTAATAACCAAGAAAGAAGAAGTGGAAGAAGAAAGGAACTTGAAAAAGGGTGGTGAAATCATTACCTCTTCTTCAGGTTCTTCCTTTTGATTTGATCAAAAGGGATCCTTAGTATGGCTTTATGAATAAATGAAGGACTCTAGGATATAGTGAGGGAATTTTAGAGAGTATTTGGGTAGGTTTTCTCCGAATCAAAAGGCTTTAAAGGTGCGAATTAATGAGAAGGGGGGTGTCCTTTTGTAAGAGGGGTGAGGGACACCTTTGGAAAAGCTAGAAATATTATTTTATAATAAATTCATATTCGGTTTATAATGGCGTTTGGGTCATTATATTAACCTTATCTTTTAGTTTTAACTCGTAGTTAATTAGTTTGACACTTACTATGTCACTTTGTATTTTTATATTTTATAGTTAATAAACATACTATATACATCCAAGAGACCCCCAAGTGGTCCATTAATTATAAAACTATCATGATATAATTCTCTTGGCCGAGCCTTAGATTTTTAAGAATTTAATATCAATTAATAATATAATATTTGTTTTAAAAACTCTTTTAAGTCAATTTTGACACTATTCAATAATTTACTTTTGTAAAAATCATAACAAAATGATTAATTCGAAAAAAGTTAATTAAGTAAATACTAATATGTCATATTATCCGATAAAATTAGTGTAATTCATTAAAAGTCTCAAATCATATTTATTTGGGTATTTATAATATCAATTAGTTTAATTTTTCACTATTATGGTAATTACTGAATCGTCATTGAGTCATAAATAAATTAACTTATTTAATGTCTAAAAAATATAAATAAAATATCATTATGTAGGAAATATTTTTAGATTTCTAATTAATTTTTATAGTTGAAACTCCAACATATATAACCCTATGTAAAAATTGTTTTTATAAAAGATACATTCTTATGTCAGTTTTGTATTTATATAAACTTATTTAAAATAAAGTGTCTCTATCACCTAAAAGTGGCTCCATGGGGTCCCAAAATCAACCCCAAGATGCCCATGGTCGGACATGTATCAAAAAGTATGGTTAGGACACGTTTTAGGGTAATTTAGTATTATTATAATATTATTTTTTAACCCTTATTTACCAGATTTACCCTTTAACCATGGTAAATAAAATATTTACCGATGTAATTATTCAAAATGTCTAAAAATAAAATTTACCTATTTAAAAATTTTGGACATCCTCATTCCAAATATGGAATCCATTTTTATAAATTTAAAACACAGAAGTTGCATAAATTAATTTAAAATTAATTCCCACTGTCAAAACAGAAAGCGTGTTTTTAAGATATAATAACTATCAAAAAATTGATACTTGTTTATGATCGTTTTAATTGTAAAATTATGTCCAATGACCAACATTGTATTAAATAGTAAAAATATATTTTCAATATTTTTTAAAACCACTCAAATTCATAATTTATCACTATTAATTATTTTTATTAAAAAAGTTGTTTTTAATTGAAATTTAGTAATTTTTACTATTCATCAAAATATTAAAGTTATCCGAAAAGTATGAAAATTTCACATTAGGCTAAATTCGATACTCCAAATCCAAAACTTAAGTCCATTTTGAGAGATAAAATTGCTAAAATTTTAAAAAGTAGGAATTACTATTCATAATGGCTAGTTTGATTGGTTGTGGTGTGTGTTAGAACTCGAAGTTGCGTACAACACACACTACTGTATTATTCAAAGGAAAGCGTACCGTGGAAGGTTGAGTTGTTTCATTGTAAATTTTTGATGTCCCCATTCTAAATAGTAAATTTATTTAGTCAAATTGAATATATAAAAGTTTAAAATATTGGATTTAAAAAGGGTTCACTATTAAAATTGGTAAAAGTGCAAAAAATGAATTTGTTCTTACATTATGTCTAAGAAACTCATAATATGGATTCTAAAATTATAAAGATTATATAAAGTTTAAAATTTAGTTAATATTATTCATAACCTCTTTTGAACGGCTTGTTTGGTAAGTCATGGTGTGCTTGAACTCGGTGTTGTGTGTAGTGCAAGTTATTGAATTATTTTGAAGAAATAACACACTATGAAATCTTGGTCTGTTACATATGTAATTATTTATTATATGATATTTAATAATTTGGGAGTTATTTCACATATCACCCATGGTATGACACTTGGTTTTACCCCTTTAATAAAATTTTCATAGGGTCAAACCTTGAGTCACACTCCATGTATTTTTGGAATTTTTTCCATGTTGTTTATATTAATACATTCCTTCTCAATGCGTGATACCCATATGATGTGTCACATAGTAGACATGAAATTTGTGTCAAAAATTGTGTCTCAACATGTAAAATCTATATTGGTGGTCGTTCCATAGTGATAAACTATTGTGTACACGTTTGAATATTTTCTTTATGTTTTATTATCACATCATTATTGTTTCTCAACATGATATTTTTATATGATATTTGTCAATGTTCATATGTCTCAATGAATGGTTAGAACAGTTTCCCGCAATAATGAGAACCTTGAGGGGTGTAAGCATAATTCTTCAATCTTGTTCTATAAATGTGTAAATTTTTCAGAAGGGACATATTTTATACATACTATCTTGTAATGAAAGCAAATAATACATTGATCCACATTTCCATTAAGTTATATCTTTGTAATCTTAATGATATGAGGTTATAGGAAAAGACCCATCAAATAGGAAATCCACATTTCTATTTGTCATTTGGGATTCTTATATGCAAGTATCTGTATTTTCCCATAAATTTTTTCTATTGTAATCAATGGATATCATGAATCATGTACACTTATATGTTGATAAAAATCATGATTACATATGTTCGTGACCAGGTGGGGTCGATTAGGAGATTCATCTGTGATATTATATTAATGGATGACATGAGAAATAATTTACCTCATATATCATATAAATGAATTTGAAATCTAAATCCCTTCCATGGAATACAATTGTCTACATAAATACACTAACATGGTGTTCTATGGGAATGTTCATTTCATGAAATTAAAAGATATATAAATCAAATATAAAGGCTGATGACACTAGAATGAAACATATATGATTAGATATGTCACAAAAAAATGATTATATTATATGGTAATCATTATTAAGAGGTTTGATATCATTTAAACATTAACATATTTCTTTATGGATTCCTTGACATGTTGTTATATATTATCATCGTAATTGAGGTTGTTTTGCCTGATGTAAAGGAGATTGAGGCCTATAGGACCACACATTGAGAGTATCCCCAATTTTATTTAGATTAGTGTAATGATTTTAATATGTAAGAATAAATAATATTTATTCATGTTTTTTATCACCATAAAATAATTATAATTTATTCGAAAGAAAAAGTGAGTGATGTAATAAATAATAAATATTAGTTTTCAAATTTTATTGATATAGTATTTATTATATTTATCCTTAAAATAAGGAAGTGAAATTTATTTATTTAGAGTTATTATTTGAGGTTTGATTAATGTTTTATAGGGAAACTAGATATAGTTTAATGTTCTTGTTAAAAATAATTGATAGTGATTGATATTATTAATGTTTATCACTTGCAATAAAATTAATAATAACATTATTATAAATTGACATTGGTTTAATTAAGAAAATTATAAATGGTAAAGGGCTTATGTATATTTTACAACCCTAATCCTTCCATTATAAATCATAAATTATTTATAAACATATAAATTTATGAATGTGACTTTTTGGGTGTACACAATGGATAAGAGATATACCTACAGATATCTCTTGAGATATATACCTAGAATTAAATATAGTAATATATATTGTGAGATATACCTATAAAAATATCTAGAAAAATATAATTATAGATTTATGATGAAAAATATATTTATATATATTTACAGACATATCTAGGTAGATATTTATAGAGTTCAATAAATAGAACTCTCTTCTTCCTCTTTAAAAACATTATGAGAGCACTTAGAGTTCTCTCTATTTGAGGTGAAAATTATTTTTGGTCATCTACAAACAACAAAAGTGATCTAGATCAGTTTCTCTACCACCTAAGGATTCGATGAAACTTTTTAATGATTATTGTTACCGTTTGTATCACTTCTAGAGGGATTATCCACGCCAATCCTACAACAAATTGGTAGTTTGGAAACATTAATTCTGGCAGATCATCAATGAATGTAGAATAAAAATTGTACATAATACATGTTCATCATTCAATATAATTATAAATTAGATGTGAATAAACTATAACTATATTTTCATACTATCAAAATAGTCAACTAGTATATTTTTTTCATTGGAAATTATATTATGATCATTTAATGTAATGACTATACATGATTTTAATCATAAATATTAGTTGGACATATCTTTAAATGATTCTTCCATTATGCTTAGAACTATTATGTGGTATTATATTTGATACATTATTAATTTAAAATTATTTTTTATTCATTGATTAATTATATGAATTTTGGTATTCTTTTATATAATCCAATTATTTTTAATACCATGACAATGAGGTCTCTTAGTTTCTTCATTCTCGATAACATAATCATTATTCGCTTAATTTTAAAAAATTACATGGATAGCACATGAGGTCTCATTAAAAATTCACGTGTTTAATACATTACACTAAGACTAAAAGATTGTTGAAAAATGTAGAAGCAAATTAAACTCTATATAAAATACTACATTAAGTGTATTCCCCAGCCCGAAGGGTTCATGGATTTTCATTGAAAATTGAATTAAATTTATAGCTAAACCTATATATTATGTGTTTTATGTTTAATTCATTTTTAGTAGAAGTAATTTTACAGTATTAACAATTATATATTAAATTAATTAATTTGTTTTGTTTTTGGGGAACACATGAGGTTTTCTCCAATTACTTCTGTTTACATCATTTTTATTAAATTATATTTTTTAAAATTATAGATGATGTTATGTTAAGTATTATTAGATAGAATTATCATAAGTTTAATTAATTATATGAACTCATGGACTAATGTCATAATTAATGAACACATTAAAGTAATTTATAATATGATTATAAATGTATGCATGTATTTTTATTATGTTTGAATGATTGTGAGATTATACTAGCTCCTTGTGTGCAAATGATTTTTTTAATTTATTTTGATGAAATTAAAATTATGGTCTTCAGTTCGTCTGAATCCCTTATTATGTACATAAATTCATGCATAAGGGTTCAATTTAGTGAACCTTCTTTCCCCACTTCATTAGATCCCCAAACCTATATGTAATTAAAATATTGCGTAATAATAGGGCTCACATGTGAGTGGAGATGGTCTGAGTTAAGCAGTTGAGGCGAAACCAATCAATGTAACACATTGAAGAAAAAAAGGAATGCTGCAACAAGAACCATGTTATGGTTGAAGGTGTGTTTCTCTAGGGCTTAGGGTTATTTTATAATCCACAAGATATTATAACCACTATAAAATTATATGGTCATGCAACTTATATATTATCCCTATTAGTTTCATGGTTAATTGTTTTTATTTGTGGTTGTTATGCTATAATAGAATAAATAAATTAGCAAGCACGCAATATGGAATCAAAATATTACTGTATTATAAATAAATAATTTACAATTAATGGTTAATCACTTAAATAAACTTCACTTAATATAAAAATATCATGTAAAAGGTAAATAGGGCTTTATGAAAAATGGATTGAAATGCGTGAAAAAGATTATTAAATCTGTATATCTTTCTACTACATGTGCTAAAATGACCTCATAGATCAAAATTATATGCCATATAATTTTTGGGTTCTTTAAATTATATAGGAAAATGGAAGCTTTGAGTTTTGGGATTATTGTTCTACATTATGTTTTGTATAAATACCTGACTTTAAACATTACATAATCATGAATTAAGTTAATAATTACCATTTAAGATGTTTTTAGGTTTAGAATTTTAGATAATTAGGACATAATTATTACATGACTTTTCTAAAATTCAATGTAGACACTTCTACTTAGTGTCCATATTTTTTTTAAAGTAAAAATTGCTGGAAGAAATCAATAATTATTTTCATGATATAAATCTTCTTGAGTTCTTTCATTATCATACCATAGCTAATACCTCGTGAAAAACATTTCAAAACATTGGATGAGCATTAGAATATTATTAAGAGTTATAAAATAATGAAAGAAAAAAATAGTTCATCAATACATAAAAAACATATGATATTTAACATACCTCAAAAAATCATAAGATTTATGAATAACACATAGAAATAATAAATCATAAAGGTAACCTGTGGAATCCATATGAAACATACATTTTAGCATTCACAGCTAAGTATGAAGTTAAATTTGGAATAAACATCACAGTATATTCCAGATATCTCTTTAAAGAAACTTTTATGTTTACCTCCATCATGTTACACAATGCATTGCAGTGCTATCTCGAGCTCACCCACCCTTTATTTATCACGGAACCACCCGTATACCTAAACAATTCAAAATAACCATTAAATAATAATAATACATAAAACAATAATAATGGAAAGATAAAATTTCATAATTAGAATCAAAATAGATCATTTCAAGATATTTACATATTCAATTATTTATCAAATCAATTTCAAATCCATTTAAATCATTTAATAAAGAAATTTTTGAATCTAATTATCCCATACCACTTTGAATCTTTTGAATGAACTTTTAATTTCAAAAAATTCGTTTTATATAAATAAAACATTACAACTATTTTAAAAACATTGACATTAAATTGAATAATTTAGAAGAATATATATTTAAAAAATTTAATATTATATTTTAGATAAAGAGTTTTTAACAAAATAAGAGAAGCTTGAATACAAATAATTGAGGAATAACATTAATCAAAGTTTATAATATCATGATAATAAAGATATTCTTGATATATAATTTCAATGTAAATTTTATAACACATATAAAGGTGAATTGGTGTATAAAAACAAATAAGTCATAATGGAATGTGAATTTATACAAAGTCTCTTGAAATGATTAAATACTTAGAATAAGAACAAATCAATGACATAAATATGTGTCACAAAACCAAATAAACACAATATAAGTGGATATTATGTGTAAAATAATAAGATTTCATTTACACGTATTCATAGCACTACATGATCAATTAGTAGATGTTTAACCCAAAGAATTGAAATTGGGTTAAGAAGCTCTCTTATAGAAATTCGAAAGTCTAACAGCGTCACATTAAAATTGATAAAATGTGTTGAAAGAGAGAAAAGGGTCTCTCATCACATGGAAATAAAATTTACTGCAATTATGATATAAAATAACATATCCCAACATAAGAAAATGTAAATTTTAAATACATAACATAAAATAAGTCTTTTATTAGAAGAGTAGAGTGAAAGGATCACTTACGACTTTGGTGTCATACGAAACATACACCACATGAAAGAAGGATCATACAGTATTGATGTAAATATCCATAAATTAATGTGTATTACACAATTAATACATTCATGTGATGTAAATACCTCACACAAATGGAAATAGTAGAAAATATAGCATGAATCTCACAAGAAAAAAAGTGAGATGAAAACCCCTTACCACGTTATAACCTATCGAGTCGTATGAAGAAAAGATAATAACCCCCACATGAATCACTAAACACAATGAACATAAATTCATCCGTGATAATATATATTAAATTTATGTTCTAAATACACCACATGAAATAAATAAGTGGTGAACAATGGGAATCTCATTAAATTAAAAGTGAGATAAAAAATCCCTTACCGCAGGTCCGACATGACCCGCTCGTTCTTTAATCACCTGAATAATAAACTAAAGTTAATTTTAACTTTCATAAGAAAATTTTTCAAGTTTATTATTCCTTTTATATCACTTATTACCATGTTATACATATTATTTAATCATTTATGTTAATAATAGTCGTTTTGTCGATATTTGGTACTTGTTTCAAAAATAAACTTCTTATAATTATATGTTGTTCATGTGGTAAAAATTCCATTATATAAAGAGTGATATTCATGATTTGTATATAATATAAATCATATATATCAAGTATATGTATATAAATATATTTATTTATTTATAATAATACATAACATTTGGAGATAAGAAATGAAATGCACCATTCATGGAGACGGTTAGTCGTACTTATGCATGAATGAAACTTTCGATTCTATTTTGAATTTTATTGGAATGAAAACATAATTATACAAAGGTATAATATAATTACATATTAATATCATGTATTTAATTTTATAAACTACCCTCTTTATATGTTCCACCTATGGCATTAACAAGTCATAACACTATGAGGATCTGGTAGTCTACATTTCTTCCAATTAAATTATCGGGTATACCCATTATTGAAACCATAAAGATATGATATAAATTAAAAATAAAAAATTATAGGGAAAATATAAATATAATATATATCACCTGTAAAAAAATTCCTTCTTAATGGCCACCATAAGAGGTATAGGACATGATTGAACAATCAATATTTCTTGAGGTAGTAGTTCTCCATCCACATAAATGATATATTATTTACACATTAGGCGGAGGTGTGTGAAAGTTTAGTTCATATCCATATATTATCAATAACCCAGTATATTGAGGATACCTGTTTTGTAATAAAATATATGAATAAAATGAGTTTATAGGGTTGGATAAGTAAAATAAAATAAAATATCATAAGAGATGATGTTAACTTAAAATCGGGTAACTCTCTTTGGTATGAAAAAAAATGATTTCTTGATGTTAATTCTGGATAAGGTAAGGCTAATAGTTCGAATAGTGGGATGTTGAGAGATTCTTTTGGTAGAGGTTGGATGAGACAAGGGGCTTGAGAGGTGTGAGTAATGGGTTAGAGGTGACGTTTTTTTATAAAGGGAGGAGTGGCTCTTTTTGAATGTTTGGAAATATTATTTTATTATATAATAAATTTGTCTTTATAAAGGCACAAAACATTTAAAGAATAAGATAATATGACTATTGTTTGAAATAAAATAATCCAATAAAAATTGGATAGGTATTAAATATTTTTTTAATCTTTATAATCTGATTTACTTAAAATATTCATTAATGAGTAAACAATGCATCATTATTGTGTCATTAATAGTTTTATTTATTTGATGTCTAAAAATTATAAAAAAATAATGTGATATAGGAAAACATTTTTTATTTCAAATGAATATTTATATTCAATGATATGAGTTATATATCCCCATGTATTAATTTATTTACTAAAAGATATATATTTGTTCCATTTTGTCCTTATATTAATTTAATTAATATAAAGTGTCATTATCACACATAAGTGGCTCCATGGTGTCCCAAAATCGACCCAAGGATGTCCATAGTCGGAAATGTATCAAAAAATTGGATTAGGATCCAATTTATGGTAATTTAATATTATTATAATATTTTTTTAACATGAATTACCTTATTTTTCATTAACCATGGAAAATAAAAGTCAAAAGTTACAACTCACAATAAATTATTTTAATCTTATTAAACCAAATATTACTTATTGATAACAACCATGTATTTCATATTTTTTAAGTTCACTTCATATAAGTGGTAATATTAAATTTAAAAATAGAACTCGATTTTTTAACTACTACGTTGTGCTTTTACTATTCATAAATAATTGATGTTTTTCTGAAAAATACCAAAAAATAAGCCTAATCTATATTTGATATTCCGAATTCAAAATTGATGCCTATTTTAAAAAATTAAAACACATACATTTCATTAATTGATTGTAAAATAATTTCTGTTATCAAAACAAAACTTGTTTGTTTAAGAAACAAAAACTATGAAAATATTGACACTTAATTATATCTAATTTAAATGTGGAATTAAATACAATGAACAAAATTGGATTTAATGGAATAAAATATAATCTAATTAAAAATTAAAACCAATTAAATAGATAATATATCCATATAAATTGATTATATTTAAAGGTATCTTCGAAATAAAATATAGTATTTTTCAATATTCATAAAAGAAATTATTAGAAAAATACCAAAAATTTACCCATTGTAAATTTTGATGTCCCGATTCTAAAAAAAATTATTTTGTAAAATATAACATATAAAAGTGACCAAAAGAATATTTAATGAGTGTTCTCCATCAAAAGTCTAAAAATCTACCATTAAAAGAATATGAGAGTTTTTATTCTTAAAATTAAATTCATTCACATTTTAGGCCTCTAAATTTTATAGGATAAATGTAAAAACATTTAATAAAAATTTATAATTATATTATATTAAGTTATGTTCATTCCTACCAATAAAACGAATGGCCATAATCTACCATTTAAAATAATATTATATTTTTATTTTTCAGTGTGATTCAGCATTTTGTTCATTATTAGACTTCAGAGTAACCCATTTTTGTGTGTTTGGTATGCCATCAAACATATCTTCCCATTTAAAATAAAATGATTATTTAATTCCCATATATTAAAATTTATTATTCTTTATTTACCTGGTATGTTACATCCTTACCCCCTTTTGATAATTGCGTACCTGCAATTCTATTAACTTATCAAATAAGTGGGGGTATTTTTCCCTCATAGAATTTTCAAATTCCCACATTTCTTCTTTAGAATTATTATTTTCCTAAAAAATTGTTACCCAATTAATTACTTTATTCTGAAACACATACTCTTTTATGTCAATAATATGGACTTGTTGTCCCTCATAAGAGACATTCTCTTCCAACTGAACTACCCTTGAGCTCAAAACATGAGATAGATCTGGTATATACTTTATCAACATTGAAACATGAAAAACATTGTGTACCTGGAATTAACATGGTGGTAAATCCACTCTGTATGCAATTTATAAAACATTTTTCAATATTTCATTATGTTTAATGAATCTCGGACTCAACTATCCCTTCTAACAAAAATATATCACACTTTTCCATGGGGAAACATTGGAAAGACATGACCACCTACCTCAAAATAAAGATCATTCATCTGATTATTCGCCTTACTTTTCTGCGTGCTCTGAGTTGTTCTCTTATTCTTTTCAATCAACTGAACTTTTCTGTCCATTTCCTCTAGTAATTATGGTCTCATCAACATTCTTTCATCTAATCTATCCCTAAAAGTTGGAGTTCAACATTGCTTCCCATATAATTCCTCAAGTGGATCCATCTATATACTGGAATGGAAACAATTATTATAAGAAAATTCAACCAAAGAAATTTGTTGGTCCCAAATTCCCTGGTAATCCATTGAGAAAGCACATAGCATGTCATCCGAAGTCTAAATTGATCATTCTGACAGCCCATTATATTAACGATGAAAATTTGAACTAAAATTTAATTCAGTACCCAACAACTTTTAAAGGCTGTTGAAAAAGTTATAAGTAAACATGGGATCACGATAAGATGCAATAGAGAGGGGATCTCCATAAAACCTGAAAATTTGTTTAACATACTACTGAGAATTTTTATCTAGAAATAATATATTATTAATAGTAATGAAATGAAAATATTTAGTCAATCGATCAACAATAACCCCAGATTGCACTATTACCTAGAGATGTCTTTTCTAATCCCCAACGATGACCATGGATATATTTTCCAATTTCCACAATGTCACTAGTAAATACTGAAGCATCCATTTTTGTAATTTCTTTTCTTCTTTAACCTGTTAACAAGTCCAAAATTTCACAATAAGGTTAGAAATATCTCATTTGATTCCACCCCACCAGCAATACTCCTGATGATCTTGGTACATATTAGTACTTACAAAATGAAATGAAAATGAAGAATCGTGATCTTCACATAACAACTCATCCTTCAAATTTTAATTACAAGGAACACATAATGTCTACCAAAATCAAAAAACACATTCATTATCAATGTTAAATTCAGGCAACATACCCTTCTGATCCAACTCTATCTTTTTCTGCAACTCACTGTCTTCCTTAAGCACTTTCTTAATTCTATCAGATAAAGATGATTTCACTAACACCTGAAACAATATCTAGGAATTTCCTTCATGAACAACTCCTATGCCAAATTTCATCAAATAAATGACACAAGGATCAAATTCAAAACATATCATGGATAATGAATGATTACTTTTTCGACTCAAAGCACCAACCACTTTATTTTTCTTTCTTGGATGATAATAGATCGTGTAATAATAATCCTTGATTAACTCCAACCATCTCTTATGTCTCATATTTAATTTTTTCTGAGTTAATATATACTTTAATATTTTGTGGTCAGTATATATTTCACATATCACTCCATAAAAATCGTTCCTCCAAATTTTTAATGCAAAAAACAGACTCTAATTGAAATTCATGTGTACTGTAATTTAACACATGAGATTTCAACTATTGTGAAGCATAAACAACTACCTGATGATTCATCATTTGGACACATCCTAGTCCTTCCAACGAACAATCACTGTAGATTACAAACTCATCATTTATGAAAGGCAATGCCAAAACTGATGCATTCACCAACCTTCTTTTCAATTCATAAAAAAATCATCTCGTTATTTTTTCCATATTAACACAACACCTTTTGAAGTTAACATAGTCATTGGAATAGATAACCGTGAAAAATTCTCAACATACCTCCAGTGATAACCTGCCAAACCGAGAAAATTATGAATCTCAGTTATATTTGTGGTCCTAGAAATTCATAAAAACTTTTAATATAGTAGTATCAACAGTTATTCCATTTTCTAAAACAATTTAACTAAAGAACATGATTTGTTTTAACCAAAACACACACATGTCGAATTTTCCAAGCAGATTCCTTTCTTATAATGTTTGCAAGACAACTTTCAAATGAATTTCATTTCCTCTATACTACTATAATAACCCAAAATATCATATATAAACACAACCTCCATTTATCACTTGATTCAACTGACCTATAACTGCTACCAAATATATTTTTTCTGTTTCTGACCATCTATGGATTCTGATTTAGAAGGTCATTTTCCTTTGTATGCCTTCCCAGCATAGCTTCCCTATTCCTCTATGAAAAATCTTTATAAAGACACAAATATCTTAGGTGATTCTACATGGTAATGTATAAATGCTATATCATTTTTATCTTACAATAAATTAAAAATAATTTATGGAGATTAATTTAATAATATCATTTCTCCTAAATTTTTCTAAACCGACCGTTGATAACAACTGTAAGGACCTGACCATAAACATTACACAATATTTATTAAGTTAATAATTCATATTGAGGATCTTTTCTGGTTTAGTTTGTTATAGAATTAAGCCATAACTAACAAATTATATATCAAAAATTACAAAGTTGACACTTTTACTCAGTGTCAATTTTTATCCTAAAATACAAATTCTTAAAAAAAAATTCATGATATCAATCTTCTTGAGTTATTCCTTTCTCTTAACCTTCTATATAACCTATGAAAAATATTTCAAAACATGGGATGAGCATAAAAATAAAATAAAGGGGTATAAAATAAAGAAAGGAAGCATTGGTTCGTCAATATGTACGAAACATAAATGTAAAGACACTTAAAATTCAAGGAAATTTTTTTCTTAATTTTGTTTGGAATTTTACAAGAACGCAGTTTCTGACGGCACCTGATTCTGAGGCCCGGTGTGCCCGGAATCATTTTCCGAAGATTGGCTCAGGTACGTTCAGTGAACGAACGAGCGAGTTTTTCTAAATTTTGAATTGGTTCTCAGAATCAAATTCTAAGGGCACAGATGGAATCAAAGCACCGGTATTTGCTAAGAAACACCTTTTCCGGAGTTGCGTTTGCTCGGGTGTGGTTTTTAATTTTTTGGGGTGATGTTGAGAAATAAAATAAAGGTGGTGCGACACTTTATTTTATTTCACTTAAAGCCATTTAAATCTACTTAATCCAAGTTATGCAGATAAGGTTGGACCCACGATATCCTACCCACTTGGTAGGATATTTGTGAGGTGGGGTCCGCACAAGCCCCACCGTTTCTTCTCCTCTAAGTAACACACCTGCGAAAACCTCTTTTAAATAAAGTCAACTGGTGCGTTTTATTAAATTCTAACACCCCTATTAATTAGGCAGTGAAGTCGTTACAATTAATTCATCGAATTAACTGTTCGTTTCTTAACATTGAAATTCTAATTGTTGGCATCAGAAATGAAATAAGACCAACACTTGTTTTACTTGAGGGTTGCATGTTGAGAGGATTTGGAGAAACCCTAAATCTTAAGATCATCATCCTCCTTCGCGAAGAACGCAAAGAACGTGAAGAACGTGAAGAACGCCGGCCTCCGGCGAAGGGAGACGAAGAACACCGAACCATCGGAGATCGACGGCGCGATGCCGTGTACCGCGACGTCGTGTACCGCGACGCCGATGATCCTCCTTCCGTGACGTTTCTTCCACGACGTTCCTTCCCCACGACAATCTTCAATCAAGAAACTGATTTAAGTAGGGGATTACGGATCTTTTAATTCCCTTGTGAATTATATCCTCAACATGGATTTAATTGATGCAATTAAATCTGTGTGTTTTTAATCCTCGGAGATTGATGGTGTGACGCCGTGTACCGCGATGACAGCGACGCCCCTTCCGCGATGCGACGATCCTCTTCTTCCGCGATGGTCAATTCTGGGACGATCTCACATTCGACGACAACGTTGAGGTAGGGGTTTTATTCATTTTAAATCTTTGTGATTTATACCTGTGGTGTATTATTAAATACTTGTTGGAAGACTTTTAAAACAGCTAACGCGGTGAGTGCGGACAAATGAACAAGTCTGAACCCACCGCTCTTTCGTTCATGGTGTGTTGAACGGTGGACGATGATGAAGCTGGCCGCACGGGCGATGTCAGGTCCTCGCAGTGAAGGATGGACCCCGGGAGGGCCTTTGGCGAAGTCGGAATGCAATTCTGACTACCGGAACTCGTCCGGGGGTCCGCGGGGCAGCCCGCCGGGGGCACCCGACGCGCCGCTAGAAGGAGCCGCCGCGGCCGAAGCCGCAGCGGAAGGGCACGATTCTGCAACCGCGCAGGACCAGAGGGGGAAGGGATGCGGCAGCCGGCCACGTCCGCTGACAAGGGCGGCCCCATGCGGGGTTGCGGTCTCTCCATGCGGGGGCAGCACGCCCCCCACTTCGCTCGGCCGTAACGGCTGAGCCGAACCGCTGGCCACCCGGCCATCGCCAGCCGGGTCGCGCCCAGGCCGGGCCGGGTCGTGCCCAGCTGGGTCAGCCCCGGACTCGGAACGGGTCGACCGGGTTTGGGCCAACCCATGGGGGTTGGGCCGGGTCGGTCCGGGCCCAGACCCCCAGTTTTCGGACCCATTTTGGTCTTTTGCCCATATTTTGGGCTACGGACCTCTGATCGACACAGCCTCAGCGGCGATGTGATTCTAGGATCGAGATGGTTGTTTTGATATATTACAATCAAGGTTTCAGAGTACTTTGGGTTCAGCCGGGTTGGTTCGTACACGAAACCAACCGGGCCCTCAGAGCGGAAACGCTCGTAAGTTTAGCTCCGGACGTCCAATTGACGGACCGTCGACTTTGCTGGATTCCTCTTAGTGATACGGATCTTTTGGCTTACTCCACCCAAGGTTTGGATGCAGGTGGAGTATGGTCGGGTTGGTTTTGACTTAAAAACCCAACCGGGCCCCTGGGATGAAAAAGCCAATAACTCTCAGACCGAGCGTCTGATTGACGCGCCTTCTGTGACGTTGAGTTCCTGTTGACGATACGGAACTTTTGGATACATCAACTGTAGACTATGTGTTAGTTGATGTATCAGCCCCTCAGCTCGTGGATCGGACCCTCCCGAACGAGCATGCTGTGTGTGGGAACCCTAGAGCTGGGTGCGTCTGCGACGACAATGAAGACAGTACGGGAATCCTCCGTGGGTTCGGTAGTGACCACTACAGTACTTTTTGGGATACATCAACTCCGTACTACATGTCAGTTGATGCATCGACCTCTTGGCTCATGGAGTGGACCCTCCCGAAACGATTATGCTGCGTGTGGAAACCATAGAGCTGGTTGAGACTTGACGATTGTTGATCGAACGACTCGGTGTGTTACGGATAACCCAGTGGTAAGCGCTTCGTTGTAGCAGCAGACCCACGGTGGAGGAGCGCTTGGTTGTAGCGGCAGACCGGCGATACTAAACAGAAGGAGTACCTCCGGAGGCTATGAGGGGGGTGCTTGGTTGTAGCGGCATACCTACGATGGAGGAGCGCTTGGTTGTAGCAGCACGGGGGAGCGCTTGGTTGTAGCAGCAGACCCATGGCAGAAGAGCACTTGGTTGTAGCGGCAGACCCGTGGTACTCAACAGAAGGAGTACCTCTAGAGGCTATGAGGGGGAGCGCTTGGTTGTAGAGGCAGACCCATGGTGGGATGTGATTGGTTGTAGCAGCAGGCCCATAGTACTTGATAGGTGGAGTACTACAACAGTACAAGGTTAGAGGGAAGCGCTTGGTTGTAGCGGCATACCCACTGTACTTGATAGAGAAAGAGTTTCCCAATAGCTATGGTTTCAACTTCATGTTCAATCCTGTGTGGGTCATTGCGGGGTTTAGTACCTACCAATCCTTTGTGGGTCTGACGGCTTAGATGAATCAGTGGCTACATCTGATCATGTCTATCGTCTTACGAAGTAGTATACCTAGGTGAGCTGAATCTTGTTTTTTTTCCTTTGTGGATTGTGTTGTGCTTTCTTGCGTGGACTGGGTTGTGATTTCTTGTCTGGACTGGGTTGTACTTGGGCTCGAAGGTTGGAGCGGACTGGAATTTGTGACTTAGGTATATGAATGGGAATATACCTAAGCAGTGTCGGATGTTGCTTCGTGATTGTATCTTTCCTTTGTGGATTATCCTTTGTGGATTCTAGGAGACCTTCAGGGGTCTCGGGGTCCCTACTGAGTAGATTATACTCACGCCTGCACGGGCTATGCCCGCACAATGTTGTGATGGTTGCAGACGGCGGACATCACTGATCGTGGTTGAGGCTTGCGGAGCAGGACGGTACCTAGAGGTGGACCACTGGGTGAGACGTACTCGGAGCGGACGGCTGGACCTGAGGAGCTGTGGAGGCTATATGTACTCACCCTTCAGGTGGGACTTCCAGTGGGAGGCTCGACGTTGCGGATTTACTTTCAGTTGTTGTTTTCCATTACGATTTGTACTTTACCTTCAGTTTGGGTTTGTATTCTGGCCCACTTACTTTTCTGCACTTACTATTGTACCCATTTCTTACATAGTGGTTACTTTTACTGTTTGCTTACTTTGTGGTGTTTGTTTACTTTACAAAGGCAATTTATTCCCTTTTTTTACCTATAATTATGCCTTGGTGCTAGTCGCCAGCCCCTGGCCTATGGAAGGCGGGCTTAGGGTAGTCACGACACGGGCCCGAGGACGGGTCGCGACAAATTGGTATCAGAGGAGTTTGGTTCTACCGCAGATCTTTGGACTCTGATCTTTTTCTATGGGGAGTAATAGTGTTAGGCATATTGGGTGTGGTTATCAGTCCTTGGAGTCCAGTGTTGCTGCAGCGGCCGACGTATCCGTACACCAGGACCCTAACTTCTGATTTCTGACTTAATGCACGAAAACATTGATTGCATGTGTATTTCATGTTTTCTTTGTGATTACTTATGTTAGCTCACCAGGTATACTGTTTGATCGTGGCGCACCTGTTTCTTTTCAGGATGGCCCCACGACGGCAGCCAGCTAGGGTTTCGAGAGTTGAGCGTGACGACAGCCCGCCGAGCGATGAGGCCTCGGTACATGGCCCTTTGACAGCAGAGGCACTGGCGGTACCTCTACCCACCGAGCCATCGATGCTATTAGCCCCAGCTGCTGATGATGCACGTCGCCTTAGTGCAATGCACGAGTTTCAGCGCCAGTGACCGCCAAGGTTCCGCGGGGAAACGGACCCCCAGGCAGCCGAGGACTGGCTGGAGGCAGTTGTATAGGTTTTCAGGTTAGTGAGGACACCAACAGACCTCATGGTGATCCTCACAGTGAGCCTACTGCACGCGGCAGTAGGCATATGGTGGTGCCTGATGCTCCAGGTGCATGATGAGGCATCTCTTCTCTAGAAGGACTTTGAGAGCCTCTTCCGCTTGGAATTCATCCAAGCCACCCTCCGTACGGTGCACATCAAAGAGATTCTACAGCTGCGGAAGGGCAGCATGACAGTAGCCCAGTACGCGATGAGGTTTACCGATCTCTCGCTCTATTCTGAGGACATGGTACGAGAACCATTCTTCAGTGCCCGAACCTTCGAGCAGGGGATCAGGTGAGAGATCAGAGCTTCAGTTGTTTCTCACATCATTCCGACATAGACAGGGGTGTTGGAGCGATCCCTCTTAGTGGAGAGTTTCCTTGCTGAGTAGTCTCCAGCAATAGGACCCTCCACTAGCCGGCATGCGGCAGAGTCTTCTGCAGCGGGTAGTAGACAGATGACGCAGGGGTCCAAGAGGACTAGACCTACAGGTGGTCGACCGCGTGACACAGGATCGTTTGTGTGAGGAACCCGGTGTGGACAACGACTTACCATGAGAGGACAGTGTTACTCAAGCGGCGGGGTCAGTCACATGGCTCGTGACTGTCTGACCCGCCATACGGATGACCAGCAGATGAACGAAGGACCTCCCAGGCAGAGGCAGAGGTTCGATCGAGGCGGTCCGCATGGAGTAGGAGACCGTGGCAGGGGAGTTGGCCATGTAGCTGGAGGTGGACGACACTTCAAGGTGTTGCCACCACCACCACCAGGATATCCACCCCGACCGCAGGGAGTTGGTGTGCATGGGAGAGCTCAGCTTCAGGAAGCTAAGGCCTACGATCATGGAGCTCCGAGAGTAGATGGACAGGAGAGGGACTAGCTGCAGACCTGGAGACTTTTTTTATGCTGCTTCTAGCGTTGTTGATGTTTGTTTGTAGATGATTTATGTCTTTGTACTTTGAGCTGTAGTAATAAAAGACACCTTTATTTTGGTGTTTACCTTCCTGTCCTCTATTTATGTTGTTAATAAGAGGTTCTGGTTTAAAAATCGTTGACTTGACCCTCACATTGAGATACCTACTGGAGGAGACCCAGTGACCACACACTGATGCCGACAGTGTGACTCAACCCTTGGAGGTGAGAGTAACAGTTGGATCCCTTGGTAGTAGCATCAAGGCCTTACGAAGTCATCCTTGGTATGGATTAGTATCATCCATGACGGGATTGACTGTATTAGGTGAAGAACGTGGTTCATCCAGGGGTTGAGACAGGATTTCTCTTCTCAGAAAAGAAGAAATCTCAGCAGCTCATGTAGGACCATAAAGGTACAAGTTATCCAAGAGCGGATGAGGACAGCTCAGAGCTGGAAAATGTCTTGTGCTGATAGGAGGCGGAAACCACTAGAGTTCGAGGATGGTGACCACGTTTCCTTACGGGTGACACCTTAAAATGAGTTATGGGGATGTGGCTGAGGTGACAAGTTATCACCGAGGTTCAACGGACCTTTCTAGGTCCTCAGCAGGGTAGGCGAGGTGTTTTACCACTTGACCCACCCATCTCAATTGCACCAGGTGCACGACGACTTCCATGTATCTCAACTGGGGAGATACGATCTCGACCCGACACATATCATTGACCATGGGAATATAGACTTTGATGATGGGGCGACTTTTGAGAAGGTCCCCGTGGATATTGAGGATCGACAGGAGCGGGTCCTACGTGGACGGTCGATTCCTCTAGTGCGCATCAGATGGAAGCACGGGAACCTCTAGGAGAGAACTTGGGAGCGGGAGGCACAGATGCGTGCTCAGTACCCACTTTTGTATCCCTAGTTTATGATGTATCTTTACGAGGACGTAAATCCCTGATGTGGGAGTGATGTAAAGACTCGTAAAATTTAACGAAATTTTTCTCTATATTTTCTTTGGAATTTTACAAGAACGCAGTTTCTGACGACACCTGATTCTGAGGCCCGGTGTGCCCGGAATCATTTTCCAAAGTTTATCTTGGGTACGTTCAGTGAACGAATGAGCGGGTTTTTCTAACTTTTGAACCGGTGCTCGGAATCAAATTCTGAGGGCACTGATGGAATCGCAGCGCCGGTATTTGCTTAGAAACGCCTTTTCCAGAGTTGTGTTTGCTCGGGTGTGGTTTTTAATTTTTTGGGGTTAAGTTAAGAAATAAAATAAAGGTGGTGTGACACTTGATTTTATTTCACTTATAGCCACTTAAAGCCGCATAAGCCAGGTTAAGAGGATAAGGTGGGACCCACAATATCCTACCCACTTGGTAGGATATTTGTGAGGTGGGGCCCACACGACCCCCACCGTTTCATTTCCTCTAAGTAACGCACCCGCGAAAACCTCTTTTAAATAAAGTCAACTGATGCGTTTTATTAAATTCTAACGCCCCTATTAATTAGGTAGTTAAGTCATTATAATTAATTCATCGAATTAATTGATCGTTTCTTAACTTTGAAATTCTAATTGTTGGCATCGGGAATAAAATAAGACCAACACTTGTTTTACTTGAGGGTTTCTTGTTGAGAGGATTTGGAGAAACCCTAAAGCTTGAAGATCTTCATCCTCCTTCGCGAAGAACGCGAAGAATGTCGGCCTCCGATGAAGGTCGACGAAGATCACCGAACCCTCGGAGATCGGCGACGCGACGTCGTGTACCGTGACGCCGACAATCCTCCTTCCGCGACATTTCTTCCACGACGTTCCTTCCCCGCGACAATCTTCGATCAAACAACCGATTGAGGTATGGGATTGCAGTTCTTTTAATTACATTTGAATTATATCCTCAACATAGATTTAATTGGTGCAATTAAATCTGTGTGTTTTTAATCCTCGGAGTTTGACGGCGCGATGCCGTGTACCGCGACGACAGCGACGCCCCTTCTGCGACGCGACGATCCTCTTCTTCTGCGATGGTCAATTCCGCGACGAACTCAAGTTCGACGACAACGTTGAGGTATGGGGTTTGATTCATTTTAAATCTTTGTGATTTATTCCCACAGAGTATGATTAAATACTTGTTGGAATTCTTTTAAATCCGCTAACGCGGTGGGTGCGGACCAACGAAAAAGTCTGAACCCACCGCCCTTTCATTTTTGGTGTGCAGAACAGCGGACGATGATGAAGCAGGCCGCACGGGCGATGTGAGGTCCTCGCAGTGAAGGACGGACCTCGGGAGGGCCTTTGGTGAAGTCGACACGCAATTTCGACCACCGGAACTCGCCCCGTGGTACGCAGAGCAGCCCGCCGGGGGGCCTCGCCGGCACAGCGGCAGGTGGCGGCGGCGCCCGGCGTGCCCCCGGAAGGAGCCTCCATGGGTGAAGCCGCGGCAGAAGCGCGTGGTCCTGTGACCACGTGGGACCGTAGGGGAAAGGGACACAGCAGCCGGCCGCGTCCACTGACAAAGGCGGCCCCATGCGGGGCCGCAGTCTGTCCATGCGGGGGCAGCGCGCCCCCCGCTTCGCTCGGCCGTAACGGTCGAGCCGAACCGCTGGCCACCCGGCCAGTGCTAGCCGGGTCGCGCCCAGCAGGGCCAGACCCGGACCCGGGTTGTGTCGACCCGGTTCGGGCCGACCTAGGGGGGGTTGGGCCGGGTCGGTCCGGGCCCAGACCCCCCGTTTTCGGACCACTTTCGTTCTTTTGCCCATATCTTGGGCTACGGACCTCTGATCGATGCACCATCCACGGTACTGCGATCCTTGGATCGAGACGGCCGTTTCGATATATTATACTCAAGGTTTCGGAATACTTTGGGTTCGGCCAAGTTGGTTCATACCCGAAACAAACCGGGCCCTCAGAGTGGAAACACTCATTACTTGTGCTTCAGACGTCCGATTGACATACCGTCGACTTTGATGAATTCTTATTAGTGAGATTGATCTTTTGGATTAATCCTCCCAAGGTTTGGATGCATGTGGAGTAAGTTCGGGATGGTTTTGACTTAAAAAACCAATCGGGCCCCTAGGACGAATAAGCCAATAACTCTCAGACCGGGCGTCCGATTGATGCGCCATCTGTTACGTTGAGTTCCTGTTGACGATATGGAACTTTTGGATACATCAACTCCGGACTATGTGTCAGTTGATGTATCATCCCCTCAGCTCATGGAGCAGACCCTCCCGAACGAGCATGCTGTGAGTGGGAACCCTAGAGCTGGTTGCGTCTGTGATGACAATGAAGACAGTACAGGAATCCTCCGTGGGTTCGGTAGTGACCACTACGGTACTTTTTGGGATACATCAACTCCGGAATAAATGTCAGTTGATGCATCGACCTATTGGCTCATGGAGTGGACCCTCCCAGAACGAGCATGCTATGTGTGGAGACCCTAGAGCCGGTTGAGACTTGACGACTGCTGATCGAACGACTCGGTGTGTTACGGATAGCCAAGTGGGAAGCGCTTGGTTGTAGCAGCAGACCCACGGCGGAGGAGCGCTTTTTTGTAGTGGTAGACCCGCGATACTCAACAGAAGGAGTACCTATGGAGGCTATGAGGGGGAGCGCTTGGTTGTAGCGGCATACCTACGACGGAGGAGCACTTGGTTGTAGCAGCACGAGGGAGTGCTTGGTTGTAGCAGCAGACCCACGGCAGAGGAGCGCTTGGTTGTAGTAGCAGACCCGTGGTACTCAACAGAAGAAGTACCTCTAGAGGCTATGAGGGGGAGCGCTTGGATGTAGTGGTAGACCCATGGTGGGAAGCACTTGGTTGTAGCAGCAGGCTCTCAGTACTCGATAGGTGGAGTACTACAACAGTCCAAGGTTAGAGGGAAGTTCTTGGTTGTAGCAGCATACGCACTGTACTTGATAGAGAAGGAGTTTCCAAATAGCTATGGTTTAAACTTCATGTTTGATCATGTGTGGGTCATTACGGGGGTTAGTACCTACCGATCCTTTGTGGGTCCGATGGCTTAGATGAATCAGTGGCTATATATGATCATCTCTATCATCTTACGAAGTAGTATACCTGGGTGAGCTGAATCATTTTTTTTCCTTTGTGGATTGTCTTGTGCTTTCCTGTGTGGACTGGGTTGTGATTTCCTATGTGGACTAGGTTGTACTTGGTCTCGGTAGTTGGAGCGGACTGGAATTGGTGTCTTAGGTATATGTATGGGCATATACCTAAGCAGTGTCGGATGTTACTTCGTGGTTGTATATTTCCTTTGTGGATTATCCTTTGTGGATTCTGGGAGACCTTAGGGGGTCTCGGGGTCCCTACTGAGTATCTTATACTCACCCCTACGCGGGCTATGCCTGCACTACGTTGTAATGGTTGTAGGTGACGAACAGCACTGATCGTGGTTGAGGCTTGCGTTCAGGACGGTACCTAGAGGTGGACCACTGGGCGAGACGTACTCGGAGCGGATGGCTGGACCAGAGGAGCTGTGGAGGCTATATGTACTCACCCTTCAGGTGGGACTTCCAGTGGGCGGCTCAACGTTGTGACTTTACTTTCAGTTGTTGTTTTCCCTTTCGAGTAGTACTTTACCTTCAGTTTGGGTTTGTATTCTGTCCCACTTACTTTTCTGCACTTACTATTGTACCCAGTTTTTACTTAGTGTTTAATTCTACTACTTGCTTGCTCTGTGGTGTTTTTTTACTTTACAAAGGAAATTCCTTCCCTTTTTTTACCGGGAATTACGCCTTGGTGCTAGTAGCCAGCCCCTGGCCTATGGAAGGCGGGCTTGGGGTAGTCACGGCACGGGCCCGAGGATGGGTCGTGACAATAAACTCTTTAACATAATTCATGATATCATATGATATATGAATAACACATAGAAATAAAAAATCATAAAGGTAACTTGTGATATCCATATCAAGCATACATTTTAGCTTTTATGTCTACATAGGGTGTTATATTTGAAATACCCATCAAAGTATATTCTATAAATCTCTTAAGAGAACCTATACTGTTTACCTTCGTCATGTTACCCAGTGCATTGGATAGCTATCTCAGGGAAACCTGCCCTAGGTTTATCGCATAACCACCCGTATACGTAGAAAATGCCCAATAACCATAAAATATTCATAACACATAAATCAAGAATAATAGGAAGATAATATTTCTAAATTATTGTCACAATATATCATTTTGATATATTGAAATAATCAATTCATTATCAAACCATTTTCAAAACCATTTAAATCATTTAATAATGATATTTTGGAACAAAATAGTCCCATACCACTTTGAATATTTTGAAAGAAATATTAATTTCAAAACATTCATATCCATATAAATAAAACCATAAATCCATTTTTAAAACATGGACATTTAATTAAAGAATCTATAATAACAAAAAAATCAAAACATTTAAATTGATATTTTTGTTAAAGGGTATATAACCAATTGATAGATGCTTGAATACAAATAACTGAGGAATAACATTAATCAAATTTTATAATATCATGAAAATAATGATATTCCTTATATAATATGTCATTGGGAGGTTTATACGCCATATATATGAGAATTGGTGTATAACAACAAATAAGTCTCCATGAAATTTAAATAGAGAAAACGTCCCTTTAAAATATCATATCCTTATAATAATGACAAATCAATCACATAATTATGTGTGAAAAATAAGAATACACCCAATATATGTGGATATTATGTGTAAAACAATCAGATTTAAATCAAACATATTTATAGAATGATATAATCAGGAAGTATAATTTTAACCCAAAGAATTGAAATTGGGTTAAGAAGTTCTCTTACAGAATTTCGATAGTCTAACAGCGTCACATTAAAATTCAGAAAATGAGTTGATGAGAGAGAAAAGGGTCTCTAATCACAAGTAAATAAATTTTATATCAATAAGGATATATAAGAACATATCCCAACATATGAAAATGGAAAAATAAAAGGCAAAACATAAAATAAGTCTTTGATTGGGAGAGGAGAGTGAAAGGTTCCCTTACTAATTTGGTAGCTTACAAAGCCTACACCACATGAAAGATGGATTATACAATGAAGATTTAAATACACATTAATTAATATATATTACATAAATAATATAATCATGGGCAGGAAATACACCACGAAAATTTATATAGTGGAAATATATCATGAATCTCTTTGGAATAAAAATTGACATTAAAACCCCTTTCCACATCTCAATCAATCACTCGTGTGACCAAAAGTTAATAACCACCAAATTAATCACAAAATATCATGAAAATAAATATAATCATGATAATATATATCAAATGGATTTACACAATACACCACATGCATTAAATACGTGGTGACCAATGTAAATATCACGAAATTTAAAGTGAGATAAGAAACCCCTTACCTCATGTCCTACATGACCCGTTCGTTCTTTAATATCCTAAATAATAAACATAATATATTTTTTACATTCTTAGTATCCTATTTCAAGTTTATTATTCCTTTTATATCACTTATTAACATGTTTTAACCATTATGCAATCATTTATGTTTATAATTGTAGATTTTTCGATATTTGGTACTGGGGTCCAAAATGAACTTCTTATAATTATAAGCTGTTCATGTGGTCAAAAATATATTATCTCAAGAATTATATTCATGATTTAGATATCATATATATCATATATATCATGTATATATTTTTATTTATAATAGTACATAACATTTGGAGGTAAGAAATGAAATGCTCCATTCATGGAGACGGCAAGCCGTATGTACGCATGAACACTAATCCCTTTTATACCTCATATTTTAATTGAATGAAAATGTAGTTATACATAGTTAAATTATAATTCATTTATAATATCATATATATAATTTTCGTAACTCTATACTTTATACATTCCACATTTGGCATGAACGAGTCAAGTCACTTTGAGGGAGTGGTAGTCCCCACATCCTCAAATGAAATTATAGCATTACCCATTATGAAAACCATAAAAATAAGATATAAATGAAAAATGATGAATTATAGAGGCAATATTAATTTAATATATACCACATATAAATACATTTTTATCTTAATGGCCATCATAAAAGGTATTGGATAATATTGAACAATAATCGTTTCGTGAGGTAGTAGTTCATCGTCCAGAGAAACAATATGTTCTTTAACCATTAGATGGAAGTGTGTGTAAGTGTAGTTCGAATACATCTCAAATCAAAATCCTGTTATATTTAGGATACTGTTTTTTAAGAAAATAAATGAATAAAAATACTATAGGGTGTTGGATAAGTTAAATAAAATAATAGAACTTAAGAGAAGACGTTACCTATAAATTGGGTAACTAACTTTGGTTTGAACCAAAAATATTTCATGAAGTTCCCTTTGCATAAAGTAAAGATTATTGGTGTAAGATAGAGACATTAAGATATTATTTGTGTAGAGGTTGGACGAGCCAAGGTTCTTGAGAGGTGTGGGTAATGGGTTAGAGAAGAGAGATTTTTTTAAGGGGGAGGATGGGCTCTTAAGAATGTTTGAAAATATTATTTTATTATATAATGATTTTGGGTTTATTAAGGTAGAATACTTATTAAAGTCAAGATAATATGACTCTTATTAAAAATAAATTAATACAATAACAATTGGATAGTTTTTGGATATTTTTTTAATCTTTATAATCTTATTTATTTAAATCATTCATTAATGAGGTAAACACTGCATTGTTATTGTGTCAAAAATGATTTTATTTATATGATGTATAAAAATTATAAAAAAATAGTATGATGTAGGAAACATTATTATATTTAAAATTAATGTTTATAGTCAAATAGATAACCCATATAACCCCATGTAATAATATATTGAATTGAAGATATATGTTTAGGTCATTTTTCTCATTACATTAAATTAACTAATATAAAGTGTCATTATCACTCTTATATTGATCTATGGGGTCCCAAAATCGTCCCAAAGATGATAATGGTTATAAATGTAACAATAAATAGATTTAGGACACACACGTTTGGTTAATTTAATATTATTATAATATTATTTTTACCTAGAATTACCCTATTTACCTTTAACCGCATTAAAAAAATTCAAAAGTTACTATTTAAAAAAATTATCTCCATTTTATTAAACTGAATTTTACTTAATGATAATAACCATGTATGTCTAATTTTTGAAATTTAATTCACAGAAATAGTAAAATTTAATTTAAAAGAAGATGTTAGTTTTTAACTACTACTCATTGTTTTCACTATTCATAAAACTTGATGTTTTTCAAGGAAATTAACAAAAATTCAGCCTAAGCTATATTTTATATTTGGAATTCAAAAATGATGCCTATTTTACCAAATTAAAAACATTGAAGTTGAATTAAATAATTTAAAATTAATTTTCATGTTCAAAACAAAAAAGCATTATTTGAAGAAATAATTATTATTAATTGATTGACACTTGTATATGTCCAATTTCAAATAAAATTACATGAAATGACGAAAAATGGATTAATTTATTAAAATATAATCTAAATAACCTTTAAACCCAATTAAAAATATAATCAATCCATATAAATAAACTATATTAAAATCCAGTTTTAAATTGAAATACATTATTTTTCACTATTCATAAAAAATAATTTATCATAAAAACACTTGAAATTGACCAAAACTAAATTTTGATGTCCCATTTCTAAAAAAAAGATTTCATTATATAAAATGAAACATATAAAAGTGACCAAAAATATATATTAAAAGTGTTATCCATAAAAAGGTGATAAATCCACTTTTTAAAGAATATTAGAGTATTTATAAATATAATTAAATTCATTCACATTATAATACTTTATTTTTTATATGATACATTTAAAATTATTAAACAAACATGTATAATCATATTATAGTTAGTTATATTCCTTATCTCCAATAAAAGGCTAGTAATTAACTACCATGTAAAATAATTTTATATTATTATATTTCAGTATGACTCGGCATTATGTGCAACATTAGACTTTAGTGAAACATATTTTGGCCTATCAGGTACGCCATCAAACATAGAATCTTCGTTAAAGAAAAATTAATATTAAATTACAAAATATAAAAAAGTATTATTCTTTATTTACCTGGGATGTATCATCATGACTTCCCAATAAATAATAAGTATAACTAATATGAATATGTTGAGGAAATCATTATAATATGATTTTACGATTGAGGATTCCACTCAACAAATCATGGAACTATGAGTTAATATAGTAGGAATGTTATTTCTTCCAAAAAAACTTCAATTTTCTTGATGGGATAATGTATGAGTTATTATAAGGTAAAATAGATCATTTCCACTATAATGTATAAAATACATGATATTCTAAAACTGATGGTGAGGGCAATTCGGTACTAAAAATAGTTGGAGATTAATATATTTTAATTCATTTAAAATTTCGTGATATATTTGGATAATATAAAAAACTAATATTTATGATATAATTATTTATTTTAATGGGAGAATCAAATGGAATCATGAATATCACTATGATTCATACTTTATAGGGAAAACCTTATCATCGGTGTGAATATCCATTAATGTGATAGACACTTTGGAATTATTCGATATCATTAATGGAAAATATATATTTTGAAGACCTATATTTTTTAGTCCATTTCCAAATTGTATAATGGTGAATAAGTTCATCTCTCCTTAATGAGTGTGGAAGATTATATTGATGTCCAATATTTCATGTTATTATCTATTTCTAATGATATTTTAATGAAATATGGGGATATGAATGTTAATATCATCACTTTTCACAATAATGATCTCTATCAAGAGAAGGCAAGATTAGAGTGATATGAGATATCCAACACACTATTCACATGACGTATTTGAGTGTTGGAACCAAATAGGGTTCATTTGGCCTGATGATTTGATACATTGAGTTCAAGGATGTGACATCTCAAAAATTCAAATGAGTAACATTAATTTGATAGCCTCTATGGAATACGACACCAAACGTAGAATGAAATACAACCTCTCACGAGTTTATGATATATTTAATATTTTATGTAATTTTAACTTATTATAACGTTTTAAATTCACAAAATACAGATTTTTCTAGCATCTCATTAATCAATGAGTTTCTTCGATATCATTTGTTGCACATAAGACTGTGTTTTACCGAACAACAGTATATTTTTAAAATATTAATATTTAACTTAATAAGACATAAACTAGTTGTTAAATTTGTGGAAAAAATATTACTAACTTAATTATTATAATAAATATATTATATATCTAATAAACCTTTTTGATATCCATCCAATATATGTTATATTCATAATATAATAGAAAACCAAATTTATTGTATAAAAGCCTATCTTTTTATAAAAGAAATTTTACCTCCATTTTCTAGAGAACCTAATCTAAATCCAATTTTTGGATATTCTAGAAGTATTATTTTTTAAAAAAAATCATTTCCAAAATTTTAAAATAAAATATATCTAAGGGTGAATTTTCCGTATTTTTTTGAGAATTAACATTTTTAAAGTAATAATGAAAAATACTGAAATAAAATTGAATAACGTTTTTTATTGTAAATAATTTATACTATTGAATTATATTTTAT
This sequence comes from Viscum album, assembly GCA_963277665.1. Classification (NCBI taxonomy): domain Eukaryota; kingdom Viridiplantae; phylum Streptophyta; class Magnoliopsida; order Santalales; family Viscaceae; genus Viscum; species Viscum album. Next base: position 1,207,406,912 of record OY728141.1, read on the forward strand.
TTTTGTTTTATAGATTCATAAGATTAATTATACATAATTTAACCCAATTTATTAAATTTTAATCAATTTCACTTTGAAATTTTATATAAAAATATAGAAAACATTTGAACATTTTACTTCAAAAACGTCGATTAGTCGTCCCATCTGTGAGATTATTTTCAAATTAATTTATGTCACTTATGTGAATTTAAATTGGAATAATGTATTTCATAATTGTTATCAATATAATATATTTTTTTATTATAGATTAAGCATATTTGTTAGCAAAATTATTAGTTAATGTAATTAAAATTACTTACAGGGATTAAGAGAAAGATTAGCATACAAAGGACTATTCCATATACATAAAGCCCAAATGACCAAAAATAATTCCAAAATATATTGGATGTTCATATTTTGACATTTTCAACTATTTTATTGTATTTTCACTGTCATTAAATCTATATGACAAAGTAAAAATGTTTGTGTAATTCTCATTTAACAAATTTTCAAGAATTTCACTCCATCTCCTCTATAAAAAGGCACACACCCCTTCCATATAGTCACACATCTCAATCCATTTGGCTCATTCAAAATATACCCATATAATCTCTCAACATCCCTCCCCAAATTATATAACCCTCAAATTTTGAAAAAGAAAATAGAGTATGTCTTTTGGTATAAACCCAAAGGAGTTACTAGAAAAAATGGAATCCTTCTTCTACAATAACATTGGTTTCATTTACCTCACCACCCATTAAATTATTTTTATATAATAGTATTATAAAAATTATAATTTTTAATATATTTTATTTTTAATTATAATTTTTTTACCTATAATTTCACTAAATCATAACCACAGGGATACACAGTCATCATTCATGTGTATGAAGGGCAACCACTTTTTGATCGAATGTAATTCATTCAAACATATATCATCATTATATGATGGAATAATGATGGATTTATAATTTATAAGATACTTTTTATATTTCATATCTCTTTACGCTTCTTTAATTTTTTATATAACATATACTATAATGATTTCCATTTTTCTGAATATCAACACATCGTTTGTGGACGTGTGGACTACATCCCGTGAAAGTTATGCAATTCGTTGACACTACACATGGAATGCATAAAAGATGGTTTCAATAAAACTTTGTGAAATATTTTTAATAACTATTAGACTTTAATTATAAGATACATATACATATATATCATTTACTTTTAATTCTATTTAACACGACTATGAAGTTGAAGTAATGTTCATGCAATCTTAAGACCAACCATAACCATGAATAGTGCATTAAATATTTTTATCTGTAAAAATTATTTATTTTTATAATTACTTATATCATGAATATATATTATAATAAAATAATAATTTACCTTATTCTTATTATTAAATCTTGATCAACATAAAAGAAAAAAAAGTGAAAACATACTCGAAAAACTACGAAATTAACACAATAAATAGTGATGACAATGAATAATTTTTAACAAATAGGTAATAAAATATTATAAAAAGATAATATATGATATTAAAAAAATGATTATGGTTCTATTATATTTTTTTAACATGATTATTTTCCTTATATGAGATTTTACTGGATGTTCACCCAAATGGAAACCCAAGGTAATTAATTCTTGTCTCACATTTCTTCTATGAGGCATATTCCATTTTCACTACTTACATATTTTTTATTGTGTATATATATAAAATATTTTATTTAATATCATTAATAAATTTATATTGATTTTATTTATAATTTCATTTGAAATAATTTATTTCATTATTGTTATAATTCAAAAGTTACCAACTAGAAGTCGACGTTCATCTCTCTTTTTATATATGTGGGATAAATATATTATTCACCACTTACTTATTTTTTTATCTACTTTCAATAATGATATATTATATCATGAATCCATTTATATCCATGTTATTGAATGATTTACTTTCAATTATCTAATCTAAAATTTTTTATTAGAAAATTAACATTTGATAAAATTATCATTGCAATCTCTAATTGTTTTATGATTGTAGACATTCTCTTGAATAAATCAGTTCCCTATAATATTTTTATTATAAATTAAAATTATCTTAAATATCCATATTATAATTAAATTTTTTATATTAATTGTTAAATAGTATTCCACTTATACATACAGTGTTCACATTGACATGTCATTACTTAATGGGGAATTATTGATAAATATATAACTTTTATTCAATATCAGTATTTGATAAGCGACATTTTTAATGTATTTAAATCAATTATTTAATATATGAGTAATGATTTAGACATGCACTATACGAGTTGGGGACCAATTAATGAAATACCCTAGATTCACCAATTCCTTCATCAAATTAAAATTAGTTGGTGACAAACCCCTCAATGTTATTTCCATGCAGAATAGACGATATTTTTCCCACAAAATTATACTGTCTTCTGTATGGTCATGATAATAGTTAGATAAAACATCTTTTTAAAGGTCTTTATGGTAAAGGTAATATGTTCTTGGGATATATGAAGATATATTATCAATCAGTTATGTTATTGAGAATTCTGTTGTTATTTTTATTATCCTTGGTATTTTATATTTTACATTATCTATGGAGGAATTTAAATTCTCAGTTGATTGGATTAATGGAATGTGTGTAGAATTATTTACCATTTCTAATTAATTGTTCATAATTAAATTATTTTAAATGGAATATATATTTAGTTATTTAACCTTACATATTATTTATAAACTTCCTTCTTTGTATATTGATTGTATATAATGTGTGTTTAGTTATTTATTTTCTTTGTTGAATATGCCCATTGATCAATTATTACTTCTGCAGTACACACCCTAAATTATGATTTGAGAACAATCATTTTTTTCCATTCACCAGTATTTCCTAAACATTAATGATAATTGTATACAAGGATATTATAAATGAAATAAATATATTATCCTTGAATAAAGTTATATTTTAATTAATGTATTAATCTATAATAGAAGACTGATGTATGTATATACTTTACCAAAAGTACATAACTTTTTGGTCCTTTAAGATTTGATTTACTAGTATCTTATTCCAAGGTAATGGTATTAATTCCTTTTATCCTTAATTAAAGTGTTTAGGTGATATAGTTTTTATTAGAGCATGTTTATTATCAAAAATGGGAACTAGATATAGGAAAACATAGATTGGGGAATGTAAACCTAAGATATAATTTGAGGATAAGTATAGAATAACATCCTATAATTTGGGTAAGGTAGATATTATGTGGCAAATAACATAAATATGCCCATCTCTACATACTAAAAATTGATGTGGTTATAGAAAAAATATACCTACAGGAAACAACTCTGAAATGGTGCCTTAGGCCTAACCTTTTATTTACTTAGTACATCCCAACATGAATTACTACGCACCAGGATTGACACTCCGAGGGGATATGATTAGGATAATTATTATATTCTTCACAAAACATTATAATCAATTTTAATAGATAATTATAATAATGGGACTAGGATAAACCATAGACCAAGGAAGTACCAATGTTGAAATAAAATGGTTCAATTATTTATTTATTGAATTTGTATTGAAAACCATAGATAAAAGATTATTTATTGATTAAGAATATACCATGGATTTCCATCATATTTATTTTTGATATAATATTATTATGGGTTTAGAAAAGTTCAAATATTATATCAGGTAACAGCATGTCAGGTCTGGAAATGTCATAAGATTTTAACATAGTACCAAAGGATGATATGGTTTTAACGCATACCACTAACATACACAAAGTCTTGGTTTACATTTCATCATTTTGGTTAAATAATTTTATGAATAAATATTTGTGATTAAAAAATAGCGTACATTTTTTTGTTTTAATGAATATTGAATTATCCATTTTGGATTTTTATAATAATTAGAGACAAATTGAATGACTTATTACTCTTTTATAGGGCATTATGTTCTGTAAATAATGTATTTTAGTACCTAGGGAGTCAATGTTATTATTTTAATAACCATTTTTTTATGGAATGGATAAATTCCAAATTTCTAACATCAAAAACAAATTTACAAATTATTCTTATGAATATAAAATTTTAATTTAAGTATATTTACATATATTATTAGGTAGTAAAAGAATTACTGAACATTAAGAAAACTGTAACGCCTTGACCCCTGTTACCTAGAGTCGGTGCATTATAACATTCCATTAGCCTGATTACAAAGAATCAAGTCTTAAAGGACCGATCAATTTAGTAGTCTTGTAAAATAGATTAAATACATGAATGTTACATTACACGATAAAAAATAAAACACAACATAAATTATCATTTGAGAACGCCATTAATACCCTAGATTAACCCTGAATATCAATCATAATACATTTCGTGGAATCATGGGAATATAAAACATAAGAAAGGGGTGAGATTTAAAAGCTCAGTAAGGGTAAGAAATGCAGCAGAAGATAACATAAACCATAATCGTGGTGAATAATTTAAAAAAATGCCTCTATAAATAATAATCATGAACAATTTATGGAAGGAATATGAGATGAGTAAATAATTCCATTACAAAACATATTCATGGGAATTAAACTAGTCAAATAACCACTTTAACAATCAACAATATTTTCATAATGAGGGAATGTATAATGCCAGTCATTCTGAAAAATTTTGTCAAGGCCTCAGCCAAGACGTCTATAAAAGATTAAGCCCTTGGCCAAAACCATATATCAAAATTGGGAAAGGCCTCTGGCAATTCAACTTCTAGTTGTCTCATGAGACCTACAGACGCACTGAGGAGCTATAGCGGGCTCCACCCATCACTTACTATGTCCAATAAATTCCTCATATGAAACGGTTGAAACATAACATACACATTCATTTTAAAACATGCATATGAAATGTCAATTGTTTAACTTAAACCGTGGATGGTATAAAAATAACACAATCACAGTAAAATATATCACAAAATATTCATTATAATATGGATGATTTGAATCATAATAAATAAACTTCAAACAAGTTTAAAATCCATCAATGGATGTTGATATAGAAGATAATGATTTTTAAAAAACTTTGAGGGAAATATCCCGTATTCATTGAAACATTTAAAAGTCACACATTTATAATGGATGTAATTTAATAGAGATTTTGATTCAAAGTTTCTCATAACACTTTGAATATTTTTAATGTAATTGATGTTTTAAAAAATTCTTGTCCATATAAATAAATCTTTAAAATCTTTTTGAAAACATGTACATTAATTAAAATTTGTTAGAATGATAAATATTTTAAACATTTAAAATGATGATCTTGATAAATTGACCCTCCCATTAAACCATATAATACAAATTTTCAAAACATTTTTAATATATATGGCTATCGATGATAAATATGTTCCAGTAAATACTTACACATAAATAGTCTCGGATAATAATGAGATTGAGGAAATAACCCTTACCTTACACATTCCATTGGTCATTGGTACATTTAACCTCCTGTATAATGACCATAGAATGTTATTAAATTATACCTGAATAGTAATCATATTTATTATATCATGCATTATTCATTTATTACTTTATTATATCCATTTAATAATGATATCCTTGGTAAATTAACATTTTGTGTAATAATCACTTTCTTTATCGTACGTGTTTTACCTTGTAATTCTTAATCCTGTCAATTAGATCATGATATAAATAAATCCAGAATAGAACACATGATTTATCATATATATTTATAACATAAATATGTATAATATATATATATTAAATGGAAAACATCATTTATGGAGACGGTATGTCGTACGTACGCATAAACGTTGTTTCTGTTTTCATATCGTATTGAATGGAAGTAAGTGAATAAGATATATATAAATATATATATATATATATATATATTAAATATAATTATTATTCAATATATTAAATACTTATTAATAATAAATATTTTTATAATCATCATTGAATGGTGAATGTGGAAATGAATCTCATCATGTCGTGGGGACGGTAACCCGTACGTACGCATGAGCGACAATATGATTCTATTGATGGTGAAATCGTTTATAATTTGATAGTATATTATATATAAATAATAGTTAACATATTATACTTATTATTTAAATCAATTTTACTAAATATTATACTCATCCAAATAATTAAGTGTTGATTTAAAAACTACACCACGACGTGAAGATGGTAAGCTGTATTTACGCACACATGGTGACATTATCATTCCTAGGATGTATAGAATAATGAATATGGTTTTTACATATGTATAATAACATCATAGTATGTATAAGGTACTGTATTTTTTATATTGGTATGGAAATAACAAATAAATAGAATGTCGAAGAATAATAGATATTTAAAAGAGGTGATAAAATAATTAACTCTTTCCAGGTGTTTCCTTTTGATTTGAACGAAAGGGCTCCATAGGTTTCCTTTCTAGGAAAATTAAGGACTCTAGGTTGAATTGAGGGAATTTGGGAGGAGATTTGTGCAGGAGATGGATGTGCCAAATTATTTGGAAGTGTGATTTTGAGAGAAGGGGAAGTTCCCTTTTATAATAGAGATGAGGGTGACTTTAGGAAAAGCTTGACATATTATTTTATAATAAAATAATATTTGGTTAATAATAGAATAAAAATAATTTATTTATAGGATAATGTGGTTATGGGTCTAAAAATTATCAACCAATAGGTTTTATACAAGTTTAGGTTACCATTTTCCTTTTTCTTTTATATTTAACTCTTAGTTAAATAGTTTAACGTTTACCATGTCTTCTTGTATTATTAAACTATATGGTTAATAACATTACTCAAAAAATCTAAAAGAATGAAATTTGGTTAATTAGTGAAATATATAATATGATCTTATCCCTTTGGATGATCCTTATATTTTTAGGAATATTATATCAACCAATAATATAGTATTTGTTTTAAAAAATTATTTATTTCAATTTTGACACTCTTTTGAATTTGGTGTTTGTGAAAGTAATAAAAACATTATTACTGCAAAAAAGATACATTAAATCAACCCTAAAATTCCATATTCACCTAGAAAGTTCTTGAATGTCAAAAAATCATTGAAATCGTATTTATTATAAAATTTATAATAAAAATTATTTGATTCTTTCATGAATAATGTAATAAATTTATCATCATTGTGTCATAAATAAATTTAATTATTTAATGTCTAAAAAATTACCATGATATAGGAAATATTTTTAGCTTTAAAATGAATTTTTATAGTCCAGATGATACTTTATATAACCCCTTGTAAAAATTAATTTACTAAAAGAAATATGTTAATGTCATTTTTGCCTTTACATTAAATTAATTAATATAAAGTGTCATTATCAATATTAAGTGGCTCCATGGGGCCCCAAAATCGACCCAAGGATTCTAATGTTCATTAATATTTAAAAAAATAGAAAAATAATAGATTTTACGGTAACTAGATTTTATAATAATAATATTTTTTACCCTTATTTACCAGATTTACCATTTAACCATGGTAAATAAAATATTTACTGACGTAAACACTCATAATGTCTAAAAATAAAAGTTACATTTTTACACAATATATTCCTCATGATTAAAAATATGTTATCCATTTTTAACGATACCAAATTCATAAGTGGCAGATATTAATCTAAAATTAATTCCCATTGTAAAACCAAAACATGTGTTGTTTTGAAATAATTACTATCAAAAGATTGACACTTTATTATGTCCATTTTAAATGTGAAATTACCTTCAACGACCTAAATTATATTAAATGATAAAAATATAATCTAATGATAATTTAAAACCACTCAAATGTATACTTTAACACAATAAATTATTTTGATTAAAAAAATTGCTTTTATTATAATTTTGTAATTTTCACTATTCATAAAAAATATGAATGTTATCAGAAAAGTACCAAAAATTTATCCAAACTAAATTTTTATATCATGATTCTGAAGAATAATTTAATTTGGTTATATTTAACATATAAATGTTTCAAATATTGTTTTTAAAAAAGGTTCTCTATTAAAAGGCGGTAAAATTGCATTTTTTTTAAAATACATCTTTTATTTGAAAAAATAAATTTTATCTTATATTATGTCTAAGAAACAAGTAATATAGATGTTAAAATTATATAAAATATATAAGATTCAAAATACAGTTAATACTATTTATAACTGCTTTTTTAAAGGCTAGTTTGTTAAGTTGTGGTGCGCTCAAACTCAGTATTGCGTTTAGCGCATGCTATTGAATTAATTTAATGAGATAACATACTATGAAATATTGGGGTTTTTCATTCTCACCTCATTAAATAAATTTCATCCTCATAATTTGAAATTTTTCTTTGAAAATAAATTGTTGAAGATAGAAAATTACCTTTTGTGGAAGACCCGCATTAGAAATTGGGTAAATAAAATTTAGTATTAATAAGAGGGAAAGGTAATGAAAAAGATACCACCAAATTATGATCTCTATTAGGAGATGATTTGTGGAAATAATAGACATATAGTTGGATAAAAAAATAAATATTTATAGGGATTGATTGATGTCATCAATCACAAATAAGGGTGAAATTTAGGGCCTCAAATCCATCAATCAATGATGATGTTAAATATCGTTATTTCAATAAAACACAAGGTATTAGAATAACACATTTTTGGTTTTCAAATACCTTTCCTAATGTTTAAGAATTAATTTATTCATAGAATAATAGGGAAAAAATGTACTTGAAAACTATATTTTTATTCATCAACTAATTGCTACCACAAACTCATCTTTCCCTCCAAAAGATAACAGAATTCAAAAAAATTCTCATTTATCCTAATTGTATAGGCTTAAAAGAATAATTAATTTATTACTCATCTTCCATAATATTTTAAAAAACTACATTATACTAACCAGGACATCCCATATACTAGTGGTTGGTAATCCACCCTTGTCTCCATTTGGTGGTGGGTTTAAGTCTTGCGGCCTTGCCAGACGTGACAAGTTGTCACCCGACCTCTGGGTTGTCCTATTTATGACAATCCTAAAATAATATCAACAAATTATTTGACCATAAAAATAATATCCAATGTTAAAATTAATCGATTCAAACCTGTAGTCTTATCCAAAATACATTTTTCCAATCTCAGAATTTAAAATTTATTAGGATGGTAAACATAATGAAGATCCATTTTATCATTTAATATCATGTGAATAGATTCATCATGTATTATTTTAAAACAATGTATCACCCTGAATTACCATAAAACCTTATTGACTACATTCATTCTCTCTTATCCCTTATAGAATATTTTATATACTCTTTATATCCAAAAATGTTGTAAACTCTAACAATTATGGAATATACAAATCATTAATCAGTTTCAAGGTAGTAAATAATATCCAATATAATATATCCAAATGAATCATATATTATTAAAAAATCACTACCTCAAAATCTGAACCTTATTATGGTTTATAATTCTCTCAACCATATTTTTTACTAAAAGAATTAACCTAATATTCAGTCACTTTTCATGGTTCTACACAATATCAAGTCCTTAATAAAATAGAACTGAAGTACAATCCTTTTATAATTAATAATTAATATAACATGTACATCATTAATACAATACTAAAATGAATCAATACACTAACCACAACATAAGAAATATAATTATTCCCCTTCATCCATGGTATTGTCATAAATTTATTATTATCTAATAACAGCATTTGGGGTATACTCTAATGATTTGGATCTTGCTTCGCATTGGGTCCCAACTCCTTGTAAATAAAGCATTGTACATTTGAAACCTTTTTCTTACCCTTACAATCACATACATGGTGTCATATTTCTCCACACTTATAAAAAAATAGCATTCCCATCAAGCATTTACCATGGTGATTTCTTTCAAAGTTATCACATATTATAAAATCCTTCTTTCCCCTCTTCCCTTTTTCCATCATTCTCTCTTCTATCCTTTTCTTATCATACGTCCCTTAAAATCCATAAGACTCAGAGAATTCTTTACTTATCTTATTAACACATGATACTATTTATTCATATGATGAGAATATGTAGAAGAATATTTACCTTTTAAATGTTGTCTCAATACTATGAATTATATGATCCTTCTTAATCTTCTGATCATGCGTATTGCAGGATTTATCATTCCTTATACTAGGTGACATTTCCTTACAATTTTATACAATAGGATAGTTTATGAATTGTAATGCATAATTCCAAAATTTTAAAATACCTAATGTAAATTGTAATGACTATGTATATAATCTATAATAATAAAATGTTTTCTTTGAAAAGTATTTACTCATAAATACTTAATAATGTATTGTAATGAAAATATTAATTATCCTAAGAATATCCCATGGGATTGTCATAAACAAGAGTGAAGAAAGGTATGTTTTCATGTACCAGGATATCTCTGGTCATGCTCGAAACTCTTTGTCAGAGTTTTCACTCCTACGTACATCTATGCCCGAGCCACCTCTACCTATTCGTATCCAGGTAGGGCTGTATTTCTTGGAAAATTCACCAAATATATACATTACCAAAATTCTAGGATGTTCTTCTATACTAATCCTAAATTTTTATCCTAGGGTAATGTGATCTAATCTAAGTATATCTAAATCTAGACTCCATGGTTATTGTTAAGCAACCTCAGATACCAAATCTAAGGCCATGTCCCCAGTTACCCAGAGTTAGTGCATTATCACATATCATTGGCATGATTACATAGATTCAAGTCCCGAAGGACTGGTCATTTTAGCAGTCTTGGAAAATATATTACCTACATGAAAGTTACATTACAACTTAGAAAATAAAACATAGCATCAATGATCATTTGAGAATGACCAAAATCCCCTAGCTTAACCCTACTTATCAATCCTAATAAAAATCATGAAATCATGGTAAAATAAATCATAAGAAAGGGCTGAGCTTCAAATGTTCAGTAAGGGTAATAAATACAACGGAAGATAACATAATCATTAGTCATGGTGAATAATTTAAAACACATTCCTTTTCCAATAATAAACATTAACACTTTATTGCAGGAATATGGGATGAGTAAATAATTCCATAATAAAACATAGTCGTGGTTATTCTAATAGTATAATAACCACATAAACCATCAATAATACTTTCATAATTAGGGAATGTATAATGTGTGACATTCGAAAACATTTTTTCAAGGCCTTGGCCAAGATGTCAAATAATGATTAAGGTCATGGACCAAACCATATATGAAAATTGGGAAAGGCCTCGGCCAATTCCACATCTAATTGTCTCATGAGACCTACCGATGCACCTATGAGCTATAGAAAGCTCCACCCATCACTTACAAAGTCTAATAAAATCCTCAAATGAAAAGGTTGAAACATAACATAAACATTTATATTAAAACTAGCATAAGAAATGTCAATACATTAACCATAAACCCTGAATGGTATAAAGATAACACATCCACCATAAAATATAACACAAAACATTCAATACAATATTGAAGATTTGTATCATAATAAATGAACTTCAAATATGTTTAAAATCCATCAAATTATGTTGACATAAATGAAAATGATTTGTAAAACTCTTTGGGATAAATATTCCATTTTCATGAAAACATTTAAAAGTCCCATATTTATAAAGGTTTTACTTTAAATGATATTTTTTAATCAATGTTTCATATGCTACATTGAATAATTTTAAAAGAATTAACATTTTAAAACATTCATGTCTATATAAATAAGTCATTAAAATCATTTTGAAAACATGGACATTAATTATATGGATTTAGAAAGATAAATCATTAAAACATTTAAAATGATTATATAGTTAAATAGACCCTCCCATAAAGCCTTAAAATACTTTTTTTGAAAGAATTTTTATGAAATGTGGGTATCAATGATAAATATATCTGAGTAAATACTTAGACATAAATAATATCAGAAAATAATGAGATTGTGGATATAACCCATACCTTGCACTTTCTATTGGCTGAGGGTACGTTTAACCTTATCTATAATGTCAATATTATGTTTTTGAATTATAAAAATACCATATTCATATTTATTATATCATATATGATTCATTTATGACATTATTATAACCATTTAATAATTATTTCCATTTTAAATTTACATTTTGGATAATAATCGCATTATTTGTTGTATCTGTTTTAACTTGTTATTCTTGATCGTATAATTTTATCATGATTTACATACTTCCAGAATATAACACATGATTTATCATATATATTTAGAGTATAAATATGTATAATAGATATATATATGAAATGGAAAATACTGTTTATGGAGACGCTAGGTCATACGTACCCATAAACAGTGTTTCTGTTTTCATATAGTATTGAATGGAAGAAAATGTATAAGATATATTTAAGTATATATATAAAATATAATTATTATCTAATATATTACATACTAATTAATAATATATATTTTTATAATCATCGTTGTATGGTGATCGTGGAAATAAATCTCATCGCATCGTGGAGACGTTATGTCGTACGTACACACGAGTGACGATCTCATTCTATTGATGGTGAAATAGTATGTAATTTTATGGTATATAATATTTAAAGAATAATCAAAATGTTATATTTATTTTTTTCATCAATTATACTCATTATTATAATCATTAAAATAATTCAGTGTTTAATAACAAACTACATAGGATGTTTGAAAGAGTTGATAAAATAATTACCACTTTTCAGGTGTTTCCTTTTCATTTTAACAAAAGGGATTCATAGGATAGATTTATGCTCAAGTTAAGGCATCTAAGATGAAGTAAGAGATGTTTTTAGAAGATTTGTGCAGCGTTTGGCTGAGCCAAATGGCATTGAAAGTATGATTTTGAGAGAAGGGAAATGTCCTTTTATAAGAGAGGTGAGGGTTAATTTAGGAAGAGTCTGAAATATTATTTTATAATTAAATAATTCTTGGATTCTAATGGATCCAAAATGATTTATTTCAACACTATGGTGGTTATGGTTCTAAATAATCTGAACCAATTGGTTTTGAAATTGTCTAGGATACCATTATAATCTTATCATTTAGATTTAACTCTTTGTTAAATAGTTTAACTTTTATTGTGTCTTCTTTTATTATTACACTATATGGTTACTAAATATACAATAAACATCCAAGAAAACCTAAATTGGATCATTAATGACATATATAATATTATTTAAGACATTTTCCTAGAACATTGATATTTAGGAATATTATTTCAACCAATAATCTAGTATTTGTTTTAAAAATAAATTTATCTCAATTTTGACACTATTTGTTATTTGGTTTTCTTGAAATTCATAAAACATGATTACTTGAAAAAAAATATATTTAATCACCCCAAAAATATAATATTAAACAATAAAATTCATCGATTTCATAAAAAAATTGAAATTATATTTATTTTAACCTTTATAATACCATTTATTTGATTCATTCCTTATTAAGGTAAATACTGCATCATCACTGTGTCATAAATAAATTTAATTATTTAATGTCTAAAAATTATAAAAAAATACCATGATGTCAGAAATATTTTTAGGTTTTAAGGAAATATTTATAGTCTAAATGATATATTATATAACCAATTATAAAATTTATTTTAATGAAGGATATATGTTTTGGTCATCTTTTCCTTTTCTTTAAATTAAGTAATATAAAGTGTCATTATCACTTTCAAATGGCTCCATGGGGTCCCCAAATCGATCCAAGGATTCCCATTGTTGTAAATTTATCAAACAATAGGAATTGAAAACATGTTATAGTTTCTTAATATTATAATAATAATATTTTATAACACATATTTACCAGATTTACCTTTTAGCCATGGTAAATAAAATATTTACAGAAGTAAATTCTAATAATGTATAAAAATAAAATTTACCTGTTAAAAAATTATTTAACTGCAGATTAAAAATATGGAATAAATTTTTCCAACTTCATAATACATAATTGGATGAAATAAATTTACAATTAATTCCTGTTGTCAAAACAAAAAATCATTTTTTTTAGAAATTATAACATTCAAATGATTGGCCCTTGTTTATGTCTAGTTTAAATGTGAATTACATCCAATGTCATAAATTATATTAAATGATAAAAATATAATATAATTATCCTTTTGAACTACTAAAATATATAGTTTAACACTATAAATTATTACGATTAAAAAAGATGATTTTAAATAAAAATTAGTATGTTTAACTATTCATCAAAATATGAAAGTTATTAGTAAAGTACCTAAAAATCATCCAAACTAAAATTTTATTTTATTATTATATAGAATGATTTAATTTACTTAAATTTAATATATAAAAGTACAAAATAATGGTTTCTAAAAAGGTTCACCATTAGAAGGTGGTAAAATTTCTTTTTTTTAAACATCTTTTATCTGAAAAAATGAATCTGTTCTTGTATTATGTGTAAGAGACACATAATATGGATGTTAAAATTATATAGAGTATATAAGATCAAAATTCAGTTAATACTATTCATAACCCCTTTTTGAATATGAATTTGGGTAATTTATGGTGCGATCAAACTCGTTGTTGCATGTAGCGCAAGCCATTGAATTACTTTAATGAGATAATGTACTATGAAATCTTGGGGTGTTACAAAAAGGATCATTAAATAAAAATTTGTTCCTAATGCATTCATTTTTATTAAAATGATGGTCTTTTAAATCATTATAGATTAATGACATTGAGGGTCTCAAATTACCAATTATCATTGACTTGTTTTTGATCGATGAGCCGAATCACTTCAAATAATTATTTACAGTCTTCCTCTATGAGCTATCTTTCACTTGGGAATACTATTCTCTTTTGTATAAACCTATTTATATTCTATTCTATGTGGCCATGGAACATCTCAATATCTATTATTATGAGAATTTTTATTAAATTAGTTTATGATTTGGGTTTTTAAGCACACTAATTTTAAGATTTCCAACCCTATATTTCCACTAATGAGTTTAAATTTTCAGAAAAAATTAATTTAACATGTGTACAATTCGTCACCCTAAATATTCCAAAAGTCTAACTTTTTATTCTATGTCATCTATGGAATATAACACAAAACAAAGAATGTGATATAAAATCTTGAGACTTTATGGTATATTTATTATTTTAAAAAAATGTATATATTATATAGATTTATATTCACACAATATTGAGGTAGCTTCTGTCACATGAGATGATGAGTTTCTTCGACATCATGTGTTGCATGCAAAACCATGTTTTACAGAACAAAAATATATTAGTAAAATAGTATTTTTTTTAAATAAATAAATTAACCTATAAATTAAATTATAGGTAGTTAATAGTATTAAATAACTTATTAGAATATATATATTATATTTAATTTGTTTTTAATATCCATTCAATATATTTTATAACAATAAGTTAAGAGAAAAGGAGATACTACTAAAAAACAAATTTTTTTCTAATGGAAATTTTACCACCTTCAAATGGTGAATCTATTAGAAATAAATTTTTTCCACAATAAGAAATTTTTATTTAAAAATAAATTTCATTTTTTATAGAGATATAAAAAATCTCTTAGGCTGATTTTTTATCATTTTTATGAGATGATTTATTTTTTGATTAATAATGAAGATTCTGATTTTAAATTGAAAACATAATTTTATTGTAAATTATTTATTTTGTTTAATTATATTTCATATTTGTTTTAAACATAAATTAGTTCAATTATAGATCAATTAATCCAATATAGTTCATTTGAATCAATTTCACTTTGTAATTGAATATAAAATCATAGATATTTTTTGAACATTTTAATTTAAAAAATTGCATTATCATCCCATATGTGGGATTAATTTCTAATAATTTTGTACCATATATCTAAATGAAACTTGTAGAAATTTATTAAATATTTTTAATAATCATAATTTATAATTTATAATCATTTCAACTTAGTTTCTTACCAAAAAAATTGGTGATAGTAATTAAAATTAATTACATCGATTAAGAGAAAATGTTGATTTACAAAGGAATAAAACATAAACGTAATGTCCAAAATAACCTAGAAACATTTAGAAAATAAAACATATACTAATATTTTGAACATATAATCCCATGTATTTATTTGTTACCATTATTTTATCCATGTTACCTGAAAAAAAAGTTGGTGGAATTCCTTTTTAAAAAACATAGAAGAATTCCACTTGTACAATATAAAAAGGCACTCGTCCCTCCCACCTATTCACACCTCTAAAGATATTTGACTCATAAAAAGTATACCAATAATAAGACTAAAAAATACCTCCCATAGTTCTATAATCATATATTTTTTTAGAAATCAACTCATTGAAATATTTTGGGAACAACCAAATAGAGTTACCCAAATTAGAGGTAACTGTCTTAAACGATCACTTTTATTTCCTCTACCTATAGAACCCATATATTTTTATATTAGTATATTATATTAAAATAATCCAAATAATTATACTTTAATATTTGTAAGATATTATTTTTGACTTACACTTCTACTCACATCCATCAAATGGGACACACAATCATCGTTCATGTATACGACAGACTAACACCTCACAAACAGAGGACATTTGTTCCTCCATTTACCATATTTCAAGGTTGAAATAATAATGTATTTTATAGTTTATATGTGATATATATAATTTTTATTTTTTTATTTTTTTCCTATAATTTTTTTTATTAACAGATACCTTTATGTTATCAATTTTTTGTGAATATGATAACATCGTTTGTGAACATGTGGACAACAACCTCCTCAATGTGATGTGATTTGTTCAGGCTATAAATGTAATGTATAAAGGATGTTTTTAAGAATCCTATGTGAAATAAAGGACATAAATATGATTCTATAATTATAATACAAATTTTAAATATAAATAATTCACTTTTAATTATTTTAAATATTATTACGAAATATAAATAACATTCTTGTGTTCATACAACCTACCATCCCTTTGAATGATGCATTTAATTTTTTATCTAAAAATATTATAGATTATTATCACTAAATATATATTTAATATATATGATATATTAATCATGATATAAATTATGTATAAAATTAAATCATGACATATGTAAGAATAAAAAAAATAAAAAGTCAAAACATAATCGAAAAACTAGGAAATTGACACCCGTAATAGTGAAGATAGTGAAGGATTGTTAACAAACGGGTAATAAAATATTATAAGAAGATAATATAATAAATTATAAACCTTATATTGGTTATGGGAGAAGTTATTAACTTGTTGAAAACCTTTATACACAATTATAATGCACATTATCCCAAAACTAAACACAAGGTAAGGGGTTTTTTCTAAATTTTTTCTTCCAATTATTTGATGTTTTAATTTACATTATCTCTTTCAAAGGGTACTAACTTGGAAATGACCATGTGATAAAAGGTATCTTTGAAATCTCAAATTATTTTGTGATTGTTAACATTCTCTTGAAACAATCAATTCCTTATGATCATTTTTATTGTAAATTACATTAATATTAAATATCTATTTTGTAATGTAATTGATATTATTATTTCCAAAACTCAATACCATTTTTACATAAAGTGTTTACCTTGATAGTTATTTTCATATAGGAAAAATTAATAATAAATATGTATCATTTTTTCAATAATAATATTTTATTAAAAAAATTATTTATAAATTTAATTAAAATATTAGATATAAGTGGAATGAATTATAAATTAACTATATGGGTTGGGGACCATTTAATTCAATCCACTCGATGTATTGGCAGTCTCATGAAAAATATCAGTTGGTTAAAAACCCATGAAGTTGTTTCAAAGAAAAATAGATGGTTTTCTATGAATATATTTGAAAATTCTTGTGACAGGTCGTCAAAGTATAATGTAAATATGTATTATGATTGGTCTTCATGGTAAAGGTATCATGTTCATAGGAAGAATGACATCCAACAATTATGGATTTACTTTATTGAGGATTAAATTATTATTATTATCCATGTGATTTTTTGTCCGACATTATATATGGATGTATTTTCTTTCTCAGATTATTAATTTAATGGATCATGTGTTCATTAATTTACGATTAAAAATTAATTATTCCATATAATTTTATTTCAAATGGAATGTGTGTTCATTTATTTACCACTGAATATTATTTATAAACAATTTTCTTTTTTAATTGATTATATAGAAGATGTGTTCAATTATTTCTTTTATATGTTATCTTTTCTAATTGAATCATTATTTCTTTCGTTGTACATACCCTTACTCACAATTTGAAGTCACCCTTATTTTTATACATTTCCCCATGACTCCTTATATTTTAGTATAAATGATATGCGAGGATACTATAGTTGTAAAAAATTTATTATTCTTGAAAAAATTATATTTTAATTAGTGTATTCATTTAGAATTCATGAATCATTTATGTATCCAGTTTACCCAGACTATGAAACTATTTATAAATTTGGGACTCTCTTTACTTGTATCTTATCCTAATGTAATTGTAGCATGAAAACAACTCCATGATGTTGGGTTCAGGGTGCAACACATGGCATCATTTGTTTTAAGATCCCCATTTATATGCACACATATCACATTATATAATCACTACCCATAACATTCTTTAGTTATTTTGAGAATTTTAATATGAGAAATAGAGATAAGAAACGTCTGAATCATCTTAAAATTATTTTCTAGTTGATAAATACATGTGGAATAGAAAACATGTTATTCATATTTCAAATTAAATGTTGAATAAGAATGAAAAGGCACTTAAGGATCATTCCATATCTATGGTTCATGAGAACAATCATTCCATGAAGAAAAATATACAGAGGTATAGAATGTGACATGATGTTGTATGTTATTCATTTGGAAGTTAGGTACATTGGAAGAGTAATTTCTCCCAGTCAACGAAGTAAGAAGAAGCTTCTGGTGTAGTCATTATTGAGTGTCATCTGTCAATATACACATGATGGGTATGGGATATTTACTTTGGTGCTCACATTTGTTTCCCAATATTTGAACTGAATATATTTTATAAATTTACTAGAGATATGGTGTATTTATCAGCTAATAATGGAGAAAGGTTGTCTACTCAATCTAATGGAGACTACTATCTCAAATTTCCATCGACATTTATTTTTGTTTTAATGAATATTTAATATGTTTGTGTGTTACAAAAATATTATTTCCATTTATTTTTTAAAAATTGATGGATTTATTTACATATTCTAAAATAATGGTTGCTAGTTTTAAAAATATTGAATATGATAAAGTATGGAATAGTTTAACAAATCAATTATGTATTAAATTATAGTAACAAAATATTGTAAATTGACATGAAAACAATATGTGTGACTAAAATAAAAATTAGTTTTGGAATAACTTACTTATTCACCTAAATGATAAGTGTTCCGCAAAAATCATTCAAGTTTTTAGTTTAAACTATTTTGAGATTAAGCCGCTTGATATATGTGACACTTTTTTACAAGGTAATATCACAAAACCACTATTTTTTTCCAAGATGAAAGGGCCACGTTGATTCAAGATTTGGTACACACTAATGTGTGTAGACTATTTTGAGAATTAAATAAAGTTTGATACTCATAATTTATTACTCTTACTGATGAAATGATCCAGTATGGTTATGCCCACTTAATGAGTTATCAGTATAAATCCTTTATGAAGATCAAGGAGTTCTATAATTTTGTTGGGAATCCACTTGTTGTGAAGTTAGTTAATCTTCAATCAGATAGACGTGGTGAATATCTTAACCATGAAATTATCTATATTCAATGTGAGTATTTTATACTATCTCAACTCACCCAACATTATAATCTATATTGAAATGTTGTTACCTAATAGAGGAAAAATACCATGTTAGATTTTGTATGTTCAATTATGAGAAGAAAAATTATTCAAATATCTATTTTTTATATGCATTACAGATGATATTTTATTGACTAAACATATTAAAAAATAAAACATCAAATTTTAATCAATTTGAAAAATGAACTGGAATGGAATTTGTTTTGTCACATGTTTGTTGATGGGGATATAATGTGTTTTCTATGGAGAATTGAAGAAAGAAATTAGAACCATGAGTAATGAAGTGTATATTTATAGAGTATGCAATTGAAATAATGGGATAATATCTATACATACCTTAAAACATGAATGTAAATATTTTAAAATAAGATATTTATTTTAATAGTGAGCACACCCTCAAAAAGGATTGTAAGATAAATATTTTCTTCGATGAAGATAATACTAAAAATTATAAAATATTCTATATAATAACTTATTCCATTATTTTTATTGGAAATGGTTTTTCTTGAAACACAAGTGTCTTATATGAGTGACAGACATGTAAGGGGATGAGAGAGATATAGATTTCTAGTCAATGATAATGGTGACTCATTGTTAGTGAACATTGAAGATCTTATTTCCTATAAGGAGGTAGTAGATAGTCCATAATATTTAATATAGAAAGAAACCCATAATTATAAGGTGGAATGCATGTATCCAAACCAATGTTTGGATTTGATTTATCATCCAGATGATGTATGTTTAATTGGTTTTAATTGGTCATTCACGATAATGTTGACATGGAAGCTAATGTGAATACCTATAAATAATGAATTATGGCTATATAGATTAGAAAACATAATGGAATTTATTACAGAATGATAATTTTTCTAGTTAACAAGTTTAAATCTGTTAAGTGTATGTTTTCCATGAATATTACCATTACTACGAGGTTTGAAAAAAATAGGTCAAAACAGATTTTCATAATGGGACGCTTCTAGAGGAATACAAAACTATTTCTTAAGCATCCCAATGCATTCATGAAATAATTTTTTAGATCTATATATTCATGGGTTTTACCATAAATGTGATTTGAATATGAGAAATGAAACTTTTTTTCTATGATCTGTGATAAAAATAAACATTTTTTAGTTTGCAGCATGAGATGGTAAGGGAGATGAATATTTTTTTGGTGATACCATCAAATTAATATTCAATGAAGGGTAAAATGACAATATTCAATCAAAAAATAATAATTATGGGAATTTATAAATGTATATATATATATATATATATTATTTTCATTTTTAAATTTTTTTAAAGATAATTATGTAACGAAAATTGAATTTTACATGATGATAAAAGTTTCGTTCATCAAAATTATAATATTATACAATGGTAAACTATTTTAAGAATTATAGTTTTATATAAGTTAACTATATCATTTTATGTATAAAAATGTATCCTATGACTAAAATATGATCATATTAATAGTTGATGAATAACCCAAGAAAGAATTTATATTTGTTAAATTATGTTTGGGAAAGGAAAAATTACACCATTAAATTTCAAAATTTCTAGAAAACACTCAAATAAATAATTATAATTTTACGTGTCATTTAATTTTGTTTTAAAAAATAAAACACTTTTACATGAAATGGGTCATGATTTTAAAATTACATATTTGAAAATTATTATTTTATTTCAATAGTAAATTAAAATATCTATTATTTTATTTGAATGATTTTTTCCTTCATTCCATTAATTTCAATTTCCAAAAATTTAATTTTTAAACTATGTAATTTTTTCCAAAATGGGAATCTTTTTTTCATATTCAAGGTGTAATATAAAATGATGAATATTATCATTTAATGTTCTTTTTATGTTTAAATTTATTTCAAAGATATCATTATACGCATCAGATGTTCATTAAGATATATGAGTTCCATTCAGGGTGTTGGTTATAGACAAACATAATAGATATCCATGACAATTTCATTCATGCATGTATAAGTATATATATATATATATATATTTATTTTCATTTTCATTTTTTTCAAAAGTTTAAAAATCCAATGAATATTATTTATTAATATAAATATAATTCTTAAAATGTATTATAAAAATTCATCACCTGAACTTTGTATACATGATATCGATCTGGGGAGTGGTACATACTCTCCACGATGGGTATTCCATCGATAAAATTCAATGTTATGGGTGGCGAAATGTTTTTTCGATAATTCAGGAAATTTCATAAAAAGCCACATGATTATTCTATAAAGAGAAATATTAATAAGCATTTTCAATGGAATTATATTTTAAAAAAGTGTATTCGGAAATAATAATTCAAATAAATTTTTATTTTAAATGGTATTATATATTTAAAAAGTGATTTCAAAATAATATTTTTAATGACATAATTATTTTCAAAGGTATTATATTTTTAAAAATATTTTTTGAAATAATATTTTCACAGAGAAATGTATTTCCAAAAGTATTATTTTGAAAAAGTGTTATAAAAATATTCCATTACATTAAATATGTATTTTTCAAAGGTAATAGTTTTTCAAAAAGTGTTTTAAAAATAAATTTTTTACATTATTAATTATTTTCATAGGTTTTTATATTTTTTAAAACCTTTTCAAAAGATTTTTTTCAAAAATGTATCTACTAAAAAAAATTCACTAGTTTTTAAAACACCTTACTAGTAAATTTTATGAACACACTATGTTATAAAACTATTAAAAGTATAATTTATATGGGTTAAAGGAGTTTAGCTCTGATTAAGATCTTGAACATGCAATTTCATATAAATACCTATTTATTTATATTTTGAACTATGATTTTTTGTAATGTAAATTATTTTTCTTATTAGTAATAGGCCTGAAATAATTCTCAAATACATAATGGATTTTATACTTTCATATTCATTTATAAGAAAATATAGATCATTACTTTGTATCATATCCAGAAGCACATGTCTCAGATCCTAACAATTAGTATCTTGGAAACAGTTTAAATAATTTTGGATTTTTGGAATTATCATTAAAGTATGATCAAAGAGATATAAATTTTCTTTTAGGATCTACGTAATTAAATTTATGTTGACACATAAGAATATTGGTTTTTTAGAAAATTAAATTTTCACAATTTTGAAAATTAAAATTAAGAATTCCCCAAAACATGATGATAAATTTTCGATAGAGATATTCATTTTAAGGTGGATTTAATGTAACACACATGAGTTTTAGAATAAATGTATTATTTTAAATTAATTTTTTCTTTATAAGTTATAGAATATGTAAAAATAAATTATTCATATTATGTATAACTACTTTATCAATATTTGAAATTATTTTGAAAATAAATATATTTAATTGATGTTAAAAATTTGGATGGAGAGATGATAACTATTATGACCTATAAACTATATTTTTTTTAAATATTAAATATTAATTTATGCAAAATAAAACATTATAAATATAATTAAATAAAATACCTATTATTTAAAAAATTATAATCATTATGATATATAAATTAAAATAAATATATTAGTATTATGAATATGTGAATATACCTATGTATATATTATGATAGAAAGATAATATATTAGAAATATGACATAAATAATATTATAACATAAGCCTGATTAAGGTTGATATGTTTTTATAAAATTAATATATTCATTGCTGAAAATGTAATCTGGGAGTGATACATGAAATATTATTTAGAAATTAAAATAATATACCAATATAGAATACAAAATAATAAAATAGTTAAATAATAAATTAAATATTAATATATAAACACATAAATATAAATATAAATTAATTGTTAAAATTATGGTTTTAGATAAAATCAAAATAATGATTAAACAAACATGAAATAAAAGAAAAATAATAATAAAATAATAATAATAAATGATTTTATAATGATTGAATAAATTGTTTACTGATATTTATTTCATTGAATTGTAATTTTATAAGTTATAATCAGTTTGTAAATTATTTATCAATGATAATAAAAGTTTATTTTTAGTAACAATTTTGAAATTTAATAAATGATTTATTTAATAGAAAATTTATTTATTTAATTTATATTCCTATAATATGATGATTATTTATGTATGATTATAAAAATTAAAAACAATAAAATGAATAAAATGACAAATGACAGTTTTATCTTCCCCTACAGACCCACCCTACCGGTGACCCCGCCCCGAGAAACAAATATTGTGGTAACTTAACTAGTGACATCATTGTCATCCTTGAAATACATTGACAACATCCAACTGTTGTACTCACCACCCACAACCACCATTATCTTATAAAGTGTCATCATAACTAGTCACATTCATCACCACATTCGAGAACTGTCAAATAGGTCATATTTCATCTTGATGGTGCCTCCTCATTTAATAATCACACCCGAGACAATGTAAACCCTTTCAACCCTATATTGACACCACAACATGTACTTACCTATCTCTAGGCCTATTGTATGGTTGGATGATATCATGATGATTTATCTAATATGATTTTCTAATTTCTTGGAGAGAAAGATAATATACTTTAATAATAGCAGGTTAAATATTATCACATATTGAAATAAATGAATGTATTAAAATTACGTGGTCATAGAAACCATGTCACAAAATAAATTTTTATACCATTATATATAAGGGTTTCTCTTGTATAATGTTTTAGTAAAAAGAATTATAATAATTTTTTATAGGATCTCTGATAAAAAAATTATCATTTTTTCAATTTGCAGCATGAGATGATGAGGTAGATGAGTGATTTTTGTTTGATACCTTAATGTTGATAATATATGATGGGGAGACTCATAATTATTGATCAACAACACCAATTAATGTAATATTTATATAAATATATACATTTATATATATATAAATTATTTTGAAATTTTCTTTTTTATTTAGTTTAACATTTAATGAAAAAATCAATTTTCAAAAATGATAATAATTCTCCTCAAGATAATTATCATGTTATACAATGCAAGATAATTTTAAATATTATGATTTTATATATGTGAATTGAATCATTTTATGTTTTAAAATATACAGTAATACAAAAATATCATATTATTCATGATTGATGTCGACACTAGAAAATAAGTTATATTTTCAAATAATTTTTGTGAAATAAAAATTACATTATTAAAAATTATTAATCTCTTTAGAACCCCCTTATTTAAGAATTATAATTTTATGGGTCATATAATTTCTTTTTCAAAAAAATAATTTTATAAAAATAAAATTTTCATTAATTAAAATTTATATAATCTCAAAGGATTATTTTTAATAAATAATAATTTAAAATTCATGTAACATTGTTTGAAGAATATACACTTTATAATATTAATTTATATTTTAAAAAATAAAATTATAAATTAAGAAAGATATTCAAAAATGAGATTCTTATTTTAATATTCAATTTATAATTTAAAATGATAATGTTTCTCATTTTATGTTCTATTGAATTTGAAATGAATTTTTAAGATATCATTTAATGCATCAGTTTTTCATTAAGATAAATGAATGCCATACATGATCATATTTTTTCACCTGCACAAAAAATATTACTGGAAATTTAATTAATCTATGTAAATATATATATATATATATATATATATATACATTTCTATGTTTTAAATAGACAAGATATTTAAGGGATAGTATATAAATATACAGGGAATTATAGAAATGTTTAAAAAAATTCTCTACATTGACATTGTGAACATGATATAGATCATGATAGTGAACATAACCCTCCATGAAGGGTATCTTTGGATTGCCTTCAATATTCCATGTGGCCAAATTTTTTTCTGATGTTTACATAATATTTTTTAGAAAATCATTGGATTCAGTTATTTTGAATAATATTAATAAGTATTTTTAATGGTATTATATTTTTTTAAAAAATTACAATATTTTTTTCAAATTAATATGTAACGCCCTGACCCCAGAAGCCCAGAGTCAGTAAATTATTATATATCATTAGTATGATCACAAAAGATCAAGTCTCAATAGACCGATTATTTTAGTAGCTTTGGAGGTACTAGATACATTCATAAGGTTTACGTTACATCATAAAATGGAAAACTACCACAACATTTTTTCCATAGACAACACTGAGATCCCATAGACTATCCATGAAGTTCAGTGACAATATAAATATTTGCATCCTAGGAAAAATAAAACATAGAAAGGGAAAGATTAGATTCTCAGTAATAATAACAATATAGCAGAAACTTTCATAAATAAGCACAAACATTTAAGGAAATGTATAAGACTAAAACAAAAGCCTTTTAAACCATAACTTCGGAATAATATGGAAAAGATAAAATCAAAATAATTCCATTTACATAATCACATAGATATTTTACTAGTTGAACAATCACATGAAATATCAATAGCAACTTTCATAATGATGGAATGCATAATTCCATACATTCGTAACCACGTAGTTAAGGCCTTGTTCCATGAACAAAAATAATATTTTGTGAAGGCCTTGTGCCAATACACTAGTATGTCTCATGAGACCTACCGATGCATCGATGAGCTATAGTGTGCTCCACCCATTACATACTATGTTTAATTCATTCCTCATATGAAAAGGATTGAACATAACATAAACATTCATATTAAAACTTACATATGGAATGTCAATACATTATCCATAATCCATGAATGGTGTAAAAATAACACATCCACAGTCAAACATATCACAAAACCTTCTATACAATATGAATCTTGTGTATCATAATAAATCAACATAAAATAAGATTAAAATCCATCAAAGGACGTTTACATAGATGATATAAAAACCTTTTTTAGAGAAATATCTCTTTTTTATTTTGAAATCATTTAAAATTAAAATAATGTTAAAAGAAAACATTTACATTGGAAATATTCTAATAATCTTGTAAGGGAAGCTTTGATGTTATTATAACGACATTAAAATAGCAGCACCCATCATATAAGTTAAAAAATACATTCTTACCTTAATTTTGTCAAAAGGTTTGTAAAGGACCTTGTTTGGAAAATGACAGAATGGTTCATTTATAAACATATTATAAAAAGTCAAACAAGGGTATAAATGAAATTAACCCATATTCCATTAAATAGTTAGAATGTTTTGAAATACACATTTAAGAAACATGGATGTGGATGATAAAGAGGTCCATGTAGACATTTCTATAAAAACAAACCCGGATAACAAATAGATTGGGAAATTAACCCTTGCCTTGTACTTTTCCTTGGTCGAGGGTAGGTTAAACTACTCTTCTTAGGGTTATTCCTTTTGATTTGATCAACAGGGCTCCATAGGATGGCTCTCTCACTAATGGAAGGCCTCTAGTATGAAAGGAGGACAGTTGATAGGGTATTTGGGCTGGGTTTGGTTGAGCCAAATGGATTATAAGGTGTGAATTAGAGAGAAGGGGGAGTGCACTTTTATAAGAGGGGTGAGGGGAACCTTAGGAAAAGCTAGAAATATTATTTTATAATAAAATCATTTTTGGAATATAATGGATCCAAAATAAATTATTTAAAGTAAAAGGTGGGTATGGGTTAAAAACCACTCAACTAATAGGTTTTAGACAAATTTGGGTCACTATATTCACATTATCTTCTAGATTTAACTCTTTGTTAAATAGTTTGACTTTTACCATGTCTCTTTATATTTTTATATTATATGGTTATTAAACATGCCATAAACTTCCAAAAGAATCCTAATAGGTTCATTAATGACACATATAATATTATTTAGGCCCTTTGGCCAAACCTTATACTTTTAGGAATACTATATCAACTAATAATATAGTATTTGTTTTAAAAACTCAATTATGTCAATTTTGACATTATTTAATATTTTTTTAAAGTCATAACAACATTATTACATCGATATAAATTCATTTAATCAACATTAATATTTCATATTCACCTATAAAATTATTTAATGTCCTAATACTTTGAAATTTTATTATATTTACTATTTTAAATACAATATATATGATTTTTCATAAATAAGGTAATTATTTCATCATCACCATGTCATAAAGAAATTTCATTATTTAATGTCTAAAAATTATAAATAAAATACCATTATGTAGGAAATCCTATTATATATCTAATAACTATTTATAATTGAATTGTTCAATTATATTACCTCATATAAATATTATTTTCTTAAAAGATATTTGCTTTTGTTATTTTGGTCTCTACATTAAATTATTTATCATATAATGTCATTATCACTTCCAAGTGGCTACATGGGGTCCAAAAACCAACACAAGGATGACCATAGTTGGACATGTATCATCCAATACGGTTAGTACATGTGTTAAGGTAATTTAATATTATTACAATATTATTTTCTAAACTTATTTTCTTGATTTACCCATTTATCCACGGTAAATAAAAAATTTACTGAAGAAAATACTCCTAATGTCTAAAAATAAAAGTTACCTATTTACAGAATTTGGAACTCCTGATTCCAAATAAGTAATCCATTTTTCTAAATTCAAAACACAGAAGTATAAAAACCTATTTTAAAATTAATTCATGTTGTCAAACCATAAAGCGTGTTTTTACAAAATAATAACTATCAAAAGATCGACACTTTCTTATGTCCAGTTTAAATGTGAAATTACATCCAACAACCAAAATATGATTAAATGGTAATAATACAATCTTATCATATACCTAAAAACAAAAAAATATAATATTTTATCACTATAAATTACTTTTATTAAAAAAGTTTTTTTAATTAAAAATAAGTGTTTCTCACTATTCATCCAAAACTAAATGTTTTCAGAAAAACACCAAAAATATAACCTAAGATAATTTTGATATTCTGAACAATAAAATGAAGTAAATTTTAAAGATAAATTTTATAAAATTTTAAAAAGTGCGTATTACAATTCATAACTGCTAGTTTGATTGGTCGTGATGTGTTGGAATCTCGAAGTTGCATACAATGCTTGCTATTGCATTATTCAAAGAGAAACGTACCGTGGAAGCTTGGGGTGTTACATTCTACCCTTATTCAAATTATTTTTTCGTTAAAATTTCTAGAATATTACTACATAAAAAGACTCTGGTGGTTCTTCATCATAAGTTCCTCGGGTTCCCACATTGCCTCTTCCATCTTACTGTTTCTCCATAGAACTTTTACCAGGCGAGTCGTCCTATTTTTTAGAACTTATTCTCTTGAATCAAGAACCACGATAGGTTCTTCACAATAATGAAGATCAGGTTCCATCTCTAACTCCTCATAGGGGAGTACATGTGTTGGGTCATACATGTATTTCCTCTACAGTGATACGAGGAACACATCCTGAACTTTGATAATACTTGGTGGAATTTCTAACCAGTATGCTACAATCCCAATTCATTCTATAATATCAAAAGGTCTAATGTACCTAGGACATAATTTTCCCTTCATACCAAAACTTAAAACACCCTTCCATATATATAACTTCAAGAAAACATGGTCTCTTACCTGAAATTTAAAATCCTTCCTTCGGTTATCGGCATAGCTATACTACCAACATTGAGCTGATTTGATGTAGGTTTGGATTACTATCACCTTTTCCATCATTTCCTCAACAAGTTCTAGGCATACGAGTTTTGTTTCACCAACATCATCCCAACAGGTTGGTGCACAACATATCTCTCTATATAACACTTAATATAGTGCCATCTGATTACTTAATGGAAGCTATTATTATAGGAAAATTCTACAAGATGTAAATATTGATCCCACAAACCATGAAAGTCATGTGAACTTGATCTCAACATGCCTTCTAACATTTGAATAGTACATTTTAATTTTCCATCAGTTTGGGGTGGTAGAAAGTGCTCATGCTATGATTATTATCCAGGGCTTCTTGAAGAATTTTTTAGAATATTGATGTAAAACGTGGATCACGATCCGAAACAATCGATTGGGGTACTCCATAAAGTCTCACAACACCATTAATATATAGTCTTGCTAGATGTTCAAGTGGTAAATCTTCTCTTATTTCAAGGAAATGTCCTGACTTGGAAAGACGATCAACAATGACCCATATTGCATTGTTCATTATAGGAGTCTTTGGTAGTCCCATTAAAAAGTCCATCGTAATATTGTCCCATTTCCACTCAGGTATAGGGAGAGGTTTCATAACTCCTCCAGGCTATTACCTTCCAGCATTCACTTATTGAAAAACCATACATCTGGACCCAAAATCAGCAGTCTCTCTCTTCATATTGTCCCACAAAATATGTTCCTTCAAATCCGTATACATTTTGGTGCTACCTGGTTGTATAGAGAAATTAGAACTATGAGCATCATCCAACAATTCCCTTTCTAGATTTGGTATATCGGGAACACAAAGTCTCTTCCCAAATTTCAAAATTCCATCTTCATTCACAAAGTCACTTCATCTCCCATCATTCACAGCACAAATATTCTTTTAAAACTCTCCATTATCATCTTGAAGACATTTTATGCTTCGTAATAAAGATGGTTTGGAAACCATTTGAAAAAGTATTGGTGATCCACCTTCCACGGTTATTCCCATATCCATCATTACAAGATCCATGAGAATAGGATCCCTTTAAACTGTTATCTTGTTCAAAACTCCATGATATTTTCTGCTCAGAGCATCTTCCACATTATTTGCCTTCCCCGAGTGGTAGTATATCATGAAATCATAATCCTTGAGTAGTTAATGCCATCATCATTTCCTCATGCTGAGTTCTTTCTTTGAGAACATATACTTCAAACTCTTGTGATCAGTATATATCTCACATTTTTCAGCATAGCGATAATGTCTCTATATCTTCAAAGCAAAGATTACATCTGCTAACTCAAGATCATGAGTTGGATAGTTTTTCTCATGAATTTTTAACTGCCATGATGCATGGTAAGTAACCATATAATTCTGTATTAGGACACAACCAAGACATTTCATTGAAGAATCACTATAAATAACAAACCCATCATTCCCGGATGGTAGTGTCAATATAGGATCATTGACTAATATTCTCTTCAGTTCTTCAAAACATTCTTCACACTATTTTGTCCAAACAAATTTAACCCATTTTTGTGGAGCTTTGTTAATGGGTTAGCCAACTGGGCATAATTCTGGACAAAATGTCGATAATAACATGCTAAACCAATAAAACCGCATTCCTCGATTATACTTGTTGGTACTGGCCATTCATGGATTGCCTTGGTCTTATAAGGATCAATATAGATTCCATCCTTAGAGACAATATGTCCAGGAAATGAAATCTCATGAATCCAAAATTTCCACTTGCTAAACATCCCATATAATTCATGTCTTCTAAGAGTCTTCAGGATAATGCGCAAGTGATTTTCATGATCTTCATAAATTTTGGAGTATACCAACATATCATCAATAAAGAACACTACAATGTCATCAAGATATTCCTTGAAAACTATACTCATTAGATCCATTAAGACAGAGGGTGAATTATTTACTCCAAAAGACATTACTGTAAACTTGTCTTTCTCGTACCTATTTTGAAATGCTATTTTTGGAATGTCTTCCTTCTACACACACAAATGATGATATCCAGTTCGAAGGTCAATCGTTGAAAATTATTGAGCTCCATGAGTTAGTCAAATGAATCATCAATGCAAGGTAGGGGATACTTTTTCTTCATTGTTATAGAATTGATCTCCCTATAGTCAATGAAAAACCTCATAGATCCATCTTTCTTCTTAACAAAAAGGACAGGGGCTAACCATAGATTAAAACTGGGGTGAATAAATACCTTATTACTCAATTTACCTAGTTGTTTCATTAGTTCCACTAATTCCAAATGGGCCATTCTATAAGAGGTTTTTGATATGGGCCATGAACTAGGAATTAAGTCAATGGAAAACTCAATTTCTCATTCTGGAGGATGTCCAGGTAAATCCTCTAGAAATACATCATCATACTCTTGAACCATATTTACATCCTCTATTTGAACATTATTTTCCTCACCCATAATTATTTAATTCACATCCTCCCCAATAAATGAATTTAGTTGAGCTACTAGGGGTGTATCTAGTTAAGAATTAGGTGGTGACATTTTTCTATTACAATAAGCTACTTTTTATCATCATAAAAAATTGTAACATTTTTCTTCTTACAATAAATTTTCACATCATGGTTTGAAATCCAATCCATACCATGGATTATATCAAGTTCAATCATTGGTACAATGATCAGATCAGTAGATAATGAACATTTATATACCCTAATGGGGACCGATTTACAAAACATTTTTGCAATGATACTTCCCTTTGGAGTTTTGAATGATAACTACCTTGTTAAATGAAATTACATATATCTAATTTTCATAGTAAATTGGAATATTTGAAACAATGTGATGATCCAGAATCAAATAAAGAATTTTCAAACTCGAGGAAACCATTAAATTACCTACCACCATGTCTTTTCGAGCTTCAACCTCAGCAGTAGTGATAACATATGCTTGGCCATGATCCCTTGGACTTTTCTAAGGTAAGTTCCCCTGACTCTTGGTACATTCATTCACATAATTCCCCCATTTTCTAAAATTGAGGCATTCAACATCGACAACCTCTTTCTTCCCTTTGCAATCATGAGCTTTGTATCCTTTTTCACCACACTTGGAACAGAATCAAATTCCCTTCAGGAAAGTACCAACGTGTTTCTTCCTACATTTGCTGTAGGATGGATATTAAACTTTTCCATTCTTCCCATTATTTCTATTTCAAGGGTGTTCAGATGATCTCTTATTCTATTTCTTGACCTTAAAGTCGTAAGACATTGAGAATTATTTTTCTATATTGATTCCACATGATTCAATATCTTCGTACGATGAGAAGGATTGTGAGACTAATTCTCGACGGAGAAATTGTTTAAACCCATCAAAGAAAAGATCAATCTTACTTTTTGGGTTACGTATATAATCTGATGCATGCCTCACAATACTTGTAAATTTAGATTCATACTTTTCGACATTCTCATCCTTCTTTTGCCTTAGACTCTCAAATTTTCTTTCTATATCCAGTCTATGGGAATGAGAAATTATTTTTCTAAGAATAGATCTTTAAAATACCTCAATTCCATATTTGATAATTCATAATCTTCCTTTTTGTTTTGAATCAGTGACCACAATTTATCAGCATCTCCAGTGAGGCGGTAAACTACCATGACAACCTTTTTCCTTTCACTACACCCCAAGGAACTGAATACTTTTAATAAGGAATTTATCTACTGCGCACCTACTAGTGGATTTATACCCACATTGAATGTTTGTGTTTGTTGCCTCATGAAGTGATCTGACAATGATCCTCCATGCTGCGGATTAGGGTTCTCCATACGTGTAAGGTTATTATTCAAAACAAGAGTGAGTTGTCCCAATATATTGACAAGTTGATCAGAACTAGTTGTATCACTAGCTCCACTATAATTATCCTGAGTAGGAGGGAAATCCCTTCATGGAGTGTGTGCATTGATATAGTATCCATTCCATCCACTAGGCACCATTTCTAAAAAATGGAATAAACTAGATTAATTTATGAACCGAAATACATAATTTCAAAATTGTAAAACACTTAACATAAATGGGGAAGTTTATGGATATAATCAATAATCATAAAAAAAATGTTTTCCTTGAGGATGTATATATACATAAAAACTTAAAATGGTTTGTAAAGAAAATGAGAATTATCCTAAGTGTATCCCCAAGGAGTGTTGTATCCAAGAGTGCAATAAGGCCCATTGTCATGCACCAGTTCTCATTTGAGCCTAGCTCAACACATAGTTTTTAGGTTTTTCCCATAGGTACATCTATGTAAGAGCCAACTCTACCTGGTCGTATCCAGACAAGGATGTATTTGTTGGAAAACTCACAAAATCTTTACAATACCAAAATTCTTGGAATTTGTTCTTTTCTAATCCTTATAATATATCATAGAGATAAGTGTTATAATCAGAGTTTATCTAAATATTTTTTCCAAGTTTTTTACTAAACTTACCCTGATTCCAACTGTAACGCCCTGACCCCAGATGCCTAGAGTCGGTGCATTATTATATTATCACTGGCACGATCAAAAAAGATCAAGACTCGAAATATCGATTAGTTTAGTATCCTTTGAATTACTAGATACATTCATAAGGTTTAAATTACATCATAAAATGGAAAACTACTACAACATTATTTCCATAGATAACCCTGAGATCCCGTAGAATATCCTTGCAGGTCGGTCATAATATAGTTATTTGCATCCTGGGAAAAAGAAAACATAGAATGGTGTGAGCTCAAATACTCAGTAAGGATTACAATATAGATGAAACTTTCATAAAAAATCATAAACATTTTACGGAAATTCATAAGACTAAAACAAAAGCCATTTAAAACTGAATTTAAGCATAATATGTAAAAGATAAAATCAAAATAATGCCATTTACATACTCAAATTGATATTATACTAGTCAAATAATCACATCAAATATCAATAGCCACTTTCATAATGATTTAATACATAATGCCAGACTTTCATAACCACATAGTCAAGGCCTTGTGCCATGAATACAAATAAGATTTTTTCATGGCCTTGTGCCAAGACACTAGTTTGTCTCATGAGACCTACCGATGCATCGAGAAGTTATAGCAGGTTTCACCTATCACTAACTAATTCCAATTCATTCTTCATATTAAAAGGTTTAAACATAACATAAACATTAGTATTAAAACAAGCATATGAAATGTTAATACTTACCCACAAACTATGAATGGTGTAAAAATAACACATCCATAGTCAAACATATCACAAAACATTCAATATGATATGGAAGTTTTATATCATAATAAATCAACATCAAAATAGATTACAATCCATAAAAGGATGTTGACAAGGATGAAATCAAAACGTTTTTTAGAGTAATATCTCATTCTCTGTTGAAACCATTTAAAATTGATATAATTATTAATGAAAACATTAATTTCAAAATATTATTATAAGATTGTAAGGGAAGATTTGATGATGTTATAATGGAGAAAATATCCACACCTTCCGTATAAGTTAAAAAAATACATTCATACCTTAATTTTGTCCAAATGGTTACAAAGGACCTTGTTTGAAAAAAGACGGAAATATTCCTTTATAAACATCTTATAAAAAGTCAAACAAGGGTATTAATGACTGTAGCCCACAGTATATAAAATATTAATAATGGTTTGAAATACACTTTTAAGAAACATATATGTTGATGATAAAGAGGTCCTAGTAGATACATATGTAAAAACAACCTCGGATAACAAATAGATTGTGAAATTAACCCTTACCTTGTACTTTTCCTCGGTCAATGGTAGGTTAACCTCCTCTTCTTTGGGATCTTCATTTTGATTTGATCAAAACGGATCCATAGGTTGGCTTTATGACTAAATAAATACCTCTAGGACAAAGGGAGGATAGTTGAGAAAGTATTTTGGCAGGGTTTGGTCAATCCAAATGGCTTTGAAGGTATTAATTAGATTGAAGGGGGAGTTCCCTTTTATAAGAGGGGTGAGGGAAAACTTATGAAAAGTTAGAAATATTATTTTATAATAAAATTATTTCTTTTTCTAATGGCTTAAAAATGAAGTATTTATAGGATAAGGTGGGGAGGGGTCGAAAACCACTCAACCAATAGATTTTAGACATGTTCAAGACACTATATTAACACTGTCTTTTACTTTTAACTCTTAGTTAAATAGTTTGACTTTTACCATGTCTCTTTGTATTTTGATATTATATGGTAAATAAACATACCATAAACTTCCAAGAGAACCCAAATAGGTTCATTAATGACACATATAATATTATTTAAGCCCTTTGGATGAACCCTATATTATTAAGAATTTTATATCAACCAATAATATAGTATTTGTTTTAAAAACTCAATTATGTCAATTTTCACATTATTTAGTAATTTATTTTTGTTGAAGTCATAACAGCGTTATTACATCGAAAAAAATTCATTAAATCAACTTTAATATTTCATATTCACTAATAAAATTCGAGAATGTCAAATAAACCTTGAAATTTTATTTATTTTAGTATTTATAATACAATTTATTTGATTCCTTCATTAATAAGTTAATTATTGCATCATCATTGTGTCATAAGATAATTTAATTATTTAATGTCTAAAAAATTTAAATAAAATACCATTATGTAGAAAATATTTTTATTCTCTAATAACTATTTATATTTGAATAGATCAATTATATAATCTCATATAATTTTTTTTACTAAATGATATTTTCTTCTGTTATTTTTGTCCCTACATTAAATTATTTAATATATAATGTCATTCTCACATCCAAGTGGCTCCATGAGGTCCCAAAATTGACCAATGGATTCCAATGGTCAAACATGTATCATACAATTGGGTTAGGACACGTGTTAAGGTAATTTAATATTATTATAATATTATTTTTAACCATATTTATTTGATTTTCCTCTTTGACCATGATAAATAAAATATTTACTATAGTAAATATTCCTAATGTCTAAAAATAAAAGTTCCATATTTACACAAGTTTTACCTCCTGATTACAAATATAGAATCCATTTTTCTAAATTCAAAACACATAAGTGGCATAAATTAATTTAAAATTAATTCTCGTTGTCAAAACAAAAACGTGTGTTCTTAAGAAATAATAACTATCAAAAGATTGACACATGTTTATGTCCACTTTAAATGTCACGTTATGTCCAATGACAAACATTTGATTAAATGGTAAAAATATAATCTAATTATACTTAAAAACTACTCAATATTATAATTTATCACTATAAATTATTTCCATTAAAAAATTGTTTTTAATTAAAATTCATTATTTTTCACTATTCATCAAAAACCAAATGTTTTCAAAAAAATACAAAAAAAATCACCTAAAGCTAATTTCGAAATTATGAACCAAAAATTGAAGTCCATTTTTAATGATAAAATTGATAAAATTTTAAAAATTGGCAATTAATATTCATAACAGCAAGTTTGATTGGTCGCAATGTGTTAGAATCTCGAGGTTGCGTACAACACAAGCTATTGCATTATTCAAAGGGAATCATACCATGGAATCTTGGGTTGTTACATAATAAGTAATATCAATGGTATTATATTTTGAAAAATGTGTCTTAAAAATAATTTTTTCAGTGTAATAATTATTTTCAAATATATTATATTTTTAAAACGCATTTTCAAAATATGGTTGTTAAATAGACTAGTACTTATAGAGGTATTATATTTTTAATTTTTTTTTCAAATAATGTTTTAAAAGTAATATTTTATTGAGTGTAATATATTCTTAAAAACAGTGTCCAAATAATTTTTTAAAATCCATAAAAATGTTAAATGTTAATTATATTTTTGAAAACAAATCAACAGATATTTTTAAAGTGTATTAAAATAATGGGATTTCACAAGTTTTTAATCACAATTTATATGAAATTTTAGGATCATCCAATAATTTATAAAATATTATTAGGATCATTAAATATTTTTTAAAGAGTTTTTCATCGATAAGAAATATCATTATAAAACAAAAATTACTAACTATTTATTTATAGATTAAACTCTATTATTTTGTAATAGTTAGACATTCCCCTCTAAAGCCTAATCCGAAAAAGATCCTGTAATGTATAATAGATGGTTTACATTATTTTTATTTTTAAAAAAAAATAATTAACATAATAAATTGTATTGTTTCTTGAACCATGGTTCGTGAGTTGTTATAATAATACTTTTGGTGAAAAAAAGATACATTACTAGTGTATAAAATAGATGAAGATATAGTCATATGAGGTTATAAAGTAGATATATTTTAGATAGATTATAATAATATAATGTGGAAATATAGATATCCCTTTTTACATGATGGAAAATATGAGAGCTAGAACAAGTCAAATTATCTTGTTCTTAACAGTTCTATAGTAGATTCATAGTATATAATGGGTTTTGATTAGACCATAGAAGTATTATGGATTCAATACATTATCAAGGAGCATGATGTTGATATTTAATGTGAATACCGTGTCCAATTTTATTGTGATAATACATCAGTGGTGGTTCGATCCAACGATCCAAGTTCACACCAATTGAATAAAGTAAAAACTATTGTATTTTTTTCTTTAGATGGATTTATCATAATGTGAGGAAGACATAGTGAGAAGGGAATATATGGTGAAAAATCTGGCTGACCAATGGAATAAGGAATTATCTCAGAAAATCCATGATTATCATGTGAGGGGCAGTAGATTGAAAGATGTTCTATGTTGGCTCTACTATATGTGGGTTTTTTTTGGATTTGGTTCTCTACAGCCAATATTTTTAGCATTTGATTACCTGTTTTAATAAATATTTCATGTTATATTCTTATTATTTATCTGTATAATATTTTTCCTTGATAACGTTCAAAAAACATTTCTTTTAGTTAATATTTATTATAGTTACCCTTTATAATGAAATCCTAAGGCTCCATTTAATTATTTGTGTATCTTATTCCATGGGTCAATGATAATTTTTATGGTACATAAGATGAATAGTATATTCGTTTTAGGAACCACATAATACATTAACACTCCTTATCATTGTGTTCTTCTTTTTCTCTACCTAGAGGTAGTATTTCATGAGCACTAACTCGAGAAATATTATATCCACCTTTCTATTTGTCATTGGAAATTCATATATGACAATATAAGTATTGATCCATATATTTTATGAATATCATTAACATATATCAAGAATCATTCATTTGGATGTGTTGACAAAAACTACGAAGACATATGTTCATAGCCAGGTAGGGTACGTATCGTTCATCAAAAGCGATATGATATTAATGAATAATTTGAGAAAGGATTTAACCTTTCAATACAATAAGGATATTGATATCTAAGTACCTTTTATAGAATATTAATGAACGTATAAATATATTACCATGGTTTTTGGTGGGGGAGTTCTTTTCTAGAAATTCAACGAAAGAGAAGTCAAGTATATAGGTTGATGGCACCAGTATGTAACTAGATTGATTTGAGATATCTTGATAATGATATTATATAACTTGTTAAGTGTTCATAGGAGGTTTGTTTTCATATAATCATTAACTTATGACTTTGTGGGTGCCATGGTGTGTTGTTCGATTATATCCTTGGACATAGTAGTTATACATAATGGAACTGATAAGGAGGCCTAGAGGGTCACACTAAGCATGTCCAGAATCTCAGTTATAGTATATTAATGTATTTGATCAGTTATAATATATAATATTTATTAAATTTTGGTAGATTGTGATAATTAAATATTAACTTATTTAAAATAATAAATTTATTTAGATAACAAAATTATCAATATTAGTTTTCATGTTTGGAGAATATTATTTTTACTATGTTTTTCATAGAAATAATGTTGTGATATTTATTTAATTCATTAATCATTATTTTTGGATCATTAAATGATGATGATGGAAATAAGACTAAGTTTAGTAGTCTAAATTGATATTACGGATATGTTTTATATTAATAATGTGTTTCATATGTCAAGTGATTAATATAAATATTTTTATTACTAATGGATATGTGCTAAATTGAGAATATTATAAATGGTTAGGGATTTTTTTTAATTTTCATTCCCAAAACCCTCCATAAAAAATATAGAATTATATTTAAATATATCAAATTCCTAAAGTGAAATTTTGGGCATACACAATTGATAAGAGTGATATCATGAGATATATCTAACGATATATATAAGGAATGATTTCTAGAAGTATATATATACAGATAAACCATGTAATATATATAGATAAATCAAGAGGGAAACTAGTGTTATATAAATACATGTCTTTTTCCCCTACCACACATATTCAAGGGAGCACCAACAGTTCTCCCTCTCTGAGTAAAAAATTATTTTGGTAAACCATGAATAAGACATTAGAATAAGGATCCATAGTTCTACAACCTAGCAATTTTCTGAAGTTAATTTGATAGTATGGTTTATGTATCAATCACAATGAGAGGGATTCTTCACATGATTAATGTAGCACAACAATGGTGCAATGAAATATGTTCCATTATATCAACAATGAACAAAGAAATACAAGTTGAAGTAATTATATATCTATCTATATATATATATTAAATAAATATTAATTTTGAATAGAATATGCATCCAGATATAGAATATTAATTTAGTCAATTAATCAGTTTTTTTATTGGTCATGATCCCATGATATGGTAATGAAATTATTACACATTATTTAATACTCAATAGAGAGTTGTTCATACCATCAAATGATGCTTCTGTTGTACCCAAAACCTATAAGCTACACATTCAATGTATTTTTGTGTTACCACATGTTATGTATATAACAATATATTCCATATACATATTTTTAGAAGCCTCATAACCAACCTAGTTTATAAACCAATCATCCCTCAATGTCTTAGAAACTGTGTGTCCAAATGTACATATAATGTACTAAGTTACATGATACATACTCCCACCGTAGAACATTTCTATCTAGCCCGAGTGTCCAATATACCATTCAAAACAAGTATTCATTCCATATTGTTTGATAAGACACAGAATCGATCATTTTTTTGAGTTTCTGGAATCTTCTAAAGCATACGAACTATGTATTGCATAATACATGACATGGACTAAAAATATATATTAATTCCACGTATTTTATCTGATAAATTATTTATTTGGATGCATAAATAGTATGTTATAAATATTTTACCAAATTAAATTAAATTCTATATATCACATTAATTATTAAGTAAAACTATTGAGATGTTAGGTTAGATGGTGTTTCTTATATTTTTATATATCACCACAAAGATTAGATTTGATTGTTCCAATAGAAACAAGTTTTGTTCCTCCCCCCTCATAGCCTAATAATTCCATGTAACATATCCTCCTTATACATATAATAGTGGGTAAACTATATTAGTATTGGGGAAAATACTCTAATATTATATATTAGAAAACTCCCATGGATAATAAAGATTACACACAGTAAGGTGAAAGACATCCATTGTGGTTTCAACCTTCTTGACCGACATTCTCTCTTTAGCAAGGAAATGTCCCTCCATAAATAATAACAATAAGGGGTGATTGAAATGTATATAAAGTGTGTTAATTTATGTGATTTTGAATATTTTGGTTCCTATATGTTATTTTTACTCCTACTTATATATTTTGTTATGGATCAAAGATCTACTTAATCATGTTTACTTATTTAATGAAATGTTATTTCGGTTAATCCTCTTCAAATAACATTATAAAATGTTTTCCTTTTGTATTTTAGGATATCTTACAATGAATATTTATAGTCACCCATACATGGAACACGTTTCCTAAATTATTATATATATAAATATGATGAACACAATTATATTGGCTTCATGGGATGTGGTGTTAGTGGTGTCAACATATGGAGGATTTTATTGTTTATTATTTTGGGTGGTTCTTATATTAGTGTTGGTATGTGAAGGAGTTTTCTCATTTATTTATTTGAGGTTATTCATTTTTAAAAATATATATCAGAACATTTATGATTCAATTTTTCATGAAAAATATACTTTTGTGATATTAATTGTATCAAATGCATGATATAAATTAAGTTTTATATTAAACAAGTTTCATTAATATATTCTATATTAGAGACACTGGGTTTCATTTGTGTCATAATGTATATGTCTTGAATTGTGTGTTATATGCCTTATTGGTTCTAGTATCTAACCTTATACTTTTAGAGGTGGACATGGGGTGGAAAAGTAAAGTTAATATCAAACAATATGATATCTGCTTGGGCTGTGTAATGTTATAAATGAATAAAAGAAGATTTATTTAAGGTGATCTTGATTTTAGATAGTATAATTTTGAGGATTGGATCATGATAATTAAGGGAATATTGTAAATAGGTATTGAACATTATTAATATAAAAAAATACTAGTTATGGTTGTGGGTAGAAGATGTATGATTTTATTTGTACTTCTATAAACATATAGTTGTTTATGAGCTCTATGTCATAAGTTACATGGTAAAAACATGATTGTACATGCATCTTGTAAAATTTCAATTCTGTTTTCATCGACTTCTTCCCTAGTAATCTCTTCAAGATATACTAAAATAATAATGGATTTATCTTGATAAATTAAGGTTTTGACCACATAGAATACGTAATCATCTTAAGAGGTAGTGTTTTGTGGAGTGCATAGTAGTTATTCAACCTCTATTCACTGAATAGTTGAGTGATGATTCATCAGATCAAGGATCTAATATAAAGATGATTCCCAAACTGGTGGAGAAGAGAGTCAAAAAATTGGTTGGATAATAATAGAACACACCAAAATTTCATGTATTATTCCCAATAAGACATGATAATACTAAAAATTGGTTGAGTATTCATTAAAAAATTTAGAGATATAGGCTTAATAGGTTATGAGGTGTTACCAATTGGCAGGTTGAATAGGCACTACCACAAAAACAGTTTTTCGCAGCGCCCCCCTTTATCAGCGCTGATAAAGGGTCGGCTTCAAAAAAAATTAAAACATATATTAATATATTAATATATAAATATAGTTATATTGTTATATAAATATAATATATAATTTTTAAATATATTTTAGATAAGTATAAATGTACATTTACACTTATTATACTTAATATATAAGATATTTAGTGAAAATAACTTCTTAAAAAATTAAAAAAATATTTTTAATAAATATTTTGATAATAATTATGGAGTAATAGTCATTTAATAACAATTTGTGGACTAAAAAAATTAAAAAAAGATCCAAAATATGTTGAAAACGCAACTCAAACTTCAAACGACCATAACATTTGATCCTGGTGTCCATTTGAGCTCTACCACATATCAAATCGAAGCCTGCGACGACCTCTACGTCACTATGACTGGGGACGACCTCGGTCAAGCGTTTTTCGTGGCCAAAAGAGGCCCAGAAGGCCTCTAAAACTGAGTTTTTTGTCAGGGTACCCAGATTATTTAACATTTTGTGGATTTTCAAACTCGTTTAAGGGGGTATTATTGGATTTTCTTGGCGGGGACTGAAATTATTCCAAGATATTACATTCATATTGATATTATTTCTTTAAAATTTCATCATTTTTTATAATGAACTGCTATTTATAATCAAATATATAACTATATGTACATATTTTTTATATATTCGCACCTAAAAATTAAATTTTTTAAATAAATAATTAAACATATTTACATATAAAATATATTAGCTTTATCTAAATAATAACTAATATCCATTTTATTTAAAATACCAATATATGAATATTTATATACCTATATATTAATCTAACTATATATATATATTAATCTAACTATATATATATATTAATCTAACTATATATATATTAATCTAATAACTATATATATATTAATATAACTACATATATATATATTAGTATTACTATAAATATATATATTAATATCACAATAAATATATATATTAATATCACTATATAAATATATATTCATATAACTATATATATGTTAATATAACTATATATAAGTTAATATAACTATATATATGTTAATATAACAATATATATATATTAATATA
Source organism: Viscum album (assembly GCA_963277665.1). NCBI lineage: Eukaryota > Viridiplantae > Streptophyta > Magnoliopsida > Santalales > Viscaceae > Viscum > Viscum album. The sequence goes on from OY728141.1 coordinate 1,207,450,437, forward strand.
TATATATATTACTATACGAATAAATATAACTATATATATATATATTGATATAGATATATATTATTACCACTATATATATATATATTAATATTACTATATATATTATAATATAACTATATATATATTATAATATAACTATATATATATATAAATATATATTACTATACGAATAAATATAACTAAATATATAAATATATATATAGAGAGATATCATGAATTGGAAAGAAATTCAAAATAGAGTAGTGGTAAGGGCTTAGGCGCGCAGGGGGGAGGTCTCGAGTTCAAATCCCGGTGGAGGGAGGGGTACGCGTGCGTGGGGAATATTGGAGCAAGCGCTGTTAAAGGGTGGAGGGGGGTGCGTGGGGTGTTGTATAGGGGCCGAAAAGCGCTGTAAAGGGGGGGGGGTTCAATCACTATAAAATCTCCCCCCCCCCCCCGATTGGAAGTATTTTTAAATTTTTTTTAAATTTTTTTAAAGTTTTTTAAATTGTTTTAAATTTTTTTAACTTTTATCAGAAATTTTTTAAATGAGCTAATAAAAGGGTCCTTTATCAGCACTAAAACGAAAGCGCTCATAAAGGAAGCGCTGATATAGGACCCCTTTATCAGCGCTAAAAAAAGCGCTGATAAAGGGGTACTTTTATCAGGGCTTTTTTAGCGCTGATAAAAGACCCCTTTTATCAGCGCTTTTTTAGCGCTGATAAAGGGGTCATATATCAGCGCTTTTCGGAGCGCTGATAAAGGGGACCCCCCCCCCTTTATCTATGCTGTCTTTATTAGCACTTTTCCAGCGTTGATAATGGCCATTTTTAGCGCTGATAAAGGCCGTGTTTGTAGTAGTGAGGATTGGATATGATCCATTTCACACATTTTCCTACTACTCTAGAGCCCCCCCCAAAAAAAATATTAGTTCTCTTCATGAGTCATCTTTGTCGAGTAGTATAAAATTAATATCCACTCATTTTATAAATTCAATATTATTATAATATACCATTTTCCATTTCAGAGAATATGTTCATAAAAGAATACTAGACAGAAATTATGTCAATAGTGCAAGTCCATAATGGGTTGGACCTCCAACAGGGTGTCATTATGGCATATTAGTATATTTTTTGGATCCACAACATCGTGAGGTACTCTTATGATATGATTAGTGATGTTTATCTTTTAGTTCATATGTTTGATCATGTACATACATGATAGATTCCATATTGTACTATAACTTTTTGTATTCCCATATATGATCAAGACTTGGAGTGTTAATTGGTGATCATGAGTAATATAGAATAGTAAAAAAAAGTACTAGATCTAGGATAATATCTATATGGACAGGGAATATGGAATCCACTTACTACTGACTGCTAATAGGGTCTTGTCATTGGAGGTAGAAATAATAACGATCTCAACCTGAGAGGAAAGATACCAATGGATCACAAATTGATTCCAAAAATCGATGCCATTTATATTTTTTCATGTGATATAAGAGGAAACATAACATTTATGTTCTAAAATGAAAATTAAATAATTAATATGCTTCGTGGTATAGTGGATAGACCTCCTCGATAGAGAAAACAATGAGACTATAGACCTCCCCATGATGGAAAGGGAGGACCTCCAAGAGGTGGTTGTGGAAGGGGAGAAGTAATTGTATAAGAATATAGGGATGAGTAATTTTTTATTCCTCTTCTAACACCACCACCTATAATTATACCACTATTGGAACAATGTACCATCGGTATTGGTAGAGATCAGATGTTGGAGGTGGAAATCTATGATAAGGTAGCAGTCAATATGGTTAGAGGTATGATTTAATTTTCTTTTACATTGAAACTCATATTAATTTAGAGTGGTGTGACTTAAATATTTCATTATATATCATTTCATCCTGATCTAGAAATCATATTAGATTCCCTATGATGAACATTTTATTTATAGACCCGTACAATTGGTGATAATCCACCCACACCAATCAACCATTACTATGACCTTATTCATTGAAGATATATATTTTAAAGGGACCTCATTTTGGTTGATATAAGACAATAGAAAAATATTCTATGTATTTAATGGTTTTTCATAGTCCATGTTATGGTGGGTTACTATTGATAGAGAGTTATATGTTATTATATAGAGATGTCATGTTCCACCTTCACCGATTAGTGGGAGCCTCATACTTGACATGTAAGGTTAACCCTCAAGAATATTACTTTTTATTAACCAAATGATCTAAAATTTATCATTGCTTAGAACAGAATCCATGAAGGATAAACTTCATATAGTGGTAGAATAGTATATAGATATCTCCCCAGAGATATCCCAAAGTATTAACCCTCATTACGAGGTTAATATTGGAATCAACACACACATTAAGACCACCTTGATAACTTCAGGGAATATGATGTAGACCTAGAAAATCATGGGTTGTTAAATCTATATTTAGAGGATATTTTAGGTTAATTTAATATTACTACCATTTTGTACACATAAAAAATAATTTCTATCTTCTATAAGAATGTGGAGATGACATTGAGGTCATGTATTGACTATCAATACTTGAATCAAGTGAAATTAAGGAATAAACACCATTGTTTATGGATGATGATCCCATAAATAAGACCAAAGTAATTAAATGGATAATAATTATTATTCATGGGACAATTTACCTATAAAATGTTTTTGGTAGATTTTATAATGGATAAATTTAGGCTTCACTACATTGGATATGATCTTTTAGAGAATTTATTTGTTTTAATAACCCCCCCCCCCCCGAAAAGGTCATGGGAATAATGAAGTAAACCATTTTCCCATACATGTAAACTCTAATATTTGTTTTGGTTGATGAATTTCACATTTTTTACCATGTAAAGGAGAAGTATACTGATAATTTGAGGATTATTCTTTACATTCTTAAGGAAAATTAGTAAAATGGGATGATCATGAACTTCATGTTCTTATTTGGTATGATTATTTCCGAAAAAACATTTTTTCATTGGGTGGAGTTGTTATACACACCATAAAGGTTTAGGCTATGATTTTTTGGGTGTCACCAATCATGGTGTTTGATATGTACAGACTCATTAGATAGAGGGGTAATATTTAAGATTTTTAGAAAGTTTCTTCTTGATATCAACAAGTTTTCCTACCATTACAAAAAATGGTCATTAATTTTTCTAGATTGAGTATTGGTAATGATATTTCAAGAATATGAATAAGAGGATGGAAAGTTTCATAGTTTAAGAATTTCTAAGGAGTGGTGTATGTGTTTTACTATTATGCATCCACGTATGAGTTTCATTTCACACTGATTTAGATTTAACCAGCGACTGATTATGGGTCAAGGTAATTGATATCATAAAATAATAATTATGTATCACATTCCTTGTTAATTTTTGACGTAGAATTTTCCTTCATGATATGAAGACATTGTCTTCTAAGTGATCATTTTTTAACCATTATGGGTACTAGGATACTCAATTATAACTTTTAATAGTGAGACCCCATTTTCCACCAATGAAATGACTAGATTTTATAATGTAGTATATATTTGAGAATGTTTATATTCCAGAAAAGGGAAATGTTTTGTATAATTCAATCAATATGAAATAATAAAATCAATTAGTGGACATCATTTATATAAATTTATATTCATTATGGTGGTGTCTTTTAGGGAAATGAGACATATATTAAGAATGGTTATTGGTCTTTCCCCCCAACACATATTCACTAGGTGAAGGATACACATCATTGAGATATTGTATATTATATTCATTGAGGACAAATTTTTTCTAGAGATGCACCATTTAGATTCTATAATGGCTTGGAAAAAATATTACACTTTCATGGGATGACAATGTTTCCGAAAATAATGTGTGAGAAGTTTTTGAGTGTTTCACAACTCCCCTATTGTAGTGTATGCTAATGTAATAAAGAAATACTAGTATCATAGGCATATTTTATGGTGGTCACGTATGAAGAATTGTGTTCTGGAGTTCTTTTCATGATTTTTCACTTATCATTAGATTATATCCATCCACCAATTCTGAAAAGGTTGAGCCAACGTATTGAGATATTATAGTGGAAATAACATATGTTGTTTATGGATCTTAGGCCTTGGAATTCATGATTAATAAAGGTTAATTACTATGTCTTGGTAATCATTAATTGGATGAATAATTCAATAAAATTACAAATAATTAAAGATAAGGTTTTATTTAAGAGCATTATAAAAATAAACATTGATAATGTCATTCAGTTTTATGGGGTACCCACGATGATTACCTTAGTCAACAATGTTTGATTCAATTCCTAGGTATTGAAGACTGTACTTAAATATTTTTGGTCATGGATATATTTTAGTATGACATTTGACCCTATCATAGTTGATTATAGGTGGAGAAGTGTTCGGGTTCTTGAAGATATGCGATGATCTTTCATACTTTATTTTTTCAAGGGTTTGGATGATCACATATAGTTATTATATTTTAAAAAACTATAATTTACACTCAGCTATTATCAAGAACCATTTTGTGAAAATATATGGGAGAGAAAATTTGTTACACATATTAAATGTGGTGACTTTTTTAATATATTATGGGGCACAAGCTATTGTTACTAGTGAAGGGGAAGGTAAAAGTTATTTTGAATTATATTAAAATATCCCAACGCTGTCATAATTACATCACAGATAGTAGATAATGAACCAGTAATTTTGAGGATGAAACCATGTAACCCAATATGTGTCCTCACAATATGGTTTGAGGAGGAATGGTATTAGTGGAAATCATTCCCTGGGGTTTATTTAGCTATTCCAAATTTTGAGCTGAGTATGAGAGATTTCACATTAAATATTGTTAAACAAAATACAAGTTAGGTGCATAATGTTTTCCACATACTACATTAGATATTTTATGACCAAGACCCACAAGACATTATGAACTATCGACATATGGATATTGATAATGAGGCTACCTATGTAGAGTACCTGTAACAACCATATTCTTTATTACACATTTATTAATGAATTATTATATACTATTACAGAAAATACAACCTCGAAGATTAAGAATATTATTGTATTTTAGAATTAGGTAAATAACATAACAATTTAAATAGAAAAACAACATCTTTATTGAAAACATCATTAAAATGATCGCACTTAAAACTGGACAGGATATCTCAGGGAACTATATAGGAAATTAGTGAGATATAAATCCTAGTAGAAAAATAAACATAGTATTACTTGAAAAGAATAATACATCCTAGAAAATAGAGGAATAAATGGGTCACAAAATGTGTTTTAATTATAAACATTAACAATGAGACATGATATAGAATGATAATCATAAAGGCAACCGGGGAAAGTGGAAACAACATAAAACAATAAATCATAAACAAATGTCAAGGTTAATTTCCAAGATATCATGATGGAAAAAGTATAATAAAGGATTCAGGTTCACTCTCTCTCCCCACATGATGTCTCATGAGACTAAACACTACCCAATTCATTGGATAACTATTTAATTATAGTTGCACTAGTCACTTTCATTTAATTCTCATGCATACGTGTTCCACATTTACTAGAAAACATGGATTCATTAATCATTATATTTTATTTCAAGATCAAGGACCGTGGAACAAATACATTTAATTCCCAAGTCAAATAATTGTAATAATTTTATGGTTAATACCCTTTATAGAGAATTCATATTATATTCACTACACAATTGTTTTGGAATTGAAAATCATAGTGAAAGTTTTTTAGTATAACAACATCACATAAAAATTAATAAAATGATATGATGAGAGAGAAAGGGGCCTCAAATAGTTTTGAAGTCAGATGTGAAGTAATAGGGACATGGAAATACATGACCCAAAATTACGAATTGGAAATATATGGTATAAACTAATAAAGAAACATGAATAAATAAAAGAATGTGATGATATCTTACATGAGTGTGAAACTCTAAATGCTTGAAAAGGGATGCTTGAGAGATTTTGGTCATATTGGGAGTATTCTAGGGAGGGTAGGTATGAGTATGGATGTTCTCCAATTATTTCTATGTAATATAAATAGGGGCTCAAGAGGGTTTATATAGTAAATGAGTGGTGATTTCATAATTATTTCAAAAACATAGGTTTCAGACTCTATATTATAAAATAACCAAAAACATAAACCTTACTATTTTTATTTCTTATGGTTACATCCAGATGAGAGTGGTTTCTTTTTTTATAAGTAAATGGTCCAAAATTAATAAAATAATACACTTTTTTATCTGTATGTGAGTCATTTTCTTAAAAACGATTTTTAAAATCATAAAATATAGTCCTGTTTTTGGAGGATTCAAAATGGATTCATAAAATTTATAAATTAAATGTAAAATAATGTTACATTAATGGGAATCATATATTTTTTCATGGAAACACTTTATTGTATTTATTATATCACTTTGGGTCATCATTATGTCATAATACACACTATATATTTACATAGAATTTAATTTTTACAAAAAAAATTGTCTGTCTCAAAATATTATTAATAATTTACCACTGTATAATTTTTATGTAATGTATAAAAAAAAAATTTATAAAAATATTTTTCCAATTATATTTATTTTTACATTTTAAATATGAAACAATAATTATTTTGAAATGCTAGGTTTTTCTGGACAATAATAGTTTTTAAACAATATTAAATTTACATTTGAATTATTAAATATTATATGGTCATTTATATTTTATAAAAAATTTATATCACACTTATTTTATTAAAATATTATTTATTTTAAAAATATATTAATTAATGAAATTAAATTACATAACTAAATATGAAAATTATCTAAAAATACTCTCTATGTTTTATTGTATGAAAATAAAAATAATTTATAAAGTATCAATAATATGATGAAAATATATTCATTATTATATAAAAAAAATTAAATCATCATATCACTTCGGTCTTAACACATATCACTTTAATACATAGGTGTTCTCCCTTAGATTATAGTGTGTGAATGTGTGACTTTCATGGGGTGGTTTGGTGATCTTGATTTGGTTTATGTTATCCATGATATTGAAGTTCACCCATAAATTATTTTGATAATGCTTAAGTTGTTGGAACTCATATTAGGATTGAAGATGGTCTATGACCTAGGATTCTATATATTTGAGCAACATTGATAAATAGGATTCTTATGATATAATCTTATTGGTTAAGGTCATCAGTGTTTTTGCCTCTATCCATTGAATTTTCAAAAACCATATATTTATTATAATCATTGGATCAATTTCTAGAGGATATATTATCAATGTAAAAGATTATTAATACTAATTTTAATAAAATATTACATAATAAAACTAATGGAAAGTGTGTGTTTTCTATATAATTTTTACATATTAATAAATTTTATTAAAATTAATATAGGATGTTTTGTTATAACAGTTCGGGTCATTAGATTATTCCCCCTTAAAAATTTCCCCCCATGAAATTTCTATTTCCAACACTAAGACAGACGAGGTTAATGGTTTCATCACCTACTCAAGTTCCCATGTCTATTCTTCAAAAAAAATTTCTCCATAACACTTTAACAAGGGGAATTTTCATATATCATTGAACATTGTCTCTGGGATATATTATTTTAACTAGATTCATTTATTAAGAATGATCAATATTTAACGGTGCCACCTCTTAATTGAGATCATTCGAGGAGTCTTGTATGTACTTACTCCATAGGAATACATGGAAATCAACATGTTCTTGAGGTATGTTAGGTGTGAGTTCGAGTCGATATGAAATTTTTTTTATGAAATCACTGATCTAAAATAAGTCTATGTATTTTGGACTAAAATATCACTTATTCCAATTATAATCACAATCATACATAGAGATATGAAGTGGAATACCATGTCTCTAACATCAAACTCTAGGTATTTTCGATGATTATCAACATAGTTATTCTATTAACTACGAGCATCCATGATTTTGATACTAAATTGTATTAACCTTTTCCACTATTTTCACATCTAATTTAGGACCTAGATGTTTTCTTTCCCCAACATCATCCTAACATGTAGGTGTTATGCACCACATCCAATAAAGGCCATCGTAGGGATCCATTTGGATTCTATAGTAAAAAAAAATTCATGTTAACTCAGCTAGAGGGAGATGTTGATCCCATAATTCATTAAAGTAAATAGAGCATACTCTCAACATGTCCTCTAGTGTCTGAATAGTCTACTCAGATTTTCCATCAGTTTGAGAATAATAGGCTGTATTGAATTATTTCATAGTGTATATAGAATTTTTGAGACATTTATATATAATGTAAGTAAATCTCATACCTCGATCATATATAATCGATTGTGGTACTCAGAGTAGCCTTACCACTTCCCTAATGTATATTTACACAAATTGATATATTGAGAAACCCTCTCCAATCCAAATTAAGTGGTATGTATTTTTATGATGATCCACAACAATACAAATATCATTATTCCCTGTTCATGTCTTTGGATGACCAATGGAAATGACCATAGTTATTTTTTACCAATTTCCATGTAAGTATTATTAATGGTTGCATCATACCCATTGATTTGTTCCTTTTCTCTTTCACAGGTTGACATACAAGACATCTGGATATATAATTTGAGCTCTCCTACTTCATATTTTCCATACAATAGTTCTCAAAATGATCTAGATACATCATTGTGATTCGTATGGGGATTGATAAGGTCTAGCAATGTGAATCATCAAATAACACCTTATTAATTCATGATTTGATGGCACACATAGTCATGACCATAATATTCCATATTCTTCTTTATTAACTTTGACCTCTGGGGATTTACCTTTTCTTATAGTTTCCAATTTCTTCTGAATTCCCACATCATCTCTTTGAGCGTCCATTATCTTCATCAGAAGGGATGTTTGAGCAATAATTTGTAAAAGGATAGATCATATTTGCTCCATTATGATTCTCGTGTCCATCCTTTACAAATTTAATATGATTGAATCTGTATTAATCATCATCAATGATGGAATTATTGGATCCTTTAAACATAGAGCATCTAACACACTATTTCATTTCCCTGGATGGTATTTAATTGAGATGTCATGGCCCTTGATCAGATCTAAACATTTTTATTGGATCATATTCCAATCATTCAGTCTAAATATATTCATGATAATTTTTTGATCCATATATATTTCTCACATCTCTCCCAAGAGATAATTCTTTTATATTCTCAAATTCATGATCACTATAGCCAACTCCAGATCATTCATTTTGTAGTACTATTCTTGAACATTCAACTTTATTGAAGAATAGGCTTTCAATTTATCAATTTTCATTAACACCCAACTGAATCGATTTGTCTACACATCACTAGATATTAATAAATGTTATCCACTTATAGGTAGTGTGAAAATAGGTGTAGTGATAATTCTCCTTTTCAAATCCTTTAATCTCTCTTCACATAAAAAATTATTAGAATACATTCTGAGATAGATTGGTCAGAGGGATTGAAAATCATGAGAAATTTATAACAAACCAATGATTGTACCCATCTAATGAAAAGAAATGGATGATATATATCATATATGTTGGAATTTACCATACATAAATTGTTTCTATCATTGAAGGGACTAGTAATATCATATTTCTTATGATTATATTACCCAATAATGAGTCTTCCTTTTACTAGAACTCATATATAGCATACTTGGAATAAATATTATCCTTTTTGTGATGACATTATAATAGTGCTCTGGTGCTCTCCATTCCTCTCCTAAGCCTAGTAGAATATTAGAATATCATCTATAAAAACTAGCCCAAATTTTTTGAGGTAAGAACTAATGACTCTATTCATCATGTCCGTGATGATTTATGGTGCACTAGTGAGTCTAAAAGGCATTATTATGAACTAATAGTTATTATAAATAGTATGAAAATAAGCCTTATGGATATCCTACACATTCTCCCTAAAATGTTAATATCCTTTCCACATATCCACTGTGGATAATAATTGTGCCCCATTTAGCTGATCAAAAAATCATCAATCCATGGTAGATGATCCTTTTTATTTATCATGATATTGTTGTGCTCGTGGTAATCAGTACAAAGGAAAACTTACCAATACTTATTGATGATGAAGTGGAATGATGCACCCCAATTTGAAGCACATGTGTACATGAAAACATTATACATATTATCCATAGTTATTTCATAAATACATAAATTTTTACAATATCTACTATATATGGAGTAATCAATAATGGATACACCCTGAGAAAAAGATTGATTGAAAATTAAACCTTTTAGAAAGGAAGAAGAATAAGAAATTCCATGAGAAACACATTGGTGTATTCCCTCCAAATTGTAACATATTGAATGACGATTTTTTCCTTAGAATCAATATTTTGAGATAGATACACTTTATTTTTGGGAAATAATACCTTTTTTATAGATTTTGGTGCTAAGGAAGACTCATCTGATTTCTAGAACCTATATAGATTCAGGGGGTGTATTCTCAATACATAGAGTGATTTTCTTTTCATGATAATTTATGTTTTATCTATATATTTAATGACAATAAATAACTAAAATTGAATCAAATTCCACTAAATGGTGAATAACAAAGATCATTGATAATTTTATCCAACAAATTATAACATTGTGGAGTTATATTCTTTAGATGTAACAATTTCTCAATTTCTTATTTTCACCAACATCTCTACTTCCTTGATTTGTGGTGGTGTTTGAATAGATCTACTATCATTTGGTGATGTGAAGGAATACATAGAATAAGAATCAAGAAGTATTTTTTCTATTGTTGAAGGACTAAAAATAGTATATGTCAACACTTTATTGTTCAGATCCCCAACAGCTATTGTGATAGAATAAGCAGTATCGTGCTTCATTGGAGGTTTTCAGTTCTCTATAAAAACTCATGTCTTCAAACATTAGATTGAAATATTCCATGGATCAATTTAGTTTAATCAATGAATAGTATATAGATGGTTGAATAGAGCATTCCATTCATCCATCGCATTAGTGGGTTTCTCTCATTTGTAGTCATCGACTTGATGTATTTCCTCTTCACACCTATAGAATTTCCCCATTCCCATAATCTATTTCTTGGTTGATTCATTTTTAATTATTGATATGTATGATGTTGATTTTTTTGAAGAATTAGATTTATCTATCAGACTTCCAGAATTATACTCCACTTTCCATATATTATCCTTATGATACCCTTATTATTATTCAATCTCCATCATATATTTGAGGGAACATCAGATAATTTCCTCATAGTTATCAATGTCATGAATCACGAGGGGTTTTCAATGATTTGATTTTAGCCCACCAATGAAGCATTAAACCATGAATTCAGGGGTAACGACAAAGACTATGGAATTTCATGCCAATATTGTGAAGTTCCCTTTTACCAGCTAATAGTTTTATCATATTTTTTCTTTAGGGAATGTAAATTCCATTCCATATTTAGATGTAAGGTTCAAAAAAATATTTATTGACAACCCTTATCTAGAATACCTTCCACCCAATCACTTAGATATATTATTTATGGTTTTTATTCTTGATAAATGTAAACCAGTGATCATCTTATTTCTCCACCCAATAAACATCTAGTAGAACCTTCTTGTTCTCAAAACAATAAAGAAAGGATAATACTCACTAAATGGAGTTCATCCACTGTCATGATAATAAGGGATTATATGATCCATTGAATTTCATGGTCCTTTTTCATATAAAGAACTCAATTTTAGCTTATACTTTCTTAGGGGGAAATTGGAAGATACTCCAAACCCTTGTTTTTATTCATAACTTGAGTCATTTTAGAGAGTATCATCGCAATGTTTTTTATTACTGATCCCATTGGGTTATGAATCTCATTGGGGGCAGACATCACCTTTCTTGTCATATTGATTTTTTTACCTCATTCCACATTTTTCCAGCCATTGGATAAAATAAAAAGAATATTATGGATGAGTATTTTTAAACTATTAAAAAAATTAATGTTAATTTAATGGAATTAAGGGATTCCTTATAAATTAAATATATTTCTTAACATAATAATTTCTAGGCTTCAATAAATTTTATCTAGGATTTATTTCCTAACGTATATTTTTATCGGTATTTTTTCACCATTATAAGGGATTATAATAAGATTATTAAGCTAAAAAAGAATATCACATTGGTGTGACAATGCAAGTGTGATGTATAAACATTTGTTGTGAACCATTTTTAGGTGGAGTCTAGATCAATGTGTTATTTTCTAGATTTAACCATATGATCATCTATAGAAGATAAAAATCCCCATATAGATTCATGAAAGAGGTGTATGTTATTGAAAAACCACTTAATATATACTTTACTGAATTTAGGGATGTTTCCCTGTACATAGTCTTATACACAATGCTTTCACAAGATTTTTCTAATCCTATTCCAAAAAATAACTAAACATTTCCATTGATATCAACTATAACTACACTTTTCATTATTACACATAAATTCATGATTTACTACATTATATTACAATTAATAAAACAAGATGATTTTTAATTATTGTGTATTTTGTAATTAGATAAATTATATAATAATTTTAACATGAAAAACAATATCTTTATTGAAAATTATCCTTTTGATGGTCTCACTTAAACTTACATGTGATAACCATGGGACATAAATAATAAAAGGGTGAGACATAAACCCCATTAATGGAATAAAATTGCATAACATGAATAAAACAATACAAGATATAAAATTGGAATATCAATGGGTCAAAAAATGAGTATAAATGATAAATAAGAAGAATGAGATTTGATATAGCACGGCAGTCGTAAAGGCATCTTTTGAAATGTGGCGACAACATAAAACATTAAATCATAGAAAAATATCATACATATCTACCAAAATTTAATGATAGAGAGAGTCCCATAAAAATTCTAGTTTTACTTTGGTCCAAAAATTATTTCTCATAAGACTAAACATTACATAATGCATTGGAGAGCTATATAATTTCATTCAGGCCTATCGCCTTCATTTCATTTTAATTATTATATGTTCCAAATAGATCATACAACATAGATAATTTGTCTTCAAATTTTCTTCAAGGTTAAAGGAGTGTGGAATAAATAAATTCAAATCCCAATTCAAATAATTATAAGTGTATAAATTTTTAAACTCTTGATAGGAAATTGGTATGGTATTAAATACATAATCGTTTTGGCATTGAAAGTCTTGCAGAAATTTCAGCATCATAATTTCGCCACTAAAAAGTTCATAAAATTCGATGATGACAGTTGTAGGGGTCTATAATAATTTTAAAATATAATGGGTCTTAATTGGGACATGTAAATTCATGTCCCAAAATTATAAATTTGAAATAGAATGTATAATATAATAAATAAACATGAAGAAATAATAGAATGTGATGATCCCTTACTAGAGTGTATGACACAAAATGCTAGGGATAAGCTTTATGAGATCTTGGGGGAAACTTATAATGACTATATAAATGGTAGGGAAGATTAAAGATGTGATACGAGTATTTTTAGTGATGATAAATGGGAGGATTGGTGTGATTATAAACGAAATGAGTCGGGCTATCTTCATTATTTCTCAAAAAAAGTTCGACTTTATATAATAATAAGTAAAAAATGAACACCTTACTTTGTTTTTTGGAAAACAAATTTACAAATAGGGTTTTAAATTGTTATTTTATAAATCCAAGGTATAGAATTAACAAAGTAAGAACATTGCTTTAGAGGAAGTGGGTTATACTCATAATAAAAGGATATAAAACCTCAAAATATATTTATTGTCTTGGAGGATAAAAAATGGGTTCAAAAAATTAATTAAATTAATATAAAATAAAATTATTTTAAATGGGGAAAACATTTGGTCGTGTATACCTTTCATAGTATTTATTATATAAATTTTGGGTCATTATGATGTCATAATGCACACCATATATTTATACTATATATAATTTTTATTCAATAATTCGATTGCCTTATAAAATTATGAATAATTATCCATTGAATAATTTCAATATTATCATTCCAAAAATAATATTTATTTTATATAAATATTATTATAAATATGTGTACAATTACATTTAATATATGAATCACCATTTATTGAGAAATGTTATGTTTTTTTATAGTAATAGTTTTTGAACCCTATTAAAAAATAAATTTGACTTCCTTAATATTATATTCTGATTAATATTTAGTAAAATTAATTTAATAATAATATTTTATAATAATATTATTTATTTCACAAAATTGTGAATTCATCAAAATATATTCTTTAATTGAATTTTATAATTAACCAAAAATATTCATTTTGTTTTATTATATAAAAATAAAAGTCGTTAATAATGTAAAAATAATATGATGAAAATATATTCATTGTTATATAAAAAATAATTTACATAATAATATTTATAGGGTCTTGATACATATCCTTTTAATACTGTATAAAACATCATTAGAGTAAGGTGTGTGAAGATGAGACTTTCATGTGGTTGTTCGACGGACAGGATTTGGGACATGATCTAAATGAGCTTGAACTTCTCCCATAAATGGTTTTGTTCATGCTTATGATGTCAGATCTCAACTATGGTTTAGTTAAAGGAAAATATCAGGGATAATATCTCCCTTGTAATCTTGTTTAAATTGTATTCAAAGGGTATTCTCTAACTGGTTGATGTTGGCATACCTTCTTCAATAACAATTATGTTTTTTAAGACCTATTTTTATACTAATCATGTGATATTTGTTAAACGGATATATTAAAAATGAAAAAAAGGTTGTTATTTGTATTTTAAATCATATGGGATATAATGAAACCAAAGGATTTAATGTGTTTTCAAAAAAAATATTACATAATAATAGATTTTGAGTAAAACAAAAGGGGGATTTTATTTATAATTCTTCAGGTCTCTATAGTACCTAGATGATAACGGGGATTAGTAGGAAAAAGAAATTAATAGAAATTTTATTACTTTCATTTCTGACTTTTGGAAGCATGGTAATATTCATGAGATCTCATGGAAATTCCTTAATTACATTCAATCTTAGTACCATCACCACATTATTTGAATTGATTATTTTTGGGATAATGAACTAGAAATAGGTATAATTTATAAACCTATATTTTGTAATGATTAAAATTAATTTAATTTAATTATATACTTTAGAGTCAGTAGATGGAAAATATTTTTATTATTCATTATGAGATTCTTTTTAAAAGAATAATATAATTAATATACTATTTTTAGGTCTACATATTTGAATAATTAAAAACTCAAAATAGACTGACAACTGTTAATTACGACATTGTAGATTTCTCTAGAATGGATGTATTGTCATATAGGATGGGAAATATTTGATATTGGGATTTTTATCTTGGATTAAACATTTTCATCATCATTAAAATTTAGGCATTGATTTAAATGAAATTTTCCATTGATGTTATAATTTATTTTTGAATTAATCATGGTTCATTATATATTTATTATTTATTTCCATGAGATTAATATGTATTAATCAAAAATCATGGCCATGATTTCAATTAAATATTATTCAAATATTGGTGGAAAAATATTGGGTTCTTTTTAATCTGGACCATCTAATTTGTCACCTGAAAAACTTATAGTTCATAGTTCAATGATTATACATTGTCAAATTTTAGTTATTGGATGAATAAATTTTATCATTTTTTCAATGTTATTTTTCTATGAATATAATATTTTTTGGAAAATAATTTGCATTAACACAAATGAAAATATATAATTTTAGGATAATTTGTGGACATTTTCATTCAGGAAATATTATTATGTCAATATTTCATGAGATACTCTTCATATATTTTAAAATTTTATTATTTATATTTTTCTCCAATTTTCATTATCTATTAATAATTTAAAACCAATTATAGTGGTAGGTAATTACATTGACAACCAATCATTGGTATATTCATCCAGTTTTGTAATATATTAGATCAATATTACAAAATCATTTCCGTGAATAGCGACCAATGATGTTAATGTGAGACTAGAAGTGGAATAATGATTAACCTAGAATGGATTGGACACTTCATAATAAATAATATGATAATAGTAATGGAGAAGAATGATAAGGAACCAAGGAGGCTCCAACATAGGATGATATAAGAATTAGATGTGTATGAAATTAGTGGATTGATAGCTTAGACCAAGGTAGATGACAAATCATGATCCAAGGAACGATATGCATTATATATTTGAAATTTATGATTACAGAACATGGAATACCCTAGTATACATGTGGTGTATCTCGCATGGTATAAAATTAGTGTTACATGTTTCTATAAATTTTTAATTTGGTGAAAACATAGGTATCAAACCATATATTTTGGGATTACATAACACATCCTATATCTGGCTACATGCCTTCTCAATGTGACAATCCCAAATGAATTTTCACTGAAATGATACACCATGTGAATTATAAGTGGTATCCCAGTATGTATAGGTTATTCAAAC
Organism: Viscum album; assembly: GCA_963277665.1. Taxonomy (NCBI): domain Eukaryota; kingdom Viridiplantae; phylum Streptophyta; class Magnoliopsida; order Santalales; family Viscaceae; genus Viscum; species Viscum album. The sequence continues at coordinate 1,207,466,985 of OY728141.1, forward strand.
CATGTATCCCCAATGTGATACCACTGATACCTATTAGATAACTCCTTGTGAAGTGACACATTTTAGGTCGGACTAAAACTATTATCCCTAGATAAAATCCAATCCCCATAAATCTTTGGGACGAAGAGTCTCACATCATTGAACTTTCAAATGTGACAGTTAAAATGGATAAAATCCATTCATTTTCACTGATACCAACTAAAAATATCAGAAATTAACCATCTTATAATAAAAATATTGTAAACATATATTTTAAAGGTAACATTCCCATGACATTTAGGCTTATAGTTTTTGAGAATTAGGAAATACCTCACTGAACCAAACCCACACTTTTTCCACTGAATAAATATTTACCTATTAAACCATTATCATTACTGATATAATTTATTTACAAAAGTACAATGAAAATTATATTACTTTTGAGTCCATAATAGTTCTTAATAATCCATAGATCTATTAAAATAAATAAAAAATTTATAATGTTAAAATTACGATTATTACGTTGTAAAAAAGGAGAATATATATTATTTCTTGAAACACATGAATGATGATGATGTTAAATAAGGTAAATAGAATGATACATTTATCATTAATGTATAATAAATAATTAAATCAATAGATTGGTATCATCAACTCATATAAATGTAATTTCCAGTGGATCATATGGAAAAATCATATAAAAAATAAAATCAGTATAAATATGTCTTGACCCATCATAATAATATATCCTATAAAAACATATTATAACCCATGCTAACTCCTATACTTTTATATAGAATATATCATTTTGAAATATATTATCTTGAAATATAATTATTATACTACCTATCATCATGTATAATATCTAAAAAAATACATAAATAAAAATTTAGAATTTTTAAAGATATTTCATAAATATTAGTATCAAAGATAACCACATAGGGGAATCAGAGTAAACTGGATCCTATATACCTCTCCCCTTATGGAATCTCTTCCGTAGTGGTATATTATGGGGATGAAACTATAAAGCTCTTTACAATCATCTCCCCCTCTTACCCTTCTCCTCATATATTTTATTCCTCAAACAACAAACTGGGCTCCATTTTTTTACTTTCATGATGGACTTTTAAGTAATTTATGAATTTAAATCCATATCTTTGGCTTGTTTTATTTATTTTATTTAGGGGTTTTCTTTCAATAGTTTTCTTTTTTTCCTACTATCAAATATTTATTGAGAATAAAAATTTATTTTTTTAATTTCTCATGCTACCTAATATACTGTCTTTTACCCCATTTTAGTCAAATAAGGTTAATTTCATGGTGGTTTTGAGATTTTTGGGTTTAACATTCAATGATATTTTAGTTGGGATACACATTTTTTGGTTTTAGTGGAGGTTTTCATTGAAGTCGGTTTTTGATTTCTGGTACTATTTCTTGGGAAATTTTTGGTAACATTGGATTTTTATGGTTTTTTCATTGCGGAGGTGAAGTATCTGAATTGTCTTGATAAAGATACACATTTTATCTACTGTATTCTAATAATATTGATTCTTGATTTCTTCTATTAAATTTTAGTTTTTATTTTCGATCATCTGATGTGAGTTTTTTTTTGTATTTTTCAATGAGGCTTTTTTTAATGTTGTTCGGTTTTTGTAATTACATTTTTATGGCGATGTAAATTGGGAAAGAGACAATGTAGAATGAATTTGGTATCATGATGGTTTAATAATGGGTTGAATTTATTGTTTTCAGAGTGGAGGAGAAAGACTATTTTGACTCAAGTTACTAGGAATTATTGTCATTAGAGGAACATTTGAAATTTGAAAATTTTTGGATAGTTATGATATTTTTTGATACATCTTCCTCTATACAATAGTTATGTTTTTTTCATGTTATTTCTATGTATGTTTGTGTAATTTATAATTTTAATATTATTTGTGTTAGTTTTTTATTCTATTTTGATGATTTATGGCGTGTTTTGGCCTATGGGAAATGGTGTAAGAGTTCCCATTAATCCATAAAAAGTGGTTTATTTGAAAAAACATGTAAATAATGGTTCAAAGATAAACCGAATAAATGAAATGAAATGTGTTGACTATTTTACTATGGAGTGGAAAATAGAAGGGAAAAAGTCATTTTATCCTACAAATAAAAGGATTACAGGTTTTACATGAAGTTTATATAATGATTCAAATAATCAATGTTGAAATTAATATGTGGATTTTAAAATATAAGAAAAAAATGTTCCAATAAAATATTTTTAAATTAATAATGATAACATGATTAATTCATGATTAAAATTTCATGACCAAATAAAGTGGGTATATATACAAATAAATATACAATGATTAAGGATGTTAATTTTTTATATAATATTTAAAATGAGAGAGAAACAAAGTTCCCATTGAAATGATCCCAAAATGGAATTTAATAATCCATCCTAAAGGAGATTTTGAGAAGGGATTATAATCCATAAAAAAATTAAGATGAAATATAATGTAATTTATAAAATTTGTAGAAAATAGCCATTAATATAATAAAATAATCAATGAAAATATGTATAACTCAACAAATTGACATTTTTAATGAAAATATATATAAACATTTTAAAGTAAGAGTCAAAACTAATGAATGAATGTTAATGAAATAGTATATTAATTATCATTAAAAAATTAATCATAAAATAAATGAAATATATTGGTATATATATCTACTATTTTTAACATAATTGTAATGAACATTAGAAAATGAATGGAAATTGAGATTTAAATCCCCTCACCCTATATTATATAATATCTAAAATGTTATATATATTGATAAGAATATATATTTTGATGAAGCCTATGGGACACATAATTTTGGACAAATTATAAACAACATATTGAACATTTATAGTAGAATGTATATGAGTATATTATGTTTCATGTCTAAGATAGATTTGGATGTTTTTTAGTAGTTGGGGATAATTTTGAGAATATAGGTTTTCTCTATTACCAAGGAATAATATAGGGAATATGTTTTAGAAAAGTATTATGTGGATATTATTGTTTTCTTATATGTTTTTATCAATTTCATGACCCATCCCCCAAATAGCTTCCCCTCATGGGAAAAAATGAGAGAATGTAGATGGTGACCCCTGAATCCTACCACTAGTAGGCCTATGTTTGGAGACTAGAACCAAGGGCATAATGAACAAATAAATAAGAGGCATTAATCCCTAAGAGATAATGTGGAAGAGACAGAAAATTTAGATACCAAAAGAATTATTTTTTATGAAAGATAAAAGTAACCAAAAAAAATTCCAAGTAATTACAAAAATAATTAATAAAATCATAAGTGAAGCGAAACATACCTGAAAGACAAACTCAGTAGTGGCCATAAATCACAAACAACTCATGCAGAACCCTGAGCTAGTATTCTATAGCTTAATCTCCAACTTTTCCCTTTTAAACTACGAAATATTTATATATAAATGTAGTGAGTGTAACAATATAATCAATTAGATATTCTAGAAATCCTCTCATGAATAATATAATGAAAGCATATTATATTCCTACGAAGAACACAGGAAACCAATTCATCACCTAATTATGCATAATATGATCCCATACTCACCATGGATATCTATAACCAGGCATAACATTGAATATATAAATGAATATAGTAATAAAACATTTAGGGTACCACTCTTCTAATTTACCATAGGTATTATACTCTACCCTAACAAAATATGTCCTCATCTATCTCAATCCAAAAGAATCCATCCCAAAGTAACATTGTCAAAAGAATTATAACATGCATTTTGTGCATCAAATAATCTCATCATACTATAAAACATCTCTATATAGTAACCAATTATTTTTTTAGGATCCACTATATTCCATATTCCATGTATTTTATAGTCGTTATTATACCTCAAACCATCACAACTCATACATCGAGTAAGGTTTCTCAAGAAATAAAAACCATTATATGTCTTTCATACAATATTGTTTTGGATACTATATCAATAGATAACAACACATAATATTACTCGGTGAAGAGAGTGGGTCCAAAAGGTATAGTCATCCATACTTCCCTAACTATCAGTGATTTTGGGAAAAGCACCCTCCGATATGAAATTGGGAATCAATCTCCCTAATGACCTGGTTGTAGCGTACAAAATTAAAAAATATATATATGATATAATACAACTCAAAACCACACTATTGGTATTAACCTAGTACTGTAATCAGTTACAGATAACATCCATCAGATAGCTTACTCCCACTATTTGGAACAATAATCGTATTAGTATATGAGAATTTAAACAAATCTATTAAATTGAATTTTTTTCATTAAAATTTACCCTTTATTATAATTTATTCAATATCCATTAATATAAACCATTAATACAAATTACACATTTACCATTCAAATTGATTTATTCTATCGAGGCATAATCAAACGAGTCCATGTTTTCCAAATATCATATCATTGCATTAAAACTACAAAAACCTATAGGATAATTCATTAATTAAATATCATTACCATTCCATAAATCCATGGGCTCTTAGAAAACATCCCAAGCTACCATCAAGAGATAATACCAAGAAAATGCAGCTACCTTATGTATGGGGGAAGAAATAAAAAAAATATGCAACCAGACAATCTAGAAATTAAATATATTAATTCATAAGTAATAATCCTCTATTTCATTACATTAATAATAAATATGTGTTTTAACACATTCCATAGTCTTCAGCGACATCTCTGACACCCTCACTCGTATCACTATACATCTCATCATTGCAGGTGTCAACAACATCCACAACCCCAAGCCTTTCCATACATATCTCATTAATCATCCTTGACTCACAGCACATCAAATTTAATGGATCACATACAAAGATAATATAATTGATAGAAAACAAACATAGTTAATAGGGAAATTATTTCCTAAAAACAAGGAATTTACCCTTTTCATTCCAATAGTCTCAGATAGACCTAATTAGATGTCACTCAACATTCATAATAATAATGGATACCTCATCCCGAAACATACATGTTTATCAACCAACTAGTTTATATATTAACATGAATTGACCAACTCAATTATAAAACTTTCCAACTATCTGAACCCAATATAACTGCTGTCATATGATATAAATTTACAGAAACATTCTTCCTTGAATTTTGTAGATTTAACTAGCTACAGATAATAGAAATTATCATTTAGTATGAATTTAATAATAAATCTCATTAATAATAAATCTAAATTCACTTTTTTTTATCAAATTCTATTTACACATCGAATAAAGCATTCATTTAAACATGAATTTTTCATCAATTTAAATACCATCAAATTAAAAGAATCTATAGAATCATTAAACATGTTACTTCCTAACACATTATCAATACAAAATATTAATAATTGATTTACATTATTTAATAACCTTATTTATTTTTAATGATAATCCTAGAACAACATGACTACTTGCATAAAATATATATCACAATATTTAATAAATAAATAGGCACAATTTTACCATAATAGAAATCATCAATATCTAATTATTAAATTGAAAATAAATTCATTATTTATTCCATGATATTCTTTTTTAGCTGAATTCAACCATCATTCAAATGGATAAACCATGTTCAATTTATTATTTCATTTAAATAATTTGGAAAAGCAATGAATCCCCTCCCTCAATATCCCGATGTTCTTGAAATGTAGATGTAATACCATCATAGGTCTTTGATAACATCTCCCTCAATGAAATAATGATTTCCCAATTAATTTTTCCTTAAAGACACTAAAAAATGAAAATAATGACCCCATTATAACTATAGAGAACAAAACGATATTGAATGATAAGAATAATGGGAGGAATTTGAGTTAAAATGAGTAGAAACGACTAGAAAAGCATAAAAATCACCTCATATCACCAAAGATTGATCATGTGATTCTTTTAAATAATCCATATTAAAACAGGAAAAACAAAATTTAAAAATCATTCTAGAGTGCCTATAATTAATGATAAAATTGGGGGAGAAAATATAGTTTATAAGGGATTTGGTATATTTATATAGATAAATGAAATTTATAAAATAATGGAGAAGTTTCTATGAGCAAGCTACTGAACAAACAGAAACTAAGTATAATACAACAGAATTCTAGGGACCATTTTTCAACACCCAATGGGAAATGTGCACATCTAATGAACATGATGTGTATCCATCTTAGATCTTATTTTACTAGGGAGAGACCACATATTAGACAAGATCATTACAACAGAGACCATATCCCTCACAAAATGAGGATATTCTTGAGATGACCTCTATGTCCTAGTTACCCACAATATTTTAGAATCTCTAAAACTAATAATTTATTACTTATTTAATCCACACTAAAAAACTAAAAAAATATCTATGGACTTATGCTACATCTCTCCACTAGGTCAACCCCCCCCCCCTCCAATGTAGCATCAAATCCATTCGGGTGCCCTCCGATGTTGTAGTATAGTTTTCCACACCTATGAATTCAGGATTAAACACCTCACATGGCTCTATTCCATAACATTTCCAAAAAAATGTAGTGTTCCCATTAATTTATCATTTATTCTCAAAACTCCCTAGTAACCCACTACGGGAAACTCCAAAACCCATAAATCACAAAGGAAATTCTTTTTAGTCTTTTTTACCTTACATCCTAAACCACTCAAACCATTCATGTCCATGTGAATTCAAACCCAATATTATAATGAAGTAAGAAAATGTGTTGTTTGAATTTTTACCATGTGAGATACCTCCCATGAATATTTACATCATAGGATCTCAACCACTACATTTAGAGTGAAAAACTAAAAAACTATGAAACGTGATACAATGACCATAAACTCTCTCTTAATGGTGATATATCTCAAACAAGAAGATTCCATAAAAAGGAAATATGATAAAATCATCACATAATCTAGAAAAGGTCAACATCCATAAAAACATTGCTATAAAATAATTTATAAATAGAAATACCTCCATTTTATTGAGCATGTATAAATAACTCATATTCCCATGTATTCTCCAACATACCACTGTGTTTCCATAAGACATGAAACAAGGGAATATCATAACCACAAAACACCTTCACCTAGGCATCCTTGATCTCTGTAGGGAACTACTCAAATTCCATGTCATAATAAACATTATTATCATAACAATCAATGATGTATGAGTGATAATGAATGAAACTGAATAGTAGTGAGATCTGAATAAATATATTTTTGAATCATATATAGGGGAATATCTACCTAATATTCAAAAAATACAACCCAAGATAACACCTCAATGGCCCAATAAACTGGGTTGAAATATTACTCCCTTGAACAAACCTTCATTATCATTGATGTGCAGTCACCTTCAATAACATATGATATCAAACACTATATTCCAATGGTCTCATCCTATGAAAATCTTAAGATTTATGTATATTCATTTCTATATTTAACCCTTCAAGAAACACCTAAACCTTGTATGTCATATTCTATACTAGCTTCAACCCAAGAATTATAAACTCTTTGAACCAAGTCTTGCATAATGGATAATGGAGAGACAAAATCATGTTCTAGACCTCTCCACACAATAGATTTAAAATTAGGATCATAATAAATGTGAATCATCCTCATGACTCCAATGATTCACACCACATCGTCCAAATATTACCAAATAAAACACCCACTAAGCTCAACTCCCTGATCATTATAACGTGGGATGAATTAAATAAATGATAACGTATCACCCAAATTGAATCAATTCCATCCTTGAGATATATTTAAAATAGAAATTTACTCCATAAATATTTCTTCCCACTTCCACTGATGAAGATTTAATTTCTAGAGTAATACACTATGAACATAGTTCTTGAACATCACTTTTTGGTTGATAATAAACTGAGGAAAGAAAATTATTACATCACTCCTCAAACCATGGCCCTAAGAATGGGCTATCTAATCCTGAATCATATTTATCATGGTGGGATTTTCCACCAATGGGGACAAATTTAACTCATGGGGAAGCTTATAATGAACATTTAAATGGATGAAAAAGTGTCTCTATGAAAATATCAATTGTTGATTATCCCTATCCCAACAATTTGTAGAATCATAAAAAACAATTGAGTTTCTCTAGATCTCTACCACATAACTGCCTATACGAGACTCCTCCACCAGATTCACCAAGGATGATGGAACTATCATCTAATAAGATAGTATTTACGTCTAACCTCGCCCATATCGAGATGTATTGTTGAGAGATATTTTACCACTCGTTAGAAATCTCGTGATTTTTTCACAGTATCACTATATGAATTCATTATCAACACATCAATAATGATATTTCCCATTCATGGTTTATAATAAATATAAAATTCTAAATAATTTAATAATTCCATCCATTTTCATTGCCTCATGATCAATCCATGTTAGAGGAAATCATAGCCTAGGGTCTTATGATAAAAAACAAAAAAATGCACCCCATTAAAGAAAATGTCACCACAAATTAAAGGAAAACATAATATACAATAACATGAGATAGCCTATTTAATAGTAATTCTCATGGGGGTGTAACTACTATGACTCATATTGAACATCTAAATTCAGCTATATCATAATAGAATCCAAAAAATTATACAAAGAAACAAAAAAACCTAAAATAAAACTCCCTCTATTGGAAAACAAATGAATGGATTACTAACAAACTTTTCATTTAGGTACTTGAAGGATTAATAATACTATTAAGTCTATAAGAACACATAATTATTCCTATAAAATGATTTCATAATAGTCACAACCCATGATCAATTTCCTATGATCCCCCTATAATGGCGTAAATAAAAAGGAATCTATGTACCTATAAAATATTCTTGGGGACTACCTAATAATCAACTACTACTATATTCAATGGGTCTACTACAACACATTGCAGAGAAAAAATAGTTAAAAATGAAAACTAAACATCATCATCCCATAACTCACACATCAAGAACATCCAAAATCATTGATGATGATGAAGAACTCCAAAAACAATATGTTGATGATATACTTGCTCCTCCCTAAAAGTGGAGCACACAAGGATATCATTGCTGAATGCATCCATGAAATTATCTAGAAACTCCTTGAACACAGTTGTCATAAAAACCCTGAACATGACAAAAGATTTCATCGCCCATAATGAAATAACATAAATATAATAATTACCATAATGATAAAACATATTTTTCTTTAAAAATCATCATCCCTTCATACAAACCTCATGATATAATAACCACAAATCCAACAATAAGAACCAAGTTTCACATTTCTATTCATTTAATAAATGAATCATCGTAGACAAGGGTATATGTTGTTCACTTTTATTTAATTAAATTGAATATAATTGATAAAAATGGTTTACATTCAATGGAATTTTTTTTCAAAAACAATTGTGCACCTGAAGGTGACATACTAGGCCAAAATGAACCTCGTATCAATAGTTCATTGAGATGTACTCACAAATATTAATACTCATAATGTTTAATACTATACAGATACATTGAGATATTATAAATTTCCAACTATAGTTGATCCCCAACTCGATCACCTGTTATAGGGAGATTCTACAACCCCCCCCCCCTCCAACTAATAAATACAATAGTATACTCTAAAAAACCCTACGAAATATAATGGGGTAAACATTTAAAAACTCAGTATAAGATTGAACAATATATAAGATAAGGAAAAAAACTCATCTCCAAACACTATGAGGGTCAATTTCATGAAAAACACCATTTTCAATCTATCAATACCATAGAACACTACCTAACTTCTAATGTAATCCAAAGTAGTCAAAAAAATCAAACTAAGAATGATTTCATATAGATTTATACTGTAACAGCCCGAGATTTTATGAAAAATATTTTATTAATGTCTTGTGTTATACGCTACACCAAAAGGAGCTTTCACAATACACATCTCTGACCTGGCTTGAATTATACGCAATCACGACCTTCCACGATAACGTGTGTTGTACGCAACACCGAGTTTCGCTAAACAACGATATGCTATTAAGATATTATTAAAACTAGCCGTTATGAATAGTAATAACCACTTTTTGAAATTTTGTAAATTTTATTTTTCAAAATGGAATTCATTTTTGGATTCGGAGTATCGAATTTAGCCTAAGGTTAAATTTTGGTACTTTTCAGATAACTTTCATATTCTGATGAATAGTGAAAATCACTAAATTATAATTAAAAAACAACTTTTTTAATCGAAATAATTAATAGTGATAAATTATTAATTTTAGTGGTTTTAAAGTATATTTAGAATAAATTTTTAAAATTTAATACAATGTTGGTCATTGGTTGTAATTTCACATTTAAACCAGTTATAAACTAGTGTCAATCTTTTGATAGTTATTATCTCTTAAAAACACGCTATTTGTTTTGACGACGAGAATTAATTTTTAAATTAGTTAATGCAACTGATATGTTTTGAATTTGGTAAAATAGACATAATTTTTGATTTCATAATATCAAATATAGCTTAGGCCTAATTTTTGGTATTTTTCTGAAAACTTTCAATTTTCGATGAATAGTGAAACCACAAAGTGGTAGGTTAAAAACTGAATTTTGCATAAAACATAATTTTACCACTTCTGTGAATGGAATTTCGAAAATCCAACAGACACGGTTAATATCAAGGACTAAAATGTGGTTCAATGAGATGAAAATAATTTTCGGTGAATAGTATCTTTTTACTTTTTTTTACCACGGTTAATAGTAAATAGGGTAACTAAGGTTAAATATGATATTACTATTACCCTAACACATGTCCTAATTCTATTTGATAAGTGTAATTCGACCAAAAACAACCTTATGAATATAATATGACCATTTAGATCCACTTGGATTAGATTATGACATTTATTATTAATTTATTTAATGAATGGTTAAAATAGTTAAAATCAAAGTTTAATAACTAAAACATTTTTAATATGGGGTTATACATATGATAAATTCGACTATAAATATTCATTAGAAATATAAAAATAGTTCCTACCTAATTATATTTTATTTATAATTTTTAAACTTTAAATAAATTAATTTATTTATGACACAACGATGATGCAATAATTACCCTTTTAAAGAAATATTAACATAATTGATGTTATAAATTCTCAAATGAATGTAATTTGAGACTTTTTATGAATTCCACTAATTTTCTAGGTTACTATGATATATTAGTGTTGATTTAAACAACTTGGTTCGAACATATAATTCTGTTATGACTTTCACAAAAATCATATATCAAATAGTGTCAAAATTGACACAAAATAGTTTTCAAATCAAATATTATATTATTAATTGTTATTTTATTCCTAAAAATCTAAGGTTCGGAAAAATGACTTATATAATGATATATATATTAATAATAAACAATTTGGGTTTCGTTTGGCATGTTATAGTAAATGTATTAACCATATAGTGAAAGAAAACAAAAAGACACGGTAAAAGTTAAATTATTTAACTTAGAGTTAAATCTAATTGATAAGGTTAAAATAATACCCTAAACTTGTCTAAATCATATTGGTTGATAGTATTTCGACCCATACCCACTTTAGCTTCGAAATAAGACCCTTTTGAACCATTATAAACCTATTTTGACATTAATATAAAATAATATTTTGAGGTATTCCTAAGGTGCCCCTCTCCTCCCTTATAAAAGGACACCTCCTCCCCCTCCTCCACACACCAATTTGAGCACTCAAGCTCGGCCAACCCCTGACAAAATCTCTTCTCCACTTCCCTAGAAACATCCTAGAGGTTCTGGTCTTCCTCAAAGACCAATTTTAGTTCCCTAAGAGGAGGTCTCAAAGAGGCACTTCAAAGAAGAGGTAATTACCGTTACCAATTCTTTCATCTTTATTTATTCTTCCACTTCTTCTTCTTAGGTTGTTTCATTATGAAATAATAACATCAGTATCACTCATATAATGATATGTTATTTTAAGTATGAAACAACCCTATTTCACCATCTATCCATCCTACGGAAAAAGAAATCACCGCGCGTGCGTACGTACGGAATACCGTCTCCACGCCGTGGTGTAATCTATTTTCCACCACCACCTTACATGGATGGGTATAGTGGTGTAAAGAATAGCTATACATAGTTATTACAACATAATATTGATTCTGATATATTGTATAATCCACTCTAATTCAATTCAATATTTATGGAAATGATATCATCGCTCGTGCGTACGTACGGACTACCGTCTCCACGACGCGATGAGATTCATTCTCCATGTTAACCATTTAAGAATGATTATAAAGTATATATAAGAAATAATAATGAAATATATGACATTTTAAAGCTACTGGATTTATTTATATATATATATATATGTATGTCATCTACTTACTTCCATTTCAAGACAATAAGGAAAGGGAAACAGCGTTCATGCGTATGTACGGACTACCGTCTCCATGAACGGTGTTTTTAATTTTATTTATCTACCAATTATATATATATATATATACTGAATATATATGATATATAAATCATATTTTATATTCTGGAAGTAAGTAAATAATGATATAAGTAATAATGATGTCAAGAACAACAAGTCAAAACACCTACGATAAATGAAACGATTTTACCCAAAACGCTTCTTTAACATGGAATTTACAAAAGAACAGGTAATATAATGTCATAAGTGAACCATATATGATATCATAACAATGAATATGATTCTTTAATAAGTCAATGACATTATTTAAATCATTATACAGGAGGTTCGGACACATACGAAGCAAATCGTACCTAAGGTAAGGGAAAATATCACAATCTCATTTTTATCTGAGATTGTTTTTACTATGGCATTTACTAGGGTGTATTTTATCATCCACATCCATGTTTCCTCAATATGTAATATTATTTACATCCACCTACAATTGTTTAAATCCAATTTTACCCTTCGGTGAGTTTTTAGTAAAAGATATTGAAGGAATCTTTTGTCGTTTTTCGTACGAGGTACTTTTTGACTTTTCCGACAAAAGTACGAGAAGAATGGTTTTTTTAACTTATACGGCACGAACGGATTTTTACGACTTTATAAAGCCATATTTTCATGAAGCTTCCTCAAAAATATTTCATGACTATTTTCAATAAAATCTCTTTCTTTTAAAATTTCATGATGTTTTGTGAAAAGAAATTGATTTTGAAGAAGAAAGGATACTTTCCTCAAGAATTCATTTCAAGTGTTTTATCAAAATTATTTTCCATCTAAGATAATATAGGGTTCTGATTCTATCCCTATCATTACATTGATTTGATTATGTTGTGATGGAATTATTTTTATTAATTCATTTATCTTATATGTATTGTTTTATGATGTCATGATGTTTCAAGAATCCCATTTTTATTACATGGGTTATGCAATGATGTATGTTTTAAGATTTTGTGGCACACATAAGAATGGTATCATTATGAGATGGGTGGGACCTATATATCCCTCCAATTCATTGGGTAATGATTTTATATCTCATGAGATAGACATGGCTGAAATGGTAGGTTATACCGGTTCAGTGAAACAGGACTGAAACGAGAGTTACTCGATTCAGAAAGGGACTTTGTCCACTAAGATAGTCTTGGCAACAAGTCTTGACTAACAAGAAATGATTCTCTATGATTATGTGTGAATTCCACAAAGTTTCATGTTTTATGTTATGATTATTGGGATTACATTTCACTTCTATGTTTTATCCCATGTTATGATATTATGAGCTCTTTTGCAGGTTAATATTTCCATAAAGTTATGTGCTTATGTATATGATGTGATTTATATTTCTTTTGTTTACCCTTACTGAGCATTTGAGCTCACCCATTTATGTTTTCGTTTCCCCAGGATATAAAGAAAGGTTTTAGGTAAAAAAAGAAGATCTTTATGGGAGATTTTGAAGATCTTTCACCACGATTAGAAGACTATATTCCGAGTTTCCAAAGACACTAAACTATTACGATCCTTGTGTGTGTATTTTTTGTTATGTACTAAGTATTCCGCAAAAGTAATGTAAAGTCCATGTACGTCAAGCTTCGGGTCTCTACAGTTGGTATCAGAGGAAAGGTTTAGTCAACCTTTGGAAACTAGGATGCGAGAACTTTAGTGAGATCCCTAGAGATATTTCTAAGGTATGTCTAGGGATGTCCCTAAGGTTAAGTATACGTATAGGTTATAGTACTAGAACTACGCTAACGATCATAGAATTAAACCTAAGATGTTAGATATTGAAGGTACTCCCCCTTTATTATGTTGTTTTCCCTAGCATGATTTTTGCTTCTCACACTATTCTTTTTGGGTTTTAGACGATGGATGGAACCCGAAGGAACCATGTTGATCAATGCAATGGACAGTGCAATGATTGTCCTCCTGAACAAACAAATGTTATGGGAGATGGAGTGCAAAATCTTATTGCTATACTTACACAAGCTATGAATCATTCTGGACTTCTAAATGAGCAGATAAGGGAACAATATTCTATTGAGTCCTTCATAAGGCAACGTCCACCTTCTTTCAGTGGGACTTTCGATCCACTTGTTGCTGAACAATGGATAAGTACCACTGAAAAGATATTTTCAGTTCTTCAATGTTCTGAACCTGATAAAGTCATCTTAGCAGTATATCGTTTGGAAGGTGAAGCTGATCAACGGTGGAATCTTATCAAGAATACGAGGCCATGAGATGAAATTGAGTCCATGGAATGGGACGAGTTCAAGAACTTGTTTTTCAGTAAGTACTTCCCTCGTATTCCTCGAACAAAGATGGAAAAGGAGTTTCTTGAGCTGAAGCAGAAGGATGATGAATCTGTTGGTATATACGAAGCAAATTTTACAAGACTTCCAAGGTATGCATCTGGCATTATCATCCAACCTGAAAGTAAAGTTGATCGATTTTTCAGTGGCTTAAAACCAAGTCTTCGAAGGGAATTAGCTATAAGAGATTTCAGTAGCTATGAAGAAATTTTGCGTTGTGCTATCAAGGTAGAAATGGAAGTTGGTGTTACATATCCATCTCATGGTTTTGACAAGAAACGAAAGATGGAGTTCAAGGATAAATCTCAGAATAATGGTGAAAAGAAGATGAATGTTTCCTTATGAACAACATGTGGAAAGAATCATGGTGGAGATTGTCTTAAAGGGGCTAGAAAATGTTTCAAGTGTGGAAAAGAAGGTCATCGAGCAGCTAAGTGTCGAAATAATGGAAAAAGGGTTTCTAATGATGTGAATAAAGCAAACACTACAGAGAACGCACCACCAACACTTCAATGCTTCAAGTGCAAGGAAATGGGGCATTATGCTAATAAATGCCCTAATCCAAGGGTTAGTGATGATCGACATGAGCAACCGCTTAAGGAAAAGTATAAAGGGAAGTCACATGCGATCACTATTGGCGATGTTGAATATGACAATGATGTAGTGGAGTGATTAAGTGTTTATGTAATGGGATTCCAAAATAATGTTGTATCATGGATTATTGGAATATTTATGTATTGGTATAATGTGGTATTCAAAGTGATTGATATATTTTTGGAAATAAGATGATATGTGCATAATGAAGGGAAAATGAGAAAATGAAATATTTGATAGTATTCATGAGATCATGATTGATATAAGGACTAAGTGATATCATGGTTTGAGTATATATAATTTTGAGGATTTTGGTATGTGGAAAATGTTAACTTTAAACTACATTCATGTTTTCACTAAGGTATTCAAGAGAATACATGATTAAGGACTTTGAATGTTTGGAATGTGACCAACAAAACATATCTTATGATGTATGCGGATCAACGATGGTATTAAATCTCTGGTAATCGTTTTCACTATGTTATGAGAGTGGACTGCAGTATTATGGATATGCCTAAAGATTGAAATGGATTATGTTGGACATAAGTGAGTATTGTTTAAGGATAGAAGTTTTTTTTATTCAATATTATTGATGGGATGTTATAGTAATGTAGTTTTAAGAAAAGGACAACCTGCAGGACGGGCGAAAACCCATCGCGTCGGACAAGGCTGTGGGAATCGAACCCACAACCGAAGTGCGACTGGCCTTTATCGCCTACCACTGGCCTATAGGAAGTCCCTGTTTAGTAGAAACTAGTTTTATTATATTAAGCAGTATGATATATGAAGTATAAGTCCATTTTAGGAACCATATATGATTAATCTCACTGTAGAATGACTTATGTATAACTTTTTCTAACCTTTTGTTTGAGACAAATGGAATGACCCATCATTCTATCACATGATCTGCTAACACATCACGAATAACAAATTAAAACTTCATTTCTTTAAGAGATGAAGTTGAAATTTTCCAAAGAATGACAAATGGTGAGACTATACCAAAATCACGAAAGTATTTCTTCTAATTCAAATTCTTTAACTTTAGGGAAACGATCTTGAAAACCAAAAATGTTGTCCTAGTGCTCTTATATCTGATTAATCAGATGGTACCCTAGATCGTCACAAATTTATGGCTTTGTGATTGCTGGCTTTTCCATAGCCATGTTCTCTACCACTCTCCATCAGAACATGATGCTTAGATTTTCTCTTCCATATCCATATTTTCACCTATGTGGAAACCCAGTGATTAGTTTATTTGGGTAATCGTTACATTTCATACTTTAGTTTTTAAAGCCAAGTTTTGGTATTCCTTTTTACGATGTGGGTTTCTATTAAAGAAAATTTCGAATAGTAAACCATTTATAACCCCGACGAATTTCGAGGGCGAAATTCATTTTAAGGGGGGTAGAATGTAACTGCCCGAGATTTTATGAAAAATATTTTATTAATGTCTTGTGTTATACGCTACACCAAAAGGCGCTTTCACAATACACATCTCTGAACTGGCTTGAATTATACGCAATCGCGACCTTCCACGATAGCGTGTGTTGTACGCAACACCGAGTTTCGCTAAACAACGATATGCTATTATAATATTATTAAAACTAGCCGTTATGAATAGTAATAACCACTTTTTGAAATTTTGTAAATTTTATTTTTCAAAATGGAATTCATTTTTGGATTCAGAGTATCGAATTTAGCCTAAGGTGAAATTTTGGTACTTTTCGGATAACTTTCATATTCTGATGAATAGTGAAAATTACTAAATTATAATTAAAAACAACTTTTTTAATTGAAATAATTAATAGTGATAAATTATTAATTTGAGTGGTTTTAAAGTATATTTAGAATATATTTTTACAATTTAATACAATGTTGGTCATTGGTTGTAATTTCACATTTAAACCAGTTATAAACTAGTGTCAATCTTTTGATAGTTATTATCTCTTAAAACACGCTATTTGTTTTGACGACGAGAATTAATTTTTAAATTAGTTAATGCAACTGATATATTTTGAATATGGTAAAATAGACATCATTTTTGAGTTCATAATATCAAATATAGCTTAGGCCTAATTTTTGGTATTTTTCTGAAAACTTTCAATTTTCGATGAATAGTGAAACCACTAAGTGTTAGGTTAAAAACTGAATTTTGAATAAAACTTAATTTCACCGCTTCTGTGAATGGAATTTCAAAAATCCGACAGACACGGTTAATATCAAGGACTAAAATGTGGTTCAATGAGATGAAAATAATTTTTGGTGAATAGTAACTTTTTACTTTTTTTACCACAGTTAATAGTAAATAGGGTAACTAAGGGTAAATATGATATTACTATTACCCTAACACATGTCCTAATTCTATTGGATAAGTGTAATTCGACCAAAAACTACCTTATGAATATAAAATGACCATTTTGGTTCACTTGGATTAGATTATGACATTTATTATTAATTTATTTAATGAATGGTTAAAATAGTTAAAATCAAGGTTTAATAAATAAAACATTTTTAATATGGGGTTATACATAAGATAAATTCGACTATAAATATTTATTAAAAAGCTAAAAAGATTTCCTACATAATTATATTTTATTTATAATTTTTAAACTTTAAATATATTAATTTATTTATGACACAATGATGATGCAGTAATTACCCTTTTAAGAAAATATTAACATAATTGATGTTATAAATGCTCAAATGAATGTAATTTGAAACTTTTTATGAATTCCACTAATTTTATAGGTTACTATGATATATTAGTGTTGATTTAATCAACTTTGTTCGAACATATAATTCTGTCATGACTTTCACAAAAATCATATATCAAATAGTGTCAAAGTTGACACAAAATAGTTTTTAAATCAAATATTATATTATTAATTGTTATTTTATTCCTAAAAATATAAGGTTCGGCCAAATGACTTAGATAATGATATATATATTAATAATAAACAATTTGGGGTTCTTTTGGCATGTTATAGTAAGTGTATTAACCATATAGTGAAAGAAAACAAAAAGACACGGTAAAAGTTAAATTATTTAACTTAGAGTTAAATCTAATTGATATGGTTAAAATCATACCCTAAACTTGTCTAAATCCTATTGGTTGATAGGATTTCGACCCATCCCCACTTTAGCTTCGAAATACGACCCTTTGGAACCATTATAAACCGATTTTGACATTAATATAAAATAATATTTTGAGGTATTCCTAAGGTGCCCCTCTCCTCCCTTATAAAAGGACACCTCCTCCCCCTCCTCCACACACCAATTTGAGCACTCAAGCCCGGCCAACCCCTGACAAAATCTCTTCTCCACTTCCCTAGCAACATCCTAGAGGTTCTGGTCTTCCTCAAAGACCAATTTTAGTGCCCTAAGAGGAGGTCTCAAAGAGGCGCTTCAAAGAAGAGGTAATTACCGTTACCAATTCTTTCATCTTTATTTCTTCTTCCACTTCTTCTTATTAGGTTGTTTCATTATGAAGTAATAACATCAGTATCACTCATATACTGATATTTTATTTTAAGTATGAAACAACCCTATTTCACCATCTATCCATCCTATGGAAAAAGAAATCACCGCGCGTGCGTACGTACGGAATACCGTCTCCACGCCGTGGTGTAATCTATTTTCCACCACCACCTTACATGGATGGGTATAGTGGTGTAAATAATAAATATACATAGTTATTACAACATCATATTGATTCTGATATATTGTATAATACACTCCAATTCAATTCAATATTTGTGGAAATAATATCATCGCTCGTGCGTACGTACGGACTACCGTCTCCACGACACGATGAGATTCATTCTCCATGTTAACCATTTAAGAATAATTATAAAGTATATATAAGAAATAATAATGAAATATATGAAATTATAAATCTACTGGATTTATGTATATATATATATATGTATGTCATCTACTTACTTCCATTTCAAGACAATAAGGAAAGCAAAACAACGTTCATGCGTACGTACGGACTACCGTCTCCATGAACGGTGTTTTTCATTTTATTTATCTATATATTATATATATATATATATACTGAATATATATGATATATAAATCATATTTTATATTCTGGAAGTAAGTAAATCATGATATAAGTAATAATGATGTCAAGAACAACAAGTCAAAACACCTACGATAAATGAAACGATTTTACCCAAAACGCTTCTTTAACCTGGAATTTACAAAAGAACGGGTAATATAATGTCATAAGTGAACCATATATGATATCATAACAATGAATATGATTCTTTAATAAGTCAATGACATTATTTAAATCATTATACAGGAGGATCGGTCACATACGAAGCAAATCGGACCTAAGGTAAGGGAAAATATCACAATCTCATTTTTATCCGAGATTGTTTTTACTTTGGCATTTACTGGGGTGTATTTTATCATCCACATCCATGTTTCCTCAATATTTAATATTATTTCCATCCACCTACAATTTTTTAAATCCAATTTTACCCTTCGGTGAGTTTTTAGTAAAAGATATGAAAGGAATCTTTTGTCGTTTTTCGTACGAGGTACTTTTTGACTTTTCCGACAAAAGTATGGGAACAATGGTTTTTTAACATATACGGCACGAACGGTTTTTTATGACTTTATAAAGACATATTTTCATGAAGCTTCCACAAAAATATTTCATGAATATTTTCAATAAAATCTCTTTCTTTTAAAATTTCATGATGTTTTGTGAAAAGAAATTGTTTTTGAAGAAAAAAGGATATTTTCCTCAAGAATTCATTTCAAGTGTTTTATCAAAATTATTTTCCATCTAAGATAATATAGGGTTCTGATTCTATCCCTATTATTACATTGATTTGATTATGTTGTGATGGAATTATTTTTATGAATTCATTTATCTTATATGTATTTTTTTATGATGTCATGATGTTTCAAGAATCCCATTTTTATTACATGGGTTATGCAATGATGTATGCTTTAAGATTTTGTGGCACACATAAGAATGGTATCATTATGAGATGGGTGGGACCGATATCTCCCTCCAATTCATTGGGTAAAGATTTTATATCTCATGAGATAAACATGGATGAAATGGTAGGTTATACCGGTTCAGTGAAACAGGACTGAAACGAGGGTTACTCGATTCAGAAAGGGACTTTGTCCACTAAGATAGTCTTGGCAATGAGTCTTGACTAACAAGAAATGATTCTATATGATAATATGTGAATGCCAAAAAGTTTCATGTTTTATGTTATGATTAATGGGATTACATTTCACTTCTATGATTTATCCCGTGTTATGATATTATGATCTCTTTTGCAGATTAATATTTCCATAAAGTTATGTGCTTATGTATATGATATGATTTATATTTCTTTTGTTTACCCTTACAGAGCATTTGAGCTCACCCTTTTATGTTTTCTTTTCCCCAGGATATAAAGAAAAGTTTTAGGTAAAAAAAAGAAGATCTTTATGGGAGATTTTGAAGATCTTTCACCACGATTAGAAGACTATATTCCGAGTTTCCAAAGACACTAAACTATTACGATCCTTGTGTGTGTATTTTTTGTTATGTACTAAGTATTCCGCAAAAGTAATGTAAATTCCATGTACTTCAAGATTCGGGTCTCTACATATACCCATGAATAGAACAACACAAAATATATATTATTGTATCTACATACATTTTAGAAATATTCTCATCCTCCAAATGGCATAATCAAAGTTAAGGGTAATTGAAGTATCAATGAATAAAATATCAAAGAATTAATGAGGGTATTATATATGAAGAAGTGTGTATCCCCTGAATCATACAAATCATTAACCCAAGTAGAAAACAAGAAAATGGTACCTTAAATGATATTTTCCTCACCTAGAGATAGCAAAGTAATACCATGATATTGACCATGAACTACTCCAAGGAATCTATATCCCTGATGATGACCACCTCCTTAGTAAATATCTACACAATAAGGATTATGAGAATAATAGGGATATCCTCATTTTACCTAATCCTTTCTCTTATGATAATAAAATATAGAATCATGTATTTGCTACATCATCCAAATCTTCCTCAATGAATGTACCTGAAGTATGAATCCTAGGGTACTCTGGATAATCATAATGTTTGATCACTCTCATTGGTAATGGAATCTTCCTTAACAAGAAAAAAAGTATATGAACCCTTGATAAATTCTATATTTCCCACACCCCCAAATAAATGATATGTTGGGTGTTGGGACCCACCCTAAACTATAAAAATGCTCTTCTATCCATGTAACTGAGAACCACAAACCATATCTCCCCTTTATTTGGAATCTTGTAAACACTCTTATCATGATGAACATGTTCTATCCAGGGTCCTCTGAATAATCTATGATCTTTCTAGTATCATGATATATGTTGAAAACATAAACGGAGTGATCTTTCACTGTATATATGGATCCAAATACTTCTCAAAATGTGTCATCCAAGTATCCTCATCTTTTAAAATATCGTAATCATTTAAGATAAGGTTTATATAATTGAACTTGAACCACCACACACTATAACTCCCATGTTGAATGGTAAGGAACTCCTAATCATTGTTGGCCATGATGTTCAATAAAATAAAATTCGGCAAAGAATAGTTTCTAAGATTGTCTCATGATAAATTCAACACATTGTGACACCTATGGTTCTTGACCCGCCACTTCCCAAATTCCCTATGCAGCATCATCATAGAAAATATATCCCATTTATTCGTTAAATCATTGATCACACTAAAATATATCAGAACCACCCCCAATTATTCTTTTTTCAATGGGACTGCAGTAGATTCCAAAAACATACATAGGATTTAGTTCTAAAACTCTTAGTATTCATTTCTCAAAGGGTGTTATTTGGTTATGACTTCAATGAAATTCTATAACAACCTATTGAATATCTTAAATCCAATCATATAGTGGATATCGATGTGGATCCATACTAGTATAATAAAAATTATGGGACTCCGAAAAATTGATTATTGAATATTTAACATTAATTTATTAATTTAATTTATAATTACTTTGGGATCAACTAAATTTCAAGGTCTATTCATTTCAAACAAAGGTAAAAATAACAATTATTCATGAATGATTCCTAGGTATCTACCCTCTAATTATTATCAGTAAACCTAGGAGGATTTATAAACATAAATAACCATGATTCATATAATAGGGGGCTCAAAATAAACATTTCTCAACTAGAAAATTGTGTTGACACTGGTTAATAAAATAGGTGACATCATTTCACTATCAACCATTGTACTATCAAAAATATCCAAAATTAAAATATATGTAATCACTCAGCCTAAACCATTGATACCTCTCAATCATGTTCTACAACCCCCCCCCCCCCACAAAGGTATCCCTCTATGGACGAAAATGAAGGATTTGATATGGGTTCTATCGAGACTCACCACTAATAAGAATAGGTTTGACAACCATCACTGAGTTTATATTGAACATAGAAATGGGTGGAATTACCCTCTAAGAGATTATATGAGATCTATAGAGAGATAAGATAGATACACCAAATAAATCTAACTGAACTTGATAAAATATTATTAATGAACATACACGTAATTTAATAAAATATTGTAAGATGTATAATGGAATGTAAAAGTACCCAAATGACAATGAATGAATATTAAATCTCAATGTACAACAGGTGAAAATAAACCATCATCTAAATTAGAATACAACTTTCCCATTATCAAATTGGGTATCCCTCAGCAAGTATCAAATTAAAGTGATTATTTAACATAGTAACAATACAATAAGGGAACCCCACTACTTATTACCAAGAATATTTCTAGAGCAATAAAATTCTACATGACATGAATCATACATCATGTGTTATACCTCAAATCATCATAACCCATACACCGACTAGGGTTCCTCCATCCTTCACATTAAATGCACACCATAACTATAATAACCCTTTAGAAAATATCTCCTGAGATACATGTTTAGTAAATAACCACAATCCATTTCATCCCTCTACACACATATGTGGGGAAACTATTCACTGTGTATACGATCACATAATACTCTATGTAGAAGAGGGTGGTTCCAAATGATGTAGTCACCCATCTGTCCATCGCCAGCCTTGATAATTTGGAAAGAACCTCCTAGAGTCCACTGGGTATCAATTACCCATCCAAAAATGGAAGGATAGCATATAATATCACAAGAATATACATGATATATTATAGTTCACAACTACATTATAGGTATGAGTGTAAATTCGACCTAGTACAGACCAAGTATGGTTGAGCCTACCCTCAACAAAACTATTGTGCATATTATTATTTTGTCCAATAAAGGATAGAATGAATAGCCCCATGAGTCATCCTGAACTGTTGGTCCAGGATGGGATTTTGTTGTGGGGTGATGAGCTATCCCTTATGAGATGTTTTTATTTTAAAAATTATATATATCAAATTCTGATATTAAATATTCAATATATATATAATTTTATAAATAATTGATATATATATATATATTTATATCACTCATATATAATTATAAATATATTTAAATTATTTTAAATTATATATAAATATATACATAACACACTCATATATTTCTATTTTTATGATGATAAAAAATTAAAAATGTGAAAAAATATTTATGAGGTGTTGTGGAGCATGTACAACCACGGGTGGGTGGATGAATGGGTGTTTTTTGTACTTTTATAAATATATTTATAGATGTGAATATATATATAATATGTTTAATTTTCAATAGGCTTAAAAATTACTGAGGAGTTGGGGGAGTGCGCAGTAGTGAGTGGGTGGGTGTGTAAATTGTGTTTTCTAATTAAATTTATATATTTACAAAATATAAATATATAATATGGATATTCCTGAATTCATAATAAAATTATTTAGTCATTGGTGGGCGTGCATTAACAATAGTGGGTGAATGTGTTATTTTTTAGTTTTTATTAATATCTAATGAGTTATATATATATATAATGATGAATAATTTATATTTATATTTAATTATATAAATCATTGTTATATATGTTATGTTAAATCGTTAATATATATATATAAAGACAGATTTATATATATAAATATATATTATCTTAAATTTATTATATATATATATATATGTTATATTATTCCTTATAATATTAAACATTATCTAACAAAAAATATAATCTTTGTGATGAAAAAAATATATAACAATTAAACATTAATAAATTACACTATTCATCTGTTTGATGATAATGAAAAAAATTAATAAATCTATTTAGTAAAAGAATATATTATATATCAATTACATTAATAATGTTCACTTTGACAAACAAAAAAGAAATTAATCATTTGATTTTGATTTTCTGTCTTCAGTAGGGGTGGAAAACATTTTCTGATAATTATCAATGTTGATAAATTATTTTTGTAGATATTGTACATAAAAATTATACCTTCTCATTATAAGAGCTTAATCCTTGTCCAGTGTAGGTCATATATGACAATTACTGAAAACTCATCCACCTACACTAATATTAGAGTTAAATGCAACTGATTGAATGGGAACACTATTTTCATCGTAGGAAATTAGTGTTAGTACATTATATTTTTTTTCATAATCCTTACACCAATATAAAATATCAATTTCATCTTCATTATCAACTGGTAAAGACTTTAAAAATCACTATAGTTCAGAATTTATTAGACTGGAATATTGAAATAGAATATATTTTTATTATTTTTCATATACAGTCCCTACAATGAGAATATATTATTGGTAATGTGGGTTTCCTACTAATTTCAACATGTATAATATCACTATATACATTATAAAATAATGTTAAAAAAAATATATATCATAAACTTTTCATTCATCATAAAAATAAATTTTTAAAAAATTTCAAACTACTGCCTTTAGACCATGGGCTTAATTAATTTCGATTTCAAATAATATAGGCAATGGATACCAGTATATATCAAATTAATCATTAATGGAATTAATAATGGGAATTCAATATTCATAAGAAATATTTTCTATAAAAATAGAAATTATATTTATTAAATCATGTAAAACTAATGGCGATGGTGGAATATATACTTCTGCAAACAATCGAGTTGATTTTTAATATAAAATTAAAACATATTTACATAATTTAACATAACCGCATAAATTTTCTTTGTGTATAATAACCCCTTCTTGTACTATTATAGATTAAGAAAAAAAATCTAATTGGTGTTATTTTCATTAGAGATAATTTGAACATATTATATGTTAAAATACCTATAATTTCTGCATCTAATTGAATTTTACTTTCTTTAGTATATTTAAATTGAAAAATAATTCTATATACTAGTACAAGATTAGTTGAACTATTTACAATGCTGAATAATTTTGTAATAATATCTGCATAATAATAATAAATAGACAAACCATCTTTAACAATGTAATGTAAAATAATAGTAAAACAATAAGAATGAAATATTTTTTCTTCACATGGTAATTGAAATAATGATATAAGATACACCACTTTATTATTTTAACAGAATGATTTATACTTATTATGTTTAAATAACTTATTTTAAAACACCATTCATAATCCTAATATCTTAATGAAACTCTTATTGAATGGACAATATATGGATGTTCCACTAATCTTAATGAAAAAATATTTTATTTTTCAACCATGATCAATAAAATGAGAAATATTGAACTAATATTGTATATGTATAATTGAAGTAAAAAAATCAGATGTTGGACAAAAAATTTAATTTAAATATATAAAAATATTTCTTATTTCTGATTTAATATTGTAAAATTTTAATATCTTTTCTAAGTATTTCTTGGTAATGGTTTATATTTAGGATTAAATACTCCTTGAACTAAGTTAGTAAAATTTTAAAATACATAATTATTAAATAGTTATTTTAATAAATTATATACTCAACTATAATATATTCTTCATGTGTCGTATTATAAGAAAAAATACTAAATTTATTAATTATAAATTTCATTTTTTGAATGTATAATTGATTACTTATAACATTGAAATTAACATTTTTTAAGGTGGATAGAGACAATATTAAATGAAAAAACTATTTAACTTAGCATAATATTTTCATTTTTCATTTAATTCACTTGTACCCACAAATTTATTAACATAAAATTTTTCAATATGATACCAAAAATCGATTGATTTTGAGGCCTAAAATTTGATAAAACTTAAGAATGATAAGACAAATATGGAATACCAATACTAGATAAACCAGTCGATTTAGGATCAAAACATTATGAGGATCCATTTTAAAAAATAAAATAATTTTTAAACGTCAAAATCATAAATAAAATCCAATATTGATTGTATGATAGAAACACAATGTTAATATCTGTATGCAAACAGAACTTGAAAAAGTGGAAGAATCACCCTAATGAAATTTATGTACGGTTAGTAGTGGTATAATGGCTGATTTTAACAATTTAGAGGTTTTCAAGTTAAAAAGTGATGGGATAGGGTTATTTATAATGAATTATTGACTTTTTATTGATTTTTAATTTTAAATGGTCTTTTGATCATTTTTTATCACCAAGGTTTTACATGGAAATCATACACTCTCAAATTTTAATATAAAAATTTATAATTAATAATATATAAAAGTGAACATGGAATAGGTGGGGGTGGGGGTTCCACATTGTGGTGTGAAATAGTTTGGGTGCCATGTGTGACAAAACATATAGAGAGATTTTGACCAATATTTTTAGAAAAAAAACTAATATGAATTTTTCCATTTTGAAAACAAAAAAAAATTGGGTTGTGATCATAACTGTTTTTTGGGGTGAGGGATGAGTTGTTTTTCTGTTTTTATTAATTTATTGGTTTATATACATACCTACACACACACACATATATATATATATATCATGATAATTTAAAACTATGTGTATCCACTGAAACATGTTGTAGGGGGTTCTGGTCTCCCCCCAAATAGAATCCAATATATTTTTTTGGGAATATATGATTATATGGGCCATGAATCATACAAGCCAGTGGCTGAGGATGGATTTCATTGACCTAATCCTTGAACAAAATTGAACATCATCTAGATAACAATTTTTTCTGAATGTGAATATTTTGGGATGGGCAGCTTTAGTATTGTGGTGGCGCCACCAGGTATTTCAGGCTTCTAGGAAAAAATTACATGGATAACTGTAGGAAATATTATAGTCATAGTATCAAATAAAGCTTTCATCACTCTAAAATGCAGTTTCCACCACTAGGGACTTGTTATACAATAATCACAAAATAATTTAATGATATTTGTTAAATTACATTATTTTCATTAAACATTTTACCTGCCATTAATTAATTCAATAACCATTTATAAACAACATCAATCCTACTAACTCCCATACCTTATTGGTGAAGTATTTTCCCTCTAGGTATAATAAACAATGTCCCTGGTTTCTTTAGATACTCTTAGTACATTCCAGAAACACAAATCTTTTTGGTTAAGTCATTTATTAAAAATTATTAACATTCCATAATTACATGTAAAGGAGTAAAATATCATAAGCTACCATCCATATATTCAACCAAGAACACCTAGAAACCTCATGTAGTGGGAATGTGAATACATATAAACAAGTAATCCACCCATAATACCATAAAACATTATCATTCACATTCATTCATACCATATTTTATAACAATAAAGGGTATTCCCATCATTAACCCAATATATCATCTATGGTGCTATATCCAACACCCTTATAAATATCGGTATGCATATAATTGTCACATGTGTCAATTGATGCCACAACCTCATATATCTCCACCAATGCCTCATTATCAATCTAAGGATAACATCACAACATATAGTGAGGCTACCAACATGAGTGCATAGAAGTAATAAATAAAAAAAATAGTAAACATAGAGATTGGTCCCTAAAAACTAATCATTTATCATTTTCATGAAAATCTGATCACTCGGCCCTAAACATAAGGCACCCAGCCTTTATAAGAAAACATGAACTCTTAGTTCCAAGTACTTATCTTTCCAGACACATCGCTCTTATTCTGAATTTAATTAATTGATTCATTTATCACAGGTTCCAAGTACGGTCGTCCTAATTCCTCAAATAAAATAACTATTAAATTACTCAAATATGAACTCAAGAATTTTCATGAATTAATAAGATTTAATAAATTAAATTTCTCATTTAATATTAATTTAATCACTAATCTCATCATACAAAAACTCATAATAATGTTATTTATGCAATCCCAGTAGCACAATGAATAAAAATTAAATCAATCATTCATTTTTAATAGATTTTATTACCATAATATTATATGAAACAAATAATTAATTTAGTTTTCCCCTACTTAATTATTTTCTCATCCAAAAAACTAGTTCTTGATTTATTATTGTTAAAAATTTCATCAGTTAAACATTCTAATACTTGTATAGACAATCATGATAACTAGCATAACATAGATAGAAGACTATACATTAAATCAATAGAAAAACTACTATAGTAGTAGAAACCATGGTCTTCCATTTGCTAAAAATAATCCAATTTCAATTTTTAATCCATTTTAATTATTTTTAGGTTAATTCCTCACCCATCCAAAATGAAAAACAATGACCAGTTTATGATTTCATTTAAAATATTAATAGGAAAATCATGGTATCTCCAACCTCAAACTTCTAACATTCATGAAATAAAGATAAAACAATAATGTGGATCATTGATCACCTCGCCTAAAATCAAAATATAATCTCACAAGTACATCATTCCTTTAAAAATCCAAATAATAACAATTAAAACTCCATTACAGTGGTTGAGGTCAAAAACAATATCCTAAAAAATAGAATGCGAGGAAAAAAGAATAAGAAACCACTAAGAATAGAGAATAAGTCACCTAATATCACTATAGATAAATAAAAGGGCATTGTGGACCAATCCTTGAAAAAAGGGAATCAAAGACATCTAAATAATTATTGGGAACCTCGGGATTGAGAGATAAGATTAGGATAAATTTGGTTTTAGATATGATTTGAGGTATTTATAGGTAAATAAAATTTATATGACCATGACGTATCCCCTAGTACAATTCCAAAAAACAACCAAATAGTCAGTATATTGTGGCATAATGTTTGGGACAATTCTATAACACCCTCTTTCAAAGAATGTGTTTGAGGAACAAAACATAGATCCTTATCGAATCATATTTTTCCTGGGATAACAAATGTTGAATACAATGTAATTACACTACATACCTTATCCTCCATGAAGTGAGTCTATTCCACAACATACCTCTACGACATAGCTACAGACCAATTTGGAAGAACTTCCTAAAACAACTATGTCCCTTCCTCATCACTTTATTTCTTAGTTCATAAAGACTGAGGATGTTACAAAACTATGTCCAATGACCATGACCTAGGTAACCCATGAAAATGAAGTAGCATCAATATCCATAAATGATCCTTCCTTGGCCTCAATTTGGACCTACATGCTACATATTATTTGATTACAGTACATTCCAAGGCTCTACACAGTACAATTTCTAAAAACTAATTTATCCCCCTTCCTATTTACCCTACAAACTCACTATGAACCATCATTGATAACCTCCTACAACCAATAATCAAAAATTAAATGCATTAAATGATATTATCCTTTACATTAAACACATATATCATGTTAAATGTAACATAATTTAAAGAAAAATATTTTTTATGAAGAATTTTTTGAAGGATTTAAAGTGGTTATAAGTACATTATAATCAAATATAGAATTTAGTTTTGTTATCTTAAAAATGTAAACATCATTTAATCTTAATAACGTTGGTATATACATTCATAATGGTTAAATAAACACATTTTATTTTGGGATTATCTCATATAAGATTTATAATTTCTCCACAAAGGATTGGGATAATATAGGCCATATGGTTTAGATGATCGCATCATAAGGTTGGGACAATCGTGTCAGAAGGATAAGACATGTTATCATAGGGTTAAATAATTTTATCATATGGAAGAGACATCTTCATCATAATGTTGGTTGTTGTTATTCATAATGTTCAACATATAAAACAGTTTCAGGAATACCATATAATGTAAATAATATTTTCAAGAATTTTTTTGAGGAAATAATTTCATAGATGATGCCAAAGTTGTTTAGTAATTGCACTAAAATCACAAGATGAAATTTGTGATTCATGAAATGAATAATAAATTTTTTATTTTTAAAAATGAGTTATATATAAGTAATAAGGATTAGTTATTTTGTATCTTCTCAGTCACATTATAATGGCTTAGTCCCTTCCTGGCTATTCTATTGGGTTTCTGAGAGTTTGGTGTTGTTTTTTAGGTGATAGATAAGTATGTTTATCATGAAGACCATGTCACGACCCATCCCATAGAGCCCATGTCATGGATACCCCTTTCCCACCATCTATAGGCTAGGGGATGGAAACTAGCACCGAATAGTCATAACCCTACAACCGGGAAGACATTGAATTTAAACCAGTAAACTCACACAAACCATGTGCACAAGAAGATAAAATCACATAGTAAACAATACAGTAAACATGGTGTATACAGAAAGTAAAAAGGATAGAATAAAAGCCCAATTGGAATGTATATGTAAAACTGGAAACAACTCCTGTGAACAACCGCCAAATATCTTACCTAAAGGGTATGCACAACTCTCGAATGGTCGTCTCTGCGGTACGCCTCGTCTATGTCCACAACCGAGCAACCTCCAGTTCTGGTAGCCTCTTCCTCATTCAGTATTTTCTTTCATCTTCATAAGACACAACAAGTTTTAGGCATAACTTGTGTAGGGTTGAGTGTAAAAATATGCAATAGGGACCCCGAGACCCCTTAAGGTCTCTCAGAATCCACAAAGGAAAAACCACAATGCAATACCATAATCACAAATCATGGAAACAAAAGTCATTCCTACTTAGGTATATGCCAATACATATGCCTATGTTATTATGTATATCTATATCATTCATGAGGAAACACAAGGTCCAACTCTTTATCCCAAAGCGCAACTATTCCACCAAGGAATGAATTCAACGAAGGTAACACCACAGAGGTAAGTACCACAAAGTTAACACCACAAAGAATAATACCACAAAGGTATCACAATGAAGGTAAATATCGTAAAGGTAACACCAAATAGAGTAATACCATCCAAGTGTCACCACATTGATGTTTACCACAAAGGTAAAGACTCAACTCAAAACATGTATAAATTTAGTATGGAAGTATATATTATTAGCTATACTGCTAGATCATCTTAATTCATCGAGAAGATATGTTTTTGACCCATGTAAGATTGAAGATGACCGACACATGACTGAAGATAACCCACATAGTATCTAGAGATGACCCACACCATATTGGTATGCACTGACCCACACAGGATCAAAGAGTGGTGACCCACATATGATCCGAAGATGACCCACATAAGATCTGATGATTCTTCAAGTACAGACAACAACAAGGTTCTATCACTAGAGGTGATTTATTCCCATAGGCTCCACTCTTCAATCCATCAGTGAATACTTAGACTTCCATGAAGTCCCAATAAGAATAATACCAATGGTTTGTCACGTCATAAGGGACCCAACATGATAGATGGCGTGTCAATCGGGAACCCGATCAGTATGTTATTAGTGTGTTCGTTCTGAGGGCCCGGTTGGATTCTAGTTTGATCCAACCGGACCATACTCTAACATTATCGAAAACTCAAGTACAGTATTACAAAAAGACTATCTTGATCCAAGGATTCATGTTCTATAGATTGTTAATCTAACTGGCGTTTGGTTCTCATGATATGGAAAAAAGGCGTATCTGAGTCAAAATGTGCCCAGGACAGGTCCGACCCGAGCTGACCCGACCCGGTTTGGGTCACCCCGACCTAACCTGATTCTGAACCGACATGAAAAGGGGGAATATTGGACCACTGGTCATGACTTGATGGTCTCACCCCACTAGGTGTGGCCCATGGGGCGTGAACTGCTCGATGCATCCCACTCACCGGGGTGCGGTCCGCCAAGTAGGGCGTGGACCGTACAGATGGGTGCGGTCTACCCGGATGGGTGTGGTTTGTCCTGGAGGGCCTCTCCCTAGCCACACCAGGGGGAGGCTTCCACCAGTTTTCCAAACAATGAAATGGCCCTTTTGGTTTGTAGGCATGCAGGACCCACTAGAGCGGGGCATGCTCGGCCTGAAACCGCCGACACAAAAACCAGCCAACTCTCCTCCCAGCGACAGGACAACGCAGCTCTCCTCCCGCATCTTACTAGTTGTTGGCCTCCCTGGTGCACCGTCGCGGCTTCATATTTGCGGCCTCCTCTTCATCCAGTGGCATGGACGCACACTGCACCAATTTCACTCGGCTGACCAGGGTGTCGGCCACCCCCTTCATCCGCAGCGGCCGATAGGCCGTGGATTCCTTTGACGGCGTGGCTGTGTCATCTCTGTCATCGCGGTCGACCTGTTTGTTGTCCACCACCCATTACAATCTGAAAAATATCACTGACGTCGTATTTGGGTTCCGCTCAACCGTCGATCCGCCCACGAAGAAAATGTCAACAAAGTGGGAGTGGAGGTCTCATTCAATATTTTTTCGACCTCATCTTCTATGTTATACCAATAGAAAATGGTTCAAGATGATTTGAATCAACACAAACCCTGTAAAAACAATATAAAAACCTCCCCACCTTGTTGCATTGTTGGAGACTATGTGAGGAAGAAGATGAAGACGATGAAGGGAACCTCGACGTTCTTCACTCTCAAAACACGCTTCATATTCATGCTCGAGCGTCGGTTCCCCCTTCTTCATTGGGGGATGTTCTTGTTTGAATGATGATCTTCCAAAAGCTCTCACAAATAAAAATATGGCCTTTATAAATGCATGAAATGTCAATTAATATCGCTAAAAAAGAATTGTTAATCGAGATGAGGATGAAAGAGGGTCCCTTTTATTAGCGCTCCAAAATCGCTAATAAAGGCCCCTTTTAACAGTGCTTTTTTATCACTGATAAAACATGAATAAATATTAAAAAAATAATTTTTTTGCAATTATAGGGGGATTAAACAGCACTTGAAGCCCCACGTTAATAGTTCCCGCCGCCCATGGTAGCCCACGCAAGCCCCAGGACAGCTCCACCCAGCCCCATCCCCCTTTAAAAGCGCTAGATAATTCCCCACACCTACGCTTGCAACCTGCCTCCCCCAATATTCGAACATGAGGCCTCTTTCCTGCGCACCTAAGCCTTTACCACTCCACCATATTACTTTTCTTTTCATTTATTAATATATATAGTAATTTATATATATATTTAGTTATATTTACTCATATATTAATATATATTTATATTTTGTTATATTAATATATATATCTGTATATTAATATATATATAAAAATATTAACATATTTATATGAACATATTTATATTAATATATATATATAGTCATATTAATATATACATATATTTAAATATATTAATATAAATATATATCTGTATATTTATATATATACATATTTAAATATATATAGTCATATTAATATATACATATTTTTAATTATATTAATATATATACACATATATGTATATATATATTTGTATATTAATATATATTTATATATATATATATAATTACTTATAATTTATTATCCATATATTTATATGTATATTAATATATATTAATATATATTTATAAGATAAATTTTAAATACATTTAATAAATATGTTTTCTTATGTGTGCTTTTATAAATAAATAAATACATACATACATACATATATACAACACACACACACATATATAAATATTATATGTATATCTGTAGTTATAATTATACATATTTATATATATTTATTAATATTCTATATTAATATGTATATACAAAAGTGCTAAAAATGGGTTCTTCAAAAACCTAAAAAATCACAGTCACTGAAAAAGGCATAACTTTTTCTCTGGGAGTCAGTATCAACTCTGTAAATCGTAAAACATAATATCATGGAATGAAATACGTTTACACAGGTTTCGGAGGCCGAATAGACACATAGATCATATGTTATGACCGTTTTAATCAAAATTTGATAGGGGTCCAGACACAGAAACTGTGTTTTGGAGGCCTTCTGGTTCTTTTTTGAGATTTTTGGGTCCTAGATTTGACTGAGATGTTGTCTCAGTCGACCTGTGGCATACATATCTTCACTAATTTTGATTTGATATATTGCAGATCACTAACGGACACCCGGAGTGAATGTTATTGCAGTTTGAAGCTGGACATTTTTTGGAGTACTATAATTGATATATCTTTTGTGCCTCTAATATTCAAACGGTCATGACAAGACGAGGTTCTCACACAGTTCACAAGCTTCGATTTGACAGGTTGCAGTGCTCAAATGGACTAATGGAGAAGTTGTTATTTCAATTGTAGTGAGTTCGTGGTTTCTTAGGATTTTAGGAGATACGGGAGTTGCAAAATTTCAAACGACAATAACTTATGCTCCGACTGTCTATATTGGCTCTAAAACATATCTAATAGAATCTTGAGATATGTTACACACACTGGTGATCACTGGAACCCCCTATGATGTTCTTTGAGGTTACAAAAGGACAAAAACCCGTCTGAACGGTCATAATTTTCGCTCCGGGGGGGGGGGGCGTTTTCTATAACATCTGCTTTGGTTGTCCATTTGGCCTCAGCCACAAATCAAATCAAATATTATAACCATAACTACAATACGGTGACCATTTTAACACCTTCTCATTTTCTTCATGTTATTAAAATCTCTTTAATTTCTACAAACGACCATAATTTTTTCTTTGGGGTGTTCATTTTTGGTCTACGACATATCAAATCAATTTAAAACATATTTTAAAAAATATTTATTTTATTTATATGAATATAAAAATTAATTTATATAACAATATATATTTTTTATGTTTTTTGTTTGAAATATACACATTTATCAGTTCTAAGAAAATGCACGCTGATAAAACCCATCCTTGCCTGGGCTATTAAAAAGCACTTATAAAGGGTCACTTCTTACAGATCTTTTATTAATGTTGATAAAAGTTCCCGTTATCAGCACTTTTTTAGCGCTAATAAACCCCCCCCTATGAACTCTATTTTTAGCACTGATAAATGGTCGCACTGTAGAATCCCAGTTTTATGGTAGTATCTCCTAAGTTCCCTACTTTGCCAACAATTTCCCCCCAACCACAAGAGGAGAAGAGCCAATTTAAATAAGAGTTCAATATTTGTCCAATTATTGTTGTCTCATTAATTTTGATAATTCAAATAGTTACCTCACATTAAAATAAATTGTTTCAAAGTCAGGAGTTCCCCACCACCATGATTTAAAAATGAGGTTTCAAGAAAGAAAAAATAAAATGTTATTTATTTTTTCCAATTTTCCAATGAAAACCCAAAAAATCCAGCATCCACCCTCAACCAAATGCACTCAAGGTGAGGATCTCATTTATATAATATTGGCATGTCGAGTTCAACGGTGTCCTCAGCTTTAAATACTGAGTAATAGTTCAAAAGATAAAAATTCATGCTCGGATGATAACTGAATGTACCAAAAAAAGTTCAGAAATTCATTCAAAGCACACCAGGCCTTAGAATCATGGGCCATCAATTTTCACAGACTCCTAAAAATTCCATATAATTAAAAAAAATTAAATTTAAAATTATGGGTCTTTACATTTTCCCCACCTCAGGGATTTGCATTCCCAAAATCCAAAACAAAGACTAGGGAAATAAGTGGGGGTACAGAGCATGAATCTTAACCTCCCGCACCCATGTGATATTCTAGAGGTTCCAGTGCTACCAATAAACGCGCATAGAATGTACCAATCTCACGTGAAGGACTCGGTCCTATTAATCCTCAATCTCCAATGAAACATTCGAAAACATCCCCCCATTGTCGATGTTCATCTTTCCCTAGTGAATGATGTATGAAAGATCATGTACATATAACCTCAGCTGGGATACATGGAAAACATCATGCACTCTGTGCAACTGAGGAAGATGATCTATGTTGTACGCCACCTCTCCATCTCTATGGAGGACCTGGAAGGGTCTGATGATCCTAGGAGATAACTTGTCGCCCCGACCAAATATCTATAAACCTCATCAATGGGAGTCCTATAATAAGACATGGTCACCATCCTTGAACTCTAAAGATCTCCATCTCTTATCAGCATAAGACTTCTGCCTACTCTGTGGAGTCTTCATCCACTCCTGGATGATCTTCACCATCTTCGTGGTAGCCCGTACCTGGTCCCATGAGCGATGACTTTCCTGGGTTATTCCAGCACAGAGATGATCTGTAAGGTTGACCATACAATGCCTCAAATGGTGAAATACTGATATTGGAGTGATAAATATTGTTTTATGTGAACATGACTAAGGGAAATTGATCCTCTCAGCTATGGGGGAAATCATGGACGCAAGCACGCATCATGAAATGAAGGGTCTAAATTGTTAGCTTTGTCTGACCATCCGTCTGAGTATCAAAGGCGGTGCTCAGTCAAAGATGAGTCTTGAACACCTCTTGAGACCCCTTCCATAGTAGAGAATTAAAATGTGCATCAAAATCAGGGACAATCATAGATGGAACCCCATGAAGCTACACATTCTCCAATATGTAGAGGCATCCCAAGACCTCTACTGATCTATTCTCTCTGATAGGTAGGAAGTTGGGAAACATTGTGAGTGGATCAACGATCACCCATATAGAATCATGTCCCTTAGACGTGCGTGGAATTCCTATCACAAATTCCATGGAAATTCCATCCCACTTCCACTCTGGAACCATTAGATGTTGAACTAATCCTGCTGGAACATGATTAGCTGCCTTCACGTGCGGAAACACGATGCATCGTGAGACAAACTTTAAAAATTCTTTCTTCATTCTCGTCCACCAGTGCTACCACCAAAGATAATGCTACATCTTCACCACTCATGGATGTATTACTAGAGGGTACATATGGAACACCGTCAACACATCCTCTCATAACACCACCAGAATCATGGTACGCCCTCTGAAGAGGATGACGTACTCCCCACCTTCAAAAACTACATCAGGTTCCAGTCCTATAGATATTTGAGAACATCATGCCTCGCGGTAATTTTCTTCAATATATGACACCATGAATCATAGAAGGAGTTGGAGAGTAACTCTCAGAGACTACAGATAAACTGATCCATCTCGATCCACGTAGGATATCCGCAAAGAGGCTAGCTTCTCTATCGCCTCAATCAGTAAATGTATTTTAGATATTCTACTAAGAGTAACTAAGACTACATTCTCGTTCCCAGGAGTATACACTGTCTCAATGTCATAGTTCTAGAGGAACTCAAGCCAATGTTGCTGTCTCCAGTTCAGGTCCTTCTGAGAGAATATATATTAAAGACTCTTGTGATCAGAGTAGACTGTAAAATGTTCACCCATAAAGTAATATCACCACATCTTCAAGGCAAAGACCACTACTACTAACTCTAGGTCATGGGTAGAGTAGTTTTTCTCATGATTTCTAATCAGTCGAGAACCATATGCGGTCACTGCTCAAACCTAAATCAAAACACATCCATGCCCAGTCCCTAATGCGTCAGAGTAGAATATACACCCCACGCCCTCATCCTGTAACCTCGTGATGGGGGAACTCTCCCGTCTGTTCCATAGCTCCGATAAACTCCGCTGGTATTTCTCAGACCACACGAAGGGTTTACACTTATTCTTCAACGCATATAAGGGTTCCACAACTCTGGAAAAGTTACGAAAAACCCTCCAGTTGTAACTGGCCAAACCCAAGAATCTCCACACCTCCATAACACTTCTAGGTGGCTCCCAAGCTTTCACAACCTCAATCATCACTGGATCCACTGTTACAAAAACCTCTGAGATAACATGTCCCAGAAATGGACCTATCATATCTAGAACTGGCACATTGAGAGTTTACAATAAATATGGTGCTCCCATAACGTGTCAAGAACAATATGTAGATGATAGGCATGCTCCTCCTCTATAGTGGAGTATATATAGATGTCGTCAGAAATGACTACCACATATCGATCGAGTTATGGCTGGAAGATTCTATTCATGAGTCCCATGAACACCGATGGGGTGTTGGTCACACTTAGTGGCATAACCAATAACTCATAATGTCTATACTGGCATCTGAATGTCAACTTCTGCACATCTTTGTATCGTACCCTATGCCGGTGATATCCTGATCTGAGGTCTATCTTCAAAAACCACCATTCACCCTTCAGCTAATCAATGAGATCGTCAGTCCACGGTAGTGTGTAATTGTTTTTCATAGTCACCTAGTTCAGGTGCCAATTTTCCACATAGAGTCACAAACTCCCATTTGCCTTCTTGTAGAACAACAATGGGGCTGCCCAAGGAGAAACATTGTGCCTCATGAACCCCTTACTCTGAAAGTCCTCCAGTTGTTCTCACAACTCTCAAAGCTCCCTATTATCCATCCGATATTCTATTGTAGATATCGGTGCCATCTCGGTGTACAAGTCAATATAAAAGTCCACCTCTCTGTGAGGTGTTTTACCTGATACATCATAAGGGAAAACATCAGCGTACACGAGAACCAATATAGGATATCTCAGACTATTATCATTTACCACTCTGAGGGTAAGGCTAGCCAACTGATGTTTGATTGGATTCATCCTATTCCATGTAAGTTCATCTTGTGCTAAAATGGTTCCCTTCTCGTTAGTGAAAGAAAACCTTGTCAAATCCTCACAGACACACTACACATTGCACCTAATATAATTGATCTGAGAATGCATTGTATGTAACCAGTCCATGCCCAAGATGATGTCGTAAGGCCTCAATGCTGCTACTAAATGATCTCAACCGAATCACTCACCTCCTTGAGTAAGCTCATAATACCAGAAAAAATGTGTATTTCTCGAATCCTCTGTCGTAGGAGTCTCCAACCGTATGGACCAAGCCAATAGCTCCACCAGAATCTCCGAGCTCCAAACCAGGGTCATGGAAATAAAAGAGTGACTGAAACAAGTGTCTATAAGTACTAAAGTTGAAGTGGAGTAGGCACAGATCATTCCTCGTATAATCTCTGGAGTGCCGGGGTCATAGGCCTCAGCTTCTTCGAGCTGAGCTCATCCTTGTCCACATGCTCACTGGGGTAGGGGTGGAACACTTGGAGGTGGTCGTGGTAGAACCGCAAATCTCTGCCGACTGCCTGATGTATGGCCTGATCCTTTATCACGTCTGCCTTTTCATTTAGATATACTTGTTCGAATCTTAACCTCTTCCTAGTCGGTCTTTTGACCATCTCATGGTCATCTGTATGGCTAGTCGGGCAGTCGCGAGCCATATGACCATGCCCGCCGCATGTGTAACACTGTATTCTCATTTCATATCATGCTCTATATCAAGAGCATCGCATAATCGACCCTATATCTTATGGTCATCCACCTATAGCTATGGTCCTCATGGACCTCTACATCATCTATCTGCTGCCAGCTACAGATGACTCTGCGATATGATGACCGATGGTGGGTCTCGCTTCTAGTGACTGCTCATCATGGAATCTCTCCACCAAGAGTGCTCACTCTAACACCCTAACCTGCGTCAGGATACGAAGATAAATCATCGAACATCTAATATCCTATTTAATCCACTACTCGATGGTCTGAGACCTAAAGAATAGGTCTATCACCATGTCAGTGAAGTCACCTGAGAAGTCGGGGAACCTCGCTGAATAATAACCAACAATCAATCTACCATACTACATGTGGAGAAGCTCATGTATATGCACAGAGTGTAACGTCACTGGGACAAACCCTACACTAAAAATTATATCAAATTCCACCCAGATGAGGGTTACCTCATCATGAACCTGTAGAATCATGTTACACCATATGACAACTTCTTTTTGAAGGAGACTGACAACAAGGATCACCATGAGATCTGTTGGTGTCCATACTAGTCGAAAAACACTAACCATGACCTATATCCTATCCTCAACAACCTGTGAATAAATCTTTTCCCAAATACTCTATGGCCTATGGTGATGAAACTCATGCAATGTGCTCAATCAGAGTGCCCCCTGATACTGTGGATGGTGGTATCGACTTCCCAATAGGTATTGGTGCTTCTAGTACACCACCCGATGTTAAAACTATTGAAAGGGGGACCTACACCGAAGCCTCATCACTCAGTGGGTTGTAATTGCCTACACTACATGGAACCCTAGCTGGCTATCTACGTGCGAGCATCCTAAAAGAAATAGGTAAACCACAATCAAATAGTTATACCTTATGAGCAGACCCAAAGTGATCAAAAAAAACATTTCCAAAAAACACACACAATTCATGTTTTCATGTACAGAGTTGGAAATATGAAGTAAGTGTCCTGGTGTATGGATACATTTGCCACCACACCAACATTGGATTCCCCAAAAAAACCACACTCCCTACACTTAATACTATAGTCGATTAAAATATCATAGTCTATGTTCTTCGGTAGGACCAACTCCTCCGATACCAAATTTTCATGACCTGTCCCCCAGGGCCCATGCTATGACTACCCCATGCCTACCTTCCATAGGCCACAGGCTGGCTACTATCACCGGAAAGGCATATTTTTAAAACCTGGAAGGCATTGTCTTTAAACTTATAAAGTCACACAAACCAAGCACAAATCAAGATACAAGAACGTAGTAAACTATATAGTAAAAATGGTGTATACATAATTTATAGAGGCTGGAATATAAGCCCAACTGGAATGTACAGGTAAAACTAGAAACAAGTCCTGTGAAAACCCACTAAATATCCTAACTAAAGGGTAGGTACAACTCTTGAACGATTGTCTATGTGGTAGGATTCGTCTAAGGTCCACCTTTGAGCAGCCTCCTATCCTATAACCCTCATCCTCAGTCAGCATTGTTCTTCCTCTGCATAAGACACAACATGGTGCGGGCATATCTCATACAGGGGTGAGTATAACAATACTCAGTAGGGACCCTGAGACCCCCAATGGTCTCTCAAAATCCACAAAGGACAAACCAGAAATCAATACCATAATCACAAAGCATAGAAACAACAGTAAATCAGACTTAGGGACATTCCCATACATATGTTTAAGTTATCAAGTATACCAATATCATTCTTGAGGAACCACAATGCCCATCTCTTTATCCAAAAGATCTATTGTTCCATGATGAAAATAATACCACGAAAGTAAAACCAAAAAGTTAAGTATAATAATGTTAAAAATAGACAGAATAATAAAAAAAAGTTATCACCGCATAGAAGTGTACCCCAAAGGTTATGATTCAGCACACACTTGGTATAACATAAGTACAAAAGTAAAGATGATTAGCTGTATTGCTGGATCATCTTACTTCATCGAGAAGCTCTGCTGTTGACCCAATTGGATCGATGATGAACCACACATGATCGAAGATGACCCACAGAGGATCTAGAGATAACCCACAATAGATACATATGTGTTGACCCACATAGGATCACTAATCACTGACCCATACAAGATATGAAGATGATGCAAACAGGATCAGAAAATTTTTCAGGTACAACCAGCCACATGGTTCCCCCACTAAGGGAACTTCATTCTGGGAGGTTTTATTCCTCAAACCATCATTCAATACTTAAACACCCAAGATGTCCCACAATGAAGTATCACAATGGTCTTTCATGTCCTAAGGGACCCAAAGTGATAGCCGGCACATCAATTGGACGCCTCGTCTGTAAATTAATAGTGTTTCTGTTCCGAGGGCCTGGTTGGATTCAGGTTCAATCCAACCCAGCCATACATCAACATTATCTAAAACTCATGTGGAGTATACCAAAATTACCATCTCAATACATGTATTCTGGTGCCGCAAACGGTTTTTCAAATGGACTCCCGGTTCTCATGATATGGCTAAAAAGACATATCTGGGTCCAAATGGGCTTGGGTCTGGTCTGGGCCAGTCGGACATGCCCGACCCAACCTGACCTAGTTCAAGTAGACCCAGGTCTAGGCCAACCATTAAATGGGGAGGCTCGGCCCAATGGGAGTGTCCTGATCAGAGCGGCCTGCTAGACGCGGCCCGCTCGGTGCAGCCCACTCGGCAAGGTATAGTCTGCCCGGCTGTGTGTGGTCCACCTGGATGGGTGCAGTCAGCCGTGGCGGGGCCCATCCTAGTTGAACCGGGGGTATCCCCCCCCCCCCTCGGTTTTCCATACAGTCTAACAGACCGTTCAGTCTACTGGCATGCGTGACCCGCCGGAGAGGGTCCTGTTCGGTGTGACACGGCGGGCCGGATAACCGGTCGGCTTTCCTCCTAGCGGCGCGCCAGTGCCATTGGCCTCCCATGATCTGCTAGTTTCCAGCCACCCTAGTTCACTATCGTGGCTTCATAGCTATGGCCTTCTCCTCATCCAAATGCATGAACGTAAACCACCCCGGTTCAAGGTGGCCAGCTGGGGTGCCGACTGTCACCTTCCTCCGCCACAGTCGATGGGTTGCGGCTTACTTCGGCGTCGTGGTTTTGTCGCCGACGTCATCACGGCCAGACGGTGTGCGAGCCACCACTCATACCCTTCCGGCATCAGTCGATGGCATCGTGGATGGTTTCCACCCATCCTTCGATTCTCCCGTGAAGAACATATCAACATAGGTGGAGAAAAGTGATCAGGCCATGTTCGTTTGGCCCACACCCTCCACATTAGATCAATAGCAGATGGTTCATGAGAATTTGAATCAACATAGAACCACCAAGAAAAATATAAACATGTGCCTGCATAATTGGATGATTGGAGAAAACATGAGGATTAATATGAAGATGATGAAAGGAATGTCGATGTTCCTCACTCCCGCAACACACTTCCTTTTCGGGCTCGAGCATTGGTTCCTCGTTCTTCGTTGAGGGAGGTTCTCCATTGGATGATGTTCTTCCAAAAGCTCTCCCATGTTCTCTCCTTTGCAAAAAATTTTCGCCAACATAAAT
Source organism: Viscum album (assembly GCA_963277665.1). NCBI lineage: Eukaryota > Viridiplantae > Streptophyta > Magnoliopsida > Santalales > Viscaceae > Viscum > Viscum album. Next base: position 1,207,510,434 of record OY728141.1, read on the forward strand.
ATATGAGAATCCAAATTAATTAAAAGTTCAATATTTGTCCAATTAATGTTGGCTCGTTAATTGGTGGAATTCCAAGAGTTACCTCACATTAAAAGAAAAGGATCCATGGTGGGGTGGTCCCCACCACCATGATTCAAAAAGGAGGTTTCAAAAATGAAAAAATAAAAAGTCATATTTATTTTTTCAATTTTCCCAGGAAAAACCCAAAATCCTACATCCACCCTCGACCTACAACAATCAAGGTGAAGGTCTCCTTATGCAAATATCGGTGTTGTGGGTTGAACGGTGTCCTCAGATTTCAATTCCAAGTACCGGTTCAAAATTTACAAGTTCCCACTCACATGTTAACATAATGTAGCAGAAAAAATGTTCATAAATTCATTTCGAGCACACTAGGAATCAAAATCACATGTCGTCCATTTTTACAGGCTCGTAATAATTCCATCTAAATAGAAATTAATTACATGGAAAAATCAAGGTCTTTACATACTACCACAACATCATAGTGGGATTGGGGATATCCGATTGAATTCATCAAGTCTTTGAGAATGGGTATTATTTTTTCACAAATAGTTTTTGAATGGTGATCCTTCTGTAGTTTTTTATTTGGTGCTCGGAACACCAGAGTGATATAAATATCCTTGCATAGTTGATTTATTAGAATTTATTTATTTCATTGAGGTATCCTATATTTATATACTATATAGATTTAAATTTTTTTACCTTCACATGAGTTATTTATTTATAAAGGTAAAAAAATTACATTTATGTTAGTCACTCTATGATGATGGAGTGTAAAATATGTAGTGAAATTGTTTAGTGTGCCATTTTAGAATCATTGTTTAATGGGGAATCCAACTAATTTAAATGAGGAAAATTAATGAAAATGTTTTGCTATTTTTATTGGAATTGTATTAAATTGATTCCAAAATTAATGAGACACTGAGTATCACATGATATATGTATGATGTATAGTTTAGTAGGTCTCTATATCATGGTCTTCAATGTGGTTGGTTGAATCAAATATAATTATAACAATACAGTATGGTAGTTTTTACATAATTATTTTTAGTTGAGTATGGTAGTGAGATGTCATATATGGATGTAGTAGAGTTATAGAATAAAAATTTTGTGTTTCATATGGGTATGTGTATGTTTCTAAAGTATGAATGATCATATTATAAGAGTTTTATTACGATAATAATTATGTGTGGGTTTGATTCAATAGGTATATACTTCTATTTCTTGTTGGAAGATAGCTCACACATAGGTTGTATCCGGATAGTGGTTGGGTATTATAGAAATTATAATTATTATAAATGGGTGATCATATGGAATATATGTAACTAAAGTTCCCATTTACCCTTATATAGTGTATATAGGTAATGAGAGATTAGTCAGTTTTATATAGGAAACTAATGTTTATCCCTACATCTATTATGAAACAACCATTATATTATATTTAATGGTTTAGTAAAAAAATTCATGTTATAAAATATTTTTTTGAGAAATATTATTTTAATATTAAACATTAAGTATTAGAGGAACTTTAAAGGGGATATAGGGGGAAATTAAATTGAAATGAAATTAATGTGAATTAAAATGAAATTGTGGCCGAATCATTTGGGGTATCCTTGTAAAACAATATCTTCAATTTCTAAAATACAAATTTTTCCTCAATTTTAGATTGTGGAGTACATTAAAAATTATATATAAGTTATATTAAGCATAACATACATAAATATAATTTAATTAATTATGAATAATCAATAAATATTGTGATTACACATTACCAAGAACAATAAATCTTTATTTTCTTTGGATACTAGAAAAATAATAATCATATTTCATGAATGATCTTCAAATTATCCCAAAAAATAATCTCCCATAGTACACTTCATAGAAATATCCTACATAACCACATTCCTTATAATGAGGGAAATGAAAATATATAAAAGGGTGATATTATATGCTTAGTTAGGGTAATGTTGGGTTATATAAGTCAGTGGATATATTTAAGAAAAATATAAGATTATGGGTTGGAAATTATATTCCTATCCTTTGAAGAATCATATCTAGAAATTCATTTATAAAAGACATGACATAAGGATTTTGTAATTTGACATTAATCATATTACAATCATTGATCATTATATTTGAGATCATATCATAAATATAAATTTATTATATAGAAATTGGCATAAAACATTTCATAATCACAATCATTGTAATAATTGTTCTTAGATTATAACCAAGATGACCATCAAATGTTTTTCTTCACATAGCCACCTCTGTACCCTCTTTGGGCTAGAGAAAACCACCCATGTTTCATCTTTTTAGATTGGGATAACCTAACATGTTCATTTTGATATGTTAAATAATAAAGTTTCTCTAATGCATTAATGGACTATAATTGACCAAACTATCACATAATTATAAAGAAGTCATATGTATTCCACAAGCTTGTGAAACAATTTATCATTCCCTCACATCATAAATCCTATAAAATAAAACGAGTTAAATTAATATTTCATCAAAATAATTTATAACCTAATATAGAATGAATAATGATGATATCATTAGATCATATCCTCAATCAGGTATTTGTAACATCAATAGATATTCTTGTTGTAACAAATACTTTTAAAATATCACTAAAACATTTGATAGTGAAAATAGCATATTCATTTTAAAAAAATTGAAAATTGAAATTTTTTTAGAATGTTTTGAAATTAAATTTCATTGAAAAAATCCACGGAAAAATATAATGATGTCTTAACATAAAATAATAATAATTATGGTGGGAAAATATGTTCATGTAGTAAATGTGAAAATAATGAATATTTTCAAACGCTGTTATTCACATAAAAATAAGAAGATTCATTTTAATTTTTTTTATAAATTAAATCATAGATATAATTTAATTTAATAAATCCTTTTATAATATTGAACGTAATCATGAAAACTTTTTAAAGAATATATGGACATTTTATAAAATGATTCCTATCCGAAAATAAAATAAAGTTGGTTTTCCATGAAAACATTCTTCAATAATTTTGAGTATATAAATAGAATAAAATGGATATAAAATATTTAATTCTAATATATAACCATATGAAAGTAAAATAAAAAATAATTTTTAGTTATATATCATATAATTTGTTCATCTATAAGTTTAACCTTAATTATTCTCAGATAAAAGTGTGATAGTAATAAAAAATTATTAATGGTTTGGTAACATTTGAATCCTAAACTCCATAAAATAATTAACCAGAAATGAAACATTAAATTCCATATTTGTAAATATATTCTTGACATAACTTATCTAAAGGGTAGTATACACACCACAAGAATGAAAAAGTTCGTAATATGTTATATGTCTCGCAATAGTAAAAGTGAGTTGAGAAAGCCTTTCCAAATGTCTAAATTTCATCATAAGCACTCCAACATCCTATTCAATAAATTCAAATTTATTATAATTCAATATTAAATATATATTCATACTTTTAATATAATAAATGGTTTACTTATATTATATTATCATAATTTTATAAACAATTATTCATTATCATGTCATTCGTTTAATAATTTAAACAATTAAGTTCATGTCATACGTTTTGATGATATTTAATTCATGTGGAAAAATGACATTAGCATGATGACTATGGCTAATGAGGAGATTATTTTATAATATCTATAATAAAAATGAGTTAATTATCAATTTTATTCATAATTTATACTTTTAAAACATTTCGTGAAATATTCATATGAAAAATTAACTACATTGAAATCATGGAGTTAGTAAGCCATACATAAGCATTAGTAATGTTACCATTTTTCAAGGTTCATTATGGAATGAAGGTATATATTATTTTATATTTATAGAATGAAAATTATATGATAAAAACATATTATTTTTTTAATATACTTATATATATATTCCCTATGATGTGGTGTTGATGAACGAATCACATTGATTCAAAGAGGTGGTTGTCCACAAGGATGCACAAATGACATTGTCATTTTTTAGTGAGTGGAAATTTTTGAAAGTAAATGATATATTATATGTTTACAATTTTAAGTATCTAATTAATATCATATATATATATATTAAATACATCATTTCAACAATTCATAAGGGTATGTAATTGAAAATGAATTACTTTGGTTTGGGAGAAAGTTTTCTTTTATTCACACTTACATTGAGTGTGATTACCATTTAATGTAAGTGGAGGTGGATGCAAGGTCTAAAAATAACATACAAAATATTAAAATATTTAATACTTCAATATTAATATAATAAATATGTTTAAAAAATATTTTAATTAGGTGGAATAATAATAAAAACAAATCCTTGTGATTAATAATTATTCCACTTTCTAGGAAAACCTCCTAAGGTTTACACCGAAACATAAAAATGTTTGTATTTTAATCAAAGAAAGGCCTTTAGTATGTGGTTATAGAATGAAGGATGTGATTTGGTTTTGTATTTAATTAAAAAATTAACATTATATTTATATATGATAGTATTTGTGATTTCTAATTATAAGTGGGGGAGGGAACTCGCATGTAAATTTCCCAAAACAATAGTAATGTCATTCTCATGAAAAAAACCCTCAAAATGGAAATAAATCCTAATATATGATAATACATGGTTTAAATATCTGTATAAATTTTTTTTATAAAATTATAATTGGATAAAATACACATATCATTTGTTTTATCCCGTAGATGATCTTGTTTTCACCGTAACTGTTGTAATAATCTTTTTTAAACTGATTAAGTTATATATTAATGTATAAGAAAAAAATTCAATCATAAATGTAAATTTGATTTAATTTAGAATATTTATTATCCTAATTTTCCTATTGAATTATTTTTATTATTTTTAAATAATTTAATAAAATATTATTCAATAAAAAATATCATTAATGTAAATTATTTACACCATTCAATTAATTTGACGTTAAAGAACTGAAGATAATAATTAATTTAGAATATAATAAATTTAAACTTCAATAATAAATCCTTATTAACTGTGAAATTATGTTTTAACCTGAAATCATTCTAAATAAATCACTTTGAATGTTTTTAAAATTATTTACACAGAGTTTTTGAGTATTTGAACAAGCGTTATGTTAGTGTTCTGTATGCATTTAATGTAACTATATATTCAATAAAAAATAAAAAAAATTATTATAATGAATATAAAATTATTATACTCAACATTTACATTAATATGAATTCACCACTTGTTTTTATCCCTATGTAAATAGATATGATTCATTTAAAATAAAGAGAGTAATTTCTTTTCATTTTCTTTGATTAAAATATTATATAAGTTACATTCGTGGAAAAGTATCCCATAAATAATTAAATCTATATAATAATGTGATAACTAAACAAATACATTTTTCATAGATGAATTAGTTTGAAAAATGGATCCCTTATCAATTTGTTATATCCAACATTAAAACAATCTACCCTTTTACCAAGGTGAAATTTTTTTATTGTTTTTACTATTAATTATAAAGAAAAATCATGTTGAATGTTTTACAGAATATTAATTATTGTGATTAAAAATAGTTAATCAAATTTACAAAATTCAATTATTTAAATTGATATTATTTAGCTTAAAGATGAACTTATAAAATTAGTTGACAAACAGTTATTAAAGAAATTAGTTTTTCAATCATATGATCAAATTACATTCACTCTCTAATGAGTAATAAGCATTATGTAAAATTTAATTCATATATATACATAAATACTGTCTAAAAATACATTTTTAATCATATCTAATTTGAGGTTATGTTTATTAATTTAAATGAATAATCATGACACACTAAACATATTTTTCAGGAAAATGAGATTTTAAGCCTAAAAATAAACTTATACCAAAATCATGAAAATTACTAATTAAAATGAATGTAATTTTATTATTATAAATAACAAGGTTTATATTTTACTTTATTAATAAGTTGAAAAGATAATAAGAAATATAAAATAGTTGATTTAATAAAAAATAAATAATTGTATTTTAAAAATAGATTATTTTCACTATTCAATAATGAGATTACTTAAAATACACATAATTTAACCGTGATAAATTAGGGATATGTTTATATTAACAATATTATAGATTTTATAAATATAAATTTTTGAAATGTAAAATAATTAATTGCAAATATCTATACTAAAAATATATAAAAACATTTTTTTTTTAGAACTAAAATTTTTTAAGAATAAAATGATTTTACACAAAATTTGAGATATTATTTGCGATGAATTTATCAAGACATTTATATTTTTCTGTTACATTATATGTATTTCATAAACTATTTAATAAATTAATTACCCATCAATTTACCATATAGGATTCAATGGTCATATTTAGGTAATAATATTTTATGGGTTATTTAAGGTAAGTGTTGTGTGTTGTATATGCTATTAATTTTTATTATTATTTTAAAACAATGAGGTGTAACATTCCCCACAACATTAGTAAATTATGTACTTGAAATTTTATTATGAACTCAATAATCGAATTTTTTCCATATGGATATACTTGTCATGAAATCCCATATCGTACAAATGGTTAGTGAAGCGTCATCTTGAAAAAGGGATAGAGATGTATGAAGGTCATATAGAATAATATATAAATAGTTTCTCTATAGGAAAAATTAGTGGTATGTGAAAATATAAATGTGTTTGGGAAGTTTATTACACAAATAATAATGTATAATTTCATAGATCATTTATCACAATAAATTAAATGATTATGAGAAATTTATGGACCACAAAACCATAAATATTTGATTTGTGAAAAGGAAAAAAACCAAGAGAAATGATTGTAATAGGAAAACATTATTGTTTTATGATACATTTTATAATGTTGAGAAAATATGTTATAATATTGGCTAATAATATAAGGAATTATACCTACTTTATAAATTTATTTTGCCTAAACATAATTTTCAATGAATGCATATTTAATGTAAAATATTTTCACATAGAGGACAAGAAATAACTTTTAACGGATCAAATGATCCAAAAAATCATATTAATATATTCCTCATAAGGTTAAATATTAACCAAAAATTAAATTGTTACAAAAACGTATAATAATTTCAAATGTATTTAAACAATCATATGAATAAATAATGCATTTTACATAAAATCTTTCATCAAAGGTTCAACATAATTTATCCCAAAAATAAATAAACAAACATCCCAATTCACCTTAATTTTCTCAATATTAAATAATTGTTGAGAAACAACTTTTTTCTTCCCATCAACATAAATGTAATAGATCATTCCCAAAAAATACTTTAAATTAAACATAATGGATATAAATACCTCAACCCAATAAAATAGTTCATTAAATTTTATTAATGTAATAAAAATCATAATAATTCAGAAATATTTAAAAATATAATATGTTTTCCCAACATCAAATAAATATTTATCTATCATAGTGTTTTAGTAAAAACAATTTCAAACTAAAGAGGTCATGATATAGTGTAGGGGTAAGAGTCATAGCATTTTCTCCCTTCGGCTTTGTGTTCAAGACCCACAACCATTGTTAATATGATGAGTTGTCTATCTACATGTGATATTTACCTTTTAAAAAATTATATTAATATAATCCCTCTGATATTCCATAAAATATGTTGATCATCCTCCTATATAACATTAATTATCAAATCACTTTGTAATAACTATGGTTTCTTATTCACCTTATATTCTAATAAAATAAAATAATATTTATTGATATTTATTACCATTACATAAAGGATAACTTATCCTTAATGGTTATTAATACCTTTGAACTAATATCCATAAAATATAAAATAATTCAACCCAAAATAATTACTTTTTACAAAATTGATTCTTAATAGAAGGTTTATATTGAGATAAATTTATTCCTAAATACTTTCAATCATAAAATACATCCATAAATTAAATTCTCAAAAGGCGTGTTTAGTCTTTTAATCATATAATAATCCTTAGAATTATCATCCCAATTCACTTCAGTTTTATCTCGTATCAATATGGTATATTATAGGTTTTATTCTCTCATTCATCATGATAATTTTTAAAAATTATGAGAATTAACCCTATGTAGTGACCCAACCCCAGATATCCCAGATCTGGTGTCTGATACTAATTGCATTTCTATGATTACAATGAAAAAAATATTGATGGAATGAGTGTTTAGTAGTATTGGTTAACTAGATACATAAATGAGTCTTTTATTAAAATTAATATACTAATTACTACATAATTTTTTTCGTCTTTCAAATTACACAACTTCGAGTATTACATTATCACAAAAAGTAAATCCCTACATATAATTCGTATTGTCATTCATGGATTCCTAGGGAATGAAACATAATAAGGGTGATCTCAAATGCTCTGTATGGAAAAAATATATCAGATGAGATAATTAATCAATTAGAATAGTCAATATAGAATGGTAAATAAATGAACACTCATGGAATTTAATCATAAAATAGAATAGAAGATCATAAACAATATTAAAAATAAATAACTAGAATCACAATAAATTAAAATAACTATATAAGGATAAATCAATAATTTTTGGAAATAAACTAAAACACATGTTATCTAAATAACAGAAAATAAAATATATCCAAAAAAATTTTGATGAAAAATTTCTTGGATAAATAATAACTGAGACTAATTGAGGGAATTGATTTCTTAGTGGATTTATTTTCTAAGGCACCTATAAACCTATACAATCAAGACCATTCACAAAACGGTTTAAAATGATGGACTGAATCCCATTTAATGTTCACAACTTATTTTTATCTTGTGAACATATAAATGCATCAAGGGTATATATAAAATATTGGAACCACTCATCATTTATAGTCAAATTAATTCCTTGTATCAAATAATTTAAATGAATAATATGCCTTATAAAAAATCCTTATTGAGTAAGAAATATGTAATTATAAATATTTAAAAAATAATAAAATAAATGTCAATGTAGACACCAAATGAAAAGTTGTATAAACATTAGGAAATAGTAATATCCAAAAAAATGTTATATATATATATATATATTTAGGGGTAAAATCAATGTTTAATGATCATAGAAAATTGAATATTTTTAGGCGAATAAATAATGATTAAAGAAGTTAATGTTAATACAATACATGGAAAAATTGATAATAAATATTCTAGAGGATTAATAATTATGGTATTAATAAAACAATCCCATGTGGAGAAAATATTAAGGGTTATTGTTAATGAAAATTCATACTATAAAAATATATATTAAATTTATTATTGAAGAAAATATCTTCTTATTTTGTTAAACATTTTTAAATTTTATTATTTGAAAATAACTTTTGAAAAACGTTTTATTATAAATTAACCTTTTATACATGAAAATTAATATTCAAAGAAACAATGGTGGGTATATCTGTACAATCTATATGTGTAAAATACAATATTATTTTTCCATGGTTAAAGGTTAGAAAAATGACTTGTACATAAAGTGATGAGAAAATTCATATAAAAAATTGGTAAAAGAAAAAAGGGTAAAAATGAATTTAACAACAAATTTATAAAAAATTGAAAAAATTTCAAAAATACATGACTTATAAAATAAAATTGTTTCTCTAAATAAGAGAGGAATAATTTCACATTTTTATAAAAAAAAATTAAAACACATTTAGTACCAAAGATTGGAAAATGGTACCAATACATGAATATGGTTAACAATAAATATATGAGTATAAAATTAATGGGTTTATTTAATAATTTTAAAATAGTTCTCATAAATGTATATATAATTGAATGATTGTTAGTATTATTATTGGGTAAAATAATAATTAGTAATTCCAAAGTGTCCCATATAAGCTTGGGAAATTTTAAATCATAAACCACTTGAAAGAAAATTATTAAATGAAATCCTTAAACATAATTAATATAAAGCAATTCATGATACAATATTTAATAATGGAAGTAGATACAGCACAAAAAAATATGTATGTGGTGAAAATGAAATTTATCTCACGGATGTAATAGGTGAGATGAGAATCCCTTACCGTATGTTTCGTTTTGGATGAACATTTTTTGAATTCATGTGTGATGAAATTATATTAATATTATAGATTCAAGAGAAATTTATTCATGTATATAATTATGTTTATTTCACTTATCAAAATATTGTATACATATATATAAGAAATTATTTTTGCATCTCTTATTTTCACAAGATACAGTTTATGTGTCAAAAAATAACATTGGTAGGTGATCTATAGTAAAAAAAATTATTACAAGGAATATCTAGAATTATAATCAAGAAAGAATTTTCATATTTATTCATCAATTATATGCTGTTGAAAAATCCTTAAAAAAATTGATAAATGAACCAATGTTTCAATCATTGAGACTATAGGTTGTACGTACTCATAAGTAATGTTCGTATTTTTCAATGATCATTATGGAAAGAACATAAGTAAAACCATATCATTAAATAATTATAATTAATAATAAATAAAATATTATTTAACCATATATATATATATATAATTGTGGTGATAAATATGGAATCACATCATGTTGAAGAGGTAGTATTCTTCACATCCAAGAATAATTTCATCAATTTTTTTGTGTGTGAACAGATAATAAATAATATGATATGTATATATATATACAGAAAAGTAATTGTGTCATGAATATAATATAGATGGTTTTTTATGTTAGATATATTTAATTTAAACCATAATTTATATGTTCTGGGTATCATGTGATCGAATCACTTGCTTTGAGGGGCAATAGTTCACACTTTCTCAAACAGTGTTATCTTTTTAACGTTAAATGGAAGGTATTAATTATATGTATAATAAATTTATTACATAATAATAAATAAATAATAAATATCATATAAGTCATATATATACTATGTTTATATCATAATTATCACCATGATATGTTGTAAAGGAAAAAATTAACAATCCTTATTTCCTATGGCAGTTGTTTTCCATACCTAGAGACAGTATGTTTGTTACCAATTTAATCGAATTGCGTATAAATGAATGTCTAAACCATTACATAAAAATAATAATATTATATTGAGTATATGTTTTTATTACATAATAATGGAATAAATATATTTGAGGTGGTAGATGGTAAAAAGTAAACTAAAAAGCATTAGAGAAGACATTACATCTTAATCAGGTAACTAATTTTGGATTGTACCATAAGGATACCTTTGAAGTATTTTAGCCCAAATGAAGGCATCAGGGTCAAGGTGTGGGATTTTTTGAAACTATATGGGTAGATATTAGTCGACCAAATGTGGTTTTAGTGGTGTGAGGAATGGTAAGAGGTGGTGGCCTTTTGGAGGGATAAAAATAGACTCACTTGGAATTTTTGGAAACAAGTTAGGGGTACACATGTTATTTCCTAAAACATTAATTAAAAAACTCAATAATTTATGGTTTATGGATGAATTATGACTATAAAAATGGTTTTATACACGTTCTTGTTCATTTATGCCCCTACGTTAAATGTTCTGTCCATTATTAAGCTTAATTTATTTTTAATTTTGGTAATTAATTTTAATTACATTCACTAATAATTTTGGAAAAAAACCATGTTTATATTATAATAAATTAGAAATTATTCTTATTAAAACTATTTAATCCATTCTTTATATTTCCATCATTGAATTGGTATAAATGGATTTAAATTTAATCTCGTAGGAGGGACGACAATGAAGGTTTTTAAGGAAAACGTCTAAATTTTTTCAATGTTTTTATAATCAATTTCAACGTGAAATTGATTCAAATGAAATAAATTTTATTAATTTATAAAAATATTTTTTTAATTAATATTTAAATAAAATCATAAAAATAATTTAACCTTATAATTAAATTAAATGAAAATAAGTTTTAAACTAAAATTCAGTATTTTTAACTATTCAGTAAAAAAGTAAATGTTTTAGAAAAGATATTAGAATTTCAACGCATCCTAATTATTTGGTTTATAATTAAAATATTAGGTTTATTTTAACATATTAATTCAATTAATGTGTCATAATTTATATATAAAATGTGTTCCACATTAAAATAATGTAAATCCCCATTTATAATTATATTTATTTTTATGTGTAAAATAGAGTTTATTATTAAATTATGCCTCTAAAACCAAATATATGAATTTTAAAAAATATTTTATTAAATATATAACATATATATATAATTTAAATAATTAAATAATTCTAATTAATAATTTTTATTAGTATATAAATAATTTTGGAATAGAAAAATTTATATCCAATTGTTTCATATTTTTTTTCTCATTAAATAGTCACCCATGAATTCAATTTATTTTTATATAAATCAAGAATTTTCATATGTAATTTAATACTATTCATAGAATCTAACATAATTTGGATGCAAAATAATAATATTTTAATAATTCATTGTTTCATGGTGAAACACTTTCTTGCATGTAACACAAGCAATCGAAGAATGTCGCTCTGGAATGTAATTCAAGATAACTTGGTCCTGCATTCACTAAAAGCAATATCATGTATGGGGTATATATAAAATAGTAAATATATTGTGTATTCTCGGGATATTATATTCCCTAATGCGCTTGGTGTTTCATTTTAAACATGATATCAAATACATAGTTGTACATTAGACATTCAGGGTGTTAGATCATATCATATCCCCCAAGTGTGTAAAACAAGGTGTGAAAATTGTTCACACTATTTTTGAGTCAAATTGATAGTTGAGATACACTCAGCTAAATAATTTCTTGATATTACACCTGGATACATCTATTCAAAATCCATGACCACTTGTAGTATCCATGCTAAGATGTATTTCTAGGTATACCAAATAATCACTACCTTACTAAAAACATTATATTATCAACATATAAAAAGATTAATATAGAGGAATTTTAATTAATTTATCTAAAAATTATCCCAAAAAAATTAATACACCTTTATCTGATACCCATAATAGATATAGTAATGAATTTCCAATATTATTTAAAGACTCTTAAAATAAACGTACATTGATTACAACCCAAGGATATTATGGAAATGTTTCTTTGATGACTAGGTTCATGATACATAAAATGGAAATTAAAAACATACATTCATAATTTATTCTTCATAATAATATCAGATATAAATTGTACTCCTAATACTATAATAGATAACTAGAGGAATAAAAATAATAAAAAAGTTGACCAAAAAGGGAATAAACCAGATAAGGAAACATAACAAGTGTTTCAAAGGTATAACATTATTTCCTAAATTATATGGATTATGAGTCATCATATGGTATCTTAAAAAAAAGATAACATGCAATCATAATATATTTTTATTATAAGAAATGTGAAAAATATATAACATGACATAAATATGATCCAATTATTGTTTAGTATAAAATATCACATGGTGGATGAAATCCTATATTTGAATGGTTTACACACTAATGTCATAAATAACGTCTCATGAGAAAAAAACATTTCAAAATTAATTGGTGAAATATCAGAGAGAACCTATAATAACATGTAAATAATGAAGTGTGACACAAAAGAAAATTAATCATAATTTATATACATAAGAACTATCCATAAGAAGAACTGGTTTACATAATCTTTCCTTATGTCATAATCAAAATCGATTTCATGAAGAAGGACTTTTATAGAAGAACTTAATGAATGTATGACCTATAAAATGAAGTGTTAATGATATTGGTAAATATTTTTGTGAAAAATATACATAATATGTAAATAATTTCTAATGATAGAGTTTGTTTATGTTGATAAAAACTTATTTAAAATATAAAATGACCTATTTCATTAAGTAAATACCATTTTCATTTTGAAATAAATTATTTAATAATTAAAAATTAAAAAACTACAGATGAAAATGTTTTATTTTGAAAACAAACCTAGATAATTTTTATGGATTTTCATATAATTGGTAACTAATAAGGGAGGGAAATTTATTTGACGATGTAAAATTTAAACAAAATCAACACCATCATGAAATTTGAAAATAAATAAATAAAATTCCTTATTTAATAAGAGGTAGAATGAATCAATTTAATAAAATTTGAAAAGGGATAAAAATGGATAAAATTATGTTTCATGGATCATTTTAAAATTGTAAAAAATATTTTAAAAAATATTACAAGTAATGTATAGACATAAAGGATTAATATTAATGATTTTAATTAAGATACAATATCTGAATTACTTATAAAAAAATTATTGATATTTATTTATTCAATAAGACAAGAAACATAATCAAAAAATTTAAACTATACCAACCCAAGGATTTCAAGACAATTTGAAATGCCAGAAACACTATGTCTCTATGTAATGAAGCATTTTTTTATTTGGATTGTTATAAACTTGAAGCTAAACATAATTTTTTAGCCTCTATGTTTTGCATTTCGAAAAAAACACAGATATACCTGGTTGTGATTAATAGGTACTTTGGAGTCTGATTGGACCAACATAATTTTTTTTGAAATGTAACATACACTTAGGAATAGTGATGTAACCCTTATGGATAGTAAAATAACCCTTATGAATAGTTAATCATTTAATTAAATAGTTACATCACCCATGAATGTATTAATAATATTTAGGAATTCTTAGGAGTCACTATATGATCGTAGTATATATGTTGGTATTTTATTTTGTAAGTCTAAAATACTTAACTGCAATTTTTTTATTAAATTAATATTACAAATTAAAAATAACTTCTCACAATATATACTCATAATTTATCGTTTTCCATTTCCCTTATGTTTATAAAATAATTTTATGAGACCCTGATCAATTTTTTTAGGTGTTATGCAATCTTTTATAGTTTTAAATTTGTTATTTTTTGAATAAATTATTATTTTATTTAAAAATAAAATTTATTATATTTATAAAATTATTTTGATAAATCGGATGTCATTTTTTAATTCTTAAATTCTTAAATTGGTTACGGTAAATTTTTTAACATTTTATAAAATACTGGAATATTTTGTTAATTGAAAAATATGGTATTTTACAATATATATACATTATTTGAAAAATACACAATTCCCAATATCATGAATTATTTAATAACACCTTGTCAGAACTCACATTTTCTATTTACTATTTGTTTCCCAAGAACCATTTAAATTTCTTGCATTGAGAAAAATAATAAAATAATGATTAAAATAATCAAAAACCCCTCCTCTCGTCAACTATAAATACCTCCCTCACCTCGTCTTACTCTCACACATCTAAAGATATGGAATTTTTTTTATTTCTACCCAAAACTATTCCTAAGTCTCTTAACCACTTTTAGGACCTACTGGTGTCAACATGAAGTCTAAATCCAAAGGCTTAAAGAGGATCTCAAGAAGAATATATCAAGAGGTAGAAATCCTCTTTCATTTTCTGTAATTTTCATTTAAATTCTTTTTCTTTTCTTGTAATATTTTCAACTCCCCTTAACAAAGCAGAATAAAATCCCCATATATTATATATATAATATTATTATCATGTTTATGAAAAAATTCATCTATATACTTCTTCTCTTATACATCTTTTTTGAAAACTAAAAACATCATCTATGATGTTTATATTTTCTAACATCTCAGAATATGTGTTTCCAAATTCATTTAATTCCATAAATATGGATATAAAACAATTTTAAAGGTTGAAATTTATTTTTAATTGTATTACATAACCTCTTTTAGGTTATTTAATTAACTTATATATATGATATTAAATTATATAACGAAAGTAGTTTTTCATTCTCTATGAACCGCCAAAATGTTCTAAAAGAATATCATGAATGTTTTATTAAATGGTTCATCATAATACATGTTAGAAATGATTTATTTTATCTTTTAATTTGAATTAATCATATAATTACGAATTCATTCCAATTACTTTGTTTTTTATTTTATTCGATTAGGAAATCCTTCACGAACCGACCATGGAAACTATGTAAAGGACGCACCCAAAAAAAATAGAAATAATAAAATATTATGAATGAAATGATGTTATGAAATGATCATGTATGGCATTGTAAACATGAATATATTTCTATAAAATATAAATAACACACTTTTACCCAATATACTGGGGGTTCAAACACATTTGATGTTAGAATAACCAAATGTATGAGAATTATTATCCGAATTATTATCATTTGGGTTAACCTACAAATTATTTGATTATGTGGAACTAATATTATTTTTGTAATTACTAATATTATTATATTATTTTAATAGTTTTATTTATTATATATAAATTTATTCCTTTTATTACATTAAATCGTACTTCTATTATATTATAATTTTTAGGGACTTTTATTTTAAAAACATCTTTTAAAATTATGTCTTAACAAATCCAAAGGTAATGTTATTATGAAATTATTCAGGTATAATGATTATGTTTTTTGTTCTTGAGAATAATTTATTACTAATTATGTGACATATATCTACCGCAAATTAATTAGGTACTTGTAAATTATAGGTTGGTCGTACGGTTAATCTAAGTGTAATTATGGTGGTTACACCATAAAAATGTCTTGAGGGTCATATTATATAGAAGTCATGAGGGTTAAAAATCATATTGTAGTAGTGAGGGTTACAATATATGTATGTAATTATCCAGGATACCATTGTATTTTATTAATGTTCACTCTGTTATATGGAAATATCATGTTTCACAAAGTATACATTTGATAATTTATTGATGAGAAGTATGTCTTTCTGAAAATGATATCATATGTTCGTATGTATTCAAGGAAAAATGGTTTTTATCATTCTTTCTAAATCCCATACTCAGATATTATTTCTCCTCTGAAGATTCCAAATTTTTATTATAGGGTGTAAGGATTGGTGACATAGTGGTTGAATGCAAGATGAATGTTGATAATATTTTTATCAAGAAAAGAAATCAAGTTTTATTTCAAATGATTTATATTTTGGAAATTCTTGATATTTTATTGTAGTATCCTATTTTATAATTATGAGAAGTTTTTTCTTGTAATATAATTTAATTCTATAATACATTAAATATGAAAATATCCTCAATGTGTAAGAATGTATGTTCTTGACTAAAACTCCAACTTATGTAATGTTTAATGATTGGACCTTCTAGTTGTTATCAATGGAATGATTTAAGAGAATTTAAGTGTTAGGATCATGTAAATGGAATATCATAAATGATTTTTACCTTTTTTCTTTAAATGATATATAATTTAAATATTACAATATTTTTTCATCTATGATATGTTTGTTCAAAATGGTTTTCCATAGAAAAAAAATAGAGAAGCTGATGTAGGAAGGAACCGATATGATGATATCATTCCGAATATAGAACACAAAATGGTGGGAATTGTAATCGATATATTTGTGATATTAATGTATAACCTATTATATTGAATAATAATCATTTGAATCCATGAACGAGAATAACCATAACAACCAAAAGGGAACATGAAAACAGTGGAACATTTTATGAGGAAACACACTCATATGTTCAGTGGACCATAAAACCTAGTTAAAGCTGAAATACGGATTAAAGACCTAGAATTCTATTTTATTCCTTGTGTGTTCGTAAAATTTAAATTTTTTTCTCTAAATGTTTCATTTTAAAGGTGAATCAAACTAGTTGTGGTCAATGGTCAGGAATATCATGGATAGAATTTTGATTTATGCATTGTAATGAGATGAAATTATAAATATTTTTCCTTGAAAAATATTTTCCTAAGGTTATTCAACATAGGATGGAGAATAAATTACTTGAACTGAAACAAATGTAGGTGGATTCAAGGGATTTTAATGAATAAAACATCACCCGATTGGCACGGTATGCTCTAAATCGTATTCGGGGACTTTATAAAAAAATCATTTTTACTAAAGACTGAAGCCAAGATAAATATGTGATTTGGAATTCCCAGAATTAAAAAGTTATGAGAAACTTGTTTTATGTGGTAATATGGTAGAAATAGAGATTTTTAATGATCAAATTTACATTTATAATAAGATGAATAATAGATCCATATGGAAATAGATGGGTAAGAATCCATCATATAAATATGATGGTAAGAATATCAAATTTTAATTTTTATAAAATTTGTTAAAAAATAATCCTAGGGAATGTCTTACCAAATAAAGGAAGTGTTTTTTATGTTGTTTGTTTGTAAATATGGATAGATATTGTAATAAAAATGATCTTAAATTTTTTTGATAATAAAATATTTATGTTCTTCAAATGTGGTGAGATGAGTCATTATGCACATACATGCCCAATAAAAGATCTCAGTGATGGAATGTTGCCAAAAAATAAGCATAATGGTGTATTGAGGTCCTTTACGACTATGTTAGAAAATTTCAGGTCATCCAATGATGCAATATCAGGTACTTCACTAACTCCGTCATATTTTTATAAATACATGTTTGATATGAGGTATTCATCTTCCTCTTGTTTCAGAGAAATATTCTGTTAAATTAAAATTTTCACCTCAATAAATGAGACCGAAACATATGGTTAACATATTAAAGGGAATATTACAACAAAAATGAAATATAAGAATATTTATATTATTTTTTACGGAAATACAGTACATGAAATCCTTATTGTTTTGGCCTCATTAGCATTTGATGTAATTCTTTGTATGGATTGACTATCCATTTATCATGAAAAAATGGATTGAAGAAGAAATGATGTTATTTTTTAGAAACAGTTTCTATTCAAATACAAAAATGAACCTATGAATTGAATAATATATAATGAAGCTGAGAAACTGTTAAAAGTTGGAACCAAAAGTAATCTTTATCATATTGTTGAAAACATGGGAACTATTCATATTAATGATGATCCAGTTGTAAATGAATACTCAAATGTTTTTTCGGGTGAGTTTCATTCAGTTATAAGTGATCTAAAAGTGGAATTTACCATTGATTGGGTTCTTGGGGATAATAAAACATCAAAAACCCCTTATCAAATTTCCCTTGTAGAACTTATTGAATTGAAAAATCTGTTGTATGAGTTTAAAATTAAAGTTTTCCTTCATCCTATCACATCACCATGGGGTTCTCTTGTTTTTTGCTTAAAAACAAATCTTGTTCCATGAGACTCTACATTTATTATAAATCTTTAAATAGGATTACTATTAAGAATATGTATATTCTTCCTTATATTGATGACTTACTTGATCAACTCTAAGGAGATCGTTATTTTATCGAGATTGAAATGTTATTTGTTTGACATCATCTAATGGTGATGGAGGATAGCACCCCCAAAATAGTTTTTTGTACTAGATAATGTCATCATGTGTTTATCTTTATACCCTTTGGTTTAAATATTTTCCCTGTTGTATTTATGGATATTATGTTTATAATATTTTGTAAATATTTGGATATGTTTTTTTTATTTTATTGAAGTTATTTTGGTATTTTCAAAACGTTATGGGGATCATCAAAAACATTTAATGATAGTCTTTCATGTTCACAATGATTAGATGTTATTCAAAAAATATATAAAAATAGATTTTTTGTTGGAATATATTTAATTTTTTGCGAACACTATAAACAAATATGGAATAATTGTTTTCCTTCCATAAAAATTTGGTTAATGAATGATCAAGACCCAAAAATGATAATATATTAATTATTTTCTAGGATTAGCATAATTTTACATATAAATTGTTTAAAAAATTAAACACTTATTTAGCATGATAACTCAGTTAACATGAAACGGTGTTAAATTTAGTTTCACATACGGATGTGATATTTTATGTAACCGAGTAATACATTATTGAATGCTCCAGTTTTGGCCCTACCTTCCATAAATAGTGTGTTTTTTATCTACATTGATTATTAATTAAAGGGGATTGGTTGTGTTTTGATGCAGAATGAATAGGTAATTTCTTATGCTTCACGAAATCTAAAAACTCATGATTTAAATTATCCCACACATGATTTGGAATTAGCTGTTGTTTTGGATTTTATAAGATAAATGCATCATTTATATGGGGAAAAATGTTAAATATATACTAACCAAAAAATTCTGAAGTATATATTCAATAAGAATGAATTAAACATGATGTAGTGAAAATTTCTTGAATTTATAAATAATTATGATTTTAAAATCAATTACAATCCTAAAAAAGAAAAAAAATTGGTGAATGCCTTGATTTGAAATAAACATGCATCATTAAACAGGATACATTGTAACTAGACCCATTGATTAAGGATTTGATGAATTTTGTCTTGGATGATGTTTGTGTGAGAAATTCCATTATATTCTTATAGGATTCAGTGCAGTCATCTTTATTAGAAATAATTAATCAAGTGCAGAAGGAATATGATGAGTAATAGAAAGAGGTTTAATTGGTTTAAATGGGTATGTTTTCATAATTTGACCTTCATAAAGATTTTTTAAAAAAAAATTAATAGTTTTTTATGCCTTTTGATTCCCTGTTGAATAATGGATTTTTGTGTGAAGATCATTGTTCACTATTATTAGTTAATCCTTGCTTTACAAATATGTATAGATAATTTCAAGATTATTTATAGTGGATGGAAAAAAAATGGTTACTGTAGATTTTTACTTGAATTTATTGATTTGTCAAAATGAAAAAACAGAGCGAAAAATACCAAAGGGGTGTGACAATGTGGTTTGGGTAATTGTTGATCAGTGAATGAAATTGGAACACTATATTTATATTAGATATATTATGACTTTAAATATTCTTTTTCAATTCTTCTTCAAATAGATTGTTAAGGTACATGTATTTCATCTTTATTTTTTATTTGACCATGATCCCAGGATCACTTCTTTCAATGGGAAAAGCCATCAAATTTCATTGGGCCTAAAATTAATTGTCTTCACTATTTATCATCATCAATCTGATAGGAAAAATGAGTGAAATATTTATACATTCAAGGATATGATTCAAGCTGGTTCAATGGACTACTAGGGATGTTGGGATCAACATCATTTTTTATATGAGTTTTCTTATTAAAACAGATTTTATTTCATTTTACATAGTCATATTTTGAGGTATTATATTGAATGCAGTGTCGACTTCTAGATGTTTGCGAGCATGTTAGGGAACTAAAACTTATGGGGCCAGAATTAGTAGAAGAAGTTGCTGGGAAAGTGAATATTATCGAAAAACACATTAGGAATTATTACAGAATGCATAAATGTTATGTAGATAATAGGATGACTGATTTTCATTAGAGGTAACTAATCATGTTATTCATTGAATCTCACCATGTATAATTGTTATGTGTTTTTGTTAGAAAAAGAAATTTAAGTCCACGGTTCATTAGACCTTATGAAATCCTGGAGAAAGTTGGTCAAGTCACCAAAAAATATATTTTCCTCTGAGTTTTTTTTAGGAAGGAAATATTTTTAATTTTTTAATGATGATAAACTATGTTCCATATTTATCTAATGTTTTGAGCCCAGAATTATTTCAGATGGAAGAGATAATTTCTTATGATGAATGACCTATTCAGATTCATGATTATAGATAGAATGTATTACTAAATAATTTAATGCACCTTGTATATATTTTTTTAGAGAAACCATGTGGTTAGAGAAGTAACATGGGAATCTTAAAATGTTATGTGGTAAGGTTACCCCATCTTGTTTAATATATAAATAAAAAATTCTGAGGACGCAATTTCCAAAAAGTGGAATGATTTTAACAACCCTAGAATTTCCATGTAAGACTAAATTCATAAAAAAAATGAGTCTTTATCTAATAAAATTTTGTTATAATAACTTAGTTATAACCTAGTTGTGAAACATAATTTTTCCACTCTGTTTAAAATTTGGAAAAACAAACATTTACGGTTGTGATCCATATGAAATTTAGATTTTGATTGGACCAACATAATATTTAGTGAATAGTAACTAACCCTTATAAATATTGATGTTACCCTTATGAATGGAAATATAATACTTCAGAATAGTTAATCATCCAAATAAATAGTAACCCCAACCATAAAGGTATATTTTAAATTTAGGCATCTTATAAGTGACAATATGATCATAGTATATGTATTGGTATTTTTTTAAGCAATAAATGTTTAATATAAATTTTATTATTAATTTAATAATATACATTAATATGTATTATTCATAAAATTTTATCATAAATAATTATTTTTCTTTCGTCTTATTCTTATAAGATAATTTTTTGATACCATGATTAATTTTTTAGGGTGTTATAAAATCTGTGTTAGTTTTAAAGTTGTAATTTTTAGAATAAATTTTAACAGTATTTAAAAATTAAATTTCTCAAATTGGGATAATTATTTGGAAAAATGGAGTTAATTATTTAATTACAAACATTGAAAACTGGTTTGGCTGAATATTTGGTATTTTTTTGAAATTCTTGCATTTTTATTGAAGAGTAAAATTCAGTAATTTATGATATACATTCATTATATGTTAAATAACCTATTCATGAAATCATGAATTATGTAGGAAAAATTTGTTTAAACTCAAATGCTATGTTTACTATTTTTATCACAGTAACTAACACTATTTCTTTTATTTAGAAAAATAATAAAATAATGATTAAAATAATGGGAAAACCCTCCTCTTCTACACTATAAATACCACCCCCACACCCTCATCCTCTCACAAATATCATGCATTGAGAAGAATCTAAATTCTTTCCAATCCTTTTATCTAGGATATTCACCAAGTCTATTACATACTTAAATCACCAAAATGGCAAAAAAAAGGCCTTAAGTAGGATATCAAGAGAAGAGATCATGAGGTAAAAATAACCTTTAATTTTATTTCATTTTCATTTCAATATTTATTATTTTCCTAAAATCTAATCACATACCCTTATCCAATAGTTTTTTTCTAAATTATATTATATATTATATATTTCTGTCATTTTTATGAAAAAATTCATCATCCTTCTTCTTGTCCTCTCTGCCTTTTTAAAAAACTAAATACATAGAATGTGATTTGTCGATAATTTGACATCGGGGATGATGTGTTTTAAATTTTATTTACATCATTAAAGATGCACATAAATTCATTATAATGGTTGAAATAGATTTTAATGTGTATGATATAACCACATTTATGTTCTGTAATTTACTTATATTCATGATATTAATCTATATTACAAAATAGGTTCATGATTCTCAAAAAACTGTGAAAATGATATAAAAAAATATCTATAATGTTTTGTATAATTATTCACAATAATATATGAAAAAATTATATACGGTATCGTTTAATATTCTTGAAACATATTAATACAAATTCATTCTGCTTCTGGTGTTTCTATTACATTCGACAAGGAAAGAATTTATGAACTGACCATTTAAAACATGTAAAGAACAAAATCAGAACAATTGAAATAACAAAATATTATATACGGAATTATGTTAATAAATGATCATGTAAGGTGATATAAAATTGAATCCTTTTCTGTAAAATTTTAATAACACTCCTTTAACCATTATAAGGGATTTTTTAAAACATTTTATGTTATAAGAACCAGAGGTAAGTGAATTCTTAACAAAATTCCCATTAATTAGGTTATCCTTTGTTCTTCATTGATTATGTGGTACTTATAATATTTGTGAAATGAATTATGATTATATTATGTTTTATTATGTTGATTTATAATGTATACACATTTTCATTTCAATCTATAAATTCTGAATTTAATTATATGATATTATTAAGGGTCTTTTGTTTAAAAATATTCTTTTAATATTATATCTTAAAAAATAAAAAGGCACTGTTTTTATGAAATGATTCATATTTTATGATTATGTTTTCGTTCATGGGAATTATTTATGACGAAGTTTGGGACCTATATGTCCCTCTAGTGTAGTGTGTATGTGTATGTTGGAGTTCAATCATACAGTTTATCCAACTGTAACTGTGATGGTTAAACCATAAGGTATCAATGAGGGTTACATTTAAAAGAAGTTGTGATGGTTGAAAATCACAAGGTAGCTGTGAGGGTTATAATATAAAGAAGTAACTGACTGAGATATCTTAATGTTTAATTTATTTTATCTATGTTTTATGGATGTATCTTATTTTTTAAAATAAATATATGCTAATTTATGGGAGAGAAGTAAGTCTTCGTGAAAATGATTTCATATGATCATATGTATTTCTAGAATAATGGTTTGTCTCTTTATTTTTATATCCCTTACTGTGATTTTTTATGTTATCTCATGTTTCCAAATAAAATTTATACGATGTAAGGATGGTTAATAGAATAGATGAAGAATATATAAATATTGGGATGATTTTTTTCAAGAAAAATAAATCACGATTTATTTCAAATTTTTATATTTCAGAAAATATTATTACTATTTTTGAAGTATCATCTTTTATTTTTATGGGATGTTAAGTATGTATTATTTTCTAATTCCTTAAAGCACTAAACATAAAAATATCATCAATGTGTATGAATGTATATTCTTGACTAAAACTCTATATTATGTAATTTTTAAGGCTATGATCTTATATAAACTATAACCATGAATAGAGGACATAAAAAGATATTTGGTTTAAGAAAACAATCATATAAGATTTCCCACAATGAAACCTTGACCATAAAAAAGCAGGAAAAAATTTGTAACCTAAACCCATACTACTTGGAAGTATTTTAATAAAAACCCATTGAAATAATTAAAATAAATTATACATAAAATACAATTATGTATGAATTTTTCACGATATATTTTTTAAAATGGGTACCATATAAACCATATAAAAATTAAGCACGTGACATTAAAAAATTCATCAATGAAGGGAAATTGAGATGAAATCTCGTATAAATATCATTTCATTGAATTATAAATTAATCAATGATGTTTTTATGTGTACATAATGAAAAATAAGTAAAATTAAAATGCAACATATTAAATTTTGATATTGATTCACACATAATAATTTCATAACATAGTCAATGAGGAAAAATTATAACCCATTAAGATCAAATATAGTTAATAAAAAATATTCTTCATGTCTGACTCGTCATATACATTATATATAATTTAAAATAATAATGATATATAAATTATTTATTTTAATAATAATTTTTTAAATTTCAATTTTTCAATCTATTTTATTTTATACCATGTCATATTTAATTACTTAATAAATTAATTTCAAGTCAGACGTTTTGGTGATATTCAGTTTATATGTCCCAAATGACATCGACATGTTGAATATATCCAATGATGTAATTATTTCATCATCTAATAAATAAATATCCTCAAATTACTATCACTTTTATAAATAAATTATATTTTAAAACAAAGTTGCAAATTTTGTGTTAAAAATGAACTATATTATAATCTTAGATATGGAAAGTTCTGCATACACATGAGTAATGATTCCATTATCTAAAAAATAATTATTGAAAGAATATTTTTATTATTTTATATTTATACAATTACCCTTATATAAAAATACCTTAGTTTTTATTTGATTATACTTATATTTGTCACTGATGTGATGTCGTGATGAATAATGAATCACATATCTTCATGAAGGTGGTAGTCCACACGTACACATGAATGACATTATCATTTTCTAGCGACTGAAAAGGTAAATATTTTAATGAAATATTATCATTTCATAATGTTAAATGTTTAATTAATATAACATATATACATAAATTCCATCATTACTAAAATTCTTAATACGAGGCAATGTAAAAAATAAGTTCATATGATCGCGAGGTGATAGTCCACCATACAAATGAATGATGGATTTAATTTCCATTTAATAGAAGAATATATAGATATAGAGTATGAAATTATCATTAAAACAACTCAGTATGTGGTATATTAATATTTCATTATATAACCATGTTTTTATAATCATTGAAGGAGGTGGAAGGAGGAAGAAAACAGACAATCTTGATTAAGATTTATACCTCTTCTTTAGGAATCCTCTTATTGTTTACACAAAAAGATTTGTTTTATTGTTTTATGATAAAAACAAGGATTATAGGACATAGGGAGTGATATAATTGAAAGATTTTATAAATTATAAACCTGATCAAAAGTCTCATACTGTGTGGTGAGTGGAGGATATGGTGATTCATTTTATAAATGGTGAGAGAATAGAGTAGATATTTTCTTATTGAATAAAAACTGATAATGTCATTATATGGAATAAAATCCAAATGGAAATATATTCAAAGGTGGGAAATTATATTGTTTAAATAATTCCTGAAAATAATATTTATGTACGATTAATTTGTTAAAATACTATTAAGGATTTCGTTGAACCTTAGTAAACGTGTTTTAACAATAACATTGGTAATTGATTTGTAAAATTAAAAGGGTTATAATTTTTAGAATTAGATAAAAGATAGATTATAAATAGAAAATGGATAAATATATAGATTATTTATTTACTTAAATTGCATCATGGTTGTTTTTTAATATTTTTATAAATTTAATAAAATAATATTTTTTCTAAAATATCGTTAATGTAATTTTTAACACTAATCATTTAAGATAAAATTAAAAATAATAAGATTGTAATCCATTTATAATATAATCCATTTAACCATCAATAATACATAATTATCTTGTGATTGGAGAGGATGTAGGTTCAGATGTCATGACATTGTGATTCACTATAATATTAGGGTTTCTCTTTGTCCATGGTGATTCCACTCTTTTTGGATTTATTCTTCTTCGTTGGAATGGATCTTTGAATGCGTCACCACCTAAATTTGTTTTACTATATCTCAATTTGTCTCTCTCAAAATGGTTCCCCATTGGTATAGGAACAAATTAAAAAGACACCGACAAATTTGAATGATGCAGACCTATATTGGGATATTATAAATGCTATGTTACCTCAATCTAGTGGTAATTATGGTGATATTGAAGAAATTGATCGTTCAATTATGGATAAGGATCCCTAACATCAATCATCATTCAGGTTCTTTTTTTATGAAGTATTATCAGTAAATGTTCAATAATGCATTTCGTTGTGAACCGATATGTAATCTCTAAGAGATTGTATATGAGAAAATACACCATGATTGCTTGTATTGTCATCCCAAAAGAATCTATGACCTATCACCTAGAATATCTGGTAAGTTGAGATTCTTTGATTTATGAATTATTTGATTTGATATGTTTTTTTATTTTCAGATGTTACTTCCATTTCCCATTTCCATTTTAGGATTTATTCTATAAGGTCTGGATTTTTTAATCTCTATATATAAAATTGGTCCATATTCAAATTCAAGAGTTGTTGATTTACAAATACCACTTTTTGTAAAAACAATACTTCTCCCATGAGTGGATAAGGATAAATTTTATGTCATGGATCATATGGAATCCAAAAATCTGGAATATACTATTGAATTTATAAGGATATACGTTCAAATTGATGGTGAAACTAAAAAATCTTGATATGGAAATTATGATATGATCAGGATTGAGGTGGATTTAATCACTACACTAATGGATGTTATGGTTCATTCAACAGAAAATGATGAAATTGCATTGAGGATTGTGTAAGAGAACAATCCTCTGTTTTTGAATATTGAAAAGTAGTGGGACATTCCAAGGATAATAATCTTAGATCAAGGACATGTGAATCTAGATTTATGAAATGTCAGCTAAAGTAGTAGTATATAAATAATTATATGCAAGATGATGACTCTCAGATTTCATATACCTCCTCAAAGGGTGAAAATGGATATCAATCCCATTAGATTACTGGTACTTTACCTACTCAATTACCTAATAACGCTAGTGTTAAATAGATAGAATACAATTTGTTTGGTTCTAATGGATGTGGAGGTGGTAATGTTATTGTTGATTCAAATGTAATGCTAATTTAGAATCTAGATGTGATGGGGATGATCGATGAACTGATGCATTCAAGAAATAATAAAACCCACATGATTATACTACATGTAAAAACTAATGGTTCATGGTTCGATGTGGTTGATGAGAATCTAGAACCGCTTTCTATTTCTATAGATATGGGAAATATTGACATTGAAACATATGAGAAGATATAATTACAAAATTTTGTTCAATATATGGTTGAGCACCAAATAAAGTAGGAGAATATATTTGACGCTTCCAGATCTCAAAAGTGATTTAATAAAGCATATGATGAGGGTCAAGTTAAATATAAGTTTTTTAGAAGTCCCCAACTATTGAGAGAGAATAATTCTTTCTCTGGGAAAAGGAAAATAATTATGGTTTATTTTTCACTAAAAAATAGCATAGAGATATTGATTTTAGGAGTGAAAAGGGTTTTGTACCTATACATCAATCATATGGGTCTATAATAGGGATTCATCTATGGTTTAGGTGGAATATTTAGTTCTTAAAAACAAATATGGCTTATCTTATGCCTCCATGATGAGTAAAACTGGAATGTATGATTTTCATATTTATTAAAATAAAGAAGCTACTTCTTCTATAGGGAGTCTTGCGAATGAGAAGTCATCTAGCATTACGAGAGATTCCAAATCATATAAATTAATGAAAGCTCCATCATTTAATTTTAGTGGTAAAAGGTGTTGATTAAATTTATGGTATGATTGGGTAGTACCTCAACATTTGAATGAACGTTCTATTATTGGTTATTATCCTAATGTTCTTAAAAAATCAATTATGGAAATGGGGACAAGAGTTGACACCCCTTTCTCCATACAACATGATACACTCAAAATCTACCAATACTTATTTCTAGTTTCCTATTATATTGGATAAAATGTCATAGGGGGTTTTTAGAACCCATACAATAGAAAATGATAATCTTATACCTTATATTTTCACAAGGTATCCTAAATCAGTGAATATTAAAATAAAAGGGAATTTTACCACTAAAATCCTATTATGCATTTTGGCTCAGATAACAGTGAGGTTAATGAATAAAGTTGAATTGATATTTCTATATCTAAATAAATTATTTTTTTAATGGAGGTTTAATCCTTTATGGATGGAGGGGGTACATGGTAGAAATCTTTTCCATAGAGAATTAGTAGTCATCCACCTAGTTTGGGATGATGTGTTTTTTTATCACAGTATGAACACTCATTCTTATCCAGGTTAAATGGTTGTACTATTTGTGAAAATAGGATATTCCCTAAGGATTTGTCAGACCTTGTGTTTATAGAAAAATTTATCTTTTGTCTCTGTTTTGTTTTTCCTTTATTGATGATGGCATGTTGTTGTCTAGCCCCATTCTTTATTTTCTTTTATTTTTTTTAATAATGGGGATTTGATCCCATCCTATTCCAAAAAAATATAATTATTAAATGAACAGTTGTTTTAGTTGCATAACACATCCGATATAAATTAATTTTAATGTTTTCCTAAATTATGTACCATGAGTTTTCCACTGTTTGGGGATGTTTTGTGACAACATCTTATACGACATTAATGTTACAATATAATCACTAAAAATAAAAAATAAATTAAAATCATGAAAATTATTTCATTACAATTATAATAGAATTCAATTTTCACTTATGAATTTTTTTTATCCCCTTATAGAACATAATAGAAATAATTAAAGGAAATATAGTGACATTTCCTTTATGAAATTAAGTAAATTATTATATAGGTCAATTACACAGAAAAGTGTCCCGTAAATATTTTAATCTCATGCATTAGGATTTAATGGTAGAAATTAATTCTTCTAATAATAATTGTGATGAATAATTTGGGCATAATCACATAGTATGAACATAAGTTAACATAGATTACGCTTTTACCATGGTAACATATTTTTAATCATTATACTATTCATTATGACCAGAAAATTATTTTTCCACATTTCCTAACCTTAATTATACTTATTATAATCAGGGAATATATTTTACCAAATACAACTAAGCGATGTGTTAGAATTTATGTTATAAATTATCCCAAAAAACTTGTTTAAAATGGGTTTTCAAGAATTGTATTTTTAAAGAATAAGATGATCATACAATAATAATATTATTAGTAATCAACATTATATTAACATCAATTAATATATAAATATATATATATATATATCATAGAAATTTCATTTAAACCATTCTTTATTAGGGGTTATTTTAATTAACTAAAATGTAGAATCATTATGCTATTAAAATGGGTTTTTTGAAAGATAAGTTTTTAAGCACCAAAAGAAACTTATAAAAAAGTCATGGAAATAAATGATTCAAATTAAATTTATTTGTCTTTTATAAATAAAATGTATCATATTTATGTTTATGAATGAATCAAAAAATATAATTGGCCTTTTAAATTTCATTATTTAATGAAAATAGATGACATAATTTTAAAATAAATTAAATTTAAATATTCACTAAAAATACAAAAAATGTCATAAAAATAAAAATATTCACCATAAAATATATTTTGGTATGTATAATTTAAAAATTATGTCCTTTTTATAAAAAATATCTATATTTCCTAACTTTTATTTAAATATTTTAATAAAAAAAATATTTTTTTAACGATAACTAATCACTGATAAATAAAATGAAATTACTAAAAGATTTAGTGGTTTTTTGATATAATTTTTCTATAAATTTATATTTTATAGAAAATATATATATTTCATGAAGAAATTATTACTCTTCATACTACAATATTTTCCTCAATTTTTAAAATTGAAATATTTAAATAATAATATCTTATGGTTCATTTAGGCTAAGTGTTGCGGGTCATATACACTAATGAAAAAAATGTTATTATCTTAAAATATTTGTGTATTATAGTTTCATCAATATTATATCACCATAATTAATCAGAATACATAGAAAAAAATCGGACAATATCATTGGAAATTATCCCTAGTGAGGAATAAGTTACAACAATAGTTGTTGTCATATGTGAAAATACCATTAAAAGATCACCATAACATTTCATGAGGATAAAAACATTTTCATTCTGACAAAACATGTTTAAAAATATAGAAATATCCAAAATATACATGAAAAATTATCTTCGATGTGAACTAGAGAGACTTTTAAATGAACTATAATGTATTCCATTCACTACATTTGTAACGATTTCAATGATTATAAAATAAAAAGTTCAATATCTTTAAAAAATATTGAAATTCAACAATGACTAAAAATTACATTAATAAATCATTGAAGATTATTAAAATACACTTGAAAACATTTTTAATAAAAATATTTACATGGAAGTATAATATTTCTAAATGTCCAAATGATATTCTATCTATGTAACTAAGATCACTTGACCATATATCTACTTCATATTGAATTCTAGAAACATCCCTTTAGTGATGACCCAATTATAGAAGGTGTCCTTTCAATAAACTAAACTAATTGTACTATCTCTATATATGTTGAAAATATAATTGGGAGGACCTAACACTGGATCTATGATCCAAATCATCTTTGAAATATCATTCCCTATCCTCTGCACCAATTAATTTATCAAAATCATGTTAGAGGAGGGTCCTAAATCTGATCATGAACTACCAAAAAATGGAACTCCACTATTTGAGGGTAATAAACACCCAATGATTGGTTGGCTTCCTGATAAAATACACAATCTACGGTCATAACTAGTCTCATAACATCTCCCACAATACCGAAAAAGACATTATGATCCTGAAGGTAAAAGATCCACCTCTACCTCACTACTCCATTTAGTGTATTCACATCCATTAAAACGTTATTATTAATTTCATTATAGATAAAACTAAAAGATAACTAAACCTATTCCAACCAATCTTCATTAACTAAGTATAAAGTAGATTCCTCATACATATATTGGTCATGGAACTAATTCTCTATTAGTTTCCTCATCCAAGGGTATTCATCATTAACATCAAAAATTATGTGAACTACGATCAAATCATACATAATATCTTTGATGAAAACTTGAAGAGAATTTTGAACTAGACCCAAACATCAACAAAACACATATTCTCCTACACATGGAATATGGTATATTTATAATTTATTTATTTATTTATTTATTAGTTATTTAAGGAATAACATAATCCCATAGTCTACCCATTTCAAACACAAGACCAAAGAAGAGTGATGAATGATCTTTCCTAGGTATCTACCCTAAAAAGAGTACTAATTCCCTTTGTAGGATTGGTAAACATTATTTCACTTTCATTGTATTATATGGGGCTCCAACAAAACAATTTCTAAGTTTTCCTCCATTTTTTCATTAATTATTAACATAGTTGACTTTATTTCTCTACCAATCCATGACTCTTAACAAATTCATATATCCAATCTCTATCATATACATAAACTTAATCCCATCATACAACTCTATCCTAACCCTCTCCAAAGGCACCCATCTCATGTCAACAATGAGAGAAGGGAGATTATGTCCCCTAACTATCACCTTTAGTGGGCCCTAGGATAACGACCAACACCGAGGTTATAATGGACATACAAATGGTAGGTATTAACCTCTATGTGTACATGTGAATGATATAGATAAAAAAGATACCCCAAACTAATCATGTTTAGGTAGATAAACTAAATCCCAAGTACATACATGTAATAGAACACATGACCAAAACAACTAAACAAGAAATTATAAGTATTAAAAAGATAATAAACGAATACTTAATCTTAGTGAACAGTAAGAGAAACTAATTCAACATCTAAACAATTATATTACGTTTCCATCCTTACTATATCTATCTCTGGCTAAGTATTTCTTATAAGACGTCATTAAATATTTCAATAACAACAAGGCCACCCGACTACATCTTCCCCACTTGGTTTTCTATTTTACAAAATGGTGTACGTCTCGAGACATCCCTATCTAAATAAAGCTATACTGAAAATAATTATTCTCAAGTATCATAACATGTGTCTCCCAAATCACACAATATCATCATCTAAGGCCACAAGTACATGTAGTAAGTCGTTAGTTTCGAATATCCACCATAGCTTGAATATTATGTGTCAAAAATAAAGTATTATACCACAAGCTATCACAATCCAAACATCATGCAATATACCTTAAGCTATCTCAACCTATACCAATCATACCCATAATTATCTGTTAGATTATATATCTAGAGATTCATGTGTCTGAAAAAACCACAACTCATTTCATCCCTATACACACAGATATAGGGAATCTAACCACCATGCATACCAGCACATAATAATGTTGGAGTGTATGGTGGGACTAGAGGGTGTAGTCAGCCTTATATCCCTCAACAATATATATTAGGGAAAACACACTCCCAAAGTCCACTGAGAGTCATTCACCATATCGATATAGGTGTAATAGCTTGTGAAATCACAAAACATACAATATAAAATATATCTCAAAACCTTACTATATAATATAAACTATTCCTAGGATCAACTATTGGTATTGACCCTCAGACAACTAGAATCCACCACAAGGTACTATATACCATATAAAATATAAGAATTAAAATAATTTTTTTAAATTACATTAAAATATTAAAATATTTTACTTTAATTTAATTAATTAATTAACCACTAATTTTCATTATTAATCCAAATAACACATTTACCTTTATACTTAAGTCTTTTCCTCTAGGAATAACCATCAATGTCCATGATTTCCCAGATCATATTATTGCATTCTAGAAATGCCAACACCCTGAATTAATTCAATTATTAAAAATTATTACCATTCCATAATTACATGTAATTTTGGAAATTCCCCTAAGCTACCATCATGAATTGAAACCATGAACATATTTCATCCCCAATAATTAGGAAAGGTAATACAGTCAAAAAAATACATCCATGTTACCATTAAAATAATTAATTAACATCCATACATACCAGCATTCAATACATCAATGTGTAATCCTGACATCAACCAATTCCATTATTTGTGATGTTATCACCAACACCAATATACATATCACTATGAATAAATCCATCGACGAAATAATCGTCTACTACTACCATTTTTCCTCATCACCTATATATCATCATACAGCATAGGATCAGTTCACGTTAGATAGCATGAAACACAACCAGAGGTCACATAAGGAATAAAATAACAAACAAATTTAATAGGGCATGTTTCCCCTAATAACAAAGAATTTGGCATTTTATTGAAAATATTCTCAACCAACCCTAAATACATGTTACTCAACCTTCACAAGATAATGGACTCTCTATACCCAAAATATTTATCTTCTAAAACACCAAATATTTATTCCAACTTGAGTTAAATGATTCATTTATCACAAATTCCAACTATAATAAACCTAAGTGATTAACTATAAAATTCTATTAAGTGGTGTGAACTTTTTTTCATGCATTTTCAATTAATAGTTTTATGTTTTAATTTTCATTAGGGTTGTGAGAATTTTTTTTGCATTAAATTTTACTAAAATATTATTTTAGATAATTATTAATGTTTTATGGTTTTGAATTATAATATTTTTCATATTCCAAGTTTATATAATAAATATATTTTATTGTAATGATTTTAAATTATATTTGGTGGAGATTTAAAACATATGGATGATTTTTTCATGAAGTTTGATTTTGATTTATATTCATTTTATTTCACTTCAATTATTTTTCAATGATTGTTAATTTTGAGAAATTGATTCAAAAAACTGTACAACCCTTCGATAAAGAATGTTGGATTTCAATAATTTTCAACATATAACATGATATAATGAATTGTAATTCACTTTTAATATTTATTTAATCATTATTATCATTAACAATAAATCCATATTTTTTAATAAATTTTCATAAAAACATGGAATACCATATTAAATTGAATATTAATTTTTAATCAACTTTATTACCATTGAATTAAAAAATATATGGATTATTTAATGATGCCTCTCCCTAATTCATCAGCAACCAAATAAATTATTATGAACGTTAAATCTATTTCTAAATTTACAGTCACTTCTAATGTTCTCAATTATACATGATAACACTAGTTTATAAAATAATAACAACAAGAACATCAAATTTTACACACTAGATATTAAATCATAAGAAAAACAATTACCACATTGTAATAAATAAACATGTGTTCACTTAATATTAAATAATTTCATCTTTTAATGTGGTTAAATATTTGTTATGTTAATTAAAACTATTTGTAATGGACTAAACCATGATAAATATTTGATTTCATGTGAATAAATATGAGAATAAATTAATCCCATAACTCAAACATCTAATATTATTGAAATAGAGATGGAATTCCAACACAGATCTCTGATAACCTCTCCCATAAAGAAACTATAATCTACTGGGGAATTAATTATGTAAACATAAAATAAAATTTCAAAGGAAACTACGATGGAATTTTAGAGATCTAATGTTATATCATGAATGGAGGAGAAGATCTATATGAGATCAAACGTTGAAGTGACTACTAGAAAAATGGATAAATCTCCCCAGATCATTATTGATCGATCTTGGGAATCCAGTGAACAATATTTAATAATAAAGATCTTAAAATAATTCTAAAATAACATTAGGTGACCTATGGTTTATGGTAGAATTTTCTGAGAAATGTGGGTTCAGATGAGATTTCGGGCATTTATATAAAAACTATAATTTATTTGAAAAATAGAACCTTGAGGACAACACTTCAAAACTACCTGAACCGGGTACAATATGAAAATAATTTATAATCCATCCCTTAAACCCATTATAATGTCATTAGTATGAGGAACTCAACATAGATATAGATTGGATCATATTTTCTATGAGAGGAACCATAACACAAAAAAGGTCATTATACTATATACCTTGTCCACTTTGAATTGAGGCTATTCTCATGCCTTACTCTATATGAAAACTACCCACTGATTTGAAATAACATTCCAAATCCACTATTCAACAAACTCTTCACTCCATGAAATAGTTCTCAATCACCAGAAATGGGAATCATCCTTTACCAATAACCATGGCACAATAACTGCCTAAAAATTAGTAGTTTCAAAATCCATCATTGATCCCCCCAACACTGAAGTTTGGACCTCCACCCCTAGATTCTTTTCATATGGTTCTATCCAAGGGTCCATGCTATAGCCTTCTGAAAAATTTATGTGGCATTCCCTTTTACCCATTTAACACCCAAAATTCTTATGAACACTCTCTAGTAACCCCTAAAAAACTAAAAAATAAATGGATTTTTGGATCCGAGACCTCAAAATAAACATGTATATCATGTTATAACTCACATTATCTAATGTATAATATGTATTTAGAATCCATTTTGGAGTGTTGAAAGAGGTTTTATGTTTGTAGGAGGGTAATTTGAAATTTTATGTCATTATCTAAAAAATAGATATCTTCATTAATATTTTTGATGATGATATTATTTGTTATAATGATAATATTGAAACATTTTAATGTTAGGAATATCACTTATATGGTTTAAAATGTCACCACATAAGTTTGGTGAAACAAAAAGTTATATTGTTTTGATGAGTGCATCATAGGGTTGGTAAAAAATTTAAAATTTTGAGAAATGTCATCTTATAATATAGACATACCATCAAAAGGTTGAGACATAATCAATATATAGATGGTGGTAGTTATTCATAAATATAAACACATCAATGATTTCATTATTTATGTATAATAGAAACTAGATTTACAATAGTAATTATGTACTTGTAAATAATTAATTTAATGTTGATAATAATATTCAATCATTAAATAAACATCAGTAAATGATATTTGTGGTTCATTAAAATGCATAAGAAGTGTTTAACATTGAACTGGGAGTTACTTCAAAGGAAGATGGATCTGTTGTAATATAAACACTATGTCAAATTGTAATATACTAGACCCATCTATCTTACTCTATTTAATGATATTTAAATGGTATTGTAGAGGATGGAGATTAGATCGTTCATCCTAAGGATCTACCATGCCATTATAGTAAGAATGGTGCTATCTGTTTGGGTTCTTTGATGTAATTATCTTGGGGTAGGACATGTCAGATATGTTTTTTATAATGGTGATCCTTTTAGGGTTAGTTTTGTATATCTTGGAATGACTCAATCTATGAAATAGTATTGGGAGGTCATTTTTAGGGTGTTTTTCATTAGATAGATGTATCATAGCTTTATATTCCATATAGGGGGGAAATAGTTTACATTCTCATGAGTTTACTCTATAAAATGTATAACTTTTTACTTTTATAGTGGAACTTATTTTATGATAGAGTGCACCATAGGTAGTCAAATTTTTTAACTGGCCATTTTAGAAGCCACTTCTCATGGAGATTATTGCTATGAGAAATGGTGATTGTGAAAATTCCCCAATATAGCTATTTTTATTGAAATGGGGTTATGTAGACTCGGAGTTGAGTGAAAAATACGATTCACATAAATGAAAGATATAATAAAGTGTATGGGTTTTATACATCATGTAATATATTGTGATATGTTAATAAAACTATAATTCATAAACGAAATGTTGGTTGGATTTGGGTAATTATTCTAGGTATCTTGTTGGTAAAATGGAGTCATGTGTGGGTATTGTGGGAACATTTAATTGTGAATCTATAACGTGTAATGTTATGTGGATGTTTATATGTTATGTGTGATGTGTATCTTTTAGTTGAGTTTGGTTTAGCATTATGTGAGTGTCTAATTCAAGAGTTGTGCATCAGTCTTGCATCAAGATTGATAGCTGCCATATGGGTAGTATCAGCCTCATGTATGGGAAGAAAAAGAATCCAAATTTTTATGTAAGGGAATCACATGGAATATATTTAAATTATGTTCAATTATA
Source organism: Viscum album (assembly GCA_963277665.1). Taxonomy (NCBI): domain Eukaryota; kingdom Viridiplantae; phylum Streptophyta; class Magnoliopsida; order Santalales; family Viscaceae; genus Viscum; species Viscum album. Next base: position 1,207,548,235 of record OY728141.1, read on the forward strand.
CGCTTGTGAAATGTATATAGGTCCTGTGAGCGTAGAGGGTTTTTTCTAAGAATCATATTTTTATCCCCAATTCAATTCTACAACACCCATTTTATGAATTTTAATGGATTAGTAACCAAATTTCATGGATTTAAATATGATTTAAAATAAATATTTATTTAAATATTTTAATTCTAATATTATAATATGTTAAAAATATTGGTGTGAGGGAATTAAATTTAAATAAATTTAAAGTGAATTAAAATTGGACTTTGTACGAGTCATTGGGGGTTATCCATGTAAAAAAAGCATTTATTTAAAAAATCCATCGTTTCCTCCTTTTGAGCCATTAAAGTTCATTTTAATTTTATTTTGAGGTGACCCAATCATAAGAAACATAAATATTACATTATTATAGATAAATATTCAATAAATATTACAATTACATATGTTAGAGGAACATAAATGTTTAGTGTCATTGGAGAATAGATACCTAATAATTGTATTTCATAAATGATGTCCAACATATCTCACAAAATGATTCTTAGACAGAAAAGTTTTTCTAAATATCCTACATAAGAAAATTATTCATAACCTAGGGAATGATAACATTATAATGTATGATCTCATTTGTTCATTAAGGTTAAAATGGGAGATATCAGTCACTAGTTATATTTATGTATTACATGAGACAAAGAGTATGATATTATGAGTCAAACATTTGATTAATCTTAACCATGAATTTATATATCAGAGAGATTGTATAATGATTTGGTATTTCAGAAGACATGAATCATGGATGAATCAATGATCATTTTATAGAGATCATATCAAAAGAATAAAAGTATTTCATAGTGATTTTATTGAAAAATAGCATCATCAAAATCAAAAAAAATTGAAGGACACAACCAAGATAATCATCAAATTCTTGTATTTGGAGAGCCACTCATGTGCCATATTATTCTTTATAATAACCTCACTTTTATAATATTTTTGGATTGGGATAACTATTCATGTACCCTTTGGGGTAGAAATAGTAAACAATACCCAATTATTTATAAGATTATAATAGACCGACCTATCAAATAATCAAAATATATTCATATTTATATCATATGATGAAAATAAAATTTATAATTCTATTATAGCAAAACATATGGAACAGAAAATTTATTTCACCAAGATTTTATCATAATAATCAATAAAAATCTAGTTAATGAATAAGGATGGTATCATTGGATCATATACTGATAAAACTATAAGAAATAAAAATAGATTTTGTTATGGGAAAAAATATCATTAAAAGATACATGAATATTTCATGAAGAAAATAGTTTTTCTACTTTGAAAAACATATTTAGAATCTGAGAATATCTACAATATTTGGAAAATCATTTAATTTGAAATGAAATATTGAAACATGTAATGAAATTTCATGTAATAGAATAATCATTATGGTGGGAAAATTTTTCATGTGGTAAATGCTGAAATAAAAATGTCATTCATTGAACCTCCTTAAAAATATATTTATTTTATACATTTTATAGAAATTAAAACATAGGTAAAAAGGATATTAATGAATCATTTTATAAAATTAAAAATAATATTAATTTTTTTTAAAGTATATACTGTTATGGAAGAAAATTATTCCCAACTAGAGATAGAAATACACTTAATTTTACATAAAAATATTCCTATATATTTTTTGAGTTTATATTTTGAGTTAAATGAAATGAAAAAAAATTAATTCCAATAAATAACCAGATAATATGAAAATATAAAAAATCATTGAGATATAGATTTTATTATTTCATCATCATTTTTTAAGCTTATTCATTCCGTCTAAAAATACAAATTGTTACATAAAAATATTACTGCATGGGTGCCATTTAAATAATAAGCCCCATGAAATAAATAACATAAAATTAAACTTAAATTGAATAAATATAAATAACTTCCACATATAAATTATCAAAATTGTAATATATATGCTTCATCAATTAAACAATCGTTGAATATGGTTATATCTCAAATAAATAAAAGTTAGATGTGAATCCCTTAACACTAGTATAACTTTCTTCCCAACCATTGTATCCTTCAATATGATAAATTCAAAATTATTATAATTAAATATTAGAACCATATTAGAAAATTCAGTACTATAAATTTTTTACATATTTCATCTTATAACTTGTTTATTAACAATCTTTCAGTATCATCATCATTTCTTGTATTCACTGCATCATTATTCATATATGTTTCAGTTCAGTAATTATGGTACACGATCATTCATCATGGTACCATCATCAGAAAAATATCATTAATTATATATATATCATTCCATTAAATAATATCACTAGGATTTAATATTCACTAGTCATTAATGTCATAAAATTAGTCACAACACTTAGGGAGGTGGTGAAGTTGACTTATATAATATCTTGTCATAAATGAATGAATGTGTATTAACATGTTAAGGTATAATCTTAATATATCATTAATATAATATAATTCATGTAATAATAATTGTATATATTTATTACAAACAGTTTTAGAGACATCTTTAAATGAAGATGATTGAAAAGGTAATATATTTATCATTGAGGCAATAGTCATTAAATATGGATGAATGAAAAATGAATTCCTTAATGAAAAAAAGAAAAAAAATAATACTTTAAATTTCTAGAATAAGTATTATAATATTAATGTCATATATATATATTTTCAATTAATCGATCATTATAAAAAGCCATGAGATGCGGTGATGTAAAATAATTCACATTGCTACATAGATGTGGTAGTCCACAACTAATAACACATGATACATTCATTTCCCATTTTATAGAAAGTGTCACAGACCAAACCGAGATACCCTCTCTAGTGGATACATGAACAAGACCGTGACAAACCCAAGGGAGTTCCCAATCCCCATAAACTCATGACAATCACTATGGCTTTAACATCAAATTTAAGGAACAATTTCTCCAAATATGAAGATGATAGCATGAAATATATATAAAAATGATGAAAATAAACAATGTAACATTAATCATGATCATATTTTATATCAAATTAGAAGTAAAAGTAATATAAAAAATCAATGGTAGTTCAAAAATATACAATAGAAATGCTTAACAAATATATGATATCAAAACAAATATAGCTACTGCATGTTATAGAGTGGGAAGTCTCCCACTATCTCACTGTTAATTACGCAGACACATATAATTGGAACAACATCATCTCATTATGGTTCCATAACTTTCCCTATATCAAAAGAAAAACAATGTATTACTCTCTTCTAAAGGGATGCATATGTTGTCAGCTAAATAGGTTCAACAGGATCTCACCCTGGACATCCAAAAATACTATCTATAAAATAAATTAAATGTGATCATCATTAATGAATACAAGGCTACATAAATAGTTTAATAATTTATATAAAAATTGTTGAAAAATGTTTCTCTTATCCATTATTCCAAAATAAAATAGGTAAAATATTTTTGAATCATTTCATATACATCAATGTAGTAATATAAAAAAACATTATGTATCCCATATCATATCAAATTCATGGTTGTAAAATTTAAAATTTACAATATAAATAAGATGTAACATAATGCCTATGATCAGTTCTTGTTAGGATTTCTAGGAAATTCATACAAAATCATATGCAATTGCATAAGTAAGTTTCTAGATAAATTCATTGAGGTTAGAGAGTATAAGAACACATTAAAAACTGAGCTGCAATAGGTCTATCAAGTCCCAATATTAAAGGGTCTAGGGAGAAGAGGAATGTGACATTAGTTAATCCCTTGTAAAACATATGATGTTTTTTACTACACCTTCTTCCTATATAACCATTTATTCCCTTGTACAATATTTATAAAATAATTTAATCAAAACTATTATTTGAAAACCATTTCACAAATCCTTTTCATAATGATTTGAATACACATATTCATTTACCTGAATATGGGGAAATCCATATTTTCTCACTAACCAATTTCCACACACACAAATCAATAATGATATTTCATTTTTAAAACAGTTTATAAAACTAGAGTAGTAAAGTTAATCCATCATATGGTAAATATGGAACCACAATCCTCAAACATCAATAACACATTCCTACAATGAGATCCACCACCTTTAACAAACTAAAGGTCATCAATTGATGTTTTGAGATGAAATTATACATATTAGAGCAACACCCCATTAAAAATATATTGTATAAAGGGTAGATCATGAAAAACCTCAACGAATTAAATATTTACACACCAAAAACATGAAATCATCCAACACTATATGTAGATCACATTGTTGATCTAGAAGTCACAATACAGAAAGATCAATTAGATCTAAATACATACTATAAAAATGTGATGTGATCAAATAAAATGATGAAATTGAAGGTTTCTATACCCAGATAGATTTAGTGCAACAACCTTGATGATCAATCCTTGAACTCTATGATCTAGTTGGAGAGGAGGTCCCCAAAATCCCATGGGAGTGCTCATAAATTGAGGGAGGAAAATACATACAAGAGAAAAAATAATAATCACTCCTATAGTGCCATAAAAAAAACAATGATACATTCATAGGGTTTAATAATTACATGACTTTAATTTATCAATTTTGGAAGGATTAAAAAAATGTGTCACATTATATTAAAATTACATTTTTTTCATTACACTAGGTGAAACTAATACATGGAATCTAAACAATTATCGACATGTAAAAATTCATGACATATTTATTGTGACCAATAAAGAACATGTAATCATTATAAGTTCTATAATCACTTAGCATATAACACAAATCCTCAATTCTAAACAAAAACCCAAACCAACATCATGATTATACAAAAATTGGGATATCCTTTAAATGTTATTAAAACCATTATACCCAAACTACATCAATTCAGACAGACAAACAACCATAAAATTTTTCTTTGTTACCAAATAAAATATCTATGTTTTTTTGGAGTCCCGAAATTCATCCAAAAGGAGGAAAATGAATTGAGGGATGATAAAAACTAGAATGATGGTAATGAGATATTACAAACCCTCTAAAATAAGACATTTTATTCATGTGAAGTCATGAAGAATAATAGTGTCTAGAAAATGGTGAGGCCAATTCTCTCTTATCATTGTCTCATTCCCCCCAATTCTCATGATAATCTGATCCATATCACTATAACACTCTGATCAATGTAATTGAATACCCATGGAAAAAAATTTCTCCTAAGAGTAAATGATATCCACTGTTTTATCCATAAATGAAATATTTTTCACTAAATTGATCTCTTCCCAAATCAGAATGTGGTAGGGTTCATATTGATGCTTTATGAGCTAAGATGTGCTTAAAACATCATGAATTCACATCATCTGAACTATAAATTCCTACTGATAAATATCCTTCACCTTCCACATAGTGATGTCAAATGGTCAAACATATCTTAGAGATAACATTCCATATTTTCCTAGCTAACAATGACCGAAATAAGGAGTATCATTCAAGAAGAAATGTTCACCTACAAAAAACTCAAAAGGATGAATCTAATGATCCACAAATGATTTTTTTCAACATTTATTCAGAACAAAATGATGATGTAATTATTGAATCATCATAGATGTCTCTTGAATGACAATATGTAACATAAGATTGGCCTCTTCCACTTTTTCCCAACAAAGAGATAATTTTCATGGGAGACCATACAACACCTTGAATTGATACTTTCTGATTAATTGTGGATTATTTTTGTTATCAGAAAACTCAATTAGTCCTAGAATACCATAGTAGGATCCAAAAAAATGTAAGATGAAATAACCAATCATACCACTCGAATATGAATATCCTACTCAATTTTTATATTTATATATGTATGGAATGTTGTTCACATCCTAACTGGATTTCCTATAATATTTCACACCACATTTGATTTCAAAATATCCTTTGGAGTTTCTTTCCTAATGAGGGTGTCTACAATGGAATTCCCATTCCATGGGGTGTCAGTGATGATGAATTCAAACTTCTGATTGTAATCCATCCACCGCCTATATATGTGATTAAATTAATTCTGGGAAAATATTTAACATGGACTCTTATGCTCATAAATAGTTCTCAACCACTGACAAAAAATAATGGACTACCAAAATTTAATTGCATACATAAATAAAAAAACTCTAAACCATGAGTGGGGTAATTCTTCCAATGCGGTTGATGAGAGAGATAACTATAATACACCTCATTATCATAGGTAGAAGAACACACCCGAAATTATCACAATAAGAACCAAAAAAAAACTATATATTCATTACTCAACATAGGTATAATCTGAATTTGATTCAATCTCAAAATCCATTTTAGATCATTGAATGGAGACTGGCACTTTTCACCATATATGAATTTCACAACATTAATGTTCATAGTGTTTAATGGTGAAACAAAAATTTATAAATCCTTGGGAATCCATCTGTAGTATCCATAAATACCCATGAAGCTCCAAATCACATATAAATTTTTTGGTTCTTCTTTTAATAATAATTCCTTCACACACTCAGGATCAACTAATAGTTTATTCTCGAAAATATCTTCTACAATGAACATCACTTATTGGATCATAAAATTTTATTTCAAAACCTTTACATATAAATAGTGACTCCACAAGATATCCAAAACCAATCACAAATTGTGAATGTGCTATGATATCAAATAAATGAAGATATCATCCTAAAAAAATACCAAAAAAATGTCGATTTTCAAAAATAATATTTGGTTCATAAAAGAAATTAAAACATCATGAGAATTATGTAGACCAAATAGAATCACATGATATTAGTAATGGCTATACCTACTCACAAAATCTACATTATTTATCTTAGACACTGTAAATGTATGTTTATGATAACTTCACAAATGATTGACCTTTGAAAACCAATTTTCCCATTTTTACTTATCAAAAAAATTATCAAAATGAAAAAAATACTAATTATTAACTATTGCACAATTTAATTATAGATATTTCATTCACAATTATAGTGAACTGTCTTCCTTCTTGGAAGAGAGTATAGGGACTACTCATGGAAAAACACAGGGGAAAACTGAACCACTTTTTTGTTATGAAATCCAACTGAATCATTAGATTGTTTTCTCTCCACTTGTTCCATAAGATAAGAAGATATCAAAATACACATCATACATTGCATAATGTCAATCATAAACACCCCTACATTAATAGATGAATAATAGAGAAATCATTTTGGAAAATACAAGTAATGTCCCAAAAAATAGATTTATGATCAACATCAGATGTAAATTCATTAGTCTCAATAGATACAATTGAAAAAAAAACTCCTGATATCTTGAAAAGAATTCCTATCACCCCCATTTCGTAGATCCCAGTCCCCCAAAACACTTGAGATATTCCATCAGTCATAATAAGATAGTCAAGAATAAGATAAAATCAATCTCTTCATAATAAGAGAAAACCAGTCCATCCTGATTAAAATGTTATATTGATCAATGTTCAGAATAATGAACTCCCATTCAAACATTCCACCAGCAATCGATAGTGAATAAAAAGGATAAAGAAACCTGTAATCACTCCTCTTCCTATGAGGTGTCACTGAATCTATTATAAAGGAAATGAGATGGATTGTATTAATATGAATATCAATATTATGGCCACATATCAATGAGTTATAGGCTTATATATCAAATAAAAAATTTATTATGGATTTTGAAATACAGATGGTAACTCTTAATATCATAGGGCTCATATATACATAAAAAGTAAACATATCTTCTACATGATGTTTCTCCACTCTGGAGGAATTTGGATAGAGCCCTTTAATATTTTAAGAATATTATTATTCATTAGTATCCTTTTAGTCAACAATACCTGACCATGATGAGGTATAGACATATCCGGACTTAAACACTACAGATGGCTATAGATCCCACAAACGATACACTTATTCACATGAAAATGGAAATAAATCGAGGTGGTTCAAACCATTCCACTTTGGTAACACATTAGGGGAACATTACTAGCTATAAGTGATGTTTTAGAGGGGTCATGAAATTTAGAACCACCTCCACCACTCATGTGAAGATCATTACACTTGATCTTTCTCCCCTGCACATCATTGAAGCTACCACTGTGTGAAAGAGGAGGGGATGAATAATCAACCATTTCTGATATATTATTCTCTACCATAATATTCCCATCCATAGTATACACATAAGGAAAAATTCTTCCACACAAATACAGGTGATATAATATCTAATTTCAAACCATGTATGTACTTATGTTCCATCAACAAGTCATTCTTTACTACCTATAGTGAAAAATGAACCATCTCTACAAACTGATTAGTATATGCTGACACTAAACTCTCTCCCTATTGAAAAGAGGGGAACAATAGATACATCAATATCATTAGTGACTCTGGACAATAGTGCTAAAAGATGAGATTCTTGAAACCCATCTCGTCCAATCCCATATGCCTATTTAAATATAAAATTGAATCAGACAAATTCTTTTTTAGACCCTCACGTAGGAATTACAAACACTTTACCTTGATAATCTTTGTTGTTTCTAGGAGTTTGATGTTATGTTCAATATTATTATTATATTAATCTTACTATTTTGGTTCATTCATGACTTTAAGGGACAGTGGATTTTGATATAATAACTATGATGGTCGATCCATTTCCATTTTATCTCTTGACTAGAAATAAACAATTACATTATGGGTTGTGGGAATGTTTTGGTTGATAAAACTAAGTAACTTCATGAATTCATAGAAAATATTTTAATAAAGAGGTAAATTACCTTGTTGGTTATAAGTTGAACCCTCCTCAAGAACCCATGGGAGATGTCCTAGAGTAATATTGTCTCACACCAATACATAATAAATGATCACCTGAGAAGATAATATCATTTCAAAATAGAAAAAATATGAGAAAACTAATACTAAGATTATGAACTCAAAACATAAGACAGACATCCCAAAATCCCATGGTAACTCGAGTCTCATCATGGAAAGGGCTAGATATTTACTTGTTGTAACATACTTCTCAATTACCAACAATCCTATCTACAACCTACCAACATAAAAAAATAAAAGTCATTATATTATATGATACCATACTATAACAAAAAAAACATGTGATACCCATTAAATCTAGTACTCAACTGGGAAAGCAGTATACCTATAAGGAATTCCATATCCCTACAATCTAGGGATAGACAATGGTGTATCAAGAACAACCAGAGGGAATGAATTTCCCCAACCTGACATATATAAAACCTATATATATATATATACAATCCTAATGGAATGAAACATCATTAAATTAAATATGATCATATTTAATATAAAAAATAAAACCACATTATCCAAAAAAATCAATGGTATCTAAAAATTCTGTAAGTGACTAGTCCTACGAAAAAAGACATCAAAACCAAAATAGTTACTCCATATGATAGAATGGAATTTCTCCAACCATATCAACACCAACTATCCATGAATAGTTGACCAAAACATTTCCACCACATGATGGTGTCTTTACATTACTTGAATTAAAATAAATACAAAGGTTTATGCAATGCTGAAGTGGACCAAAGGGTGTAAGATAAATAGGCTCTATAGGATTCCATCCAAGGCTTCTATTCTATGTGAAATAATTTGAACATGCTCAATTTTAATAAATATAATTCATGATAAAAAATTTAACATATATATATCAAAAGTTTGAAAAAAAAAATTTCCCCACATCCAAGGTACCAAAATAAATCAGTTAAACCCATTTGGATTAATTTCATATACTTCCAAGAAGTGAAATAAAAACAAATCATGTATATGAAATCTATGGAAGTAAAAAAATAAAACAGTACAATCCAAAATATAGGTAACATCTCTCCAAGGTTCACAACAGTATAGGATTTCTAGGACACTAATATTTAATCATAGATAATCACAGTCATAATGTATATAGATATATGAATCTAATATAGAGCGAAGAGGGAAACCATAAAAAGTGATACCCCCAAAAGTTATATCATGTTCATATATCAATGAGCCTAGAGAGAAGAGGAACACATCATGAGTGACACCTAAAATTAATATGTAACCCATTATAACACCTTCAAACTAAGTACCTTAGGACCCCTATTTTTTCTATTTTTAAAACCATTTCATCAAAATCATTCTTTGGAAAACATTTAAAAAATAATTTTCAAAATGATTTGAAAATGACTTTTAATTTATAAAAACGTGGAAAACTGAATTTTCACAAAAAAACATTCAAAACACAGAAATAAATCCATAAATTTAATTAGTAATTTTTATTATAAAAACTAGATATGTGCAGTTCATCCCATTTATGTTTGAGATGAAACCATGAACCTTTTTCTTAGGTCGCAAATAACCACAAACAGAATCCTCCAACAGTAATCAAACTCAAGGTCAACAATGGAGGACCCGTGATCAATTATCACATCATAGAATCACATCTCATAAACTAATTATATAATGGAAAGGGTAGATCCTGAAAATCCTAAAATAATGCAGACCCACCACACTATAACCAACAATGTATTGGTCTCTGTAAGAATATCATAGAGTGGATCTAGAAAGAAAAACACAATAATATAAATAGGATCTGAACATATAGTGAAATTAGGATACTATAATCAAATTAAATGTGTAAATAGAAGTATTTCTTACCCAAATCGATTTAGTGCAATATTAAAGATGATCAATTGTTGACCGAGGTGATTCAGAAGGTGCGTAGGGCCCCAAAATCACATGAGAGGGATCATATGAAGAGAGAGAAAAATGGATTCAAGATAATTAAAGGATAACCACTCATATAATTACAAAATAATAACTAAACATGGAAAATTTATAATGTATAACCATTACATGTTGTGAATTACTCAATTTAAAAAAAATTATAAAAAACACATCCCATCAGATTAAAATTTAGTTTATCTTTCATTAAATGATGTGAAATTAATACATGACATTTAAATTATTATTTATATGAAAAATCATGACATATTGTAGGTAACAAATACACATTGTGTAACCATCATATTCTATATAATCACCCAATAGATAATAGAAATTCCATATTCTTAATAAAAATAGAATCCAACTTTGATATACTATTAACATCAGGAGAACCTCACTAAATCATTAACACATTTATACGTAGAATATATTAAATTAAAGAAAATATAAATCCCCAAAATATTGTTCATTTTCACTTTTATATTATCTTTATTCTCAAGAGTCCAAAAATAAAACCAAAATATGAGAAAAAAAAATATAGATGATAAATAACTGAAATACGATAACGATATGTTATATAATGGAGGTTTAAATGGTTTCAAACTAGTCATAATAATATATATGTATATTTATGATAGTTTATTACTTATTTCAGAATATATACAATATATTTTGAATAATTATAATAAGAAATAAATTTTTAAAGAGTTATATGTTTTGATTCCATCTCCATTGAGATACTGCCTTTGTCTTAATCATTGTGAATTCATTAGATGGTCTTTGGAAAATAAAAGAAGCACAAGAATAAAGGTAAAAAATATAAAAAATATTTTTGTATGGATTTTCCAAGCTAAGAGGCATTAAATATGGTAATATGGGTGGATAAGTGTTAACCTTTTATAACTAAGGGGAGTGACAAACATGAAATTGTAAAAAAAATTAAAGAATATAAGTTCACATTAATTTGAATATGGATAACAATAAATAATTATAAAAATGTATGGTTTTTTAGATTTTAAATATTTTCAACAAATAATATTTAGATACTGTTACATAGAATTATTTCTCTTGTCTACTTGTATAACTAATAGTAATCTCATTTTAACCCTAACCATGGTAACAAATTTTAATTGTTTTTATTATTCATAATGAAAATATGAAAGTTACATAATTAAATTTTTTTTAAAAATTATTATTACTAATATGTAATCAATTTTTTCAAATTAAATATATATGAGTAAAAAAATTAAAATATATTGGAGAAATTATAGGAAAAAATATTTTTTTGAAAAAAATTTATTTTTAAGCTTAAAATAGTGTTTACTTTTATTCCATTCATATTAAAAACTGTTATATGAATGTTAAAATACCTGATAAAATATATATTCTATTCATATTATTAAAATTATTTTTAAATGGATATTAATTTAATTTCTGTTATAAAATCGCATCACAAACATAAGAATAGTTTTATAAATAATAATTATTTTCACCATTATACGATTATATATTCATTACTCACCATTAGATAAATAATGTTTTTTTTGATTCCCCACACATTAATAATAAATATTGTTAAAATCTCTTTATAATAGTGTTAAATATTTTATTAACTATAAATTTCTTACATCTAGAAAAATATATTTTATCATAAAAATAAGTCAGTTAATCATTATTAGATTTATTAATAATTTTGTGATGGTTTCATAGGAATTAATCAACACATTAGAATTAGGGAAAAAATATATATAATTCACAATTATTATAATTTTATTCATACCCACTAATTAAATTTCTAGGTTACAAATGTTATAACATAGAATACTTCATTTAGATTCGAGGTTTTATATAAATAATTTTATTTAATGAATAAAATTTACTTCAACGTAATACATATAAAATTTTACGGAGTTAAATTATAGCCCCTTAAAATTAGATTTTCCCAAAAAAATTAACACACTATGGAAAAACATGAGGGTACTTATATTTTATCACATACTTATGTTTCTATGTAACAATAAAATTTTTATTTCCTATACTGTACTTTATCGAGGTTATTATTCTGATTTTGGAAAACATTATCTTTATGATTGACGATTTATACCGGTTTTTCTTCATATGAAATATCATAGTATAATGGCACAATATCTGATATCAAAAGATGGGATGGATCTGGTATGTAATTCATGAAAAGATTTACATGTAACACATCATTAACATGATTTATGATTAGTGGAAATAACAGGAAAAATGCTACCAACACTACCCAATCAGGATTCTTGAGAAGGAAGATATACTTATGGATCAAATTTAACATATTTCTAAATCTCATAACCATATTCCATAGATAAATATTCAATAATACCTTCCCACAAACATAAAATTATAGATCACACTGATTAATGTCATTATAACTCATTTATTAACTCCAATATTATATCATGTACAACTGAATGGACATAAATTTATGAGTAATTTTATTTTCTAGCCCGAGTCCCAATCGATTTTTTACTCCAACTCCATCATAATATGTTATAGTAATACAATGCATTCTTTAGCTACATTTATAAAGATCCATCTGTATGCTCAAGTGAAAAATATTTTTATAAGATAATTAGGAAATAGGAAGTTGTTGATCCAAATCACCTATGAAATATTGATGACATGATATTAATATATTCTACATGGTTATAATGGTTATTTCAAACTAAAAATTATAATGAGGATGATAAGATGTGATGAAACATAACTATTATCTGGATAGTAAAAAATACTTCTCTAGAAAATTGAGGTAAACTGTGGATCTAGAATAGAAATAATAATAAAAATTAATCTATGGAACATTACCACTCATTAAGGTTTACCCAAGGAATCTACTTAAGATACTATAAATCAATGAATGAAATTACATGTTCTGACTATGTAATGTGATGAACTATAACCTGAATAGTATCATACACATTAGATGTCTTGGGATGTCCTAAAAAGAAATCAATGATGGAATTTTTCAATTTCTGTGTAGATATAAGTATTAATTTTAACTTTCCCATGGACTTCTAAAAATTATCCTTAACTATTATACATATCAATAATCAAGATACATTCTCAACAATATATCTCTCCATTTATCCCACTATAAATACTCATTATAGGATCTATAAATTCTCATACTTCCATGATAAATTGACAATGATGAGCCAGTATATTCATGTTATTTTTTCTTCATAAATATCAGTATAAAACGGACACATACTCTATTCATAAAAATTGGAATTTTATTAAAATCAAGGATTCACTGAATGTAACATTTCTTCTCTTAATTTACATCTCATCATATTACTAATATTCTATTTTATGCATAACACACATAGATGGTTGAACCCTTATTTATTAAAAATAACCCCCATCCTTCATGAATTGATGGTCCATCGTTTTAAAATATAAATTTTTTATATTTTTTTGTGATCTAATGTATAGATAATATATTAGGATAAATTTTATTCAATGATTCATGAACATTATTTTCCTACCTATATATTTAATATATTAAATAATTATAATCTCTAATCAAATCCAACAATCTTACCTAAATCAGGTTCAAATATATCTCGGGTAATATATATTAATTTATAGAATAAGTATTTATGTCACAAATTTCTCTTTAATTCTAATGCATGCATATCATTAATGAAAATATTATGACTTCTAACTCCATGTCATGCATCAGTTAATTGGACACATGATTAATCAAATAATGGGTTTCACAAGATATATCAAGGAAATTATTAAAATGTCACATCCTAGTATCATATTATATGCATCACTATAGATAAAAAATCATTTTACACTAAATGGTAGTGTGAGTACAGGTACACTGAACCCAATTCTCTTAATCGTCTAAAAAGAATTCATAACATTCATCTATCCAAAGTAACATCACTCCCTTCAATTTAAACTATTTGAGTCAATTAATCTGACGTGGTAAATTCTTAACAAATCACAGATATTATCTACCTAATCCAATACAATAATAGACTTGATTCATCGTGGGATTTAGGGGATAATGTTCACTTCCTTATATTTTAAAAGGATCCACTAATATACCATTTCCTATGATAACATTACCTAAGAATGATCATTTCTATAACTTTAATTAAAACTTTCTAAATTTGTAATATAGTTTCTCCTCCCCTAGTGTCATGACAATAATTCTCTTATGAACATCATCAATGTACATTGCATTACAGTATATAGTAATACCATCTATAATGACTACCATAAATTGATCATGGATATATCTATAGATATTATTAATTAAATAAATAATGATAATGGAGGAATTATTCTATCTAAATTGAATCCATATAAATTCCTTGTGTTCATATATTTTATAGAAATTCATCCTGGGTATGTCTTAACTTTTTACCATTAATTGAATGTATAAATAACGAAGTCCAATCATTGAGACTCATTGATATCCTCATAATTTACCGGAAAAAAACAATCAATGTAGGGAGGGGATACATATTAATGATAATAATCTTGCTAATTTCCCAATAACAATTGTTGAGTCGCATGATCCATATTTATTCATAAAAGATTTAATAGGTGGACCCCATGGTGATGAAAATAATTGAACGAATCCCTCAAAAATAGGTTTTTTATTTTTTTAATCAATTATCTCCACTCAATCGGGGAAATTAAATAAAGTTTCATTGAAATATATATATTAATATGTATGAGTTTTATTTAAAAATAATATTTATAATACTGATTATGAATTGGAAAATTTTCAATATGGGCATCAATAAACTATCATAGAATTTGAAGATCATTGATGGTGAATTTCTCTCAGACCATATGTGACAAAAAAAACCCTCATGAATTTGAATCAAGATCCATGAAATGTAATTAATTTCCATTAGAACCTCATATTCATACACTCGTAAATAATAATCATAGAATCATTAAGGATATGAAATGTGACCTCATTCCCTTGGAAATTTATATGGGATCTCATATAGAGTGAGTCAATCCATGACCAAAATTAAATCAAATACAACAAGATGGAGAAAACAAGATTTACATTAAGTACAATCACCCAAAAATAAAATGTAGAATAATGAAAGACCGGAGATGCAGTCATCATACCATTATATGTTTTTATAAGTAATTCAACATCTATCAATTGAAGAAATAAATTATCATTCAGAGAGATATTTCTTGATATAAGAGGATTCATATAACTATGATATGAAAATATACCGAAATAATTTAGTGTACCTTCTCCCACTAATACTTATTTTTTCTATCTCTAATCCCTTAATAAAACCAAAATAGTTACCTTGAGAATTAAACATTGTCAATGTGAGTGAGAAATATAATGTTTATGAAAAAAAAATTTATGATATCACAAATAAAGACACCATCTTTTCTAAATATGTCACCTTTGGATTGATATTGATGATCCAGGGTCATTATTTATATAATCCTTTATAATGGTTTATATAGAAAATTTACATCAGCCCATTCACATCCCCTAACAGTATATAGCTATTTGTGTAGTGTTAGGAACACTCATAATGCAACCAGAAAGACTTAGTTAATACCCAATCTACTGCCTTTAGATATTTTACACCAAGGTTAATCTATGCCACAATCATATCTCATTAATAGAATACATTCCAGGTTGTATTTTCTAGGAACAACATTATCCCTTATTTAAAATTACATATGATGTTCTGTAATAATTTTTATTATCCAAAGGGTTCTCAATAATTTATTTAATCCTAATATCTAAAATTAATTAAATTGTCCTATTATAGCAATGGAGAGAACCCAATAATAACATACATAAGTATTATATCATTTTGAAAAATATTAAACACACATAATTTTTAAACACTCTTGAGGACTGGAAATGATTTGTTTGTATTGATACTATTTATATAGTCATGTTATTTCATGAAAGATATTTAATATCTCACAAAATGTTTTTCTCAAATAGTACACTTCTTATAAATACCCTACATAAAACATTCATTCATAACCCAAATAATTGAAACATAAGAATGGTAGATTTATATGATTAATAAGGGAAATCATTTGAGATATCATAGAAAGGTCATATATAAGCATAACATGATCATAGGGGTATTATATATATAAGAATAATATTTGATGAATTATATATAGTAATTCATATATCAATGACATTGAATAATACTTATTTAGTTTTTCTAACATAAATTCTAAAATAGTAATATATCATGATCCATGAGATAATATCATAAGAATTAAAACATTTCAAAGAGAGTTACATAAAATGTTGAATAATCATAATCATATAAATCATTTTTGAAGGAAAACTGCTAAATCATCCATCACATGTTTTTCTTGGGAAACCCACATATGTAACATATTTTGGAACGGGATATTCTATCTTGTACCCTATTTCATAATTGGAATAACCTCTCATGTTCCCTTTTAGCTCATAAATTTTACACATTTCCCACTACATTGAATGGATATAATAGACCCACTTATAACATTATCATAATTCATTAATATCTACACCCTAATATTAGAAAAAATTATATCATTTTATCATATCTTTAATGTAGGAAAATATAAGGTGTTTCTATATCATCCCCATAATTAACATATATTATTACATTATTTTTAATTTAAAAATAAAATGATTAGAACCCAAAATCATGAGGCCTTATGTCTTTGGAAGACTAGGTTCATAGTAAATTGAATGGAAAAAACATGATATCTCTATTTAATTGTCCATAATGACTAATAAATCAATTTTATCTTTTAAAAATACATAAGATAGAATGGGAAATACATAAAAAATGGATGATCTAAAAAACCACATAAGGGAACAAATATAACAAGGAAACTGAATCTGTGACTCAATGATATAACCTGATATATTGAACAAGAAGGCCCATGACTAATCATATGGAATAATAACATTAAACACGTGGAATTATAAATTTATAGATTAATAGTAATTATTAATTAAACATATAAAGTTAGAAAAACATTAGTTAAGGCAGTATTTTCAGACAATATTACTCTCTAATTCTGTACATAATTCCTTGAGAGACAAAAAAAATTAAACAGTACATTGGAGCACTGATTGGGTGAATCTATAACAAAATATACATGCTTATGAATTCCAAAAAATGAAATCCATAATATGGTATAAATATAAGAAATACACACTAAATGAATTACGTTTTTTGTCATTCCTCATGTCATATTCAAAGTATATTTGAAAAAGAAGGAATTTGATAAATGATCATATGGCCTGTGTTACCCAATAAAATGAAAGGAGTTTGATCTACGTATATATTTAAGATACATACATAAAAAATTTGGAAAAAACATATAACATCATTGGTTGTTTTTATTGATTAAAATATCATTAATACTTACCACAGGAGATTTCTTGAGGAACCTAACCTTTTCACTTTGATATCACTTCATTAAACTATTATGATTTCAAAAAAAAATTATAGAATTTTTTTTTAAAAAAATGGCAATTTATAATGGATGATTCAAATAATTTGGGGTTCATGATGGTGGAAAATTCCATTCATGATGTATACGGTAAAATAAAACATTCTGTTCACACTTCTGTAAGACAAATAAAAAATTTGATGTTCACAATTAGACAGAAAAATTCATTTTAAACCACATTAAAAAGATGAAAAATGATTAATAATTTAATTTAGAAATCCTTTTATAAGAAAAAAATATTCATTAAATTTTAAGTAAACATGTGGATCTGAAAATTGACAATGTCGTGACCCATACCCTTGGGCACGAACTATGACTACCCCAAGCCCGTCTTCCATAGGCAAGGGGATGGCGACTAGAAACAAAGGCATAATTCCATGAAACTGGGAAGGAAATGCCTTTATAACCTCTAAATTCAAAGAATAGAGCACACATTTGGATACAAAACACTCGGAAAACTGTATAACAAAAGGGTGCTGAAAATTAAATGGGGCCGGAAATACAAGCCCAACTATTAAGTATTAGAAACTCAATGTACAAGTATAACTAAAGAAAGGAAAAACAGCATCTGGGTTATCCTATGGGATTCCTACCTGATGGGTAGGTACAGATAGCCTCCTCAGCACTCCACGTCCATCAATATCCTCCATGTACCGACTCATCGTACAATTCCACCTCTAGGTACTATCCATTCCTCGTACTCTCATCCTTATTTAATGTTGTCCATTGTCTCCATCCAAGACAACAAGTTTCGGGCATAGCCCGTGCTAGGGTGAGTATAACAATACTCATTAAAGACCCCGAGACCCTCAAGGTCTCACAAAATCCAAAAAGGATAAACCATAAAGTCTGAAATCAACAGATAACCCTATATAGATATATACCCATACATATACCTAATTTATCAAGTGATCCATCTCAATCATGAGAAAAACACAAATGTACTGACTCAGCTCAAACATGATTTTATTCACATTATCAAAACCATGGCTGCTGGAGAACTCGTGCTCAATCAAGTACAGTGGACCTTCCACGACACCAAGAGTGATTCCCACTAACCTTGTACTATTGAGGTACTACTAGTGTCGAGTACTGTGGGTCTTTCGCATCACACAGAGTCGCTCCCCACCATGGGACAGCTGCCATAACTAGGTACTCCCCCTCATAGCCTGCAGAGGTACTTCTCCTGTCGAGTACCACGGGACTTCCGCCACAACCATTTTCTCATCCGCTGTGATTCTGCTGCCACAACCATGTGCTCCCCACTTGGCTATTCGAGTCACTCCAAGTCAATGGGTCAGTGTTTTTCCGATATCAGCCATCTACTAGGTCTCTACTCTATGCTCGCTCGTCAATGGAAGGATCCGCTCTATGAACTATTGTTCAATACTCCAACTCTCATGAATTCCCATGAAGAAGTATCTCAAAGATTTGCCACATCATAGGGGTCTCAACACAAAATATGGCGCGTCAATCAGACGCCCAGTCTTTGAGTTATTATCCTTTTAGTCAGAGGTTCCCGGTTGGATTCATGCACGATCCAACCTGACTGTATCTCAACTATTCCCCAAGCTCTATTATGTTTTACCCAAAGGTTCCATCATTCTCTAAGATTTCGAGTGACATTGATGGTTCGTCAAATGGATGTTTGGTGCCATGGATATGGCCAAAAGAATGTAAAATGTCATTATGGGCCTGGGTCTAGGCCGACCCGATCAGGCAGACCCATCTCGACCTTGCCTGGGCCGACCCGGTTCGGGTCAACCCATCCTGACCAGTAGGGTCTGGCCTGGCCCATTGGGAGGGCCCACCCACTGGGTTTGGCCCGGCCCACTCGGCCAAGCCCAGCAGGCCCCGAGGGGTCGCGGAGAGCTGAGAGGGTGCGGACCGGCCGCGAGGCGCGGACTGGCCGCGAGGGCGTAGACCGATTGTGGGTTGGCGTGAGGGAGGTTCGGGCCAAAGGGCGCATCATGGGAGACTCGGCCCAGAGGGAACCATGAGGGAGAGGGATAGTTCGGCCATGGAACCGTGAGGGGAGTAGGATGCTGGCTCGGTTGGGCCGCCTCGAGGGGCACAGGAGGATGGCAGCCGGCCCGGACAGGGCGGCTCAAGAGGCCTCCGCAAGGCCGGAGTAGCGGGGTGCAAGAGGGGAGAGCGGACGACGGTGTTGGGGAAGGCACAGGGCGTGTGGACGGTTGAGCCATGCGGGGCATGGGGTTCACCAATGATGGAGCCGCGGGGAGCGCAGGGGGTGGGGACAGTGGAGCCGCGGGGCGCACGCTGTGCCCGAGGTGTGCGGAGTGGTGTCGTCCTCCATTTCCTTTGTCGTGGATGACGGTGGTTTCTTCCACTGTTTTTGTGCTACTCCATGTAGTTTGTTTTCCTTCTCCATCGCGAATAACGCCAAAGGGGATCGGCGGAGTGGTCGGGCTATGTTATTTTGGCCCGCACCCTCTATGTTTAGAGTGGTAGAAAGGAACTTAACAGATGGTAAGAATTAATAACATCAAGCCCTTCCCGTAACAAATTATTCCCATCCTTCAATGAAATCATCTACAATGATTCGTTTTTTTTTTCACAGGAAGAATCATTGGAATAATATCATATTCAAAATAAAATCCCTACCTTGTTCATTGTTCATTGAAGAAGTCGTGGGGAAGAATACAGAGTTTTCGTCATTTGTCGCGTCCACCACACACCTCCAATCCCGAGCTCATGCGTCTATTCATTGATTATGATGAGGAGGGAAGGTCGGTCGTCGAAGACATCCCACGTCGGTTTCCTCCACAAGGTGATTCCGAGTAAGTAGTCGAAGACACTCCTCATCAGCGTTCTTTGTGGAAGAACACATTCTTCGTTGGAGAGCCTAATCCTCCATGTGTTGGGCAGCATGTCACTTTACAAGAGCTTCGTTACTTAGTGATACCATCCCAAATCCTCTTCCCAAGATCCATATATATAAGAGAGGGGAGAGATAGGTAATGATCGTTAGGATTTTTGAAGGTTCGTATATCAGGATCTTTCCTAAATTCAAACGATGTTGTTTCTTAATTTAAAAAGGGGAAATCCAATTAATTTACATTGGCATAATAAAGTGGTGCATTTTTGAAAACGATGTGGTGTGTTGGAAGGATTAGTTTTATGTGCGTTGGGACAATTAATTTGGAGGAGGTGAAGAGGATCTCCCTCATTAATATTGGGAGTTGAGAGTTTCTCCCAATTAATGGGGGGTGCATCCCAGGTGGTCCCCACCACCATAACCTATCATGGGTTGTTATGGTTTTGGTGGTCCCCATCACTACAACCTCTCATGGGAGGATACAGTCTGGTGTTCCCCACTTCCAACATCCACGTGGAGGATTAGTTCCGGTGGACCCCACCTGAAATATCCACATGGAAGCTGAAAATAAAATAAAATGATGTTTATTTTATTTAATTATTTACACGAAAAACCCAAAAACTAACATTTTCCTCGTTATATGTTGTTGATGTTAAAGTCTCCTTATGTGAATATCGGTGCTGCGAGTTCAACGGTGCCCTGAAATTTCAATTCTGAGAACCGGTTCAAATGTTACAAAACACCGCTTGTGTGTCTACCGAACGTACTCGAAAAATATTTCGAAAAAATATTATCAGCCACCCTCGACCTGTGCTGGTCGAGGTTAGGCTTTGGCTAGGTGGAACACCTCATAAAGAACACAACGATACTCTCAGATTTTCAATCTGAGTTACCATTTATAAGTTATAAGTTTTACAATAAAATAATTTTCACTTAATTATTTTATTTCTAGAGAAAAAATAACTTTCTCTAGTGGACCATGCTAGAAATTTTTAGTATCTATTTAAAGAAAGCATACCCTCACCAGTTCAGTGGTGGTCTCAGATTTTTAATCTGAGTTACTATTTTTGAGTTATAAGAATTCGAAAAATAAAATAATTTATTTAATTATTTTATAAACAATTATGAATTTTTTTTGGTTCTCTCATAGGAGGCCCGTGATGACTTATCTGAAGTCGCGCCTAGGGTAAACCTGTCATCCAGAACATAGTGGTTCCCCCAGATTTTTGATCTGAGTAACCATTTATGAGTTATTCAAATTTTTCTTGAAAACTACTTATGCACATTAACTTAAGCTTAAAAAAACTTCGATGGATCATTCTGGGCACTCCGGATTCAAAATCGTGCACCATTAGATTTCCCAGACATGTTAAATTTCCATTTCTTTTTGAAAAAAATTAGGACATTCCATGTCTTTATATTCTCCCACCTTAGGGCTCTACGTCCATGTAAGCCACAACTCATCTTGTTAATCAAGTGGGGGTACTAAGAATGCATCTGAGCCTCTCGATCCCATGTGATCTCCTGGAGGTTCGCGGGCTACCAACTAATGCACAGTAGAGGTATCAACCATCCATTAAGGACCCACTCCTGTCGATCCTCAATATATACTGGAACCTCTATAAATTCCACCCCAATCGTCGACGTCCAGATCTCCGTAGTCGATGACATTAGAAGGGTCGTGCACATATCTCCTATGATGGGATACATGGAAGACATCGTGCACTCAGTGCAGCTGATGTGGAAAAGGCAAGTGGTAATCCACCTCGCCAACTCTAATGAGGACCTGAAAAGGTCTGATGAATCTCAGAGATAACTTTCCACCTCGACCAAATCTCCACAAACCTCATCGAGGTGAGACCTGTAGAAAGACATGGTCATCAGCCCTAAACTCCATAGGTCTCCGTCTTCTATCGGCATATGACCGCCGCCTGCTCTATGAATTATTCATCCTCTCCTGGATGATATTCACTTTCTCGGTGGTAGCCCATACCATCTCTGGTCCCATGAGTGCTGAATCCCCTAGGTCAATCCAACACAAAGGTGATCTGCAAGGTCACCCGTATAACCACTCGAAAGGTGTCATACCAATGGTGGAGTGAATGCTTTTGTCGTATGAGAACACCAGCAAGGGTAAGTGACCCTCCCCGCTGCGGCCAAATTCGAGGACACATGCATAGATCATGTTCTCGAGGGTATGAATGGTCTGCTCAGTCTGGCCATCTGACTTATGATGGAATGTGGTGCACAAATAAAGCTATATCCCAAAATTCTCTTGCATCCCCTTCCATAGGTGGGAAGTAAAATGTGTATCACGATCAGAGACAATCATCGAGGGTACTTCATGTAACCGCACAATCTCTTGCACATAGAGGCCTCCTCAGCTCTCAACTGAACCCTGCTCTTGGATCGGTAGGAAGTGGGCCGACTTTGTGAGTCAGTCGATAATCACCCAAATTGAGTCATGTAATCTAGTTTTATGTGGAATTCCTATCACGAAGTCCATGTATATTTCATCCCACTCCCACTCTGGGACCTCTGAAGCCTGAACCAAATCTCTTATTACCTGATGCTCCACCATCACTTGTTTACAAGTAAGGAACCGAGAGACAAACTATGGAACTTCTTTCTTCATTCTTGGCCACAAGTGCAGTAATTGAAGATCCTGGTACATCTTCATCACTCAAGGATGTACCGATAGAGGGGTTGTGTGGAACCCCCTCAACACTCCCCCCTGAAGTGACATTGGTACCATGGTACGTCCTCTGAAGAGGATGACACCTTCAGAAAATCCATCAGGTGCATGTCCTTTGGATATATGATCATGTAGAGCCTTGATGTTTGTGTCTACATGCCTCTCCTCCCTGACTTGCTGAAGTAGTGGGGGAGTTACTGAAATAGATTTAAGAAAAGATAATCCTTCTCTATCCTCAAAGGATATCTACAAAGCTGCTATCTGCTCTGTTGCCTCACTCAACAGATGCAGGCCATACCATATGCTGAGTGTGTCTACTACCATGTTCCCCTTCCCAAGACTATAGACTATATCAAAGTCAAATTCTGCAGCCACGAGGGTGAGGTTGGCCGACTCACGAGTGATTGGCTACACCCTCCTATGCATGAGTTTTTCATGTGCTTCCAAGGATTACTTTTTCTTTGACTAAGGAAATCCCCATCCAAACATTTTATATATACCACAACCTCTTTTCCTAATATAGTCTATCTGAGTGTGAATTGTGGATGTGAAGTCCAAACCCAAAATAACTTCATAAGGCCTCGACGCTGCCACCAAGAGGTTCCAACCGAAACTCTCACCACAAGGGTCAAATCACACTGAGGGCGTAAGTGTGATTATCAAGTCTCCTCCAAAAGGTATCTCTAGACATGAGGGTTAAGTCAACGGTTTAACCAGAAACTCTAGGTCCCGGACAAGATTCATGGAAGAAAGGAGTGATTCTAACCTATATATATTGATAGGGAAACTAGTAGTAAACATAGACAATAACTCAAATAATTCCAAGAGCCCTTGGGTTTCATTTTATGATCGCATGCAACTACTCCCTTCCCCTATCCTCCAGCTCCCTGAGCTTGGCAGGGTCC
This sequence comes from Viscum album, assembly GCA_963277665.1. Classification (NCBI taxonomy): domain Eukaryota; kingdom Viridiplantae; phylum Streptophyta; class Magnoliopsida; order Santalales; family Viscaceae; genus Viscum; species Viscum album. Next base: position 1,207,572,994 of record OY728141.1, read on the forward strand.
ACAAAAAAAGGGGTGGTTGTAACATTGAAAAAGGTACACTGCCTCATGATGCCCTCCTAGGTCTACATCCACTTCTGTTGACTTGCAGACTCATCTATACCTAACATTTATTCTTCCAGAAATATTTAACATTCTCATCTCTCTGAGAGTAGAATCAGTTTCCTTCTTTCCGACTACTAACATTCACTAGCTGTATCCGCTCATCCAAAGAACATTCAACCAAAAAGGTTCTCTCTGGCACCCTAACATAAGTAGAAATGCATAGTGGAATAGTGTCAGATCAAATGTCCTTTAAACATACCTCTCTCAAAAGATTGATCCATGAATCACTGATCGTATTGTATTCATCGAGTACCAGGAAAGATCAGTATGCCTCGATGATTAGTCAGATACCGACATAACGTCCTGTCGAAGTTGTATAAGTTCTAGAGAACTCTCATCCACCTCCACAAGAAAGTCCTCAGACGCCTGTGAGTCATGATCGCCTCGGAACCTGAGGGGTATCTGATGCTGAAAAATGTGTAGGGCACTAATCCTACATGTGTTCTCTACCGGTACCACCAGTTGTAATTGCTGACCAATGGGTAGTGATATAGCTGGCATACTACCCGAATGTACTACCTCAGGAAATAGTCTACATACTGAAGCCCCATCAATAAGCGTACTATCCTCATGTTCACTCATTGAAAAAGACTAGAATATAAGATCATTGTTTGCTCCACTGGTGTCTCAACTAGATTCTAAACTCCAGCAACCACCTCTAGCCATCACTCATATGCGTACGAAACTGTCTCTCCTTGAAACATCAGAGTCATATACTGCTGGAACGCGTGCAATGCGCTAAGTCGGTGTGCACCGTCTGCCCGTGCGACTGGGGGTATCTGTTTCCCAACTGGTGGTGGTTTTGCTAATACAAAACCCTATGGTGCCAACATAGAAAGAGGGCCCTGCACCAGAGCCTCATCGCTCAATGGGCTATCAGTGCATACAACTCTCGGAACCCTAGTCGGATATCTGCGTGGAGGCATTCTGAAATTAAAATGGTGTGATACAATTAAAATTTATACCTAATGAGCTGACCTGGTGGGCTGGCTTAAAGAAAAACTTTTGGAAACACACAACCAATCAGTGTTTTCATGTACTGTGTCTGAAATCAGAAGTCAGAGTCATGGTGTATCGATACGTCAGCCGTCGCACCAACAGTGGATCTGCTGAACTAAAAACCACACTCACTACACATAACACTATTTATTCACATAAATGATTATATTCCTATGTTATGTGGTCAAACCGACACCTCTGATACCAATTTTTCATGGCCAATCCCCTGTGGGACGTACTGTGACTACCCCAAGCCTGCCTTCAATAGGCCAAGGGCTAGCGATGAGAACCAAAGGGATAATTCCCTAAAACTGGGAAGGAATTTACTTTATAACTTGTAAACGCACACAATAGAGCACACATAAAGATACAAAACACTCTGTGAAATGTATAACAAAAGGGTTCTGTAAAGAAAATGGGGTCGTAAATACAAGCCCAAATGTAATTTACAAGGAACTTAAATTAGAAGTACAATTGAAGAAATGAAAAAAAACTACTGGGTTGTCCTCCAGGATTCCTACAAGAAGGTTAGGTACAGATAGACACATCATCACTCCACGTCCTTCAATCTCTGTAGTCTACTGACTAATCATATAGGTCCACCTCCGGGTACTGTCAATTCCACGTACTCTCAGCCTCAGTCAGCGCTATCCGTCGTCTGTATCCAACACAACGAGGTGTGGGCATAGCCCATGTAAGGGTGAGTATAACAATACTCAGTAGGGACCCTGAGATTCTAATGGTTTCACAAAATCAAACAAGGATACAACATAATGTCTGAAATGAACCGATTACCCTACTTAGATATATTCCCTTACATATACCTAAGTTATCAAGTGATCTATCTAAATCACGTAGAAAACACAAAAGTACTTACTCAGCTCAACCAAGATTTTATTCACATTATTAGAACAACAGCTGCTGTAGAACTCCTGCTCAATCGAGTACAGTGGGACGGCCGAGACACCAAGCACACTTCCGACTAACCTTGGACTGGTGAGGTACTCCTCATGTCGAGTAATGTGGGTTTGTTGTGTCACATAGAGGCACTACCCATAGTGGGAATTCCGCCACAACTAGGCGCTCTCCCTCATAGCCTGTATAAGTACTCCTCTTATTGAGTACCGTGGGTCTGCTGCCACAACCATTCACTCTACTTCCATGGGTATTCTGCCACAACCAAGCGCTCGCCACTAGGCTAGTTGAGTCACTCCGAGTCAATCGGTCAGCAGTTGTCAGGTCTCAACTAGATACTAGGTCTCGGCACTCTGAACGTTTATAATTGGAAGGATCTACTATATGAGCTACTGTTTGATTCTCTAACTATCACAAATTCCCACAAATAAGTATCTCAAAGGTCTGCCATGTCATAGGAGTATCAACGCAACAAACGACATATCAATCAGATGCCCGGTCTGTGAGTTATTATCCTTTTAGTCTTAGGGGCCCGATTGGATTCGTGCATAATAGAACCTGACTGTATCTCAACTTTACCCCAATCTCCAGTGGGGTATACTCAAAAGGACTGTCATGCTCCATTATTACTAGCACCACTGGTGGTTCTTCAAATGGACATCTGGTGCCAAGGATATAGCCAAAATAAAGTAAAGGCTCGTAGTGGGGTCGGGTTCGGTCCGACCCGATCGGACCGACCCAGCCTGGCCTTGCCTAGGCCAACCTGGTTCGGCTAAACCCGGATTGACCAATTGGGTCTCGCCTAGACTATTGGGCGAGCCAGCCCGCTGGGTTCGGCCCGGCCCATTAGGCCAAGCCTAGCAGGCCACGACGGGCCGTAGAGAGCTGAGAGGGCACGGACCGGCTGTTGGTCGGCATGAGGGCGGTTCGGCCCGAAGACTAACATGGGGGAGATTCAGCCCGGAGGGCACCACAATGGAATGGGCTGGTTTAGCTGGGGTGCTGTGAGGGGTATGGGAGGCCGGTTCGGTCGGGGTGACGTGAGGGGTAATGGAGGCTAGTGGCTAGCGTGGCCGGGGCGGCTTGAGAGGGAACCTCATGGCCGGAGCTGCGAAGTGTGCGGGGTGTGTGGACGATGGATCCATAGGTTGTGTGGGGAACACGGACAAAAGAGCCGCGGGGTGCGCATAGCGGTTCCGTGTGCCATTGTCTTTTTCATTGCCAGCGGTGGTTTCAGCCGCCGTTCTTGTGGACCTCTAGGTAGGGTGTTGTCCTTCTCCATCGCAAAGAACACCAAAGGAGATCGGTGAAGTGCTCGGGCCATGTTAGTATGGCCCACACCCTCCGCATTTAGAGTGGTGGAAAGCGGCTCAACAGAAGGTAAGAATAAAGAACTTTAATTCCTTCATGAAACAAATTATTCCCATCCCGCATGGAAAATATCCATAGAGATTATTTGTTTTAGAAGGGAATAATCAAGGGAATATAATCATTTTCAAAATAAAATCCCTTCCTTCTTTTTTGTTTGTCAACAGAGTGGTCGGGAACAATATGGAGTGGTCTTCGTTCGGCGTGTCTTCCACACACCTCCAATCCCGAGCTCGTGTGTTGGTTCGTTGACTATGATGAGGAGGGAAGGTCAGTTGTCGAAGACTTCCCATGTCGTTTGCCTCCTCAAGGTGCTTCCAAGGAATAATTTGAACATGCTCCTCATTAGCGTTCTTTTTGGAAGAACATTTTCTTCGTTGGAGAGCTTAATCCCCCAAGTGTTGTGCATCGCATCACTTTACCAGCACTTCGTCGCTTGGAAACGTCATCCCAAATCCTCACCCCATGCCCCATATATATCCTAGAGGGGGTAGGTAGGTAACTATCATTGGAATTTATGACGGTTCATTTATTAGGAACCTTCCTAAATTTTAACGACGTTATTTCTTAATTTAATAAGGAGCAAGACAATTAATTTATGTGGGCATGATAAAGTTGTTATTTGGAAGAAATGATGTGGTGAGATGGCAAGACTAATTGTATGCACATTGGCACAATTAAGGTGGAGGAGGTCAAGAGACACTCCCTCATTAATTGTGGGAGTTGAGGGTTTCTCCCAATTAAAGGGGGATTTCATCCCAGGTGGTCCCCACCATCATAACCTCTCTCATGGGAGGTTATGGTTTAGGTGGTCTCCACCACCTTAATCTCTCATGGGAGGTTAAGGTCTAGTGGTCCCTACATCCAACTTTCACATGGAGGTTGAGTTCCAGTGGACCCCACTGGAAATATCCACAAGGAAGCTAAAAAAAATAATATGAAGATTGTTTTATTTTATTATTTCCACAAAAAACCCGAAAACTGACATTCTCCCTCATCCATCTATCGTCGATATGAAAGTCTCCTTATGAAGATTCTGGTGGTGTGATTTCAACGGTGCCCTAGAATTTTAATTCGGAGAACCGGTTCAAAAGATTCAAAACTCTGCTCGCGCGTTTACTGAACATAATGAAAAAAGTTTGAAAAAATATTATCATTTACCCTTGACCCGCACTGGTAGTGGTTAGGCTCTTCCTAGGTGAAACACACCCCAAAAAACCCAATGGTACCCTTCAATTTTCAATTTGATTTACCATTTAGATGTTCTGAATTTTACAATAAAATAATTGTTATTTATTTATTTTATTTACAGCCAAAAACTGACATTCTATGGTGACCCGTGCCAGAAAAAATTAGTATATATTTAAAGAAATCATATCCTCATGAGTTCAATGGTGGTCTCATATTTTTAATTTGAGTTCAGTTTGTGAGTTATATGCATTTGAAAAATAAAATAATTTATTTATTTTTTTATTTAGGATTATGCAATTTTTGGGTTCTCTCACATGAGGCCCGTACCGACTAATTATAAGTCGCACTGAGGGTAAACCCACCATCCTAAGCGCAATACTGCCCTCAGATTTTTGGTCCAGGTAACTTTTTAAGATTTATTCACCTTTTTCAGGAAAACTTCTAATACACATTAACTTAATCTTAACAAAACTATGATGGATCATTCCGGGCACTCCGGGCCTCAAAATCATGCGCATTTAGATTTCATGGACTCCTAAAATTCCCATTTATTTTTTAAGAAAAATTAGGAAATTTCAGGTATTTACAAACAATTTAATGTCTAAAATAATATTCAAGATATTTTGTACTTCTAAAAAATATTTTTGATGTTTATTTATTCAATAAAATAGGGAATGCATACCAAACATGTAAACCATATACATGACCAGGGGATAATATAATCATTGTAGATCATGAATATAGTTTTAAATTATTATCTCTTTAGGAACCATGATCATAAACAATCACAAAAAATTATTGTAACAAAAATCCACTACTTTTTGGTCACCCTTGAATCAAATTCCCTTGAACTAAGTAAAATAAAATGTTACATAAAATTCAATGTTGTATAATGGAATATTGTTATAAAATAAAAATGATTAATAATTTATATCCAAAAAAAATTAGCAAAATAATTATTAAATAAACCTCTATGATGTGAAATTGAGAATAAATCCCTTATAATGATCATATAATTGAATTGATAATTAATTGATTATGTGATTATGTTTATCCAATGTCAATAAAAAGAAGTTAAATAAAAATATAAAAATATGATGCCATTTCACATATAATAATAGAATAACATAATCAATGAAGTGTAATAATAACCTAATGAATAGAAAATGAGTTAAAAACACCTAAATTAGGATTGACTCATCATGTATTTTCATTATTTACTCAAATAATATAACAATGTTAATTATATAAGAAATTAACAAACATAATTTTTACCATCCCTTTTATTTAATTTATCACCATTTCATAATTAATTACTTAATCAATTAATTTTATGTCTCACATTTTGGTGACATTTGTCTTGTTTGGAAAATTGACAATGGAAGGGTGAGTATGGATAAAAAGGTCATTATTTAATAAAATATTGAACAAAATCTGGAAATAATGATAATTTTTATGCATCAATTATAATTTTAAAACCAATCTTCAAATAATGTTTTGAACTACACTGCTATCATGATGATGATAAGTTGTACATATGCATGGGTAATGTTTCAATTTTTCGACCATAATTATTGTGAAAAGGAATGTATATTTCTATATTAATATAATGCCCATTATATATTAAATACCATTATATTTAATGGAATATATATATATATATATCTTCCATGTGATGTGGTTATTAATAACAAATCACATCACTTCATTGAAGTGGTAGTCTATACGTATTCATGATTGGAGTTATTATTTTCTAGTGATTGCAAATTTTATAATGTAAAGGTTGTATTATATTTTTAGTATGATAAATATTTCATTAATTCCATATTAATATATATAAATCAAATACATAATTAAAACCATTTTTAACAGTACATGATGGAAAATTAATTACACCGGTTTTTGAGTAGGAAGTTCGTAATGCAAATGAACGATGTTTTGTTTCCCATTTTATAAAAGAGTAGATCAGTATAGTTTATTCTATTGAAAAATAATAATCTCATAATATGGGGTGTTATTATTTTATTATATTATCAAGGTGTAATAATATTTTAATGAGGTGGGTGAAAATAAATTACCATTGAGTATGAATTACACCTCTTTTTTCGACATCCTCTTAAGGGTTACAAAAAAACCTTTGTTTGTTTTATAATTTGGAAAAATAATCTATAACATGGGTATGGATTTTTGGTAGTTATTTGGATCAATAATGGATGAAAATGGATCCTAATTCATGAAAAGGATATGATAGGGGCTTTCCATTTATAAGTGGGTGAGTAAACCCACATGGAAATTTCCTAAAAGAAGACAAAATGATAGTGCCATTCTCTTGAAAAAATATTCAAAACGGACATATATAAATATAATTGATTGTATATGGTGGATATATGGGAATCCAATAGGATATATAATGGTTTAATTTGATAAAATACCCATATCATTTGGTATAACCCCTAGTAAACTCGTTTTGTCCTTAACCATGATATTTGTTTAAACAAAAAGGTTATAATTTTATTCATTAGATAGAAATTGAAGTATAAACGAAAAATGGATGAAACGTTTTGAGTATTTATAATCCCAAATTTCATATTTCATGTTTTTTAGTATTATTATATAATTTACTAAAATATTATTTAATATTTAATTCCATTAAGGTCATTTTTGAGATAATTAATTTAATTTTTCATCAATGAAATTAAAATATTAATGAATATAAAATATACACCATTTATTTATAAACATTACATCATTTTTTAAATATAAAAATATTTTTTGAACGTTCAATCTCGAAAATATATTACATGTAATGTTTCTTAGAAAATTTTACCATGAGTTTTCTATTATTTCAACATGGATTGTATCACCATTGTATAAGAGTTTAAGATATATATATATTCAAAATATGTTATATCGAAATTAACATCATAAATATTATTTTATTATACTCAAAATGACCATTTATATCTACTCACAACATATTTTTATCCCTACTTGAAAATAGAAGATATATTTAGTGGGAAGAATGTAATATTTTGTTATTTTCCATGCTTAAATTATTATATAGTTCACTTTCAGAGAAATGTGTCCCTTAAATAATTTAATATCAATCATAATGTGATAATGTTATAAATTAATTAATCATGTAATAATTATAATAAAAAACTATTACATTATTAATTATTTTAATTCTAGGTTAACTATATTTTCGCATTAATTATAATGATTTTTTATAAAATATATACCATTAATTGTGACCTATAATTATGTCTAACTTAAAAACTAAAATTAATTATTCTAAATAAAAATATAGAATAAATTTAATAAAATTAAATTCCCAAAGGTGGTTGAGTTTAATTTAAAAATGAAACTGCAAAATATGACAAAAAACTATTTTTCAGGAAATGTATTTTTCAAGAATACGATGTTCTAATATTAACTATAAAGGTAGTAAAAAAATTATATAAATTTTAAGTCATATATATAGATATAGAATATAAAAATTTAATTTTAAATTTTACTTGTTATGTTTTATCTTCATTAATTAATATGGAGAATCATTATGCCCTTAAAAATATTTTAAAAAAATTCTCTTTTTAGACTAAAAATAAACTTATACCAAAATAATGAAATTTTATAACTCAAATTAAATTAATTAGAATATTATAATTCAAATGGTATATATTGAAAATTAAAAAAAATAAAAATATATTTTTACTTTAAAATTATATTATTTTATAAAAATAAACATGAGTATTGGAAAATTGTCAATATTATCTATTCACTAAAAAATCAAACTTTTCATAAAAATATTAAATAATTCACCCCAGGATAATTTTTAAAATTTAATTTCAAAAAATATATATAATTTATAAAATAAAATTTCTCAAATATCAAAATAATAATTATAACATTTTATCAAAAAAATCATTAATTTTTCCATAATCAAACCATTTTTTTGAAGAATATAATGATTTTAATTTTTTTGAGATTATCTACTAATAATTAATAAATTAAATTATAGGGAGTATGGACATAATATAATTTATAATGTTTTGAACTCAATTCATAATCATAAATTTAACATCTAGGTTATAAGTGTCATATTTAAATAATAATATTTCAGGGTTCATTTAGGCGTTGTGTTACTTCTCATATAAATTGTTGAACATAAGTAGGATGTGAAAATATAGACATGGATGAAATGATCAGTTCCAAAATAATAATAGTGAGTGTCATGTATCATTGATCCCTAGAAAGTGAATGATTATGAGGAAGTTAAGAAACATAAAACAATATATCTAGGATGGGTATAAATACTATCAGTTCATCAGAAATTTTATAAATAAGATAATTTTTTTCATAATAATTTTCCAACAGTTTTGAAATTCATTTACTATATAGAATAATAATATAATGAAGTCATTCTTTCATGATATGTTTCTATTTCAGAAGTGAAATTTCATTATTTGGTTTGACTTTGATCAATTTCTACTTTATCTCTTACTTAAAGGAATAAATATCAAATGTCATATTATTTACATGATGAAATAAAATCAACATATAATGGATCATAATATCCATTAAAGGATAATAATACATTCATCTATTCATTATATAATTACAAAAACTAAAATAGTTACTACATGTTAATATAATAATACAAATGTAAAAATCTTCATAGGAAAAAATAATGTAATTTATATGAAAATTTCCACCAAAGGTTCAACATTGATTATTGAAAAAATAAGGAACCCTACATCCCAATTCACCTCAATATTAAATTTATTAAATAATGTTTTGACCCCAATAGTTTTCTCATACCATTAAACATAAATTTAAATTATTTTTTCACAAAAAAATTATTTATATTAAACCTAATGGTTAGACATACAACAACCTAATAAAATTTGTCAAGAATTATCATCAGTCATTTCATAATCCTTGAAATGAAAAATTATGATCCTATAATATTTTTAAGAAAAAAATATATTTATTTGTCAAATAATTTTACATAAAATAATTTAAAACCATCCATGTCACCACGTAGGATAATTGTAGTCCTCAAAAATTTATCTCCTAGAATATTTGGGTTCATGTCTCATAGAATTGTTGTATAATATGAGTTCTTCTCTGAGATGTGAGTTGTCCTTTTTCTAATAAAATATAAATTTAATTCATATTCCATTCAAAAAAATTGTTGAACTTCTTAAAAATAACAGTAATCATAAAATTACATTTTAACCGCTATAAATTTATATTAATTTATTAATGTTTTTTACAAAACCAAATTATCATATCTAACTATTATTATAAAAATATAAAAGATAAGTATAAGGACACATCTTTAAAACATAACATAATCTTTAATTTAATTAATAATTTACATTGATGGTCTTTTCAGGTTTAAAATATTATAGAATTTAGACATAACTATTACATTACATGTCTAAAATTACAAAGTAGACACTTCTACTCAGTTTCCAATTTTTTCATAAAATAAAAAATCTTGAAAAAAAGATTCATGTCATGTTCCATGTTTTATACAGCATGACTTTTCCTTGATCTCATCCTTGACCCTATTCATCTTTAACTCCTTTTAAAAAGATTTCAAAACATGATATGATCATAAAAAGCTTAGCAAGGGTTACAAAAGAATGAATGAAAACATTATTTATTCAAAACATATGCTTTTTAACATTCCTAATGAAATCATAAGATTTATTGATAACACATAGTAATCAAAAATCATAAATGTAACTTGCGTCATCAATAATATACATACGTTGTAGCTTTCACATCCATGTTGGGAGTTTTATTTGGAATACCCATCAAAGTTTATTCCATAGATCTCTTAGGAGAAACATTCATGTTTACCTCTATCACGTTACCCAATGCATTAGAGATATATCTAGGGATCACTCTCCCTAGGTTTATCATATAACCACTTGTATACGTAAATAAATTTCATGAACCGTAACATACTCACAACATTTAAAACAAACATTAAGGAAAGATAACATTTCCAAATTTCAATCACAGTATATAATTTAAAAATATTGACATAAAAATTCCCTTATCAAAAACATTTTCAGTACCAAACTACTTAAAATAGTATTTGGTATTTATTTTCCTTTTAAAAACATTACGACTTGTTATGGAAGCCGAAGATCAAACAATACTTGTCACGGTAAAAAGGCCTTTGTCACCACTAATATTAAACGAAACATTCTTTTATATTGTCTAGTAAAAATACAAGTTGAAAAATATTCCATTTTAATGAAATGAAAATTATATGGTTTTCATACACTGTATAAATGAATTTCATGTATAAAACAAAATATGCCTCAATAAAAGGAGATTTAGACGAAGTCCCATACCTCGTGTCTGACATGAATCACCCATTCATTAATCTATAGAATAATAAAATAATATTAATTTCTACTTTCTTAAGAACCTTTTTCAAGTTTATTATTCCTTTTATATCACTTATTGCCATGTTAAAAACATTATTCAATCGTTTAAGTTAATAATGGTCATTTTGTCGATATTTGGTGCTTGAGTCCAAATTAAACATCATATAATTAGAAGTTGTTCAAGTGGTCAATTTTCCATTATATAAAAACTGATATTCAGGTTTTAGATATCATATATATCATATAATTCAACTATATATATATATATCAATAATAGTACATAACATTTGGAGATACAAAATGAAATGCACCGTTCATTACGATGGTAAGTCGTACGTACGCATGAACTCTAATTTCATTTCTATTTATAATTTTAATGGAATTAAAAAATAATGATACATATCTATATTATAATTCTAGTATAATATAATATATTATTTCATTAACTCCATCATTTATAAGTTCCACATATGGAATGAACGAGTCATATCACTTTGAGCAGGCAGTAGTCCGCACTTCATTAAATAAAATTATCGATTATACCCATTATAGAAACCATAATGGTATGTTATAAATTAATAATAAAGAAAAATAGAGACAATATAAATATGTTATATATCACATATAAATATTTTTCCATCACAATGGCCACCATTAGAGGTGGTAGGAGAATATTGAATAATCATCATTTCGTGAGAGAGTAGTTCTCCATCCACAGAAATAGTATGTTCTATACACATTAGAAGGAGGTGTGTGTAAGTGTTGTTTCAATCATTATAATAAAAAACCTATTTTATCGTGGATACTGCTGTTTTTATAATATTAGTTAATACAAAGAGTTTTGGGGGTTGGAGAAGTAAAATAAAATAAATGAACATACCAAAAGATGTTACCTTTAAATCGAGTAACTCTTTTGGATTTAACCAAAATGATTCCTTAATGTGACTTCTTCTTAAGGTATGGATTATATGTGTAAGAGTGGGATCTTGAGAAAATCTTTGGATAGAGTTTGGTCAATCCATGGGGCTTGAGATGTGTGAATAATGGGTTAGAGTTGACAGCTTTTTATAAGGCGGAAGAGGGGCTCATTAGGAATGATTGAAAATATTATTTTATTATATAATTATTTTCAGTTTCTAAAGCTACAAAACTCATAAAATTCAAAGATATGATGACTCTTGATCAAAATAAAATAATTCAATAAAACATGGAAAAGTTCTAGATATTTTTTTAATCTATATAATCATATTTATTTAAAAAATTAATAAATGAGGTAAACATTGCATCATTGTTGTGTCATAAATAATTTTATTTATTTGAGGTCTAAAAATTATAAAAAAAATATACCATGATTTAAAAAATCGTTTTATCTTTCAAATGAATATTTATTGTCGAAAGGATAACTCATATAACCCCATGTAAAAATTTATTTACTAAAAGATATATTTTTATGTGCTTTTTGTCTTTATTTTAAATTAATTATTAAAAAGTGTCATTATCAATAAAAAGTGGCTCCACAGGTTCTCAGAATCTACCCAATGATGCCCATCATCAGAAATGTATCATTCAATAGGATTAGGGCATATGTTAGAATAATTTAATATTATTATAATATTATTTTTACCTTGAATTTCCCTATTTAACAATAACTGTGGTAAATAAAAGTCAAAAGTAATTATTCGACAAAAAATATTTCTATCTTACTGAACCACATTTTACATACCAATAATAACCATGTATATCATATTTTTTAAATTCAATTCACATAAGTGGTAAAATTTCATTTAAATGAAAAATTCAACCTTTAAACTACTTTTAAGTGTTTTCATTATTCATTAAAAAAATTGATGTTTTTAAGAAAAATACCAAAAAATCATCCTATGCTATATTTGATATTCTGAATTCAAAATTGATGAATATTTTACCAAACCAAAAACATAGAATTTGAATTAATTAATTTAAACGTAATTCTTGTTTTCAAAATAGAAAGTGTTTTTTATGAAATTATAACTATCAAAAGATTGACACTTGTTTTTGTCCAATTTTAAAGTAAAAATAATTTCAATGACCAATATTGTATTAAATGGTAAAAATATAATCTATTTACACTTTGAAACAAATTATAAAGATAATATAACCATATAAATATATTATATTAAGAGGTAGTTTGGAATTAAAATATAATATTTTCACTACTGATTAAGAAAATGAATTTTATCAAAAAAATACCAAAAACATTACCCAAAGTAAATTTGGATGTCCCAGTTCTAGATAAGAATTTTATTTTTCCAAATAGATCATATAAAAGTAACCGAAACAATATTTAATTAGGGTTCACCATTAAAATGCAGTAAATTGACCTTTTAAAGAATATTAGAGTATTTATGCCTAAAATCAGATTCATTAACAATTTAATCCTCTAAATTTTATTTGATATATGTAAAAATATTTAACAAACATGTAAAATAATATTGTAGTTAGATCAATTAATTCCTTCCAATACAATGGTAAGGCAATACCTACCATTTGAAATAATATTATATTATTATTTTTTTAGAATGACTCATCATGTTGTGCAACATAAGATTTCAAAGAAAACTTTTGTTACATATCGGTTATGACATCGAACATAGAATCTCCTTTAAAATAACATTAATATATAATTCACAAATATTAATAAATATAAAAATGTATTATTCTTTATTTACTTGTAATGTTACATCCTTCCCCCTTTTGGAAATTGTGTCCTCCCAATTTTTATTCACTTATCTAAGAAGTGGGTGTATTTATCACTCATAACATTTTAAGATTCCCTCATTTCCTCTTCAACAATATGGTTTTTCCAAAAAAAACATTTACCTAATGAATTACATTATTTTTCAACACATTATCTCTTCATTCAAATATCTGGATTGGTTGTTCCTCATAAAGGATATTCTCTTCCAATTGAACTACCTCTGGGCTCAAAACATGACATGGATCCAACATATACTTTCTCAACATTGAAACATGAAAAATGTTGTGTACCTGGGCTAAAAATGGTGATAAATCCACTTTCTACACAATTGATCCAACTTTATATGGGATTTCATAAGGTCCAATGAACCTCAAACTCATCCTTCCCTTCTTACCCAAACACATCACACATTTCCGTGGAGAAACATTGAGAATGACATGATCACCTACCCCAAAAAAAAACTATCTATCCTGCAGTTATCTGTATAACTTTTTTCCTGCTCTAAGTTGTTCTGAGGAGCTTCTAAATAAAATGAACCTTTTCTGCCATCTCTTCTACCAATTCTGGTCCCTTCATCTTTCTTTCACTAACATCATCCTAAAAATCTAGAGTTTGATATAGCTTCCTATATAATGCCTCAAATAGATCCATAAGTATACTGGAATGAAAACTGTTATTATAATAAAATTCAACCAAAGTAATATGTTGGTCCCAACATTCTTGTTAATCTAGTGAACAAGAACGTAGCATATACTCCAAGGACTGAATTTTTCATTATGAATTTCCATCTGATTACAGAATAAAAGCTATAATAAAATTCATTTTAGTACCAAACGACTTCTGAAGGCCTTTCCCAATGTTAGAAGAAAACCTGGGATCACGATCATATACAATGAAGAGGGGAACTCCATGCAACATGACTATCTCATTAACATATAATCGAGATGTTGATCTGGAGAAAAATTATATCTAATAGAAAGTAAATGAGTCTATTTATTCAATCAATCAACAATAACCGAGATTTCATTATTACGTAGAGATTTCTATGTTAATCCCACAATGATGTAAATGGATATGTTTTCTCAACTATACTCTAGAACTGGTAAAGGCTGAAGAATCCCTTATGGTTACTTCCACTCTACATTAACTTCTGGAAAAATCAAACGCTTCATCGTAAAATTCGCAATATCTTTTTTCATTCCATCCCCCCAGTCATACTCCTGAGGATCTCTGTACATATTAGTAATTCCGGGATAAACTTGAAACAGAGAACTACAAGATTCACATAATAACTATTTCATCAACTATGAATCACATGGAACACATAATATCTTCCCAAACCCCAAAACACAATCATTATTAATTTTAAAATAAAGAAACATACACTTATGAACCAATACATCCTTTTTCTACAACTCACTATCTTCCTTCTGTAATTTCCAAATTCTGTGTGATAGAGAAGATTTCACTAACACCTAAAACAAAACCTAGGAATTTCAGGCACCAACAATATCTATTCCAAATTTCGTCAAGTCGTTAATAAAACAATCTTGTTTCAAACGTAAAAAATTTAAAATAGCATTACTTTTTCAACACAAAGCATCAAAAACATTATTTTCCTTTCATGTATGTTAATGAATCGTGCATTCATAATCCTTAATTAATTTCGGCCATCTCCTATGTCTCATGTTCAATTCATTATAACTGAATATATGCTTTAAACTTTCATGGTTAGTATATATTTCACATTTTACTCTATACAAATGATGCATCCAAATTTTTTAAGAATAAAAAACATAAGATAATTTCAAATCATGTGTAGTGTAATTTAACTCTTTTGGTTTCAACTGATGTGAAGCATAAGAAATTACAAGATCATTATGTATTAGGAAACAACCAAGTTCTATCAATTAAACATCATTATAGATAACAAACTCACCATTTCTGTGAGCTAATTCTAAAAAAATATCATTCACCAATATTTTTTTCAATTCCTGATATAAATCATAACATTATTTTGTTCAAATAAACATAATACCTTTTCGTGTAATCATAATCCGTGGGATAGATAACCATGAAAAAGTTCAAAAAAACCCAAGTGATAACCTACCAAACCAAGAAAACTACATATCTTAGTTATATTTGTTGGTCTTTTCCATTCTTCAGAAACTTTTGTTTTATGAGGATCAACTGTTATTCCATTTTGGAAACAATGTGGCCAAGGAATGAATATTTTTAACAAAAACTAACACTTTATGAATTTTCCATGAAATTTATTTTCATTTATTATTTTCAAAACAATCCATAAATGTCATTAATGGTCCTTTTTACTTTTATAATAAACCAATATACCATCAACAAACACTACCAAAAAAATTATCCAAAAACTCACATAAAATTCTATTCATAAGATCCATGAATACATCAGGTGAATTGGTTAATCCAAATAGAATAACCACAAATTCATAATGGATATATCCAGTATAGAATGTGGTCTTCAGAATGCCTACTTCCTTTACATTCAATTGATTGTACACCGAACTCATGTAAATCTTCGAAAAAAACTGAGCTCCCTGGAGCTGATCAAATAAATCACCAATATTAGGAAAAGGATACTTATTCCTAATAGTGTTTTTATTCAATGATCTATAATCAATGAAAAGTCTCATTGACCCATATTTATTTTTTATAAACAAGATTGGATCACCAAATAGTGATGTGTTAGGTATAATAAAATCATTATTTAAAAACTCATGAAATTTCTTCTTTAACTCTAAAAGTTCAATTTGATCCATTAGACATGGGGGTTTATAAATTGGCTTAGAATCAGGAACTATGTAAAAAATAAATACAACACCACGATCTGGTATTATACTAGTCAACTCATCAAGAAAAACATCAAGATACTCATTCACCACTAGAACATCATTAATCTGGACATTTACTTTGTTTTAAACCATATGTGCAAGGTAACATTCATTTACATATTTTAGTAGTTTCTTAGCATCCTGATATATTTCCAAAAGTAAGGCTTCATTATTGTACACAAACTGAAAATATTTTTAAAATGAAACCTCTTTAGCTCTATATTCAATAATATCATGATAAATTGAAGTCCAATCCATACACAAAATAACATCAAAATCTACTGGAGAAAAAACAATAAGGTTTGCATGTAGATTCTTTCAGCACACAAGGACATGAAGGTTCTTATATTTTATTTTTGTCTCAAAATTTACACTAAATGTTTTTACTATAAGTTTAGGATTCATATATTGAGATAGAGGTCCCAGTTTACTAGATAACCACTCAGAAATAATTGAATGTGTAGACCCTGAATCATATAACACATTGGCATAATCTGAAAAAAAAATAGTGTATCTGATACTTCTTCATTTGATGGCCCAACATCTTCTGAAGTAGTTGCAAAGGATTTCACAACCCATTTCTACTTGTAGTTTGGCTACTTTTCCTAAGTTGCGTTCATTGTAGGACACTCATTTGCATAACGACCCATTACATTGCAATTTAAACATTTTATTGACTGTAAATCAGATTTTTTTCATACCATTACCATGATCTTTTTCAGTGCAATAATGTGCCTTATGACCCATTTTACAACATCAATATCACATAATATAATTCAAAATACATTCCCCAACATGATTTTTAACACAATTTTCACAAACTGTAAACTTTCGTTTCTTACCATCAAACATTTTTTAGGAGTTATTTCCTTTCATTTTCCACCCCAACCACTTATTATGTTTTTTTTTTCATGAACACCTGATCATCAAAAATCTCCATTTCCACCTTCTTCGAATAGCGAATACGTTTCTCATAACCTTTAAAATCACTAGATGATAAATCCCATAGATACTTTGTCTTTAATCATTAGTAAAAATGGTTTATTTTACTATCAAGATATCGTATGAAATTTGGATCATACCTTTCCAGTCGAGTGAATTTTTCTTCATAAGTATCCACTGAGTCATCTGCTTGCCTCAATTCTGTGAATTGTTTTTCCATCCTAAGTAAAACCACCTTAGGAAAATATTTCTCAAGAAACATACCTTTGAATTCATCCCACAAAATATCATCAATATCCACACTATCCCAAATATTTTTCACCATCAACCACCACTGATCGGTTACACCTTCAAAATTGTAAATAGAAAAACTGACATTTTGATGTTCTAAAAACCCCATGACATCAAAAATATTCTCCAGTGAAATAATCCACCCTTCTGCATGCATAAGGTCAGATTTTCCTCTAAATGAAAGGAATTTTTCCTAATGAAATTATCTACAACTAACATGTTCCTTTGTTGTAACACCCCAAGCTTCCACAGTACGCTTCTCTCTAAATAATACAACAGTGTGTGTTGTATGCAACTTTAGGTTCTAACACACCACAACCAATCAAATTAGCCATTATGATTAATAATACATTACTTTTTAAATTTTATAAACTTTATCTTTCAAAATGGACTTCATTTTTGGATTCGGAATATCGAAAATAACTTAGGGTGAATTTTTGGTATTTTTCTGAAAACTTTCAATTTTTGATAAATAGTGAAAAACACTGGGTCGTTGATTATAACCAGAAATCTATTTAAATAATTATATTTTTTTTTAAATTTAATTTAGGTCAATGTAGTTACATAATACCTATATATTTTCAATTTAATTATTTAGAGTCAGTTTATAATAATTTTAGATATATAAAAATTTTATTGAACTTTTTATCGTCTTTTACCTACCTCCTAGGAGTATTTGAGAATTTATATAAAACTTAATTATACCACTTCTGTGAGTTGAAATAGAAAATCCAAGATATATGGATAACATCAAAGAGTAAACTTTGGTTCAATAAGATAAAAATAAATTTTGGTTAATAGTAAATTTTAACTTTTATTTACCACAGTTTAAAGTAAATAGGGTAATTAAGGGTAAAAATGATATTATTATTACCCTAACAAATATCCTAATTCTATTAGATAAATTAAACTCAACAAAAATACTTAGTAATAAAATATGAACCTCTTTGGTCCACTTGTATTAGATTAGGAGACTTATTATTATTTTATTTAATGAAGAGTAAAAAAAGATAAAATCAAAGTTTAATAACTAAAACATTTTTAATATTGGGTTATGCATAATATAAATTCGACTATAAATATTAATTATAAATCTAAAACTATTTCCTACATAATGTTATTTTATTTATATTTTTTAGACATTAAAAAATTTAATTTATTTATGACACCATGATGATGTAGTAATTACCTAATTAATGAAATATTAAAATAATTGATATTATAAATATCCAAATAATGTAATTTGAGACCTTTTATGAATTATAATACTTTTCTAGGTCAATATGACATATTAGGGTTGGTTATATGAATTTTTTCCACGTAATAATGTTCTTAAGAATTTAGAAAAATAAAAATACCAAATATTTTAAAATTGACATAAAAGAGTTTTTAAAACAAATATTATATTATTAATTGATATTCTATTTCTAAAAATTTAATGATTGTCCAAAAGACTTATATAATTATAGGTGTATCATTAATTAACCACTTGAGGTTATCTTGGATGTATATAGTATTTTTATTAACCATATAATATAAATATACAAAGAGACGTGGTAAATGTCGTAATATTTAGCTAAGAGTTAAATTTAAAAGATAAGGTTAATATTGTAAAAAAAACCTATATAAAACCTATTGGTTGAGTGTTTTTTGACCCATCCCTACCTTATACTTTAAATAATTCACATTATATCCATTATAAACTGAAAATTAATTTATTAAAAATATTATTTCTAGCTTTTCCTAAGGTTCCCCTCATCCCTCTTATAAAAGGTCACTCCCCCTTCTCTCTGATTCACTTATTCAAAGCCATTTGGTCCTGCAAACCCCTAAAACCATACCCTCTCAACTATATTCCCTTCATCCTAGAGGCCTTCCATTGGTCAGAAATCCAACATAAGGATCTCTTTTGATCAAATCAAAAGGAAGAACCCGAAGAAGAGGTAAATATTTCATCACCTATTTCAAGTTCCTTTCCTCTTCCACTTCCTTTTTCTTTTTTGTTTCCATTATAAAATAATAACTCTAGTATATTATATATACTGTAATGTTATTATAAATATGGTACAACCAAATTTATTATTATATCTATCCTTTGAATGACATGTCGCCATACGTGTGTACGTACGGATTACCTTCCCCACGTCATGGTGTAGTTGTTATTCAATAAATTATTATTTGGATGGGTATAATAACGATACATAATTGATGTAAATAATAAATATAATTTTATAATTATTATTTATATATGATATATCATCCAATTATATGTTATTTTAATATCAAAATAATGATATTGTCGCTCGTGCGTACGTACGGATTACCGTCTCCGCAAACGCGATGAGATTCATTTCCTATCGTATACATTCAAGAATAATTTTCATTTGATGATTAAAAATAATATTTAGATACTTTATATAATTCTAGATATGAATAATATACATCCCATCCATGAAAAATATGACTGACATAACAAAAAATATAAAGGAAGACAAATCCATTAACACCCGAAAAAACAATAATACTAAGATGTTATTAACAGATCAATGTTAAAATATCATATATGATATCATATTAATGTATATGATTCTTGTATAATTTAATAACAATTATTTCACCATTATACATGAGGTTAAACTAACCTTGACCAAGGAAAAGTACAAGATAAGGGTTAATTTCACTATCTCTTTATTATCCGAGGTTGTTTTTATGTATGTATCAACTGGGACCACTTTATCGTCCACATCCATGTTTCTTAAAAATGTATTCCAAAACATTTTTACTATTTAATATAATATGGGTTAAATTCATTTATACCCTTTTTTTACTTTTTATAAAATGGTTTGAAAGGAATCTTTTGGTCGTTTTACAAACATGGTACTTTTTATCCTTTTTGCCAAAATTAAGGTAGGAATGTCTTTTTTCAACTTATACGACAGGTGCGGCTATTTTCCACCGTTATAACATCGTTGAAGCTTCCCATACAAGCTTATAAGAAAATTTTCATAATAAATGTTTTCATTATAATTATGTGACTCTTAAATGATTTCAAAATAGAAAGATACGTTTCTCTAACATAGGTTCTAATTTTATCTATGTCAAAATCCATTGCTGGATTGTACGTTTTTTTGAAGTTGGTTTATTATGATAAAAACATCCATAATGTATTGTAGGTTTTGTGATATTTTTGACTATGGATCTGCTATTTTTATACCATTCACGATTTATGGATAAAGTATAGACATTTTGTATGCTAGTATTAATAATAATGTTTATGTTATGTTTAAACCATTTCTTATGAGGAATGAATTGGACATAGTAAGTGATGGGTAGAGCCAGCTATATCTATTCGATGCATCGGTGGGTCTCATGAGACAAACTAGTGTCTTGGAACAAGGCCTGGACAAAATCGTTTTTGTAGTCGTGGCACAAGGCCTTGACTATGTGGTTATTAAAGTCTGGCATTACACATTCCATCCTTATTAAAGTGGATATGGATATTGCATGTGATTATTTCACTATTAGAATATCCATGTGAGTAAGTAAATCACATTATTTGACTTTTCTTTTCTATATTATGCTGAAGTTAATGTTTTAAAGGCTTTTGTTTTACTCATATACATTGCCTTAAATGTTTATGTTTATTTAAGAAAGTTTCAACTATATTGTTCTCCTTACTGAGAATCAGAGCTCACCCCTTTCTCTGTTTTATTTTTTCCAGGATTTGAAGAGGTATTATGTGACAGACCTATAAGGATTGTCTGAGGGGATATGAGTTTGGTATATGGAAACAATTTTGTTGTAGTTTTTCATATTATGATGTAATGTAAACCGTATGGATGTATCTAATACTTCCAAGGCTACTATATGAATCGGTATTTTGAGACTTGATCTTTTTTTATCATGAAAATGTTATTTAATAATTCATATACTCTGGGTGACTGGGGTCAGGGTGTTACAGTTGGTATCAGAGGAAGTTTAGTACAATTCATGGAATCTAGATTTAGAAAAACTATGATTAGAGCACATTATCCTAAGATAGACTGTGAGGGTTATTATAAAAGGACTTCATAGAATTTAGGGACTGTAGATATTTTGTGAGTTTTCCAAGAAATACATCCTTATCTAGATAAGAGAATGTAGAGGCGGCTCTAGCACAGATGTACCAAGGGGTAAAACCCGAAAACACCACTTTGTGCTTGACTCGAACACGAACTGGTGCACAACAACGGGCCTTGCTACACTCGTGGTTACGACACTCCCAGGGGATATGCTTAGGATAATTCTAATTTTCATTACAAACCATTATGAAGGGTTAATTAGAATATATTTTCTCAAGGAAAACATTTTTATGATTATGGATTATATCCATAAACGGTTCAATTTATGTTACATGTTTTACAAGTTTGGAATTCTGTATTTCGATTCATAAACTAATCTAGTTTATTCCATTGTTTAGAAATCGCACCTAGTAGAAAGAATTAAAACCATATAAATAGACGCACTCCATTTAGGGATATCCCTCCTTCTCAAGATAGTTATAATAAATCTTGTGATACAATTGGTGCGGATCAGCTAATCACCATAGTGGGATAACTCACTAAGGTTATGAATAATAACTTTACATGTATGGAGCACCCTGATCCGCAGCATGGAGGATCCATGTTAGATCGCTTCATGATGAAACAACCACCAACATTCAATGGGGGTACTAATACACTAGTATCTAAGTAATGGGTAAATTCCTTAGAGAAAATATTCCACGCCTTGGGGAGTAGATAAAGGGAAAAAGTTTTCATAGCATTTTACCACCTCATGGGAGATTCTGATCAATGGGGGTCATTAATTCAAAACAAAATGGAATATGATTAAGTATTAAATATGGAATGGTTAGAGTTTAAATAAATTTTCATAGAAAAATACTTCCCTCATGACCATCGAGCGGATATGGAAATACAATTTCTTCGTCTGGGGAAAAATGAGGATAAGAATGTCACGATGTATGAAGCTAACATTACATGGTTAAAAAGTCATGATGCAGATTATATACATAACCCAAATAGATTGATTGTTTCATTCATGGGTTAAAAACATTTTTTAGTTGAGAATTAGTCTCACAATCCTTCTCATCCAATGATGATATTGTCTCATGTGATATCAAGATAGAAAAATAATTCTATAAGTCATACGACTTTAAAGCAATGCAAGAGAAGAAGAGATCGATTGAACACTATGGAAATGGAAATAAGGGGAAGAATGTAAAACTTGAATATCTATCATGTGGTAAATGTGGGAAGAAAAACCTTGTTACTTACCTGAAGGGAATGTGAGTCTATTACAAGTGTTTTCAAAAAGGCCACCAAGATCGTGATTTCATGGGGAAGAAAGTGGAAGTTGATGTTGAATGCTACAATTGTAGAGAAATGGGGCATTATGCTAATGAATGTCCTAAGCATCAGGAGACCTTTCCTAAGAAAATGCCAAGGGATCAAGGCCAAGATTATTCTATCACTACTGGTGAGGTTGAATCTTCGAAAGACATGGTGGTATGTAATTTAATGGTTTCATTAAGTTTAGAAAATTCTTTATTTGATTATGAATCATCACATTGTTTCATATCTTCCCAATTTGCTATGAAATATAGATTTTTTCAATTTTATCTAACAAGGGAGTTGTTATTAAAAACTTCTAAGGGAAGTATCATCGCAATAATGTTTTGTGAATCATTTCCCATTAGGGAAGATAAATGATCTTTATCTACTGATCTCATCATCATACCCATGATTGAATTTGATATAATCCTTTGTATAGATAGGTTCTCTGACCATGATGCAAAAAATTATTGTAAGAAAAATGCGGTTACAATTTTTTATTATGATGATAACAAACACCTTATAATTAGAGAATAATCATCTCTACCTGATTCTTATCTATATCCACCCACATTAGCTCAACTAAATTCAATTATTGGGGAGGATGTGAATGAAATGACTATGGGTGGGGAAAGGAATGTTCAAATCGAGGTTGTACCGATTCTAAAAGGATATGTTGATGTGTTTCCAAAAGATTTTTCTGGATATCCTCTGGAACGAGAAATTGTGTTTTCTATTGATTTAATTCTTGGATCAAGGCCCATATTGAATACCCCTTATAGAATGGTCACTGTGGAATTAGTGGGACTAAAGAAACAACTAGAGAAATTGATTAAAAAGGGATTTATTCACCCTAGTGTTTTTCCATGGGGATCCCCTATACTTTTTTTAAGAATAATGATGGATCTATGAGGTTGTGCATTGACTACAGGGAGATCAATTCTATAAAAATAATGAACAAGTATCCCCTACCGAGCATTAATGATTTATTTGACCGACTGCATAAAGCTTAATACTTTTCAACGATTGACCATAGATCTCGATACCATCAGTCATGTGTGAAGAAGGAATACATTCCAAAGATAGCATTTCGAACCAGGTATGGGCATTACGAGTTTTCAGAAATGCTTTTTGGATTGACAAATTCACCCTCTATCTTCATGGATCTAATGAATCGAGTTTCAATGAAATGTCTCGATGATTTTGTAGTGGTATTTATTGATGATATCTTGGTATACTCCAAAAGCAATGAAGATAATGAAAATCACTTATGCATTATCCTGAAGACTCATAGAATACATGAATTATATAGGAACTTTAGCAAGTGTGAATTCTTGCTTCATGAGATTTCTTTTCTGGCCCATATTTTCTCTATTGATGGAATCTCTATTGATCCTTCAAAGACCAAGGCAATCCAAGAATGGATAACACCGATTAGTATAATTGAGGTACACATTTTTATTGGTTTAGAAGGTTATTATCGACCTTTCATCAATAAATTTTCCCGGTTGGAAAACCCATTAATATTGCTCACATTAAAGGGGTTAAATTTGTTAGGAAAAAAGAGCGTGAAGAATTTTTTGAATAACTGAAAGGAAGACTATTCAATTCTCTTATATTGACTCTACCATCGTGGAATGATGGGTTTGTTATTTATATCGATGCTTCAAAGAAAGTACTTGGTTGTGTCCTTATACAGAATGATAAGGTTATTGCCTATGCATCACTACAGCTAAAAATTCATGAGAAAAAATATCATACTCATGATCTTGAGTTAGCGGCTGTAATATTTGTTTCGAAGATATGGAGACACTATCTCTATGGTGAAAAATGTGAGATATATACCGATCACAAGAGCTTGAATAATATTTTCTCACAAAAAGAACTCAACATGAGTCATAGGAAATGGGTTGAACTACTCAATATTGCACTATCCACTACCACTTGGGGAAGGTAAATAAGGTGGAAGATGCTTTTAGTAGAAAAGATCATGGAGTTTTGAACAATATGATAGTTTAAAAGGATCCTATATACGTGGATCTAGTAAAGATGGATATGGGAATAACCATGTACGGTGAAACAAAAATACTTTTTCAAATGGTTTCCAAATAATCTTTAATAGATAGGACAAAGAGTTCTCAGACCGGTGATGAAGAGTTTCAAAAGAATATTAAAGTAGTGAATGATGATAGATTGAGTGACTTTGTGTATGAAGATCGAATTTTGAAATTTTGGAAGATACTTTGTGTTCCCAATTTACATTATTAAAAAATATAATTGTTGGATGATGCTCATAGCTTCAATTTATCTATACACCCTAGGAGCAACAAAATGTATAGAGGTTTGAAGGGACATTTTTGGTGGGACAACATGAAGAGGGGGTTTACTGATTTTGTGTCAAGATATATGGCTTATCAACAAGTGAAAGCTAGAAGGAAACAACCTGGAGGAGTCATGCAACCTCTTCCATTACTAGAGTGGAAATGGGATTACATTACAATGGACTTTGTCATGGGAGTACCAAAGACTCCTATATAGAATTATGAAATATGGGTCATTGTTGATCGTCTTACCAAGTCAGTACATTTTTGTGCTATTGGAGAAGATTTACCACTTGAACGTTTAGAATGACTATATATTAATGAAGTTTTAAGACCTCATGTAGTACCACTATCAATTGTTTCTGAACGAGATCCTCGTTTTACATCAAGATTCTAGAAAATTCTTCAGAAATCCCTGGATACATAACTTCAATTGAGCACTTCCTACCACCCCCAAACTGATGGTCAATTAGAATCGAATATTCATACCTTATAATACATGTTGAGATCATTCTAACATTACTTTCAAGGTATGTGGGATAAATATTTACCTCTTGTAAAAATTTTCTATAAAAATAGCTTCCATTCAAGTGTTCAAATGGCACTATATGAAACGTTATATGAAAAGAGATGTCGCACACTGACCTGTTGGGATGATGTGTGGGAATGAAAACTCGTAGGCCCAGAACTGGTGGAGGAAACGATGGTAAAGGTGAATGTAATCCAAAACCACATCAAAGCAGCTCAATGTAGGAAGAAGAGCATTTCCGATAACCAAATGAAGGACATGGAATTTCAGGTAGGAGATCTTGTTTTCATGAAGTTATCTCCATGGAATGGAGTTATACGTTTCGATAAGAAGGTAAAATTGAGTCCTAGGTACATTGGACCCTTCAAAATTCTATAACTAATTGGGTTTGTATCTTACCGGTTGGCAATGCCACCAAGTCTCTCCAAAGTCCACGATTTTTTCCACGTATCACTTTTGAGAAAATACATGCATGACGCAACGCATGTACTCACCTATGATGAATAAGAACTAGAACTCGATCTATCTTTTTGTGAAGATCCTATAAATGTTCATGATATATGAAAACATGTGTTGAGAAACCGGACGACCCTTCTGGTAAAAGTTATATGGGGAAACCAAAAGATGGAAGAGGCAACTTGGGATCTCGAGAAACATTTGATGTAGAACCACGCTAGTATTTTTATGTATTAAAATTCAAGAAATTATAAGGATGAAATTATTTTAAGTAGGGGAGAATTTGACACCACAAACTTCCACGACACGCTTCTCTTTGAATAATTCAATAGCGTGTGTTGTACGCAACTTCGAGTTCTAACACACCACTACCAATCAAACTAGCTGTTATGAATAGTCATAACCACTTTTTTAAATGTTATAAATTTTATCCTTCAAAATTGAATTCATTTTTCGATTCGGAATAACAAAATTAGTTTACGGTGATTTTTTGGAATTTTTTTAAATACATTCAATTTTCTATGAATAGTGAAAAACACTAAGTCATTGTTTAAAACCGATTTTTTATTTAAATAATTATTTATTTTATTGAAATTTATTTTATGTCAAAATAGATACATAATACATATAAATGTTCCATGTAATTCATTGGAGTCAGTTTAAAATAATTTTACATATATAAAAATTGTATTGATCTTTTTAACGTCTTTTAGATACCTCCTATGAGTCTTTGCAAATTTATATAAAACATAAATTTACCACTTCTGTGAGTGGAATTTCAACTATCTGAGAGAACCAGTTAATATCAAGGATTAAAATTTGGTTCAATGAGATTCAAATAATTTTTGGTTAATAGTATCTTTATAGTTTTTTTACCACGATTAAAAGTAAATAGGGCAATTAATGGTAAAAATGATATTATTATTACCATAACACATATCCTAATTATATTGGATAAGTGTTATTCAACCAAAAAAAACTCAGAAATAAAATATGAACCTATTTGGCCCACTTGGATTAGATTTGGACAGTTATTATTATTTTATTTAAAGAGGAGTTAAAAGAGTTAAAAACCATGTTTAATAACTAAAAAAATTTAATATAGGGTTATACATAATATAAATTCGTGTATAAATATTCGGTGTAAAGCTAAAATTATTTCCTACATAATGGTATTTAATTTATTTTTTTAGACGTTAAATAATGTAATTTATTTATGACACAATGATGATGCGGTAATTACCTAATTAATGAAATATTAAAATAATTGCTATTATAAATATCCAAGTATATGTTATTTGAGAATTTTTATGAATTAAACTAATTTTTTTAGGTCAATATGAAATATTATGGTTAGTTATATATATTTATTTTAAGTAAAAATTCTTTTATGAATATAGAAAAAACTAAATACCAAATAGTGTCAAAATGGACAAAAAAAGAATTTTTAAAACAAATATTATATTATTAATTGATATTCTATTCATAAAAATCTAAATTTCGGACAGAAGGCTTATATAATGATAGGTGTATCATTAAATAACCACTTGAGGTTCTCTTGGATGTATATAGTATGTTTATTAACAATATAATAAAAAAATACAAAGAGAGATGGTAAATGTCAAACTATTTAACTAAGAGTTAAATATAAAATATAAGGTTAATATAGTGACCAAAACCGGTCTAAAACCAATTGGATGAGTGTTTTTCGACCCATCCCACATTATACTTTAAATATTCTACTTTGGATCCATTATAAATAGAAAATTAATTTATTATAAAATAATATTTCTAGCTTTTCCTATGGTGACCCTCACCCCTCTTATAAAAGAGCACTCCCCTTCTCTCTAATTCACATCCTCAAATCCATTTGGCTCGGACAACCCCTCCCAAAATACCATCTCAACTATCCTCACTTCATCCTATAGTCCTTCCTTTGGTCAGAAATCAACCCTATGGAGCCCTTTTGATCAAATCAATAGGAATAACTCAAAGAAGAGGTAAATATTTCATCACCTCTATCAAGTTCCTTTCTTCTTCCACTTCCTTTTTCTTTGTTGTTTCAGTTCTAAAATAACAAATCCAGTATCTTCTATATATTTTTATGTTTTTATAAATATGTTACAACCAAATTCATTTTTCTATCCATTCTTTGAATGACATGTCACCATATGTGCGTACGTACCACTTACCGTCTCCACGTCGTGGATTAATTGTTATTCAATACATTATTATTAGGATTGGTATAATAATGATATGCAATTGATGTAAATAATATATACAACAAGATAAAGATTATTTATATATTATATACCATCCAATTATATATTATTTTAATATCAAAGGAATGATATTGTCGCTCGTGCGTACATATGGATTACCGTCTCCACGAACGCGATGAGATTCATTCCCCATTGTATCTATTCAAGAATAATTTTCATTTGATGATTAAAAAAAGGATTAGAAACTTGATATCATTCTGGGTATTAATATGATACATCCCATCCATAACAAATATTACTCACATAAAAATGAATATAAAGGAAAATGAATCTGTTATCACTTGAAACAACGATAATACTAAGATATTATTAAAAAAGAAATATTAAATGATCATACATGACATCATATTAGTGTATATGATTATTTTATATTTTAATTACAATTATTTCACCGTTATACTGGAGTTTAACCTACCCTAGACCAAGGAAATTTACAAGGTAACAGTTAATTTCACAATCTCTTTATTATCTGAGGTTGTCTTTATGTATGTATCTATTAGTACCTCTTTATCATCCACATATATGTTTCTTAGAAATGTATTCCAAAACATTTGTAATATTTACTAGAATATGGGATAAATTAATTTATACCCTTCTTTGACTTTATATAAAGTGGTTTGAAAGGAATCATTTGGTCGTTTTCTAAACAAGGTACTTTTTAACCTTTTCAACAAAATTAAGGTAAGAATGACTTTTTTTAACTTATATGGAGGGTGCGGCTATTTTCCACCTTTATAAAATTGTTGAAGCTTCCCTTACAATATTATAAGAATATTTTCATAATAAATGGTTTCTTTATAATTATGTGACTCTTAAATGATTTCAAAATAGAAAGATACCTTTCTCTAAAAAAGTTTCTGATTTCATTTATGCCAATATCCCTTGATAGATTTTACGTTTATTTGAAGTTGAATTATAATGATACAGAACATCCATATTATATTGAAGGTTTTGTGATATGTTTGACTGTAGATGTGCTATTTTTATACCATTCATGGTTTATGGCTAAAGTATTGAAATTTTGTATGCTATTCTTAATACGAATGTTAATGTTATGTTTAAACCTATTCACACGAGGAATGCATTGGACTTCGTATGTGACGGGTGGAGCCCACTATAGATCCTCGATGCATCGGTAGGTCTCATGCGACAAACAAGTTTCTTTTCACAAGGGCTGGAAAAAATCTTTTTTGTAGTCTTGGAACAAGGCCTTAACTATGAGGTTATCAAAGTATGGCATTATGCATTCCATCCTTATGAATGTGGCTATTGATATTGCATGTGATTATTCGACTAGTATAATATACATGTTAGTTCAAGTTTAAAAGTCTTTTGTTTTAGTCTTATACATTGCCTTAAATTTTTATGCTTATTTAAGAAAGTTTCCGCTATATTGTTATCCTTACTGAGCATCTGAGTTCACCCCTTTATATGTATTATTTTTTCCCAGGATTCAAAGAAGTATTTTATGACTGACCTGCATGGATAGTCTGAAGGGATATGACTGTGGTCTGTGGAAACAGTGTCAGTGTAGTTTTCATATTATTATGTAATGTAATCCTTATGAATGTATATTTTACTTCCAAGGATACTAAAATAATTAGTATTTCAAGATGTGATCTTTTGTGATCATGACAATGTTATTTAATAATGCTCCAACTCTCAATAACTGGGGTCGAGGCGTTACACTTGTGGTTGATCTGGCTGTTGTCGTGCATGGATACCACCCCAATTTATAGCTTGAGTCAATTTCTCTATCACTGCCACAAACAATTCAGTTCAGTTTCCGACCATATCATGTTTATTATTTGCATGGTTGTCTTCCTCCTAATGTTGTACCAACATAGCTGCACTATTTTGTCTACCAAAATCCATTTTGAACACATAAATATCTTAGGTGAATCAACATGGAAATCTATAAAAGTAATATTATTACAATATTAAGATAAATTAATTCATAGATATTAATTTAACAATATCCTAACTACTAAAGTTATAATAACCAACCTTTTATACCAACTAGAAGGACCCGGACCTAAAACATTAAATAATCTTTAATTAAATGAATAATTCACATTAAGGATTTTTCAGGTTATTAGTTTTAATGAATTAGACCATAACTATTACGTTACATCTCACAAATTACGAAGTAGACACTTTTACTCAGTTTCCATTTATTTTTATAAAAAACAAACTCTTTAAAAAAAGAGTCATGTCTTGTTCCATGTTTTAGACAATATGAATTTAATGTGATACAATCCTTACCTCTATACATATTTAATCCTTGTCTAAAATATTTCAAAACATGGGATGACCATAAAAAATCAGTAAGGGTTATAAAATAATGAAAGAAAACATCATTTCAACAATCATAAGCTTCTTAACACACCTCAATAAATCATAAGATTTATGAATAACACATAGAAATATGAAATTATAAAGGTAACATGTAGAATCCATAACATACTTATATTGTAGCTTTCACAGCCACGTGAGGAGTTACATTTGGAATACCCAATATAGTATATTCCCTAAATATCTGATGAGAAAAATTAATTATTACCTATGTCACTTTACTCAATGCATTGAAGAGATATCTTGAGGTCATTCACCCTAGGTTTACCACAGAACCACCCTTATATGTAAACAATGCATAAGAACCACAATATAGTCACACTAGAAAAAAAACAAACATATAATGAATATAAAATTTACACATTTCAATCACAATATATCAATTAAACATATTAACATAAACTATCTATTATCAAAACCATTTTCAATACCAAAATATGTAAAATATTATATGGTATTTATTTTCTTTTTAAAAACATTACGGCATGTTAAAGAATCCAATGATCAAATAATACATGTGGTGGTAGAAAAGGCGTTGTCACCACTTATGTTAAAAGAAACATTCATTTTTGTTATTTAGTAAAAAGCCTCTTAGAAAAATATTCCCATTGATTGAAATGAAAATCCAATGTTGTTTATGCACTGTATAAAAGAAAGTCGTGTATAAAAGGAAATATGCCTCAATGAAAGGATATTGAGATGAAGTACCTTACCTCATTTCAGACTTAAAATGCTCATTCTTTAATCTCTTGAATAATAAATTAAAGTTAATTTCTGTTTGATTAAGCACTCTTTTCATATTAATTATTCATTTTCTATCACTTGTTACCATGTTACAAACTTTATGTAATAATTTATGTTAACAATGGTCATTTTGTCAATATTTTGTGCTTGAGTTAAAAATGACCTCTTATAATTACAAATTATTCATGTGGTCAAAGGTCCATTATCTAAAGAATGATATTCAGGATTTAGATATCATATATATCACATGTATCCAGTATATATATATATGTATATATTATAGTATATAACATTTGGAGATAAGAAAAGAAACGTATCGTTCATGGAGATGGTAAGTTGTACGTACCCATGAATGCTACGTTCATTTCTATTTATTATTTTAGTAGAATGAAAAATTAATGATACATAGGTATATAATAATTCCTATATAATATTATATATTATATCATTAACTCCATATTTTATATATCTGATGTTTGGCATGAACGAGTCATATTACTTTGAGGGGCAGTTGTCCCCACTTTCTTAAATGATATTATCACGTTTACCCATTATGGATACCATGAAATTATGATAAAATGAAAAATAGAGATGCATAAGGACAATATAAATATAATATATATCACATATAAATACTATTTTATCAAAATGGTCACTATTAGAGTGGTAAGAGAATATTGAACAATCTTTGTTTCGTGAGGCAATAGTTCGCTGTCCACGGAAACAATATGTTCTTTACCAATTAGGTTAAGGTGTGTGTAAGTGTAGTTTGAATAATTATCATAAAAACAACCCGGAATTTTTAGGATATTTTTTTTGTTATAAAAGAATGTAATAAGAAGAGTTTATGGGGATAGAGAATAAAAATAAAAGAAAAGAACATAAAAAATGTGTTACCTTAAGATCAAGTAACTCCCTTTAGTTTGAAACAAAAGTATTCCTTGATGTGACTTCATCCTATGTTAAGGATTCTAGGTGGAAGATAGGGAATTTTAAAGATTATTTGGATACATTTTGGATGATCCAAGGAGCTAGATTGGTGTGAGTAATTGGTTCGAGGTGATGGATTTTTATAAGGGAGAGGGGGATCTTTAGGAAA
The DNA here is from genome assembly GCA_963277665.1 of Viscum album. Lineage (NCBI taxonomy): Eukaryota > Viridiplantae > Streptophyta > Magnoliopsida > Santalales > Viscaceae > Viscum > Viscum album. Next base: position 1,207,605,977 of record OY728141.1, read on the forward strand.
GATTGAAAATATTATTTTATTATATAATGATTTTCAGTTTCCAAAGGTCAATTACTCATAAAAGTTGAAGATATGTTTACTCCAGTTAGAAATAAAATCATTCAATAAAAATTGGATAGGTTTTGGATTATATTTTTATCTTTATAATATTATTTATTTGAATAATTCCTTAATTAGTTAAACATTACATCGTTATTAGGTCATAAATAATTTTATTTATTTGAGTCTAGTTTTTTTAAAAAATACCATGATTTAGGAAATAACTTTATCTATAAAATTTATATTTATAATCTAGATGATAACTTATATAACCTCACTAAAAATTTATCTACTAAATTATATATGATTATGTCATTTTTGTCTTTAATTTAAATTAATTAAAATAATGTGTCATTATCAGACTTAAGTGGGTTAATGGGATCCCATAATATACCCATGAATTCCCATGGTTGGAAATGTATCAACCATAGGATTGGGACACATGTTAGTGTAATATAATATTTTTATAATGTCATTTTTACATTGAATTACCCTATTTACCTTATACCGCGGTAAAGAAAAGTCAAATGATACTATTCACCAAAATGTATCTTCATCTTATTGAACAAAATTTTACTTATTAATAAAAACTATGTATGATATGTTTTCATTGTTCAATTCACTGAAGCTGTAAAATTTCAATTAAATGAAATATTCAGCTCTTTAACTATTACTCTGTGTTTTCACTATTCGTAAAAAATTATAGTTTTTTAAAAAAATACCAAAAAAATCATCATATGATATATGTGATATTCTAAATTCAAATATGATGTCTATTTTACCAAATTAAAAACATATAAGTTGGATTAATTAATTTAAAATTAATTCAAGTTGTTAAAACAGAATGTGTGTTTTCAATAAATAATAACTATCAAAAGATTGACATTTTTTTGTGTCATATTTCAAAATAAAATTACTTTCAATTACCAAAATTGGAAAAATTGTAAAAATATAATCAAATTAAACATTAAATACAATTAAAAATATAATCTAAACATATAAATAAATTATATTATGAAGTTGTTTTGAATTAAAATACAATATTTCTCCCTATTCATTAAAAAATAAATTTTATCAACAAATTACCAAAACATTTACCCAAAGTTAATTTTGAAGTCATGATTATAAATAAGGATTTTATTTTGTCAAATATAACATATAGAAGTAACCAAAACAATATTTAAAGAGGGTTCACCATTAAAAGGATGAAAATCTACCTTTTAAAGAATATTAGAGTATTTTTACTTAAAATTATATTCATTAACATTTTAAGTCGCTAACATTTATTGGATAAATGAAAAACCATGTATCGAACATGTATAATCATATTGTAGTTAGTTTCATTCATTCCCACCAATAAAAAAACTGGTCATTAACTACCATTTAAAATTATATTATATTATTATTTTTAAGTATGACTGAGCATTGTGTGCCACATAATATTTAAAAGAAACTCATTATTGTGTATCTAGTAGGCCATTCAATATAAAATCCCCTTTAAATAACATTAATATTTAATTCAAAAAAAATAAATAGTATGAAAACGTATTATTCATTATTTACTTGGGATGTTACAATAAGTTATACCTTAGGGTTACCAGTTCCATTAATATTATTTAAAAAATGTAAGGTAATTCTTCCATTAATATTTTTACTAAAACTCATACCAATCCCATGGGTTATATTTTAAAAAAGTTCCCCAAAATTACTATTAATTTTATTAAAATCTGATAACTTAAAACCTCAAAGAGGGTATATATGCATTTAAACTTGTAATAAACATTGTACTTATTAACCCAATATACATTAGGTTTAACACATATTAATATTTAATATCATATGTTTTTATAGGTTTCATTCAATTATCCACAATAATAGTTAATAAATAAAATGTGAATTAACCAAAGAATATCCTCTAAGAGTATCATACCTGGTGAATAATACGGTCACATTCATAATGTATCAGAATGATTTTTGAGATATAATAAACCAATATTTTGGGTTATTTTATATAGATATATATATTCCAAAACCAAATATATAATATATATATATAGGTATGTATTCCAATAAAAACCACAAAGTCACTCCATTACAAAAAAGGTTGTTATATTATACATAGACTAATCACTATGGGTTTTTACTAAATCAATCTACAAATAATACAAAAACAATAGCATGGTATAATATAAAATATAGTGAAACCAAAACATGAAGCATATAATTACATTATTTTTACCACAAACAATCATAAATTAGAACTAAATGATCTTGAGGCCAAGTGTCATTGGAAGACTAGGTTCATGATATATCGAAAGAAAACTAACTCATGAAATCATAATTTTATTGAACATAATGATCTCCGAAATCAATTTCTTTATCTAAAACGTTAGTGCCCCAACCCCAAAGGTATAATATTGGTGCCTTCTACCATTAAATTTTCATAAGATAAATGAAATATGGTCCCACGGGACTAAATAGTTTAATAGTATTTGTAAACAAGATACATACATGAGTCTGGTATTACAATTTAATACACAAATTACAATATAATTTGTCTTATTTCATGAATAAAATTATGTCACCTAGTTTATCCTTTACTATATTTTTTAGTAAACTTCATGGATCATAGGGAATCGAAACAAATAATTGTGAGCTCAAATTTTTAGTAATTTTTTCCATAGTCGAAGTAGAAATGAATCAATAATAATAATCAATATGATAACATAAGTAAATATGCACTCAAGACATTAAATAACTATATATAGGTTATTAAATATGTAAATAGTAAAATATGATATAATAATGCCATATAAATATTCTCAAGAACTATAAACATTACCCTGAATATACTCTCTAATCAAATAATCACAATGAATTACAATAATCAGGGAATGTGTAATGTTGAATGTATAAATTATCAAGATCAATCATCAATAAAGTTACTATTAAGAACTATATTCAAGAATGATTATATTTGTGGGTAGAAATATATCTCAATTTTGTCATGAATTATAAAAAAGACACTGATTTCATGATCAATCCTCAAGACATTTTGAAACTTCTTACAATCAAACATGAAGGGTTTTTAACCAATTGAATTCATACCATGAGACTATCAATTTTTTTAGGAGACTAAATTATCCCATAACCAATAATTATATTGTACTTATATAAAAATACACATATATTCACTAATAAATTTAAATTATAAACAATACACCTTATCAAATATCAGTATTGAGGAAAGGATAATGATTTATCAATATTTCCAAAATAAATCATATAACTGTCAAAGTAAAGACCATATGTAAAAATGTTATAAAATGTTTATAATTATGATATAAATCATTCAAGAAAACGCATATTATAAAAAAATATAATATTAAATGAAAATTATTACATGAAATTGATTGTTTTATGGTAATTTTAACAATCACAAAAGAAATTTAGAGTATATGATAACTTTTTTCACTTGGTAATCTTCATGTAAAATACCTTTATATAAGATAATTAAATGTGAATTTAGAAATATCATTAATTTGGAAACAATAATGATATAAAAATTTTAAGAGGCATTATCTACACCACATAAAATTTAATTGGTTCATGATAACAAATATGTCTCAATAGAATGTAAATTGTGACAAAATCCATTACTGCATGAGTAACTTTTGAATCATGAGACATATGAAAGCATAAAATCATATTACACTTTTAATATCATGAAGTAAATTAAATTCATGATTTATCATGTCATAGGGGTGTTTATACACTACACAAAATAAATTAGTGTTGATATGGTATATGTCACATAGAAATAAAAGTGAGAAAATAAATCCCTTTAACATAAACTCCCTTTTTCATTAATTTTTTTATACATTAAATATTATAAACAAAATAAATTTATTAACATATTAAATATCCATAAAAAACTTATTATATCATATATAATTCTTATATAACATATTATATTTCATTAATTAGTAATATCTCACCATTTTCATTATTTTGGGTGTTAATTTCTTTGTTTTTCGAGTATGTTTTGACATCCAATTACTTATTCCTATTACATTGATCACAATTTCATCATATATAAAATATAAACTGTTATTTAGTTATTATATATATTCATTATATATTTATTTATATAAATCCATAGAGTTTAGAGAGTGGAAATGAAATACACCATTCATGAAGACGGTGGGGCGTACCTAAACATGAGAAATGTTTCAATTTTATTTTCATATTTAAATAATGAAAGGTAAAAAATATATATATATATTTATATTAAAAATATTTTACCATATTTATTTCATATATTTCACATATTTTTATTAAACACATCCTTAATTAATTTCATGTAATTTTTGAACGTGTCACTTCGCTTTGAGTAAGCGGTAGTCCATGTATCCACAAACGATGTTACCAAATTCCCAAAAAAAGAAACAATTATGGTATGTGCTATAAAATAATTTAAGATGAATAAAAATAATATCAATATAATATATAAAATATATAAACGACAAATATATAATTATTTCCAACCGTTAATGGTGGTAATGGAAGAATGAATAACATTAGTTCACGAGGAGGTAGTCTATCATACACAAGAATGATTTTTGTATATCCCTTTTGACGGAAGTGTGTAGAGGTTATGTGAATAACATTAAGATAAAAAATACCATTATATTTAGGATAATTATGTTATTATATAATAAATATAGAATAATAATTTAAGGGGTTTATAACAAAATAAATAAAAAGTTCTCGTTAATGAACATTACCTCTTTTTCGTGTAACTCCTTCTAGTTTATAACAAAACACTTACTTGGTTGGATTTATTCCCAATGATATGATTCTAGGATAATGGCAGGAATGTTGAGAGATTATTTTTGGTGTTTTCATGATAAAACATTCTTGATGGATGTGTGTAAGAGGGGGTGGGTGAGGTGAGTTCGCTTTTATAGTGGAAGAGGAGTGGCATTTTTTTAATATAAAAATGTAAACATTATTGAAAGGTATCCCTTAAATAATGTTCGACTAATAATGATCCCAATTTGGAAAAAATTATATGGTCTAAATATTTGAATAATGTGGTTTCTCTACATGTTTCTAGGTCATTTTCCCCTTGATATTAAAGTTCAACCACTAATTAAACTCATATTCACATTAATACTACAATTAATTTTAATTCATATTATTAATCATTTTATGAAAAAACTAATTTTACCTAAATGTAAATTATAAATTATTTTTATTCTAAATATATATTTCATTTTTTGAAATTCAAATAATAGAATGGGTATAAATTAATTTAAACTTTTTCTCAATGAAAGGATGAGAAAGTGTGGATTTAAAGTGAAAATGTTCAAAAGATAACTAAATCTTATATACAAATTCAATATAGAAATGATTAAACTTACCAAATTTATTCCCATTGATTTTCCCTTTTTAAAATATTTAAGAAAAAAATTTAAAATATCATTTAACTCAATAAATTATTTAAACACAATGTGAGATTTCAATTAAAATTAAATATTTTCTACACTTCATCAAAAGATGAAATTTCATTGAAAATTACCAAAATTTTACCCTAATATATTTTTTGCATACCAATTTCAAAAATGAGGTTTATTATTTTATTTAAAAATTATTAATGTCCTGAAAATTTAGCACTAAAATAGGCAATGCATTAAAAGGTCGAAAAACTGGAATTACAAAAATATTGCATTTTATGTATAAAATTTGATCAGATTTTATCTTAGGCCTGTCAAACAAGTTGGATGAATTTAATAAAATTTTATTTTATTTATAATATATAAAAATAATTATGATTATTCACTAATATTAATTAATTTAATTTATTAGGATTTTACACAATTTGTTGCAAAAAATAGTTTTCTTATAAAAACATTTCCTTTATATTAAACTTTAAAATACATTAATTTATATCAAAAATATTAATATAAAAATATTTAAATAATATATAAACATTTTATTTTATAAATTTCATAAATACCATTAATTCTCATAGTTTATAACTATCATATTAAATATTAATATTAACAGTATATTAAAATATTGTAATACTCAGTATTGTGTTTAACAATGCTATCGAATGAACTTGATATTTTGTGTAACATAATGAAAAATATTGTTGTGTGTAATGAATTATAATTTAATTATTTGGTGAATTATAAATGTAACATGGTTTTGTGTATAATGAAATCTGGAAATAAAAATATGTTTCTTCTAAAATAAAATTCTTGTAATGTCATGGGGTGCTATATTCTCCCCCAGCATAAATAAAGTGCATCCTCACAACTGAAAATAAATCATGGAAATAAAATTTCATATTAGAAAATAAAAGTTTTAAAAAACCCACATCCTAATTGTTTTTTATACCACATCTTCTTAATGAGAGGTAAAGTTAAATGAAAAGGACATTAAAAAACTACGCTTTTTAATGAAAGCACATTATTGAAAACCAAGACATGGAAAAGAAATATATCAATCAGGTTCTAATGGAGAGTGATATAGAATATTTATCATAATAATGTTCATGATCCATATATGGTTAACAAATACGTGTCTATAAACCACATAAGTGTAAAAACTCATTAAAACCACAAAAAAAAATTATAATTGGACAACATTTTAATATCATTACCCTATATATAATGACATGGAATTCATTAAATAAATATGAATATAAGAAAATAAAATTACATTATTTGATTATATTTTATTAGAAAAATATAATACAGTGGATGTGACCTGAATAATTTCTACTTTATCTATTAGAAAAAGTTTCAACATATAGTGAAGAAATACAATAATCTCCAAAACTCTTCCAAAGATCAGCATAACCCATTTCAAAAATGGTTAAACTCATGACCCTTGATCCAAATATTTTGAATCAGTTTCATGGTAGTTACTAGTATATAATTTATTTTATGCATATCAATCATCCCATTATACAAATATTATTGTCTCAACATTAGGAACATATTAGGGGTTAGATTTCCCTCAACCATGATATCTTCAAAACGTCATAACTTTCTACTGAATCACTTTTCATGGAATAATTCAACATATGTGGTCAAATCCCAATTAAAATTGTACTATTGTAAAATCATTATATATTTTATAATTAATATGATAACAACAATAATAAAATACTTTTACAACATATTTCCTAGATCCTAATTCGAAATCAAATTTTTCATTCTACGTTCATTGTGTCAATAATATAAACTTGTCGTTGACATATTAGTATATTCTATGTTATATTCCCATGATTATTGGGGAAATTATTTTTTTGTAGATTCCTATTTGAAAAAAGTTGAAACACCAAATAAAAGTCTTTTCTTCCACCCTTTTTCATTCTTTTTCTTGGTGACCCTTTCCTCTGTACTTATAAAAACATACAACACATTAAAATATTTCATAGATTTATTATTTCTATAGTTGTCAAATGTGGTAAAATATTTCATTCCCTTATTCCCATTATCCATGATTTTTTTCATCCTCTTCTTCTCTTTATTACCTTTGAATTCATAATTCATTTATAATTCTGCCTTTTCCTTGATATCACACGAATCTAATTCATCATAGGAAGTAAAAATTGGAGACACTAATTACCAATAGATATATGGATTAATACCATCAAATAAATGGTCAATCTTTCATTCTGTGTTGTGTATAAAATTTGTGGTATAAATTTCAATAATATTAAAAGTACCTTCATACTTTAAAACAATTCATCAAATTTTTGTTTTAGACTAAGGAACCTTACTGTTGACTTTGTTTGTTTCTCGTGAGAGAAATACTTTTCAAATATTTTATCGTTAAAATCATTCCGTTCCATGATTTATATTTTATATTCCTCCATGGTATTATGGATCAATGGCCACAATTGATCTGAATATCCATTTAAGCAATGCCCTGCAATTATAACATTTCCCATTTCTCTACATCTTAATGCCATAAATATCTTCTCTAAATACTTAATACATTTCACAGCTACCAATGGATTATTAGTCCCACTAAATGACGATGAACTCTATTTCATAAATACATCCATCATCATAGAATATAAGAGTAAAAATAGTTCCACCATCCATGAAACGATATTTTTTATAACATTATTAAGATTCACTAATATATATATAAATTTATTATTTACTATTTCATCAATATCAGCTTTATCAGCATGGAACCCTCTAAATTTTCCATGAATATTGAAATCCTTCTTCATTCTACGATCCAACTCTAAATAATGGAATACACTAGATTTAATAATTACATTATGAAGGATACAGTTCAATCCCAAAACTTGTGAAATACATTTCATACACTGAACAATATATCCATAACTAATCTCATTATCATAAACATGTTTTCAATTGTGATTTTCTTCTATACCTATCCTCATTGTATATCGTAGTTTAATGTTTTATAATCTATGTTTTCATAAATGCATTTCCCATAGTTGATAATAAACAGTCCCTAATTCCAACTATTGAAACTCGAACCTAGAAACTCTGAGTTGGTTCCTACCAAAGATACATTGGAATAAGATTAAAGTAAGTCATTTCCCCGGGTCTGAACAGATTTTTAGTCTTGGTAAACTAGATACATAAGTGATTCTTTATTATATATAAAATGATATACTATTATATAGTTCATTATTTCATTTTATAAATAATTTTAAAAATTATCTAGATATTATATATATTTATTATATACGTATTTATATTAATTCAAAAAAAATTGATATTGGAAATGAAGTGGATGATTAATCGAGATACTTTGTTTGTACGTACACGTGAATATTGTTTCCATTTTCTTTCTATATAAAAATAATTAAAGGTAAATGATATATACAAATATTATACTTCCAATATCACATTTATTTAATATATGTTACAAGTTCTTATTAAACCCATATTTAATATGTTCCATGTAAATCCTGAATGTATTACATAACTTTGAGGAAGTAGTAGTCGACATTACCAAAAACGATGTTTTTATATTCCCACAAATTCGAATGCATTATGTTATGGGTTTAAAAATAATTTCATAAGAATAAATACATAATAGATATCATATATAACATATATAAACTATAAATTCATCACTATTTCTAAAATTCAAAGCTGGTAATGAAATAATGAATGACATTGGTTCCCGAGGCGGTAGTCCTCTTTACACAAGAACGATGATTGGGTATCCCATTTGATGGAATTATGTTAAGGAGTATGTCATACCCTTATGATAACAATATCTAATTATATTTATGATATAGATATCATTATATATGTAGTATATAAAAATAAATTAAGTGGTTGATAAAGAAATAAAACAGAAGATCTCATTGAAGAATGTTACCTCTTTTTCAGGGATCCTCTTTTCATTTATACCAAAAAACATGCTTGGATGATTTTTTTGATCAATGTGAGGATTATATGGTGAGATTATGAAAGATGGGATATTATTTGCGAAGGTTTTGGAAAATTAAAATTTCTTTATAGGTGTGAAAACATAGGTTGGTGGAGAAGAGTACCATTTTATAATGGAGGACGAGTGACATTTCTGTATATACATAAAAGGTAAACATAGTTGGGAGGTCTCTCTAAAATAAAGTGCCATGAATAGTGAAATAAGTTATAAAAAAGAGTTGATATGGTATTAATATATGAATATAATGGATTTTTAACACTTTTTTGGTAATTTTCCATTATGATTAAAGTATAACAACTATGTAAACTCATTTTCACCTTAATCACTATAATTAATTTTAATTGATATCAGTAATATTTGGATCAATGAAAAAATAATTCAAAAATAATATATATTATAATTCATTACAATTCCAAATATAGAATCCATTTTTTTAAATTAAAATCATATAAGGGGAAGAAATGAATTTTAAATTATTTCTTCAAACAAGATGGGAAAGCAGGTCTCTAGAGTAAAAATATTCAAAATTGAATTAAATTTTTATATCAACTTTCAATATTAAAATGAAAAAAATATCCTATATTTTATTAATATATGATATATTTAATTAATAATTCATTAATATTTATAAAAATAAATTGTATCAAAATAAATTATTTAAATAGAAATTCATTTTTCTATTAAAAGCATTATTTTTTAATTTTCATCATCAAATAAAATTACAAAAAAAGATACCAAAAGTGCACAATATATTAATTTCTGCATTACACATTAAATGATGAATTATATTTTTTCATTTAAATTTAATCAATGTCCAAAAAATTAGTTTCATACATAGGTTCACTTTTTTAATGGAGATAAAACTGCCTTTAGAAAAAAAATTCATTTATGCCTAAAATTTTATTTATTCTTATCTTATGCCTATAAAAACTATTAGATTAATGTAACTAATTTTTATTGAATATATAACATATAAAATTCATTAATACCATTCACTAATATTTATAAATCCAATTTATTTGGATAAAACACTTTTGTGTTCATAAAACCGTTTTCTTATAAAAGATTCCTTTGTATTCATTTTGATTCTATATTCATTCCAAAAAAAATTATTTATATAAACATATGTAAAAAAATTCCAAATTTAGTTATTCGTTTTTTTTAAAACCCATTATAATTTCTATTTGAGAAATATCCTTTTATAAAATTATATTAATGGTATATAGTAGCTTGGTAAAACGCAATCCTCTAGGTAACACAAGCTATGGAAGAAAATCAGTATAGTTTGTACCCTAGAACATTACTCTCCAATAGCAATGGTTTAATAAACCACTGCTAATCTTGTTCATTTATAGACACGACCCATCTCCCCTCTTGAATCCCCTGAATCACTTGACACCCCGACCCTCCAACCCCCATGACCCCCCTGAAACCATAGGCGCACCCCATTGTACCCCGACGACCCTGGTGACCCATAGTGACCTGTAGAACCCCGAAGACGTCGTGTCCCCATCGCCACCCACGTGACCCCCAGAATACCTAATAGCCATCGATTTTAGAGACACTCGTGAGCCATGAGACCCCCGAGACCCCCCCCCCCCCGAATCCCCCTATGTGTATCGCAGCCTCCCACCGCTTCTCACTGCCCATCATAGCCGGTAAGTACCTTAGCTGCCACTCTACGCATGTCTGTAAACCATTGTCTTCTTGTTGTGGTATTATTTTTGGGTTGTATTGGTAGAATATTAGAGAAATTATAATCCACTAAATTAAATTTCAATAGCCATTACTATAAAATAGTAAAAAAATAGAAGGAACTACAACTAGGACCATATTTTGTGCTAAAAAATTACATGTAAATAGAGATGAATAGGGGTGCATCAAATTTATTGCATTAATATAGTTTCACTTCAAAATATCGCTGGAAATGGTATATGGTTGGAGCCGAATCATTGCAACATTTTAGTGTTTTCACACTAAAATGGTGAGGTATGGAGATGTTCTTTGTTCCCTATTTTCAATATTGATGGTTTTGGCATGATATTTTACTCATAAGATCCCTTTTGTGGTGTGGTTATGGTTTTCCACAAGATGTTAGATGTTTCTATTCTTGTGGTATGTGATTCCATAATTAAATAGTATTTAATTAATTTATAATGTTTAATGATCTTCTTAAGTATGTTTTACGAATTTTTTTAATGGAGCGTTATATGTTTTAAAAGGGTTTTGACGTTCTTATGTGTTGAAAGATGATTTTGAAAATGAAATTGGTTAGGTTTCGTGTCTGCATTTTTTTATGATTTCTAAATGTGTTCCATGAATTATATTAATATGATTAATTATAGTTGGGTTCTTGACTATATAATAAATTATGTTGGGTTATATCATGATATTAGGAAATTATGTCTTCTCTACTATGTTATGGGAATAAAATTTTAATGCATACTCCACTATATTATGGTGAAAATGTAGTGATATCTGATATTCTATGTTATGAATTTCAATGATTATTTCTATGTTAAAATTTTATGTCACAATATTTAATTCCATCATTTTGATAAATGGATAATCATTATTATATTCTGTTTCCATAATCATGCATTATGGTATATGTTTGGTCATTTGAGATTACATTTACTTCAATCAGGGCATGTGATCAACTCTCATGAATCCATGTCATTTTTAATAAGTTATTTATTTCATCCTCATGTTTACTATATATATTTAATCTAACCATTAATGTTGTATTTATAGGTATTGGGTATCAAATATTATATATGAATTCTATAAAACTATGGAATTAATTGGTTATCCCACTATTTATAATTGAAACTATGTTAAATGGAAATTTTAATGTTATATTGACACCAATAATTTTCAATGTTATTCCATGATCTATTATGGGATATTTAATATACATGATTTAATTTATATTAGAAATTTCATGTTTCCTTTGACTTTGGAAAAACAAATACCTCACTCAAAAGCATTGTATTCATCTACCCTAGCCATTAATCCTTTCACCTAATGATTTCTAGAATGTTATTTATTATGGTTCCCCATGTATTTTCTAGAGTAGTGAGTCATGTTTAACTTATGAGTTTGTTTCCATTTCATATTCAGAAGTTCTATTCAGTTATTTTATGATTTATCATGCCCTTACCTTATAGATATCAATTTTATAGAATCAATATTTTTTTCAACTATTTTGTTGTAGTGTGACATACGAAAAAACAACAGGGATGGGATCCTTTGTATACTTTTATTTTATGGATGTTTTTAATTTTCATGCTTTAGTTTTATATTGGGTTGGTTCATTATTTACCCAATGTATTTATATAAGAAAAAATTCTTTAATATATTTATATTTTTTAACTAGTATATATGAATCTCTTTCCATATTTATTAATAGTTATGTGTTTTATTTTTTTAATAATGTGTAGGAACGTTGTGATATAAAAGGATAAAAGATGGATCACATTACCAAGGAACACACCTCAGTATACTATGATTTTGGTAGATTTTGTTGAATTTTAAATTTATAATCAATCCATTGAATGGATAATAAGATGCCAGGTCCAAATTTCAAATTTAGTAGATGGTAGAAGAGAATTTTTTTTGGAACATTTAATATTGGAGAAATTCCTTACTCAATATTTGTATTGGATTTTTCATGGAGAATCGAACGTCAAAAAAATCATCAGAACTGAGGTCAATCCACCGATAGAACTCCCTAATTCATCAAAAATTGAAAAAGAATGGATGAACCTTATAAATGATACATTTTTCATATCAAGACACCAACTTCCACATAAAAATAAATCAGAACAACTGAATGAGGGTACAAAAAATACAAACATGACAAGTGATGTTTTTGATACTGTAGGACAACCAGATCAAGATTGTAACATATCATTGGAACATCCTCTTGATTCTTTGGAGACTAATGTAAAATAAAACTTTACTTAGGAGTATACATTTCATAGTTTATTTGACGTTGGAAAAAAATAGTTCTATTGTGGATGTTGGAAATGATCCAAAAAATTGTTTATGCTGATGTTGTTCAATATAATATGCATATGTAATATCAAAAATAAGGAAATTCCAATGATATTGGAATTGATGCGTGATTATCTTCATAAATAAAACACTCCTGAGTATTTTTATGATATGAAAAAAGTTTTTAATATGTTGGGTCTGAATTATACAAAAATAAAAGCGTGTCGCAATTATATTATGATTTATTAGTGAGAGGATTCAAGTATAAATTATGGTAAAAAATGTTCTTCTTCTTGATGTAAGTCAATGGGTGATGTTGTAAGTATCGATAAACATACTACCATGTATAAAATAAAATAAGAACACCATTAATGTTTTTTAATTACTTTCTTTTAAAGCTTCGGTGGAAATGATTATTCTTGTCATCAAAAACTGCCGAACAGAGGACTTCCCATTCTTTAGATAATAAAAATGATAGGTTAGTGAGACATACATGATATTCAATATCATGGAAGACTATAGATTCATTATATCTAGATATCATAGAGTATCATTGGAATTTTCGATTGGGATTCGCTACCAATGGATTGAACCCAATTTGGACTTTGAGTACCAGTTATAGAATTTGTCCAGTTGTTTGGATCCCTTAAAATCTGCCTTTGTGGATGTGTATGCAACATAAATATTTTATCATTTTAATGATTATTTATGGAAAAAATTCCATGAGATTGTGGATAAATTTCAATGATACTTCATTGACCTTCCACAGATGTTTGAAAATCTACCTAATGGGGTACCCAAAGAGCATTAGAGAGTTTTTGTTGACAGACATCATAATGAGAAGAAGATGGAATTTAAATATATATTATTATATTAATATCATTTTAAATTTATAGACTTATATTAAGTGGAAATTACATTGAATATAATACTATTAAATTTTATTTTATTAATTTCATGATTTTTCAAGGAAGAACGCATCAAGTCAGTCTAAGAAAGTCGTCTCTCACACTGTATGGTTAAAGAGTTTTTCTAGAAGTCGATCATCACTGGTAATATTTTCATTATATTAATTATTTATAAGACAATATTATATTTTTAATATATTAAATTGTTGAGTTATATATTTTGAATGATGTCACAATGTTTAGGACATTAGGAATCCCGAAAATAAGTGTTGCTGAATGTTCGTAAAAAACATTATGGATGTTTTTTTAATTAGATTCCCAAATAATTTCGGGTATGAAATCATTATTCATAGTAATAAATTATTATCGGTTGTCACTCTGTTAATATATATTGCTTATAATATTATTCAAATATAATTTTTATATTCATATTAAAGAACTATAGGAAGCCAATCATGTGTAGTTCTATTCAGTCTCTCAAGATGACCCAATTGGTAAAGTTCATGGGAAAGAGAATCTTGGTCGAGTGCATGGGATGGGTTTAGGACCCCTACCATTTGAGGTCTATGGAAGGTCACCAAGGATTTCACCTACATATACTTCTTGTTGTAGTCAATCCATACCCAGATGTACTCAAATAGAGATTTCATCTCTACGTAACACAACTCAGTAACAAGGGACTCAGATATCTACTTTGCATAAATAGGTGATTTATTTATTTAAAAAGATTACCAGATCTATCCCTATTGGAATTTCATCAACTTGTGGTGAGATTGTAAAAAAAATCAAATAATTTTGTTTGCCATCATTTTTTGGTTTTATGTATAAATATAAAAATAAAACAATATTTAGTTTTCAATATAATGTTCTTACAGGTTGTAGAAGGAAGTAGAGATGGAGGTGGAGTGGGTGATGAGTTGTGCTCATCATCAGAAATTGATTAGTGGTAATGTTGATATGGTGGAAAAATATTGTAATAGTCAGTTTGTATATGTATCATGTGTGGCACATAGTTGTCACCTAACATTTTCATAACATATCATTTTCTTGATTTCTCAAGTTTCCTTTTATGTATTATAAACCTATCCTTCCAAAGAAACTATAAATTTATGATCCTAATGTTGTATTAGTGAATAATTATTTTTATAAATCATATATTGATCCAAAATGGATAGTTAATGGAGACTTCAATACTATACTAAGACTAGATGAAAAGATTTGACTACACTATTCTCAAGCTATTGTATATGATTTCACATGTTGCATAGATTAGTGTAACCTAACTGACGTAACTATTGTTAAAACTAAATTTAAACCAGTAAAGTTCACTATAAATGGTAGATATGAAAGTAAACATGATATATAATTATTTTAGATCAATTACATGTGTTACCCCAATTAAATATCTAGGTTTACTCTTCCAATATTCTTCTCAGATAAAATCCCTCTTTTTGTTGATCTTTGGGAGAGATTCAACATGTCAGCAGTAATGTTCAAATTTTTTGAAAATGATTGGATTAAGATTTATGATGGTAGTAATGTGGTCATCAATGGATAGAATATAATCATTCATGGTATCCCTCTACCTCTATATAAAACACATCAAGAACCTATCCCTTTACTATTCTTGATTCCTGAACAGGTGAAAAAGGTGTCAGGAAGAAATTATAAAATAATAGTTATTTCATTGATTTTTAGGATCTAATTATTTACATGGTAGATATTAGGAGGTGTGGTCATGGAAATAAGAACAATAACCAGGCCATTAAGGTGGATTTCAGTTAGCCATTAATTGATCAGATCCATGTGCTCCATTATATTCTGCACCACCTCATCATGGTGAATGTGAAAGCCTAACATGGAATAGACTATCTTGATGATATAAATCCCATACATATTGAGTTGTTTCTATATCCCACAAAGATTCATGAAAATTATATGTATGACCGTATTATCCAATGATTCGGGGAAAATGACATCGCTAATAATATCCACATGGCACAAAAACTTCTCTGAACCATTGAAAAATGTACTCATGGACTTCCAAATAAGGATATACTTCATCATACAATCACTTAACCAAGAGTTTCGTTCCTTGATAACATGTTACCCCCTTGGATACCTCTTGTTTAGTGTCATGAATTTCATATACAAATGATACATAATAACCCACTATGATGACTCTGTCTCCCTGATGAGATCAACCTACTTCTCCCTTGACTGTGTTTTTGTGGTGCCACTCCTTCATCATCCCCTGTAGTCTACCACATCAAAATATATCCTCATAAACATGTGCTCCCAATACTATGTCTACTCATGGATATTCATGTAGGATGATGTTGGTGGTGGGAGCTCTTGTCTACCTTTTTCCCATACTTATGCATGAATATGTTCTATATTATCCTTATAATAGAAGGTTGGAATTTTTCACACACACCACTATTCAGATTTTGAGTTAGTCACAAAATGCACTTGAACTAACATTTCAAACTGATGTGGGTTTTATAGATCACATCTCACCTAGAAATCATCCCTCACCAATATTAACCCACCTTATATGTCTATTCAGTACAATAGTTTCTCGATGGTCCCTATAACATCATCACCCACCATCCTTGTTGTGAGGGGGAATGGGTGGAACATGATTTGTTCACTTGAACTAAATAGAACTAAATATAAATATACGAAGTCAGAGGGCCTTCATACATGGATAAGAGTAATCAGTTGGTTGACCTAATATAGCACGTTGTATAGTTCCTCCAATATAGTAAATATATATTTATGTTCTACCCATATCAAACATCACAAACTTAATGATGGTCCTTGACCACAACCCGATGTGTGAATCCCTCATAGGAACAATCCAACTATAGATCAGTATAGAAATTAACCCCGTAATATTGAACATGGGAGAATAGACATTGTTTTATATCCCCACAATATCCATTATCTCTTTAGTAGAATATTTATGTTCTTATTCTCTTTCACCATTCAAAAACGCAGTGGAATGTGTTCTACCACCATAATTATTTGTCATCCTGCTCAATCAGTAAGTAGTTCAAATAATTCTTGACTAGTATTCCATTTACTCTTAGCTTATAGAATTGGCCCCCTTCAACAAACATTGATATGGCCCAAAAAGAGTTATAATTTTATCTTGGTCATCCCACAACTTTTATATAGGGAGGAACTCAACATAAATTACACCTTGTATCATGATCCCAAAACATTTGCTAATATCATATAGGAAGAAATGGTGTATGTTATGTCTTGATTAGTAAATGTCCCTGATGACTATATAATTGAAATTGCATGGTAACTCCCTCCAAGGAATGACCATATACTTTTAGAACTCTTACAGAGCAATATTTAGACCCAATATGGTATCCTATAATATCATATATCATCACCCTACCTTATTTTTTATCTATATTATGTGTTTCCAAACTGAATTAGTATGTGGATTTTAATGTTATTTTTCTTATGAAAAATATGGTTTCCTTGTATTATTTTGGTTGTATGATGTGTGTTCATGTGAAGTTCACATTTTTTTTTTAGGGAACATGTACTAGGGCAGCAGAATCATTTGTATTTTTTTATAAATCTATATTTAGTGGCGGTTTAAACCGCCCTTAAGTAAAATTACAATTTTTATCAGCGATTAAAACCTACAATACATACAATTATTTAGAATCTGTTATAACTTTTGAATGATAGTTTTCATTTTCCATTACCATTTTGTAGTGGTTAGTCGTGCCTTTGGTGGTGGTTTTTTCAAAAAACTATTTTTTCAGCAGTTTACATCACCAAAAAAACATTTTGTCTAGGAAAACTGACACAAAACCCACAAACAACTACTGTGAAATTATATCTCTATGATGGTAACCAAAAACTACCTCCAAATTGAAGATACTGTTGTGTATTCTATACAGACTCAAAATTTTGAAGCAGTTTTTTGGAAACTGCCATAGAATCTTATAGTGACAGTTCAAACTGCCACTATGCGGTGATTATCCTGTAGTGTTAACAAAAAAGAGCTTCTTATTAAATTTACCAAACTTTTATATTTTTTTGTTTTTTAGATGTATAAGATTTACCTTCAAATTTTTGTAAATAAATGTATAAACAAAATTAATTTTATTAAAATAGTGAAATATTGTAATGTCTTGGGGTGTTATGAAATCTGTAAGAACCTAGATCTTCTTTTTAGGAGTATTCTATTTTTTATATAGTTTTGGAGAAAAGGGGAGTTTCTATAAATTTTTGAAGTACACGTTGTGTACATTATGAGTACACGCCATGTACTTTATGAGTATACACGTGATCTTTATGAGTGCATGTTGTGTACTCGGTTACCACTGGTAGCCGTGTGCTGGCCATGTATCGGCCTTGAACATGGCCATGTGGGATGACCTATAGGCCGCCTAAAGTGGACTATATAAATGGAAAGTACACTCCATGTACTTTATAAGTACACGTCGTGTGTTTTTATTTTTTTTCATTAAACACAACGGGGTCATGTCTGACGGGAAAAACCATCTCCCGCTCAACCTAGATCATCAGAGTGCACTGAGCAGTCATGGATCATTAACGAGCCCCCATCTGAGCATCTATACTCCTAATCAAACACCAACCAATACTGGAAAAAATAACATATACCCACGGTTCATAATCATGGGTATATCCCCCAAAACCATGGGAATAGGCTATACCCACGATTTTGGGAACTGTGGGCTGGAAAGGCATCGTAATAGAGGTGCTGACCTATACCCACGTTTTACTAAACCGTGGGCATAGTAATTGAATAGTGTGGCATTCAGTTTTCAATGCTATTTTCATAGTTTTCAAAACGTAGGTAAAAATAATGTAAAATCAGGCTTCCGCGGATTTGAACCCGTGCCTCCTGCACCATGCAACCTCAGCCAACCAATCGAGATAATACCTCTACTACTGTATATATATATTTTTATTTTTATATATTAATATAAGTCCTATAATCTACAAAAAGGACTCACGTGGTTTCGAACCCACGACCAATGCGAACGGCGTAAATGGACTGCCCAACTAACCAAGGAATATTATTAGTTTTTATTTATACATCTCTATAATTATATTAATATTACTCATATATTTAAAAATAATGGAGCCGCCAGATTCAATCACTACACTACCTCATACAAACCAAATATCTTAACCAACTAGCCTAATGAATTTGTTTATCTTAATATTTCTATCTATCTAATTATATTATTCAATATCGTCTTCCCACTAATTTTTTTCCATCACGTGGATTTTTTTGTTCCTTCCATAATGCGGGAAATCTATACCCACAATTTTTCAAAACCGTGGGTATAGTCCTTTCAAAAAAATACTGTATATACCCACATTTTTTGAAAAACCAGGGGTATAGGTTTGCCGAACAACACCTTTACCCACAGATTTAGAAAAACCGTGGGTATAGGTATTCAAAAAAACCTATTACCATATTTTTTCCAAGAACCGTCGGTATAGGTCCCCATACTATACCTATATCAACGGGTTTGGGAATCCGTGGGCATAGGGGGAACTTATACCCACGGTTTTTCACAAAACTGTGGGTATATACCCATTTTCCAGTAGTGGAATGTTGTGTTGGAATCACATCGATGATTTATCCCTTCTCCTAGAGCACCATCCCTTGATTTCTCCACTTTCATGAGTTATCGTGGGTTGAATGTTTTAGACATTTTTATTGATCATTGACATTCTAAGGAAATTGAAGCTTCAAGGTTCACTTATATCGATCTCTAACGTCGAGGTAGGTGGTTTGTTCATTTATATTCAAGGTCATTGAGTATTATGTGCATAATTTCCCAATACCCATGGATGGGGTGTTGCACATTTACTGTTTTAGCCCTATTATTTTGTTGTTATGCTTATATGCTTGTGTAGATGATAATTGATTGTGAATAGGGTGAATTGATGTGCTTTGGCTGTGTTGTCCATGCATGTTTTTCCTTTTTTGACCTTTGAGTCCAGTTGACTATTAGGCTGCTATTTCCTTTCCCATGCATAGTATTGTAGGATTTTGTGACTATTTTTCTATTATGTTGTTATGCTGTAGAATGATATCCATGTAGTTCTTGAGTTTTACCTTTTCTGATATGTACTGCTACACTTTCATGACTTATACTGTGCCGTGAGAACCTAGTGTATAGACCATAGGGATAATGGAAGTTGAGGTATTATCTATGGTGTCTTTATAATTTTACGATGTGAGACCACATGGTGAATTGAAGTTGAGTGCTTCCTTAGAGTGTCTATAGTTCATCAATATAGGCCAAAGAGGTAATGTGATTTAAGTGCTTCCCTAGAGCGGCTTTAGTTACGATACAAGACTATAGGGGGAATTGACGATGAGTGCTTCCTCAGAGATTCTATGTTTAAACTGAATAAGTGGGGTTAGGATGAGTGTACGTCCCAAAAGGTTTCTTGTACCTATTAGGTAGGACCAGAGGGGTTAGAGTGAGTGTACTTCCCAGAGGGTTACCTGTTTTGATTATATGCTTGTTTAGTTGTTACATGATATTGAAACTGTAGTTTTTTTTTACTATTGAGTAATCTCATGTTTACTTTTTCCTGTACTTTTACCTATCATATAATCATTGACTATTAGGAATGAATCTCATGGGGGTTTTCTACTAGGATTAGTCTCACACCCTGTTTGGGCCATTCTTTCGACTCAAATAGATTATATTGTTGCAAGTATAGATAAGGGAAAGAAACCTTCTACTTCAGGTACATGACATGCGGTGGAGCTAGAGAGCACGAGACCATGATTAGGATTGTGATACTGTGGAGCCGATTAATGTTTTTCTTTTTTACTTGGTTTTGTAATGTATTTCATCATTTTTCATGGTTTTATTGTTTTCCAAGACATATGTATCATACATCATTTTAAATACATATGTTCTCCAGTTATTTCTATCAGTTTTCCGTTGTTTAATTTTGAATGGATTATTCCTGCTTCCACTATTTCTATTTCCTTTACATCTTTTGTGTTACTCTGCCATGGAGGGTATTGTTTCCCCACTATCACACCCAAGGCCATCGCTGCTAGTCGACAGCCTCTGGCATTCGGGGAAATGTGCTTGAGGCCTTATGACGAACCGGGTATGGGGCGCCTCTGGTGTCTTCATGAACCAGGACGTTACAAAGAGGTATAAGATATAGTTTGAGTTGGAAGTGGACGCTTATTTCAAGGAGAACCATATCTGGATTGTTAATCGAATTACGAAGGTTCTGCATGGATAGTCTGTTCCTTTGGTAAGGGTACTATGGAATCACGAGTGAGTACATGATGAGACATGGGAAAGGGAGGCCAGTGTATGATCGCAATGGTCGGAGATGTTCAGGGTTTATTCTTTTATGCCTCCATTATAGGAAAATTTGGGGACAAATTTCATTAAGGGGGAAGTTTGTAAGAACCCAAATCATTTTTGAGGTATGTTTGTTTGCTGGAGTTTTAGAGAAAAAAGGTGTTTCTGGAAATAATTGAAGTATATGTCGTGTACTTTATGAGTACAAACCATGTAGTCGGTTACTGCAGGTATCCGTGTGCTGGCCGTGTAGTGGACTTGAACATGGCCATGTGGGATGAGTGGGAGGTCACCTAAAGCATAGTACAAAAAAGGAGATCATAATCCATGTACTTCAAAATTACACAGCGTGTGTTTTGTTTTTTTCATTAAACGCATTGGGGTCACTTCTGAGGGACAGAACCGTCTCCTTCTCAACCTAGTTCATCTGAGAGCACTGAGCAGCTATAGATATTTGAAAATCCCCCTCCGGAGCGCCCATACTCCGAATCAAGCACTGACGGTTGTGTTGGAATCACATCGGTGAATTATCTCTTCCCTTAGAGCATGATACCTTGATTTCTCCTCTTTCGCGAGTTATCATGGGTTGAACATTTTAGACGGTTTTGTAGTTCTTTGACATTATGAGGAGATTTAATCTATGAGGTTCACTTATATCGATCACTTAACACCTAGGTAGGTTCTTTGAGCCTTTCTGTTTAGATTCCTTGAGTTTTATGTGCAAAATTTCCCAATACCCATGAATAGGGTATTGCATATTTACCGTTTTAGCCCTATTGTTTTCCCACTATGATTATATTCTTGAGTATATTATAATTGATTGTGAATAGAGTGAATTGATGTTCTTTGGTTGTGTTGTCCATGCATGATTTTCCTATTTTGACAATTTGGTCTAGTTGCCTGTTAGGTTGCTATTTACATTCCCATACCTAGTATTATAGGATGGTGTGACTTTTGTTCTGTTTTTCTATTATGTTGTGGAATTCTATCCAAGTAGTTCATGAGGTTTACCTTGGCCGATACGCACTGCTACACTTTCTCAACTTACACGAGGTATTCAGAACCTAGTGTATAGACCATAGGGAGAAGGGACATTGAGGTCTTCTCCAGAGTGTCTTTATAATTTTACGACGCAAGACCATAGGGGGAATAGACGTTGAGTGCTTCCTTAGAGTTTTTGTAGTTCCTTGACGTAGGACACAGAGGGAATGTGATGTATGTGCTTCCCTAGAGTGCTTTTAGATACGATACGAGACTATACGGGGAATTGATGGTGAGTGCTTTCTTAGAGAGTCTATGATTAAGCTGAACCAGAGGGGTTAGAGTGAGTGTACTACCCAGATGATTGCATGTACCCATTAGGTCGGACCACATGGGTTAGACTGAGTGTGCTTCCCATAGGGTTTCCTGTTGTGTTTATCTTCTTGTTTAGTTGTTTCTTGATATTGAAACTGTAGATTTTTTACTGTTGAGTATTCTCCTGTTTATTTTTTCCTATACATTTACCTTCCATATACTAATTGACTGTTAGGCACGGATCTCATGGTGGTTGCCTACTGGGATTAGTCTCACACCCTTTTGGTCCATGCTTGTTCACCCAAACAGATTATATTGTTGCATGTATAGACAAGGGAAAATCCCTTCAACTTCATGAACTTGACATGTGGTAGAGCAGGAGAGCACATGACCAAGAATAGGCTTGAGATGCTATGGAGATGATCACTATTTTTATTTTGTATTTGGTTTAGTATTGTATTTCAGTATTGTGCTTGGTATCCTTGTTTTCCTAGAAATATGTTTCATGCATCATTTTATATACATATGTGCTTCTGTTGTTTCTATCAATATTATATCATTTTCTTTTGTATGGATTTTTCCTGCTTCTGCTATTTCTATTTGTTTTACTTCCGCTATTTTACTCTACCAATGAGGGCATAGTTTCCCCACTATCACACCCAAGACCGTCGCTGCTAGTTGATATCCTCTTGCATTCAGAGAAATACACTTGAGGACATGTAACCAACCGCATACAGGGTGCCTCTAGGTGGTTTTTAGAATTGGGACATTACAAAATTTATATAATATAACCTAGGTAATACATAAGTTATAAGGAATAATATACTAATCCATATAAGGTAATAGACAAGATAAGGAAACATAACATTTCACTATAAGGTAATACATGATATCATAAAAGACAAGTATTTCTGATTAATCACATTGATTAATTACATATAGAAAATGGTATCATAATATAATAGAATCATATGAAATTTTTCTGCATTATATAACAAATAATAAACACGTGTCAAGGATAACATCCTAAAAAATATCACATGGGGGTGAATTCCGGTAATGGATTGGGTTCACTTCCTAATCCCATATATAATGTATTATTAAAAAACATTAAACTATATAATGGTGAACTATCTGTTATCACAATTAATAACATGTATATTAGTATGTGTAAAACAAAAAGAAAATCAGTAATAATTTATAAACCAAAAAATTTCAAAATAATAAAATTGTATCAATAATCTAACTTCAAGTCATATAAATGTTTATTTTATAAATATGACATGTTGAAAGTGAACTTATATAATGTATTACCCTATCAATGTAAGGGATTATAATATAGGTTTATATGTAAGAGACATATACACAAAATATCAAAACAATATGTAACATTAGATGTTCACATCATTGATGAAAACAACATTAAAATATAAACTGGATTATTTCGTAATAAAATTAATTCTTTACATTAAAATAAATTCATTGAATTAGATGAATTTCCATAATATTATATAAAACATATTATATAAAAATAACCATGGAAACATCGAATGGATACATCAATGAGTTGGTATTTCATGACAGTGAGAAATTTAGTTCCTTAATTATATGTTAAAAGAAAACATTCCCTTCATACTTTTATAAAAGTAATACCAATTTTACTTGTTTGGAAAGTAATAGAAAGATCATTTTTAAAAAAACCTCAAAAAAATAACCAAAATGTGAAATAAAATATTTTAAAAATAATTTGAGAATAATAAAATCATTCATTAAAATATTTTAATCAAAATATAGACAAAGAATAGAATGATTCTAGATCTAGTAGATGATATTTAATCTGTATTACATACAAACAACTTTCATGATGTTTCTTTATTTATTATTGTAGGAAATGAAAATAAAACATGTAACGAAATTTATATCCATTGTAGAATATAATATAAATGGATCATGAAAATAATCGTTTATGATTTCCCCTAAAATAAAATTTATCATAAACAAACACATAATATTAGGATAACACATCATAAATCTTGTATTGTTTTTGTAACTTTTGAGTAATATAATATTGGATTATGTAATAAAATTAGATTAAAATAAAATTCGGTATTTGGGATTCATAATATATTATAAAAATGTTGAATCATAGATATCATATTAATTTTATATATATAACATTAAAATATTCCTCAATGATGGAAAATTTAGTTGAAATACATTACAAATATCATATTATTAAGGTGAGAGTTATTATATGAAGTGATTATGTAAAAACCTTTTAAATCTATAAAAAAATTAAAAATTAAAAAAAATATGATATTTAATTTCACATGTAATCATGTTATAACATATTTAATGAAGTAGAAGCATAATACAAAGAATTGATATTGAGTTAATAATCATCTTACCTTAATACGGACCCTTCATGTGCATTATTTATATTACTGAAGAAAAAAATAGTATATTTTTTACATACTTAAGAACATTTTTAATTCATTTAATGCTTTTATTATATTTATTACCTTTTTTTATTTAATTACATAATCAATTATGGTTATATGAAATGTTTTGAGGAAATTTAGTTTATATGTCCCAGATGAAATCAACATGCTAACTACAACCAATGTTGTCATTCTTACATCATCTCCAAAATATAAATCATGAGAAAAAAACTATTTTTTTATATCAATTTAATTTT
Organism: Viscum album; assembly: GCA_963277665.1. Lineage (NCBI taxonomy): Eukaryota > Viridiplantae > Streptophyta > Magnoliopsida > Santalales > Viscaceae > Viscum > Viscum album. Next base: position 1,207,631,743 of record OY728141.1, read on the forward strand.
GAAACCAACCATAAAATATATTTTTGAAAAATGAACTTTGTTTCAATCATAGTGAATGAATGTTCTACATACACATGTGTAACGTTTACTTTTTTTAAAAAAATATTATGGAAACAAATTAAGTATTATATTAATATTATATAATTATCATTATATCATAATTACAATAGTGTTTCCATTAATATAATTATATTTATCATCCATGTGATGTGGTGATGATGAACGAATCACATCACTTCATAGAGGTGGTAGTGTAAATGTTAACATGAAGAACATTATCATTTATAAGTGAATTAAAAGGTACGAAATTAAATGGCATATTTTCTTTTTATAATGATAAATATGTCTTTAATGTAATATTTAGACATTAAATACATAATTACATCTATTCATAATAATTTATAAGGTAAAATTATTATATTTCATCCTGGGATGATAATCTTCCATATACTCGAAGGAAATTTTTGTTTCCCATTTGATTGAAGAAGATATTGATATAGATTATGATATTAACATTAAAATATCCCAGAATATGTTATATAAACATGTTATTAAAATGAAATATTTTAATTATATTTTATGGGGGTGTAGTAAGAATAAGAAATACACTTGACTAATAATCGTACCTCTTCTTTGAAATACCATTTAAGGTTTACACCAAATGTTTCTCTAGGTTGGTTTTTTTGTAAGGGCTCAACAACATGGTGAGATAAGTAAATAATTTATTTTCTCAAGTACTATTTTATCCAAATTTATCTTCATGTGTGGTGAATATGTAAAAGGGAGTGTGCTTTTATAAGTGACATAGGGAACCCATTACAAATTTTACTAAAAGAATTTATAATAATACACTCATTATTAAGAAAAAATACTGCACATTGAAATAGATTTGAATTAGGGATATCATGATATTATAAAATGGAAATAAAATGGTATTGAGATAATTTTAATTGGAAAACATACCCTTGTATTTTGGTTCGACCATTTTGAAAACACATTTTAACAATAACCATAGAAATTAATTTTAAAAATGTAACGGTAATAAATTTACTTATAAAATAAAAAATGGATCATAAATGGAAATTTGATAAAAACATAGACTATCTATCATACCTATTTTTAATATTCATTATTTTTATCATTTTTAAATAATTTAATAAAATATTATATAACATAAAATATAATTAATATCAGTTGGATACTACGCATTTTATTAGAAATTAAATACATGAAAATAATAATGAATTTATAATTTATTATATATAAAAATGAATAATAAATTATTATAAACTTTAATGTTAATTTTTGGCCCAAATTTATCCCAAATACATTTCATTAGTAATTTTAAAAATTATTTACCTTGAGTATTCTACTTTTTCGTAGATACTGTATTTGTGATTCAAAAGATTTTACGGATGCAATATAATTTGTAAAAATGAAAACCAAATTTCCATCATTAATATAATTTCATTTTTCTAAAAATAACCATTAATATTTTACCTCCACAAAAATATTTTCCAATGTAAACTAAAAAGAGATATTTAATGCACACAGAGTAATATTTTTTCATTTTCTTCACTAAAATTATTATAAAGGTTGATATGATAGAAATTTGTCCCATAAGTAATTTAATATAGAGATTAAGGTTCTTAGAGTTGAATTTAAACCATCCAACCAAAATTAAGAATAAAATTTTTTCCTTTATCACTTAGTTTTAAAATAGGTTATTCTGATTTACTTTTTTACTATTATGACATTTTTTAATGTTTATATTATTCATTATGACCAAAAATTTAAATGAAAATAATAATTAATATAAATTATTATAATTAAAAATATTTAATCCATTTTATCCGTAAAATATCATATAATAATAAGAAAGTAATTTATAAATGAACATGAAAATCATGTCGAAATACAGTTTTTCGAGAAATGAATTTTTCAAGTATTTGATTGTCATACATTTACTCTATGAATAGTTAAAATTTTAAAATTAATTTCAGTTAATACATATTTAATCTATAAATTTTATATAAATCATTCCAAATTATATTTTATTCTTTTTAATTAAAATGGATAAACTTTTGGCACTTAATAAACTTTTACAAAAAGGATTTTATGTCTCAAAATATACATTTACATAAATAATGAAAAAAATTTATTCAAAGAAATTTAATAGATTATTATAAAAAAAATCATATATAATTTTAATATAAAAAACAATCATACTTTTAAATTATATTATATAATGAATATAAGTGATAGTACATGAAAATTGGAAATTTTCACTATTCAGTGATAAATCAATCCTTTCAAAGAAATCTCGAATTTTTACCATAAGATAATTATGGTATTCTTATTTTAATAATTATATTGATTTTATTAAATAAAATTTATTAATTTTCTACAAATTATTTATAATAATTTATCATAAAAATTATTAGAAAATATTATTGAATAAAATATATTTTTGAATAATAAAATTAATTTACCCAAGTTGTGAGTGGTTATCTATTAAAAATTTATGCATGATTTTATATTGAATATGAATTTTTTATATATATAATAAATAATTTAATAATATTAATACACCACAATTTAAATTATAGGTTAAAATTTTCATATTTAAATAATAATCTTTTATGTTTTGTTTAGGCTTGATGTTCCGTGTTGTATATACTATTAATCAAAATTTACTCATTTTAGTATTTTTATTTATTCATTTAGATTTTATAATCATATTAAATAGGCATACATATAAATAATAAGTATTTTATCATTTTATCATATACCCAATTAAGCATATTTAACTTTATTTGATGTTTTCATAGATTAAAACACCTTTAAATGATCACTTGAATATTTCATGATGAAAATGTCCGTTTAATTGTGAAAACACTTTTTTAAATTTTAAATGAAAATAATAGGGAAAAGTTTCTTTAAAAATATCAATGGAATATTTTAAATGAATCATCAAGTAAAAAAACAGCCACGATAATGAAAAATATGTTTTTGTGTAAAATGTTTAAATAAAGATTTTTTTCACACCATTGGTAAAATATACCTCATTTAGTAAAAGATAAAAATATTCCAATAAATTTATTTCTAGAAAGTATAAAATATGTCAAAATTTAATTAATTAATCATTTATTAATGTTGAAAATATTTTTGAATACATGTTAATATAACTATGGACATTGAAGAAAAATATTCCCTCCTAAAAAGAGAAATAACGATGGTTTTCCTTAAAAATGATTTTTTTGGAATATCGAATATAACGAAAGAGGAAAATGAAATGAAAAATTATAATTAATTGGAATTACAAGATTTAAAAGAATATATGGTATTTTAGTGATATATAAGTTATTTTTCCCATCAAAAAATTAAGAAAAAACAATCCTAATAAAAAGCCAGATTATAAAATAAAACCCTTATCGCTTTTGAATCATCTGAATAATTACACTCATGAAATAAATATCATAAAATTAAACATTAAATACCATGAATATAAATATATTAATGATATTAAAAATAAAATGGGCGTTATGTACTTTTACTTAATGAAACAAGTTTTGAATATGAAATATTTATTATAGAATAAAAATTACGATGAAAATCCCTTACCTCACCTCTCACTTAATTCATAGGCACTCTAACCTATTGTAAAATAAATTTATTTTTTATATATATAAATCCTATGAACATATTAATAATTATAAATCCATACCATTTTTATATAAAAAATCTCATAAAATATGAATTAATAATATTTCATTATCATCATCATTTCGAGTGGTTATTTCGTTGTTCATTATGTATGATTTAGTTCACGAGTAATGGTATTTTAAAATTGACAAGGATTAAATTATCTAAAAACATAATAATGTAATATATTTAATATTATTACATATTATCACTAGTATTTAACATTAATTAATCATTCATGTCATAAACATCATAATATCAATCATGCTATTGGTAAAACTGGGGAAACAAGTTCATATTGTAAAGAACAAATGAGTAAGAACATTAAGAGTTATAATATTAATTTGACATTTACATATAGACATCATATTTATTATAAATAAAAAATTTATAAAATTTAAAAACCATCCTTAAACAGATGACATTGACAGTTAAATATATTACTCATGGAGATGATAGTTTGTACAACCACATGAATAGTAATTTCATTTTATAATGTGAATAGTGGAAAGAAATTAAGTTGTTTTTTATAATAATTGAATAATTAATATATATTTAATAACATATATATTTTATAAATACATCATTATTGGCATTATTATGAGTAAATCATTAAAAATATATCACTTTTATACAATGATTCTATAGTATAGACGTGCGCATGATAAATACTTTCATTTCTCTTTTGATGGAATCAATGTAGAATTTTTTCCCATAAAATTCATAAAACATATTATTAATTATAGGTATTTATGAAGTATATTTAAGTGAAGTATACTAATAAATTTACATTGACATATTTGCATAAGATGATTACCTCTACATTGATAGACCACCTTTTCCTTACACCATTAGACTTCTTAGGATAGTATTAGGGTAAGACAAAAATATCATAAATGAAGGGAATTATAAAATTATTTATTTTTAGTGAGGATATTATTATCTAAATGAATCAAATTAACTTAATAAAGGTGGTTAAATGGTCCCATTTTTTTGTGTGGGGAGAGACACACATAGATTTTATTGAAAATTTTAAATAATTTAAGGCCACCATCATTTGAAAATTGAAAAAATGGAAATGAATTAAAATTTATGATAAAAAAGTTCTAAATATATTTAACCAATAATATTTAAAAACGTTATTTTGATTTTTTCATTATTACTTTGTTTAACCCCCAAGAAATCCCATTTTAAGCTGCAACATAGTAACAAAAATTAAATCTATTCACTAAACATTATGATTAAAAAATAATGTGGAATAATTAAAAAAAATTAATTGATGATTCAAAATATTTTATCTATATTATAAAATTAAAATATTATTATGTGGTTTAAGTTAATATTAGACTAAAAACAAAAATTGTTATGAAATTTTTTTTGAAGAATAATAAATTTTTAAGCATAAATATGAACTTAATTTCATTAAATTATTTATAAAAGAATATTACATAAATGTTAAAATAATATATTTAATATATATTCCAATAATATTCCAAAACCATCAGTAAAAACTGATTAATTTAATTTTTTATGAGAAAAAGACATTTCAAACATAAAAATAGTTTTATGAAAAATAAATCATTTCACCTTAAAATGATCATATTTTTATTCATGACCATTAGATAACAAATTTATGAATAATTATTAATAAATTAACAAAATTTTTATAAAATAAAATTTTAATAGGGATAAATATTTGTTTATATAATAATTCATAAGACCTTGAAAATTTTATTTCTTCAGAAAAATAAGCCTTTTATTTGGGAAATGGGGTTTTTAATATTTAATGAAAACTTCATGGAAATTAACCAATTTGTTTTAATTAAGGAATATATATATATATATTAATATATTTAATTCAATACATACCCTCCAATCCAATGAATATGATTTGAAATTTATAGTGTATCATGGTACATTTAGACTTTTTGATTCTTGTAATGAATGTTATCAAATTTATAATATTTAATTTAATGGAATATATATAAAACCCTAGGATATTACACATTAAATCAAATGTAATATAGAATCATCATATAATACTTCAGATCCTTCAATAATTTAAATTTATAACACTCATATTTTTCTATATCTACTAATATTTTCTCTCTCCTCTGTTTATGGTAATGTAGAATGTAACCATTTTTTAGGAAAAGGATTCAAGGCCCTTTATCTTAATTGTAAAAACTATGAATTTATTATGAATTTTCATTTTCATGGTAATTAGTATAAATCATGTTAAATAATATATGAATGTATTCATTTTTAAAATATTTAATAAAGTAACTATCACATGAAATTGATTATCCCTATTTCATGTGATGACATTAAAAGGATGAAATGGGAGATTTTTGGCATGATTTAGTTGTTATTATTTCCTTTTTATTTTCAAAATAGTGAATAGAATAATGTCTTATTATTATTTTCCTTGATTTTAATTATTGATATAAATGATAATCATTATAAAATATAAATTTAGTATTATATTCTGAATAATGAAATAGAAATTATGGTAGTCGATGTGAATGGGTGATTAAAAGGAATAATATTTTCATAAATTTTCTACCTCTATGATAATTTGATCTCCTTGATTTAGTAATTTTTGTTTAATTTTTTAACATACAACGTGAAGCCCCGTGATTGGTATGATATGCTACTACTTATGTTCATGCTTTTCATTGATCTTAAATGAAGGGAATACCTCAAATAAGAGAATAATAAGTAAATCATTTGATTTAATAGATTGTTTTAATAATCAAAACATGAAAACTATTTGATGTTGTCCCAAAATAAATTAATCATTGAAAATTTTTTATAAATATTTATGTTAGTTGGTGCATTGGATAAAATATTTGATGTTGTTTCATATTCCTTGTATTATAGAATGTGGCATGAAAAAAATAATGGAATCTAGTAATTGAAGTTTTTTAATGTGGAAAGGGGTCAAATTGAATAGATCTGTGTAAGAATTTATCATGTGGAAATTAATATATAAATAGATTGATGATATAAACATGAGTGAAATGGTTGGGGGTAAATATGAGTGATGGATATTAATTGTATGTCTTTTAATATGGGAAATAAATGGATAATGCGTTGTCAGAGAATGGTTTCACAAGGACTGAAGAAAGGATGAATTTAGTTCTTGAAATTTTATTCTCACATTAATTAATCATCATTAAATATATGGGTTTTATGGAACATTGCTTAAAACATATTTAAAGAGAAAATTAAATCTCACATAAAAGTGATTACACCTAGTGGTTTATAGTGGTTTGGGGAATAAAAATACACTAGCCCACTTCTCTGACACTCAACTCCAAGAGAATAGTACTTTTCAATTGGCAAGTCCTTTTGCTCTAGACTTCGAGCCCTTTTCAAATGGTCATCACTACATAGTTCAATTCTTTAATAGTTGGTGCTATAGATATATACATTAACATGGCTCTAACAAGGATTTATAAATTTTTCCTACAAGGTTCTTTTTGCATGAACCTTCATAGTGAGAAATAGAATAAATTGATTATTTATCGGTAATGCTCACAATTTTAAGGCACAGCTGATAAAAAGTTGAAATATCCGGGATATATGATAAGAATAAAATTTATCTTCAAGAGTTTATTTTTAAATAACACTGAAGGATATCGAGAAATAATAACTATAGATCTTTAGGATTTTTCTTATTTTCCCATAAAACAAATCCATACAGAAGGATCTTCAAGGGTGTATTCATAAATGATAATACCAGATAATATATTTTTATTTATATTTTCTTTTACACTATTCATTCCACGCATTAAATGTATATAATAATTCTCTTTTAATTTCATTATAGAGGGTCCCTAAAATATACGATTAAAGTTTTAAATCATATTAATCCTTTTTTGGGAAATACCTCAGAAACAGTACTTCTATTAACATATATGTGTACTTGTTTCCCTTTTCATTGCATCCTATATAATATAAATTTTTTTCTCTAATGTGGTAATAAATCATTTAATGAATTCATTCTAACATTAATTCCCATTCAAATTACATTAATAGTGATAAATAAATTGTTGTCGAATGATATAGCTGATTATTAAACACCATATAGCAAAAGTCTATAGCTTTGAATTCTTGTAGATAAATAGATCCATGTATCCACAAATTGCATAACCTTTTTATCTAAATTGCAGTTTTGCATATTTCCAATTAATCTTTATATAATTAATTTTCATAGGACTTATTCACATAGTAGTTCTTCTTCATAGTGATTTTTTACTCATATATCCCAATTATAACATAGAGGAATTGAAATACAAAGAAATTTGGAACCACATAGAAATTTTCACCATGTTTCCAAGTCATATAGATAACTAATCTATGTAATTTATTCATAAGTCCATTTTATCTATGAATTTGATTTCTCATATAGATGATTCCTCAGAATATTTGCCTTCAACATTACTGATTTCATGGAGTAGCCATTTCATATAGATGTTTCCTTCTCTTAGGCGATTCACACAGTCGTTTTCACATAAGGATGTCTCTCTACATAGCCTGATTCCTTATATTTATTAATTCATATAATAGGGATAATTTCTAGAAGGCTTTTATAAATTTATGATTTTTGAAGAATAATATGGAATAATTGTATAACATTATAAGAACACGTAATTAAAACAATTGATAAAATATTAAGGGTATATGAGATCATCAAACCCCATGATATATATGATATGTTAGAACAAAATATTTACTCCAATAATATCCTTATTTTTATGTCCAAAAATAACATAAGATATTAAAATGACAATTTTAAAATGTTTTTAATGATATTATATGAAGGTATTATAATGAATAAATCTCCCCCATAATTTGTTACTTATTCTATTTGTATTACAATAAGAATTATCCTATTATTTTTTAAATTAAAAATATAGGGAATGAAGTTGGGAAATTTTAATTTATCAACGAGAGTAATGATCTAGGAAATAATAGTCTTAAAAATTAATTTGAAAATATAAAATGAATTGAATTAAATAATAAAAATATAAATATTGAATAAAATTAAATTAAAAATCACTATAAATAGTGTAATAAATTAATTAAGTGTAATTACATTAATTTTCAAGATATGTAAATAAAATTTCACTCAACACCTACACATGTTCATATGAAAAATTCTATTCAATAGTCATAATATTATGTATTAGGTCATACTAAAAAATATATTTTGGAAGATGTAATAAGAAAATATAAAATAGTCAAGAGGTGGTACATGGGTCCATTCTAGGTGGAATCATAGCTCCCCCAATTCCAGTGTCTCAATATAAATAGCCAACAATAAATCTGTATATTAGATCTTTAGTAGGAGTTATGGGGATTTTATCAGGAGTGTTTTAGTTTTAATAAAATCAAATGTTCTAGTAACATAAACATCCATTTTCATTGGAGGTACAGAGTGTAAATATTCTTTTTTGGACTCTACAAAAGAAAATGTAGATTCCACCTTGGATTTATATTTATTTTAAATTCTGTAAGGATTATATAGTGAATCAACTATCTATTTCCTACCTATGAAGGTTTTTTGAGTTTTTGGCCAATAATTTCTTCTTCCTCTCTGATAGGACAAATAATATACATAGAAGTCAACAGTCGTGATAAAATTTGATATCGAGAACATAAGGAAAATAGATGATTCTTTTCTATGAATTTTTTAAATAGTGAAAGCTTAAATATATAGAACTCCAATGAAATATTATTCCTAATAATAATTGATAATCTAGGGATCATTGTATAATGGTGATTTATGAGAACTAGATAAAGATGTTGGAAGGTATTAAAGTAGATTCATTAGAATCTATTGCATGTAATATTGCACACTAATCAGTATTTCATTTATATATTATATATTACACTCCATATTGACTATTTTCATTCAGAAATCTTGAGCTACCTCTTGAACAGAATTAGATAGAGGATGAGAAAATAGATCACTATTCGTTAAAAAAAGTGGGATAACGAAAAATGGAACAGCAACTGTATGGGTAGTTAGTTTCCAAAATGTGATAAATTATAGGGGATCGTAAACAACACACTATATCCCTATAGTAGCAACTGAAACTGCTGAAGATTCCCTATAATATGAGGAACCAAAGTCCTTTTCAATGTGAAACTTGTAAACTTCTTCATAGAAATTTCCATGCATTTCTATTATTTGATAATGATTTATAGTCACAAGACCAATAGACCAAGTGAACATTCAATGATTATTTTGAAATACTTCCATGGTATTTTTATACATTTCTCCAAAAAATTATTCAATATAACCTATTGTGCATTTCAAGGATGAGTGTATCCCAAAATCAGTATATATAAAAGCCACTCTAATTTCATGGAACTCACCATATAAGTTTTTAATAAATATTTTAGTTGGAATGGTGTAAACATATTAAACTATATAGATTAAATATGAGAAGGAATAGAACTCAACTGTATAAACATTTGAGCATCCCCATTCTAAAAATATGACTAAGGAAGATATAGAGGTAGAGGATTTGGTAGTTGGTTGGAAGATGAAAATGAATTCATATTGACTAACAACAACATGATTTAGTGTATGTAAGTATTTCCTTCATATTTGAACAAAAAACATTATTTTCATTATTTTTATCTTGAGATGTAATATAATGGACAATATAAATATTTAGGATAATTTCTTCATATATTCAAACTAAAACTCCTAGTTCATTAAACTATCACATAGTAGTAATCTAACTTTTCAATCATCTCATTTGGAAATTAAAATACTCATGGTATTTGGAACTATCTCAAGAAAAAAAATTGTATAGAAGAGATAGCCATATGATGCTAGATCAAGTATGAATGGGTTTCCATGATCCCAAATAATTTTTAAATATTATCTTTTGATACAGATGTTTCATTATGGATGTAGATATATTTAGTATAATATTTCAATTATTTCCTAAACACATTATGATATCCTCTATGGCATAAAACTAAGTTTATAGTGAATGGGAAAAGGATTTCATTTTAGAATTATAATATCTCATACTTATAGAAGGAAAATTATCATGTACAAGATGAGGAGGGTGTGACATAGTTGTTGTCTGAGAATGATGTATACTCTTCATAACAACATCTTCACCTCTTTATCAACTTGTAGATGACGCATGAAAAATAAAATCATTTATCTGATGATATAACTTTGCTTTAGGTATTCCTTAGGTAAATAAAATCTAGGCACAGTTTCTGATAGACTTTTGAGAGAAACTACGTCATTTGTTTTAGTAAATGGATCAACATGTTTACTGACTCCAGCAGCTTCAATAACTCCACCTATTTGGACCACAAAAATACCTATTATAGTAGGAATAACTTTATAAATGTGGGTTATGATCTTATGGCCACTATATTCAACACATACCTAGTTAGAACTGCGTAAGCAGGTGATGTATCCTTAGGAAATGATTATTTGGATGAATCACCAGATCCCCAATGTAACACCCGAGACTTTTATTGGAAATATTTTTTTTATGTTATATAAATCATCAAAGGAATCTTTTACTAAACACAACATTAGCTTGGATTTCTTTACACGCAATCACGACCTTCCTCGATAGCTTGCGTCGTACGCAATACTGGGTTTCACTAAACAACGATATGTTATTAAAATATTATTAAAACTAGCGGTTATGAATAGTAATAACCACTTTTTGAAATTTTATTGTTTTTATTTTTCAAAATGGACTTCATTTTTGGATTCGGAATGACGAAATTAGCCTAGGGTGAAATTTTGGTATTTTTCTGAAAACTATCAATTTTTGATAAATAGTGAAACCACTAAGTGGTAGTTAAAAAAACTGAATTTTTCATAAAACTTAATTTTACCGCTTCTGTGAGTGGAATTTTGAAAATCCGAGAGACACGGTTAATATAAAGGACTAAAATGCGGTTCAATGAGTTGAAAATAATTTTTTGGTGAATAGTAACTTTTTACTTTTTTTCCATTGTTAAAAGTAAATAGGGCAATTAAGGGTAAAAATGATATTATTATTACCCTAAAACATGTCCTAATTCTATTGGACAAGTGTAATTCGACCAAAAACAAACTTAGGAATAAAATATGACCATTTAGGCCCACTTGGATTAGATTAGGACATTTATTATTAATTTATTTAAAGAAGGGTTAAAATAGTTAAAATCAAAGTTTAATAAGTAAATAATTTTTAATACGGGGTTATACATAAGATAAATTCTACTATAAATATTCATTAGGAATATAAAAAATATTTCCTACATAATGGTATTTTATTTGTAATTTTTAGACATTAAATAATTTAATTTATTTATGACACAACGATGATGTAGTAATTATCTTATTAATGAAATATTGACATAATTGATGTTATAAAAACCTAAATAAATATAATTTGAGACTTTTTATGAATTCCACTAATTTTTTAGGTTAATATGACATGTTATTATTGATTTAATTAACTTTTTTTGAACTAATCATTCTGTTATTATTTTCACAAAAATCAATTACTAAATAGTGTCAAAATTGACATAAAATAGTTTTTAAAACAAATATTATGTTATTAATTGTTATTTTCTTCCTAAAAATATAAGGTTCGGCCAAATGACTTAGATAAGGTTATATATGTTAATAACAAACAACTTGGGGTTCGTTTGGCTGCTTATAGTATGTTTATTAACCTTATAGTATAAGAACACAAGAAGACACGATAAAAGTAAACTTATTTAACTTAATGTTAAATCTAAATGATAAGTTTAAAATAGGAACCTAAACTGGTCTAAATTCTATTGTATGATAGGATTTAGACCCATCCCCACCTTACCCTAGAAATAAATCAATTTGGAGCTATTTAAAACCGAACTTGACTTTATAATAAATATTTTTTTTTGTTATTACAAAGGTGCCCCTATCCTCCCTTATAAAAGGGAACCTCCTCCCCCTCTTCCTCACACCACTTTGAGCATTCAAGATCGGCCAAACACTGCCATTTTATCTTCTCCACTTTCCTAGAGACATCCTAGAGGTCCTGGTCTTCTTCAAAGACCAATTTTAGTGCCCTAAAAGAAGGTCTCAAAGAAGCACTTCAAAGAAGAGGTAATGTCTGTTACCGATTCTTTCATCTTTATTTCTTCTTCCACTTATTCTTATTTAGTTGTTTCATTATGAAGTAATAACATCAGTATCACTCATATACCGATATTTTATTATAAGTATGAAACAACCCTATTTCACCATCTATCCATCCTACGGAAAAAGAAATCACCGCGCGTGCGTACGTACGGAATACCGTCTCCACGCCGTGGTGTAATCTATTTTCCACCACCACCTTACATGGATGGGTATAATGATGTAAATAATGACTATATATGACTATTATAAAGTGATACTGATTCTGAAATAGTATACATACACTCCAATACAATTCCACGATCATAGGAACGATATCCTCACTCGTGCATACGTACGGAATACCGTCTCCATGATGTGATGCGACTCGTTCTACATGATCTTCATTTTATAATGATTATATAAATGAATTGAATTAATTAATATGATATATATTACACTAATACCATTTTGGAAATGAGGTATCTATATCCTAAAGATAAGAATAAGAATTTATTCTACAAAACACGCATAAGAACAAAAAGTTATAAACACCCGAATAACAAGTAGTAATGAAATATTACTACTAAGAAGCTAAGAATATGACCATATATGATATCATAAAAATAAGTATGATTCTGGAATAAGTCCATAACATTATTTAAATCATTATACAGGAGGTTCGGACACTTACAAAGCAAGTCGGACCTAAGGTAAGGGAAATATCACAATCTCATTTTTATCCGAGATTGTTTATACTTTGTATTTACTGGGGTCTATTTTATCATCCACATCCATGTTTCCCCAATATTTAATATTTATATCCTTCTACAATAGTTTATATCCAATTTTACCCTTCGGTGAGTTTATATTAAATGATATGAAAGGAATCTTTTGTCGTTTTTCGTACGAGGTACTCTTTGACTTTTCCGACAAAAGTAAGAGAAGAATGTTTTCTTTTAACTTATATGACATGAATGGATTTTTAAAACATTATTTCCAAGAATTTTCCCTTATAATTTTTCAAGTTTATTTTTTATCAACTTCTTTTAGTTTAGAATTTTATGACATGTTAAGAAAGAAAAAGTGTTTTTGAAGTAGAAAGGATATTTTCCTCAAGAATAGAGTTCAAGTGTTTTATCAAAATTATTTTCCATCTAAGATAATAAAGGACTCTGTTTTTATACCTATTATTACATTGATTTGATTATGTTTTGATGGAATTATTTTTTATGATTTCCTTTACTTTATATTAATTGTTTTATGATGTCACAATGTTTAAGAATCCCATTTTTATTACATGGGTTATGTTATGATGTGTGGTTTATGAATTTGTGGCACACATAAGAATGGTATCATTATGAGATGGGTGGGACCAATATCTCCCTCCAATGCATTGGGTAAAGATTTTATATCTCATGAGATAGACATGGCTGGAACGGTAGGTTATACCGGTTCAGTGAAACAGGACTGAAACGAGGGTGACTCAGTTCAGAAATGGACTTTGTCCACTAAGATAGTCTTGGCAATGTGTCTTGACTAATAAGATATGATTCTCTATGATTATGTGTTTATGCCAAAAAGTTTCATGTTTTAAGTAATAATTATTAGGATTTCATTTCACTACTATGATTTATCCCATGTTATGAAATTATGCTCTCTTTTGCAGGTTAAGATTTCCAAAAGTTGTGTTCTTATGAATATGATGTGATTGATATTTCTTTTGTTTACCCTTACTGAGCATTTGAGCTAACCCTTTCATATGTTTTCTTTCCCAAGGTCAGGAAGAAGGTTATTAAGTAAGATATTCCAAAAGGGACTATAGATATGATGAAATAAATGCGAGACAGTATATATGCTTTATGAACCAGTTGTTTATGTTTCCCAGTTTCTAAAGACACTATACCTATAAGGTCCTTTCGTGGTTTTGTTATATGTTGTAATAAGTATGCTTCAATTTTGAATTATTAACAATGTATGTAAAGTATGGGTCATTATAGTTGGTATCAGAGGAAAGGTATAGTCAACCTTTGGAAACTAGGATGTGAAAGCCTTAGTAAGAACCCTAAGGATAAGTCTAAGCATAGAACACAATCTTAGTGTTTTAGAAATGGCCATGAATAACCTAGGATAAGACCTTAAGTGTGAAATATTATTCTTGATTATGTGGTTTTCCTATTATAATTATTTTTTCTCACACTATTCTTCTTGGTTTTAGTCAATGGCTGGAACCCGAAGGAATCGTGTTAATGCGGAATGCGACGGTCAATGCAATGATTGTCCCCCTGAGCAACCAAACGTTATGGGAGATGGAATGCAAAATCTTGTATCCATGCTCGCACAACTTTCTCAAGCTATGAATCATACAGGACTTCCAAACGAGAAAATTAAGGAGCAACATTCTATTGAATCCTTCATGAGACAGCGTCCACCTTCTTTCAGCGGGTCTACTGATCCATTAGTTGATGAACAATGGATTAGTACTACTGAAAAGATATTTTCAGTTCTTCAATGTTCTGAACATGATAATGTCATCCTAGCAGTGTATCATTTGGAAGGAGATACTGATCAATGGTGGAATATTATTAAGAATACGAGGCAAAGGGATGAAATTGAGTCCATGGAATGGGACGAGTTCAAGAACTAATTTTTCAATAAGTACTTCCCTTGTATTCTCCGAACAAAGATGGAGAAAGAGTTTCTTGAACTGAAGCAAAAGGATGATGAATCTGTTGGTACCTATGAAGCAATTTTTACAAGACTTGCAAGGTACGCTTCTGGTATTATTATCCAACCTGAGAGTAAGATCGATCGATTGTTTAGTGGCTTAAAACCAAGTCTTAGAAGGGCGTTAGCCATAAGGGACTTCAATATCTACGAGGAAATCGTTCGATGTGCTCTCAAAGTCGAGATGGAGATTGAAGTAACCCATCAGTCATATGGGTTTGATAAGAAGAGAAAAATGGAATTCAAAGGAAAATATAAAGAGCACACTAAAAAGAAGATGAGCTTTCCCTTATGCTCAAAGTGTGGAAATAAACATGGAGGGAGTTGTCTTAAAGGGACAAGTAAATGTTTCAAATGTGGAAAGGAAGGTCATCGGGCATTTGAATGCCGCGATGATGGGAATAATATGTCTAATGATGCAAACAAAGGAAGGGATACACAGAATGAACCTACTACACTTCAATGTTTCAAGTGCAAGGAGATGGGGCATTATGCCAATCAATTCCCATATCCAAGGGTTGATGATGATGGTCGACGTCAACAAACTCTTAAGGCTAAAGACAAAGGAAAGTCACATGAAATTTCTATCAGTGATGTGGAGTACGATAACGATGTGGTGAAAGGTACACTTACCATCCACTCTAAAGTAGCAAATGTTTTATTTGATTCTGGATCCACCCACTATTTTATTTCTAAAGAAGTTTTCTAAGGGTATCACCGTATTACCTCAACAATTAGATGTTGAGTTATCTGTGACATCACCTAATGGCACAACAGTCGCATCAAAAGTTTATAATTCTTCTCCAATCGAAGTATGTGGGAAAGTGCTTCCTGCAAATCTTGTGATCCTTCCTATAGTGGAATTTGATGTGATTCTTGGCATGGATTGGCTTTCTTTATATGGAGCTCATATCAATTTCCAAAGAAGGGAAGTCACATTTCATATTCCAGATCGATCTATGATCATCTATCGATGCAAGGATGAACATAACCTTCCAGTGGAAATTTCTTCCATTTTATGGGTATTTATTCCACTAAATGAATGTTATTTATCTCAAATGGTTGGTGAGAAAATCACGATTAAGAATATGCCCATTGTACGAGAGTTTGATGATGTCTTTCCGGAGGAATTTCCGGGTCTTCCACCGAATCGTGAAGTTGAGTTTTCAATAGAACTTGTACCAGGTGCTTTTCCTACATCAAAGACACCTTATATAATGGCCCCAATTGAGTTGCAGGAATTGAAGAAGAAACTCGAAGATAATCTTGATAAGGGATTCATACGCCCTAGTGCATCACCTTGGGGAGCACCTGTTATATTTGTTAAGAAGAAAGATGGATCAATGAGACTCTGCATTGATTATCGAGAACATAACAAGATCACTATCAAGAACAAATATCCTCTCCCACGCATTGATGACTTATTTGAACAACTACGCGGAGATCAATACTTTTCCAAGATTGACCTTCGTTCAGGGTATCATAAATTAAGGGTTAAAAGGGAGGATATACCAAATACGGCTTTCTGTACAAGGTATAGACACTATGAATTTATAGTGATGCCATTTGGTCTTACTAATGCCCCTGTTATCTTCATGGATCTGATGAATAGAGTATTTAGAGACTATCTTGATCAATTTGTGTTAGTCTTTATAGACGATATTCTTGTCTATTCAAAGATCAAGGAAGAACATGAAGATCGCTTGAGAATTATATTGAAGACCCTGAGAAAGCATAAGAATTATGCCAAATTTACAAAGTGTGAATTTTGGCTTCAAAAAGTTGCATTTTTGGGTCACATAATCTCAATAGAGGGGATATCTGTGGATCCAGCAAAAACAGAGGTTATCGAAAGATGGTCGAGACCAACAATAGTAACCAAGATCCAAAGTTTTCTTGGTTTGGCTGGATATTATCGACGTTTTGTGAAAGATTTTTCATGATTATCTAATCTACTCACCAAGTTGACTCGGAAAGGAGTTAAGTTTTTTTGGACGGAGGAATGTGAAGAGAATTTCAAGGAGTTGAAAAGAAGGTTATCCAGTGCACCTGTGCTCACACTGCCTTGTAGTGGAGAAAGGTTTGTGATCTATAGTGATGTATCCAAGAAGAGATTGGGGTGTGTTCTTATGAAAAATGATATGGTGATAGCTTATGCCTCACGACAGTTGAAAATCCATGAGCAAAATTACCCAACACATGATTTGGTGTTAGCTGCGGTAATCTTTGAATTAAAGATTTGGAGGCATTATCTTTATGGAGAAAGGTGTGACATTTATACTGATCATAAAAGTTTAAAGTATATTTTCACACAAAAGGAGCTGAATATGCGCCAAAAAAGATGGTTGGAGCTGATTAAGTATTATGACTGCTCAATCCATTACCACCCTGGGAATGCAAACAAGGTGGCAGATGCATTAAGTCGACAAGACCATGCCATTTTATCCATGATGAGGATCACAAAAGATCCAATATTTATGGATTTACAAAGGATGGATCTTGGAATTATAATGGAAGGGGAAAAATCATATCTTTCTCAAATGAATGTTCAACCATCTATACATGTGAAGATTAAAGAGGCACAAAAAAAGATTTCGAGTTACAAAATTAGGTGAGAAATGTTCCTGAATTCAACCTTGATTGTGATGGGATAATAAAGTTCAGGAATCGGGTTTGTGTTCCTCCCATCCCTGAATTAAAGAAGGAGCTGCTGGATGAGGCTCATAGTTCTTCATTCTCTATTCATCCTGGAAGCACGAAGATGAATAGGGACCTGAAAGAGTACTTCTGGTGGGATGGCATGAAAAGAGATGTTGCTGAATATGTCTCTCGATGCTTGGTTTGTCAACAAGTTAAAGCTGAGAGACAGAAGTTTAAGGGGATGTTACAACCATTACCCATACCCGAATGGAAATGGGAAAACATCACTATGGACTTTGTCACAGGACTTCCTAAAAAATCCAAAGTCAATAATGCTATTTGGGTCATAGTTGATCGTCTTATAAAGTATGCACACTTCATTTCTATTAGAGAGGATTTCTCTCTGGATCAGCTTGCCAGGATATATGTAAAGGAAGTTGTAAGATTGCATGGAGTACCACTTTCTATTATATCTGATCGGGATCCGAGATTTACCTCAAAGTTATGGAGAAGTCTTCAGCATACTCTAGATACAGAGTTGAGTTTCAGCACTGCTTATCATCCTCAGACAGACGGTCAGTCTGAGAGAACAATTCAAACCCTAGAAGATATGTTGAGAGCTTTCTCTATGGATTTCAAAGGTGGTTGGGATCAACACCTACCTTTGGTGGAATTTTCTTATAATAATAGCTTTCACTCCATTATTCAGATGGCTCCTTATGAAGCTCTCTATGGAAAGAAATGCAGGACTCCAACTTACTGGGATGAAGTTGGGGAAAGAAAGCTATTAGGACCTGATCTCATTGATGAAATGGCAGAAAAGGTCAGATCTATTCAATAACACATAAGAGCAGCTCAGAGTCGACAGAAAAGTTATGCCGACAACCGAAGAAAAGACCTAGAGTTTGAAGTGGGTGATAAAGTGTTCTTACGAATATCTCCCTGGAAGAGGGTTATGAGATTTGGAAAGTAGGGGAAGTTGAGCCCTAGATATATTGGTCCTTCCGAAATACTGGATCGTGTTGGGAAGGTAGCTTACCGATTAACGCTTCCACCGAATCTCTCTCAAGTTCACGATGTGTTCCATGTATCTCTCCTGAGAAAGTACATACCTGATACTTCACATGTACTTAGCTCAGAATTTGTACCACTGGAGCAAGATCTTTCTTATGAAGAACAACCAATAGAGATTCTGGATCATAGCGAAAAAGTCCTACGAAACAAGACCACTCGATTGGTGAATGTTTTATGGAGGAACCACCAATTAGAATAAGCTACATGGGAGATTTAGGATATGATGAGGGAGAGGTATCCTCATCTGTTTGTTACAAAGTGACGAATTTCGAGGGCAAAATTCATTTTAAGGGGGGTAGAATGTAACACCCGTGACTTTTATTTGAAATATTTTGTTTTTATGTTATATAAATAATCAAAGGAATCTTTTACTACACACAACATTAGCTTGGATTTCTTTACACGCAATCACGACCTTCCTCGATAGCTTGCGTCGTACGCAATACTGAGTTTCACTAAACAACGATATGTTATTAAAATATTATTAAATCTAGCCATTATGAATAGTAATAACCACTTTTTGAAATTTTATAGTTTTTATTTTTCAAAATGGACTTCATTTTTGGATTTGGAATGTCGAAATTAGCCTAGGGTGAAATTTTGGTATTTTTCTGAAAACTTTCAATTTTTGATGAATAGTGAAACCAATAAGTGGTAGTTAAAAAAACTGAATTTTTCATAAAACTTAATTTTACCGCTTCTGTGAGTTGAATTTTGAAAATCCAAGAGACAAGGTTAATATCAAGGACTAAAATGTTGTTCAATGAGATGAAAATAATTTTTTTGGTGAATAGTAACTTTTTACTTTTTTTTACCACGGTTAAAAGTAAATAGGGTAATTAAGGGTAAAAATGATATTATTATTACACTAACACATGTCCTAATTCTATTGGACAAGTTTAATTCGACCAAAAACAAACATAGGAATAAAATATGACCATTTAGGCCCACATGGATTAGATTAGGACATTTATTATTATTTTATTTAAAGAAGGGTTAAAATAGTTAAAATCAAAGTTTAATAAGTAAATAATTTTTAATACGGGGTTATACATAAGATAAATTCTACTATAAATATTCATTAGAAATATAAAAAATATTTCCTACATAATGGTATTTTATTTGTAATTTTTAAAAATTAAATAATTTAATTTATTTATGACACAACGATGATGCAGTAATTATCTTATTAATGAAATATTGACATAATTGTTGTTATAAATACCCAAATAAATATAATTTGAGACTTTTTATGAATTCCACTAATTTTCTAGGTTAATATGACATGTTATTATTGATTTAATTAACTTTGTTCGAACTAATCATTCTGTTATGATTTTCACAAAAATCAATTACTAAATAGTGTCAAAATTGACATAAAATAGTTTTTAAAACAAATATTATATTAGTAATTGTTATTTTATTCCTAAAAATCTAAGGTTCGGACAAATGACTTATATAAGGATATATATATATTAATAATAAACAACTTGGGGTTCGTTTGGCTGCTTATAGTAAGTTTATTAAACTTATAGTGTAAGAAGACAAGAAGACACGGTAAAAGTAAACTTATTTAACTTAATGTTAAATCTAAATGATAATGTTAAAATAGGAACCTAAACTTGTCTAAATTCTATTGGTTTATAGTATTTCGACCCATCCCCACCTTAGCCTCGAAATAAATCAATTTGGAGCTATTTAAAACCGAACTTGACTTATTAATAATATAATATTTTTAGTTATTCCAAAGGTGCCCCTCTCCTCCCTTATAAAAGGGCACCTCCTCCCCCTCTTCCTCACACCACTTTGAGCCTCCACGCTCGGCCAAACCCTGACATTTTCTCCTCTAAACTTCCCTAGAGACATCCTAGAGGTCCTGGTCTTCTTCAAAGACCAATTTTAGTGCCCTAAATGAAGGTCTCAAAGAAGCACTTCAAATAAGAGGTAATGTCCATAACCGATTATTTCATCTTTACTTCTTCTTACACTTATTCTTCTTTAGTTGTTTCATTATGAAGTAATAACATCAGTATCACTCATATACTGATATGTTATTATAAGTATAAAACAACCTTATTTCACCATCTATCCATCCTACGGAAAAAGAAATCACCGCGCGTGCGTACGTACGGAATACCATCTCCATGCCGTGGTGTAATCTATTTTCCACCACCACCTTACTTGGATGGGTATAATGGTGTAAATAATGACTATATATGACTATTATAAAGTGATAATTATTCTGAAATAGTATACATACACTCCAATACAATTCCACGATCATAGGAACGATATCATCACTCGTGCGTACGTACGGAATACCATCTCCACGATGTGATGCGACTCGTTCTACATGATCTTCATTTTATAATGATTATTTAAATTAATTGAATGATTGAATATGATATATATTACACTAATACCATTCTGGAAATGAGGTATCTATAACCTAAAGAGAAGAATAATAATTTATTAGAAAAAACACGCATAAGAACAAAAAGTTATAAACACCCGAATAACAAGTAGCAATGAAATATTACTACTACGAAATTAAGAATATGACCATATATGATATCATAAAAATAAGTATGATTCTGTAATAAGTCAATAAAAATATTTAAATCATTATACTGGAGGTTCGGACACTTACAAAGCAAGTCGGACCTAAGGTAAGGGAAATATCACAATCTCATTTTTATCCGAGATTGTTTATACTTTGGTATTTACTGGGGTGTATTTTATCATCCACATCCATGTTTCCCCAATATGTAATATTTATATCCTTCTAAAATAGTTTATATAAAATTTTACCCTTCGGTGAGTTTTTAGTAAAAGATATGAAAGGAATCTTTTGTCGTTTTTCCTGCGAGGTACTTTTTGACTTTTCCGACAAAAGTACGAGAAGAATGTTTTCTTTTAACTTATACGACATGAATAGATTTTTAAAACATTATTTCCAAGAAGTTTCCCTTATAAGTTTTCAAGTTTATTTTTAATCAACTTCTTTTAGTTTAGAATTTTATGACATGTTAAGAAAGGAAAAGTGTTTTTGAAGTAGAAAAGATATTTTCCTCAAGAATGGAGTTCAAGTGTTTTATCAAAATTATTTTCCATCTAAGATAATAAAGGGTTCTGTTTTTATACCTATTATTACATTGATTTTATTATGTTTTTGATGGAATTATTTTTATTAATTCCTTTATCTTATATGAATTGTTTTATGATGTCACAATGTTTAAGAATCCCATTTTTATTACATGGGTTATGCTATGATGTATGGTTTATGAATTTTTGGCACACATAATGATGGTATAATTATGAGATGGGTGGGACCTATATCTCCCTCCAATGCATTGGGTAAAGATTTTATATCTCATGAGATAGACATGGCTGGAACGGTAGGTTGTACCAGTTTAGTGAAACAGGACTGAAACGAGGGTGACTCGGTTCAGAAATGGACTTTGTCCACTAAGATAGTCTTGGCAATGAGTCTGGACTAATAAGATATGATTCTCTATGATTATGTGTGTATGACACAAAGTTTCATGTTTTAAGTTATAATTATTGGGATTTCATTTCACTACTATGATTTATCCCATGTTATGAAATTATGCTCTCTTTTGCAGGTTAAGATTTCCAAAAGTTGTGTTCTTATGAATATGATGTGATTGATATTTCTATTGTTTACCCTTACTGAGCATTTGAGCTAACCCTTTCATATGTTTTCTTTCCCCAGGTTATGAAGAAGGTTATTAAGTAAGATATTCCAAAAGGGACTATAGATATGATGAAATAAATGGGAGACAGTGTAGACACTTTATGAACCAGTTGTTTATGTTTCCCAGTTTCTAAAGACACTATACTTATACGGTCCTTTCGTGGTATTGTTATATGTTGTAATAAGTATGCTTCAATTTTGAAGTATTAATAATTTATTTAAAGTATGGGTCGTTATACCCAACATCTAGAAAAATAGATCTCAACTACATTGATCATTTTCTAAAAAGTATCAAATAGTTTTCAAAAGAAAATCTAAAAAAGTATTACTCATATAGAATTTCAAAAACCCCTTCCTCAAAGAGAATTTTCCCTACTTCATTAAAATTATGGTGATAATCCAGATATATGGGTTATAACTTATCTTACATTTCCATTTCAATAGTGATTCATTAACCACATCATATACCATAAAAGACTCATATTCATATACTTATAGGATATTTAAGGTAGGAATATCTATAATCAAGACTTACTCAATCTATATTGCTCAGTATGAAATCCATGTATGGAAAAACATATAAATGACCATTTGTTCATTATCTAAATCATATAATATCATCTAATCAAAATAGGATGTTTCAAAGAGGAACATGAAAACATCATTTGATCCTTCGGAACTCATATAAACAAGAGTGTAGAAAAATTTATAATCCTCCTCATATGGACAATGACTGATTTCATGATACTATTCTGAAAAAACTAGCACAACATTCACATTGAAATTAAATTTAAAAATATCATCAATTTCACTGAAATATAACTCACAATTACTCATCAACACATATACATATTCATCAAATAAGAAACCATTATTCATTTAATGAAGTACAAATTCACAGCCCTTAATCAAATGTACCTTCTTCATTATCAACATTGTATTCTTCAACGAACCCATACTGTCGAATTCAATTTTCATGAGCCACATAAGGCACATCATATAACTTCGCATTAATTCTTTGTTGGAAGAACTAACGAATCCATCATCTCTAAAAAATTTCATTCCCATTGTATAATATTGATATAATGATGATATAAGATCAAGAGATATGAGGAGGTAAAATAGTAATGGTTAGACTTATGAGATAAGGGACATAAGAGAAGAATGAAGGGGTTGGGGGATGACTAAAATTTTGGTCACAAGCCAAATTCTCAAAAGGCTTGTGTACCTGATTTATAATGAAGGTTAATTCCTCCTTATAAAAATAAAATATAATCTAAAAGAATATATATTAATTTATAAAAAACACAACAAGGTCATTTTATATAATTAATTAGAATAGATTAAAGTATCTTCCATAAAGCATTGAAAAATAATTAATAATATAAAGTCAAAAATAGAGTTTAATAAAATAAGAAAAATTGAACTTATTTAAATGAAAATAATCCCAATTCACCCTTGAAAACCCCAAAATGATTGCACATAAAGGGGTTTTATAAAAATACCTCCTAATTTATTCTCATTACATATAAATTCAATTGTAATTTCTTCAAATTTTCATGATCTCTCAATAAATGGATTTGTATCTCTATATTCTTCGTTCAAGAATGAATTATTAGTTTCCTTTATTTGTTTCTAATAGTAGTGTTATTACAATTAAATGATAATTTATTATAATTAAAACAAACGTTTATTAAAGTGTTTTTCATTCAGAAAACATCTTCAAAATATCTACCAAAAACTATATATTATACTTCGATAGTAGATAATGAAACCAATAATTGTTTCGTGCTATTCTAGGATAATATGGATTTAAATTGAAAATGACTAGTTACTAAAGTACTCTTTCTATCTATTCAACAAAAAAAATCAGCATCCAAATTTGAAAAAAAATCACATTTTTTTATAAAATATATGGAAAAAAGAAATTGTTTCTTTTTAATATTTTGAAATTATATTTGCATAATTTAAATGATTTTGTTATGATTTTTTTCAAATCGATCACACAACCATAATATAAACCTAATGTCTGCCTACTATAATTAAAATACAATATACTCTCAATTATTACTTTATATACCCTATTTTTTAATGGTTTACCATATTCATCCAAGATAATATATACATTAGATCACATAATATTGGTATATAAATAACATCTTCATATTCCAAATAATTTTATAATTTAAATTGTGTATTTTATTAGATTTATAAAACATCCAAAAAATTTGTAATAAATTTTAAAACCTATAAAATAATTTCACTCACCCATCGTGATATTTTTAATATAGTTTTTCATGATTTTTTAAAATTTATTCCATAATTTTTTGAACCAAAATTCACCACATCAAAATATATCTAAAATAGAAAATATATCTAAAGTTTAAATTTATTTAAATTGAGTAGTATTTTCCTTTTTTAATGAAAATAATTTATAAAATAAAGGAATTTAAATTTTCAGTCTAAGGCCAAGGTGCTTATTTATGTCAATAATGAACATTGGTGTGTTTAAAAATGATTTCGAAGGTGATGATTTTTAAAATAGAAAGGTTATTCAAAAAATCAATCCCCATAATAAAACCATTAATGAAACAACATTTTACACACCAATTTCATAATTTTTAATTCATATGAGATGTGTAGTCTTAGGGAATCCTAATGGATTTTAATCTAGCTATAGGAGGAAATGAATCTTCTTAATGTATACCATATTCTTGGTTATTTAATTTAATAACTAGTATATCATTATTCATGATGATAACAACATAATCACCATATTTATTCATAAACACCGAATTTATTTCCTATGATATCATAGTCTAATGTTATATTATGTAATTCACATACCTTGTTCTTCTTCAGCTGCTTTAATTATTTATGAATTTATAAAATCCAGCTCTCATCATCTGAGTCCTCCTCTACTAACATAAGATTTAGTTAAGAGAGAAATGTAGCAAATTCAACAATATTTCATATACTCGTTTTAGTTCTAATGCCTTATTCCACGAATCTTGTTATAGTTATTGAGAGATGTATTATAATGGTTCTAGGTTGTCTAGGAAGAAAAATTTATATTTCACTAGTATCCATATTTTCATGATTTCATTCATGGAAATCATGTCTTATGTCATCATGGTTTTTATTTTCCATGATTGTTTCAGGTATCATTTTTATAAAATAATCAATTATATCCTCAACTTAAGTAATTTTTTGATCTAATTGATCACTTTTAACAAATTGTACATTAGTAGATTTTTTAACTATCATTGATATTTTTTTTTGAAAACTTTATATGCCTTCGATATAGTATACTACCATCATATTATTCCTTCATAATCTTTTGGATAAAATTTACAAGGATTATCCATGGTGTTTAAAATATAAACCTTACATCCATACACTTTTAAGTAATTAAATTTTTTATTTTTACTATTCCATATCTCATATAGTGTTTTGTTTGAAATTGGTATAATTATAAATATTTTTAAGACAAAATATGTTGTGTTTACTACATGATCCCAAAATTAAAAATGTTGATAACATTCACAAAAAATTGTTCTTCAAATTTCATTAAAATTAATATTCCTCCTTTCAAGAAGGTTATTATATTGAGGTGATTTGGGGGAAGAAAATGAATATTTGATAACATGTTCATAACAATATGAGATGAGCTCATGGTTTTCAAATTCCCCTCAATCGTCACATATTATAGAAATTTTTTTGGAATCATTCCCTATTTGAACTGTTTAAAAAACGTATAATTATATAACCAGCTTCATTCATAACAATAAATATCAAAACCCATGTAAATCAAGAAAAATATTCAATAAGAACACAAAAATATACTTTTCTCTTACGATTTTTGTTATAGATGGACAATAAAATTACATATTAATAATGTCTATGGGTTAATAATTATAAAACACACTAATTTATTTGAAATACGACTTGTTTTTATGCCCATTTAGCATGCATCAAATTGTTTTTTTATTAAATTTCACTTCTGATAAAAACATAATAAAATATATTTTAAAAAAAATTCTATTATATATTCATTACAATGTCCTTGTCTTTTATGACAAATTCATGATTCATTTTCTATTATTTAAATAGTTTATTTTATCCACTCAAGTAATTAAGATCTAGAATTTTTATATTCTCCATTCTAGGTTTCTTGAATTTAATAACATTATCTTTAAAAGAGAACACGTAATATTTGGATAATAAATTAAATAACATACATAATAATTTTATGAAAGTACCACCCCAAGGATCCATAGTACATTTCCCTTTGAAAAATATAGTGGCTTGCAATTTATGCAACATGGAGTTTTAACAAACCATGATCAATTCATACTAGCAATTATTAATATTAATACCTAATTTTTCAAATTTTATAAATATTACTTTCCAAAATGGACTTCAAATTTGAATTTGGAATATCAAAATTATCTTACAGTGAATTTTTGATATTTTTCTGAAAACATTCAATTTTTAATGAATAGTGAAAAATAGTATGTTATTGTTTAAACATGAATTTTTATTTAAGTAATTATTTATTTTATTTTAATTTATTTTAGGTGAATATAGATACATAATACCTATATATGTTCAAGGTAATTCATTAGATTCATTTTATAATAAGCTTAGATATATATATTTTTTAACTTTTTACCGTTTTTTACCCATCTTCAAGGAGCATTATGAAGATTGCATAAAAATTAATTTTACCACTTTTGTGAGTTGAATTTAAAAAAAATATGAGACATGGTTCACATCTATAAATAAAATGTGGTTGAATATGACGGAAATTATTTCTGGTGAATAGTATCTTTTGACATTTATTTACCTCGATTAAAAGTTTAAAGGGTAATTAAGAGTAAAAATGATATTATAATTACCCTAAAACACACCCAAAACCTAATTTATAAATTTAATTCAACCAAAAAATCATTAGGAATAAAATATTATCTTCTTTGGTCCACAGGGATTAGATTAGGATATTTATTATTATTTTATTCAAGGAAGAGTTAAAAGAGTTAAATTCAAAGTTTAATAACTAAACCATTTTTAATATAGGGTCACACAAAATATAAATTAGAATATAAATATTCAATAGAAATATAATATTATTTACAACATAATTGTATTTTATTTATGATTTTTAGACATTAACTAATTTTATTTATTTATTACACAAAGATGATGCAGTAATTACCTTAATAATGAAATATTAAAATAATTGATATTAGAAATACCCAAATAAATGTAAATTGAGACTTCTGATTAATTAAACTAATTTAATATTTTAATATGACATGTTCGGGTTAATTAAATAAATTATATTTGAAGTGATAAATTTTAAATGTCATTTAAAAAATTCAAATACTAAATAGTGTCAAAATTGTCAAAATTGAGTTTTTAAAACAAATACTATATTATTAATTGATATAATATTTCTAAAAATCTAATTCTCAAAAAAAGGACATAGATAATGTTATATTTAGTAATACTTAAATACTTGGGGTTCTCTTGGTATGTTATAGTATGTTATTAACAATATAATATTAAAATACAATGAGACATGGTAAATGTCAGACTATTTAACTAAGAGTTAAATCTAGAAGATAAGTTTAAAATGGTGAACTAAACCTATCTAAAAACTATTGGATATGTGTTTTTTGGCCATTCCCCACCTTATACTCTAAATAAATTATTTCGGATCCATTATAAACCGAAAATGAATTTATTATAAAATAATATTTCAAACTTTCCTAAAGTGACCCTCGCATCTCTTAAAAAAGGGTACTTCCCCTTCTCTTAATTTCAAACCTCCGAAGACATTTGGCTCAGAAAAACCCTACAAATATATCCTCTCAACTATGCTCCCTTTATCCTAGAGGACTTACATTGATCATAATTCTAACCTATAGATCCTTTTTGATCAACTGAAAAGGAAACACTCGAAGGGGAGGTAATAATTTCATCACACTCTTTCAAGTCCATTTCTTCTTCCACATCACCTTTAGTTATTGTTTCCATACCAAATAATAACTCTAGTAAATTCTACATACTATTATGTTATTATAAACCTGGCACTACCATATTAGTTATTCTATCCATCCTATAAATGAAAAAGTCACCATACGTGCGTACGTACGACTTACCGTCTCCACGTAGTGGTGTAGTTGGTTATTCAAACGCTTCAATATTAGGATGGGTATAATAATGATTATAAATAATTCATGTTAATCATTCTTTATATAGGATATACCATACAATTACATTTGATATCCCCATCAATATAGTGATATTGTCTCTCGTGTGTACATACATATTACCGTCTCCACGAATGCGATTAGATTCATTCCCCATCGTAATCATTCAAGAATAATTTTTATTTTATGATTCAAAATAATGTTAATGAAAATTATATAATTTTCTATATGAATCAAATACATCATATACCTACCAAACATGGTTTATGTAACCAACCATATAATGTAAAACGAACCAGTTAACACCTGAAACATTGATACTACTAATATATTATTAACAAAAAAGTATTAGAAGAAGATATATTATTTTATATTTATGTATATTATTCATGTATAATTTAATAACAATTATTTAACTATAATATAGGATTTTAATATACCATTGACTAAGTTAAAGTACTATGTAAGGGTTTATTCTACAATCTCTTTACTTATCCGAGGTTTTTAATACGTAAGTATCTACTGGGAACTCTTTATCATCCACATCCATGTTTTCTTTAAAATGTAAATGAAAACATTTGTACAATTTAATAGAAAGTGGGTTGAATTTATTTATAACAATAGTTTACCACATAAGTTTTTAAAGTATTCATTTAATCATTTTCCAAACAAAGTACTTTATGACCTTCTTAGCAAAATTATTGTAAAAATGTCTCCTTTTAACTTAAACGGTGTGTGCAGCTATTTTCTGTCATTATAACATCGTCGATGCTTCCAGTACATTCTTATAAAAAAAATTCAAAATATTTTTTTTCTTTTATAATTATTTTACTTTTAAATGATTTCAAAATATTAAGATATAATTCTCTAAAAAAATGTTTTGATTTCATCTATGTCAACATCCATTGATGGATTTTAAGCTTGTATGAAGTTGATTATTACGATACCAGTCTTCCATTTTGTATTGAAGGTTTTGTGATATGTTTGAATGTGGATGTACAATATTTACACCATTTATGGTTTATGGATAATTTATTGACATTTCGTATGCTAGTTTTAATAAGAATGTTTATGTTATGTTTAAACCTTTTAATATTGGGAATTCATTGGACTTAGTCAGTGGTGGGTGGAGCCCGCTATAGCTCTTTGATGCATCAGTAGGACTCATGAGACAAACTAGTGTCTTGGAACAAGGCTTTTACAAAATCTTATTTGTAGTATTGGCACAAGTCCTTGACTATGTGGTTATGAAGCCTAGAATTATGCATTATAACATTATGAAATTGGATATTATTATTAAATGTTATTATTTGACTAGTAGAATATCAATGTGAATAAGTAAATGGAAATATTTGATTTATATTTTGCATATTATGATTATGTTTTAGTTTATAAGTCATGTGTTTTAGTCTTATAAATTTCCATATATTTTTATTCTTTTTCTTGAATGTTTCTACTATATTGTTACCCTTACTGAGAATCTGAGCTCACCCCTTTCTATTTTTTATTTTTCCTAGGATGCGAAGAATTATATTATGATTGTCCTATAGGGATAGTATAAGGTATTAATGTGGTCAATATAGACTATATTTATTTTGATTTTAATTTTATAATTTAATGTAAAACTTATGAAAGTATCTATTACTTCCAAGGATACTATACTGATTAGTCATTCATGATTTTGATACCTTGGGATCCTGCCAATGTTATGTAATAATGCACCAGATTTGGGTAACTGGGGTTGGGGCATTACAGTTGGAATCATAGGAAGTTTAGTACAATCCTTGGAAACTAGATTTAGATAATCATTGATTAGAGCACATTACCCTAAGATAGTCTTTGAGGATTGGAATAAAAGAACTTCCTTGAATTTTTTTAAGGTAGATATTTTCTGTATTTTTTATAAAAATATACCTATATGGATATGAGTAGGTAGAGGCGGCTCTAGCACATATGTACCTTGGAGTAAAAACACCGACAAAAATGTTTCGAGCTTGACCCAGTGTATCATGGTACATGACAACGGGCCAGGCTGCATTCTTGGTTACAACAATCTTGAGGGATATGATTAAGATAATTCACAATTTCCTTACAAAACATTCTAAAGGATTTATGAGTATATAACTCCTTAAGGAATTTTTTTATGATTATGGATTATATCCATACATTTTTCAATTTATTTTATTTGATTTAGAATTTTGAAATTATGTATTCATAATCATAAATGAATCTAGTGTATGCTATTTTTTAAAAATAGAGCCTATTGAAAGGAATGGATAACGTTTAAATTCAGGTAATCAATGTAGGTATTGACCTACTACTCAAGATAATTATAGAGGATCTGGTGATGCAGCTAGTGCTGATCAGCTAATAACCATACTAGGAAAACTCACTCAGGTTATGAATAATAACCTTACCGGTATAGAGAACCCTGATCCACAATGCATAGGATCAACGTTAGAAAACTTCATGAGGAAATAACCACCATGATTTAATGGGACTAAAAATACATTACTAGATTAAAAATGGATAAGTTCCTCAGAGTGAATATTTTATTTTTTAGGGAGTAGCAAAATGGGAAAAAGTTTTCATGGAAGTTTAACGCATCACAAGAGATGCAGATCAATGGTGGTCATTAATCCAAAAAAAGGAAGATAAATAAGTATTGAACATGGAATGGAGGGTGTTTGAAGAGATTTTATTAGAAAAATACTTTCCTCGTGACCATCGTGAAGATATGGAAAGACAATTTCTGAGTCTGAGTCAAAAGGAGGATGAGAATGTTGCAAAGTATGATGATATCTTTACAAGGATAGAATGGAATAAAAAAGATTATACATGTAACCCAATAGGTAATATTGATTGATTCATTGACAGGTTAAACCCATTTCTCCATCTAGCATTAGTCTCAAAATCATTCTCACTGTATGAATATAATGTCTCTTGCACTATCAAGACAAAAAATTAATTCTATTAGTCTTATGAATTCAATGAAAAAAAAGAGACGAAGAGATCTTCTGATCACTGTGGAAGTGGAAATAAGGGGAAGAAGGTTAAAATTGAATATCCATACTATGGTAAATGTGGGAAAAACCCCCTGATACTTTCCTAATGGGAATGGGAATCTATTACAAGTATGGAGAAAAAGGACACCATAATTATGATTGTAAGGGAAATAAAGAGGCATACTATGTTGAATTCTACAATTTTAGAGAAAAGAGGAATTATGCAAAGGAATGTCTTATTTTCCAAGGTAACATACCTCTGAAAAGTCTATGGGAGCAAGGACAAGGTTATGCGATCACTACTGCTGATGTGGAAGCCCCAAAAGACATGGTGGTAGGTAATTTAAGGGTTTCCTCAAGTTTAGCCAATGATTTATTTCTTTCTGGATCAATGCATTGTTTGATATCTTCCCAGATTTCTATGAAAATTATTTATTTTCAATTTTACTAAACATGGGAGTTTTCATTAAAAAAATCCTTAAAAGAAGTATCATCGCAACAATGTTTTGGGAATTAGTTCCCATAGGGAATATAAATTTCCTTTATCTACTAATATAATCATCATACCCATGATTTAATTTTATATAATCCTTATAATGGATTGGATTTTATACCATGATGGGAAAATTTATTGTTAGAATAAAGAGGTTACAATTTTTGATGATGATAATCAGTGCCTAATCTTAAGGGTAGAAATGTCACCACCTAATTCTTATCAAGATCCACCCCAAGAACCTCTACTAAATTCAATTATTGGGGAGGAAGAGAATGAAATAATTATGGGTGAGTAAAAGAATGATTTAATAGTGTACATCCTTATTATGCAAGAATATGTTGGAGTGTTTCCAGAGGATTTACCTGGACATCCTCTAGAATGAGAAATTGAGTTTTCCAAAGATTAAATTTCTGGTTCAATGTCCATATTGATGTCCTCTTATAGAATGGACACTATAGAATTAGTGGAACTAAAGAAACAACTAGTGTAATTGAGTACTGAGGGATTTATTTTCCCTTGTGTTTCTCCATGGGGTGCCCCTAAACTTTTTGTTTGGAGAAAGATGGATCTATGAGGTTGTGCATTGACTACAAGAAGATCAATGCTATCAAAATAAATACCATATATCTCCTACCTTGCATTGATGATTAACTTGACAAACTTCATAGAGCTCAATATTTTTTAAAGACTGACCATTGATCTGGATATCATCAGTTGTGTTTGAAGAGGGAGTAAACTACAAATACATCATTTCGAACCAGGTATGGGCATTACGTGTTTACAGTAATGCCTTTGGGATTGACTAATTCACCATCTGCCTTCATGGATTTAATGAATAGAGATTTCAAGTTATATAATGATGAAATTGTTGAGGTATTTATTGATGATATCTTGTTATACTAAAAGAGCTACAAAGTTCATGAAAATGTTTTGCGCGCTATTCTAAAAACCCTCATAAGAAATGAATTGTATGGGATGTTTAGCAAGTGTGAATTCTTGCTTCAAAAGATTTATTTTATTGTCCATATTTTTTTCTACGGATGGAATATCTGATGTTCCTTCAATGAAAAAGGTAATAAAAGAATGGAAAGCACCGACGTGTATAACTATGGTACGCAGTTTTATTGGTTTAGTAGGTAATTATCGACGTTTCATCCAGAATTTTTCCCAATGGTCTAACCTAATAACCAAGCTCACACCTTGAGGGGATAAATTTTTTTGGACAAAAGAGTGTGAGAAATTTTTTGAAGAACTGAAGAGATGATTAGTCAATGATCCTATCTTGACACTACCATTAGATAACAATGGTATTGTTATTTATAGTGATTCTTCAAAGAAAGGACTTAGTTGTGTCCTTATGTATAATGATAGAGTTATTTTCTATGCATCCCGATAACTAAATAATCATGGCCAAAACTATCCTACTCATGATATTGAGTAAGAAACAATAATATTTTCTCTGGAAATATGGAGGCATATCTCTATGTAGAAAAATGTGAGATTTTTACTAATCACAATATTTGGAAGTATATTTTCTCACATAATGAACTCAACATTCAGAAAATATGATGGATTTAACTACTCAAGGATCAGGATTACCCTACACACTATGTAACTTCTCGGTTCCAGAATCCACCCAGAGGTGCCCTGTACCTAGTTGGTCCCATGTCCTCAAATGCATTTTTTCCCGAATGCCAAAGACTGTGGACTAGTAGAATGGGCCTTGTTTGAGATGGTGGGGAAACTATTCCCTCATTGGTACAGTACACAATGGAAGTAAAAAAATACATACAATATTAGAAGCAGTAAATATCCAACAATAGTAAAGAGTAGAAGACTAGAATAAAAAACAACTGAAGCACACACATATTTATAAAATGATGCATGATTAATATGTGTAGGAAAGTATCCAAACAAGTAACAATGTTTGAAATAAAAATACTACTAATCCAAATTACAAAATAAAAGATAAAAATCTCCTCATCATCGCAAACCTATGCTTGGTCCCATGCTCTCTAGCTCAGAAGAAAGTCAGGTTCCAGAAGTAGAAGGGAGCTTTCCCTTATCTATACCTACAACAATATAATCTGTTTGGGCCCAAAAACATGGCCCAAATAGGGTGTGACACTAAATCCCAGTAGGAAACCACCTGAAGATCTGTGCCTAATAGTTAGTGGATATATGGAAGGTAAAATAGAAAAAAAAACATCAAACAAGATAGTTCTCAGTAGTAAACAATCCACAGTTTCAATATTGAGAAACAGTGAAACAAATAGCTAAATCACATACAAGTAACCCTATGGGCAGTGCACTTAGTCTAACCCCTCTCGTTCAGTCATTATAATATATAAAGACTCTCTAAGTAAGGGCTCATAATAAATTCCCATTATAGTCCAAGGAAAATCAAGACTCTCTTAGGAAGATCACTCAGCAATTCCCCATATATTCTAAGGTAGTCAGGGACTCTCTGAGGAAGATTAGAAGTTCAATTTCCCTTATATCCCCAATGGTCTAGGAATCTCTAAGGAAGCTTACATGATCAATTCCAATTATAGCTCAGGTCATTCAATCAAAACACAGACTCTCTGTGGATGCTCACATGGTCAATCCCCTTATATTCTAAAGCAATCAAGGACTCCCTGATGATGTTCACTTAGTCAGTTCCCCTTATAGACCAAAGTAATCCTAGGATCTCTGAGGATTCTCACTCGGTCATTCCCTCCTATAGCCTAATGTTCTTTAAGAATCTCTGAGGAAGATCACTCGGTCCATTTCCCATTATATTCTAGTACACAAGGTTGTCACGGCCCTGTGTAGGTCAACGATCATAGTAGTGTGATATGGCCAAAGTAATCCAACAAATATACTTGGCTAATATTCAACATTAAATCAAGCATGTCAGAATACAAACTCTCCATCCTACAGCAATAGGCATGGAAAACAGGTAAGTCATCCAAAATGGCTAAACATGACCAAACGGTCATAAACAGAACATACAAGGGAAAAACATCCAAATCATATAAATAAACCCTATTTGTATCCAAATAATCTCTACACAAGCATAAAATTATGGAATGCAATCAATAGGGGTAAAATAGTAAACATGCAATACCTCGTAAAAGTGTATTGGGGGATTTTGCACATAATACTCAAATACTATAAACGGACAGGCACAAACCACCTACCTCAGCATTGGGAGATCGATATAGGTGGACCTCAAAGCATGAATCTATTTAGAATGTCAAAGATCTATAAAAATTTCTAAATTGTTCAACCCACGATATCTAATGAGAGAGGATAAATCAGAAGATGGTGCTCTAGGAGAAGAGAGAACTCACTTATGTGATTCCAATGCATCCAATGATGTTTGATTCAAAGGAAGGATGCACACTCGGAGGTTTTTAAAATATATGTGGTTGTACGAAGCTCATGGAAATGACGAATGATGAATGTGTATTTTTGTCGATTAGAAGTGACCCCGGTGCATTTAATGAAAAAAAAGAAATTACAAGACATGTACATTTTAAATACATGGAGTATACTCCCCTTTTTCGTACTCTGGTTTAAGTGCCTCTAAGTCATCCCACATTTTTTTGTGCAAGGATTCTACATGTCCATCACACAGCTACCTGCGGTAATCGAGTACACGATGTGTACTCATAAAGTACATGACATGCAAATCAATAATTTCCAGAAACATCTCTTTCTAAAAAACAACAGAAAAAAGAAAGAAAACATTATGAAAAGATGATATGGGTTCTTACAAACATTCCTCATTAATGAAATGTTTCATTGAATTTCCCTAGCAAGGCAGCGTAGAAAAAGAAAACCCAAACAGCTCCGGCCATTGAGATTGTTCATCTGCCTCCCTCTCCCAACGGTCATCCTATACTCACCTATGTGGTCATAGCACCTATACCAGAGGAGCATACCAGCAACATAGAACCGTCATACTATGATCAAAACTCTAGATAGGGTGATCATCAAAATATGTGTCCACATCCAACTCAAACTCCTCTAGTTGGAAAACATGAGACATTTCTGAAAAGTAACATCAGAGATGAGAAATGTGGAAAATGTCATGAAAAGCCTCATACCTCCAAGGTAACTGCAACAAATAGGCCACTGGCCCAACTCTTTCCAACTCCTCAAATAGCCCGACGTACCTTGGCGAAAGCTTACCCTCTCTCCTAACCCTCTTTTGTACCATCCTCGGTGTGACACTCAGGAAAACCTGATCCCCAACCTCAATCTCTAGAGGTATTCTACTCCAATCATCATAAGACTTATGTCGAGACTGTGCAGTATCCATCCTTTTCCAAATCAACTTTATCTGCTATGTGGTCTCCTGAACAAGATGATGTCCCAGCAAAGCTGCCTCTCCGGCCTCCGACCAATATAAGGGTCATCGACATGGCCTACTGTACAAAGCCAGATAATGTTCCATCTGAATATTTGCTTGAAAACTATTTTTGAAGGAAAACTCTACAAGAGGTATATTTTTCTCCCAATAACCTCTAAAATCTAGAATGCATTCTTGGAGCATGTCCTCAAGCACCGGAATCATGCGCTTGGACTGGCCATCTGTCTGGGGGTTGTAAGCAGTACTCAAAAGTACATGTATACCCAAAGCCTTCCAAAACCCCTGCCATACCTGAGAAGAAAAATGTGCATCCCTATCTAAAATAATGAAGTGTGGAACTCCATGCAGACATATAATATCTCGGATGTACAACAGTCCCATCCAATCAAGAATAAATTTTTTCTTTGATTGGTAAGAAGTGATCGACCATCATGAGCCTTTCAATGACATACCAAACTACGTAATTCCCTCGAGGAATCCTCATAAAACCGGTCACTAAGTCCATCATGACGTAATTCCATATACACTTGGGAATGGGTTACTACTGTAAAAGACCTGCTGGTCACTGAAGCTCTACCTTCACCCACTGACAAGTAGAACACCTCATGATTAAACTAGAAACATCCCTCTTCATACATGGCCACTAATACCGGCAGTGTAGATCACAATACATCATAGTGATTCCAGGATGAACTGCCCAAAATAAGGAATTAAAATAATGCATCATCTCATCATGTATGTTTGCTGGAAACCATACACGCCCTTGAAAACGCAATATTTCATCCTCACCTACGGTCCATCCAGGAATAGGTTCCTCTCCTAAAACATTCTCCCTTAATACTAGGCCTTCAGTATCTGATAGCTACCTACTTCAAACTTGATCAAGAAGAGTAGAGGTAACAGCTACAGAAGATACAAAAATATACCCCTATCTTTCGTGCACCACCAAATGCATCTCAGAGAAAAAATCCGTAAGCTTCCACTCACTGATGGCCTCCTAAACTGCCTATATCTATGTACTCTTGCTCAACGCATCAGCCACCGCATTGCCCTTACCAAGCGTATAGGCAAGCTCAAAGTAAAAGTGTTGTAGGTAATCAACCCACCTGCGCTGTCTCAAATTTAGATCAAGCTGAGTGAAGATGTACTTGATACATTTGTGGTAGGTGAATACCACAAAATTCTCTCCCAGAAGAAAATGTCTCAAAAAGAGGTGGGCATGAACAATGGATACCAACTCTAATTAGTGGGTCAGATAATTCCTCTAATGTGGCCTCAACTACCGGGTCCCATATGCAATGAATCCATCTCCTGGAATAAGCACAGATACCAGCATTATACCTGATGAATAATAGTAAACAGTATAGATCTTGGCCAGCTCTCTAAAGACTAGTATCGTTGCTGATGTCAACCTCCCTATTGGCTCCTGAAAGGCTGACTCACAAGAATCTAACCACGAGAACTTCGCACCCTTCTTAGTCAGACCTATCAGCGGTGCTTCTAAGCGTGAATAGTCCTCTATGAAATGACTGTAGTGTCCAA
Source organism: Viscum album (assembly GCA_963277665.1). NCBI lineage: Eukaryota > Viridiplantae > Streptophyta > Magnoliopsida > Santalales > Viscaceae > Viscum > Viscum album. The sequence continues at coordinate 1,207,670,382 of OY728141.1, forward strand.
CCATCCCCATTAAATTTCGTAACTCAAATACATTCTTCAGCTTCTCCCATGAAACTATTGCTCTCACTTTCTCTGGGTCTACTGATACTCTTGTCTCTGAGATAACATGACCAAATAAGTGAATCTGATCCATCCAAAAGTGGCATTTTGAGAGCATATCATTTAACTGAAGCTCTCTTAGTGTACTAAATTAGATATCATGATGCGTTTAATGGTCATGTTGACTGTGAGAGTACACCAAGATATTGTGCATGAAGACAACCACTATGTAATACAAGTATGGATGGAACAATCGGTTCATCAGTGCCATGAAAACTGTAGGCGCGTTTCTGAGGCCGAACAACATAACCAAATATTCATATATACCATAACTATTTCAGATGGCTATGAGAGTTGTATCATCTGTTCTAATGAGAAACTGATGATAACTAGACCTAAAGTCAATATTTGAGAACACTTGGGCTCTTCAAAACTAATCAAATAGACCATCAATCCTTTTCAAGGGATATCGGTTCTTGACCGTCAACTGGTTCAGCTTCTGATAATCCCCACAAAGCCTAAGGGTACTGTATGCCTTCTTCATAAACTGGAAAGAAGAACCCCAATGATAACTACTAGGTCGAATGAAACCCTTTTCCTGCAACTCCACGAACTATTTCATGAGATCCTGCAACTCTGGTGTTTCCATCCTATAGGGAGGAATGGAAACCAATGCTGTCCCTAGCACAAGATCAATAGAAATTTCTACCACACACTCTGGAGGAAAACCTGAAAATTCATATTCAAAGACAACTCTGAAACGATCCACCATTGAAGGAAAGTATAACTTAGAAGTCTCTTGATCATCTAGATAGAGACTAGAAATCTGGGATGTAACTCCTTCTAACCCATGATTCTCTAGACCTGCTCTGCTCTCCTGGACATCCCACTTGCCCTTATGAAGAAACGAAATGCCCTCTGTTGATGAGAAACTCACCCTATGGCAATAATTGTCGACGACTACCTGGAAGGTAACTAGCCAGACAATTTTGAGAATGAAATCATAGCATTTCATCTCTAGAACATAGAGTTCCCATATAAAGTGACACCCACCAACGTCTAGAGGGCACTCCTTGCACTGACATACACTAGCCATTCTAGTCCTCAATGGTGTGTCTAGAGTCAAGATATCAGTTGAATAAAAGATACATAGCTCAAGTCATTCCACAACAGCAATAGATATAATGTTATAAGAATCCCATGTATCGAAAAGAGATACAGATAAAACTCTTCTACAAGGATCGTACCTCAAACTGTGGAGGTTCCAGGATCCGTCTTCTACTAGGTCTACTCCACTACAAAAGTCTGGTCTATACCACGACCCTGTGACCCTGCTTGACCACTCTTAGCATATCCAACCCGTTGTTGATGAAGAACTGGTGACTGATTCACACGAACACGACCACCACCTCAGCCCAAACGGCTGGATGAACTCCAGTTCATAGACTGGGGAGAAAATGGTGGCACCGTTTCTGAACAAGGGGACATAGAAGAACCCTTGTCACCAGCTGCTGGTGGGAAGAACAGAAAAAAGAGCTGAATATATCCCATCTTACCACAAGATCGGCACTTCAAATGTTATCTCCGGAAACGTGGCCTTGTATGACCACTTCTCCCACACTAGTAGCACACAACCTGTCTGCTAGAAGATGCATCTCGCCTCATCTGATCTCATTGTACAGCCTCCCTGCGGTACTTCCTGCTATCTGCTGGAGGAGCACTAACATTGGATGCTAAACCACCCTGGCTCATAGCTCCAGAATCATTCATATTGTGCTCTGTGATCAGCGCCTGGTTGACAATAGAGGATATTGAAGTCAACCTGAAGATGTTCACTTGAGATCGGATGTCGTGCCTCACACCATCATGAATAATCCATGCAAGGAAAACACATCACCACCTGGAATATGCGTGAAATGTTGTAGCTCGATGAAACGAGAGGAGTACTCCATAACAGATAGAGTATCATGCTCCAGGCTCATGAACACTTGGGATCTATTGGACCTCAAGGTCTCCAGATAGAAGTAATCTTAGAAGATGCACCAAAACTATTACCAAGCCATATTCTGCTAGCGGCCTGCCTGTGAGATCACAACCCACCAGCTCTTTGCTGAGTCTCGTAGAATCTAGGTATAAAGCTTCACCCTTTTCCCTGGAGGTCTCTCCAGATGCTCAAAAATCGTCAGCATGGCTTCTAGCCATGAATCTACAGCCTGAGTTCCCCCATCCCCTAAGAAATAAGGAGGATAATGCTACTGGAAAACCCGCATCAAATCAGCCATCAACGGGGTAGGAGGCAAAGCTCCCTGAAAGGTATGCATCATCCTCAAAATTCCCTCTCTGAACTGTGCATCAACACCTATGTCGGGTATAATAGTTGGTGCCAATACTGGCACAACCAGAGGATCTACAAGTAGTCCCTCATCAGCCATGTCCGTTGTCTGATCACCGCCTGGAAACTAGCGTACAACCGGAGGACGTCTCGGTGGCATGACTCTATATGGTCAAGTGAACACCTTAGAATGAGATTATCAAAGACTTAATACTATAATCATAAGAAGGTAACATGAGAAAGAAAACATTCAAAGTTAACAAAACTTGACTACATGGTATGTACTTTTCCTACACGATGTGTTCCCTTAAGCCATTCACATGGGCGTGTACTCCTGCTGAAACTGGTCATGTGACATCCCAAACACACAGTGTGTTCTCTAAACACATGGAATGTACATGAATCCACTTCCCCTACTGAAGTCCTTCTACATAGTTAAGCCACACGACTCTCGTAAGATAAGACTACATGGCGTGTTCAAGATAGACAAAGTGTGTAGTAGACAAGCTTCACCTGGCCCATGATGCTTGTGACATGGCCTGACACACAGCTCACACTACACGTCATGTTCAAGGTGGAAATGGCATGTATATGAAAGGCTAGCACCAACCCGTGTTGTTGGTTACACAGCCAGCTACATGGTTGACTCTACATGGCGTGTTCCAGACAGACATGACATGTACGAGAAGGGATGACACTGACTCATGATGTTCGTGACACGGCCGGGTAACTAGGTCAGCCTACACGGTGTGTTTAGCTCGTACACGACGTGTTCCGATAAGAAATTCCCTATCCCGTGTCTCTGCCGACACGACCTATGAATTGGTTAGATACTACACAGTGTGTACATAAATTATACGGCGTGTACCTAAGAAAAAAATGTTTCTTCCCAAACAGAAAAACACATGGTGTTTAGTCAAAACTGCATGGCGTGTATTATGGGTTTTTCCGGACAGTAAGCCTTAGAATCTACTCTGAAACCTGGAAAAATAATGAAACAAACATTGATGGTGAAAAATTCTGATCTTTAATGGCCCATACTCCCCACAAATCAAATTTTGGATTCTTATAACTGTTATAACAAGGAAAATAGAGCAATTATCCAGCAAATTCTGGTCCATGAGGGACCATAACACCTCAAGAACCAATGTTTGGCATCCATTCAAGAAAATCTTTACAAAAAAACAATACCCTATCAAATAGAAGGTATTCTTATCAAGTAATCTATCACAGCAACATGAATATTCTACACAACGTCTATCAAAACAACATGAAATCGCTAATGCATCCTAGATGACAAGGAAAAATTCATGACATGTGATTTCTAGCAAGATCCTATATGATGCATGAGATGGAATACCCACATCTCATCAGGGTGTGATAAAAATAAAACCTTAATAATGTCAACAGTAATAAAAAAATCATGTTATTCACCTAATGGTGAAAATTAGATCAACCACAAACTTAAAAAACCAGAATAAATTACAATAAACGAGGTAGATTCGCTTTTCCCCATACACGGGTTACCTACTCCCGGGAATAGATTATTACCATGTACCTATTCCTTCTTATCCCAAGATAATGGATCCAAATATTAAATCAAGAGAAAATAACTCCTTTGATACCACTTTCTAACGTCCCGGTTCCAGAAGCCAACAAGTGGCGCCCTGTACCCGGTTGATCACATGGCCTCAAGTGCATTTCCCCTAACGCCAGAGGCTGCCGACTAGCAGCGAGGGCCTTGGGTGTGATAGTGGGGAATCTATGCCCTCATTGGAAGAGTACACAATGGAAGTAAACAAATACATTCAATAGTGGAATCAGTAAATATCCAACCATAGTAAATTGTGGAAGACTGGAATAATGAACAACTGGAGCACACACATATATATAAAATGATGCATGATACATTTGTGTAGGAAAGTAGGCAAAAAGGTCACAATGCTAGAAATAAAAATAGTACTAAGACAAATTACAAATGAAAAGATAAAATACTCTTCAGTATTGTTATCCTAAGCTTGGTCCCATGCTCTCCAGCTCCACATCAAGTCATGCACCTAAAGTACAAGGGCGGTTTCCCTTATCTATACCTACAACAATATAATATATTTGGGTTCAAAATAATTTCCCAAATAGGGTGTGGGACTATATCCCAGTAGGCATCCACTTGAAGATCTGTACCTAATAGTTAGTTAATATATGGTAGGTAAAAGAACAGAAAATAGGAAACATGAATGTGCTCAGTAGTAAAAAATCCACAATTTCAATATCGAGCAACAGTGAAACAAACAGCTAAACCTCATACAGTTAACCCTCTAAGAAGTTCACTTAGCCTAACCCCTCTAGTTCAGTCATAATAATATAAAAAGACACTCTGAGGAAGTGCTCAGATTCAATTCCCCTTATAGTCAAAGGTAAAGAAAGACTCTCTGACGAAGCTCACACTGTCAATTCCCTGTATAGTCTAAGTTAGTCAAGGAGTCTATGATGAAGTTTACACTGTTAATTCCCCTTATATCCCCAAGGTCTAGGAATCTCTGAGGAAGCTCACACAATCAATTCCCCTTATATCCCAGGTTGTTCAATTAAAACAGAAACTCTCTGATGATGCTCACGCGGTCAATCTGGTTATAGTCTAAAGCAATCAAGGACTCTCTAAGGAATCTCACTCGGTCAATTCCCCTTATAGCCCCAAGTGGTCCCTGGATCTCTATGGATTCTCACTCATTCCATCCCCCCTTATACCCTAAAGTGATCTAAGACTCTCTAAGGAAGCTCCCTCGGAAAATTCCCCTTATATTCTACTACACCAGGTTCTCACGGCCCTGTGTAGGTCAACAAGCATAGTAGTGCAATATTGCCAAAGTATCCTTACAAAAATACTTGGCTAATAGTCTGTAGAAAATCAAGCATGTCATAATAAAAACTCTCCATCCCACATAAAAAGTCATGGAAAATAGGCAAAGTAGCCAAACTGGATAAACAGGACCAAACGGTCATAAACAGAACATTCAAGGGAAAAAACATCCAAAGAATGGAAATCAACCCTATTCATATCCATATAACCTCTACACAAGAAAAAAATCACAACAAGAAATTAACATGGGTAAAATGGTAAACACACAATACCCCGTTCAAGGGTATTGGTGGAATTTTCCCATAATACTCAAAGACATTGAACGAAAAGGTACAAACCACCTATCTCAGCCTTAGAAGATCGATATATGTTAACCTTGAAGCTTGAATCTCTTTAGAAAGTTGATGATATACAAAAACATATAAAAATTTCAACCCACGATATCTCACGAGATAGGAGAAATCATAAGATGTTGCTCTAGGATTAGAGAGAACTCACTGATGTGAATCCAACGCAACAGACGGTTTTCAATTCGGAGGACGAATGCACGCTCGGAGGTTCGTCAAAGATTCGCGGTTGTACGGAGCTCATGGATGAGACAAATGAAGAAGGGGGTGTTTCTATCGATTAGACGCGACCCCGTTGTGTTTAATGAAAAACACGACATATAATTTTGAAGTACACGGTATGTAATCACCTTTTTTATACTTTACTTTAAGTGGATTCCATGTCTTCCCACATGACCATGTGCACGACCACTACATGGCCAGCACACAGCTACCCACTGTAACTGAGTACATGTCATGTACTAATAAAGTACATGACATGTACTTCAAAAATTTCTAGAAAATCATCTTTTCTCAAAAACTCCAGAAAAAAAGAAAAACATACCTGAAGAGAAGATCTGGGTTCCTAAATACTACCACCCGGGGAAAGAAAATAAGGTGGAAGATGATTTGAGTAGAAAGGATCACAGAGTTTTGAACAAGATGAGAGTTTAAAGGGATCCTATTTTCATGGATCTAGGAAACATGTTTATGATAATAACCATGGAACGTCAAACATCCATACTTTTTCAAATTGTTTCCAAACCATCATTACTAGAAAGGATAAAAAAATTTCAGAGTAATGATGACGATTTTAAAAAGAAGATTAAAGCTATAAATGATGGGAGATTGAGTGACATCATAAATGGAGAAGGAATTTTAAATTTGGTAAGAGAAATTGTGTTCGCAATATACTATATCTAAAAAGGGAATTGCTGGATGATGCTCATAGCACCAATTTCTCTATACACCAAAGGACCACCAAGATGTATTGTGATTTGAATGAACATTTTTAGTGGGACGAAATGAAGAGGGAGATTGCTGATTTTTTTTCAAGATATATGGTTTGTCAATAAGTGAAATTTGGAAGGTAAGATCATGTAGGAGTCATTCAACCTCTTCCATTACCTGAGTGTAAATGGGATAGTGTTATGATGGATTTTTTCATGGGTCAACCAATGACTCCTAGATGGAATGATGAAATATGGTTCATTGTTGATCATCTTAATAGGGAAGCACATTTTTATGCTATAAGAGAATATTTACCCCTAAATGTATGGAAATACTGTATATTAATGTTGTTTTATGACATCTTGGTGTACCCCTATTGATTTATTCTGATTGTGATACCCATTTACAATAGGATTTTTGAAATGTCTACAGAAGGCCTTGGATACTGAACTTCCTTTTTAGCACTGCCTACAACCCTCAAACTGATGGACAATCATAACAGACTATTCAAACCTTAGAAGACATGTTGAGATCTTGCTCACTTGACTTTCAAGGTGTGTGGGATCAATATTTACCTCTGGTAGAATTGTTTTATAATACTATCTTCCACTCAATTATTCAGATGGCATCGTCTGAAGCATTATATAGAAAGAGATTTCACACACCAACTAGTTGGGATGATGTTGGTGAATGAAAACTTGTCGGCCTAGAACTGGTTGAGGAATCAAAGAATAAGTGGAAGATTATTCAAACACACATCAAAGAAGCTCAATGTAGGCAAAAGATCTATGATTATAATATGAGGAATGTTTTGGAATTTCAAGTAGGAGATCATGTTTTCTTGATGTTATATCTATAGAAGGTGTTATACGTTTCTATAAGAAGGGAAAATTGAGTACCATGACCATCAAAATTTTCAAAATTCTATAGCAAATTGGAGTTGTGGCTTATCGTTTGTTAATGCCTCCAAGTCTCACCAATGTTCATGATGTGTTCCACGTATCACTGTTGAGAAAATATATGCCTGACCAAACGCATCTACTCCCCTATAAGGAAATTGAATTGGAACTTGATCTGTCTTATTTTGAAAAGAATTTAAATATTCTTGATACTAGAGAACAAGTGCTGAGAAACCGTACGACTCGTCTGGTAAGTGTTCTATGGAGAAACCATAAGATGGAAGAGGCAACATGGGAACCTAAGGGACTTATGATGAAGAACGGCCAAAATCCTTTTATGTAGTAATATTTTAGAAATTTTGAGGACGAAATTATTTTATGGAGGGGAGAATGTAACACCCCAAGCTTCCACGATACGTTTCCCTTTGAATAATTTTGTAGCTTGCGTTGTACACATCATGGAGATTTAACACTCCACGACCAATAAAACTAGCCATTATGAATAGTAATACCCACTTTTTGAAATTTAATAAATTTTAATTTTAAAAATGGACATCTTTTTTGGATTTCGAATATCAAAATTAGCCAAGGGTGAATTTTTGGTATATTTCTGAGAACTATCACTTTTTGATGAATAGTGAAAACAGTATGTTATTATTTAAAACCGACATTTTATTTAAGAAATTAGTTATTTAATTTTAATTTCCTTTATGTCAAAATAAATACATGATACCTATATATTTTCCATGTAATTCATTGGAGTTATTTTATAATATGTTTAGATATATAAAATGTTATTGAACTTTTTACCGTCTTTTACCCACCTTATAAGAGCATTTGAAAATATGCATAAAACATAATGTAACCACTTCTGTGAGTTGAATTTTAAAAATCCAAGTGACATGATTGACATCATTATGTAAAATGTGGTTCAATAAGATGAAAATAATTTTTAGTGAGTCGTATCTTTTGACTTTTATTTACCTCGATTAAAAGTAAATAGTTTAAATAAGGGTAAAAATGATATTATAATTACCCTAACAAATGTTCTAATACTATTGGATATGTGTAATTCGACCAAAAACAACCATAGGAATAAAAATGATACTTTTCTATCCACATGTATTAGATTATGACATTTATTATTATTTTATTTAAATAAGAGTTAAAAGGGTTAAATTCAATGTTTAATAACTAAACCATTTATAATATAGGTTTACATTCAATATAAGTTCCACTATACATAATTATTAGAAAGATAAATAAATTCCTACATAATGGTATTTTATTTATAATTTTTAGGCATTAAATAATTTAATTTATTTACAGAACAATGAGGATACGTTAATTATATTAATAATTAAATATTAAAATAATTTATATTATAAATATAAAATTACTGAAATTGAGACTACTTATGAATTCCACAAATTTTATAGGTTAATATGACATGTTTGGGTTGATTAAATACTATTTATTCTATGTGAAAAAGTTTTTATGGCTATCAAAATAATAAAACACTAAATAGTGTCAAAACTAACATAATTGAATTTTTTAAACAAATACTATATTATTAATTGATATAATATTCATAAAAAGATATGGATCAATAAAACGACTTACATAATATTATATATATTAATACTAAACCACTAGGGGTTCTCTTGTCTTGTTATTGTATGTTTATTAACCATATAGTGTTAAACTACAAAGAGACATGGTAAATGTCAAACTATTAACAAAGAGTTAATTCTACAATTTAAGGTTTATATGGTGACATAAACCTGTATAAAACCTATTTTTTGAGTTTTTTTCACCCATACCCACCTTATCCCTGATATAAATTATTTTGGAGAAGTTAGAAACCGAAAATGATTTATTATAAAATTATATTTGATGGTTTTCCTAAAGTGACCCTCAACTCTATTATAAAAGGGTACTTCCTCTTCTTTTAATTGAACACTGCCAAATCCATTTGAATTGTCCAGACTCGGAAAAAATATCCTCTAAACTATACATGCATCAAATTAGAGGCCTTACATTGATCATAAATTTAACCTATGGAGCCCTTTTGATCAGCTCAAAAGGAAACACCCGAAGTAGAGGAAATAATTTCACCACCCTCTTTAAATTTATTTTCTTCTTCCACTTCCACTTTCATTGTAGTTTCCATAAAAAAATAATAACTATATTAAATTCTAAATAATATGATGTTATTATAAATATGGTATAACTGTATTCATTTTTCTATCCATCTTATAAATGACAATGTTACCATACATGCGTACATATGACATACCGTCTACACGTTGCGGTGTCATCTGTTATTCGAACACTTTATTATTAGATGTGTATAAGAATGTGTATAACTAATGTAAATAATAAATATAACATGTTAATTTTTTTTATTTCTGATATACCATCCAATTACATAATATTTCACCATCAATATAATGATATTTTCGCTCATGCATACGTACAGATTACCATCTCCATGAACGCGATGAGATTCATTACCCATCGTAATCATTCAAGAATAATTTTCATTTTGTGATTATAAATTATGTTTATGAACATAATATCATTATTTATATGAATAAAGTAAATCATATCCATAAAAATCTTGGCTTACGTAACCAATCATATAAAAGAAAACAAATCAGTTAACACCCGAAATGGTGATACCACTAAAATATTATAATCAAATCAATGCTAGAAGTTAATATATGATATCATATTTATGCATAAGATTATTGAATAATTTAATAACAAAAATTTTACTATTATACAAGAGGTTAACATACCCTTTACTAATGAAAAGTACAAGGTAGCGGTTAATTCTACAATCTCTTTAGTTATCTGAGGTTGTTAATATGTAAGTAACTACTGGGACCTCTTTACCATCCACATCCATGCTTCTTTAAAAATGAACTTAAATTTTTTTTTACAATTTACTATACTATGGGTTAAATTTATTTATACCCTTATTTGACAATAAATGTTTTTAAATGAATCATTTTTTCATTTTTCAAACACGGTACTTTATGACCTTCTAGACAAAATTAAAATAAGAATGTATTTTTTTAACTTATATAACAGGTACTGCAATTTTCTACTGTTATAACATCACCGAAGCATCTCATAAAAGCTTATAAGAATATTTCCAAAATAATAGATTTATTTTATAATTATTTGAATTTTAAATGATTTCAAAATAGAAAGGGATATTTGTCTACTAAAAATTTTGATTGTATCTTTGACAACAAACATTGATGGATTTTAAGCTTCTTTGATGTTGATTATTTTGACACAAATATTCCATATTGGATTGATGGTTTTGTGATATGTTTGACTGTGGATGTGTTATTTTTACACCAATAATGGTTTACGGATAATGTATTGACATTTTTTATGCTAGTTTTAATATGAATGTTTATGTTATGTTTAATAATTTTTATATATTCAATGCATTGGACATAGTATCTGACGGGTGGAGCCCGGTATAGATCATTGATGAATCGGTATGTCTCATGAGACAGAATAGTGTCTTGGCACAATGCATTGACAAAATATTATTTGTAGTCTTGTTATAAGGCCTTGACTATGTGGTTATAAAGTCTGGAATTATGCATTGCAACATTATCAAATTGGCTATTGATATTACATGTGATTATTCGATAAGTAGAATATCTCGTGGAATATATAAATGGCATTATTTGATTTATATTTCCTATATTATGATGATTTTTATGTTTAAAAGGATTGTGTTTTAGTCTTATACATTGCCTTAAATATTTATGCTTATTCTATAATGTTTACTTTATATTGTTATCCTTACAGATCATCTGAGCTCCACCCTTTCTATGTTTTGTTTTTCCCAGGATGCGAATAAGTATATTAAGAATGACCTACAAAGATAGTCTAAGTGATGTATGTGTTCAATAAAGACAATGTTGTTGTTGTTTTTCATCTTATAATGTAATGTAATACTTATTAATGTACCTAGTACGTCCATGTCTACTAAACAGATCGGTCTTTTGGGATTTTGATCCCTTGTGCTCATTCCATTGTTAGGTAATAATTCAGAGACTCTGGGTTACAGGGGTGAGGTCGTTACAATGAAAATATTATCAGAGTGTACATTAATCGTTTCAAAAAAAGAACATAGTTTTTGTGGATAGAGAATGATTTTACAACTAATATAACTCTAATAATCTTTCCTTTATAATTTTCAGAAAAACTGACATAGACTCTAGATCTTTTTGATAATGAGTCAAAATTAAACAAATGCTTACTAATATTCACTGAGAGTCCACCTTATATGTACCATTTCTCACATATTTAATTATAATGTTTTCCATAAAAAATAAATCAGGAAAGTTTTCTGGTACCCACATTTTAATGGGTCAAGTATTGTAAGAAACTAATGATTTGGTTATTGATGTTCATTTTTGTTGTCTAGAAGATCCAACTCATACTTTTGTAATACTCCTTGGGAGAATAGAATTTCTGACCCAACAAAATTTGGGGTCACTTATAATATAATAATTATCATTTATCTTAATATATAAATAGTTAAAATAAGTAATTTTGGAGATATTTTGGTTTTTAGAAATATGAAAAAAAAAGTTTTTATAAAAATTTGTCTTCTCACCTTGGCATCCAACACAATTTTTTGAGCTCCATTATAACAAAGAATATGATTCAATGTATTTTCTTTATTTTTTAAAATAACTGAAGCATCATTAAAGGCATATAATTATTTTTTCATTCTTCTAATCAGGTTGGCATGTTCAAATCATGATGAAGAAACATTTTATAGAATGGTTTTCAAATATTAAATTTGTTTATACAAGTCATCATTTTCATTAACTACATTATTAAAGAATTTTATAGTGTTTTTTTAAATTTTTATCAATTCATATTAAGATTAAATCATGGGTAAACATGTATTTTAACCAATAGAAAAGAAATTTTCATTTTTAGATTCATATTCACACTCAAAAATTATAATAATAATGTACCTTGTCTGAGTTTTCCATATAGCACATATTAACATTTTGATTTGAATGTTCACCTTATGATTATAAATATTTGATATCTCAAGATTCATTTAAAGAAATCTATGATGTATTCACTGTCTTATTAGAATTATTCTTATAGAAAACCATTTCAAAATTGGGTTTCTTAGAATTTTTATTTCCTTGTAGTTATATAAAATTCTGTTTTATGTGTATGTGCATCTAGAATCAATAGAATAAAACCCCTTTGAGATTCTATCATGAACATTGATCATATTAAATGGTTTATTGAAATTTATTATATTGATATATATATTTTTTTAATTTTCTAAAAATGTGAAAATTCTCATTCTCTAATGTAGAACAATTATAGGTGTCTCCATCAGATGCCTCAAAAATTTGTATCTATATTCATTTCTTGTCATATTTTAATGTGGAAACATTTAGAGTAACACTCTTTATCCTAACCAGTATATGCTACCCAAATTCATCTTCAATCTCATACTCATGAATAATTATAGTTCTAATATGATTATTTATATTAATATTTTTTGACCTTTATTTATTTTCTAATAGAAGTCGAGGTTCCACAACATCATTATGGGATAATTTATATGATTTTAAATGTTTATCTGGATCAAAAATTGGTTTTTTTAAAGAACCAACAATATATAGAAAATCATTAATTCTTTCATTAAAATGATTGATTCTATAACCATTCATAATTATAAATGTATCGTAAAATATATTGGAATATAAAATCACACATGTTGTGTCTTCTGTCATAATAATCTTCTATAGAAGTTCATATTTCATAATCTTTATTTACATTGAAAAAATTGGTTGAACTCTTATGGATCTAGACCACATATTATTGAATTCATTGATTTAGAGTTATAATTGTATCAAGTTTCAATGTTATCATTCTATTATTTAGGTTATGTTACTGAAATTACATAAGTATTTATGGATGGAAGATAAAAATGAATACCAGGGTCCTTTAAATAGATTATCATTTATGCCCTCAAAAAACCATAATCATCTCTATTAATATAGGGATGTCATTCTATTTACCTACCTTCTCTATTTTCCATCATTGAATCCATTTCAAGATTCTCTTTGGACTTTATCCTTTGAATGTTGAGAAAATATATGTCACTACATCTGATACCAAATGTTTTCAAAGAAAAACCTTACTAAGAGTCAAATGTGGGGTGAATTTTGTTGTTGAAATTTTCATTATTTAAGAAACCACCGCATTTAAAGATATTATTACATTTGAACTTTTCAAAACACTATAATTTATTTAAATTAAAATCTCATAGGGATGAAATTATACACAATTATTTATAGATGTTTTGGGATTTAAAAATCCCTAGTTCACTCCACTAATGTTCAACTCAATGAGTTTGGTGATTTTCAGTTCACCAACATATTTATTGGGGATTAAATATCATTTTCCTAGGTAATGCATGAATGATTTCATGAAATTAATACATGATATAAAATTATGATTTTTAATTAAGTATCTAAAAGGGATTTAAAAATTTAATCCTACACAGTTATTTTACTAGGAACCTTCTCAGAAATAAAGATAATAAAAAAGTGTGTTTATAATTGAGTATCACGATTGTAAGACAAAACTGATCAAAAAGAATAATTATTTAGGAAGGATGAAAGTTAAAAAAAATATCCTTACAACAGACGTAGGATATAAAAAATGATGATCGTCACAACAAAATTATATATCATGAAATATCTTATTCTATTCTTGTAAAACATATTAGTGCACAAGGAGCTTTGAGAGTGAATTATTTGATGATAATATAAGAGATTATGTTATTATCAGTATTTTTATATATTCTCTTCATATGAAATATTAAATGACTCATATACATCAATTTTAATTTCAAAGATTCAGATCCTTAAAACATTGGATTAGAGATTTAAATCACACATTTCCTTTTCTAGGAAATACCTCAACAATGGTACGTCACATTAAATTATCCTTTTACTTGTTTAATTTACTATTATATTCCCCTTAATATAATAATTTTCTATATAATGTAAAATTCCATTATTTTCTGAATGCATGAAATTATTAATTATCACTAGAATTAAACAAATGAAAATAATTAGCAGGTTACAGAATGATATAGTTGAATGAAGATCATTATATAGGTAAAGTCAGCATATTTGAATTCATGTAGCTGAATAGATCCACATATCCATTCTTCATGAAAAAATTATATCCACATTGTCAATCATTACATATATAATTTATCTATATAGTCAAAAAGTATAGTCTTTCTTCATATAATGGATTTTTTTTATTTAGGATTTTTACTGACGTAACCAATTAGTACATTGTCAAATTGAATTACCTGGCCATTTAGAAACATTTTGTCACGACCCATCCCCCCAGACCTATGATGTGAGTACCAAAATCCCGCCATCCATAGGCCAAGGTCTGGAAACTAACACTGGATAGGCCTATCCCTAAACCGGGAAGGAATTGCCTCTAAACATGTAAATTCACCCAAACCAAACACACAACAAGATATTAGTACATGGTCAACCATAATGTAATCAGCGTGTGTATAGTATGAAAAGGGGGCACGAATACAATCCCAACTAGAAAGTACAAGTAAAAATGAAAAAGGATAGCTCGTGTGAACACCCTCTAAATACCCTACCATAATGGTAGGTACTACCCTCTAACGGTCATCCCTGTAGATCGCCTTGTCTAGTATCCACCACCGATCAGTCTCCAATCTGGTATCCTAGACCTCGATGAGTGATGTATGTTGTCTACACAAGACAAAACAAGGTGCGATCATAGACTGTGTAGGGGTGAGTATAACAATACTCAGTAGGGACCTCGAGTCCCTCGTAGGTATCCTAGAGTTCCAAAAATGAATAACCACAAAGCAGGAAGCAAAAATCATCAAAATACATAGGTATATGCCCACATATATACTAAAGTTATAAATAAATAAACACCTCACACATGAGGAATGAATACAACAAAGGTAGAACCATTAAGGTAGAAATACCACACAGGTAACCACACAGAAGAATAACATAAAGGTAAGGAATCAGCTCACAATCAGGTTTTAGTGAAGTATAGGAGTAAATATGATTAGTCGAGAAGATATATCATATTTTTATGTCCAGAGGGACTACATCAGACCATATAGAGTCTGACCAACACATGATCGATAGGTACTAACCCCTGTAATGACCCACACAAGATCTGATCCACCCAGGAACGATAGGTCACAAACCCCTGTAATGACCCACATTGGATCTAACCCACACATGATCAAAATGTGTTGACCCACACATGATCGCTGAGCCCTCACCGACATAGGATCTGACCCACATAGGATCGGTATGAGCTGACCCACAGAGGATCGTTGAGCGCTTACTGAAATAGGATTTGACCCATACAGGATCGGTGCTGACCCACATAGGATCGCTCTATACAAACCTCAGTGTGATCTGTCTCCAACCTCCACCTCACTGCCAACACTGAATTCCCACTAAAAGCACTTTTTGGAGAACCACTCCCCAAGGTAGTGGTTCTACATCATAATTAAAAAATATCCATGAATAATTATCCCAGTGTTCTGTCATGTCATATGGTACCCAACGCAACTGACGGTGCCTCAATCGGAAGACTGGACTGTAAGTTATTAGCGTTTCTGCTTCGAGGGTCCGATTGGATTTGGGTTCGATCCATCCTGGACATTCTATAACATTATCCAAAACTCACGTGGAGTATACAAAAAGGAACGCCTTGATCAAATGATTTCGGCATTGTAGATAGTTCGACAAACATATGAATGGTTCTCAAGATATGGCCACGAAGGCATATCTGGGTCAGGATGGTCTCGGATCTGGCCCGGATGGCTCAGGCCATGGAGGGCCTGGCCCACTGGGTCGCGGTCTGAACAAACCCATGATGGGGGCAGCCCAGTCTACTGGGTTCGGCCCACTGGGTAGTGCGGTCCACCCAAAATGGCGCCGAAGGGGAGTAGCCCGCTCCCCCCTTCCAATATGGACAGCAAGCGGCAACACCTTTAGGCCATTACATGTCACCCACGGGACTTGAGTGGGTCCTGACATTCGGCTATGGTTGGTCGGTGCTTTATCCAGTCCTCTTCCTAGTGGAATGGTCACGCGCCATATTTCTACTGTAGCCGGCCGAGTGTTGGCCACCCTCCGTCCTCCACCACGGTCTCTAGATACGGCGGCGCTGAAGTGCACCGCCATTTCACCTCATGGTCGGCTGGCCTGTCGGACACCTCCCAGCACCGTCATGGCCGATGGGTTGTAACCTGCTACTCAACCGACGGTGTTGACACGCAACTCCCTACCTCCATCAACGCCTGCTCGAACCACAGATGATTAGTTACCGGCCTCCCTCCTCTTCTCCAGGGCGCCGAAACTTCGTTCCAAGCCCGAATAACATGAAGACCACATATTCACAATCCTCGGTTTGAGGGATCTGCCTCCATATGTCATGTTCAACAAAATATGAGTTTCCAGTGTGCTTAATTATTTTTCATCAGATAACTTACAATGAACAAGTGAAGAATGAAAGAATAGGGGCATGGCATATGTGCGAAACGATGGCCATGCTTGTCTGTACATTGTCATTTGTGAAACGAGAATACGAATAATCAACAAAAAGATATAATCATTCTTCATATTAAGACCCCTACCTTGACATTTAGGAATATTTCATGAGGAAGGATATGATGTTGGTGACGTCAGTGTTCGTTGCTCCCGCACCATGCATACGATTCAGATCTGAGCTCATGTGTCGTCCTCATTATTTATCTAGGGATATTCTTCATTAGAATATAATCCATTAAAATCTCTCTCCAAGGCTCTTCTATTTTTCCAATGACTTTTTCCAACATCAATCAATGTGAGAAGCCAACAGAATAAATTATGTTATTTAAATGATTGAACTTTAATTAAGTTAATGTTGGAACATTATGTAGGGGGAATAAACCAAGAGTCACCTCCCATTAATAAATAGAGTTCAGGTGGTCCCCACCACAAAATTCAAAATGTGATGTTTCAATTTGAAAAATAAAATAATTAATTTTTATTTTATTCACTCTCACTAAAAGTTCAAAACTAATTTCCTCCCTTGACCCATTGTGGTCAATGTGAAGGTAACCTTAAGAGAATATCGGTGCTGTAAGTTCAACGGTGTCCTCAGATTTCATTTCTGAGCACCTGTTCAAATGTTACCAAACACCACTCTCCCTTTCACTATACGTACTCGAAAAAAAGTTCAAAAATCATTCCCGGCACCCCGGGCCTCAGAATCATACGTTGAAAATTTTCATGAACTTGTAATAATTTTTTATAATTAAAAAAATTACATGGAAAATTTTGGGTCTTTACATTCTCACCACCTCAGTGCCTTGCTTCCCCGAAAGCCACAACACAAAATAGGGAAACAAGTGGGGGTACTAAGAACGAATATGAGCCTCCCACTCCAATGTTCTCTCCTAGAGGTTCATGTGCTACCAATAAACACGCACCATAGGTATCGACCTCCCATGAAAGACCTTCTCCAGTCGATCCTCAATCTCCACTGGAACCTCTGAAAATGTCGCCCCATCATCGATGTCCAGCACTACCTAGTCAATGATGTGAGAAGGATCATGTATGTATCTCCACAGCTAGGATACATGGAAAACATTGTTCACCCTATGCATCTGATGGGGGAGGTCTAAGTGGTAATCCACCACACGAACACTACAGAGGACCTAAAGGGGTCTGATGAACCATAGAGATAACTTGCCACCCCTAGCCAAATCTCTTCAAACCTTGTCAAGGTGAGACTCATAGAATGACATGGTCACAATTGTTCAACTCAACAGGTCTCTATCTCCTGTCAGCATAGGACTTCTTCCTTCTATGTGTAGTCCTCATCAACTCTTGGATGATCTGTACCTTCTTTGTGGTAACCCGTGCCATATCTAGTCCCATGAGGGCAGACTCCCCTGGGTTAGTCCTGCACATTAGTGATCTACAAGGTCAACCATTCAACGCCTCAAATGGCGCAATTTCGATAGTGGAATTATATCTATTGTTTCTCGTGAACTCCACCAAAGGCAAGTGATCCTCCCATCTATGACTGAAATCTAAGACGCAACCACGCAGTATGTCCTCAAAGGTCTGAATGGTCTACTCTGTCTGACCATCCGTCTGAGGATGGAAGGTGGTGCTCAACTGATATTTTGTCCAAAATGCCTCCTGAAACCCCTTACATAGCCAGTAAGTGAAACATGAATCGCCATCGGAGAAAATTATAGATGGAACTCCATGATGTCATTCAATCTCTTATTTGTAGAGGCACCCCACACTATCTACTGTTCCCTACTCTCTAATAGGTAGTAAGTGGGCGGCCATGGTTAGTCGGTCAATAATCACAAAGATAGAATCATTACCCCTAGTCTTGTGTGGATGTCCATTCATGAAGTTCATGGAAATTACATACCACATTCACTCTGGCACATCTAGTGGATGAACCAAGCCTGCTAAAACCGGGTGATATGCCTTCACTTTCTGACAAGTGAGGCACCCTAAGACAAACTCTACCACTTCTTTCTTCATTTCCAGCCACCAATTCTCTCGCTGAATGTTCTCGTACATCTTCTCCACTTATGGACTGCTAGAGGGGATGTATGGAACTCCCTCAACACTTATTCCCAATGTTCCACTGGTACCATAGTATGCTATATGAACAGAATGACGTGCTCCCCACCTTCAAAAAATCCATTAGGTTCTTGTCCTGTGGATATATGATCATGTTTTGCCTCGTAGTCATTATCCCCAAGCTGCACCTCCGAAAATCAATGAAGGAGTTGGGGAGTAATTGTCAGAGATTAAAGATAAACTGGTTTATCTCGATCAAGGTAGGATATATGCAAAGCAACTTGCTACTCCATTTCCTTAGTTAGGAACTGTATACTAGATCTTCTATTGAGTGCATCTACTACTACAGTCCCCTTCCCAGGAGTATAAACTATCTTGAAGTCATAGTCCTAGAATAACTCATGCCAACACTGCTGTCTTGGGTTCAGATCCTTTTGAGAGAAGATATACTTGAGACTCTTGTGATTAGAGTAGATTGTAAACATTCTTCCATCAAGTAATGTCCCCACATCTTTAAGGACTATAATACCGATGCTAACACCTGGTCATGGGTATCATAGTTCTTCTCATTCTCTCTCAGTTTTTGAGAACCATATGCGATCACTACTCACTCCTACATTAAGAAACATTCATTCCCGGTCCCTAATGCATCGTAGTAGACTACATACCCAATGAGTTCCTCAGGTAGCCTCTAGATAGGGTCACTCATCAGTCTCTACCTCAGGTCCTTGAAACCCTACTAGAATCTCTTTGATTAAATGAACTGTTTCCCCTTCATCGTCAATGCTGATTAGTGTGCCACAACTCTGGAAAAGTAAGCCACAATCCTCCGGTAGAAACTGACCAAACCCAAGAAACATCACACCTCCATCACACTCCTGGTTGGAACCCAATCAATCACAACCTTGATCTTCTAGATCCACCACAACTCTAGATTATGAGAAGAAGTGTCTCAGAAAGTGAACCTATTTGATCCAAAACTAGAACTTTGAGAGCTTTCCATAAAGATGGTGCTCTCAGAGTGCATCCAAAACTATCTGTAGATGGTAAGTATGTTGCTCCTCTTTCGTTGAGTATATCAGGATGTCATCGATGAAGACAACCACAATGTGATCGAAAAATGGTGGGACGATTCTGTTAATGAGTTCCCTGAACACTATTGGGGCATTGGTCACACTTAATGGCCTAAACAAGAACTCATTGTGTCAAAACAGACGTTTGAAGGTTGTATTATGCACATCCTCATCTCATACCCTGAGCCGGTGATAGCCTGATCTGAGGTCTATCTTCAAAAACTACCGTTCACCCTTCAGCTGGTAAATGAGATCAACAATCATCAAGAGTGTGTACTTGTTCTTCACAGTCAAAAGGTTCAGGTGCCTATAGTCAACACAGAGTCTCAAACTCCCATATTCCTTCTTGGTGAACAAAATCGGGGCTACCCAAGGAGACACACTGGGCCTAATGAACCCCTTTCCCTGCAAGTCCTCCATCTATACCCGCATCTCTCGAAGCTCCGTGAGGTACATCTAATAGGATGGTCTAGATATTGGTGTTGTCCCGAGGTACAAGTCGATGTAGAATTCCACCTCTCTTTGAAGAGGTAGACACATAATATCATTAGAGAAAACATCCACATATTGGTCTACCACTACAGGATTTCATGGACACTCAACATCAACCACTCTGAGGGTAAGGATAGCCAACTGATGTGTGATCGGCTGAACCCTCCTCCGGGTAAGTCCATCCTATGCTACAAAGGTTCTCTTCTTGCTGGTGAAGAAAAACCTAGTCCCATCCGGGCAGAAACACCAAACATTGTGCCTAATACAGTCAATCTGAGCATGGACTATTGATAACTAGTCCATACCCAAGATGACATCTTAAGGCCAAGACGTTGCTACTAGGAGATCCCCGCTGAAGATCTCATTTCCTACAGTAATCTCACACTACAGGAACCAGTGTTTAATCATCATATCTTTTCCCATAAGAGTCTCTATTAGTAAGGATCATTCTAATGACACGATCGGAATATCTGAGATCTGAACGTGGGCCGTGGAAATAAATGACTGACTAGAACCTATTTTAATAAGTACTGAAACTTGGATGGATTAGACACATATCGTAAATTGTATCATCTCTAGGGAATTGTGGTCATAGGCCTCTGCTTCGTGATGCTCAACTCCTTCCTTTCAACCTGCACCATGAGGTCGAGGCGGACCACCTTGAGGTGGTGGCAGTAGAACCTCAAATCGCTACCCGCTGCCTGCTCCTCTACTACATCCACCTCATCCCTCCATACCTCCCTAATCAAATCATCAACTCTTCATAGGAGGTTCATCGACCATCTATTGGTCATCCATACAACATGTCGGGCAGTCGCGAGCCATATGACCCTCCCTACAGCATAAGAAACACTATTTTTCCCTCTCCTATCTTACTCTGTATCGAGAGCCCCGCACCACCAATGTTATATACTACATTCATCCACCTGTAGGTCTGGTCCACTTGGACCTCTACATCATTTGTCTATTACTAGATATCTATGACTATGTTACGTGTCATCTGGTGGTGGGTCTCACTTCCGGTAACTTCTCACTAAATAATCTCACCACTAAGAGTGATGTACCTAACACAGCCACCTATGTCTGGATGCTGAGAGAAAACATATAATCTATAATCTCTTGTAAAGGGCCCATACTAGATGGTCGGAGACCTAAAGAAAGGGTCTCGTACCAAGTCATTATAGTAGAAAGAGTGGTTTGTGAACCTCGCTGAATACTAATCCACAGTCAGGCTACCCTATTGCATGTGGAGAATCTTTTTTATACGCACTAGGTGTAGGGGAGATGGGATGAACTATAAGATAAAAAGGCACTCAAAGTCTTCGCATATGAGAGTCACCACTTCATGAACCTGGAGAATCATGCTCCACCATCTGCCTGCTCTTCCCTGGAGAAGACTGGCACAAGGATCACCATTAGATCGTTTGGTGTCCCTAACAGTAAAAAAAACTCTACCCATGGCCTATATCCAGTCCTCAGCCACTTTTTGATCTATCTCACCCTGAATCCTCAGTGGCCACTAGCACTTGAACTCATGCAACATGCTCAAGTAGTGTGTACTCCATGCTGCTTGGGCTGGTGGCATTAGATTCCCAACAGGTCGTGGTGTTGCTCATACACCACATGATTGTACAACTATCGTAAGGTGGAATTGTACCTAGGCCTCATCGCTCGGTGGGCTGTTATCACGTACTCTACCTCAAACCCTGGATGGATGTCTGCATGGAGGGATCCTGAAAGAAATAGGTGCACCATGGTCAATAAGTAATACATGGTGAGCATACTCAAAGAGTTCATAATGAATACTTTTCAAAGAAACACACGAAATATGTGTTTTCATGCACTATGTCGTAAATCATAACTTTGGGTCCTAGTGTATGGTTACGACTACTGCTGCACCAATACTAGATTACACAAACTGAAATCCACACTTATCACACTTAACACTATTTCCACACAGAAAAGATCAGAGTTCTAGTTCTTCAGTAGAACTGTACTCTTCTCATACCAATTTGTCACGACTTGTCCCCCGGGGCCCATGTTGTGACTACCCCAATCCTGCCTTCCATTGGCCAGGGGAAGGTTCCTAGAACCAGAAAGGCATATACTTAAACTGAGAAGGCATTACCTTTAAACCAGTAAACTCACCCCAACCAAGCACACAACAAGATATATGAAAAATGTAAACTATAAATTATATAGGGTGTGTAAAGTAAATAAAGGGATCTAGAATAAAAGGCCAACTGAAATGTACAAGTAAAAATAAAAAAGAATAGCTCATGTGAGCACCGGCCAAGGACCCTACCTGATAGGAATGCACAGATCTCAAATGGTCATTCATATGGATCGTCTCATCTATTGTACACCTCTTATCAGCCTCTAGTATGGTATCTTGGACCTTGATCAGAAATGTCTATCGTATTCACAAGGCGCATCAAGTTATGGGCATATCCAATCCAGCGGTGAGTATAACGATACTCAGTGGGGACCCCGAGACCCTTGTAGGTCTCCTAGAGTTACATAATGGAAAAACCCCAAAGCATGAAGCAATATTATTCACACTACTTAATTATATGCTAACACACACTACCACAAAATAGGGAAAGGGAAGCGCTTCCCTTTATCAGTTCTAAACAGAAAGTTCTTATAAAGGGGTATGCCTTTATCAATGCTATCTAAAAACTCTGAAAAATGTTACATTTATCAGCGCTAAAATAAGTGCGGATTAAGAGTACACATTTATCAGTGATTTTTTTAGCGCTTATAAAAGGAAAAATTTATCAGCGCTGATAAAAGGAAACATTTATCAGCGCTGATAAAAGGAAACATTTATTAGCGCTTTTTTTAGCGCTGATAAAAGGTAACATTTATTAGTGCTTTTTTAGCGCTGATAAAGGTGTCGATTTATCAGTGCTTTTATTTTAGAGCTAATAAAACATACCTTTATCAGTTCTTTTAACGAACAATGATAAAGGTTCCATCGGTTTTTATTTAATAACCCTAATAGGCCACCCTCGATCGCACGCGGTCAAGATTTCGCGGAAGCTGAACTAGGCCCTTCGCCATCGCGACCTCTTCCTCCTCCTCCTTGTCCTCCTCCGCCTCGTCCATCCTCCTCCTCGTCGTCCCACTACTGGAAATCGGATCTTTTCCAACACTTATATACACCCTTTCCCAACGGTTTGGGAGAACTGTTGGGAAAGGGGCCTCAAAACACCCCTTTCCCAACGGTTTGGGAGAACCGTTGGGAAAGACCCACCATTTCCCAACAGTTTGGGAGAACTGTTGGGAAAGACCCCCTCAAAACACCCCTTTCCCAACGGTTTGGGAGAACCGTTGGGAAAGACCCCCCCCCTTTCCCAATGGTTTGGGAGAACCGTTGGGAAAGACCCCCTCAAAACACCCCTTTCCCAACGGTTCCTCCAAACCGTTGGGAAAGACCCCCCCCCCCCCCCCCCCCTTTCCCAACGGTTTGGGAGAACCGTTGGGAAAGACCCCCTCAAAACACCCCTTTCCCAACGGTTTGGGAGAACCGTTGGGAAAGACCCCCCCTTTCCCAACAGTTTGGGAGAACTGTTGGGAAAACTCAGCCCAAAATCCAGCATTCTCCCCTAGAAACTATCACCTATCCCAACGGTTCTCAAAACCATTGGGATAGATTCTTTGATTTCGTCCAGGTCTACTACCCGAGAACATTATATAAATATAAATTTTAAATAATTATGATAATACATATATATATTTATGAAGTTATGTTTATAAAAGTTATGTTTGGTTAGTGGTTAAGGCGTTTAATTATAAACGGGGGGTTGTGGGATCAAATCCCACCACATGTATTTTTTTGAAATACATATACCAACGGTTTTATAACTGTTGGAATAGATTTTCATATTACTTATACCAACGGTTTTGAAAACCGTTGGGATAGGTCTATACCAACAGTTTTCCCAAAACCGTTGGTATAGACCTATCCCAACGGCTTACTTCGCAACGGTTCTCCAAACCGTTGGTATAGGCTATACCAAAGGTTTGGAGGCCTATACCAACGGTTTGGAACCGTTGGTATAGGTTAGTATTCTACTAGTGCCCGCCTCCTCCACCGACATCGCCACCTCTTCCCCTGCCCTCGCTATCGCAACCGTCGCTGCCCCTGCCGCCTCCACCCCCGCTGTCGCGACCACCGCCGCCTCTGCCGCCACTACTGCCTCTGCATCTGCCGTCGTCGCCATCTTTTCCGCCACCGCCACCGCCGCCTTCAGCGCTGCCTCCGCCACCGCCGCTACCATTATTGATATTCATTTTCAAGAAAAAAACTTCTACCGCTTGAATTGAACGTGTGAAATACTGATTTAAGGTGTTATTTTGAAGATTCAATGGATGATATAGTTGAAAATGGTTTTGGATTCATGGTTTCTTACATATTATAGAATTATGGAGGAGCACTAGAGACCTGTGTGGTTGTTTTAGCCATTAAACATTCAGGTATAGAAAGAGATGGTGCGGTTGATCTGGAAGAATTAAATCATCATACATAGTCATAATAAATTCAATATGAACCATTGGAATCAAACTAGTGGTGTTTTAGGTTAGTGATTTGGTCAGTATCGTAGTTTCACATCACTTGGGACATCAGCGGCTAGGTTATCAATGTCTGTTTGCACTGAGTAATGGGATAAACATAATGATTTTTGGCCACTATGGAGTATTTCTTATTGGTTTCAGTTACCATCTAGTTTGATAGTTATCCATTATGTGTTTAATATTTTCCATTTGAGTAGGTATATACCAAATCATTTACATGTGATTAGACGGGGGATTTTAATCTGGATCCCGATAATACTTTGGTTCCCCATCCAATTCAGATTATGAATCTGGAGTATAAGGTACTACATTATTAAATGACCCTGAGTCTAGTTGATGTGGTAGTTCAGACAATATATCTAGGATACATGGGGGAATGACTCATTGATGAGGTAGTAGTTTCCTTATTCATTAGAGGTTACATGATATTGAAGGATTTCTGGGGGAAAATCATTTATGGTTGGGTGATTATAAAGTCTCATTAAATTTTATGTGAGGTATGTTTTAACATTTTTTTGGATTTTTTTAGTAGAGGAATACTGAGAATGGATTTGGAGGACACATGTATTGGTAAATTTAGTGATCTTTATGGAATTTTTAGAAACAAAACAGCATTTTTTACTGTATTCTGAGAAATTACATGACATGTAAATGGAGTACATGACATGTAATGACCGCCAAAAATGACACATTAATTGGATGCACAATGTGACAATTTTAAAAAATTTGCAATGGTTACATATCATTTAAATAAAAAATATAATGTTTTAAATAATTAGTGACTTGTTTTTTAGTCAAGAGGATTACACGACGTGTAAATGTATTACATGTAGTTTCAATGCCACATAAAAGGTTTTTTGGGATCCTTAGAGTTCTTGAGGCTTCATATTTTTTACAAAATTATCCACTTGGATAGATCTTTATCCCGGTTATATTTTGGGTCATTCCCTCACATCTAGTTCACATTGTTCTATTCTTGATCACTATTATGGTTGGATTTCTTTTCTCAAGGTAAATATGTGATCCTTCTGATTCCTATTTGGATTTGTTTTCACCTATGGTTTGGATAAAAATAAGTGATCAGATAGTGATTTATATCAATAAATTTAAATTTATTTTCATGCATTGTCTATTGGGGTTTGTGGGATGTGGTAAACAATGTACTCGGTTTTAGATTATTTTATTCTCATGGGTTTCCCCTATTTTATGTTTTCTTTTCAGTTAGAAATATTTTCTGATGTGCGCCTCTCCTCTGCCACGAACGCACCTCTGCCTTGTGCTTAACGACACCTTCGCAGTGAGTTTTCTCCTATTACTCATTGGTTTCCTCTTGTTCGCATGTTATTACTGTTGGATATTGACGGTTATAATGTGAAATGTACGGGCTAAATTCCCTGCTAAAAATCATGGTTGTTGGTGGTCCTTGTTTTCACGCTAAATTAGTTGAATGTTGGTTGGTTCTTGTTGAAAATTGGAATATAAAAATTGGTAATTTACGTATAATTGACTTATTAATGAACACTCCAGGATGATAAAACGTCTGTGATAACCCCTAAATTAACAAACAAAATTGAATAAGCCATATTTGTAAAATCTAAAATTTTGATTATTTGGTTTGTATGGTGTTACGATTGTGATCACGATTGTGTTTTTGAACGGTGTTGCGGTTGTTGGAATGATTGATATGCCATTTGTTTTCCATGTTGTAGTTCATCCACCATTAAATATTAATCCAAACTTTACCCATTTCAATGGAAACACCACTTTTTTACTAGTGCAATTCCACTAAATCCTAGAAAACCACTTCTAGAGGACTCTATGAGACACTTTAAAATACATGGAACATGCTTCACCATACATGTATTTCATATAGATTTTAATGCCACAAAACATTTATCTCCAAAATTTACACCACATGACTAATCTTCTGACTCAAACTTGGAATAAGTTTCATTTTAAATGTTTCATGTCATGTGAACCTAGGTCACGCACAATGTATCCCCAAGAAATATATTTCTGCATGAAACCATGTGCATTCCATGAAATAATGGTAGAACCATATGACATGTGTTTTACTTCACTCACACCATGTATAGATACCATAGAGACTTGATGTGTGTAAACTATACAGCCCTAGTGGTCATGCAAGGACTACACACCGTGTATTAAACAAAAATGTGATGCATAGCTGGTGAGGTGACTCAATATGAATCTAATGTACATGCCTTTAGCTCACGTTGTTCAAAATGTCATGTATTTTCAAAGGCATCGTTCAGTCTTTGTAAGAATAACATGGAATAAATTTTATATATGTCAGATTAAATCGGGTATCTTATACATACACGATGTTCACCCTACTGGAAACAACATGTATAAGGATTTTACATGAGTTTATAGGCATTTGTACCGTGATTTGTTTTTATAAAACCCAAACAATGCTACATGATTAATTAAAACATAATATTAGGCATGTTCGAGATCGAACCCATAAAGACGATGAATATGAATAAAGAATGGATTAATTCCAATCGTTTGACAAAAGTGTATGAAGATGACATGAAAGAGTTTATAAATTTTGTAGAAGATCATGCATGGGACCCTTCTCAAATCCTTTTTCCGTGTTTACACTATTGTTATTCAAGACAAATTAGTCCAGAGGAGTTGGAAGAACACCTGATCAGTCATGGAATAGATTGAAGTTATTCAGGTTGGAATAAACACTGGAAAAAAATGAATGTAGGTAGTGGCTCGGAGGACATGACATTTTATAGATCATCTGATATGATTAGAAGCGTTAAAAGTGAAGAAGATCATATAGAGGGTGTTATTACAGATGTGAATGATGATGAAGATTGTATTGAGGAAATGACAAGGACAGTTGAAGATAAACATCGTGATTTCCCAAAATTGTTTGAGAAGTTAAAGAGTTGTGAAAAAACTCCATTGTATGCTGGTTGCACTAAATATACAGCATTTTTTGTCGTATTGAAGCTGTATAATTTGAAAGCAGGCAACGGGTGGAGTGATGACAGTTTTACGGAACTACTTGCTCTCCTAAATGACATGCTCCCAGAAGATAATGAACTCCCAAGCCTAACATACAATGCCAAATGAATGTTATGATTGATGTGTATGATCTCTGAAAGAATACATGCTTTCTCAAATGACAGTATATTGTTTTGCAAGGACCACAAATCAATTAAATAATTCCCAAAGTTTTGTGCTTCCGGATACAAGAAAGATGATTCTAGTCCTATGAAATTCGTATGGTACTTTCCAATCATTCCAAGGTTTAGATGCCTATATTGAAGTGAGGAGACTGCAGGACAATTGACATGGCATGCAGATAAAAGAATTAAAGATGGGAAACTACGTCACCCGGAAAACTCTCCTCAGTGGAAGAGAATTGATCACGAGTATCCTAAATTTGGGGAAAAGCCTAGAAACCATCGTCTGGTGTTATCTACAGATGGGGTGAATCCTTTTGGTTTTCAAATCAACAGTCACAGTACATGGCCTGTTATGTTGGTAAACTATAACTTACCACCGTGGTTATCCATGAAACGATAATACATCATGTTATCTATGCTTATATCAGGGCCAAAATAGCTGGTTAATGATATTGATGTTTATTTGGCCCCATTGATCGAGGATTTGAAAATATTGTGGGATTCAGGTGTCACGTTGAATGATGCTTAAAAAATGAACATTTCACTTTGATAGCCATATTGTACGGAACGATAAATAAATTTCCTTCTTATGGAAATTTGTTAGGATATAGATTTAAAGGAACTCAAGGGTGTCCCCTTTGCGAACAAGGTACACAATCAATTAGGTTGAAACATTCATTGAAAATTGTGTTTCTAGAACATCGTAGATTTCTACCCCGATGACATAAGTACCGATCTTGGATGATATCATTCCATGGAAGTTCATATGAACATACAATACCGTCTCCACTAACAGACAATCAATTGATTGAGAAAGTAAACGATTTGGACACTACTTTTGGTAAACCGTTTTTGAAAAACCTTACAAAAACTGGTTGGAAAAAGAGATCAGTTTTTTTTAATTACCATTCTGGAATTTTCTGTATGTCAGACATTTTATTGATGTTATGCATATTGAAAAAAAATGTATGTGATAGTATCATCGGCACGTTGCTAAATGAACCCGAAAAAACAGAGGATGGAATTAAGGATAGATTGGACATGGTTGAGATGGGAATACGAGAAGAGTTGGCACCAGTGAAGGGTGAAAAGCGAACATTTCTTCCTCCTGCTGCTTACACTCTTTCCAAGCAGGAGGGATATCAGTTTTTCAAACTTCTTGAATGACGTAAAGGTTCCAGAGTGGTATTCATCAAATATCAAGAACATCATTTCAATGGGAGCTTTAAAATTAAAGGGTCTGAAATCACATGACTTCCATGTTTTGATGCAAGATCCAATTCTTATAGATTTATGTTGCATTTTTCCCAAGAATGTCTACCATACATTAACGAATCTTTGTTTCTTCTTCAATGCTATATGCAGCAATGTTATAGACCCGGCGAAATTGCCAACTATGGAAAGAGAAATTTTCGTCATATTATGTGAATTGGAATTGTTCTTACCGCCGACATTTTTCGATTTGATGGATCATTTGATGGTTTATTTGATGAGATAGATTTGACTATGTGGTCCTATACATTATAGATGGATGTACCCCACTGAATGGTATATGATGATTTTGAAAGGGTATGTCAAAAACCAAAGTTAGCTAGAGGGTTGTATTGCAGAGAAAAATATTGTTGAGGAAGCTGTTGAATTGTGTACTGAATACCTATATGGTGTGGAAATATTTGGCCTACTGAAATCTCATCACACTGAGCGGCTTGAGGGTGAAGGAATTTTTAGAAAAGAGGTTGTCAGAATCAATATTACAGATCAGGAGTAGGCCCACCTTTAGGTTTTTCATAAGAGTTTCGACGTTGACCCATATGTTCCAACCCACAATAAAATTATTAGGCATTTGAATCCTTATAGGGCTAAAAATTGGATATTAGATACACATAATTGACACTTTATAGGATGGTTTCGAGACCATATTTTTAAGTAGTTAGATAAAAATCCAGACTCAATTTTAGAACGACTTTGATGGCTAGCCGTAGGAGCAAGTGTTTACGTATTATCTTACAATTCTTTTACAGTTAATGGTTATACATTCTATACTAATGAACATAATGAAGATAGTACCATGCAGGATAGTGGGGTTACACTTGTGGATGAGGCGATGCATGTTTCCAGTGCTAAGCACAAAAATCCAATTTATGCAAATATGTTATACTTTGGCATACTCAAACGAATATGGGAGTTGGATTATACGAAATTCAAAGTGCTGACTCTTCAATGCAAGTGGGTTGATAATAGGAGTGATGTTATAATAGATGAATTAGGATACATGAATGATTATTTCAGTAAGGAAGTGGAGAAAACGAACCATTTATAATTGCATCACATGCAGTACAAGTATTTGATGTTCCAGACCCCGCAAACCGAAATTGGTCAACTGTTCTGTTACCGACCAAAACAACTGAAGGGTCAGATGAAAGTTCAACAGAGGATGACCCTTGTATAGGGACTTCACAATCATTTCATAGTGGTCCCAATTTAGAAGTAATTTTGTATGTCACAGGATACCATAATGAGGGGATTTACATAGTCGATATAGGAGTCAAATCTCTTCAGCCTTTAAAGAAAATAAAGAAAGTACAATAATCAGGTTATTTGTTTATTGTAACATACATTGTGTTACGTTATGTTATTATCTGTTTTCTGCTACTTTTATGTAACCTAAATTAAATATTAAACAACTTCTGCAGATAATGACTTCTGCACCTGATGATGCACCCAATCCCAAGGCACAAAAGGTCTCTTAACTAACAGCTGGTGGTCCCATTGAAGAGCAACAACTGGTTTCTCAACCAGATGCTGTTGGACCCAGTGCAGAGCAACAATAGGTTTCTCAACATGTTGTTACTGGTCCTAGTGCTGAGGTAAAACCGGTTTCTCTACCTATTGATGCTGGTCCCATTGCCGATGCTAGCACTCCAGGGGAAGATATTGATTCTACTTCTGAAAAAATGGTAGGAAATGTAACCCTGAAAGTGCAAAAAAAAAACAAGATCATTGTAGCTTGACAGTGTTAGCCAAAATCCTTAAGGCAAAAGCAAAAGGCATCAAATTTGAGGTGGGGTGGAATAAGCGAGGCTAACATGTTAACCCCAACAGATCCATCTTTAGTAGTTACATTGGAATCATCACTTGGCAACGCATGCCGGTTGATGTACAGTCGTGGAACCATGTTGTCACCGGGATGAAGACAATAATGTGGGAAGAGATTACAGTAACATTATGATATCATTTTTTAAATCTATTAAAATAAAATAAAATACCAAAACATTGACTTACTCTTAATCATTCATTGCAGAGTGCATTTATAGTAGATGCCTCGTACAAGGAATATGTATTAAGAGTTGCAGGAAGGATTCATAGAGGTTTCAACACAATTTTAACGAAATATCATCTTCAAGTTGCAGAAGGTAAAATCAAGCCACACCCGCCTCCTCTTTACGCACACTTGATATCCCAAGGAGCATGGGATGCATTTAGAAACTGTCGTGGGGAGCAGAACTTTCAGGTACATTGTGTGGGGTAATACATTGTTTGACGTTTTCTTGTATTCATCACTCCGATTGACAGTTTTTTATTTATGAAACAACTATTGAGTGCTGAAAATAAAAAACGCACAACAGAACCAGTGTACCATTACCGTAAAGCAAGGATGGGGTACGCTATACTTGATAAAAAATTGGTACGTCTTTTAAATCTACCATACTACTAGTATGTGACATAAAACAACACCATAACCATGTTTCTCTGTTTATATGGAGATTGATGAATCAAAATCGAAATCCATATCCATCCCACGCCATGGGTTATGGAAGGAGGATCATGTAAATAAAGTGGGGATACTGATAGATGAAAACACACAAAAAGTGTAGGAAACATGTGTAAGTATGACATAATATAAATATGTTTTTCTTTAAATCTCTATTACATTACAATAACTACTTATATTTCTATATATTCTATCTGACATAGTCACAAGAAACAATAAAAACCGCACCAAATGCAGACATACTTTCAGTAGACTTGAAGCATCTAGAACAGCATGGCTGCGTCAGAGATGCGGGTTTTGGGGTGACAACCCGAACATATTTTCAAAAACAAAAACAAGCGGAGGATCAAAATGAAAAACTGGAAAAGCTGCAAGAACAATTATCTATTTTTCAAGAAGAATTATAATACAAGAGATAGATGGTAGAAAAATTAATGGGGGAGAGGCAAAGAGAAGAAACAACTCAACAACAACCTATGCGTGACGATCCCGCCCCATCCCCACCATCTTTGAGGTGAGCCATTCCCCTAAAAAACTTGACTTAGATGAGGTAATCAATGTTTTAATAATTTTTTCTTTGAAATGTGATTTACATAGATATGGATACCTTTCCTGTACTAATATTTCATAGGGTGAAAATGACTGTGATTTTTATTTATCAACTCCCACCTATCACCTTGTAGCGAGGGCTACGGTGTTCAATACGCAGAACAAAATGCTACACAACAGAAAGCTTCCAAAAGATCGTCTTAGAGTGTCGATTAACATAGATAATGATATGAGTGTCGAGCTACCTGTTCCAAATGAAGATGATGACATTCATACGGTTGAACAAGCTGTTGGAACATTCATCGCATGGTCGACAGTTATTCTAAAAAACATGTTTACAAAAAGGTATCCATTTCCAATTTATTTTTCAAGCTATACCATTAACATTTAATGAAAAAATGTTTTAACTGATTATTGTTATAATAGAATGAAAAATAATGTGGGCTGAAACGAAATATCAACTCAAAACTATTTCAAGGATCAACCAACCGATTGAAACGGTCTACTGAGAGAAACTTCAACCCACCCGTTCTATATGCAAAGTTAATATCATTACAGGCTAATGTGGATACAAAGTTGAAAGATGACAATACTCAGACAGTTGATTTCAAAAAAGATATGTATGGAGAGGAAACATCAGATATCATTAGTGCTGAAAATGTAAATGAACTCCTCAAGTATGAATGGCTAGGAACCTCAGTTGTAAATGTATACATGAGGAATGATTTCCTGATTTGATTTTACAAAAGTGGATATACTCTGATAATTATGAATAAATATATTTTTTAATTTTCGCAAGTGTATATATGACAAAAATTTGAATGGATTTCCCCATGAACAAAAATTTGGACTCATTAGTCCTCACATCACCTCTTCAAAAGATGAAATAGATTCTGATAAAGAGACTGCAATAATGGCATCCCTACTCAAATCGTTTGAAAACAAAATTACAGATGGAATAATCTTTTTAATACCAACGATGCAGGGGTAAAACTCTACAATTTAATCATATAAACTATATTTTCATTTCTTTTTTTTACTTATTCGTTTTTTATTTTTAGGAACCATTGGATGCTGATTACAGTCAATTTGGATACTCCAAAGATTTATTTTCTGGATTCAATGCATGGATATCCAACAAACTGACCACGCATGGGGGAGTTTGTTAATTTTTAATACACTAGGTGAACCATTTTGAAAATAAACATCTAGTTATATAATTTATGTTATATTTTAATGAGGATTCTGTTATGATAGGGTGGTGCATCAATATAGCCTAATGCATGGAATGAGTCTAGGTACTAAGGATAAAAACTCCTACATGATATAAAACTGGAAAAGTATCCTGGTATATATAATAAAATTGCACTATCCAAACACATATCAAAACAAATAACTTATTGTTGTCGATGTTTCTGCAGAGTCCAAAACAAACAAACGGAAAGGACTGTGGGTATTTTGTTTGTAAATTTATGAAAGAGATTGTATTTCATCAAAAAACTAGCATCCCTGACGAGGTATTTTCAAAAATAATTATGAGTTCATTTCAAATATTTATTAATCTTTTGTGTGTTTATATTTAATCATTACTACCATGAATTTCCCAAAAACCCATATTCAGAAGATGATATATATTTATTTAGAAACGAATGGGAAACATACCTGATGGATGATTGTAAACAAATAGGATAATGGTGAATTCCTACTACTTATTTTATCTATATATGATCATTGATTATCCTCCAACCTTCATTGGTGAATAACCTTTGATGATGAAGAAATGGCATATTAGAGAAGATCGAGATACAATGAACACAATGACTTCCTTCAATCATTAGCACACATGATTTTTTATGAAAACAATCCAATATCCGAGTAGGAATCATAAATTTTATGTTTACACCCTTGTTTATTAAATAGAATGAGCAAATTGATCCCTTCGATGGATATGTACCAATTGTGGATTGAGAATTCTCCTATGTATTGAAGTATTAATTTATTACTCAATGTTTTCTATTCCCGGAATCATATTATTGATCTTTGAACAAATCAAAATTGAAGTAAGGCATGATGGTGTCCAGTGTGTATGGGGTGAACGATGACACCACCGAGGATCAAAAAAATCAATTTTCCAACAAACGATGGATGGAAACAACAAATATGGTCTATATCCACCATTTTCAGTTACATATAGGGCCTAAATATAAATATTTCTGAAATTAAAGTAGAGGGATTAGATTCAACAAGCAGATATAGTATTTGAGCATATGTGTACCCCTTGGTTTATTTTCTTCATGTCGTGCCTCTGGGCATTAAAAATCCCCATTTTCCTTTAAATAGTTATCCCCCCTCATAATCATCATTACCCTAACATTTCTCCTTCCAAGCTCTATTTTTTGGAGCCCTTAATCACTACGAATTCAATAGAGAAATGAATTCCCCTAACCTCGGTTAAGAACCTAAATATCACAATGATCCTCCTTGTGATCCCCATAAATTTGTGAGCCCCTCGTTCTTGTGATCTTCTATGATTGTACATAGTGATTTTGTTGTCCCTTTTATGGTGTTCCATGTTTTGTTTCTATACTTAGTGCTTCATCGCATAGGTACGCATTTGAATTAGGCTATTAGTAAAGTAAGTAAAATGGGTGAGAAGTGAGTCCCCCATGTCCAAGATTCCAGATGAAAAACTTCCAAGAACCATCGTCCTTAGAAAATATTGTTAATCTTTATCCTCACCCCATGCAATGCACATGGGGTGTCGCACATCAAGTATTGACCATTCCTCACTAAGACAACATTCATTACACAGTAATCCCCACACCATCCCTCACTGACACAAAATTCATGACACATTAATTTGTTCTACTACTTCCTCTTGTTTATCACACTGAGCATTAATCATGTGGTCTTTGAGGTTAATAGTTTCTGTGACACCCTTATTCTAGGAATCCATCATGGATTAAGCCCCATCATCCGACACCCAGGCCGCTAAACATTTTTAATCCTCAAACCATGTAACTACATAGGTTTTGATCCCTATATTCTAAATAGGTGCTTATGAAGCCTCCTAGAGGTTCAACGACAACCATTGGTAAACCCTGGTTCCCTCCTCCTAGGGGTGCACGTCTTGGATATCTGTATCCATCATCATCCATTCCCATTATCTCCGTTCCCTTGAGACACTATATCTCAGGAGGATCATGACCCACTCGAAGGTCACATATCCTTTGGGTCCAAATGTGTGGCTAACCATGCATAATCCCCAACCACATGTCCCATTTTTAATGGCTGTATAATCATCCATACGCCCCAAATTTCCCTATAATAACTGCGTGGACATTGCTTCCTAGCCAACTAGGGTGCGTTGGATTTCCCTCAAGGTTCAATCCCCACAATTGCATCTTCACTTTGATTCTATCTCATCCATTACATTCCACTTTGATACTTCCCCCATTTCCATCCTAATTTTACTCAGGCCACCATATCCTGGTAGGATCACACCATTCACATGGTCCATCTTAGCACGTATGTCCCATTCATCCCGTTTCTACTCTTGGAGGAACCTGTGAATCTGAAAATTCATATTCCCCACAAAACCCATACTCGTCCAACCAAGAGTATTCCTAGTCTGAAGGGAATCTAACCATGGGTAATACCCACACCATAACTCTTTTAAATATATGTGTTTTATCCTTGTATTCTAAATAGTCTACGTAGGAAGCCTCCATGAGTTTAATTCCCAACCAATGGTAAACCATGATGAACCCCTCACTGGGGTACACCTTCAATTATTTTTCCTCCTGTTTTTCCCTTAGTGGGGTCTTGATAAGTCTTCAAAATGAGAAACTATACCTTTATGGGATGAACCACACTTGGGTCAGACCTCATTGGGCGTTTTGATCCATCTATCAGGTAAACTTTCCAGGTGCTCCCTCCTAGAGATTTACCTACCTGATCCACCTTTATAAGTGTTTTGATCCACCCATTACATCTCTATAAGACATTAAATCATGACCCTCTATCCTTATGGGATGTCAAACTCATGGAATAACTCAAGTTAAACATGGGTTTCCATTTCATTGAGAATCCCTTTGACGACGATGAATACATGTTACAAATGTTCTAGTGTACATACATTCCACTGATTCCCAATGTGAATACTTTCCTAACTGAAGTAATATGCCCGGGAATGACCCTTTGGAATTTCCTGATATAATCATTGTAATTAACCATCATCCATAAAGAGATGGAACCAGGAACAAGTTTCACAAACAACGTCTTATTCTATAAGGGAGACTCATACTAGGTAATGAATTCAGAGGAGGAATCCATGGATGGAATGAACCACATCCCATCACCCTATTTCAATCAAGGTGAAGAAATATCTTTATAAGTGATGAATGTCACTCAACTTTTTAATGAATGAATGTGTGGTACAATGCACCGCCATCGAAAGTCAACATGCTCTAGGCAACGTGTCCCTGTAGAAAGTGTCAGAAACATATTTCATGCTCAATCATATATGGAATCCCATTTTCTCATAGGGACCTCTCCAAAAACAAGATGTAAAATGAGGTTCCCAATAAAATACTATAGTAGAATTAAATCCATGTAAAAAATATAATCTCAATTAAAAATTGAATTTTGATTTTCTTATAATCTTTTTCATATAAAATGTATATAAATTGAGATTATTTGGTCATCCAATTGATCAAAACCCATATTTAATTCTTCCATCGAGGGGTACACAAAAACCTAACCTAATATCCCACATAAATCTTGTCCCACTTCCATGTCAAAACTAGAAGTAGTTAATGAAAACCTCAAGGTCTCTAATTCTCAGATTTGATAGGTTGGTATGTATAATAATGAGATAAATTTTCATTGATATCTCATCTAATACATGGACAGAATAATCTTCATGGTATATCATATAACATCTGATTACTACATTGGTACACTTCCAATGGGGAATTATGGAATTCCATAATAACAAAAAAATCATCGTGAAAGGTACAATATACCAGTTCTAATAGGTGTTTCAAACATGTATTGGGGCGAGAGGGATGTCATTGGGTTTTGGGAGGATATGAAGGATGATTTGGGTATTCATTCAATTGAAATGTAGTAGCAATAGGTTACTCATAGTGTGAAAGGGTAATTCACAACATGAATGCATTAAATAGAGTGATAATGGTCGTGAATGGGGAAAAGGGGTCATGTAAGGGTTTGGACCCAAAATATAGTGATGTCACCACTTGGTTAATTTCATGTAACAAGATTTAAAACTTATTTTTGTGTGGGTGATGGGTTTATAAAGTATAAAACTCCTCAGGTTTCTTCGTTTGGGCACCATGTTCTTAGGGGGTGGCCAAACCCCATTCTCCTCCTTCCTTACCCTTAGACCTGAGTGGATTATCGGTTGTTTGTCATTTCGAATCATTGTGGTATATTCTCCTACATATTCCTTGCTTCTCTAACATGTTGCTCAACGATTTACATTCAGTTTTTAGGGTTTTAGGTGTAATTATTATACCATAGTATGGATAAATCATTGTTCTTCATGGGACTTTTATATATGACTCTTAGAGCATGTCTCAAAATTTCATAAACTAGTAATCAATCATTATTTAATGCAGATTATATTTTTTGGAAGATTTATTTATGGGTTTTCAAAATTTTAGGCTTAATTTGTCATAAATTTAGTAATATAGATTGGGGATTTAGTGTTTTCTATGCTTAGGGGTGCGTCCGGAGTGGATAACACCTAGTTTCTCAGCATTCTGGATTTTTTGGACTACACAATGAGTTTGGTGCCTATTATACCATGCTGTATTTTTTGTTAAAATTAACTAATTATGTGATTTAATTCTGTTGGACAATAATACATGTGATCATGGACTCAGTTGTGGTTGGTATGAACTGAATATAGTTTATTGGACTTATGGTGACCTAATTGTGTCTCTTGGTTAATTGGTTATTTTATGTTTTGTGCCTCACTAGTATAATTCCATTTAGAAACCCCATTCTTTAACACATATTATTAGATTATTTTCAACATAGAAATACATTAATTACAACCTAATTATCTTGAGGCCTAGTGTCTTTATCTATTTTTCTACCTAGAAGAGATCAACAACAACAACCTATCATCCTCACTCTGGTCACCTTCTCTTTTATAGTTCCTGAAGGTCTCTCTTATACATTGAAAATATAATTTTTTATATCTTCATTATGTTAGTTAGTTTTTACGTCCTATAAGAAGATTAGAAAGTTTCCTCTCCTTCAGACCCTCCTATGGTTGCTCTACAACCAGGTGCTAAAAGACCTCTTCCTTCTATATAGGGTAGGCCTTACAAAAGGCATAAATGGAGTCATTTTCTAGCTGGATATCCTGATCGAGTATATTTACAAGAAGAAGTCTCTTCTAGAGGGAAATATCAATATAAGTACGAGAAATATATCTGATTCCAAAACTATTTGTTTACCAGAAGAGGTATTTCCCCTCTGATCCCAACTGAGCTCCACAAGTCCTCCCTCTCATTCCACTAGTCAGGAATAGAGTGAGGTGACTCTTGTATGTGTGATAAGTGATTCCCTTTCTATTATCTGAGTATCTAGTTATCGAGACCATTCCCTACCTAGCGATCTGAGTACTGAAACGATTGTGTAAGAGTCCTCGTGCTTCTTTATCTATGGTATCTTTTATAGGCATTCATTAGTGCATTTCCTTTGTAGGACTTCTCCCCTAGTATCCACCACTCTTTTTATATAGTATCTTTTGGAATAGAATCAATTTTTGAATCTAATAGGATTTACATATCCCAAGATTAGCTAAAAGATGGATGAAACCATCGTCTAGGTATAACTTGAGTGAGTCCTCTTCTACTATCTAGGAATCCCGGTAGTTTTCTATCAATCTGAGTAAATAAGGGTCTCGTTTCATGAGTGTTTTTTATTTCTTATATAGACTATCATGAGCGCATATATCTTGGGAATGTTCTTGGGTCCCCTATGTTTCATCATAGCCTGAAATCCTCATGAAATTCCCTATAATCCACAAACCATCCCACAAATATTTACCTAACCAGGTTATCAAATCACAATGGGGAAGGAACTCTCACTCTATAGTCATCTCTCCTAGACCTATGAACTAATGAAAATAAATGTTGTAACAGGTAACAATTGACATTTTATTAATGTATTCTTTTATATTAATGTTTAATTTATTTCATTATTGTAAAGACCCGTAAAATTCAAGGGAAATGTTTTCTTAATTTTCT
Source organism: Viscum album (assembly GCA_963277665.1). Lineage (NCBI taxonomy): Eukaryota > Viridiplantae > Streptophyta > Magnoliopsida > Santalales > Viscaceae > Viscum > Viscum album. The sequence continues at coordinate 1,207,710,417 of OY728141.1, forward strand.
TTGGAATTTTACATGAGCACGGTTTCTGACGGCACCTGATTTCGAGGCCCGGAGTGCCCGGAATTAATTTCCGAAGTTTGGCTCGGGTACGTTCAGTGAACGAACGAGCGGGAATTCCTAACATTTGATCCGGTGCTCGGAATTGAAATCTGAGGGCACCGATGAACTCGCAGCGCCGAAATTCGCTAAAAGAGACCTTTTCGGAAGTTGCGTTTGTTGCGGGTTGAAAGTTAGTTTTGGGGTTTTTAGTTTGAGTTAAATAAAATTTGTGAAGACAAATTTTATTATAACTTGATAAAACCTACCAAAGGGGGTTGGAAGTGGGACCCACTCCCACTTAACCTCCCTTGGGAGGAATAAGTGTGGTGGGGCCCACACGAACCCCTAAACCTTTCATATTCTCCCTAACTCCCCTCTCTCCCTCTTAAAGGCTTGACAACTTAACTTTTAATTAATTATACAAATCATGTATAATTAATAAGTGAGTTTAATTTTGAGTTTTTGAAATTCAAACTCTTGAATTCCAAAGGTTGGGTTGTGTTAATAAATTAAGTGTAAGCTTGATTTATTTTTGGGTTAGTTCCTTTGTTACTTGAGAGGATTGGGAGAATCGTTGAGAAACTTGAAGATCTTCTTCGTCTTCGACGAAGAACGTGAAGAACGGTTCTTCTCCGACGAAGAACGCGGCGGCCTCCTTCCACGACGTCGGACTGCAACGCGTTGGATTTCCTCCATGACGCCGCAATGCATCCTCTCCGCGACGTGCTTTCCGCGGCGAACCTACATCCGACGCCGCAACGCACTTTCCACGACGTGCCTCTCGCGGTGAACCTACGTCCGTCTACCGCGACGCCATAACCGCGATGCCGACGACGTCTACCTCCGTGACGTCCGACCTCCGCGACGCTCGTCCTTCGCGGATCGTTGATGAGCTTCGCGAGCTTCCTTCGAGGTAGGGGTTGTTGATTTCTTTTTGGTTTCCTTATTTTATTCTTGATCGTGAATAGCAAGTCTAACGTGTGGCTTGAATTATTTAAGTTGCGTTATTATTTTAACGTGAGGGGGCCGGACCGCACGAACACGGCCGAACCCCCCTCCATCGTTCTTGTTTATTCTTGCGGGTGGAAGCAAGTGGCGTGGTGTCGTCGCACCACGCGGAAAATCGTGCTTTTATTTTATGCGGCACCGTCGCGCTACGCCGAGGTAGAATCTTCAAGAACGCGACGCCGTCGCGCCGCGTTGAAAGGAATCAAGGGACGGCGAAAGGGGCGCGGTGCCGTCGCACCGCGCCGGATGACGAACGCCGCGGCCGGTTCCGGGCCGCGGCGGAAGAGAAGACCGGCGGCCGGGCCGCCGGCGTCGGAAGCCGAAGGGGGGACCAGAATTTCCGGTCCCGTTGGAGAAAACCGGCCGGCCAGCTGGCCGGCCGGAAGGCATTAAACTGGGGGAATTAATCCCCCGGCCAGCATGTAAAACCCCCCTCTTTAAGAGGGGGGCGGTTCCATGAAGGGGGGGCAGCAGCCCCCCAGTTTGTTTCTCCAAAACCGGCCCCCACGTGGGGGCCGTTTTGTTGCAAAGGCGCGGCACAAAGGCGGCGCCGGCTCCAATTAGCGGGGGAATTAATTCCGCCGCGCAGCCTCCTCGCGGCGCCAAGCCGCCGCGGCTCCCCGCGCCGCCGCGCCGCCGCGCCTCCCCAGGTGGGGGTCGGGCCGGGTCGGCCCGGACCCGGACCCCCCCGTTTCGAACCAGAATCGGTTTTTGGGCCATATCTTAAGCTACGAACGTCCGATTGGCGTGCCGTCAACTTTGTTGTGTTCCTCTCAGTGAGACGGTTCTTTTGGCATACTCTACCCGAGGTTTGGATGCAGGTGGAGTACGGATGGGTTGGTTCGTTCACGAAACCAACCGGGCCCTCGGAGCGGAAACGCTCATATCTTGAGCTCCAGACATCCGATTGACGTGCCGTCGACTTTGATGGAATCCTCTAAGTGGGACGGATCTTTTGGCTTACTCCGCTCGAGGTTTGGGTGCTGACGGAGTACGGTCGGGTTGGTTCGTACACGAAACCAACCGGACCCCTGGAACGAAAAAACCAATAACTCACAGACCGGGCGTCCGATTGACGCGCCGTCTGTCGCGATAACTTCCTCTTGATGAGACTGAACTTTTGACATACTCCGCCTGAGTTTTGGATACAGTTGGAGTATGGCCGGGTTGGATCGTATCCGAAATCCTACCGGCCCCTGGAACGGAAAAGCTGATATCTTTCAGACAGGACGTCCGTTTGACGAACCGTCAGCGGCGTTGGTGATTACGTTGAGTAACGGTCCCTTTGAGAATGCCCTACGGAAGTTCAGGGTACAATTGTGATATGGCCGGGTTGGGTTTGCTCACGAAACTAACCGGGCCCTCGGGACGAAAAGGCTAATAACTCACAGACCGGGCGTCCGATTGACGCGCCGTCTGTTGCGTTGAGACTCCTTTGATGAAGCGGACGTTTGTGGAACTTCTTTGCGGGACTTGTGATACTTGGAGTATCGACCAGTAGCTCGTGGAGCGGACCCTCCCGGAGACGAGCGTGCAGAGTACGGAGACCGTGCAGCCGGCTGAGACCTGACGACTGCTTGACCGACTCGACTTGGAGTGAGTCGACTAGCCCAGTAGACGGAGCGCCCGGTATTTGGCGGCAGACCCACGGCGGACGGAGCGCCTGGTAGTTGGCAGCAAACCCGCGGTACTCGACAGGAGGAGTACCTCAGTAGGTTATTTGGGTTAGCGCCCAGTAGTTGGCAGCAGACCCTCAGCGGACGGAGCGCCCAGTAGTTGGCAGCAGACCCGCAGTACTCGACAGGAGGAGTACCTCAGCAGTCATAGGTTAGTGAGCAGTACCTCAGAGTCGTGACAGGACTACTGCACACTTCAGAGACGGGGCTCTTCAGCAGCTACGGTTTCGATAATGAAAATCCTGGTTTGAGCTGAGTCAATGATCTTTGTGTTTCCTCATGATTGAGATGGGTCACTTGATAACTTAGGTATATGTATGGGCATATACCTGGGTAATGGTTATCCGTTGATTTCATAAACTTGTTATAAACCGTGTGGACTTGTACTGTTAACCTATGTGGATTTTACTGTTTACTCTTCTTTGTGGTTTGGGTTGTTCTTGGGCTCGGTGTTGGAGCCGAACGGAAATTGGTGACATAGGTATATGTATGGGCATATACCTAATCAATACTGGATGTTACTTCGTGATTGTATCCTTCTTGTGGTTTATCCTTGTGGATTTCGGGAGACCTTCGAGGGTCTCAGGGTCCCTACTGAGTATCTTATACTCACCCCTGCACGGGCTATGCCCGCACTTCGTTGTGTTGGTTGCTGATGACGGACAGCGCTGACTGTGGTTGAGGCTTTTGGAGTAGGTCGGTACCCGGAGGAGGACCACTGAGCGGGACGTGCTCGGAGCGGACAGTTGGACCCGAGGAGCTGTGAGCTATCTGTACCTACCCTTCAGGTAGGATCCGTGGTGGACGATCCAGGAGATGAGCCATCTGTACCTACCCTTCAGGTAGGAATCGAGGAGGACGTCCCAGGAGCCGCTTGTACTTTCAGTTGCTGTTTTCCCTTTCGAGTTGTACTTTACTTTCAGTTGGGCTTGTATTCCGGCCCCCTTTACTTTTCTGCGCTTGTAGTTACTTTCCGCTTGCTGACTCTGTGGTGGTTGTTACTTATAAAGGCAATGCCTTCCCTGTTTACCGGGATTATACGCCTTGGTGCTAGTCGCCAGCCCCTGGCCTATGGAAGGCGGGCTTGGGGTAGTCACGGCACGGGCCCCGAGGTCGGGTCGTGACAAATTGGTATCAGAGGGGTCGGTTCTACCGCAGACTCTGATCTTTCTTCTATGTGAAGCAATAGTGTTTAGTGTATTGAGTGTGGTTATTAGTCCAGGGAGTCCAGTGTTGGTGCGGCGGCCGACGTATCCGTACACCAGGACCCTGACTTCTGATTTCCGACTTAATGCACGAAAACACTGATTGCGTGTGTGTTTCCCAAAAGATTTAAAGTCAGCTCAAACCAGGTCAGCTCACCAGGTATAAATCGTTGACCGTGACACAACTGTTCAGGATGTCACCATGCAGATAGTTAGCTGGAGTTCCGAGAGAGTTCTCGATGATGGCCCACCGAGCAGCGAGACTCCGGTGCAGGGCCCTTTTTCAGTGTTGGCACCTTCGGGTGGTGTACCAGCAGCACCCCCACCCGTTAGGCAGCAGATGCCACTAGCTGACGGTGCACGCTAGCAGAGCGCGATGCACGAGTTCCAGCAGTAGAGGCCTCTGAGGATACGAGGCGAGACAGATTTCCCAGGCAGCAGTGGACTGGATGGAGGTGGTTGCTAGAGTTCTACGCCTAGCTTGGATACTAGTAATGAGGCTTCGGTACGCAAACCGATACCTGGGATAGTACCTACGGGTAGTGCGCCAGCTATGTCACTACCTGTTGGTCAGCAGACACTACCGGCGGTACCGGTAGCAGAGACTCACAGGCTTAGTGCCTTACTTATGTTTTAGCACCAGATATCCCTCATGTTTCGAGGTGAGCCTGACTCGTAGGCGGCTGAGGACTGGCTTGAGGAGGTGGTTGTGAGTTTTCTGGAGCTAATACAGCTTCGACAGTACGACATGTCGGAAGCAGAGCACTCAACGTGGCTTACCAATCAATCTTGGTACTCGTTGGTTATGTTGTGATCAGTTCTTTAGACTCGAACTTCTGAGCGAAGTGTGTCTAAAGGACATCCGAACCTTTACTTTTCCTCTATGCATTTCTACCTATGCTAGGATGCTAGAGAGAACCTTTGTGGTTGTGAACGTTAGCAGTGAAAGGCAGGAAACTAGCGCCAGTCTCAGAGACTCGGTCGTGTAAAATTTTTTAGGAGGAGGAAGTGCTAAGGACAGATGAATCTGCAGGGTAGCAGACGTGGAAGCGGAGCTTGGAGAGAAACATGTGGTGGTGTACATTTCGACATGTTACGACCACCCGACTTAGTAGTCCCCGCCAGGCTCAGGGAGCAGGAGGGCTGGGGAGGAGAGTAGCTTCATTGCGGTCAAGGAGTGTGACCCAGGAGCTCTAAGAATGATTCGGGGTACGAATTATGTCTACTACGAGCTGCCATATCTATAGACTTAGGAACCAATCATTCTACCCTTCCACGAATCATGTCCCAGACCTAGAGGTTCCGGGTAAGCCGTAGACTTGACCCTCATGTCTGGAGATACCATTGGGAGGAGACTCGATAATCACACTTACGCCGACGGTGTGATTTGACCTCGAGGCGAGAGTTTCGGTTGGAATCTCTTGGTGGCAGCGTAGAGGCCTTACGACGTTGATCTGGGTATGGTTTTGATTCACAAATCATACCCCGATTGACTGTTTTAGGCAAACGTCGGAATGGGTTTACCTTGGTCGGCGAAAAGGAAACCCTGGGAAGCACATGTTAAACTCAGGCATAAGAGGGTGTGACCGATCACTCTTGAGTTGGTCAACCCTACCTTTGTGGCAGCAGGAGTTTTGAGTTTCAGTTCTAACCTAAAAAGGGAAACCTCTTGAGTTCGAGGGTGACGAACACGTTCTTATACGGTCTCACCCCGATGAGGTTTCGGAGATGTGGCTGAGGTGGCATGTTATCTCCGAAGTTCGATGGACCCTTTTTAATCTTCAGCAGGGTAGGCGAGGAGGTTTACCGCTTGACCCTACCACCTCAGTCGCACCAGGTGCATAATGTCCACCACGTGTCTCAGCTGTGGAGATACGTGTATGTTTCTTCACACGTCATCGACCTCGGGGAGTTGGACGTCGATGACAGGGCGACAAGCACAGAGGTTCTAGTAGAGAACGAGGATCGACAGGAGCAGGTTCTACGTGAACGGTTGCTTCCTCTGGGGTGCTTCACGGGTAGCACGAGATCTTCAGGTGAGCATATGGGAGCGTAAAGCTCAGTTGCGTGCTCAGTGCTACTTTTTTTCCCTTAAGTGTGAGTTGAAGCTTTACGGGGACGTAAATCCCTGAGGTGGGAGTAATGTAAAGACCCGTAAAATTCAAGGGAAATTTTTTCTTAATTTTCTTCGTAATTTTACATGAGCACGGTTTCTGACGGCACCTGATTCCGAGGCCCGGAGTGCCCGGAATTAATTTCCGAAGTTTGGATCGGGTACGTTCAGTGAACGAACGAGCGGGAATTCCTAACATTTGATCCGGTGCTCGGAATTGAAATCCGAGGGCACCGATGAACTCGCAGCGCCGAAATTCGCTAAAAGAGACCTTTTCGGAAGTTGCGTTTGTTGCGGGTTGAAAGTTAGTTTTGGGGTTTTTAGTTTGAGTTAAATAAAATTTGTGAAGACAAATTTTATTATAACTTGATAAAACCTACCAAAGGGGGTTGGAAGTGGGACCCACTCCCACTTAACCTCCCTTGGGAGGAATAAGTGTGGTGGGGCCCACACGAACCCCTAAACCTTTCATATTCTCCCTAACTCCCCTCTCTCCCTCTTAAAGGCTTGACAACTTAACTTTTAATTAATTATACAAATCATGTATAATTAATAAGTGAGTTTAATTTTGAGTTTTTGAAATTCAAACTCTTGAATTCCAAAGGTTGGGTTGTGTTAATAAATTAAGTGTAAGCTTGATTTATTTTTGGGTTAGTTCCTTTGTTACTTGAGAGGATTGGGAGAATCGTTGAGAAACTTGAAGATCTTCTTCGTCTTCGACGAAGAACGTGAAGAACGGTTCTTCTCCGACGAAGAACGCGGCAGCCTCCTTCCACGACGTCGGACTGCAACGCGTTGGATTTCCTCCATAACGCCGCAATGCATCCTCTCCGCGACGTGCTTTCCGCGGCGAACCTACATCCGACGCCGCAACGCACTTTCCACGACGTGCCTCTCGCGGTGAACCTACGTCCGTCTACCGCGACGCCATAACCGCGATGCCGACGACGTCTACCTCCGTGACGTCCGACCTCCGCGACGCTCGTCCTTCGTGGATCATTGACGAGCTTCGCGAGCTTCCTTCGAGGTAGGGGTTGTTGATTTCTTTTTGGTTTCCTTATTTTATTCTTGATCGTGAATAGCAAGTCTAACGTGTGGCTTGAATTATTTATGTTGCGTTATTATTTTAACGTGAGGGGGCCGGACCGCACGAACACGGCCGAACCCCCCTCCATCGTTCTTGTTTATTCTTGCGGGTGGAAGCAAGTGGTGTGGTGCCGTCGCACCACGCGGAAAATCGTGCTTTTATTTTACGCGGCGCCGTCGCGCTATGCCGAGGTAGAATCTTCAAGAACGCGACGTCGTCGCGCCGCGTTGAAAGGAATCAAGGAACGGCGAAAGGGGCGCGGTGCCGTCGCACCGCGCCGGATGACGAACGCCGCGGCCGGTTCCGGGCCGCAGCGGGACGAGGAGACCGCGGCCGGTTCCGGGCCGCGGCGGAAGAGAAGACCGGCGGCCGGGGCGCCGGCGTCGGAAGCCGAAGGGGGGACCGGAATTTCCGGTCCCATTGGAGAAAACCGGCCGGCCAGCTGGCCGGCCGGAAGGCATTAAACTGGGGGAATTAATCCCCCGGCCAGCATGTAAAACCCCCCTCTTTAAGAGGGGGGCGGTTCCATGAAGGGGGGGCAGCAGCCCCCCGGTTTGTTTCTCCAAAACCGGCCCCCACGTGGGGGTCGTTTTGTTGCAAAGGCGCGGCACAAAGGCCGCGCCGCCTCCAATTAGCGGGGGAATTAATTCCCCCGCGCAGCCTCCTCGCGGCGCCAAGCCGCCGCGGCTCCCCGCGCCGCCGCACCGCCGCGCCTCCCCATGTGGGGGTCGGGTCGGGTCGGCCCGGACCCGGACCCCCCCGTTTCGAACCAGAATCGGTTTTTGGGCCATATCTTAAGCTACGAACGTCCGATTGACGTGCCGTCATCTTTGTTGTGTTCCTCTCAGTGAGACGGTTCTTTTGGCATACTCCGCCCGAGGTTTGGATGCAGGTGGAGTACGGCCGGGTTGGTTCGTTCACGAAACCAACCGGGCCCTCGGAGCGGAAACACTCATATCTTGAGCTCCGGACGTCCGATTGACGTTCCTTCGACTTTGATGGAATCCTCTAAGTGGGACGGATCTTTTGGCTTACTCCGCTCGAGGTTTGGGTGCCGACGGAGTATGGTCGGGTTGGTTCGTACACGAAACCAACCGGACCCCTGGAACGAAAAAACCAATAACTCACAGACCGGGCGTCCGATTGACGCGCCGTCTGTCACGATAACTTCCTCTTGATGAGACTGAACTTTTGACATACTCCGCCCGAGTTTTGGATACAGTTGGAGTATGGCCAGGTTGGATCGTATCCGAAATCCCACTGGCCCCTGGAATGGAAAAGCTGATATCTTTCAGACAGGACGTCCGTTTGACGAACCGTCAGCGGCGTTGGTGATTACGTTGAGTAACAGTCCCTTTGAGAATGCCCTACGGAAGTTCAGGGTACAGTTGTGATATGGCCGGGTTGGGTTTGCTCACGAAACCAACCGGGCCCTCGGGACGAAAAGGCTAATAACTCACAGACCGGGCATCCGATTGACGCGCCGTCTATTGCGTTGAGACTCCTTTGACGAAGCGGACGTTTGTGGCACTTCTTTGCGGGACTTGTGATACTTGGAGTATCGACCAGTAGCTCATGGAGCGGACCCTCCCGGAGACGAGCGTGCAGAGTACGGAGACCGTGCAGCCGGCTGAGACCTGACGACTCCTTGACCGACTCAACTTGGAGTGAGTCGACTAGCCCAGTGGACGGAGCGCCCGGTATTTGGAGGCAGACCCACGACGGACGGAGCGCCTGGTAGTTGGCAGCAAACCCGTGTTACTCGATAGGAGGAGTACCTCAGTAGGCTATTTGGGTTAGCGCCCAGTAGTTGGCAGCAGACCCTCAGCGGACGGAGCGCCCAGTAGTTGGCAGCAGACCCGCAGTACTCGACAGGAGGAGTACCTCAGCAGTCATAGGTTAGTGAGCAGTACCTCAGAGTAGTGACAGGACTACTGCACACTTCAGAGACGGGGCTCTTCAGCAGCTACGGTTTCGATAATGAAGATCCTGGTTTGAGCTGAGTCAATGATCTTTGTGTTTCCTCATGATTGAGATGGGTCGCTTGATAACTTAGGTATATGTATGGGCATATACCTGGGTAATGGTTATCCGTTGATTTCATAAACTTGTTATAAACCGTGTGGACTTGTACTGTTAACCTATGTGGATTTTACTGTTTACTCTTCTTTGTGGTTTGGGTTGTTCTTGGGCTCGGTGTTGGAGCCGAACGGAAATTGGTGAAATAGGTATATGTATGGGCATATACCTAATCAATACTGGATGTTACTTCGTGATTGTATCCTTCTTGTGGTTTATCCTTGTGGATTTCGGGAGACCTTCGAGGGTCTCGGGGTCCCTACTTAGTATCTTATACTCACCCCTGCACGGGCTATGCCCGCACTTCGTTGTGTTGGTTGCAGACGACGGACAACGCTGACCGTGGTTGAGGCTTTCGGAGTAGGTCAGTACCCGGAGGAGGACCACTGAGTGGGACGTGCTCGGAGCGGACAGTTGGACCCGAGGAGCTGTGAGCTATCTGTACCTACCCTTCAGGTAGGATCCGTGGTGGACGATCCAGGAGCTGAGCCATCTGTACCTACCCTTCAGGTAGGAATCGAGGAGGACGTCCCAGGAGCCGCTTGTACTTTCAGTTGCTGTTTTCCCTTTCGAGTTGTACTTTACTTTCAGTTGGCCTTATATTCCGGCCCCCTTTACTTTTCTGCGCTTGTAGTTACTTTCCGCTTGCTGACTCTGTGGTGGTTGTTACTTATAAAGACAATGCCTTCCCTGTTTACCGGGATTATACGCCTTGGTGCTAGTCGCCAGCCCCTGGCCTATGGAAGGCGGGCTTGGGGTAGTCACGGCACGGGCCCCGAGGTCGGGTCGTGACAATTATTGTATTAATTAAAAAATAATTGTTTTCATATGTAGGTGAAATATTTTTCCTGAGTTCGAATGCTTTGTTCGGAAACCGCCCCCATGGACGACAATTTTTTAGAGCGGATTGATGAAAAAAGGATGGAACATCATTTTTTTTACCTGTGTTGGATAATTGTAATTGTAACCAAATTAAACATTACTTGAAATGTATATAGCAGTGTGTTGTTTTGTATTCATGATTTCAAGTAAATGTATGTAGCATTTTTGTTCTTCTGTGCTTTATGTGTGGGTGTGATTTGTGCTGTGTGCAGGTGTTGTTTGTGCTGTCTGCAGGTGCTGTAATGTGTGCAGGTTCTATGCAGGTTCTGTGCAGGTTTTGGTTTTGTAGAGGATATTTGGCCTTTATCAGTACTAGTTAAGAAATGATAAATGGATAATATATCAGCACTATTTTGAGCGCTGATAAAGGTAGTTTTTATCAGCACTTTTTTTTAGCGATGCCATATTATACATTTATCAGCGCTCAAAATAGGGCTGATAAAGACTACCTTTATCAGCGCTTGCTTAGCACTGATAAAGGAGAACTTTTATCAGAGATTTTTTTTAGCACTGAAAAAGGTGACCCTTTATTAGTGCCAGTTTTAGCGCTAATAAACGGGACCCCCTTTATCTTTGCTGAGATTAACGGCGCTTTTTAGCGCTATTAAAGGCAGTTTTTAGAGCTATTATAAGCCATATTGGTAGTAGTGTCATCGGACTAAGTAATAAATAAATACACACCTCACATAGGAGGAAAGAATACCGTAAAGGTAACTCTATTAAGGTAGAAGTACCACACAGGTAACCACACTGAAGTACACCATAATTGTAAGGACTTATCTCACAATCAAGTTTTCTGTGATGTATAGAAGTACTGATGATTAGTCGCGAAGAAAGATCATCTTATTGTATCAAGAGACACTACTGCTGACCATACAAAGTCAGACCCACACATGATTGTTAGGTACTAACCCCCGCAATGACCCACGCAGGATCTGATCTTCCCAGGATCAATAGGTAAATAACCCCCACAATGACCCACCCAGGATCTGGCCCACACAAGATTGGTATGCACTGACTCACACAGGATCATTGAGCGCTGACCCACACAAGATATAACCCACATAGGATCGGTATGAACTAACCCACACAGTATCACTAAGCACTGACCCACACAGGATCTGACTCATAAAGGATCGGTACTAACCCACACAGGATCACTCGGTACTAACCTCTGTATGATCAATTTGAAACCTCCACCTCACTACCACCCATTAGATTCCAGCTAAAAGCACATTTGGGATAACTACTCCACAAGACGTCAGTCATACCTCAACAACAACAAAGATCAAAAATGAAGTATCCAAAGGTTTTTCAATTCATTAGGGACCCAACGGAATGGACAGTGTGTCAATCGGACGCGCAGTTTCTAGATTATTAGTGTTTCCGCAGCGAGGGCCCAGTTGGATTTGGGTTCGATCAAACCCGACCATACACCAATATTATCCAATACTCATGTGGAGTATAAAAAAAGGACCTTCCTGATCTGCGGATTCAGGAACCATAGACTATTCATCAAATAGACCCCTGATTCTCAAGATACGGCCACAAAGGTGTATCGAGGTCCGGATGGGCCGGGGTCCGGTCTGACCCGGTCTGAGCTACCCTAACCCAGTTCAAGTCGACCCAACCCTGGTCCGAGTCTGGGCCGGATAGCCTGTGACACGGTGGGCCTAACTCGCTGGGTTACGGTCTGGCCCGGGCCAAAATAGGGGCGGCCTAGCCCGTGCTGGGCACGGCCCGTTGTGCAGTGTGGTCTACCTGAGCTGCTGCCGAAGGGGAGCGTCCCGCTCCCCACTTCCATTCGGGATAGTATGCGGAAGAACCTTTCAGAAATTCCATGTCACCTGCGCGGGGCCCAATCAGGTCTCACCTTTTTGCCACGACGAGTTGGTGCTCTGGTCGGTCCTCCTCCGATCGGTGTAGTCGGGCGCTGCTGCTCCATTGCGGCCAGCAGAGTATCGGCTGCCCTCCATCCTCGTCTACAGCCAAGTGGTCGTGATCTCAAGTTTCGTAGGCACGGACATGTGTCGTTGCTTTACCAAGAGGCTGACCAGCATGCCGAATTACACCAGGCACCGCCTGGGTTGACGGGCCGCGACCTCCTGCTCAACCGACGGTGCAGACGCGCACCCCCTACCTCCATCGTCGCCTGCTCAAACCATGGTCGGTCGGTTATCGGCTTCCCTCCTTACAACGGGTCTCCCAAAATTCATTCCAATTCTAAAAAAATGACAATCACATATATTTAATCCTCAGGTCGAGGGCTCCACATACATATTTCGTGTTCAAAGAAACTATGAGTTTCCAGCGTGATTAATTATTTGGCATCTGATAATGTATGAAGAATGCACAGAGAATGAATAAAATTGGGGAAGGTATATGTGTGGAATGATTTCCATGTTTTTTTGGCCCTCATCATTTTTGAAACGAGAATATGAAGAATCAACAAAAATATTTAATCATACATCAAATTAAATCCCCTACCTTTACGTTCATTGAAGATGTCGTGAGGAAGGAGATGATGTTGGGGACATCGACGTTCGTTGCTCCCGCACTATGCTCAAGATCCAAGCTCACGATTCATCCTCATTTTGATCCAAGGATGTTATTCATTAGATGATGATCCTCCAAAGTCTCTCTTCTAGGCTCTCCTCTTTTCCCAATCATTTCTTTCAAAAAAAGCAATGTGATAACCCAAATTAATAACTTTTTTTATTAATTAATCAGTGATGGAAAATTAATTAAGTTAAATTTGGCACATTATCTAGGGGGAATAAACTATGAGTAACCTCCCATTAAAGAAGATTGTTTTGGTGGTTCCCACCAATAAATTAAAAATGGGAAGTTTCCATTTAAAAAAATTTAAAGTATGTTTATTTTATTTTCTCCCACAAAAGTCTGGAAACAAATTTCCACCCCTAACCTAGTGCAGATGAGGTGAAGGGATCCTTATGTGAATATCAGCACTGGAAGTTCAATGGTGTCCTCAAATTTCAATTCTGAGCACCAGTTCAAAATTTACAAAATGTCACTCATGTTTTTGCTAAACATACCCAAAAAAAGTTCTGAAATTCATTCTGGGCACACCGGGCCCTAGAATCACACGCTGTCAATTTTTACAGACCTGTAATAATTCCATATAATTAAAAAATATTACATGGAAAAATTAGAGTCTTTATACATGTAGGTAATTTCACCATTTATAGAAAATGTCTAACTAATTAATCCATATAACTAATTCATGTCATTGTTCAATCTATATAGACGACTTCTTACATAGGTGACTTATTGATGCATGTGACATCCACATAGCTGATTTCATGATGTAGACATTTCATATAGATATATCATCACAAAGTTGATTAACATATCCAATTTCTCATGAAATTATTTCTCCATATTTCCAAATTATTCTTATAGCTGATTTTCAATACATTGTAAAATATTTAGACAAATTAAAAAATAATAATATTTCTCTACAATAATGTAAAATAATTTCAAAACCAAATTATCATTCTTAATGAATAAAAAGAGTAGTAACATATAAAGGTTATTGAAGATGATAAAAACCCAATATACATGGGATGTGTTGGAAATACACTAGTATTCTTACATAATAAACAGAATATTGGTGGATGAATGGAAATATAGAATCTTATAAATAAATTAATAAATGGGGAATACGTATCTAGTTTTACGGTTGTTTGTGTGGTTTTTGGATGGTTTGGGTTATAGAGGTAGTTGCGGTGGTGGATCAGAAGTACTGATTATGTGGTGGAATAAATGGGATTTTAAGCCTAGCATTTTGAAACCTAAAGTTGGAATATATGGGTGGCTATATATTCATGAATTTTTTAATTTTAAATAAAAAACACCTAAGTCAATAATTGTATTCTATTACAAAATGTTTTGATTGTAGGTAATTTCCCCAAAATTCAGTTTGATGAAGGTTGATGGGTGACTACACTACTTCCACACTCTCCCTTCAACAGAAGACTAAATGATATATCCTAAGGATGGTAAAATAATTCTAGGTGTGGACTGGAATGTGGTGTAATCAATGTAGTGGTGATGATGAGTCATGGAATGAAGGGGCAGTTCATGAGGCTGATGTCCTTAAAATTAGTGGCACCCTGTATCTTTGTTATTATGATTTGATGGATGTGGATTATAGTTGATTTTAAAGATATGGTGTGTTATATGTGAATCATATTTTATCTAATTCCAACATGATATGTTATACCATGTGTGATTTGGGAATGGAATGGATATGTCCAAATCCACATCATGAAATTAGGGATTGGATAAAAAAATTGATGTTGGGTTAGAGAGAAGAAAAGTAGTGTGGGAGATTTTTTGGGGTGACTATAATTATATTCATTGGATATTATCATATTATACTTGAATTAGGTACTTTTTTAATGATACTTGATGAGTATAGGAATGGGTGGTTTACATGACAGGTGCATCTTTCACCTACTATATACATTTGAAGGGGGAATTTATTATCATTTCTAAGACTCATAATAATATTCTTGGAGGTGGTACATAGATTAGTACCTCCTGAAAAATGTGGGGGTTGGGGGCTAGGTGACCACTCAGGACTCGGGCACAACCACGGTCTTGGGGTATGCCTGAATCTAGAAATTCAATATTGGCAATGATATAGGGATTTACTTGTGAAGTGATGGGTAATGAAAAATTCCTATTTTTTAGTGTTTTTGGAGTCTCAGGTTATCATTGATTCTGTATTTCGATCATAAGTATGGACATGTTTTCTATGGGAATTTGTGACTGAATCAATTTTTATCTAAAAAGAGATAACTTGTTTTTTCTATTGCAATTTTTTTTCATGTATTTATGATTTATAGTTCAATTTAAGTTTTATCCCATATTTTTATGATTTATTTTTTTTCATTCCATTCTATGAGTTAATATTTAATAAATGATGTCACCTTTATTTTAGAGGTATCATTGAAGGAGTGATGAGTGGGTTATGATTCCATAAATTATCAGTGCCCGAAATTTCCTAGGTGGAAATCATGTTTAGCCTATATTAAGATCTCTGAGATACGATTTTTGATATTTTCTTGAACTTTCCATCATTTTACCATGTTTTATTTTTTATTATTATAGGGAAAAAATAGTTTTATAGGTTTATATTGTAATTACATGGGCACTTTTAACCCATTCCATTTAATTTCATGAAGTACAGAGGTATTCCGGAGGTGATAGATTGGTTTATTCTTATTGAGGAACAATACATCAAAACATCGAGCATTGTGATATCGATTTGATTTCATTGATTCTGGGAGCATAAATAATTAATATTGTCCAATATTTTTGGAAGGGTGAACATTTTATAGTTGGATGTGAGGAATTTGTTAAACCATAATGAGTGAAATGGTCATTGGTGGAAGTGTTTTTCTGTGATTTTCATTTTATAGAGGTAGCCTAACCGTTCCCATTGTATAAATGTAATATAGTTTATCTTCACATGGGATTTCACTATCTAATGGTAAAAATCATTACCTTTATAATTTCCCAATCAATATAGTTCTATCACTAAGAGGGGGAGGGTTTACTTAGTGATATCATATTTTTTATGTTTACATTCATTTGAAACAATACTCACCTCATGTTAAATATTTATTTCCATACTGAAAAAACCAACCACACATCCAAAGGAACACAAGAATTTACATTTCTACTAGTCAACAAAAGTATCTACATCCTTGGTGGGGTTTGGAAACAATCCAATACAACATATTCAACTAAAAAATTTCTATAGAATATATTGAGTATGATATGACCTTACACTCATGTTGAACTATGTTAAACTCAATAGTACATGTGCTTCTAGTTTCAATAAATTCTATAATATTATTTTTCTAACATACATGTTATGGTTTTTCATGATCAAATTGCATAAATATGTTCTACAGAATCATTATTCAATTCCATGTTGAGTAGTCAGAAAGAACTTGTTTTGGGTTTCTGAATAATAATTTTTCAAATTTCCCAGTTTGATTCCCAATTATTTTTTCTCAATAAGAAAATATTACTCTGTTATAATACCACAAAAAAAATTCTACACTACTTTTTTCTTAGTTCATAAATAAAAATTTTAAAGATAATTGTGATTCCAAAAAATTTATACAATATTTTATCATCCAATTTAATTATTCTACCAAGAATGATTCTTCAAGGAAACATATTTTGAAAACATCTTCTTTTTAGAATTGTGTATCTAATATCTCATGTATCACAGGAGATATAAGTCATAGAATAAAAAATGTATATTAATACATTTATACAAATTCTAATGTGGTTTAGGAAGAATTTTGAAATGGTTTTCAAACATTACTAAATTTCTCAAATCGTAAATATTTATTAATTCATTGATATATCATGGACATGTTCAGTTCCATTAATTTACCATCAATTTTGGATATCTCTTTGTCTTCTTTATAAATTTTAGCTTTCTAAAAAATCTGTAGTCTTTATCTGATTTATGATTCTGATTTTGATTTCCAAATATAATTTTTTATTACAATAAAATTATTTGGTTGCTCCAATTTTATTGAACAACAAGAAAAGAATCAAAACTGTAGATGTATCATTATGTTACAATTATCCAATTTAAATAAGAATCTTCACATACTTATATCATCATTAAGATGATGATAGAATTTTTTTAGTAAATTTACTTGTACCAATTGTGATAAATGTAAAACATATTAATTCCCATTATGATGCTTTGAACCGACTAATGCAATGAGATGAAAAAAAATCTTCAAACTTAAATATCATCTTGAAAAGTATTTTGAAACATAATTAAACACATCATTTAATTTCTTATGACCCACTTGATACCAAAATAGAGAAGAATAAAAATTTAACCTAATTAATTGTTGACTACATTGATGATCAATAACTAAATTTGTTTTTCTTTAAATCTCAATCATTATTACTTCTTATCCCTTTCATTGGTAACAACAATTACAAAAACAATTATTCCATTGATGATTATTATGAAATACATATTTTGTGACATTATAAACTTCCCCTCTTCTTTAATTAATATTCTGCTCTCGAGCCTTCAAACAACCCTACATCTGATGTTCTCACACCGATCTACTAAGAATAGAGAACTTCAACTTCACAATATTTCGTATTCTCTATAATTGAGAATGTATCATGACTTACTCATTATTTGGAATACATTACACATTATCTTTAGCCTCTTCTGACTTTTGTTGAGAATTATTATCGCTTCTCTTTATCAAAGAATCACATTTCCTTCCAATAATGTTTTAATTCCATTGACATCACCTTTTATCCCTTTTTCCTTCATCAACCTAGAATCAGAGGATTTATAACTTACTTATTACTTTTGAGATATGAAAATAATTAAATCATAATCATATTATTATTGGAGGTAGGAAAACTCAAATGTATCACCCAATTATGATCTTTCTTCCATTTCAGACTTATAGTGATTCAAAAAAAACGTTTCTTTCCGAAAATATATTCTAATTATGATTGGATTTATTATTATTTTTAGTCCAACTTCGTTAAAATTACGTTCAACCTAACTATCTATACTTATGAATTGAATTGATTTATATTTACTGACTACAAATGAAAACACACTTTTAATACAAACTTCATGTTACCTCAAAAAACATTCTCTATCCAACTTCGTCTCGACAATATCCTCCTTTGAATTTTGTTGTCAACCTATATTCAAAAATCACTAAAATTTATAACCTCAAGAAATGGATTTCTTATCAATAATTTTAAGAATTTCTGTCCTTACTTATTATAGGAAATAAAAATCACTAACAGTAAAATGAAGTCATCCAAAAGTAGTGATTTCTAAAACCTCCTCAATCTCCTTTAATACTTTTCATCTTCTTACACATTTAAATGAATTTTTATTTAATAAAACCACTCCAAAAAATAGTAAGAATTGTTTACACATTAATATGTCTAGTTTCACATATTACCCACCACTCCCCCATTATACATACTTCTATAAAATTTCTACTGCATATTAAATGGATGGATTTATAGAATAATTTTCCACCTTGATAACACTATCCAAGGAATAATTGAGAGAGTGTAAAATCACAAATCTATCATTGAAGATAAAAAGGTTTGATTCCCATGTTTAATCTTTTTTAATGTAACTATCCCTTCAGTATAAGATGTGAAAAATAAATTAGTAACTTTTTCAAGTATAGAAATATACTCCAATAAAAATTCATTCTTCTCTGCATGTTATTTGATGGAATGATATTTTATATCAATTTGTTTTCTTTGATAATTTTATTCCAAAATCCATTTAAGGTTGATTTGAATTTTATTAACATAACCAAAGAGAATAGATAACTTCCCCTCAATAAGTAAATCCTACAACTGAGTCTTCATCCCAACATGTTGTGTAGCATCTTGAGTGGATGAAATATATTCAACTTTAGTCATACTAAGTGTTACTGAATTTTTTTTTATTAAATTCAAACTAAAAAAATTTCCCCATAAAGAATGATCCACTAGATTTGGACCTTCTATGATTAATATATCCTACATAATAAGAATCTAAATACCCAAACAAGTAAATAAATTATATAGCATCATATATAATTATGAAATTTATTGCACCTATGATATATCAAAAAATTATTTTTATATAAAATAAAAGTGATTATTTAAGGGAACTCTGAAATATTACATATAAGGTAACAACACAAAAACTATTGGGTATTGAGGTAGAAAAATACAATAAAATTCTTATCATTTATTGAAACAATTTAAGATTAACATACTTGGCTTCAAAATATTTAGACAACATGGTTCCCACTAAAATCAGTGTCGAAACTAGTTTCGAATATACCAAGATGAACTTCTTAATAATTTTTATAGAATACATTTCTTTTGAAACAAAAATGTGTTTCATATATTACATGATTTTTAACACAAAATTGTATTTGATTTATCCAATAATATTTATTTTTAAAAGAAATTAATTTCTTAAAAAATCATTTCCAAGATCTTCTATCACTCCATGAAAAGATAATGTTATCAACAAAAACAATTATGATGATAGAGCCCATCAATTTTCTAAATGTAAATATTTTAATCAACTGTTCCATTTTTGATATTCATTTTTTTCAATAAAGCATACGATTTGGAATACCATTATCTCAATGTCAGTTTTAGAGGATAAAAGGATTTCTTCAGCTTACAATCATAACTTTCATCTTTACCAGCAAAAACAAAAAATGTGTATTCAATATAATGTTCCTCATCATGATTCACATTTATAAAAACAGAAATCACGACCATTTGAAGAAAACACTATTTTTCAACATTAGAAATATTGATTCTCATTATTTCTATCATTTAAACTAGAGTAAATGTCACATAAAAATCAATACCTTCATTTTTTTAGTAACCTTTTCATAAATTCATTCAATGTTCCTTATCACTTAACATTAATGATTCCTTTTTCTTTGAAAACCCCATTTTGTTACAAAAATATTTTTTCTCTATATTGAGTACAATTTCCAAAGTATAATTCTTTTCTATATAATAAATCTCCGCATTCATATCATAACCAGTTCAAAATGCGAAAAATATCTATTCGAAACATTGTGCTTGAATTTGGAATACAAATTAAGAGTGTGTAACGACTTTTGATGTTATTTTGATCCTTATGATGTTGATCATCAACAATGTTTTGAACCTCCACCGAAATACACAGCTCAGGATGATATTATTTAGTTTTTCCACATCACTAGAAATATCAATGTTTAATTCATCTTCATTAGTAGGGTTACCACTATCAATATCAATATCATAATTTTTATCAAAGAATTTGTTATCCTACTCAGCTTCATTATCATTCTTAGTCTGTTTCTCTTACTTATCATTTTAAACAACATTCACATCAACTAAATCTACTATTCTTCATGTTTTATTATTGAAACATGTTTATCTAAATCCATTAATAGCATAACTATGAAAAAAATCCTTCTTCACCTATCTGGTCGATGTTTCTAAGGTTACCATATTTATTGTTTATGAGGCAAGTACTTCCAAATACTCATAATTGTTTCAAACCTAGTTTTTTCGCATAAAACATTTAAAATGTAGTCATATCTACACTTTTCCTATTGAAACATTTGTTTTGTATATACACAGTAGTGATCATGGATTGCCTGAAAATGTATTGAGAAAGACCATGTCCAAGTAAAATAGTTCTCCATATTCCCACCAAAAATCTATTCTTCCTTTTAGTAACTATGTTTTTGAAGAGTGTATAGTGAACAAAAATCATTCCAAAATCCATGATTCTCAATATAACATTTAAATTCATCATTTTTGTACTAACCACCATTGTTAGTTCTCAACATATTCACTAAATACTAGCATCCATTCCCAGCTTTACTATAGAAAATTTTAAGCATTTTCAGAGAATTTTACGTATGTAAAATATAAATAACATAATTATTGAGATTTATGTTGATTCTCAATCAAATGTACCCAAGAGATGAAGTTAGAATGGTCCTTGTAGTTTAGCTTGGGTTATCGAATCCTCAGAGACCTAAGAAGAAACCTATAGACACGTACATTCTATGGACTGTTATTGGCTATGAAGTGGCCAAATTGGGTTGATTTAAGATGGGTTTTAAATATATCTAATAGATTTAAGTGAATTCAATTTAAAATAATGAGTTGATCCTAGGTTATCGCTCATGGTGGACTGGACGTATTTTCTTTTTAATGATTTCAATTTCTTAAATTTGAGATGGGTTCATTTAAGGAGATAAAACAACATTATCACTTACTGGTTTAATGCCTACACCCTTTAATACTAATCACCTATACACTTGAAGGATCAAAGTTTTGAGCACTTCAAGGTAATGTTTCGTATTAGTAATTGAAGTGTGTGTCCTTAAATTCAACAAGGACGATGGAGTTTAAAAATCATCAAATAAAAATCCCAATTAAAGAAGTGATTATACATTAATTAGGTGATAAATTACTTCCAATACAGCCCCTTGCTACTCCCTTGGATCAACCCATAAGTGGGTTAGCCCTCCATTGATCCCGTGGTTTCAATGGAAGCGGAAAGTAGACTCATGAGGGAGGAAATGGAGAAGTAAAGAAAACAAGAAAAATAAAATGATCACTCCACCGTTGTGTGAATAATTTCACAAGGGTTGGTGTGAATAAATTCACACCTTGATCCAACGGTATCAAAGTGATATTAAGAACAACAGAATAAGAGTACAAGAATAAATTTTATTAAGAAACTAAAGTGAATTGAACAACTTACATGTGAAAGACAAATTTGAGGAAACAAAAATGCAGCATAACATTATAATTGAACAAAACATCCAAGATTGAAAACTATTTCACCACCAATGACTTAAATAGTAATTTTGGGATCCATGGGACGATCATAAAACAGTACAAAGTATCAAAATTAATTTTGGTAGGTGGTGGAAAGCATGTGGAATTTGAACTTTTCCACATTTGACCCGAGGTGGCAGCCAGCTTTCCTTCACCGAACAGACGCGTCAGGAAGACCTTCTAGATGGAAGAATCCGAGTGGGCAATAGAAGAAGAAAATGGATCTACAGATGTCTTATGACCGCCTGTAAAATTTGGGCCCATTTGGAGTTGTGGATTCCGAGATATGATCAAATTAGTGGGATTTTGTTCTGGGCCGCAGAATCTGGCCCAGAATTGTATCTCTAACTTGGGCCGCCTCAATGACCATCATAGAGGCCTAATTATCATTGGATAATGAAGATTCATTTGTTCCTATACATGTCTTCTAGCATCCAGAGAAATTTGGGATTAATTGGGCCAGTATGTTGGGCCCAACAGTATCATCAGTGGGCTGGTGTCCAATCTACCTTCTCTAGAATTGCTTCCTTTCATTGCCAAATATCTCCATCACCCTCCATGAATTCTCCATTGATCCCTGAATGAAACATGTTAATATTGGAGTGTAGATAAATTATCAAATTAAAATATATATAATCAGATGAATCATTTGGTACTTTAAATGATGTTTAAAAATTTACCAGATAATAGTGCATTTTAAGAAGGTATTACAATCATAATGTGAAATGATGTTCAATGTGTAAAATGCACTAAAATGGTGTTTATGAATAATAAAGAACATTAATATTATATATATTACCAATGAATATTAACCTCATTTAGTGTCTAATCACACCCCCCCCCAACTTGAGTTTTTCTAGTCCCGAGCAAAATATATCTCAACAATATGAAATTCGAATTCCCTTTTCCAAAAAACATTTTAATACACAATGATCACCAAAAAACCTTATACCGAACAATCATGAAACCCATAAAAATATTTTAATACAAGCTAGTTTCATAAGCGGATCCCAATCCCAATCTCATTCCTTTGATCAAATTCATCGCCATATTTCATCCAATATCAATTAAGTATGAGGATGTGTTGTGCATCACAATAGACATGGGGGGTTCATCTTTATTCAAGGGGGAAATTACGGAAGCGCTGGGTGGAATATCATTTCAATATTAAGATGAGTATTCTTTTTTTTTGTAAATTTTCTTTTTGTTTTTGTTGTTGTTGTTGTTTTTTTTTTGCAATTTTTCCATGGTAATTGAAGTTTCACTCAAAAAAGTCAACCCCTATAGCGAGACATTGCCGATGACTCCCAGGCTCAAAGACCTTAGGGCACCAATTGAAGCCCACATACTCGGGCATTATCTCGAGTTAACTTAGTCAAAAACAAATTTAAATTACCAAAAAAGAGATAAAATTACTAACTCTGGGTCGGACAACTATGGAGTCACGATCCCCAAGTGCCGAAAGCCACGCATTAGGTCATTTCATTACTCTACGCGCAAATTTTTTTTTTAATTAATTTTTTTTGAATACTCATATTAAACTAAAATGATCACCAAACCTATGCTATTTCTTTAGGGGACCCCATGAACTCAAACTAATACCCCGCTATCAAAGGGATGTGCATTGTGATCTTTTTTTTATTTGGATGAAAATATAAACGATGAAATATCACATTGGACAACCACACTTTCCAAAATCTATGCTCATGAAATTATACAAGGATTAAAATTAGAATCAGGGTATGCTAAATTATTTGATATTTAGTTTCAAAGTGTGCAATGTGTATTACCATGGTCAAAGTTAAAGGAATTTTTCATTCCATTTATACAAAAAAAAAATTCAAATCATTTATCATTTTTTTTGACACAAAAGCATTTTTTATTATATCTCCCCCCCAACATAAAATAACACTGTCCCCAGTGTTTAAAGAAAAGAAAATTTAGAAGTGGGTAGAGGTAGAGAATGAAAGTTCGAAAAGGAAATTGAAAATTAGGGTCATGGAATGAAGTCACCTGGTGGTTGAAGATTGAAGTTCTTGATGCTCCAATTTATTCCTTTGATATCCATGTCGCTTGCAAAGTTCCCTAGTGGAAAAAGGAAAAACAAAACAAACAAAACAAACAAAAAAACAATATATATATATATATAATAAATGAAGTAAATATAAGTATATATATAAAAATTATAGAATAAGGAAGCATAAGAAGCCGCAGGTCAGTGGTAAGTGCGCGCCCCTGTCTTCCTTCTGTCCCGGGTTCGAGTCCCCGCGGCTTCGCTGGTTGTGACGGGGTTTGCCCCATGGCCTACGACATGGACTTTTTTTTTATTATTATATTTTTATTTATTTATTTTTGTTTTTTAATTTTTTTAACCTAAAAACAAATAAAAAAACATACTGATGATACATTGTCTTCTTTTTAAATTTTTGGGTAAGGTATTACTCAAGGATCACACCACGTGACACGGATGAATATGGTGATCCCCTTTCGTTCCCATCCATACTCACTATAGAAGAACAGGTCAACAGTTTATTTTTTTTCGAAATATCAAAATGTCTCATTAACCCTATTTAAAATATAAAGTTGATTAAAACAACGAAATTATTGGAAAATTGAAAACCATGGGTTGCCTCCCATTCAGCGCTTTGTTTAACGTCGTTAGCCCGACATGGACCCTAAATCTATTAATTTTATCCTGGTTCATAGGTTGGCTCAGTTAACTCAACCTCTATTTCCTGTTTATTGAATGATTCAATGAATGGTTTTAACCTTTGACCATTGACCTTGAAAATGTAACCACTTGTGGAATCTTGAATCTCTACTTCCCCATGGGGGTACACATAATGCACTATTAAAGGTCCTGACCATCTAGACCTTAACTTTCCCGGGTGTAAATGAAGTTTTGAACTATACAAGAGCACATGTTTTCCTGGTTCAAAATGATTGGCCATGATATTCCTAGATTGGTAGGCTTAAACTCTAGCTTTATTGATCCTTGAATTTTCATAAGCCTCCATCCTTAGTTCCTCCAGTTCATTGAGGTCTAATTTCCTTTTTGTTCCGGCCAATGAGAGGTCATAATCCATTTTCTTAATTACCCAAAAGGCCTTATGTTCAATCTCCACCGGCAAATGGAATTATTTACCATAAACCAACCTATATGGGGACATTCCTAAAATGGTTTTATATGCGGTTCTATAGGCCCAAAGAGCATCTAAGAGTTTCTGAGACCAATCTTTCCTAGAGGGGTTGACAGTTTTTTCAAGAATTTGTTTAATCTCCCTATTCGCTAGCTCAGCTTGACCATTGGTTTGAGGATGGTATGTAGTGGACACTTTATGAGAAATACCATACTTAGACATGAGTGAAGTGAATGGGAGGTTGCAGAAATGGGTTCCTCGATCATTGATTATAGCCCTAGTAATTCCAAATCTTGAAAATATGTTCTCTTTTAGAAATCGAATCACAACTTGATGATCATTGGACTTAGTGGGAATGGCCTCAACCCATTTTGAAACATAATCAACAGCTAAGAGTATGTAGAGGTATCCCCGAGAGTTTGGGAAGGGACCCATGAAATCAATTCCCAAACAATAAAATATTTCAACCACTAAGATGGGAGTGAGTGGCATTTGATTCCTTTTTGTGATGGACCCTACTTGTTGACACCTAGGACAGCTTTCAAAAAATGTATAGGAGTCCCTTGAGAGGCTGGTCCAGAAAAGACCACATTGAAGAATCTTAGTAGATGTTTTCTTAGAAGAAAAGTGACCTCCACATTCCTCACTGTGACAGAATTTAAGGATAGACTCTTGTTCAGATTCAGGAACACACCTCCTAATGACTTGGTCAGGGCAGAACTTATAGAGGTATGGATCATCAAACACATAGTGTCTAACTTCATAAAGAAATTTTCTTTTAGCTTGAGTCCCTAAGAATTTTGGAATGACTCCTATCACTAAGAAATTTTCTATGTCAGCATACCAAGGGATGTCACTCACAGAGTATAGGTGTTCATCATGAAACGAATCATACACAAGAAGGTGATTTGAGTTGTCTTTGAATTCCATCCTAGAGAGGTGATCAGCTACAACATTTTCAACTCCCTTTTTATCCTTGATTGTGAGGTCAAATTCTTGTAAGAGAAGGACCCACCTAATCAGTCTAGCCTTAGCATCTTGTTTTTGGAAGAGGTATTTTAGTGCAGAATGGTCAGTGAACACAGTGATGGGGGATCCTAAGAGGTAGGACCTAAACATCTATAAAGCAAAAACAATAGAAAGTAACTCCTTTTCAGTAGTGGTGTAGTTTATTTGGGTGTCATTTAAGGATTTCCGTGCATAAGCAATGACATAAGGAGTTTTATCACAACATTGTCCTAACACAGATCCACAATAAAAGTCACTGGCATCACACATAAGTTCAAAAGGAAGGTTCCAATTTGGGGATTTCATAATGGGAGGAGAGGTGAGAGAGGATTTGAGGGTTGAGAATGAACCCTCACAACTTTCTGTCCAAACAAATGGAGCATCTTTACTAGGAGAGCACAAAGGGGACAAGATATTGAACTAAATTCCTTGATGAATCTTCTATAGAAACCATCATGTCCTAAGAAAGACCTCACTTCCTTGACAGTTTTGGGTGATGGAAGGTGACGAATGATTTTAACCTTTTCTTTATCAACTTCAATCCCCCTACTCGAGACCAGATGGCCTAGAACAAGTCCCTCTTTAACCATGAAATGAAATTTTTCCCAGTTTAGGACCAGATTCTATTCTTCACATCTTGACAAGACTCTCTCCACATTCTGCAGACATCCCTCAAATGTATCCCCAAACATAGAGAAGTCATCCATGAAGACCTCTAGAAAATCCCCTACCATGTCTGAGAAGATTCCCATCATGCACCGTTGGAAGGTTCCATGGGCATTGCATAACCCGAAGGGCATGTGTTTGAAAGCAAAGGTTCTAAAAGGACATGTGAATGTAGTCTTCGCTTCATCCTCTAGGGGGACCTCAATTTGATTGTACCCCGAGTACCCATCTATGAAACAGTAGAAGGCATGACATGCCACTCTCTCAAGGACTTGGTCAATGAATGGTAAGGGGAAATGGTCCTTCTTGGTGAATGAGTTTAGTTTCCTATAGTCAATGCAGGCCCTCCATCCACTACTTACCCTTGTTGGAAGAATCTCTCCATCCTCGTTGGTTATCACTGTGAGTCCAGCCTTTTTTGGAACCACTTGGATTGGGCTCACCCATTCACTCTCAGATATGGGATATATGATACCATCTTTCAACAATTTCAGAAGTTCTATCCTTACTACCTCCATGAGATTAGGATTGATTCGCCGTTGAGGATGACGACATGGCTTTGAATTAGATTCCAGAACAATACTATGAGTCCCGATAAGTGGGCTAATCCCAAGAATTTCAGAAAGGGTCCAACCAATGGATTTCTTATTCTTTTTAATGAAATATAGAAGCATTCTCTCATGATTGTCTTCAAGAGAAGAAGAAATGAAAATATGATGTGTTTGATTGTCCCCTAGGAAAGCATACTTGAGTGTAGCAGGAAGTTCCTTCAATTCAATATCAGGTTGGTTCAGAATTTTAGCAGAATATTGGGACATTGGATCAAGATCAATTTCTTTTTTTAGAGTTTCAGATATGATTGATTCCCCACATGTACAAGTTTCAGCTACTAGATTGGCTAGATCAGATTTAGGGAAGGAAGTTTGATTGGTCTCCATGAAATTGGTTTCTTGAAAGGTTTCACAGATTGTTGGATCTAAGACTTCGTCATAAGAGCAATTTGAAAATGATTCAATCCAAGGAGATAAACTTCCTTCATATGAAAAAAGGAAATAAATCTCATCCTAACTTAAACATCCATCAAATATTCCTTGATGTTCCAGGGATTCATTATCAATGCTTCCTATCATGTTTACTTCATGAATGTCCTCGTCATCCCCTATTTGTGAGCTTGCATTATAGATGTTCAAGTCTAGACTCATGTTCCCAAAGGTGATGGTCATGTTCCCATTTTGGACTAGGATAACAGAGTTGATTGTTGCAAGAAAAGGACGTCCAAGGATGATTGGGTTTTGTTCCTTATTTCCTAATATTGGATGGTTTTCAAGGACAATGAAGTCAGTAGGGTAGATGAAGTTTTCAACCTTTACCAGAACGTCCTTTAAAATCCCCTTTGAAACCCTAATTCTACGATCAGCAAGCTGATGTGTGACAGATGTGGGTTGGAGCTCTTCTAGGCCTAACTGGCAGTACAGAGCATATGGGATGAGATTGATACTAGCACCTAGGTCACACAAGGCCTTGACAACTTTGCTATCTCCTAGTTCAACATTGATGTAAGGGAAACCCGGGTCTTTCAACTTAGGAGGTATGGTCCCTTGAATGGTGGTACTAACATTAGCATCCAAAAGGAATTGGTTTTTATGTGAAAATTTTCTTTTAAAAGTGCACAAGTCCTTAAGGTACTTTGTGTAGGAAGGTATGGTTTGGATTTCATCGAGAAGAGGAATGTTCAACTTGACTTGTGAGAATATTTCACTCAATGTTCCACTCAGTTCAGGCTTGGGTTTCCCCCTCATGCATTGAGGAAATGGTGCAGGTTGTGGGGTTGTTTGTTGAAGAGTTTTTTCCTTGAAAATGTTATCAGTTTCCTCAGTTTTATCTTGTCGTTCATTTGAATTTTCATCCAATTTAGAATCTTCAGGTGGGTTCTGAATTAGTTGTTCAGGTTTCTCAATTGATTTCCCACTTCTTAAAACAATCACAGCCTTTAGTTGTTCATGAGTTGTTTGAGCACAACTTGACTCTCCCCTTGACGTTGAGGATGGCACCGCCTGAGTAGGCATGGGTGCCTTTCCAGTTTTGATGGTTTGATGTTATTGTTTTAGGGAAGAGACTTCTAAGCTCATCCTCTCCATTTTTTTGCACAGTTATTCTAGTAGGCTTTGTGGAACAGTTTGGGTTGGTGCTTGAGTAGATTGGTTTATCCCAGGGGGATATTTTGGAGGTGGGATGGTTTGTTGAAAATGGGCCGGTGGATATTGGTATTGGATAGGTTGGGTTTGGAACTGGTTATGGGTTTGGTAGTTCTGATGGGGGTAAGGATTTTGTCCCTATGGTTGGCTAAGTTGTTGGTTATCTTTCCAGCTGAAGCCTGGGTGGTTGTTATACCTTGTTTTGAAGTTGCTTTGGTATTGAGGATTTTGAAAGTTCAAAGCATTTACTTCCACTGGGGGTCCTCCTAAAAGAACATCCTTGATGGATGGAATGGTTGGGCAGTTGTCTGTCTTATGGTCATGTTTGTCACAAATTGTGCAAAAAGGGTCAACAGTTTGGATTTCATGTACTTTCCTAAGGTCTATCTCTTAAACCTTCCTAGAGAGTGCTGCGAGTTTAGCCCTAAGTCTTTCCTCTTCTCTAAATGTATGAATTCTATTAGTTCTTTGTGGCTTTTCAGAATAAGGTGAAGTTCCCCATGTTTGGTTTTGTTCAAAAAGGCTTTCTAGATACTCGTAAGCATCATTTGGGGCTTTGTTTTTAAAGGTTCCATTACACATCATGTCAATGAATTGTTTGTTCCCCGGACCCAACCCTTCATAGAAAATTCTCACTTGTTCAGGAATAGAAAAACCATGGTGTGGAACCATGTTTAGAGTGTCTTTGAACCTCTCCCATGTTTTATATAATGACTCTCCCTCTTTTTCAAAAAAGTTTTGGATACTCTTTTTAAGTGCAATTGTTTTATGATGGGGAAAGTATTTTTTGTATAATTCACTTTGTAGTTGGTCCCAAGAGTTGATGGATGATTGCCTCAAATTGTTTAGCCAATTTTTAGCTCAATTCTTTTAAAGAAAAAGGAAATATCCTCATATTAGCTGATTCTAGTTGATGTGGGGGACACATGGTTTCTACAATGTCATTGAACTCCTTAATGTGCAGATATGGCATCTCGGACTCCATTCCATGGAATGTGGGAAGGTGGTTTAGGACATGGGGTTTAAAGATTTAGTTGGAATATCCTAGGTAATTGTGTCTAATGCATGAGGGGGCATTGGTCCAAGAAGGTGTGAGGTAGTCATTCATGGTTTTATCAATTGCCTTCCCCAAGTTTGGGGCTTCCTCATTTGGGTTTCCATTTTGGTTCCCACCCGGGATAATGAGTTGGTTTCTTTGAATACCTTCCATTCAAATGGGCTCAATTTTTGACTCGGGGGTGATAGAAAGATTAGGATCTAGTGGACAGAGTTCCCTTGGTGTACATGACTCCCCAACCCCAGGACTATCCACCCTAACAAGACAGTTTTATTGATCGCGGGTGTAGGCGGACATGCGCCAAAAGAAAAAAAACGAGAAAGGGACAAGATAGTAGAATTTGGATGAGAAAACAAGAAATGGGGGAGAATAGAATGGGTGTTTAGATGAATTACTTGGGTCCCCAACAACAGCACCAAATTTTGATTCTCTCTCAAATTTACCCAAGAGATGAAGGTAGAACGGTCCTTGTAGTTTAGCTTGGGTTATCGAATCCTCAGAGACCTAAGAAGAAACCTATAGACACGTACATTCTATGGACTGTTTTTAGCTATGAAGTGGCCAAATTGGGTTGATTTAAGATGGGTTTTAAAGATATCTAATAGATTTAAGTTAATTCAATTTAAAAGAATGAGTTGATCCTAGGTTATCGCTCGGGGTGGATTGGACGTATTTTCTTTTTAATAATTTTAATTTCTTAAATTTGAGATGGGTTCATTTAAGGAGATAAAACAAAATCATCACTTACTGGTTTAATGCCTACAACCTTTAATACTAATCACCTATACACTTGAAGGATCAAAGTTTTGCGCACTTCAAGGTAAAGGTTCGTATTAGTACTTGAAGTGTGTGGCCTTAAATTCAACAAGGACGATGGAGTTTAAAAATCATCAAATAAAAATCCCAATTAAAGAAGTGATTATACATTAATTAGGTGATAAATAACATCCAATCCAGCCCATTTCTACTCCCTTGGATCAAACCATAATTGGCTCCATTGATCCCATGGTTTCAATGGAAGCGGAAAGTAAACTCATTAGGGAGGAAATGGAGAAGTAAAGAAAACAACAAAAATAAAATGATCATTCCACCGTTGTGTGAATAATTTCAAAAGGGATGGTGTGAATAAATTCACACCTTGATCCAAAGGTATAAAAGTGATATGAAAAACAACAGAATAATAGTAGAAGAATAAATTTTATTAAGAAACTAAAGTGAATTGAACAACATACATGTGAAAGACAAATTTGAGGCAACAAAAATGAAGCATAACATTAAAATTGAACAAAACATCCAAGATTGCAAACTCCTTCACCACCACTGCCTTAAATAGGAATTTTGGGAGCCTTGGGTCGAGCCTCAAACAGTAAAAAGCATCTCAATTAATTTTGGTAGGCCATAGGTTGTGGAAATCTTGTGGAATTTGAACTTTTCCACATTTGACCTGAGGTGGCAGCCAACATTCCTTCACCGAACAAACGTGTCTGGAAGACCTTCTAGACGGCTGAATTAGAGTGGGCCATAGAAGAAGTAAATGGATCTTCGGATGTCTTCTAACCTCCTGTAAAATTGGGGCCCATTTGAAGTTGTGTATTCCGAGATATGATCAAATTAGTGGGCTGTTTTTCTGGGCCGCAGAATCTGGCCCAAAATTGTATCTCTAACTTTGGCCGCCTCAATGACCATCATAGTATCTGAATTAGCATTGGATCATGAATATTGATTTGTTCCTATACATGTCTTCTAGCATCCCAAGAATGTTTGGATTAATTGGGCCTGTATGTTGGGCCCAACAGTCTCATCAGTGTGCTGGTGTCCAATCTGCCTTCTCTAGAATTGCTTCCTTTCATTGCCAAATATCTCCATCACCCTCCATGAATTCTCTATTGATCCCTGAATGAAACATGTTCATATTGGAGTGTAGATAAATTTCAAATTAAAATATGTATAATTAGATGAATCATTTGGTACTTTAAATGATGTTCAAAAATGTACCCCATAATAGTGCATTTTAACAAGGTATTGCAATCATAATGTGAAATGATGTTCAAAGTGTAAAATGCACTAAAATGGTGTTTATGAATAATAAAGAACATGAATATTATATATATTTCCAATGAATATTAGCATCATTTAGTGGCTAATAAAATGTCATCAGTGAATGTTTTGATGTATATATCTCAATTAGATGATCGTTTTATCATTAAAGAATAGATACCATAATGAATAATTTTCAGGGGCCATTTTGAACATATCTGAACATTCTGGTGCGCTAAGTTAGTAATTATTCATTTTTGAAAAATAGTGTAACACCAATCGCTTCTTATTAACATATTAAAAATATCATAGACAATATGTCAATTTGTTAACATTATTATGTTTCTTTGATAAATGTTTTTATCATTTTATGCCACACCTAATTCTATTGAACCATGCCCAACTAAAACTTTCTTTTTATATTAACAACATGAAATCAGTATCCTTTTATATGTTGTCATATTTTAATAATCTATTCATCTTCCTCACTCTTTATAAAAACCCATATTTTATGAAAATTATCTTTTTTTTCTTCATCAATGTGTTTTGAAACACTTATAATGTTGTGTTCCAACCCATTAACAAAAAAATATTTCATTTTCATCCAATTTTCATTCCCAATGATGGTTGGTCCAAAACCATTGATTAGCATAGGTTAATCATTTAAAAATATCACTATTCCTTTTTTGATTTCATTCACATTCATTAACCCCATTAATGGTCCAATCATTTGAGAAGAACACCAAATATCAAGGATATAAGTTCATTCCCTTTTTTATATTTAATTGTGGTTTCTACAACATGATAATTTTATCCCATTTTTCATTATTTAAACCAAATTATGAAAATAAAGATTTTTTTGTGATGAAAAAAATGATACACCTTATTTTGAGATTTATAGGTTGTTCACACCTTTGAAAAGTAGTTTACATATATTGGAACCTACTTTCATCATTTACACTAAACATATTAGGTTATTCTTAACATCAATATAATACTTCATCCATTATGTGTATTTAATCATCTCAGAACATTTCCTTTTAAATTTTTAGTATAGTATCCATAGAAATAATTTTATCCTTCAAAAAATCCTTACCAATCAGAGTTGTGATAATGCTTCTCAACAGCATTATTATCTTTCTTATGAGAGATTTTTTGACCACCAACCATTCTATTCTAAACTGTAATATTATTTTTCATCTTATTTTCCTTTTTAGATTAATCATAACTGGAAGTAGAAGAATATTTTTAGACTCATAATGTATAGAAACTTCAAACATCTTATATTTTTGGTCTTGGAAATATACATTATTTTCATAGCTTTCTTATTTTCAGAAACTTTTCTATTTTTATTCCTAAACATTGATGGTAAATTTTATTTATCCTTCCTAAGATCCCCTAATCAATGTTTTTCATGAACTTAAAATATAGTACTTTTCAAACTCTACCTCTTTATATATATATATATAATGTTTTTATTTTAAAATATTCAACATCTCTTATTTTACCATCATCTTAACATCCAAATGTTCATTGTAATTCATTTATTTCTCAAGAGGATTAATCAAATAGTTAATCTATTTAATCATATAGAATATTTCTATCATGAAGACCTTATTGATTGTTTGTGGAAGAGTTTTCACTTTTCACTTTTTAGATTTTTGATTTCCTTTTCAATCCTCCTAATATTTCATTAAATTTACTTACATTAATCTTTAAGATAAAATTATTATTGGGTTTTTTTTATTCAAAATTTTTTGTTCCAAATATTTCATTGTTCACTAGTTCAATAATAGTATAATCACCAGTATGCTCAATTAATCTTTCAGATTCAGCGTCACTATCTTCTTCTTCATGATCATTAGAAAAGAAACTTCTTCTTTTGGATTTAGGGAATTTTTTAATTTTCACACCGGAAAAAGATATAGCCTTATCACACTATTATATCTACATACTACTTTTCATTTTTCCATATTCATCACTAAATTATTCTTTCATTCATCAAAGACAATTTTCCACAATGTGAAAAATGACACTACATTCAAAACACTTCATGGGATGTTTCTCTTTTTATTTACCTATAACTCTCATATCATTTTTAGAATACACGGATTAGATTTCATCAAGATTTTTACATATCTCAATTTTAGATTAAAAATCAGCAACATCATCTTCTTCTTGATCATTCATAGTTATTTCATTTTTGGCTTCTTTGAAAGACATTTATCTATAAAATTTTGAATTCTCCCTTCATGAAATTTTCCCTTATCATTTAATAAGTAATTAGTGTAATATGAAAATAATATAGAGCTTATGTTTCTTGATATCAATCATATAATGAGGATAATTTTTCATCAAATTTGTCTTAAATAATTTTGAAGGTATTTTCCAGAAAATTATATTCTTCCAACTTTTCACCAATACATATAATAGAGAGGACAATGTCATTTACCATGGCAATGAATGTCCTGTAGATTTATACACACCCATTTTCATATATTCTTTCCTCAACCTCAAGGTTTTCAATTTTACATTCTTCACATTTTTATTGACTTCATAAATGTTTTTTAACTTATCCCAACTACCTTTGATAATGTAAACAGCATTCGCTCATAAATAATCACATTCAAAAATTAATGTGTGTACGGAATTTTTATCACTTCTTTCATACACATGATACATCATGTCAACATGTGTAAGAGGAACTTTATAATCAATATGAGGAAACCCATTTGTTGCAGCTTCAAAAAAATCATACCCAAGAGACATAAGATAATAAAACCTTATAATTATCTAGATATGATATTTCATACCATAAAATGTTAAAATACCATTACCATTGACTCAATTTATACTATTTATAAACTTCTATTCAAAACATTAGTAAAAAATATACAAAGGGATCCTATGGATTTGATAACAATTATAATTTCCCAATCAAGATTTTTGTATCACTAAAAGGGGGAGGGGAGAATAAGTGATATTTTTTTCATTTCACATTTCGTTCTATTGAATCTATCATCACGACTTGTTAAATAGTTTTTCCTTACTGTGAAAAAAACAACATAAATATATAGGATCACTAGAATTTAAAAGGTTCGTTACTCAACAAGATTAGGTACATCCTTTTTATATTTTGAAAATCATATAACACCACAACATAAAGTTGAAAAAAATCTATTTATGTAGAATACAATGAGTAGGATATGCCATGATTATTTTGTAATTCTATTTTCAATACAAAAATGCTTGTGTTTTTAGTATACCAAAATGATATAAGATAATATTTGTTACAAACATGTTACAATGCTACATTATGAACATTCACCAATATGTTATTCAAAAATATTCATCAATCCCTTACCTATAATTAGGAAGGATCTTTTTATATAATTTTTAATAATACTTAGTCTAATAACCAATTCCTATTTATTATTATAAAAATATTACTTTGTCCAAATACAGCTGAAATAATTATTAAAAGCATCTACCTTAGACTAGAAATCATAATCCAATTGATCTGACTGATTCAAGAAACTAAATATGATTTATCTCTCCTCTTTTCTTTTTTCTATTCAATTTTTTTAAAAAGAATAATAATCCTGACACTTCTTATTTCTAGAATTATGGTGCTTCTCTGTCCTATTTCATGAGAGATTCATGTCCTAAAATAAAAACACTATTATCATCAATGTATATAAAGACCAAAATGTTTTATGTAAGATTATGAAAATGATTTCCCTCATTACCAAATTTCTGAAATAATTAATCATCCTTAAATCTAGAATAATTATTTGACCTGTTCAACATCCTTAATTTTCCTCATTAACACTTCATTAATTTTAAAATAATTCAGTAAAAATATTATTGATGATTCTGATTCTGATTTCCCAATACAATTCCTTCATTATGATAAAGGTATTCAGTCACTCTAATTTCCATTACAAACTTCCAAACAAATAAAAAATGATGATATATCATTACTTATCTATTCACCAATTGAAACTCTAATATAACCATTTTGATTTATTCATTATTATTAAGGTATAATATTCAACAATTAATGTCTGTATACTAATTGTGAAAAATATTAAACACTTGTCTTCCAATTATGATACTATGTGCCAACTAATAAAAAAAATAAATCATATTTTTGGAATTCAATAACCTATTAAAAAAGTTATTAAAACACCATTAAACTCTTAAATTTATTTTTACTTGACCAAATTAATTCCAAAATTGAAAAACAAAATAATTATCCCAGATGAATAGTTGACTAACTTATTGACCATTTTCTAATTTTACTTTTTGTATCAACCCAAATCATCTTTAATTATTTTCTTTTTCATTAGTCCCAATAATTCCCAATGAAACAATTATACCAGTGATGATTATGATGTCATACTGAGTTTGATGGACCAGTATCAATAGAATCAACTTTATCAACATCTCAATTTCCCTAGTTATGTTTATCCTACCCATCCTTCACACAATTCTACGTCTGATGTACTTACACAAATGAATTGTGACTAGATATCTTCAACTTCACAAAATTTATTCTTCACCAAAATTCCTCATTTATAATGACTTCTTTGTTATTTTGAATACATTTATAATTAGTATTCACATAATAAGTCTATTATTGAGAACTATTACAACATCTCCTTCCCTCAGCAAAATCATTCTTTGTAACCTTTTTTGAACACAATTAGATGCACCATTTATCCTTTTTTATATTTTCAATATATCATCACATGTTTTACAACATAGTTATGTTTTTTGAGAAATAAAAAATAGGAATGTATTTTTATATTTTTATGAGATTCATGGAGACTCCATAGAAACACATCCTTTTGATATTTATTTATTTTCAGACTAATAGTGATTCAGATTAACATGTATTCCCAAAAACATGTTATCATTACAATTGAATTTATTAATCTATCATAGTCCTATTTTGTAAATAAGATGTCCATTCCGACTGTCCATATTTACAAAGGGAATTGAATTATCTTCGCAGACAATAACGAAAATTTCAATTGTAAGAGAAAAACCTTCTTACATCCAAAAATCATCCCCATAAAACTTGTTAAAAACAAACATTACATGACTCCCCACTTGATATTGATGAGAACCATATGTAGTGAAAGGGATTGAGTTGTATATTTAAAAGATGCATTGTGTGGAAAATCAAACTGGGAGAAACAAATACCATAAAAACCCCATAGATTAAATGTTTTGATTGATATAGTTTTTATTTTCAATGAAAGGGGATTATATACTGATTTGTGTGTGAGAAAGAGGTGAAATGATGAGTAAGGGGTATTCACATAGTACTCTTTCAAATGAGAGGTTTAAATGACTATAATTATTCGACTATGTGATAGTAAAGGACATGGTTGTTGTTGAGTAATATATCTAAGTCACATTTGTGTACATTAATGTCATGTGTGGGTAAATGGAGTCACATAAATTTGATCAATAGTATGTTAAGGGTCACTGGTATTTTCAATTATCATTATGAGGGTTTCTAAGAGTTTTACCATGGTAATCACTACATGAGGTTTTGATGAAAGAACTGTATTTTAGTATTGGGTGAATGATGATAACTCACATGTTAATTAGTATTATTGGCCTTATATAAGGAGATAATAGGAAATCTTATCATTTTAGATGAGTCATTACATGGATGATTAATAAGGGTAGTTGCCAAAAACTCTTTTATGGCATATGTATGTCTTGTGAGTGTATCGGGTATTGACTATAAATCTAATTTTATTTATCATCTATATAATGTAACAAAAATTTTGTGATATTTAATGGTTTTTTAACTAAAAATTCATTGTTTCAAATCTAATATGTGAAGGTTCCGGGCATAGCGGAATCATGTGGGTGGATGTGCCCACATGTATTTTTTTAATTAACAATGATCAATCCGGGATCAATACTACGATAAACGCATGTCTCCATGGATTGAATCACAGCAATGGACAAAGAAAATGAAAGTCCCAGAACCACAAAGTAGGATCGTTGCAGGTTGATTATAATTAATTTAATCAGTTGAAAATAAATAAACTTTGGTTATTCATTCTTCATTGATGTTCTTTATCACGTTCCAATGTGATTTGTCGTTGCGTTGAAAAAGCCAAGTGTATACTTCCTCTAGTAGTGATCCACATGTGTACCTCGTATCTCGGGATGTTGCCAAAGCAGTCACCGGGTGCTAGCATGGAGAAACATTTTCTTGCATTGTCCACCTTAGAACATCTTGATCCGATGGAAGAGGATATCTCTCATTCTTGAGAGTGTTCTTGGAGGAAGAGGTTCTTTCGGACATGAAATAATTCTCCATATTTGTTGTGTAAAATGATTCTCTTGTGTATCGAAAAAGATTTGGGGTTGTGAGGATTTTTATAATCAGGTTTGAGGTTGTAGATTTATGAAAATAAAGAAATGCGTAACACATTTTATTTATTTCATTGACTCTTATTTATAACCCCATGTCGAATAATTAATTCCTTTACATGCTCCCACATTGATTATAATAAATATCATTTAAAATAATATTATATCCACAAAATCCCGACTGTAAAAACAACAAGGCGTGTATAAATAAATACACGACGTGTACTTGTTTTTCATTGAAAACCACACAGCGTGTACATTCAATGTACATGTCGTGTATATCTTGTTTTCATTTATTCATTTCATCTCCATAAATATAACTACATGGCGTGTTGTAATAAATACACTGTGTGTACTTGTTTTCCATGAAAAACTACACGACGTGTAATCTTTAATACACGGCGTGTATATCTTGTTTTTCATTTCCTTCTTCCTCTATCATTAAAAGGATTTAGGTTTTGTTGAATAATTATTGAACCATGTACGGGAATAATCATTATTCTACTTGAGATACTTGAATACACTTATTGTGTGACCCTTTAGGCCTCTTTCTCATTGGAATTAGGTGAGCTTGCCTAAAGTCCAAGATTACTGTCTAGCAACGGGTCAAGGAACCCAAGAGAAAGAAGTTGAAACCGCATTGACATATCACCTCATACGAATGATTACTATGTAATTTATTCCCTTTGTCTCAATATCTCATCAAGTAGGATCCATGGCAGTGTCATAAACATATATGTTTGATCCGTCGTTCTTTGACTACCTGAAATAAACTCGTCGTTTACTCCATGGTCATTGAGTTTAATGAGACAGTTCTATATCAATCAAAGGGATGAGATATCAACTTCCATAAATGGAAGGGACAAATCCATCCTCGACTTATCCATTAACAACATGTCACTCGTGACACACCCAACGTACCCTACTTCCGACCAACTATCTGCATGACGGTTTTCGTCAGTAAATCTAAGTACGCGAGTCATGACATGAGTTAATGATAATATTCCAGTCTAAGGACCATTACAGACGCTCGTAGATAGTAATGTCCGATGACACCAAGACATGCAGAATTGCTACTGGCGGGTCTGTTCTCATAATCTCCCATCTTGGCGATTACCTAGTGTGAACTCCATGAGAGAGAGTCTTGTCTTCTTACGTGTACTCACACATGACGGTCTGTATACTATGTTTCCTATCATAGTATGTCAACCAATAGTAGAACATTATTTAAGAATACTGTTATAGAATTTCAAGGTTCTCATCATAGCGGGGATCTTCCATGACCTTATCAATGCAACAAATATTCTAGGACATTATTATATTATAGTCATGCATAACAATGAACAATATATAATAAGTGAACATTCAAGTAATAAAATTACAAAACAGTTGGTTCTCAAGACACCAACCCTTACAAACTCCCACTTGGACTAGAGCCTACTTCCTTCAACTTTTCGTCTTCTAGACCTTACATGATGATCATGTTTATGCTGAGTCAAGGCTTTAGTCAAGGGGTCCACCACGTTGTCTTCCAGAGAAATATTTCTCACTACAACATCACCTCTCTGAGAAAAATCCCTCAAGAGATGATACTTCTGAAGTATGTTCTTTTTCCACTGATGTGACCTTGGCTCTTTTACAAGTGCCACCACTGCATTATTATCACAATAGAATGTGATATGATCTTTACTGCTCGGTACTACATCCATCTCTTGAACAAATCTTCACATCCATACTGCTTCTTTAGCTGCCTCAGAAGCTGCGATATACTCGGACTCCACTGTAGAATCTGCCACCACACATTTCTTTGAGCTCTTCCAGCTCATTCCACCTCCATTTAAACTGAATATATATCCATTCTACGACTTCATGTCATCTTGATCAGTTTGGAAACTAGCATATACATGTCCTCTGATGACTAGTTCCTCATCTCCTCCATAGTCCAGGAACATATCCTTAGTATGCATCAGATACTTAAGGATAGTCTTGACTGCCATCCAATGGCGGTCTCCTGGATCAGCTTGATATCTTCCTAATTTACATAATGTGTAAGAAACATCTAGCCTCGTACATATCATAGCATACATGACTGACCCAATCGCGTATGCGTAAGGGATCCTTGCCATTCTCTTTCATTCCTCATGTTTCTGAGGACACATTTTCTTGGAAAGATGAATGCCATGTGACACTGGAAACAATCCCCTATTGGACGGTTCCATACTGAATCTCTTTAGTATCTTGTCAATGTATGTACTTTGACTCAGGCCCAGAATTCTCTTGGATATATCATGATGGATCTTGACCCCAAGAATATATGCTGCCTCACCCAATTCTTTCATGGATAAGCATTTATGCAACCATTCCTTAACCGACTGTAAGACAGGTACCTCGTTTCTAATTAGTAATATGTCATCAAAATATACTATTAAGAAAATACATTCATTTCCAATAAACCTCTTGTAGACACTAGGCTCACATTCATTCTTAATAAATCCAAATTCTGTTACAGCTTCATCAAAACGAATGTTCCTTGACCTTGATGCTTACTTTAATCCATAAATGGATTTCTGCAACTTGCATACCTTGTTGGCATCCTTTGGAGTCACAAACCCTTCAGGTTGTGTCATGTAGACATCTTCCTGGAGGTTCCCGTTAAGGAATACTGTTTTGACATCCATTTTCCAAATTTCAAAGTCAAGGTAAGTGACAATGGCCAATAGGATTCTGATGGATTTCAGCATTGCAACCGGTGAAAAGGTTTCATCATAGTCAATTCCATGACACT
This sequence comes from Viscum album, assembly GCA_963277665.1. NCBI lineage: Eukaryota > Viridiplantae > Streptophyta > Magnoliopsida > Santalales > Viscaceae > Viscum > Viscum album. Next base: position 1,207,751,226 of record OY728141.1, read on the forward strand.
GTCAAAAACGTTTTGCAACAAGTCGTGCCTTATAGGTGCTAAATTTCCCCTCAATGTCGATTTTCTACTTAAATACCCATTTATTACCAATAGTCTTTACATCAACTAGAGGATCGAACAAAATCCAGACTTGGTTTTGGTACATGGAATCCATTTCCAAATTCATGGCTTCTTGCCACTTGGCAATGTTTGTGCCTTCAACTGCTTCCTTGTAGGTAAGAGGATCATCATTGTCAACCAATAATGAGTCACTATCCTCGGTGACAATAAAAGCATATCGTTCTAGTTCTGTCACCTCTCTCATGATCCTACGCAGTTCATGTGTCTCTGGAACAGATAGTTCTTCCATGGGGATTTGTGGAATCTGTTCTTATACCAATTCTTGTGTATCTTGAGCCTTGACTTCATCAAAGTCTATCTCACTCCCACTATCTCTTTTGGAGATGTGCTCCCTCTCAAGGAATATGGCGTGTCTTTCCACTATAACCTTTTTTTATGAGGGGTTTTATAGGTAATATCCCCTTGTTTCCTTAGGATATCCTATAAATATACACTTTGTGCCTCAGGGTGAAAGTTTGTTACCTAAAGAGGCCTTAACAAATACTTCGCTACCCCACACATGTGAATTCGATAACATGGATTTGCGTCTACTCCATAACTCGTGTGGAATACCATTTATCGATTTAGTTGGTACTTGGTTTAGTATGTGTGCTGCTGTTTGTAATGAATATCCCCAAAACGATAATGGAAGACTCGCATGACTCATCATTGATCTCACCATTTCCAACAGGGTGCAGTTCCTCCTTTCACTTACACCGTTCCACTGGGGCATGTATAGAGGAGTGAGTTTAGATAAAATCCCAATCTCCCATAAGAAATCAATGAAGTACTGATTAAGATATTCTCTTCCTCTATCTGAGCAGAGTTTCTTAATCTTCTTACCAAGCTAGTTCTCAACTTCATTCCTGTATTTTTTGAACTGATCAAAAGAATCTGACTTATACCTCATTAAGTAGATATATCCATATCTACTAAAAAATCAGTAAAAGTAATGATGTACGAGAACCCACTCCTTTCTTCAACTGAAAATGGTCCACACGCATCTGTGTGAAATAATTCTAGAAGCTCTTTAGATCTTTCACCTTTCCCACTAAATGGGGATTTGGTCATTTTTCCTTGTAGACACGCATGACATACACCAAGTGGTTTTAGTTCGAAAGAATCTAAATACCCATCTTGATGTAATCTTGTCAAACGTTTCTCATTGACATGACCTATCCGGTGATGTCAATGTTGGGTGTGGTATGAGTCATGTGAATTAACTTTTTTATCAATTTCCATTACTTGGTTTTTGTAGTCTAACACATAAAGGCCGTTATATAAATGTGCCCTACCAAAACAAATGATATCTTTATAAAAATAGAAACATCCACTTCAAAACTTGAAGATGAATCCATCACAATATAATATGGATACTAGAATAATGTTTTTGGTTACATAGGGTACATAATAACATCCTTTCAAAACCAAGACCATCCCAGTAGGCAATGTGAGGTGGTAGTCCCCGATAGCTACATCAGCAAGTCTGACTCCGTTGGCTGCTCGAAGATCTACCTACCCTCGATCAATATTAATGAATCTACTTGGTTCCTATATTTGGATACAGATGTGAGAAACACAAGAAGTATCTAATACCCAATTAGTAGAAACAGATAGATTACATTCGACAAAAACGAACATGAATCTTCCCCTGACTTCCTTGGCTGGGTGTTGTTTTTCTTCCAGTGGGCCTTCTTAACACATGCGAAACAAACAACATCCCGTTCCTTTTCCTCCCCTTTGATCTTCCCTTTCCTGGAAGGCTTTGAAGAAGTTTTGGGCTTAAAGATCTTCGCCTTACCTTTCCTTTTATTCACCATCAGGACAGAAGGCTTTTCACGCTTCATGTCATTGTCCACTTTGCGAATAAGGATAATAAGATCAGACTGAGACTTCTCAATGTTGTTCATTTTGATGTTCACCACAAAGCTTGAGAAGCTCTGGGGGAGTGATGCGAGAATGAGGTCGGTACCCAGTTATTTAAGGAGTTTAAACCCTAGAACCTCTAAGTGCTCAATGTAGCCAATGAGCTTGACTACATGAGGCCCAGCTGGGGAAACCTCTCCAAGATTGATCTGAAATATAGCGATGGAGATCTCAAACCTTTCCTGTCCTACTCCTTCCTGGTATAGGCCACGGAGGTTCTCAAGCATGCTCTAGGCATCCATTTCTTCATGAGACTTCATGAGCTCACTAGAAATTGATGATTGCATCAAACATTGAATGTCAAGTGCATCGTTCAAATATTCATCATAGACTAGGAAATCATCATCACTCTCCCCTGGGGAAGGGGAATCAGGATGTGTGGACTCCAGTACGTAAAACATTCTTTCATGGCGTAGGATAACCCGAAGGTGCATGAAACATTCCTATAAGTTACTGCCAGCGAGGATGTTGTCTTTATCCATAATTGATTGCAAAGAAAATTTGTTTGATGTGTTTGTCATTTTGATTCTACAAATTAAAAGAGCAGATTTATCAGTACTTTCTTGATTACATTTTATGAGAAATAATAAATTTTCTTACATCTCCCATTATTTTATCAAGTCCTAATGGACCTCACCATTGAACTCGGAATGTCCAGTTTCTTTGACATTATAGTGGCAAGGATCCATATTCCCTTTCGCATTTTCCCAACAAGGGTTGGTCAAGCTATTTGAAGGTATTTAGGTAGGCAGGTCTTTGCCAACTGTGAGCTTACAGTTCCTTGATCTGTTGAGTGGACTCCCCAATCTTGAAATCCTGACATGGATTTCCTCAACCCTTGCCTCCAATATTACATCAAGTCTAGAAGGTGCTACTCCTCTTGATTTAATATCGTTAAGTCAACCCGAAACATTTCATAAGGTCTTCCTTTATAAAATTAAGTGTCCCAACCAGGGTTGGTCAAACACATAGTTTTATTGAGTCTTTCCCTTAATCAGGTAACGGAAGGCTAAGTCTGAATTAATATGGTATTGATGGATTTTAATCCATTATGCATAGTTTTTCATTATCACATTCCTTTTAATATTAAGTGATCCCTACATAAGTGATTAACCATGTTTTGATAATGTTTACGCATAGTCCATTTTTTATTTTATTCCATCTTTGCATGATTGTTCATTTTATTAACTATGTGATCACGAAAACACATACATAATAAATAAACCATGCAATTTAGATAGAAATAAAATAATATGGCATGATCATGAGCTTCTATTGGTTAGCTTATCTAGCGGTTTTGATAAGCTAACCCTAACCTAGGGAAAAACACCTTGAACCCGGTGGTTGGTGTTTTGCAGCTCCCACCTGTCCACCTTTGTATCTTCTTGCGCCGGTTTCACCTCGTCTTTGGTATTTGAACTGTCTCCTATAGCTTGGGAGATCCTCCATAACATGGGTTTACATTAAAGAATCCACGGGCACAGAGGCCCTACATTTTATTGGAAGAAGGGTCGCAGGCCAAAAAAAATTAAATTAAATAAATTTAAATGAAACCATACACATACAAAGGGTCTTTGGTCTTTCTCATGATCATTCATAGAATGCAAATAAATTTACGCAAATTTAGAATTCAAATTCTTTTAATCGTTATTTTATTTAAGATAAGTCGTGCTCGAATTCAATTAATTATGATCTTATAATTAATCAATTAGTTATCTTAAATTCATTTCTGAATTTCCTTGAGCTTCTTCTCATCCATATTCCTTGTACGGGTCTTTGTACATTGGAGAAAACATGGTGAAATTCCATTTCTGGAAGGTACACGGCGTGTAGTTTATAATTACACAGCATGTATTTCTTTTCACTCTTTATCAAAAGTGCATGCCAGTGGATTTGGCGTGTTCTCTAAACTTTGGAAATTTTGGAGTACACGTCATGTAGATGAATCATACATGGCATGTACTTCGTTGTTACATGGTAACTAGCCTGGCGATCTCGTGTACGCGGTACACGGCTTATCTTTGTACACGATTTCACCTGGGCCGGAATGGACTACATGACATGTTGCTCTAAAATACACGCCGTGTATTCCGGTTCCACATGTCGTTCAATTCAGGTCAACATGGAGTGATTAATACTTAGGCATATTCAATTTACACAGTGTGGTTTGGCAGACCAGTGCCAGTTCATTGAACCTAAGAACACGGCGTGTAGTTTTAATTACACGCTGTGTAATCTCGTGTTGTATAGACAGAAAGAGCGGCTCCTACGAATGAGTTCCTCGTTTTTATTTTATCAAAAATTAAAATTAAAATTTCATTTATGTGATATGAATCAAGAAATGAAGGAGGAAGAATATATCTCATTTATTCAGATTAATAGATCGACACATTTCTAATTGAATCAAATATAAATGTGTAAATTATAAACGAAAATTAAATAACTATAATCAACGTTGTAACCTCCCTCTGATACCATTTGAAGGTTCCAAGCGCAGCAGAAGCGCGTGGGTGGATGTTCCCACTTGGTTTTTTGTCATTAACAATGATTAATCCGGGATGAATACAATGATAAATGACAATCTCCACGGATCGAATCACATCAATGGACAAAGAAAATGAAAGTCCCAGAACCACAAAGTAGGATCATTACAGGTGGATTATAATTGATTTAATGAATTGAAAAGAAATGCCTTTTGGGTTTTCTTTCTTTATTGATGTTCTTGGTCATGTTCTGATGTGATTTTTCGTTGCATCGCAGAAGCCAAGTGTAGACTTCCTCTGGCGGTGATCCACACATGTACCTCGTATCTCGGGACGTCCCCAAAGGAGTCTCTAGGTGAAAACATGGAGAAACCTTGGCTTGTTTTGTCCACCTTAGATCGTCTTGATCCGATGGAAGAGGATCTCTCTCGGTATTGAGAGTGTTCTTAGAGGAAGAGGTTCTTTCTGTCTTCAAATAATTCTACAGAGTTTTTGTGTACAACGATTCTCTTGTGTATCGAAAAAGAGTTGGGGTTTTGAGGATATTTATAATCAGGTTTGAGGTTGTAGAGTTATGATAATAAATAAACTCATTACACATTTTATTTATTTCATTGACTCTTATTTAAAACCCCATGTCATATATTTAATTCCTTGACATGCACCCACACTGATTATAATAAATATAATTTAAAACAATATTATATCCTCAAAATCATGACTGGAAAAACTAGACGGCCTGTATTTATAAATACACGGTGTGTACTTGTTTTTCATTGAAAAATAAACAGCGTGTACATTCAATATACACGTCATGTATATATTGTTTTCATTTATTAATTTTCTTTCCATAAAGAAAACTACATGGTGTGTAATAATTAATACACGGCGTGTACTTTTTTCCATGAAAAACTACACGACGTGTAATCTTTAAAACACGGCGTTTATATCTTGTTTTTCATTTCCCTCTTCCTCCATCTTTAAAATGATTTAGGATTCCTTGAATAATTATTAAACCACGTACGAGAATAATCTTTATTCTACTTGAGATACTTGAATACACTTAGTGTGTGGCCCTCTAGGCCTCTTTCTCATTGGCATTAGGAGAGCTTTCCTAAAGTCAAAGATTACTGTCTAGAAATGGGTCAAGGCACCCAAGAGAAAGAAGTTGACGCCGCATTGACGTATCACCTCATACGAACGCTTACTATGTAATTTAATCCCTTTGTCTCAATATCTCATCAAGCAAGTTTCATGGCAGTGTCATAAACCTATATGCATGATCCTTCGTTCTTTGAATACCTGAAATAAACTCGTCGTTTACACTATGGACATGGAATTTAATGCAACAGTTCTATTTCAATAAAAGGGCCGAGATATAAACTTCCATAAATAGAAGGGACAAATCCTTTCTTGAATTATCCATTAACAACATGTCACTCGTGATGCACCCAACGTACCCTACTTCCCGCCAACTATCTACATGACGGTTTTTATCAGTAAATCTAAGTGTGTGAGTCATGACATGAGTTAATGATAATATTTAAGTATATGGACCATTACACACCCTCTTAGATAGCAATGTCCGATGACACCAAGTCATGCAGAATTGCTACTGGCGGGTATGTTCCCATAATCTCCCATCTTGGAGATTACCAAGTGTGAAATCCATGAGAGAGAGTCTCGTCTTCTTATGAGTACTCGCACATGACGGTATGTATACTATGTTTCCTATCATAGTATGTCATCCATCCGTAGAACATTATTTAAGAATATTTTTATAGCATTTAAAGGTTCTCATCACAGCAGGGATCTACCATGACCTTATCAATGCAACAAATATTCCAAGACATTATTGTATTATAGTCATGGAGAACAATGAAAAATATATAATAAGTGAACATTCATGTAATCAAAATACAAAACGGTTTCTTCTCTGGACACCAACCCTTACACTATGAATTATACTGAATTAAGTCATTAGATTCTAAAATTATAAGAGTTTTTAATGGGTCATTCATATGAATGAAATGAAAACTAATTAATTTGGATTTAATATGGGTATTTAGCTATTTAAATGGAGGAAATATATTTAAAACTATATGTGTAGATTTTAAAAGATATATTTTTAGGTTCATTTAACTATTTGGAGTATTTTTTTCATTTCTCTCAAGTCCATAAGATCAAATTATCACCATCTCATTCATGGGAGCATTCTATAATTTGTTCTATGCCCTATTCTAGTTATTTCCAATCTTTCTTATATTTTATACCACATATATTTTGGGTGATATAGTGTGGAATGATTCTTGAGGTTATGTATTCAAGACTCCATCACCCAACCTTGAAATTATCGAATTTATCATGATTTTGTATTTAATTTGGATTTATTATAAAAAAATATAAATAAGATAAGAATATGTAAATTATGAAAATATAGAGGAAGAAATTATTTCATTCATTTGATAATAACAATTTAATGTGTCAAGATTAAAAAATAAATGGGAGTTTTAATACATTCCAATGTTTTGATTATTTCATATTTATTTTCTAAATTGTGTGTGTATTAATGGACTGTGATTATTTTTATAGGATAAATTTTTTGATATTCATATAAATCATCTAAAAGATGTTATTTTATAGTGTATAAAAAGAGAAAAATTATGAATGTTGATGGGAATATAGATTTCATTATTTTTTTTATCATTAATATATTTCGACCTTCTAAATTTATTGATTTTATACTATCTTATCAACTTTTTTGATCATCCCATTAACTACAATGAATTTTAATTATTTAAGTACATGATTATTATTATTCTAAAATATAAAGAACACATCAAATAGTGGAAGAATAATTAAATATGCTCATTAAATGAGATATTTGAAAAATATTAATATGAAAACAATTTGATATTAGCCTCAAATATTTTATTATTAGAATATGGTCATCTCATATGATGTGTGGTTTTGGTTGTGATAAATGATGTATTAGTGTTTTAGTTTCTTTGTAGTTTGTAATAATTACAGAATAAATAAATTGGGACTATTATTTAATATTTAGTAAATATATAAAAGTTTGAATTTAATTGGTGTGGTTTAGAAATTAAAATGTGGTAATTACTTTATAAATTTAAAAATTATTTAAATGGGAAGATAAGGGATATGAGTAAAAATGGGTGATTGATTTTAATGAAATGTATTTAACGATGGTAAATAAATGGCTAATGAACTTAAATTTGGTTGACTAATGGAAATAATTTTTTTAAAATGAAGGAATAGTAGTTGACCACATGTTGGTTATTTGGTTTTTTATGGTTTTTAAAATGTTTGGGATATAGAGGTTTTAATAGTGATGTATGGGGATTATTGATGATTTTGTAGAATAGATTCGTAGATTAAGACAGGTTGTACAAAACCATAAGATGTGATTTTTTTATACAATCTATGCATGAATTTTTTTGATTTATAAATTTTTCGAACCTGAGAAGATTATTTTACAATAATATTAATTTTTTACAGTCAATAAATTTTCCCTAAAATCCATGTTATTGATAACGGATGGTAGACAACCCATTTTCTCCATTATTTATTTAAAAGTAGATTAGAAATGATGGCCTTAGGTTTTCATTATCATAGAAGGCATGATAGTATCATGGGTTTTACTCGATGAAGTGGTGAGGACAAGTTGATGGTTATGTGGTGAGGTTTGTGAGTTGTAATAGGAGAGCATGGGGATGATGTATTTCACATTCATGACATCATAATACTCTAGAGTTGTGACATGATAAACATGTATAATGGTTAATGATATTGAAAAAATATATGATATGATGATTTCATCATTGATGACAACATAATATGTTCAAACTTGTAAGAGTTATAATGGGTAGGGATTCTTCTTGAACCATACTAGATGGGAATTAATGTGAACACATGACATTTCAAATTTTTTGGTTATAGTGGGAAAGTATTTGTAAAGGATTTATGGGGTTATTATGATTATATTATTTTGATATTATCTTATTATACTTGGATGATATACATAGTGAATAATCCTTTGTGGGGTTTGGAATGGGTAGTTTACTAAATAGGTGCATTTTAATTTCACTAATAATTTATTAGAGAATTAGTATACCTCTATAGAATTTATACAAGATTTCATGTTGAGGATCCTAATAATTAAACATGTTATGATCACCCAACGCATATATATATATATATATCAAGTGTACATGAGTGGATTTATGGAACAACCTGGCTTGAGTTAGGATGGAGGTAGAATTGTTGTTTGGGTGTACTGTTTAATGGTTTTTTTTGTTTTCTATTTTTGAGAATCATTTTATATGATATGAAAGAGATTGTGTATATATTTTTATGTATCTATGATAATTTTAGATAATGTTGTTTTGGTTGATGATTATCCACTTATATTATGTGCATAATATATATTATTAGTGTAATTCTATTCATTATATATTTCATACCCTCAATTCTTATCTGTAGACATGGGCTAATAGATGATGGAAATTGGTTGTAATCCCATCAATTTATTTCCGACCAATGAGGGGTACCAATATAGGTGGGGTAATGAAAAATAATTCAATAAAATATATTCCACTCTCATGAAATATTAATGACTAGTATTATTATCTGAGAAGAAGAATAAGAAGTTGGAAGAACAAGAATATGATGATATACAATTAATGAAATTTAAACATTAGATTTTGGAATTTAATATTCAAATTCTAATTTAAGAATTTAATCACTTTGGATGTGAGATATTATTATCTATATCATGAATGAATGATGTTGTGTGACTGAGATATTAAGGATACTTCTCTCTATAAAACTATCAAGAAGATTTATATCAGATATAAGAAAAATAATTGACTATGTACATCACATGGATGAAAGCTATAAACTAAGACTGTATAACTTATACAAGAAGTAAAATATAATTATCATTATAAAAAAATGAATTGATATCCTAGATAGATCTATACTATATTATTGTGGAAACCCAACTCAATTATCATTATAATAGTGTGGAATGTAGTAAAACACAATTATAAAACTTATGTCATGTGTACAAGGATATTTTATGATTTCTCTTACACAAATGTTTATTATAATAGCTACATCGGTCTTTCTGAAAACTAAATCATTAAATTGATTATCATTTCATTATTAAATGAGACAATTTTAAATATTCAATTATATTTTTGTATATTCATGGATGTGTTTACAGTTATTAATTTTAAAATCATAAAATGTGGAATATGTTATTTCAAGAAGAAATATATAAAAAAAAAATAATTAATTTTTCACATCATATTAGTTATTTCATTGATATTGAGGGTATTTTCATATTTTATCAAATCCATGACACTTTTCATTTTAGATCTTCACTTTTTAGTTTTATGGATTAATTTTTTATCTATGTTTTAATTTTTTTCTAATTTTTCTCCATTATCTACAATGTATAATTTAATCTAATTTAAAATCAAGGGGAATACAATATTTTATTAAATAGTTATCATATACGGATTTATAAAAATATTTCATATAATATATATATAATTTATGCTTTCTTTATAGTTTCATCTGATTGATTAATCTTCCACGATGAGGGTAATTCCATGATAATAATACACATAACAATATAGAGAATCATTGTTTTTATATGAATTCCATTTTTTCCTTCCCTTTTATAGATTCAAACATTAAAAGAAAAAAATCAAAATAGAAATGCATATGGGACAAGAATGAGAAGTTCAATGAAGTTAAAGCCAAAGTGAAGGTGGAAAAGTTATATATTTGGCTGTTGAGGTAGGAATAGCACATTTTACATGATGATGAAACATTGGATTTACTATTAAAATTGGATAATGAGGTTTTGAGAAATATTAAAGTCTTTGATGGGAATTTAAGATATTATATAGTGTTATAAATACTAATTTCTATCCTACATTTCATGTTTGATGCCAATGTTTTATCTTTTGAAGATAAAGATCATAACACACACCATCTTGATGAAATAAACATAATTTTAATTTACTATGAAATGATAAAAGATTATTTTATTAGTGATAAGTTTATGTATGATGTGAACTGATGTTTTTAAAACATAATGTAAAAGAAGATTAAGAAAATTGTTTTTGATGGTAGTCCTGGCTATTCAAATATAAATTTTTTAGATATATTGTCTATAAAAATAATTTCTCTTTTCTCTATAATTTTGATAAGTAGAAATAGAATACATCCATAACAAAATTAAGTGTGAATTAAATGGAAATTTATCAATAATATATCCAAAATTAAAGGATTATTAATCATTAGGAGACAATGAAGAAAGACCAATAAGTACATTTAAGAAGAAATAACTGAATAATTTCATGTCGATAATTTATTCTATAGGAATGAGGAAACATTTCTCAAAACACATGATGATTAATTTCTTATCCAAGAGTCAATATCATGAATTTAGTGATAATGATGAGGAAGTTGAGATTTCTAGTGATATTGAACAGAAGATACAAATTTCTACAGTAAAAGTGGAATAAATAACTAAGAATAAAAATATAATTTCTAAATATAAATAATAAGAAACTCAGATGAAATATATTTTTTTTATATAACTAATTGAGTTTATTTGAAATATATCAGATATTTTTAATGAGGTTGAAATTTTAATAAATATAAACAACCTTGTTATAGTTAAGAATCTACATATATAGATGAAAAATCAATAATGCTAAAAGGAGTTAATTAATTTTACAATGTATTGATGATGAGAAGATATAGAAATTCAATATGTAATAAAAGGTTATTTATAAATATAAATATCTTAACAATATTAAATATAAATTTGTAAAGGTGTAATAAAAACTAAATAATTCTAAATATAGCTTTTATAATTCAATTTCACATGATTGAGAATGTTTAATTATGGTTGAGTCTTGTGAAGACCAACAAAAACATGCTTCAATGGGAGAAAAAAACCCTAAAATTTTAATTAAATCTCTTAATAAAGAATAATATAAATAATACCAAAATTTTGGAAAAATCATGTAAAAAATAGAAAAAAACTAGGAACTCTAAATTAAATTAAAAAAATTCAAAAACTAGTAAATGTAAAAAAGATGAGAATAAAGATAATATGAAGAGAAATATGTTTGGAGTTTATAATAATTATGGTATAAAAGGATCTAATACTAGTTATTTATAGGATTATGGAATATAAGTAAAAATTATAGAAAACATACTGGTTGCAAAGGTAGGTATTCATTCCATTAATTATACTGGTACTATATAAGAATTATGCAAATAAAAAATATTAGTTTTTTTAATTTAAAACATCATATCATCCCTAATTATTCATTAATGAATGGATTTAGGGGGTTTCAACCTTCTAAAATGATGAAAATTTAGATACTAATTGAGAACTGTGAATAGAATAAAAAAACATGTTTCATGTACATGATGATGTCTGTGGAATTTATTACCATAATAGAAATCATGAATTGATTATCTAATAATTCTACCAAACAAGAAATATATGGTTGATAACATTCAAAGGCATAAAAATATGATTAATAGAGGTAAGGTGAAAATTTGGATCTAGATATTTTATTTAAAGCATCAATGGGGATAGTCCATAGATTCTAGATTTTAGATATTCTTATATTATGAAATGTGTTTCAAAAACATAAAGAGATTTTAAATGTTCATATAATTCATAGTGACCTTTTAGAAAGATAAGATACAAAAAATAAAATGTTTTAGAAAATTTACGATTCTCGAACATCAATTAACATCTTAGAAACAATTATTTTTTTTGGGACTCGAACAATTTTATTATTATATCATAGTAATTTAAAGAATTAAACAAATTAATATTTTAATATGAGGGTTTTTTAATGATTTTATAATATTTGGGAATTTTGAAAAAAATTTATCAATCAAGGGGAAATATATTTTAAGTTGATGATGCATGAAATGCATGTTATATAATGATGAAGGAAAAAATAAAATATGACATTGAAGGCTTGGACATATTGGCCAATGTAAAATGAGTAAGATCAAATTATAATATAATGTCCACGATGTTCCTATTTTAAGAAGGTGGTGATTTGGGTGTGATGAAAATGGAAATATTATATATTTTACAGACAAGAATGTTGAGATTCAATGAACTCAAAAATAGATTCTCATTTATTCATATATTTGATGGCCAATGATTAAGAAATATATATATATATATATATATATATGAATTTTAATAACTTTTTCAACTTTACTCAAATTTTGTATAATATTTTTATGAAACATTAATAAGAGTCTCTAAATATGTAAATATGTTTAGGATGATGTTATGATAAGCAGTTTATTTTCATCTTATAAAAGATTCAAATTAATAATTTTACTATGTATATAACTCAAATATTTTACTTTAATATTGAGAATCATGTAATTCACTATTTACTAAGTACACCAAATCCCTTAATATTAAATGGTTTTTATATTAATAATAGAATCTTTGTGGTAATAAAACAAATAGTATTGATAAATCATGATACATCGAATAATTAATTTAGACATGCAATTATTATAGGAATTAAAAAAAATTCATTATATATATAGTAAAAATTAAAATATTTCAGCATATGAGATTCATTACTGGAATTAAACATGATTCAATTATATAGATGAATTTTTCATCACATGTGTGACAAATTTTATTATATAAAATCTTGAGATGTTTGAGAGTAATGGGATTAATGGGATCATTCTTGGTTATCCTCTAAAGGTATTTTTATATCTTTATTACAAAAAAATTGAAGGAAATGTTTTTAATTTTAATTATGTCAATTATTTTTTAAAAAATAACCAATGAATGAATGAATAAAATTGTAAATTATATAAGTGATAGAAATGATAATATTTTTTTAAATATCTTGAAGATATTTAATAAAATTTTGATAGTTTGGAAGATTTGAACGATAGAGAAGATGATTCATCCATCTCATGTGATAAAGAATAACCTTATTCATGTCATCCATGGTTTATAGAATTATTGTAGGATCAAAATATCATTATAGATCAAGGATAAGAATTTCAAAGCAATATAAATTTGGGGAATATATCACATTCCTAACTACTTTCATTGGTCGATCCAAGATATGTTGTAAAATATTTTAGTAAACACATCTAGATTAATTCAATGAATTGATATCTAGAGTGTATTGAAATAACTATAAATTCTAATTATAACAAAACACTAAAATCATCAATTTTTTTGCAGTGAAATTAATTTTTTGTAAAAAATTGAATAAAAACAGAGTTTTTTTTTGAGAAATAATGAAAAACTTGTGTCTTGGGGATATTCCCATGTTGAATAAGTGGATTTTTATGAGTCATTTTTAGCAGTTTCATGTCTTAAAACCCACATAATTTTTATTTCTATCACAATGTAGAAAAAATAAAAAAAATTTATATAGATGTTGAGGAATCCTAATAAAAAATTATATACATATTTCTTGTTTTTAATGAACATTATATACATTTCATAATAATAAATTATTGAGGAATATAATGGTTTAATGTATTTAGGGAATGCATAAATAATCATCTTATTTTGTGAATATAAATACATAAAACCATATGCCTTTGAAATTGTGTATACATTGTTACATTGTAATTGGATACAATAGATCAATACCTAAGGGGTTGAATAGTTTAGTATTCTAGTAAAATGAGATACATGATTAAATATTACATTACATTTAAAAACATAAATTGTATCATAGTTATTATTTAAGAACATTATCATTCCACCTTGATTATCCCTTAATAAATCAAATTACATTTCATGGCATCCTAGGGAAATGAGTCATAATAACTGGTTTCACTCTTATTCTTAATAATGGAATACATACAATAACACCTATCATAAAATAAATAAGGAATTAATGATATGGTTGGAAAAAAAGATGATAGAAATTAAATATAAATAATATCATGATATTAAATATTATCCCTAGATATAATAACTATATTCCCCTAGACATATGTAATTTATTTCTTAATGGTGGAATTCATAATGTGGGACATTGGAAACATACCATCAAGGCGTCAATCCGAGTCATATTAAATAAATGGGTAATTCGTAGGCCAAATACAAAACCATTTTTGTATCCTGAGTCATATCAATGAATTGAGAGAATATATATATTAGTTATATAATAGTACATAATATTCTTAATGAATTCATGATATGAATAAATAATTAAACTTTTTAAACATACCTTAATGATCAACAACTATCTGTATTAGATGATCTAGCATAATGAATATTAATAAATACAATATTCAAGGAGGTTATGAAACATCCATCATAATAAGGTGTATGGTATCATTTTAGTATAACCTCAATAAAGAATAATATTAATCAAAGGGTATTTACATTGATGAAAATACATTAAAAATCATTGGAGAATTTCATGAAGAAAATTCTATTTTTATTTTGAAATCACGTATTTAAAATTAAATAATTTTCCAAATATTAATGAAAAAAAATTTATTTGTAATGAATAATTGTAATTGAATCCTAAAATATTATAATATTTTTTATTTTGGAAAAAATAATACATATGTTAAATGTTTAAATAAATATTTTAGTCACACAATTGATAAAAACAACCTTTTTTGAAAAATGATTGGAATATTCTTTATATATTTGTTTACAAAAGAAACTGTAAATTTAATTAAATAAATAATTTTATGATATTAAAAACATTCAATAAATTTATTTAAATAAAATAAGGCCATGATATAAAAGTATCTCCTATGAAATTGAAAAAAAATTGCTTTCCTTAAAAACAATATTTTTGTCTATTATTTTCCTAAAAATAGGAAAATGAAAATAAAAAATTAATTTCATCAAATAAATAGAGTGGAATAAAATTTATGGGATTTAATATAGATATATAATATAATTCCATATATGTAGTCTTGAAAATAATCAATCCTGAATAAGGATGAGATTGTAAAATTATCCCTTACCTCCATCCAAATTTCTTCTTAAGGGAGTATAACATCATATATAATAACATAAAATCTGTTAAACATATATTCATTAATACTATAGATATTTATAAAATCACATATCACCATCTTATAACGTTCTAACAAAAATTTAATAATAGTTATTGGTTAATGTCATAATTTTCAAGTGCTAACTATTTCATTTTTCATGTAAGTTCTGTTTCAGTAGTTTCATTCCTTGCTTCTTGATCATTGTTCCAACATATCAGGATTTAAAATCATTATAATAGTATCCTAAAAATTAATCATGTACATTTTTGTTCTTATCCTTTAATATATCACATAAATAATGAATCTTGTCTCTTAGTGGAGGTTGAAGTATAGACGAACGAACAAGAAACATAATCATTTCTTTAATAAGTAGAAGAGTAAGAAGGTAAATGATATACTATATTAACAAAGACACATCTATATAAAAAATTTCATAAATATTCATTAGATTAAAATTAAGAATCATCCATGTGAAATGGTGGTGAAAAAAAATTGTGCCAATACGTAGTGATGGTAATAAAAAATACGCACAAGCGATGTTTTTGCTTCCCATATGATGTAAAATAAATTAAAAATAATAGAAAAATAATCTAAATAAAATTTCATTATATGTAATATTGTGGATTAATTATTTTATTATGGGTAAATATATATTTAATGGAAGTATATGAAGTGGTAAATTTGAAAGATTCAGTAAAAATGATTATCTCTTATTTGGTAGACATCTATTAGCCCCTTCTTATTCGGATGAAATTTATTCTACCCATACGATGGTATTTTAGGAATAATAAAACTATAATTTAAGTATAGATTATTTGAGATGTTAATTGTGTAGTAATTGACATGATATTTGGAGCGTATCATTGAAATGTAGAGTAGGGTGGGTGTCCTTTTAAATGTGGGGGAGGGACACACCTTGAATTTTTAACAGGATTAAATTATTATTAAGTTATATTATAAGAAAATAGTTAAATAAAAAATCAAATATTGAGAATAATATTTTATGGGTTAATATATATTAATCTAATAATAATTATTATTATAAAAGTTCTTTATCCCATAATTTATACCTACGTTAATCCAATTTAATCACATAGAGAGTTGACAAATTATTATATTTATTTTATTCATTATGGCCAAAAATTTAGTTGAACATACTAAATATTATTAGTTACAATTATTACAAATATATAATCCATTTTATGATATTAAATTTATATAATTTGAATAAAAACATTTTAAAATATACCTGCCAAAGATAATAAAAATTGGTTTTTTGAAGAAATTATTTTTTATGTCTAAACATATCTTTATGCTAACATCAAGTTCAATATTGATAAATAAATGTATAAATTTAATTATTTAAAATAAAATAATTTTAAAGAAATTTTAAATCAATTTAAAATCAAAATGGGTCTTTTAAAATTATATTAAATAAAAAACATTTTCCATTACAAATTATACTTTCAGTATTCACCCAAAAAAATAAGCTTGTTTATAAAAATTTAAAATATAAAAACTGTGATTGTTTTCATTTAATGATTTAAAAAATGGTGTAACTTTTATAAAATCCGATTTCTAAAATTAGAATATGTTAATTATAATATCCACAAACATTGTGCATTAAAAACCATTTTTGAAGAAATTTTTTATAGTATTAAATGACTTACTAAAAATTGAATACCTATTTATTTTGATTTAATCAATATAATTCATGAAATATGAACATTATACATATTTTTCATAATCTGGTTAAAGCTATTCATACCATCCACACTGAAATTTTTTTGGTAACTATCACATTGAATAATAATAGTTTACTAGTAAATTATGGTTCATTTGAACATGGTGTCACATGTAATGAAATATATCAAAGTAATTAATTTTTTTGAGAGATAAATATAAAAAACATTATGGAGTTGTTATAGTAAAATATCTTCATCAATTACATAACTTTAATCACATATTCCACTTGTTATACATACCCTCCTCAAAAAAATTTCATAACATTGTGAAATAAAACATTGGAAAGGGTGGGATCAGATGCTTGGTAAGGGTAAAAATTAATGATATAAAAAAATAATCATATGTAAGAATAAAATGATCACAATTTTATTATAATAAAATATTAAAAATCCCCAATCATTCCAATAAATTCATATATCATGTTCATATCCTATGGATTTGGTAGACCACAAGAAATTGATCAACGAAAAAATAAAAATTATGGGCCATGAGATTATATACTAATAACAACAAAATGAAATAGATTGAGGAAAAAATAATGGAATAATCATAATAAAATAAACTGTATGTCAAGGATACCCACCAAGATATTCATTACATATTTTGTTTGGACTAACCACCAGTGTACCTACTTTAGACTTGTGATAACTAGTATAACACTGTCGGTCATAGAATAACCAACCCTATTTTACCCTTATTATAACCTCCATGCAATGTTGTAGATCAAAAAAATTGAACAATACCAAATAACATAGTGTATTATAATCAACCCAATCATCTCCTAATAATAATATTTTCATATTTATTTTATAAGATCATAGAAGTATTATCATTTTAATATATCTTAACCCATAGAAAAAAAATGGGATTCAAAAATGATTCATCATCATTATTAATAAGAATATATAGAGGTAATAAAACTGAAACATTGGATAAAATTCATATGGATGTATAAGTAACATTACTGGAAATTTTCATAGAAATAATTCCATTATAAGTTCATAAGAATATTAATTAAACAAAATACCATTTTACATTGAAATAAAAAAATTTAGGTTTAAAAATTCAAAAAATATTAAGAAGAAATCATTAATAAAAAATGATCGTTGAAACATGTAAAGAAAATTCTCGTGTAATATAATATCCATAATAGTAATAAAATCCATTCGCTCGGTAAACATCAATACTAATATTATTCGAAACCAATTTATTAAAAGTATCATGTTCAGAAAAAGTCATGATAAATACTTTTAAAACGTTTTATAAAAATTAAAATGTGGGAATATAACTTTAATAAATCATTGTAAAAAACTAAAAACATTCAAGATAATATTTAAATGAAAATACTAAATTGGATGAAAGGATTCGAGGCCGAATAGAGAAAAATGTCAATTTTCCCCAAAAAAAATAGTATTTCAGATATTTTAGAGATTAAAGAGAGAAAATTTATCAAAAAAAGGTTAATTTAAAGAAATAAAATTTGGGGAATAAATTATATAATAATTTTTAATGATAGATCATATTATTTCAACATCCTATATTTATGTATAAACAATATCTGAAAAAAATGATATTGTGACATATAATCATAACTACATTTGTAACATTTGAATTCTCACCTCATGAAACAATTAACCTAAAAAAACATTTATATTTCAAGAATATGGAGGTATTAATGTTATATCATATCAAATGGTTAGTATATACACCATATGAAATAATCATGTCCTGAATAAAGCCTGTCTCAAAAAACCACAATGATACAAGAAACCCTTACCTCAATTCTGAATTACATTATTATAACTCTAAACTAATGTATAATAAATTTTAGATTATTATAATTATCTACCAAAAACAAATAACTTCTTATAATACCATAAATATTTTACTGATAAATCATTTTCAACCATATATTAACTATCCATCCTGTCCTCCAACATTTCGCGTGTTAACTGCTTCATTTTTTCATGTATCTTTTATTTTGGATCATACGCATTGATATTGGTTTCATAATCTCAAAATTAATAATAATTTCCTAAATATAATATTAAATAAAAATATACATTTTTTAATCCATTAATATAAATCCTTTAGGAAAAATGAATTACATTACTTCATGGAGATGGTTGTATATTCGTACACGCGAATGCTGTTTCTCCTTTTTTATATATTTAGAAATGTATCATAAATAAAAATTAAACATTTATTAATTGTAATTATTTCAAAAATATCATATATATTAATCAAATATATCCTTAATAACATCCATATAAAACAAAAATAACAAATAAATCACTTCTCTTTGTTGAGGTGGATGTCCAAATATATGCCTAAGCGACGTAATGGATTTCAAAAAGATTTTAATTAATGAAGTTAGATGATGTAATATAATTATATAATAATAATGATATAATGAATTATGATATATAAAAATAATATTATAATAGGAAAAAAATAATGAATTTTGCTGATGTGAAATGAATCACAACATTACATGGAGGCGGTCGTCTACACATACGCACGAGTGAAAAATTCAATTACAATTGGATGGGAAGGAGTTATAAAATGGATTTATCATAATCATATTAAAAAAATGGTTTTTTTATGATACTAGAATAATTATTATTTTATGGATAAAACATATTTATTGTAATTAGAAGAAGAAATAAACATTGAATGACCCAGTAAAGGTGATTACCTATTCATTGAGTGACCTTCTTTGACATACACTATTAGAATTCTTAGGATGATCATATGGTAAAACCAGGAGCTGGAGAATTAAGTGATGTAATATATGAAGGATTATTTTTATGTATTTGTCAATCTAGATTGATCATTTTTTTGGTTGAATATTAAAGGATAGTATTTTTAGTTTTCTAAGTGTGGGGTGTGAAAAATATTGAATTACATAAAATATTTAGATAATGTTAGGAAAAATCCAAATAAATGTCAAACAAATCAAAAATATATTTAAAATTAAGATAATATATTGTCTTAATATCTATAAAAAATATTTAGACATGTACAGATGTTTTTTAAAGTTATCACTTAATTTAACCCCTAGTAAACATGTTTTAACTCTAATTGTGATTACAACTATTTACTATTTATACTATAAATTTTGATCCAGAATGAATGTGTACATATTAAAAAAATTGTAAATATTTATTAAAAATATGGATTATTTTATCAAGTCCTATTCATTTTATTTATACAGAAAAAAATAAAAATAATTTTGTTAAACGTAATGAAAAATATTTTAAGATAAATGCATTTCAAATCATAAAAATGGAATTAATTACCATTATTTCAGGTAAAAAAACTTATATTATTGTACTAATATTTTATTAATTAAATATTTTAAACATTTCAGTAAAATAATTCAACAATTTTTAATAATTAAATTTATTAATATAAAAATAATTACCCACATAAAAAATGTTTTCTAAAAAATAAATATTTTTTCCATTAAAAGTTTTATGTTCATTAAAAAAATTAGATAAATAATTTTCGATTTCTTATTCATATATTAACCATAAATTTAAATAAATTAAATATTAGTAATGATTAATATATTCGTTTATATAAAAATTAAAGACACCATGAATAATGAATTTCTTTAGAAAAATATTTCTTTTTTCAAGAAATGGTTTTTTCAAATTTAATAATTACTTATTTATAATTAATAAATACATTATAATTAATGAATATATATATTTATATTTCATATTCTTTTTATTAATATTCGTACTCACTTATCCAAATATTTGGTAAGTTATGAAAACATATATCACTATTCATTTAGACTCAGGGGTGTGGGTAAATCATGTTATTGAATACATAAAATTTATTTCAATGGAATACATATAAAATATCCACGTGTTACCTTAAATCTAACTTAAAATAAATTTTTTACTTTGAAATTACATCACTCTAAGGATATCAAATCAGTATAATAGTACTTCATCAAATCCTCAGGTTCTCATGTAGCTTCTTTGAATTGATGATTCTTCCAATGAACATTAACCAGGTTTCTAGCCCTGTTCCATATGAAATATTCTCTATGATCCACTATTTCTTCTTCTTTTTCTATATAATAAATATAATCCTCCTATGGTACTATATTTGAGTGTAATACATGCAAATGATTAGGTATTTAATTCCATAAAATTGATAAAAAACAATCATGAAATTGAGATAGGTTTTAATGAAGCATAAAGTGATAATCTAACACCCCAACTCAATCATGAATTTTTAAGGGGACAATATACATAAGTCCTAAATGACCATTATTACAAAATATCAAAACCATATTCTATGTAGACATTTACAAGAATGGATTTTCACTAATTTCTATTTCTTGATGTAACCAATTATTTTCAACATAACACTTATATTTACTTTGATGTACATTGATGTGATTTTGAATTGATTGACCCTTCCCTTCAATTTCCTCCCCAATATAATGTCTATATAACATTAATCATCTAACTTTGTTTCATAATATCATAGTATTTCACTTCATTTCAAAGAGGGATTCATAAAGATCCATATCAATTCACATTTTAATGTTATTATTATAAGAAAAGTTCACAAAAGAATATTTTTACTCCAATAACCTTTGAAATATATAGAATAAATCTTAAAATATCATTAGTATATTGAAATATTCTCTCATACTAACCATATATTTGTTAATGATAAGAAATACCAAAACACAAATATATATCTGGATACAGATAAAGAATTCTGCAAATATTCAATATAAACCATATATATCAATTAGATATAGTATAATGTGGACTCTATGAAACCATACCACATTCATAATGTGCCTAGGAATGTTGTGCAATAGAGAGTTATTCTCTAATATCAATGAAATTTTATGAATTTTTTTGAAGACCATTTATATACCAAATAGATTGATTCTTATAAAATGTATTGGTGAGTCCTATAATGAAGTAAAAAGTGATGTTTTTCCTTTATCTATACATGAATGTGTAATGTTTATAGAATCTCATTATAATTTTTTCACTCATCCTTAACCTGTTTGAATACCAAGAACTGATATTCATATTTGTTAATATAATTCTTCATGTTTTTGCACCAAAAAATGATCCTTATGCTCTATATATGTCATTATAATTCAAATATAAATAGATAATAATAAACTATTATATTCCTATAACATATACTTCTTCAATTTTAGTCTAATAGTGACACATACATTGTTCTTAAACATTACCATTCTATCATAATTTCACGTAAACTGTTGAACACTTCTCATCTTCTTCTATAGTTTTACAATATCCTTTTGTGCCTCATTAATAATCACCTTGATATATGGTTGAACTATCAATTGAGTAAGATTATATTTCTACAAATACATCATTATTTTAAGTTTAATCCTTCTAAAATACATATATATTGGTTTTTTTGATCCCTAACATAGAGAAGATAGTATGATCACATGAAATCCAAGAACCATCCACCTTGTTCACATTTATAGGGTGGTATCTTATTCAGTAATAATAATATTTAATTACTTACAACCATATCCTTTATCACATATTAAAATACATATATATGAGTATATACGAAAACAAATTATAACCTACATATAAATCACACCTTCCACCATATAGATAATTCCACTATATATTCAATGAAAAAATTACCACAACTAACTCAAAATCATGTGTGTGGTAATTTATATCATGAAACTTCAATTGGAATGAAGAATAATCTATCACCGTATATTTATACATAAGAAATCATCTCGATTATTTATTTAACGTATCAATAATATTCAAAAACATGTATCCATTATTAGGTAGTGTGAGTACAGATCAACTGGAAAACCTTCTCTTTAACTCTATGAACATTATAAATATTCATAAATCTAATGGGTCATGACTCCATTACATGTTAACATAGTGATTATTTTATACATCCATGTGAAAATATTAAAAAATAATTGATAAAATCCCTCCAATATAAAGAAGCAATAGATCTTAGTCACATTCTTTAGTGTGGGAAAATGTTCAACGACTTCGATCCTAGAAGGTTCTTCTTATTTACCCACAAAATTAACCTTTTTCACTTTAATGATACTTTATTAACTATAATTCACACATTAATAATTTTTTATATATTTTTTATTTCCTTAGGGCCTTCAACACATTTCTCAAGTGATATTAATTCTATTATATGCTCATGGAGTATATAATAATATCATCTCAATCATATATAATGACTACTAGAATTTGAAAATGTTAATCAATACAGATTTAATTAATTAAATCTATAAATATATTTAGGTAATCAGTAATTTCAAATGGAACAACTATAAATTTATGGTTTCCACAACTCATATGGATGGTTGTATTAATTATGTATTCAGTTTGAACCCACAATTGATAGTATCATGAATAAAGGCCAATCATTGCGATGTATTGGTATCTTATTAATTTATTAAAAACAGATCAATATGAGGCATATGATGTATGATTGTAATAGTAATCTACTTACTATATATTGGGGGTGAATTATATATTTTTAATAAAACATTAATTTTCAATAAATATCAAAATATTTTATTATTTGAACACCCTATCTGATTGTTATAAGATTAATTAGACAGTCTCATACATTATAATTTTCATATTAAAAAAAATTATAAAAAATGTAGGCTTTCCCAAAAAATATCACTATGTAATTATAATATTTTAAAAACATGTAAACTAATCTATTATAAATCAGATGAAAAAAACTAATAAAGTTTTTAAATTATTCTACACATTAACTAATGTGTTAAGGAGTTAACTAACCATGATATTAGGTATCCATGACTTCACCTAACTATAATTTATTTTTTCCGTAAACGAGGAAACCCTCAATCAAGTAGATTAGAAAATATATGTCCTCATGTGACCAAAATCCCTCGATAAAAAAGAGTAGAAACTACTCTACCATCAAATCCACGGAATCTCTCATTCAGCCAGATCGGTCAGAAAATTAAAAATCATAAATTAATCTTTAGGTATTTTAAAAAATATTCTCATGGAAGCCTTAATTAGAAAACCATAACATATTAATGTAAATCACTCTCAATGTAACAATATACTGAAATATCATTATATTATCTTTTCATTTTCAGTGATGAAAAAGCATCCTCCTCGTAGATTGCTACTTCAATTTATAAAAATGTATAAATCGTCATATACTAAATTCTCATTAGTGTTTGTAATTCATTTTTAAAAAAACCCTCTTATCATGAAATAATATATGTACAATTTTTCATCTAATTCCCATAATTATTTACATTGTTACATTGTATTTGAATTTTGTCCAATGGAAATATCTTTTCTCATCTATTAGTTTGAACAACATTTGTGCAGAAAAATATAATTTATTCAAAAAATCGATTTAGTGATTATAAATATAGAGATGACTTCTTCTTTGGATTTATATACAAACTAAATATTTATCTTATTTATATTATTACAACCAAATATGAAATTTTTATGTATCATAAAATAATCATTCATCAAAAATATACTTCAATCTTGTGAATTCTCAAGTTAGTAAAATGATTTATTTAATAATATCTAATTTTATAATCAAAAATATGATTAAAAATTGTAAAAAAACAAATTTCTACTAAAAAATACTCCTCTTTGATAAGAACCATATAAAAATATTGTAAATAATAAATTTAGAATAAATTTTTTCTCCAAAAAAATATTCTTCTTTACACGCGCATGTACATACTATGTCATTTATAATTCATTTTCAATTTTTTACCCATTTATTTATATTTCCCCTTTATTTGGATCTCTTCCTTTATTTTAAAATATTGGTCTGAATTGTTTTTGGAAGAAATATTTTCATTACATTTCTCAGGTTATATTATTTCATCCCCCTTTATTATTTCAAAAAAATAGAAGCTTTAAAGTGATCCTGAAATGCAATGGATGAAAATATATGTTAAAATATTCTATATAAAATGAATATTCATCAAAAAATAATAAAATTATATTTATCCAATTTTCATTTGAAATAAAATCCATTCAAAAATATATATGTTTAATCACTCATTCCCATCATTTTTTAAAAAGAGTTTGAATATTAGAAAAAATTTAATAGAGTTCAATGAAAAAATTATTCTTTGTATTAAAATATATTTATGACGACATTTATTCTTTTGTAATTATATTCAAATTTGACTAAATTTATAGTAAGTTTATTCTTCTTCTCTTACTCATCTTCGTGATAATGAAACATTCTATTTTCTTTCTCTAACCATAAAACAGCTTCTTGAATGAACAAAACCTTACAATTCTAAAGATTTGTCTTCAAATATTCTTCTTTTTGAGATATAATTCACTTATTATAAAAGAAATTCTTCAAATATCATAGTAAGGTGTTTAATATTATGAATCCCAATTTTTCCTTCAATGAATTATGAATATATATCTCTAATATTATTTATAACTGATATGCTTTGTTTTTATTATTCCTTTGCTTTAGTCATCATTATACATAATATGAAATTTAATATGTTTTATCATTCAAACAACTTCTTTACATTTTCTTGAATATACCTTTTATTTTCCATTAAAATCATTAAACTGGGTATCATTATAAACATTCATTTCAATATTTTTTTCGTGGAATTCAAATATACAATCATCTATTCTTTGTTGAATTTATTTATAATGTGTTTTATTGTCATGAATTTATTGATCTGATTCCTTGAGATTCTGTATCAATTCATTGAAATAATTGATAATAACATATAATCATTCAATTGAAGAATCTTGGGATGGATTATTAAAATATGTTCAAACATTGAAAATAGTTAAAGCAAGTGGATTGATGTCTCGTCTACTTCCTTCTTTTGTCTTTAATTTATTTTCAAATATCTACATCGACAACATTTCCATTAGACCCAGTTTTGTATAAGGATTGGCTCCATAAAATTAATTATCTTCCACTTATTAAATTTACACATTCTCCGATGCATCAAAATAAATATATATTTGATACTAAGTAAAAAAATAAGTTATAGAATAAATCATACTATCTTGATCTTTAAAATTCTGTTCTTAATATTTCATTAGTTCTTCATACCTTCTTGATTTTACATTTCTTGATTTTTTTTTAAAACAATTGTTACCTTTTCCCCATTATGTTCTTCTTGATACTTGTCTTCAAAAATAAAATTTTCCATATATTTCCCAATAGATATAAGAACTTAGAAAAATTGAATTTTTATTTCTTCTGATGGGATGGATTAAGACACTTCTGGTTGAAAAAGTTATAAAGGTGAAATTGGATGGGTTTTTACTTGATTAGTTACCTCAATATTCCTATGGGATTGTTTAATACTATTTAATTAATCTTTTCAAATTTTTATTAACCATAACATTTTTTCCATTTATTTTTCTCTTATTATATGATACTTTTACAATCCATTTAATTTAACCATAATTCCTCAACATTATCTAAACCATAGACTAAATATTCATGATTATTCTCTTATTTATGATTCAATAGTGTTTATAAAAACTCATAAGATATATATTTACGCTTCTTCCTTTGATGAGGTGGAAAATGTAAAATTATATTCCATTTCCCATGTATTGTTTACCTTAATTTTTATATTTGTATTTAAGTTGAGGATATGTCAAATTTAATAACAATATTTTGGAATTAATATAAAAACGTAAGCCTTATTATACTTATAGTCACCACACCAATAAAATATGTTTCTCCCTCATTGAATTTGTCGTATACTTATACCTAATGGACATTTATTAAATTAACCAAAATTTTATTAAAGAAACATGGAAAAAAATTCACCTTTATAGTTCTTCTATTGAAAACATCAACAGAAAGAAATGAAAACATGACTAAGTTAAAATTTTAACATGTTTCGAAGAAAAAAACATAAATGAATTACAATTTTAATGAGTCACTATAACACATTCCATATATAATAAGGTTTTTCATTTAGATTTCCACAATCAATACATTTGGTGATAAATGGTTTAATTTTCTTACATTCTCAGAGGATGTAGATTAGGATGTCTCAATTTTTTTCATATCAAAGCATTCATATTTATACGGTATCTTATTAGTAGATATAATGTAATCTCTTATAAATGGTATTCCAACAAAACGAGTGACTTTATAAATTTTTATATTATTAATGTCTTAGAAAATATTGAATTTTATATCATTAATAACATAATCATCATTGAACTCCACATAAGAATAAAATTATATAACTATCTCTAGTAAATGATATCAAGATAATCCTTCTCAAAAAAATACCATCCTATACATAGAAGATAATAACATTATTTAGTAACAAATCATACTTATTAAACCATATTTTTTTAACAAGCCTATATGTTACCATTTTCTTTTAGAAAAATCATCAATGAAAGATATTTATTTAAAAAAAGGCTAAGGAAACTAGTGAGTCAAACATGTAATAAATATATTGTATAAAAGAATGATTGAAATAGAATATGTTAGATGGAATGGGTGATTGAGTGGTGAACCCCAATCATTTATACATAGTTTAGGAGAGAGACCATTCAAATTTTTCACATCATACATCTCAAATTAAATCCCATTTGTAATACGATTATTAATATCATTACCAAAATAGGGAAAGAGAAAAAAAGAACTCATTTATTAAATTTTTTTAATTGGATGGAATGTTTTTCATAAAAAGAAAATGTCAGAATTTTATAATATTTAAAATTTATATACATCATTAAAATAATTTGGAAATTGATAATAATAGATGAAGATTATCAAATTTCATCTTAAAGAAGAAATTGTAAATATTTAAAGAAATATTTTCCAGTAATTGTTACTTCATTGCTTTCAAAAATATATATTAGTGAAAATAATTCGTTAATAAAAAATATCTTGAAAAATTATTATGAGAGGTTTATATAAATATATTTTTATGAGTTTTTTTAGATAACCAAAATAGGTAAAAAAAATTAACATTGTAGGAAACCTTAAAAATAATTAAATATAAAATATTGGTAAAAATATTCTCCTCCCTTCAAATAATTGTTTTTACTATAATTATATGGTTAAAAAAGAAGTATATATGAAGAATAATTTTATATTGACCATTAAAATCTTCTATTTAAAATATTCAAATCAATATAAATAAATTGATTTTGTAAAAATGTTATCAACTTATTCATGTATTATATTGAATTATAAAATTATATCTCATTTTTATGTGTGATCCAAAACAAAATATCATCTTATGTATATATGTTTATTTTATAAATTATTTTAAAGTTTTTACATGATGTTAGGAAACTTTGTTTATCACCCGAAATAGGATTTATACTAAAACTCTATCCTAAATCAATGATTGTGTGATAAATTCATATTAACTAAGAATAAAAATTTCCAACTACCACATATTATACTTTATCATTTTATTGTTTTATATATATATTTTAAAATAATATGAAAATAAATATATTCCTTATAATTTATATGTTCCATGTGTTCGTCTTTTTATACATTTTGTATCCTGAAAAATGAGTATATGAAAAAAAAATTAAAATCAAAATTAGATCTAGATGAACAAAATAAATCTTGATCTATAATTCCATTAAAATAAACATGAATTCATTTTACAACCTTATGATATGAAACTTGTGTATTTTTTTAATACCGTATACATAATACTATAGAATACACTATATCTGAATGACTAGATATTAAATAAAAAAATTCAAATAATTTTCATAAAATCTGTTACATTGACTAGTTTCATTAATTCATTGTGATCAATTTTTAGTCATCCAGATAGGAGTACATATGATTTTATTTTTTTTATATCAAAAAATTTTATGAAAATATTTTATATACATATTTTTTTAAGAGAAAAATTACTTTTTTTTAGGAGAAATTTAAAAACCATGGAAAAATGATAGTTCTCCCATCATACTCATCCCAAACTCAAATTTCATAAAATCTATAAAATAATTTGTATGATATTACTGAGTTGATCTAAATATAATTTCATCTAATTAAAAATGATAAGTTATAATAATTTTAAAAAAAATTTAATAAAAAAATGGAACTATATAGACCATAAAAAATTTTTATGAAACAATATTTGGTTAATAAATTATACATAGCTCTATGGGATTTTTAATGTCTATAAGGTTCTTTAATAAGTATAAAAAATTGATCGTATGATTTTATGTTTTCAAAAATACTTGGATGTTTTAAAAAAACATCCTTCTATATATATCCATAAAGGATGGCACACATTATATCCATTTGAAAAGGAGTAAAATTTATATATATTATGAATGCTAGAAGTATACAAATAGAATTGACTCAATCTTATAGAGCATAAAATTTTTTATAGTTTCTTACTTTTTTTATTATAACCATTTTAAAAATTCCATGAAATATTTCTACCAATAATTCCATTTTCATAACATTTATTGTGAACAACCTATTTCACACCAATTACAACTGAATATTTAAAAAATCCAACCAAATTCAAAAAATATTTCCTCTAAAATTTGTTATATTCTTCTTCCATATAATTTATCCAATCTTCATCACCTAAATCTTCATCAAGAGTTAAAGGTTTTAATTATAATTAAAATTCCAATTTTCTATTAAATTTCATTAGGATATATAAGTTATAATTTTTTATTCTGAATTTCCAACAACATTATCAGTGGGATGGTTCCATACTATTTTTGAATTAATGAGTTTATAAAAAATTATTCAATATTAGTTTGAATCTATTATTAATGTAAATTTTTTGAAATAATTTATTCATTTACGTTCTCATGAGAAGATTTTTCCAATGTGGGTAGAAAACCAGTTTCAAAAATATCATCTAATGTTGTGGGTTGATATTGTTTGGAAACAAAAGGATTAATTTCATCAAATTGAACCCAAAATATATCCACAATAGTAATTTTAGTTTTTTTAAATTCTCTCACAATCCTTAATTTTTGTAAATTAAGTTAAAAATATTCCTTCGTTAGATTTTGGAGAAACTTTATGTTCATTACCATTATTATTTTGAAAAATAAATGCATCTAAAATATCTGAAGTAAGAATGTTTAGAATTAATACTTTTCAATAACTCAGAATGAGTTTTATTAATATAAGTTCTATGTAAATATCAATTTATATTATGGAATTATTTACAAACATCTTTACTCCAAAAATGTTTATCAATTGATTATTCACTCAACATATCTCTAGTAATTGGTAGAAAAATAATATTTTATATTTTAAATAAACTATATTTATGAGGTGCTCTAGGAGTTGAGAAGTAATTTATTATACGTGTTCTATAAAAAAATTAAAATTTATAATTTACCAATTATCTAATATTATCCCTATTAATATTTACCAAATGGAATTATTTTAATTTCTAAAAATGGATACCAATTTTTTTTCTAAAAAAATCATTCACATTTTTATCTTGAAAATAGTTCTATATGTATTATGTGTTGTTATAAACTGAACTAATACTTCCAATTTTTGTATATACAAATAAGCCCATGTGAACTAACTATATAGTATCATAATATGAAACATCAAAAATATTCAAAAAACATGACTTGTGATTTTTTCCATATTTATGACGATCACAAAAATTATATGAATTAAACAAATGCTCTAATGGGTCTCTAATTATTCATTTTATAGAAATCATTGTTAATGTTCTAATGTTACAGTGACCTAACCATATATACCACAACTAAGGTTTATCTTATTTTTAACTAACGCAAGGTAGATAATGGCTTCTATGGTCTTCTGTGTTATGTGTGTAAACATTATCTTTCATGTCGATTGTAAGATTAAACATTCCATTCTAACATTGAACAATAAAATAATTATTGTTTAATATTAAAAATGAAACATTCATCATGTAATTTTATTATACTAATAAGGGGTTACTAAAGAACTAAAACATACTAACATTTTAAATAGAAGGATTTTGACGATGAAAAATATTACAAATACCATATATTTTTCTTTGATAATTGTCACAAAAAAGACACATTACCAACATTGTTCATGATAATATTATAGAATAATTGCTTATTTATCATCACGTGATGGGAAAAACCATTATCCTTTTGTTGTGTATTATTTTTTTGAGTGATCATCTTATTTTACTAAAATTTAGAAACATGGTATTTTTGTACGCAAATATTTTTCGGTCTATAATTGTTAGATAAGATATTTTTTTGAATCCTTATTTTTCTAACCATTCCTTGTTTTATAGTTTCTTATTTTATAGAAATTTTTTCTTTATGAAATCCAATTTATTTCTATCTACTTATAGAATACTTATTTATCCAATTTAAATCACTTTTAAATTTTCAAAAAATTTAGGAATTTTATGAAAGAATAATTATATTTAAATTGATGTTTTTGAATTGTATAACCAATCCCTGAAATAATTTTATGGGAACTATTTTTTATGTACTTGTTATTAATTTACCCTCGATATAAGTAAATTTTAGTAGTAATTTCCTAAAACATAATGTTTTGGTATTTAGTTTAACAACTAAAATTTTATTCTAATATGCAATAGGAAACCTAGATTTGTTATATAATTATAGCATAATAACAATAACATTTATGGGCTGTTTTGAAATATTTATATTTTTTTATAAATATCTTGTTTAACATTTTCATGTTTTTTATAATTTTGAAAATGTTTATTGTAAAAAAATTTAAATCATATATACATCCTCAAATATAAGTAATTATCATATTCAGATAATGTATATTTATATTTATATGTACAATTACCATCATCTTCGTAATCCAAAAAAAAATTCATTGAAATGTAATATTTGTAAAGGTTTCAGTGGATACCTTATCCATAAATTTTTTATTTTTTTATTGAATTGTTGCATGAAAACTAATATTATTTTAATCATCAATAATATTATCACATGAATTATACAATGAACTATATCCTCTACTTGGAATATAGTTGAAAAAATATTTTAGATTTTTAATGCTATATTATTCTCGATTATATTTTATTTTTTATATTTCTTATCGTTTTTTAAGTTTAATTTAATATTGTCTAATATGAACATGCTATTTAATTTCACAAAAGAACATATTAGAATATATTTTTCTTCTCATTTATATCTTCATTAATTATCTTTTACTTTTATGGACAATATATCTTTCCCTATAAAATATTCATTCTATATGATTTTTGGATTCATTAATTCTGAATTCTATTATAAAAACTACTTACTATCTAAACTTTAAATTTCAAATATTTATAATATTTGATAGGTTTTTTCTATAGATCTAACTTTCTTATATATGTTTAATGTAGAAGAAAAAATAAACACAATTTTACATTGGATTTTTTCACCAAATCACTTCTATATACTAACTTATTTCTTAGGGAATTAAATTTTATCATCCAATGTTAATCATATTATTTTATTACTACAATAAATAGTAAATATTTTATATTCTTAGTCACTAGGAACAATATCAATTATATTCTCCACTACAATTTAATCAATAAGATCTTTATCACTAAAATATTTTTAGTTACTCATAATCATTATAAACCTCTAATTTATCTTAGTAATAGATTCACTAGGTTTAATAACAAATGTTGAAAATTATATTTGGTCATTGCTCTTTTTTTTAATAAAATTGGATTTCCTAAAGTGAGTAACATCATAACTTTTCTATATACTATTCTTATCATTATAAGAAGAAATATGAAAATAGATATTTGTTGTCATTGAATTTAATAATGTTTTTATAACTATAAAATTCAATTAATACTGTTTATTTTACTGATTCAGAAAGTTAGAAACCTATTTTCCTAAATTACATAGTTACTAGTAAAAATGATATAATTATCATCCTTTATATTTAAAAAATTTCTTTTCATTATATCTATCTAATACTCATAGTCATCACTATTAATGATTTGTGGTTTTATAGGATCCATATTTCCTAAATTTACATCAATTTAACCTTCAATATTTATAGATTCTATTATTAATATTATTATAAAAAACTTTAAGGATAACAAATATTATCACACAAATTTGGAATGTTAAAAAATTATTTTATATAAAAAATATAAAATATTTCATGTTATAACCATACAAACTTCTCTAATACCAATTGTGGAATCATAAGAGAACTCAAGGTACTAATATATGTGTGGAGTGATTTATAGTTTATAAAAACATTCAACTTACTATAATTATTAATATTAGTTATATGATGAACACTCTATATGATTTATAAATAAGTAATAATATAGTTCAATAATTTTTATTTATAGAGAATAAGGAAATTTTATAAAAAATGTGATCATTCCTTCCAAATTTAACAGTTGAAAAAAGATTATAAAAAAAGTAAAATAATATTTTTATAATATAGATAATAATAAAATATAGAAGTTTATAAAATATTCAATACATTTAACTTATACTTTCAGAAAGTCAAAAAAACATTGGTTATCCACTATTTTAGCTTATTATAAAGAATGTTTTTCTTAATATAACCCCAATGAATAAAATCAGATTAAATATGTCTTCCTATACATAAAAATCCCTTAGTCAAAAATATCATACATAACCCTATCATCATATCTCCATATGCCGTTAATCTACCACTTATGTCAAAATATTATAAATCGCAAAATTTATTAATGAATTTTAAAATAATACACTCACATCTTACATAACAAAAAAGACCCTAAAAATATTATTTTAACGCTCTCTAAAATTAACAAGATGTTATAAAATCTTTTCAGTAATTCTTTATAGTCACTAATTCAAAATATCCCTAATAATTAGTAATATTATTTATATTATTGGTCCAAATAGTCATATTTTTGAGTATCATAGGTTTTTTCAATGGATACCAAAAAATCCTCTTTTAATTTTATATTTCTTCTCATCATCATTTTTATCTAAGTATTTTTTAAAACAATTAAATATTATTTGAATTATACCTAGTATAAAGATAATTTTTCATCTAGTATGATGAACGTATTTTATATGGTAAAAAATAATTTCTTTATTTAATGGATTTTCTAAATATTCATTAGGAAACAAATTCCACCTCTTCCTAATGTACAATGAAAATATGCATCATGATTAGAAATTTTTGTCTAATTATAAGGTTTCTATCTCCATTAAAACAATATTTAAACACATTCATATATAAATCCTACGAATTGTAAAGTTAGTAAAATAATATGTTTACGAAAGTGTGTTGTTATTTTAAAAAAGTGATAAATAAGTGATTAATGTACAAATTTAAACTCAAAATAGGATACTTATTCTTAATTATAATCTTTTTATGTTTGAAATAATAAATTTAGATCCTCATTGATCCATATTTATTTTTTGAAAAATGATAGGTTAACCCCACATTGATGTACTATTTCATATGAGTACCTTATTTAGATTCTCATCGATTTTCTTCTTCAATTACAACAACTCGATTATGTCCATTCTATATGTATTTTTTAAAATATATGTTGCACGAGTTATTAGTTATATGGAAAAAAATCATTATTGAAAAGAGATCGATTAAAGTATCTAATAGGGACATCAACAACATCCCAAAAAAGATTATATTTTTTTTTAGTTTATCCCTTACAATATGAGATTTATACTATTTATAAATAGAAATTAAGTCCTATAAAATAGAAATAATTTCCATTTAAAGCCTATATTTATCCTCAATCCAATAAATGATCATAGTATAATTCATTATTCTAAATTTGGTTTCCTTATTCTAGAAATAAATTAGAAATTTATATAAAGAGAGCTATTCAATTCATAAAATAACATCAAATTTCATTAAAGGATTCAAAATAATATTTTTATTGGGAAAAAGATTAAAATGTTGACATGACATAAAAAATATAGATTAAAGGATATTTTTCCATAAATGTCATGATCCACTTTAATTGTTGTCATATAATACGATCTTTATTGATTTAGGAGTAAGACTTTGTATTTGGGAATTAACTTAGGTAATTTTCATGATCCCCACACAAAATACATTGAATTATAAATGGTCCCTTGGAGTAAATTTTATTTCTCTTCATTTAACTTTTGGTTTCCTTACATATTAGTTTATTTATTCCATTCCATTCTACATATAACACATATTTTTGTTTCTTTGAGGCAATTCGTATAAGATATTTCCATATTCATAACATGTAAGATAATGACTATTCTTTCTTCTATAGTCTATTAACTTAACTCCCTTGGAATTCTATTTTTTCATTATTATGATTGGTTGTAAAGACTACTAAGATGGGTTTATAAATATATATTGAGATAATTGGTTAGACATAATCCCAATCTTTCACATTCCATCTCCCATTTCATTTGGTCTCTCTTGAGTATGATCCTTTTTTTATCCATTAAATTTGGAATTTAAAAGATTCATTCTAGATTTATCCATATACTAAAACAAATAAAAAGATATGATTGTGAAGAATAAGTAATCAATGTAATAATGAAAATTATTATGAAATTAATTCTTTTAACATATTTAAATTATGAAACCTTAATTCAAAAAATAACACACTATGTTAATCTTAAATCACTATTTGTTATCATAAGTATTAATTGGTAATATCATCTCATTTATCATAATTTTTTATATTAAAACTAATAAATAATTGAAGAATATCGTCGAGGAATTTTTTATATTGGTGTGTAGTATTAGGTTCACACATTGTTCACTGGTGATGACCTCTTTAATACTAAATCCAATGCTTTTAGATTTGTTACACCTATTTGAATATGTGGCCCAACTACATTTAATTTCCCTGATCAAAGACTATATGTATTTTCTAGGACAAATAAACTCCATTATGTACCATAAAAAATGAATTTATATAATACCTATAGGCTTATCCTAAGGGTTCTCACTAATGTTTTTTAATCTTAATGTCCCAAAATTACTAAATCACCCTATGATAAAAAATGAGTGATTAGATTCTCAGTATGGTTAAATATGGGATATATCATTCAATAATCATATATTATAAAATAAAATTAATAACAGTTTGTTAATATGATCATAACATTATAAAATCAAACCAAACTATTTGTAAACATAGCCATTTCATAAGGATTTTTATGTTTATAAGACATGAATCCTCAAAAAATTAAATATCATGACAAATGATATAATATCATAATAATAATAAAAACTCAAATATAGGGAATAAAAATTGATGGATATTAATAATGATATAAATCCTAAATCAATTATACCCACTAATATATTCATCACATGCTAAATTTGGGCTAACCAACAATGTAATAACTTTAGGGTTAAGTTAACATCGTATGTACCCCTGTTAGGGTTGGGAAACCCACCAATGTACCCTCTTTTGGGATTGGGATAATCTTATGTATACTTGTTGAGTTTATAAATATTAAAAATTTCTTAATTTATAATAGGGGAATATTGATCCCACCAATCACATAATCGTAATATTTTCATAAATATTTAATGAGATCAAAAAAATATCAATTCCACATTGCTTGACCCATTGAAAAAAAAATATTTTCATCTGTATTTTTATCATAGTAATAAATAACCATAGAAAGAATGAATAAATACTGTAATATTGATTCATATCCAATTTTAAGCATATGTTACATCAATAAATGTATTCATAGATCAAAATACCATTAAAATCTCTTTGTAATATTAGATAAGTAAAATAATATCATTTATTTTTAAATCATGTATTTAAAATCTACAAATTTAAAGAATTTTAGGATGTATAATTTTATTTAAAATAATAATGGGAAAACTTAAATGAATCCTTGAGAAAAATAGTAGTCATAATGATAGGAAAACCTATTTCTTCTATAAATGTTATAACGAATTTATTGTTCACACTTTTGGTAAATAGTACCTAGTTCAAAAAATGAAAGAACATTAAATATAAATTTTCTTATAGAATTTAATAAATGGGTAAAAGTGAATTTATTCTATAATTTATGAATTTTACACACCTTTTTTGAAAAACATTAAAGATAATATTTTTATGGAAGTAAATATTCCCAACGAAAAACGAAGAACAATATTCTTCATTTAAAACAATTCATTCATGTGTTTGAGTGATTATGGAGAGGAAAATTAATTGAAAATGTGTAAATAAAAGAAATATATAGTGTATAATAATTTTTTTGACATATCAATCATTTAATTTTATCATATGATATTTATGCACAAATAATTTCAAAAAAGTGAGATTATGACATAAACTTGTTACCTATTTGGTAAATTTTGAAACATAACTCCTATGAAAGATATAATAAAAAATGAAACATTAATTAAAATGAATACAAATGGATTCATAATATATCATATCAAAGTGGTGGTATACACACCACATGATTGAAAAAAGTGGTAAATATTACATTTTTATCATTGAAACAAAAGTGATAAGGGAAACCCTTACCTTATGTTTGGCACTCTTTATAAGCACTCTTAACTTATTTATAATAAATTAAAATTTCTTATAATTATATATGAAAATAATATTCATAATTATAATACATATATTGTTTTACTTATAACATCACATCACTTGTTCATTATCATGAATTCAATATCATCATCATTTTAGGTGTTAACTGCTTTCTTTCTATTGAATATTTCGGTTTGGTGGCTATATTCATTGGAAATTGATCATGGTTTCATAATATATAAATTAATTATCTCGTCATAATTTTTTTAATTAGTAATCATATACACATTATAACCATTTATAATTAATTAAATCACATCATCGATACAATAGTTCATATGTACACATGATTGATGTTTCCACTTATTGATAGATGAAACAAAAGAAAGGTAAATAATAATTAAACATTATAGAATAATTATTATACAATGAATATAATATATATTAAAAAATTATATCACTATTACAATTAATTGAAATGATTAATAAATCACATCACTTTTTTGAGGTTGAAGTTTACACTTATGCATGAGAAACATTAACGTTTTACAAAAGAATGGGATGTAAGAAGGTTGATAAATTGTTATTCATAAAAATTTTAATTATATCATAAATTTGATAAACAAAAATAAAGTTGGAAAATTATTTTCCTGTAAGAATTATAATATTTCTACATATTTTTGTGAAAATCGATTTATTTTTTAATTATGAATACAACAAATTTAGAGAAATTTGAAGAATAAATGACCTTTAAATGAGTTGGTAAGGCGATTACCCCTTCTTTGAAAGATCTCTTTTTCATTACACTATAATCCTTTATAGGATGTAAATAAGGTATTAATAAAAGATCAATAAGTAAGGTAAGAAATATACAAAAGTTTTGGGTAGATTTTTTTGATCTATATTTCCCAATGTTGGTGAATTGTGGTGGCGAAGAGGTTACTATTTATAAGTGAGTGTAGGAGAACATGTGGAATTACATAAAAGATATCATCAATATTTTATCACTTACTTTTTCAAGTGAAACCAAATGGATAGTAATAGATTGTTTAGATATCATAAGTTATTTATTTCTTCAAAAATTAATATTTAATTATCTGTAAATTGCATTTAGACTATTATTTCTTAATTTAATTTCCCTAGATAAACCCATTTTAACCCACCCATGGTAAAAAATTACTGTTTTTACTCTTTATTATGGAAAAATGACAGTGGAATCTTAAAAAAAATTAATTTATTATTCCATATATATCGAATAAAAATTTTTAAATAAATTTATGTTAGGTTGAGGATGTTAATGTAAAAAAATCACACAATATATATAGAAAAACTTTAACAGAAAATGCATGTTTAAATATAAAACATGATTTTCATTCATTCCATCCCATGTAAAAAATAACGGATAAATGATTTAAAAAATTTAATATATAATCTATAAATTTAATTTTAATAATTCACATATTGTTATTAATTTAAATTATTACCACACAAAAACATTTTACACATAAAAACACTTTTCCAAAAAATAACACTTTTTACCTTCAACTAATTTAATCTCTAATCCTAAACATTAGATAACTAATGTATGAGTTATTATTTATAAATTTATAATAAATTCCTTTAAAATAATTTGTTAATTTTGCTTAAATTATTTGTTATAAAAAAATTCATAACACCTAAAAAAATACATTAGTTCAAAAAATTGTTGTTTAACCATGAATTGATTTTATTATTATTTATTGATTAATTCTTAGGAATTAATCAGTAAATTTTTTATAATGAGTGAATATATATATATATATATCTTAATGGATATAATTATATTCATGTACACATATCCAACAACTAGTTTATAAATGTCATAATATAACATGGTTTATTTTTACATGGGGTCAACAATAAATAAACCTATCGAA
Source organism: Viscum album (assembly GCA_963277665.1). NCBI lineage: Eukaryota > Viridiplantae > Streptophyta > Magnoliopsida > Santalales > Viscaceae > Viscum > Viscum album. Next base: position 1,207,791,053 of record OY728141.1, read on the forward strand.
TACCTAAAATTTATATCAATAGAATTAATTTATAATAATAGGGTGTTATAGATATCTATTTATAATTACACAATGATTGTTTTAAATATGAGTTCTATACTGATGAACATTGTGATTTCTTTGTTGGAAAAAATTTAGACTTCATTATACTATAATAAACCATTATATGGGATGAAATGAGCACTAGTAGATTAGTATTCTAATATAAAAAACTACATGATGATGTTAAAATATAGAAAAAGAATATTGGAATGAAACCTTTACATTGATGATGAAAAATATGTTCTCCCATTATAAATATTTATCAAGATTAAATTATATTTCCTTGAAATGATGCATTAGTCTATGAGAATTTTATATTGATATGAAAAAAAATAAATGGTTAGTCATTAGATTGATGAGAAACATTAATTGATCAAAAATTTCATAAGATACATGTCATATATTTCATTCATAATATAATTATTATAGAGAAATTCTAGATAATTTTTTAATGGAGTTTTCAAGGTAGGATTCCACCCCATTGTTAGTAGCAACCAAGCTATCCCATGATGAAAAAGGAATGAATATAGATCAATGATAAATTTAGTTACTAATTTGAAAACTATTATACTTGAAATCATCTAGACTGATAATAGTTTATATTTAATTTTATTATTCAAAGTATCTGAGTGAATTGTTGAATTTTATTTAGGTTATGGAAACAAGATTATTATTTATTTTAAGGGTATAATAGGTTTTGGTTTGAAATATAACTCAAATTTAAATATTGATCTATTTGATTATACAAATGTAGGTTGGTAGTGTTTTATTGATGAAAAAAGTAACACATCATATTTATTTTTATTCCTTGGAGAGAGCTATGTTTTATAGATTAAAAATAAACATTATTCGATCAACTTGGAAACTACTAAAGTGAAATATATTGTTACAACATAATAAAAACCACAATTTATCAATATGAAAATAAAGTTTGAAGATCTCAATCTTTAAGTGATGTTTCCCCTACACATTTTATGTGATATTAAAAGTTCTATTAACCTATAAAGTAACCATTTTTATTATTTAATATCAAATAAAATATATATTAAATATCACTTCCTCAAAGAGATTATGAGAAAAGATGTGTTGATGATGGAATTCATTCAAACAAATTAGTATGTGGGATATTTTTTCACAAAAACATTTAAAAATGATTGTTTTTAATGATTCACATTGAGGATGGTATTTAAAACTAATTTATCATAAGGGTATGTAATTGGAATAAATCCACTCTCGCATCTAGTCTTTGGATCCATTTTTCTTAAGGGGTAAAAATGAAACATAAATCAATTTATTGCATTATTATATATTTAAAAATTATATTTAAAATACTAGAGTGATAAGGATTATAATAAATCCATTGATATGTGTTTACGTAGTGGGGGGTATATATATCATTTAGGGTGATCATTTGATTAATGTGATTTATATATTTTTTAATATCTAGATAAATAACTCTACATGTTTGAATTTCATTAAGAGTTTGTTGATGTGTATATAAGAATTATTTATTAATGATTCTAGAAACCAATTTATAATGTTGAGGGGGTACATCCTATGATTATAATATAATGATTGATGAAGTGGTCCATTCTTAAATACTTTTTATATATATTTCTTGTTTTGATGTATTAATTAGTTAAGAATATGTGATCTATTATCTAACAAATTTTCATGTTGTATCATTTCATTTAGTAGAATTAAGAGAATTATGATTGATGAAGTTGAAAATAAATTAGTTTATTCATTCACATCCTGACATTATTAATATATTTTCTAGTTCATCATCTATTGTATTATGATGTAGGATTAGATTATTTGATTGATTATTAATTTATAATAGGTTTGATATTGAATTTGATTTATGTTCCATGGCTTCCTGAAAAAATAAATGTAGATATTGTCGAGCCTTCGATATGCTGTGATGTTTCTGGTGCTTGGTGTGATTTTTCAGATAAGATGATCCCTCTAAAACATAGATGATATATATAGAAAAAAATTTCAAAAATTTTGATGTAGATATGATGGTGCTGTTATCTTTTTTTGTTTAAACATTAATTATGTAAAAATTAATATAATTCAATGTATAATAATTAAGGTAATGATTTATTGGATTTTTGGAAATATGATATGTGATCATTGGGAAAAAATATAATTATTTAGTTATTATATAAAAATGAATATTTATTTTCTATAGAATAATAGAAGGACATAGAGACCTAAGGATCAAATATACACCTCATAAGGTTGGGATTATTTCCCATAAGGTATAGTAAGACAACACAAAATTTTGGGATAACCAACAGTTATAGTGATTATAAAATCAACTCTTAATGTTGGGATATACAATACATATTTTCAAAATATTTACTCATAACATCTATTCATTTCAAAGTAAGTTTGGGTCAACGTCACCATAAGGTTGGTGATAGTTTTTCACAGGGTCCAAACATTGCTAAATTTCAATAATTCTATAGATATAAAATCATAACTTATAGAAAAATCATTTTTGAAATAAGAATTGTCTTGATGAGGAAAAATTATTTTCATCATTTTTTAAAAATACCAAAACATAAATTTTAATTCATGAAAAGGGAGAAAAAGGATTCCACACCAATTAATGATTTATGTCAAAGGAAGATGGATTAGTTACAATGTAACTTATTTTTCATGGTGTAATCAATGATGTTATTGTCTGATTTAATATTAGTGAGTAACAACATTATCGAAATAAATAAGAATATGTGAGAAGAAAAAAAATGATCTAAAATTTATGGAATTTATTTTTTTAATAACAATCATAAATTAAAATTCAAAAAAATAAATCGTAGTTTTTGGGTGAAAACTAATTATGTTTGTTTTGTATTAAAGAAGGTGTGTGAGTGAAACATTTTGGACACTAATCTCGAGAAAATTATCAATAATATTTGTAAGAGATTTTCGAATGAGAAATGAATATATATATATATATATATTAAATAGAGTGATGAAGTAACGTAAAACAATACATGTTAATGAAAAGGTAGAAATGATTAGTACTAAAAAAAATTAATTTTATTATAGTAAAGGACAAAACATTATTGTTATTGAAAAAAATTGTATCATATTGAGTTCGTGAATTGAGTTTAAATCTCCTCCCATTTTGAATTCTGGAATAAGTTGGAATTACTTTTTCATTTTTGTTGATCAGAAAAAAAATATCAATAGTTCCACCATCCTTATATCATTTTTTGGGATTGTATTAGCATATTTTTGTGTGCCTTAGTTGTTCGGATGATCATTGGGATTTTCATAGCACCAAAGACGATGTTTTAGTGTTTCAAGTCAAGGAGCATGTTTTAGGGTAAAGCATGTTGCCCTTTCCAGCTATCCATGTGCCCTGATTTTGAACTACCATATTTTCTGGGTAAACTATGCTGGGTAGGTTCATGGTTCTGGATCCTTGTCTATCATTTTCACAGAGGCTTCTTCATAGTTTTCGTATGGTTTGAGTAAATTGTGCTGTAAAATTCATGGGTAGTGACTTATAGGGAGTACCCATACACTATATCCCATGCAGTTTCCACACAGTCGGGAAAATGATGCAAGCTAATAGTGTGTCCCAATAAAGATATGAAATCACCCATTTCACTCTATTTCTAGTTTTTATCCTATTTATACCTCTTTATTATATCATGGTTTGTGCACAGTATGAGAAATTCTTTTTTCCTATCCAATACTTGGTATTTCTCTACCTCCTGTATTGATGCTTTGTTTTGGTCGTCCTCCGGTGAAATATAATTGTGTTGATGTCTATACACCCATCCATGCCTGTATTTCATTTTTATTTCCAATCAAGGACTGCTAAATCTGTCCAATATCTTTTAACCCAATATAAGGGAATTAGATGGAATCATATATTTCTTTGAAATAACATAGAGTTAGTGCTTGATGCCGAACATAAATATTATTATAACTCTAAGGTTGGAGGTTCATTCCATTATTTGTGTTTTCACGGACTTTTAAAGTTTGTATATTTTAGTGTGATATAGTGGATTTGATTGAGACCCCTTTTTTGATACTAAATTAATTGTATGAGTTTACAGGTTGCCTTTGGGAATTCCCAAGACAATTTGGTATGTGAGAGGATGGGTTAGAGGTTGTTGAACACCTTGGATAGTTTGGCCAGTGTTTGTTCATAATTTAATTTGAGTTTTTTGTTAATTTTAAATTGAAAAATTCATTTATATTGAATTATTATTTTAAATTGTGTTGTTCTAATTAATTTTATCGATTTTTTTGAATTACTGATACATAATGAATTACATTAAATTTCTTAAATTAATAAAAGTGAATTGTATATATGTCATTTATTGATATATATTTATGAGATCCATTGGATTTATACAGTCTTGGTGTAACACCCCAAGCTTCTACGGTACGCTTCTCTTTTAATAATGTGATAGCGTGTGTTGTACGCAACACCGAGTTTTAACACACCATAACCAATCAAACTAGCCGTTATGAATAGTAATACCTACTTTTCGAAATTATATATATTTTATATTTTAAAATGGAATTCATTTCTGGATTCGGAATTTCGAATTTAGCCTAAGGTGAAATTTTGGTACTTTTCGGATAACTTTCATATTTTGATGAATAGTGAAAATTACTAAATTTTAATTAAAAACAACTTTTTTAATCAAAATAATTAATAGTGATAAATTATGAATTTGAGTGGTTTTAAAGTATATTTAGAATATATTTTTACCATTTAATATAATTTTGGTCATTGGACATAATTTTACAATTAAACCGAACATAAACAAGTGTCAATCTTTTGATAGTTATTATCTCTTAAAAACATGCTTTTTGTTTTGACAGCGGGAATTAATTTTAAATTAATTTCTGCCACTTCTGTGTTTTGAATTTAGAAAAATGGATTCCATATTTGGAATCAGGATGTCCAAATTGTGTAAATAGGTAACTTTTATTTTTAGACATTTTGAATAATTATTGTGGTAAATATTTTATTTACCATGGTTAAGGGTAAATCTGGTAAATAAGGGTTAAAAAATAATATTATAATAATACTAAATTACCCTAAAACGTGTCCTAGCCTTATTTGTTGATACATGTTCGACCATAGGCATCTTTGGGTCGATTTGGGGACCCCATGGTGCCACTTGTAGGTGATAGGGACACTTTATTTTAATTAAGTTAAAATGATTACAAAAATGACACAAGCATATATCTTTTAGAAAAACAATTATTACATAGGATTATATATGTTGGATTTTAGATTATAAATATTAATTAGAAAGATAAAATTATTTCCTACATAATGATATTTTATTTATAATTTTTATACATTAAATAATTTTCTTTATTTATGACACAATGATGATGCAGTAATTACTAAAATAGTGACAAATTAAATTAATTGATATTATAAATACCCAAATAAATATAATATGAAACTTTTAATGAATTAAACTAATTTTCTAGGATAATATGATATATTAGGATTGATTTAATCTACTTTTTTAGAATTAATCAATCTGTTATGAGTTTCAAAAAAAATCAACTATTGAATAGTGTCAAAATTGACATAAAAGAGTTCTTAAAACAAATATTAAATTATTAATTGATATTAAATTATTAGAAATCTGAGGTTCAGTCAAGAGACTTATATAATGATATGTTAATCATTAATGGACCACTTGGGGGTCGCTTGGATGTATATAGTAAGTTTATTAACCATATTATATAAAAATACAAAGAGACATTGTAAAAGTAAAACTAATTAACTTAGAGTCAATACTTAAAGATAAGGTTAATATAAGTACCCAAACCTATATAAATTCTATTTGTTGAGTTGTTTTCGACCCATCCCCACCTTAACCTTTGAATAGTCAACTTTGGCGCCATTGGAAACTGATTATGAATTTATTATAAACTAATATCTCTAGCTTTTCCAAAGGTGCCCCTCACCCCTCTTATAAAAGGGCACTCCTCCTTCTCATTTCTTCACACCTTCAAAGCCTTTTGGTTCGGCCAAACTCTGCCCAAATACTCTCCCAACTTCCCTCACTACAACCTAGAGGCCTTAGTTTGATCATAAAGACATCCTAAGGATCCCTTTTGATCAAATCAAAAGGAAGAACCCGAAGAAGAGGTAATGATTTCACCACCCTTTTTCCAAGTTCATTTCTTCTTCCACTTCTTCTTCCTTTGTTGTTACCATTCTAAAATAATAACTCTAGTATCATATATATACTGTGATGTTATTATAAATATGGTACGACCATATTCATTATTCTATCCACCCTTTGAATAACATGTCACCATACGTGTGTACGTACGGCTTACCGTCTCCACGTCGTGGTGTAATTGTTATTCAATATAATATTATTTGGATGGGTATAATAATGATGTGTAACTAATGTAAATAATAAATATAACATGTTAATGATTCAGTATATATGATATACCATCCATTTATATATTATTTTAATATCAAAAGAATGATATTGTCGCTCGTGCGTACGTACGGACTACCGTCTCCACGAACGTGATGAGATTCATTCTCCATCGTATCCATTCAAGTATAATTATCATTTGATGATTTAAAAAATGATGTTTGAGGACTTGATATCATTATGGATATGAATAATATACAACCTATCCTTTACAAACATGTCTTACGTAACAAAACATATAAAAGAAAACAAGTAAGTTAACACCCGAAACAATGATAATACTAAGATATTATTATCAAATCAATATTAAAAGATCAAATATGATATCATATTAATGTATATGATTCATGTATAATTTAATAACAATTATTTCACCATTATACAGGTGGTTAACCTACCCCAACCAAGGAAAAGTACAAGGTAAGGGTTATTTCACAATCTCTTCATTATCCGAGGTTGTTTATACGTAATAATCTATTGGGATCTCTTTATCATCCACATCCATGTTTCTCCAAAATGTATTTCAAAACATTTTTATTATTTACAAGAATATGGGTTAATGTAATCTATACCCTTTTTGACTTTTTATAAGAGGAATCATTCTGTCGTTTTCAAAACAAGGTCCTTTTTAACCTTTTCGACAGAATTAAGGTAAGAATGTTTTTTTAACTTATACGGCGAGTGTGGTTATTTTCTGCCATTATAAAATCTTCAAAGCTTTCCTTACAAGCTTATAAGAATATTTTCAAAGAAAATTTTTTATTTTATATGGATCTTAAATGATTTCAAAATAAAAAGATATATTTCTTATAAAGAATTTTGATTTCATCTATGTCAACATCCTTTGATGGATTTTACGCTTATTTAAAGTTGATTTGTTATGATACAAAACTTCTATATTATATTGAAGGATTTGTGATTTTTTTGACTGTGGATGTTCTATTTTTATACCATTCATGGTTTATGGTGAAAGTATTAACATTTTGTATGCTAGTTTTATTACGAATGTTTATGTTATGTTTAAACCTTTTCATATGGGAATGCATTGGACTTAATATGTGATGGGTGGAGCCCGCTATAGCTCCTCGATGCATCGGTAGGTCTCATGAGACAAACTAGTGTCTTGGCATAAGTCCTTGGCAAAATCTTATTTTTAGTCTTGGCACGAGGCCTTGGCTATGTGGTTATGATAGTCTGGCATTATGCATTCCAACATTATGAAAGTGGTTATTCATATTTCATGTGATTATTCGATTAGGAGAATATCCATGTGAACAAGTAAATGGAATTATTTCATTTTACTTTTACCATACTATGTTGAAGTTCAAGTTTAAAAGGCTTTTGTTTTAGTAATTCATTGCTTTAAATGTTTATGCTTATTTTTCAATGTTCCGCTATATTGTTATCTTTACTGGGCATTTGAGCTCACCCCTTTTCTATGTTTTATTTTTCCCAGGATATGAAGAAGTTATGAATGACCTGCAGGGATATTATGAGGGGATAATAGTGTGGTTTATGGAGACAATATGTTGTTGTATTAGTTTTTCATTTTATGATGTAATGTAAGACTTATGAATATATCTAGTGTTTCCAAGGCTACTAAACCAATCGGTCTTTTGAGATTTGATCTTTCTTGTGATCATGCCAATGTTATGTAATAATGCACCAACTCTGGGTAACTAGGGTCGGGGAGTTACAGTTGGTATCAGAGGATGTTTAGTACAAACCTTGGGAGCTAGATTTAGGTAAACTCTGATTAGAGCACGTAGACCTAAGATGAACCTTGAGGATTAGTATAGAAGAACTTCCTAGAATTTTGGTATTGTAGAGATTTTTTGAGTTTTCCAAGCAATACATCCTTGTCTGGATACGAGCAGGTAGAGGCGGCTCTGGCACAGATGTACCTAGGGGTAAAACCCAAAAACACCTCTCTAAGCTAGACTCGAACGGGAACTGGTGCACGACAACGGGCCTTGCTGCACTCTTGGTTACGACACTCCCGGGGGATATGCTTAGGATAACTCTCATTTTCATTACAAATAATTATGAAGGGTTTATGAGTATATACTTCCTCAAAGAAAACATTTTTATGATTATGGATTATATCCATAAATAGTTCAATTTATGTTAAGTGTTTTATAAGTATGGGATTATGTATTTTGATTCATAAACTGATCTAGTTTATGCCATTGTTTAGAAATGGCGCCTAGTGGAAGAAATGGAAACCGTATCAATGCACGCACTCCATGTAGGGATTGCCCTCCTGCTCAATATAATTATAGTGGAGCTGGTGATGCAACTGGTGCTGATCAGCTAATCACCATACTGGGACAACTTACTCAGGTTATGAATAATAACCTTACCCGTATGGAGCACCCTGATCCACAGCGTGGAGGATCAATGTTAGATCGATTCATGAGGCAACAACCACCAACGTTCAATGGGAGTACAAATCCCTTAGTAGCTGAGCAATGGATAAATTACCTAGAGAAAATATTTCAGGCTTTGGGGAGCAGTGAAAGGGAAAAAGTTATCATGGCAGTTTACCGCCTCACTGGAGATGCTGATCAATGGTGGTCATTGATTCAAAACACAAAGGAAGATGATGAAGAATCAAATATGGAATGGAGGGAGTTAAAAGATCTGTTTTTAGAAAAATACTTTCCTCGCGACCATTGAGCAGATATGGAAAGGCAATTTCTGAGTTTGAGACAGAAGGAGGATGAGAATGTCACAAAGTATGAGGCTAACTTTACAAGGTTAGCAAGGTATGCTGGAGATTATATACGTAACCCAAGAAGTAAGATTGATCGTTTCTTTGATGGGTTAAAACCATTTCTCCGTCGAGCATTAGTCTCACAATCCTTTTCATCGTACGAAGACATTGTCTCATGTGCTATCAAGACCGAAAAGGAATTCTCTCAGTCTTTTGACTTTAAAGCAAAGCAAGAGAAGAAGAGGCCTTCTGATCAATCTGGGAATGGAAATAAGGGGAAGAAAGGAAAGGTTGAATATCCATCCTGTGGTAAATGTGGGAAGAAACACCCCGGTACTTTCTTGAAGGGAATGGGAGTCTATTACAAGTGTGGTGAAAAAGGCCACCAGGCTCGTGATTGCAAAGGGAAGAAGGAAGCCACCAACGTTCAGTGCTACAATTGCAGGGAGATGGGACATTATGCAAATGAGTGTCCTAAGCGTCAGGAGAACTTACCTCAGAGAAGGCCAAGGGATCAAGCCGAAGCTTATGCTATCACTACTGTTGAGGTAGAAGCTCTAAAAGACGTGGTGGCGGGTAATTTAATGGTTTCCTCAAGTTTAGCAAATGCATTATTTGATTCTGGATCATCGCATTTTTTCATATCTTCCCAGTTTGCTAAGAAAATTAGATATTTCCAATTTGATTTAACAAGGAAGTTGTCAGTTAAAACTCCTAAGGGAAGTATCATTGCAACAAAGTTTTGTGAATCAGTCCCCATTAGAGCACATAAATGTTCGTTATCTACTGATCTCATTGTCATACCTATGATTGAGTTTGACATAACCCTTGGTATGGACTGGCTTTCGGACTATGATGTGAAGATTTATTGTAAGAAGAAAGAGGTTACGATTCTTGATGATAATGATAAGGAACACCTTATCTTTAGAGCAGAATCGTCACCACCTAATTCTTATTTAGATCCACCCTCAATAGCTCAACTAAATTCAATTATTGGGGAGGAAGAGAATGAAATAACTGTGGGTGAGGAAAAGAATGTTCAAATAGAGGATGTACCTATTATGAAAGAATTTGTAGATGTATTTCCGGAAGATTTACCTGGACATCCTCCAGAACGAGAAGTTGAGTTTTCCATTGATTTGATTCCTGGATCAAGGCCTATATCGAATACCCCTTATAGAATGTCCACTGTAGAATTAGTTGAACTAAAGAAACAACTATAGGAATTGAGTAATAATGGATTTATTCTCCCTAGTGTTTCTCCATGGGGAGCCCCTGTTCTTTTTGTTAAAAAGAAAGATGGATCTATGAGGTTATATATCGACTATAGGGAGATCAATGCTATAACGATAAATAACAAGTATCCCCTACCTCACATTGATGATTTATTTGACCAACTACATGGAGCTCAATACTTTTCAATGATTGACCTTCGATCTGGATACCATCAGTTGTGTCTGAAGAAGGAAGACATTCCGAAGACAGCATTTCGAACCAGGTACGGGCATTACGAGTTTACCGTAATGCCGTTTGGATTGACTAATGCACCCTCTGTATTCATGGATCTGATGAATAGAGTTTTCAAGGAGTATCTCGATGAATTTGTGGTGGTATTTAATGATGATATCTTGGTATACTCCAAAACCTACTAAGATCATGAAAATCACTTGCGCATTATCTTGAAGACTCTGAGGAGGCATGAATTATATGGGAAGTTTAGCAAGTGTGAATTCTGGCTTCAGGAGATTTCTTTTCTTGGCCATATTGTCTCTAAAGATGGAATCTCTGTTGATCCTTCAAGGACCAAGGCAATTCAAGAATGGCTAGCACCTACGAGTATAACTGAGGTACGTAGTTTTATTGGTTTGGTAGTTTATTATCGACGTTTCGTCCAGAATTTTGCCCGATTGGCTAACCCATTAACGAAGCTCACACGTAAAGGGGTTAAATTTCTTTGGACAAAAGAGTGTGAAGAATGTTTCGAATAACTGAAGAGAATATTAGTCAATGCTCCTATATTGACTCTACCATCGGGGAATGATGGGTTTGTTATTTAAAGTGATGCATCAAAGAAAGGACTTGGTTGTGTCCTTATGCAGAATGATAGAGTTATTGCCTATGCATCATGACAGTTGAAAATTCATGAACAAAACTATCCTACTCATGATCTCGAGTTAGCAGCTGTGATATTTTCTTTGAAGATATGAAGGCACTACCTCTATGGTGAAAAATGTGAGATTTATACTGATCACAAGAGTTTAAAGTATATTTTCTCACAAAAATAACTCAACATGAGGCAAAGGAGATGGATTGAATTACTCAAGGATTATGATTGCACGATACACTACCACCCGGGGAAAGAAAACATGGTGGAAGATTCTTTGAGTAGAAAAGACCATGGAGTTTTGAACAATATGAGAATTGAAAGGGATCCAATTTTCATGGATCTAGTGAAGATGGACATGGGAATAACCAGGGAAGGTGAAACATCAATGCTTTTTCAAATGGTTGCCAAACCATCTTTACTAGAAAGGATTAAGAGTTCTCAGACCGATGATGAAGAATTTAAAAAGAAGATTAAAGCTGTGAATGATGGGAGATTGAGAGACTTTGTGTATGAGGATGGAATTTTGAAATTTGGGAAGAGACTTTGTGTTACCGATATACCTGATCTAAAAAGGGAATTGCTGGATGATGCTCATAGTTCCAATTTCTCTATACACCCTGGGAGCACCAAAATTTATAGAGATTTGAAGGAACATTTTTGGTGGGACAACATGAAGAGGGAGATTGCTGATTTTGTGTCAAGATGTATGGTTTGTCAGCAAGTGAAAGCTGGAAGGCAACAGCCTGGAGGAGTCATGCAACTTCTTCCCATACCGGAGTGGAAATAGGACAATATTACGATGGACTTTGTCATGGGGCTACCAAAGACTCCTAGAAGGAACGATGAAATATGGGTTATTGGTGATCGTCTTACCAAGTCAGCACTTTTTCTTGCTATAAGAGAAGATCTACCCCTGGAACGTCTAGCAAGACTATATATTAATGAAGTTACGAGACTTCATGGAGTACCCCTATCAATTGTTTCTGATCGTGATCCCCGTTTTACTTCAAGATTTTGGAAAAGTCTTCAGAAATCCCTGGATACTGAACTTCATTTGAGCACTGCTTACCACCCTCAGACAGATGGACAATCAGAATGGACTATTAAAACCCTAGAAGACATGTTGAGATCTTGCTCACTTGACTTTCAGGGTATGTGGGATCAATATTTACCACTGGTAGAATTTTCCTATAACAATAGCTTCCATTCGAGTATTCAGATGGCACCATATGAAGCGTTATACGGAAAGAGATGTCGTACACCAACCTGTTGGGATGAAGTTGGTGAAAGAAAAATTGTAGGCCCAGAACTGGTGGAGGAAACGGTGGAAAAGGTGAAGGTAATCCAAAATCACATCAAAGCAGCTCAAAGTAGGCAGAAGAGCTATGCCGATAATCGAAGGAAGGATTTGGAATTTCAAGTCGGTGATCATGTTTTCCTGAAGGTATCTCCATGGAAGGGAGTCATACGTTTTGGTAAGAAAGGTAAATTGAGTCCCATGTACATCGGACCTTTTGAAATTCTAGAACGAATTGGGGCTGTGGCTTACCGATTGGCAATGCCGCCAAGTCTCTCCAAAGTTCACGATGTGTTCCACATATCTCTGTTGAGGAAATACATGCCTGACCCAATGCATGTACTCACCTATGAGGAATTAGAACTGGAACCCGATCTTTCCTATTGTGAAGAGCTTGTCAGGATTCTTGATACGAGAGAACAAGTAGTGAGAAACCGGACGACGCGTCGGGTAAAAGTTTTGTGGAGAAACCATAAGATTGAAGAGGCAATGTGGGAACCCGAGGAACTTATGATGAAGAACCACCCGAGTCTTTTCATGCGGTAGTATTCTAGAAATTTTGAGGAAGAAATTATTTGAAGGAGAGGAGAATGTAACACCCCAAGCTTCTACGGTACGCTTCTCTTTAAATAATGTGATAGCGTGTGTTGTACGCAACACCGAGTTCTAACACACCATAACCAATCAAACTAGCCGTTATGAATAGTAATACCTACTTTTCGAAATTATATATATTTTATATTTTAAAATGGACTTCATTTCTGGATTCGGAATATCGAATTTAGCCTAAGGTTAAATTTTGGTACTTTTCAGATAACTTTCATATTTTGATGAATAGTGAAAATTACTAAATTTTAATTAAAAACAACTTTTTTAATAAAAATAATTAATAGTGATAAATTATGAATTTGAGTGGTTTTAAAGTATATTTAGAATATATTTTTACCATTTAATATAATTTTGGTCATTGGACATAATTTTACAATTAAACCGAACATAAACAAGTGTCAATCTTTTGATAGTTATTATCTCTAAAAAACACGCTTTTTGTTTTGACGGCGGGAATTAATTTTAAATTAATTTCTGCCACATCTGTGTTTTGAATTTAGAAAAATAGATTCCATATTTGGAATCAGGATGTCCAAATTGTGTAAATAGGTAACTTTTATTTTTAGACATTTTGAATAATTACTGTGGTAAATATTTTATTTACCATAGTTAAGGGTAAATCTGGTAAATAAGGGTTAAAAAAATATTATAATAATACTAAATTACCCTAAAACATGTCCTAGACTTATTGGATGATACATGTTCGACCATAGTCATCTTTGGGTAGATTTGGGGACCCCATGGTTCCACTTGTAGGTGATAGGGACACTTTATTTTAAATAAGTTAAAATGATTACAAAAATGACACAAGCATATATCTTTTAGAAAAACAATTATTACATAGGGTTATATATGTTGGATTTTAGATTATAAATATTCATTAGAAAGATAAAAGGATTTCCTACATAATTATAGTTTATTTATAATTTTTAGACATTAAATAATTTATTTTATTTATGACACAATGATGATGCAGTAATTACTAAAATAGTGAACAATTAAATTAATTGATATTATAAATACCCAAATAAATATAATATGAAACTTTTAATGAATTAAACTAATTTTCTAGGATAATATGATATATTAATATTGATTTAATTTACTTTTTTCTAAGTAATAAATATGTTATGAGTTTCAAAAAAATCAACTATTGAATAGTGTCAAAATTGACATAAAAGAGTTCTTAAAACAAATATTATATTATTAATTGATATTAAATTCCTAAAAATATAAGGTTCGGTCAAGAGACTTATATCATGATAGTTTAATCATTAATAGACCACTTGGGGGTCTATTGGATGTATATAGTAAGTTTATTAACCATATTATATAAAAATAGAAAGAGACATTGTAAAAGTGAAACTAATTAACTTAGAGTTAATACTTAAAGAAAAGGTTAATATAAGTACCCAAACCTATCTAAATTATATTGTTTGAGTTGTTTCCGACCCATCCCCACTTTAACCTTTGAATAGTCAACTTTGGAGCCATTGGAAACCGATTATTAATTTATTATAAACTAATATCTCTAGCTTTTCCAATGGTGCCCCTCACCCCTCTTATAAAAGGGCACTCCTCCTTCTCATTTCTTCACACCTTCAAAGCCTTTTGGTTAGGCCAAACTCTTCCCAAATACTCTCCCAACTTCCCTCACTACAACCTAGAGGCCTTATTTTGATCATAAATCCAACATAAGGAGCCATTTTGATCAAATCAAAAGGAAGAACCCGAAGAAGAGGTAATGATTTCACCACCCTTTTTCCAAGTTCATTTCTTCTTCCACTTCTTCTTCCTTTGTTGTTACCATTCTAAAATAATAAATCCAGTATCATATATATACTGTGATGTTATTATAAATATGGTACAACCATATTCAGTATTCTATCCACCCTTTGAATAACATGTCACCATACGTGCGTACGTACGGCTTACCGTATCCACGTCGTGGTGTAATTGTTATTCAATATAATATTATTTGGATGGGTATAATAATGATGTAAAACTCATGTAAATAATAAATATAACATGTTAATGATTCATTATATATGATATACCATCCATTTATATATTATTTTAATATTAAAATAATGATATTGTCGCTCGTGCGTACGTACGGACTACCGTCTCCACGAACGTGATGAGATTCATTCTCCATCGTATCCATTCAAGTATAATTATCATTTGATGATTTAAAAATGATTTTTAAGGACTTTATATCATTATGGATATGAATAATATACAACCTATACTTTACAAACATGTCTTACGTAACAAAACATATAAAATAAAACAAGTAAGTTAACACCCCAAACCATGATAATACTAAGATATTATTATCAAATCAATATTAAAAGATCATATATGATATCATATTAATGTATATGATTCTTGTATAATTTAATTAAAACTATTTCACCATATTACAGGAGTTTAACCTACCCCAACCAAGGAAAAGTAAAAGGTAAGGGTTATTTCACAATCTCTTCATTATCCGAGGTTGTTTATACGTAATAATCTACTGGGATCTCTTTATCATCCACATCCATGTTTCTTCAAAATGTATTTCAAATTTTTTTTATTATTTACAAGAATATGGGTTAAAGTCATTTATACCCTTGTTTGACTTTTTATAAGAGGAATCTTTCCGTCGTTTTCAAAACAAGGTCCTTTTTAACCTTTTCGACAGAATTAAGGTAAGAATGTTTTTTTAACTTATATGGCGAGTGCGGTTATTTTCTGCCGTTATAAAATCTTCAAAGCTTTCCTTACAAACTTATAAGAATATTTTCAAAGAAAATGTTTTATTTTATATGGATCATAAATGATTTCAAAATAAAAAGAGATATTTCTTCAAAAAGAATTTTGATTTCATCTATGTCAACATCCTTTAATGGATTTTACGATTATTTAAAGTTGATTTGTTATGATACAAAACTTCTATATTATATTGAAGGTTTTGTGATTTTTTTACTGTGGATGTTCTATTTTTATACCATTCATGGTTTATGGTGAAAGTATTAACATTTCGTATGCTAGTTTTAATACGAATGTTTATGTTATGTTTAAAACTTTTCATATGGGAATGCATTGGACTTAATATGTGACGGGTGGAGCCCGCTATAGCTCCTCGATGCATCGGTAGGTATCATGAGACAAACTAGTGTCTTGGCACAAGGCCTTGGAAAAATCTTATTTGTAGTCATGGCACGAGGCCTTGGCTATGTGGTTATGATAGTCTGGCATTATGCATTCCAACATTATGAAAGTGATTATTGATATTGCA
This sequence comes from Viscum album, assembly GCA_963277665.1. NCBI lineage: Eukaryota > Viridiplantae > Streptophyta > Magnoliopsida > Santalales > Viscaceae > Viscum > Viscum album. The sequence goes on from OY728141.1 coordinate 1,207,807,571, forward strand.
TGTGATTATTCGATTAGTAGAATATCCATGTGAGCAAGTAAATGGAATTATTTTATTTTACTTTTGCTATACTATGTTGATGTTCAAGTTTAAAAGGCTTTTGTTTTAGTAATTCATTACCTTAAATGTTTATTCTTATTTTTGAATGTTCTGCTATATTGTTATCCTTACTAGGAATTTGAGCTCACCCCTTTTCTATGTTTTATTTTTTCCAGGATGTGAAGAAGTAAGTTATGAATGACCTGTAGGGATATTATGAGGGGATAATAGTGTGGTTTATGGAGACAATATGTTGTTTTAGTAGTTTTTCATTTTATGATGTAATGTAAGACTTATGAATATATCTAGTGTTTCCAAGGCTACTAAACCAATCGGTCTTTCGAGATTTGATCTTTCTTGTGATCATGCCAATGTTATGTAATAATGCACCGACTCTGGATAACTAGGGTCGGGGTGTTACACTTGGCATGAGGATGTAATGGTGATGGACATTCGGAATTTTGGTGATGTGATCGTCTGGATAGAATTGGCCAAGATTTACATAAGTGATATTGATCATAAGATATGATTACACAGTAAATGGACAGAGGTGGTGAGGCTGTCTGTTGAGGGCATGGCCTGTGACATAGGATGTTAGGGCCATCAGACTTTAGTGACATGTTCATAGAGGCACAAGGTGTTGGTTCAATGTGGATTAGTTGTTAAATTGGTGATTTCCACTCCCTAGTGATGGTCAAAGCTAAAATTGGAGTCTGGTGCACAAAAGATAACTCAGCGATGTGTTTTTTTGACCACTCATGTGGATAGAGGACCATGGTAGTGCAAATTAAGAATTTGTGTTCGGGGTGATTACAATGAAATCCAAAGGGATAGTGTGGAGACTTTAGTTTATAGTGACGACGCTTGCGGTTGGGGGCTAAGGCTCATTGTATTGAGGTAGTTGGGACTAGATTATTTTTTTAGGATGAATATCTTCCTTCCCCTTAATGTCATTCTATGATTAAAAGATAATTTTTATTTGAGGACATATATCATTGTGCATTTGGATTCTAGTCCTAGAGCTGATGTGTGCTTTTGAGTAGGTGTCCAAGGGACCAATTACTTTGGTTTGGGTGTTCCTTTGGGATATCAGATTTTTTACTTATGACACAAGGCTTCAGATGGAACGAGCTGTTTGTGACATTGAAGGATGAACCTAAGGGTTCAGATGGACTTTTTATATCAAGGGAATACCATGGTCTATGGGCCAAGGATCCTCTCCTCTTCATGGATTCTATCATTTTTTGAGGTAGGTGATGGATTTCCGGTGGCTATTATGCACCCCAGATGCGTGTGGTTATTTTAAGCTTGTGATTCATTACTTTTTATTATAAATAACATATTCTTAAACACATATCTTGTGTTTTTACACTTCATTTGTATCCAAATTAGGCTTGTTCATACACCCCACACAGGCCCTTTAGAATGCATGTATACATTAATTTGATGCATTCAGGTAAGGGATTGGATTCAAGATCTAGATCTTAGTAGCTATTTGTCAAGGTATATTGGCAAGGAACCATGAGGTTCTATCCTCTGATGGAGTTACTTTTTTTTCTTTGTTTTATTTTTGTATCATCATTCTACATATCTATGTAATGTAATTAAGTTATATATTGTATACCTTTCTTGGATGTTGTATGTATGGTCTGTATTTTATGCATTCTTGGTTATAGTGCTACAAGTGTCATGCTAGTTTATTTATTATGTCCACTATTGTTTATTATTATACATTCTCTATAGCTTGATAATGATTGTGCTTCCACCTTTGGTGGTTCTAGTTTTAGTCTTCCAAGTCTTACTTTTCCATTTCATGCAATATATATGTACTCATACCTTTATTATATTATCACATTGAGTGTATATTCTCTCCATTATTACTAATTACACCATCACGTCTAGTGTATAGCCTTCGCAGTACAGGATGGCACATGTAATTCCAATTTCACCCTACCCAATAACACATTTTAGGAGACTAATCAGGTCAGAACACTATGATTGGTAACAGAGTAGTTCATGACAAAGATTTAGTGGTAGTGTTTCACTGGATAATAATGGGATTTAGATTTATTTTGGTTTTTTCTTCTATTATTACTATTTAGGTTATCATATACTAGAGATTAGGAAATTTTCATAGATATATTCATAGATCGGGCTTGGGTTATAGTAGACCTATGTACGAGGAACAGACCAAGTTACCTTTGGTGGAATTTCTGTTCAATGTTGCTCAGTTTTCCATTTATTTGATTTCCTGTTAGACAAGATTATTTGAATTTTAAATGGTTAATTACTATTATTTTTTATCCTTGTCATGGTATAGAATGGAAGGTGATTTGGAACCTTGACCCAGAAAGGTAAGGTATGTTTTGTGCATGTTTATGATTTTTCCTAGAAAGATGATAGGATGATTCAGTTATTTAATATCATATGGATTTGAACATATCTTGTGGAATGTGATTTGTATATTTATATGTGTTCTTTTGATTTCAAATGATTTTGTAAATATGATATGTGATTATATAAAATATCTTATGTCATATGAAATGGGCCAGGAACATATAAGAGTAGATAGGATCTATGGAATGTGGTGATTTTAATCACTAGGTTGAGTGACTTGGTCATCAAATTGTGGTGACTTAGTTCATCAGGACAGGAATTTCCCAGTTTTATATTGATACATGGATCTATGGTTGGTGGGTAATGATTCCATTACATCGGGAAGGTGTGTGGCATGGTAGCGATAGGGGATACCAAGGGTAGCAAGTTGAGGTTTCCTATTACTACTTTTGTGATATATAAAGTGTGTTTGTGTGTGTGTGTGTTATTGGGATGTAGGATTAGGTTTAGGGTGTTCCGTATGTTTCCACCTAGACATCTCGGATGGAACATCAAGCTAGATAGGACTAGGTGTTCATAGATCATGAGTAGGATGAGACCCTTGAGGGTTAGGAAAAGGATTTATAAGCTCAGGTATAGGCTCATCCATAGGTGAAAGATCAAACATGATTTCCAAGACATGAGTTAAATCTGGTATAGTTGGATAATTTTGGGCCATGGATTGATGATCATCTCATGGTGATCCATGTATGTGTGATATAGGGTATCAATAGGGTAGCCCAGGGAGCAGACCCATCTATAGTGTATCATACTCTAGAGTTCTAGTTTCATCACCAATCACTTTTTAAGTGTGATGGTGATCTGTAGGTATTAATAAAATGGATCGAGTCCATGTATATTCTTTTTGAGTAGCTATAGATGCCTCTAAGGTGGAGTTTGATGTTGGAATCATGAATGCTTAAAATAATGGATAAGTGATGGTGGGATTTGTAGGTGAGTCAAGGGAGAAATGGGGAACTTTTCTATAATGATTATGATACAGTGTTCTTCAATTAATTGTTTCTCGATATGATGAGAAAAAAAAGTTTGGGTGTTATAGATCCTTCATGAATGTGATATGTATGTCAGGGAGTTAGCGATGTTCACTTAACTGCCATGATTTTCACAATGCATTGTGAGAAATGGAACCTTGAGGGTGAGGCACTTAAAAGATGGTTTGAGGCACCCATCATGGGGGTATGTAAACATAATTCAGTGGGACTCAGACTCAAAGTAGTGAAAAAAGAGCTCATAGCGAAGGGAAACAAGACAGAAAAAAATTATTTGAGTCGTGAAATGGGGTAGAGTAAATTAAGTGGAACCATTTTTTATAGAATGTAGCAGGGTCGAGATAATTTCAAACAAATTATTCAGTCCAAGAACTTGACCAGGACACCTCAGATTTGGTCTTCCAAAGAATTATTTTAGGGCGGGAAGAAAGTATGTGTCATTACTCAGTGTGAGTAGGCTCTAAATAGTGTTGATCAAGTTCATTGGCTAATCATCTCAATAGGTTCATCAAAAATCCTTATCTAATAGATGGATTCCAGGGACTAGGGATGACGTAAGATTTTGAGATCAGACCCAGAGTGGTACCAGGTGATGGTAGCTGAGCTTCAGCTGTATGTGGTTGTCATGTCCCAGATAGCGGGACCTAGTAGTGGCATAAAAGGCTAGTGAATCATCGTAGAGAGTTAAAGCTTAAAAATTCAAGCATTAGTCTAGTTTCACATTTGGTAGATTCTTGGGACTAAGCAGGATGGTGAGTTGATGACTATTAGAGGTACATCATGGGTGTAGACATGTTTTGGTTTTTCATTGGCATGGCCTCTTGAGGTATGTTCATTTTGGGTGTATGAGGTGAACGTGGGATGTAAATGGACTTAAAATATTTTATTAGTAGTTTTGATCCATTGGGTGATATATATATATATCTATATATTTGTGTGTGTGTGTGTGATTTGGGTTGAACCACGTTTTATATGTGATAGTCATAGAGTTTATGGATCATTAAGTTTTGTTGGAATCAAGGAATCATGGTTATGTAGTTACATGAGGGGAGTTGGAATCTCAATATAATTATGTTTGGTACTAGAAAACATTCTATGGAACTGTGACATAATAAAGAATCATTTCATATGCAAGGCCATAAGGGTTCCATGTGAATCATGGGCACAATACGGGTATTGATGCAATGTGGGATTGTAAGGGGTGTCTGGTCTGACACGGGTTCACCTGATTAGGTTAATGAGTGATGATGCTTCTCGTGATGGCCTATAAGTCTAGGAATTGGTCAATGGGTCATTGTTTTCTTTGATTTCTGGATTCTTTTGAGCCAGTGTAGGTCACTCTTGAGGTAGGGATCCCCCTTGAGGTAGTTGACTCAGACCCTTGTGAATTCAGTAGTTTGAGATTTTTCTAATGGTTATGGTATGTATGGCTACATCTCTACGTTTCTTTTGAAAGCTTAGGGGCGAGTAATGTTATGGTGAAGATATTATAACCACTCAGGTTCTTGAATTTTTTTAAAAACCTCTCTTGTTTTTTATCATTGAATTATTGGGTTTGAATTTTTCATTTTAATTGATCATATATAAATTTTAATAGTTTCATAAACCATATATCATTTTTTGGATGGTTATATAGTCTTGTAGAGTACTATGGGTGATTTTAAGAGAATAGAGAGTGTTATAGGCCCAAAAACCATGTTTTTGTGCGGCGGTTCAGGGTGTGCGGTTTAGGGTAAACCGTGTGGCTTCTTCCAGCTAAATGTGCACCCAGATTTTGAATGGTTGGGTGTTTGGATAAAGAATGAATGGTTTTCATGTCTGTGTAGCCTTGTCTTTATTTTTTAGACCATTTTCCATTGTTTTTTTGAAGATAGAGAAAATCACGTGGTAAGTCGAACATTTACTGCCATATAGGTCGTACCCTTGTTCGGTATCTCATATAGGTTTAAAATTTTTGAAAGAAATCCATGAGGACCCCTACAGGTAGGAAATAACCTTTTTCCATTTAATTATTTTCTATTTTTTCTCATTTCTTTCCTTCCTTACTCTCGCGTGGGTTAGTCATAGTAAGAGGAATTATCCTCCCCCTCTCCTCTGCTAAGGATTGCTGTAAAAATCTAGTCTTCAAGGAGGTATGAACGTGTTTAAATTTTATATCTAAAATATTGATTTTCTATAAGTTGAATTTTCTTATGTGTATTAAGAAGTCTGGGGGTGTACCGGGTGTTTAGAACATGAAATAAAATGTAAAATATACATTTTATAAATGTCACAAGATTTGTGGATGGGGTTAGTGAAATCATGTGAGGGGTGGTTAGAGACATTGGAATTCCACGCAGTGGGTCCACGGTTTTTTAAAATATGTGAGACTACCTAAGTAACCATTCAACCCAATTTCTCTTAAACATGTATAGTGCCTAGTTTTTTCACATCTTGTTAACATATTCGTACAAACAATGCACCCCATTAAAAATTGAAAACATACAGTTCTACCCTCATGATTTTAAGTTCCCATCTAATTTCTTCTAAAAATTATACTTCTTACATCCCGAGTGACGTTCCCAATTCCTCAAGAGGTCACGGGGATAAATCTACCATATTTTAAGTCCAGTTTGAACATCATTGGTTGTGGATCGAAGATTCAGGTGATTCCAATCCACCTCTTGTTTATTTATTTCAGATTAGGACTTATAAATTTTTCTTCTTCTTCAGATTCCTTAAAAACCACTTTTTAGTGGATTTTAGATTTGGGATTCATGGGGTTCTTATATTTGTATCTAATAAAACATTTATGGGTATTTTGATCATAAATTTGAGGTAATGGTCTAAACATTATATCCTATAGTCATTGATTTTATGAGTGAATGTTTTTTTTGTTCTTGGTCATCTTGTTTTGTGATTTTGGGACATTTGGTTTGATTTTATAAAATGGTTCTATAAATTATTAATTAAAAATCCCATGTAATCTATGGTATGTGTTGATGTCAAATAGAATGAGTTTTGGTACCCATGGGGTGCAATGACATTTCCCAGCATTGGAATTTGTGATGTTTTGTATTGAGTTGTCTTGTGATATTGTAGACCTCAAGAATAACATAGTGATATGGTTGGATGATATAATAATGTAATATTGGTAGTTGTGTCTATGGTTGATAATGTCCTAATGGGTTGTTTGTATTTTCTTCAAAATGGGTTAATTTTGTTAATAATGATTGTAAAAAATGGTTTATGAATTAAATTAGAAATGCCTAAGAGGGATAATAAATAAAAAAATATGGATTTGTTAAATGAGTAATGGTTATGAAACATAGAAATATGAAGAATGGAATTTCAAAAGGGAAATTATGAGAATGTAAAATGGGTTGATATAAATAAAATTATGGAACTTGCCTTATGGTTAAGGTAATGATAATGTTAACTAGGATAAATGGGATATGTAACCTAATTGTTAAACGCGTTATTGGGTTATGTAATAATATTAATTATTATGTTGATTGTTTTTTACGATGATTGTAAAATTCATTGTTTTATGTTGGTTCTGATGTGGTATGTGTGTGGTGATGGGATTAATAATCATGTGCACATGGATTGGTAGTGTGGGGTATTCACTTGCGGTTCTACTCCCATGGATCAAGTTAGACAGAGGCTCTAAACTCCACCCCATAATTCATGGGTTAGGGAAGTGGATAGATCTATGTTCCCATAAATGATTCATTTTATTGAACCACATGGATTGAGGCTTCAATGTGAGTTTGAGTTTTTTCATGGAATTTCCCCTAGTGAGATAGGGACATAACTAATTACCCTATGCATCGTTGTTGTTGATTTAATACCATGTGTAAACGATATAAACACCAAATCCATGGAACATGTGATGGAAATAAAATAAGTAATGACGATGGATTAAATAGAAAAAATGGTAATGTTGATAGAAATGGTTAATTTGAGTATCATTAAATAACCAAACCATAGTTTTCTTTTTCTTGAGTTATCATATATTTACTCCTGTTATACACTTTTAGTTAGACTTGATATTTTTTAGACACCATTGGTGGCGGCATACTTAGTTATACTCACACCTTTTTTGGGTGTCGTTGGGTACCCGCGTAGATTTCATTATTGAAAATCAATATAAGACAAAATACCCTATTATTGGTAATTAAGTTGGGTAGGGAGCTTCATAGATGCGGTTTCCGAAATGAATTTTGGACCACTTTTGGGATTCATCCATTTGCCTTTATTTTGAGCTTCCTGCACTTTTAGCACAGTTATCATGGTATGAAATAGTTATTGTTGGTTTTTTGTTTGTACTACGATTTTAAAAATGTTTAATTATTCATGTTAATTTTTTGTTGAATATTTTTTATAATAATTATATTGTTTTATTTTGTTTCTTACACTAGTAATGAGGGTATAGTCTCCCCAAGCTGATTATTGGACCCTCAATACTAGTAAGCAACCTATGGCGTATGGGGAGGTGTTCATGAGGACATGTGGAGACCCATCACCGAGCACCATTTTAGTAACATCTACATCAGGGATGTTAAAAAAATTATTACTGGATGTCTTTCTTATACCATACTATTTTGGGATGGTAGATGGGAGATTAGGATTTGTCATGTATTAGAAATGAGATCGTTCTTGGGAATATCTAATTCAAGTACAGGGTAAAACCAAGTCACATAGTTTAGGAATTTTTTTTCTTATTTTGTGTTATAATGTTTGATGATATTTGAACATTAGTTTATGCACTTATTGTGTGATGTGACAACTTTATGATATTTTTCTCATGGACAGAATGTAAGGGGATTGAACATTCATGCGTCATTATATGAACCTAGGTATATATGATACATTCATCATAATAGGAACACATGGGATGGGTGTGTGGGATGTAAAGGGGCATAATTCATTTGACCTTTTTGAACAATGTGAAAAAAATATTGTCTAATAAAATGATCCCATGGATAAAAAATAAATTAAAATATTGAATAATGGATTTATAAGTTTTATTAATTAAGGGTTAAAGTGAAAAAAATATTGTTTGTTTCTAGTTTCTGGGTGGGAAATGTGTCTAATAGGAAGGTGCACATTGTGAACATGAAACTAGTTTAAAAAAATTTCTAATGAAAGACTCACAAATATGTATGTTTTTCTTACCTAGGTTATCCATGACTCACAATAAGGATGGTCGAGTGTATAGTTCTTGATGTAATAGTTTCTGTTCGAGTAGTGTATTTGAAATGAAATTTTTATGGCTAGTAGGGAACCATATTTTATATGACCTATGAATGCTTTATGTTATGTGTTCATAACATCGTGTTTGGAATTATAGAGAAATCATTCCTTATAGACGTGTGCTGGTAGGGATATGAGAGGATATTGATTATAATTCTCCCCCAATAGTGGATCTAGAAGAACTGGTGATTCATGGTAATAGAGAAGAGTAGCTTCGTGGGAACTTTTATCATTTTATATAGATGATGAAACGAGACCTAGGGTAGGTTCAACCGATTATGTTTGAGTTGACCATATAGTTCCACTTATAACACCCACTGACCTTCATCAGAGAGGGTGAAAAATAGGTATATGAGTTCGAGATAGAGTACATCTTGATGATTATTGACCATTGGAGACTCCTTCTGATAATAAATTCATATAGAGGCTTATATGTTCTATGGTCAGGCAATGAATTGGTTAAATTTCATCATTCCAACTATATAGGCAAAAAATAATGTTGTGAATATATTTCCATGAAACTTTTCTTGATAATTTCTATCCAAAAACAATGATGTAGGAGAAAGCTATAGTTTTTTTATTATGGAATAAAGGGAATTGTTAGTGATCATTCTATTCATTTCACTGACCTGTGACACATTGTTACAGTATTGGTATGGGATAAGGAAATAATAAAGAAATTTTTCAATACATTCTTAGAGTTGAGAATATTTCCCAAGTGAATATCTTATTTTAAGAGAGTTTTCAAATAGTAATGCATATGAATTTTATTTTAGAAGGGAAACTAATGATTAATTCAGGTAGTGGGCATGTGTTATTATTAGGTGCTAATAGTGGTGTGGTTATTGAGGGAAGAAGATTATTTTTTTGAGTTTCTATCAAGGTTTATGTTTGAAGAGTTTTCAAAATAAGGGATCATTCTATCAATGGGGATATAAGTTATTATGTTATTATTATGGAAGGTTAAAGAAGATACGCATATAGTAACCCCAAAAACCATTTTAGTTCTGGTCATGCAGAATGTTAGGAAATGTGAATAGGTTCAATAGGAACCCTTGTAGAGTAGATGGTGGGTCGAGTGGATGTTGAGTGTGGGAAGGGGGTCAATTTCCCCAAATCTAGAAGGGAGTTGGATTTCTAAGGGTCACACCAGTAGAGGTGGTAGATTTTGTACTCCAGGGAGAGATTACATCTATCAGTGGGATAGTACAACATGAGGAACTAATGATAGAGCCTATGGAAAATGGGTAGGTTATCTTCATGAAGTTTAGTTTACCTTGGTGTTGAGGCTAGACCATTGATTATTTGAGGTATAATTCTTGTGGTTTACATGATTTCTAATGATTTATTTGATATATATGACTCACATTATTTTTTTCTTTTGATCTGGTAGTTTTTTAAGGGGTAAAATCTTGAGGTTTGTGGATACCATTTCCTGTTAGATTTTATCATGATTGAAATAATAAGTTTTTTATTTCATTTTCGGTATGTACTGACTATTGTTCTACAAAGATGTAATCTGTTTTACCATTATAGATTAATAATCAAAACTCTTTAGGGAGACATGTATGTCTGTTGCGGAGAAAGGGACATTTGGGTCGGATGTGTATGTCTTATTTATCCGAAGATAGGTGAAATCATTTCCCAAGTAGATTGTATTCTACTTGATGATGGGGGAGTAGAAAAGATTGTCTTTCCTATTCTGGTAGATCAGTTCTAGGATGTGTGTCAAAATTACTTATCTAGGTTTTCACCCAAGAGAGATGTTTATTTCACGATAGTATTGATAGTGGGAGCAGATCCAGTTTACATTAATCCATATAGAATGGCACCATAAAAACTGTATCCTCTTAAGGTTTAGCTTGAGGAGTTGGAGCGTAAGGCTTTCATCTATCCTAGAAAGTCACCATGGGTATCTATTATTATATTATCCAAGATATCCAATTTATTGTTTATGTTTTTTATGATAATTCAATGATAAATCATATTATGTTTAAGAATAGATAACCTCTTCCTCGGATTGACGATTTTTTTGGATAACCGAGGGGTTCTTCAGTGTTTTCAAAAATTGATCTGAGATCACGATATTTCAAAATAAGTGTGATACCTTCTGATATACCATAGAAAACATTTAGGAGCATTTATTTCTTGTATGGTATTATTGTGTTTTCCATGAAGTTTATCAATGAACTGGTGTTGTTTATGTCTCTGATGAACCAAATCTTGATTCCTTATCTTGACCAGTTTATATTACCTTTTTTATGACATCATTGTGTACTCTAAAATCCATAAAAATCATTCCAATATTACTAACATCATCATGAGTACACAAGGAGATCATATGATATACACCATGATATCTAAATATAATTTCTGGACTTAATGGGTGTATTTATTTTATCGCATTATCTCATAATATTGTATGATATTTGATCAGGAGAAGGTGCAAGTGTTTAATATCATTGGAGAATCCCAATAATGTGATCTACATATAAAGATTTCTTGGTTTGGTTGGATATTACTGAAGGTTTTCTCAAGGAATTATCCCATATTCGAAGGAATACTTTTGGGCATGACCATGAATTATATCATGTTTTTGTGGATTGGGGAATATGAGAATTATTTAAATGAGTTTAATAATAAATTGAATACCACAGCAATTCTGATCATACCCAAGTTATGAAAAGGGTATATCATGTTTTGTGAGGTGTATGGTATTGGGTTTCCAGTTTTTTTGATAAATGATGGTCTTGTTATTATGTATTATTCATGGAAATTGAGGCATCATGATATATATTACCCTATTAATAATATTTAATTGGTTGTAGTTATTTATTCCTTTGATATATTAGTGGAATTACTTGTTGTGAGATTGTTTAACAGTGTATACCAATCATAGATGTTTTTAAGTACATCATACCCTGACATGATCAGAATCATTGGTAGTGAAGATGGGTTTATTACCTATATTCCATTGATTTAAAATTGGTTTATACTGCATGAATGGGGAATAGTGTTGCAGATGCATTGAGTTAGTGAACTCATTGTCAAGTAGTTCAAGAATCATGTTCTGATTGGAAGATGATGGAATTGTTGGATGAGATGCATCTGGATGTATAGGATGGACATGGGAATACAACCATTGACTTCTTTGTAGTTGGTTCCACATATTTGAGTCAAGATAGGTAGATTCATCTACAAAATATAGTGTGTTTGTAGATGATGAAATGTAATAAACTTGGGGAAACTACTTTTAGTAGGACTGTAGGTGATAATGGGGGATTTTTGTTTTGTTTTTTCCTATGTAGTTGTGTCGGTAAGTATGTGGGAATAGTTGATGCATGAGATTCATGAATTGAATTGGGATGTGCATCCTGATTTGAGAAAGATGTTTTGTAATCATTATAGGAAATATTGGTGTTTGGGAATGGAGAAGGAAGTTGCATGTTTTATGGCACGATGACTTACCTTTTAATAGGTGAAGGTCGAGAATCAATTCCCAGGTGGGTTGTTAAAGAAATTTACCTTTCCAAAATATATGTTGGATGATGTAATGATGGATTTCGTAGTGGTTCTTCCAAGGACTCCTTAGAAGAATGATGTAATTTGTGTGGTTGTGGATTTATTGACTAAGGTTGCTCATTTATTGCTGATTCAAGACACTTTAATTGTTGTTATGTTTGGTGATATTTATATTCAAGAAATATTGTGGTTTCATAGAGTGTTAAGAATTATTGTTTTGTATCATGATATTTATTTCACATCTTGATTCTAGTAGGGATTTCATAAGGCTCTTGGTACTCAGATATTTTTCTGTAATGAATTTATCACACAGATGGGAGGGGTGTGAGAGCATTAAATTTAAGAATTAGATTTTATGTTGAGAGCTTCTGTTATGGATTTTGGTGGATCATGGGGAAATCATTTAGTTCATATTGATTTTGTTTAAAATAGTAGTTCTTTTCCTACGATTCTGATGGATCCATTCAAGGTTTTCTTTGTAGATTGTTTTGGACAACATTGTGTTGGATGGAAATTGAGAAATCGTAGTTTTTGGGGTTCAGTCTCATGTAAGAGTCATCAGAATAGGTGCAGATAATTCAAAAATATATGAAAAATTCTCAAAGTGTATAGAAATTGTATGAAGATTGGTGTTGCTGAGCTCTCTAGTTTTTAGTGTGTAATAAAATTTTTCTTCGGGTGCCTCCAAGGCTGGTTCACTGTCAAATTCAGAACTATGGCATGTAACGCCAATGAAAATGGTGCCATTTGAGATCATAGAGAGTATCAGACTAGAGGCATACCTATTGTGTCTTCCATAATGGTATTTTGGGATGCAAAATTATTGTTATGTTTCATAGATTTGATGGAATCACCAACCCCATATCATGTGATAGAAGATGAATATGTTATTCTTGAGATTAATGTGTTGTTGATTAGTGTGTGGTTCATATTATGGATCATGGTGAGAAATTATTGTGGGGAAAGGTTGTGGCATTATCTTTTGTTATATTTATGCATGGGAATTTTCAATATGAAATAAATGAAAGGGAGATTAATGTGCAGGAATAGTGTTCCAATCTCTTTTCTTCAGATTCTCATTGATGAATGTGAGTGATAATTGAGGGTAATCCATTGTAAGGGGGTAGTTTGGTTGATTAGAGACTTCATGGATATATGACCATGTTTAAAAATCAGTTCTATGTTCCTGATTTTGTTAAATGAAATGTTTCTTGGCTGTATGCAAAATCTTGGGGGTGTCTTGGGGTTCAAGTTGTGAAACCAAAAAAATCATCTTGGCCAAGTCTCACAATTTAAGCACATTTACTTAAAACAGTTCATGGGGGAACTAAAGTGTAAAGTTTGAGATAATGGTATTCTACATGGTTGGTGCATGGTTTGTTAAACATTTTGAGCATCTCTAGGTGACTATGTGACGCAACCTACCTGAGACAGTGTGTAGTACATGGTTTTTGAAGTGTTTGGTAAACTATGTGGAAAAACTGTGTTCCCCATGAAAAAGTTAAAAAATTAATGTTTTTTCACCTCAAAATATTTATGTTCCCACTCAATTTGTCACCACTTTATCCATCCTCTATCCATTGTGAAGAACCAAAACCCTCAAGAGATCCTAAATAACTATCTCAATATTTTTAATAATTTTGGAGTGTCATTGGTTATGGATCAAAGCTTCAAGATAATTTAATGTTCCTCTTTCTTCTCCTTTCTTGATTATGGGTAATAAATTTTTTCAACTTCTATTATTTCCCCAAAACCATTTTAATCATTAGATCATAGATTAGTAATTCATGTTGATAATAAATTTGGACCTAGAAAATGTTTAAGGATATGTTCAACACCTGATTCATGGTAGGTGGTCTGCACATTATATCCCATAGTTGATGTGTTGATTTGTGAATTTATTATTCCATTCTTAGTTATCTCTTTTTTGATTTGGTTTCATTGATGATATTTGGTGAAATTGGATTCTAAATGATTAATTGATCCTCTCACAATATCTATGGGAGGCATTAAGGTGGAATATAATGATTTAGGGCCACCCATGTGGTGAACCAAAATTTCAAAACATATAAATTGTTGATGTTATGTTTACATTGGACACGTGATAATATAGATCCCAAGATGAATATATTGATAAGGATGGTTGATTTTAATTTTGAATAATTGAAGTAGTGCCTACGGTTCATAATTGAATAAGGGGTTATTTTTCTAAGCATGAAAATGTAATAATTGGAATAATTGTGATTATATCAAATGATCAATGAATTATGTGAGAAATGTATAAGACAAATAGTTCATAAAAATTATAGATTTGTTAAATGGGTAATGACATGAGAATTAAGAAATATAAATAATGTATTTTCCTAGGGGAATTGATGAAAATGTTAACAAGGTTGATATAAAGGGAAACATGGAACAAGCCTAATGAGTTTGGGTATGATAATGAGAATTGGGAGAAAATGGATATGTAATGTAAATGCTAAATGTGTTATTTGATTATAGAATAATGTTAATTCTAATGTTGGTTGTCATGTATTCAGATTTTTAAGTGTATTTTTTTTAATTATGGTTGTGATATGGTAAGTGTGAGGTGATTAGATAAATAAGAATGTTCACATTGAAAAGTAGTGTGGGCCATTGACCTGAGGTTCTACAACCATGAGTCAAGTTAGACTCAGGCTCTAAAATACACCCCATAATGAGATGATTAGGCAAGGGGACAAAGATCTATTCCTATAATAATTGTATTTAACAAAAAAACCAAGACTGAGGATTCATGGTGGGTCTGATGTTTTGCATTGATGTGTTTACCATAGTGAGATATTGTACTAATTATTTCCCTAGTGCATAGTTTTTTTGTCTAAACCCTTGTTTAAATGATATAAACACCTAACCATTGGAACATGTGATGAAAACAAACTAATAAATAAAGTTTTCTTAAATTAATAATATGGTAATTATTATATAAATGGTAAAAGTTGATATCATTACCTAATGGAACCAAAGTTGTACATTTCATACCATTTCA
This sequence comes from Viscum album, assembly GCA_963277665.1. Classification (NCBI taxonomy): domain Eukaryota; kingdom Viridiplantae; phylum Streptophyta; class Magnoliopsida; order Santalales; family Viscaceae; genus Viscum; species Viscum album. The sequence continues at coordinate 1,207,822,784 of OY728141.1, forward strand.
TTTATTTTGTCCTTGCATGAACATCCTATTATATTGGATATTTGGTAGACCCTACTACTAGTAGAATATAGATTTATTCTCACACCCTACTTGGGAGCCATTGGCTACACGAGTTGATTTCATGGTTCCATTTCAGAATAAGGGAAAGGTCCTCATTCATGGGAATTGCGTTGGGATTAGAAGTTACATGGATGAGGTTCCAAGCTTAGAGTAAGTACCACAGTGGATATTATAACATTTTCTTTATTTTGGGTTTCCTACACATTTGGAACAATTTTCATGACATCACATAGTTATAATTGATTTTTTGATTTTACTCGGTTTTGGGAGATGTTTGTGTTTTCATGTTCATTGCTTATTGCATATTGTTTCAACAATTTATATTGTTTTCTAAAATGGCTTACTTTGTTAATGATGTTATAGTTTCCCCACATGAATTATTAGACCCCTACTACTATTGAAAAACCATATGGCATATGGGGAGGTGAGCTTAAGGTCATATGGAAACCTAACTCGAAGCATCAGTTTAGTACCTTCTAGGATAGGGATGTTGTAACAGATCTCCCTCCATCATAGGTTCTCAATTTTGGTTACTGTCATGGGTAATAGAACTGTGTTGATGTGTCTAGCCTTATCCATCCCTCTATTTCATTTTTCTTTTTCCTCACAATTCCTGAAATCCATCCAATCCATTTTACCATATTTTTAGAGAAATCAAAGGAATCGTCAGTTTCTTACAAACTGCATGGAGTTAGAACTCTATAGAAGGCCTGTCTAAATATTCAACTATAAGGTGGGTGGTTTACATGTTTAATTTTGTCTTCATTGTCGTTTTATGGGTGAAGGTTTTATAGTGTCATATTTTATTTCATATAGAACCCTTTTTTGATATTATGTTAACTATATGACCTTATGAGATATCATTGGGAATGCCCGAGCCAATTTTAAAAGAGTGAGGTCAGGTTAGGGGCCATCCACCACCTTGGATAGTTATTCTGAGTTGCATTCTTGATTTAATTTGAGTTTTTTTAATTTTTAATTGAAAAATTCCATTTTATTGAATCTTTTTTTTCAAATCTATATTTTATAATTATTTTTATTGATTTTTTATTGAATTAAATATGTGAAATTATATAACATTTAATATATATTTTAAATTAATGTGATTTATATATATTTTTGATTTCTTGAGATATACTAATGAGATTTTTTAGGTCCTGATGGGCATGGACTGAGGATAAAATATTCATGGAAATTACGAATTGAGGCTATGTGATCATCTAGTTGGTCATGGATGGGATATACTTGATTGATTTTGATCACAAGATTCGACGAATCGGACCTCAGATTTAGGGGGCAAGGCTGTCATGTGTTGTCATAGCTTATGACATTGGATGGCATGGCCATCGAACATGAACGACATGGTTTCATGGGAACAAGATGCCGCTTTAATGTTGATTAGATATTAAAATGATGATTACCTCTCACCAATGATAGCCAAATCCCCAATTGGATTCTTGTGCACATGGGCTGACTCAATGATGAGGTGGTTTGGACCACTCATGTTGGTAGAGGGTCTTGGTCATGTCGCTTGTGAATTTTTAATGGGGGTTCATGTCCTTGAATTCTAGGAGTAATATAAGGATATTTCTGTTGATAGTGATGAGTCTATCAATTGGGGTCTAAGTCATGTTGTATTGAGGTCAATGGTCCAAGATGTTTTTTGGAGGATGGAGGTCATAATTCTTTGGTACATCGTACTATTTGTCGACTATGATGTTTTTATGAATATATATATCATCTTTTCTTGTACATGTCAGTCTTAAAGCCATAAATTTCTTTTGAGATGCAGTCGAAGGGACCAGTTACTTTAATTTGGGAATGACTTCAAGACATTAGAGGTTTTACTTAAGACATGAGGTGTCAAATTTCACGATATGCTAGTGAATTTAAAGGTCGAACACAAGGGTTAACATGGAAATGTTACATTGGGGGTATACCTTGGGCCATGGTCCACATATCCTCTCTTATTTATGTATTCATCTGTTATTCGAGATAGGTGGAGGATTTATTGTGGTTGGTGAGCACTAGGGAAGCGTGTGGTTATTTTATGCATGCGCTTATTTACTTATGATTATAAATAACACTTACTTAAACAATTTTGTTGGGTATGCATACTTGGGTGTTAACCTACTGAGAATCATTCTCACGCCCTTCCTAGGACCATCTAAAGGTGTGTAGACATTATGTTGTTACGTTCAGGTAAGGGATCATTATCAAGAGCTTGATCTTAGTAGTTATTTGGAAAGGGAACTTGTTAAGGGACCTTGTAGTTATTACCTCTGCCTGATTTAAATTTGAATTTCCATTCCTCTAATTCCTATATATGCATGATATATATGTATTTAATATATTGAGGTTAGAAATTTGGGACCCTTCATGAATATTGTATGTTTTCCCTATATTGTATGCATACTCAATTTTAGTGCTACTAGTGAAATATTGGTTTGAATATATTATGTTTTGGTTTTTGTTTTGAGTGAAAAGGAGCTTATGGAAAACAAAGAGCCAAGACCTATGGATATTTTTTGTGTTTTGGACTTATTTACACTTTGGATGGTTGAAACCCCTAATGATCATCCCCCCATTTTCAAGTTTACAGGCTTTGTTGATCACTCATATTGAAAGGAATGTTGTATTGTTTAGTGTAGCATGAATTGTAACCATGAAAAAGTGGTGCATGGGTGATCTATAAACTTTAATCTAGAGCCATCTTCTTCCAGAGTTGGGCCTCAGTCCTGGCGTGATCTAACATCTACTCTGAAGCATATGTTATTTGAGGAATTTTGGACTCCTTCAAATAGGCATCCCAAAAAATCATGAGGAATGGGGTAATGGATTTTTTGGAAGCTTCTAAAGGCATTACAATACATAAGATTATGGAGTGTAAGAATAATACTATTTATCAAATTTATTTTTATGTTTGGTAATTTCTATAGATCCTTACTGATAATAAGAAATTTATCACTGATATTTAGTGCTTCGATTGTTGGTAACTTACCTCACTGGGGAAGATATTTTTTCACATTGTTTATCCAAATATATCTGTAATGTCAAGATCATGGGGGTTGTCCTTGTAAATTTAATTCATAGGTCCATAATATTAGATATTCGGAACCTGAATTTAATCCATTAAATGAAAATAATTTAGTACCCTAGATTTGGGTTAGGATTCATATTCTTAGATAGTTTCTGTGGAAACTATAGATTTTATGGGAGGGGTCCTTATCCATAGGTGTTCTAATAAAGATGAATAGGGAAACAATAAGGGAATTATATATCCGTTATGATAGAATGAGTGTGGGTGTTAATACCACATCCCACGATCAAAATAATGGTGTGTTATACTGATGAATATATGTTTGATTTAGCCAATGACTTTGAAAATGTTCCTGACTTTTTCATGGGTCTCCACAATATTTGGCATGTCCTTGATAATTGTATAAGAATGATAATCTATAGTAACTATAAGATAAAGGTACATAAGGATGATTAATGATGTAGATACTCTATGAATGAATCCATGGTATAAAAGAACCAGGATAATTTTCTCCAAAAACATACTTAGGTTGATAATGTAGATTTACATATAGAGGGTGGCGACCATCTTCAGAAATAGGAAATTCCAATATAAGTACAGGGGGATGGAGACTTGAATGCTCTCAATACCACAGAAGTTGTGGTTGATCACCCTGGTCATAAACATTATTTTTTTCCATCACATTTTAATCAGTGTGAAGGTCAAAATTGAGACAAATCATATGGATGTGTCCCCTAAAGGTGAGTCTGATTGTTTTGATGCTTCAAGGGATTCATAAAATCATTACTTGGGCTCTTTCACCAAGAAAGTGAATAAACTGGTTGATCTAAACTCAAAAGTTACACACAAGAATCCAACATTGAGGGAGACCATGAAAATTTTTCCTATTTACCATTTTGATGACTATTCCTCATGGGTTCCTAGCAGTACTGACTTTCCATCAACGGTTGATGCAACTCGGGAATCTAATATCATTTAGCAAGATCCTATGGGGCAATATTTTAATGTAGCAGGTGATGTTTCTACCATGGGGATTTATTTGTAATCTCGTTCAAGTTATGATGTTTTATATACATTTTCTACTCTTTATATTAATGTTAAGGCGTTCATTGTTTCCTCTATATATAATTTTTATGTTATGGATGAATTGGTTGTTGTACAAGGACAAAAGTGTCAACTCAATACTGAATTTGGTCATACGGTACCACAACATGTGAATTTATACCAGAAGCACCTATATGATGAGGATCTATCCTTTACAGTATTATCATAAGCATGAATATATGGATCCATGAGAGATGTTGATAGTGCTCGACAATGTATCGAGCCTTGTATCTTTGAACATGGATGTTGCAGAGTGAGTACTCCAGTCCATATTAAGAGAAAGGCACTAAATACTTCTTATTATGGAATTAATGTGCACTGTGTTATGCCGCATGAAACACTTGTTAGTGATTTGAATGATCTTACCTTACTAGAAATCTTTGAATTGGATTCCTTCAAGACTCCAATGCATGAAACTAACATAAATAATACATTAGATCCCATCTCCAACACCATTGTGGTGCTTGACTCAGATAATAATGTGTCTTCAGAGGTATTGACTTTAGAGCATCTTCTAATGCAAAATGCTATCAGTTGGGGAAATAAATATTTGGATATAACACCTAATAATGGTTCTGTTTATCATGATATAGAATTGGAAATCATGGATTTTTCTTCAGATGATGATCCTGAACCTTGGAAAAAAGTGAATACTTGAAACCATGGATGACATCCATGGGGAATACCTCCTCACAAGAGGGGTTATAAGGGATTGAACCTTACTCATGTGGTTGACTTTTCTTACTATTAATATCCTTATTTGGGTTCTTGTATTTTATTGTGGGGTTATTTGTCTAGCCTTTTCTTAGTCTACTCTTTTTAATTTAACTATTTTATAAACAATAGATTGGACCTTTGTGCCTCTTCTCAATCATTTTCAAGAAAAATGATATAGTTTTACTAATTTTATTAAATTATAATTATTTTGTAAATTGATTTCAAGTGTAAGGATATTTTCTCGGTTATTCTTATTATTTTCGTTTCAATTTTTTTATAATATTATGGAAATTATGTTTTAATATTTATATCAATAAATACCCAATATAGCCATAATTTACATTCACATAATACATAACTTATCTAAACATTATTACATTACATACATTAAACACTTTTTCTATAACATTTAGCATACTAAAAAAAGTATTGTGTCATGATTTTGTTAGAATTTTAGGTAATTATCATATTATTTAACTTCAATAATAAATAATTAAAAGAATTAAAATTTATTAATAATTATTCATACCATCTAAAACCTTTCAAAACATTTTTTAATCATAATATTATCATGAGAACGTATTTATAATAATATTTTTTACATTTCTTACATTACGTAAGAACTATAGATTTAGAAAACTATAATGTAATATATTTATAAAATTAGAATATTTTTATAGTAATTTTTTATTATTTATTATTAAAATCTTCTAAATTTATCCTTTTTCTTACCATATCTCATTATTAACACTAAAACCATAAATTTTTATATTTCCTCTGTTATGTTACCACGTTTTAAGAAATGATAATTGTTACGATGTTTTTATTGTGTTAAATTATCAATTTATATTATTTTTAAAAAAAATTATGCTATATTTTAAGTATATTCTAATTTATTACATATATAATTTATTTTATATATCAATTTATAAAAAAATTATTAATTTGAAGTAAAACAAAATTTCAACTAAAAAATATTTTAAAAATATATAAAAAGTTTCACACAATATACAACCAATTATATATAATTTATTGACATAGAAAATTTATGTTTTAGATGTATTATTTATTTTTAAAAAATATAATAAAATAAAATTATTTCATATCATTCTCAATACAAAATATTATAATATCAAATAGAATTCCACACAAAAGGAGTTTATGTGTGTTACTCAATACTTAACCAGTTTGATCACATCAATTGACCATATAATTGTTTTGGTATTTATAATATTATAAAACATTATATTACATTCATAGTTGTTTTATAAAATTTTATACACATATTTAATAATGTGATTTAAAGATAAATTTTATTTTGAACTCTGATTTTTTAAAACGAATTCATTTTTATTACTCATCCTTTATTAAAGTATAATTTGATTTTTAAGTATTCATTTAATAATGTTTTATATATTAAATTTACTGAAATATTCTATATATTTCTAAATAATTATAATATATTATATATGTTTACATATTGATAACTAAGAGAATTCAAGTACAATTCAAACAATTATTTTAAAAAATAATTCCAATTCAAATTTACAACTCAACATATAACAACAATGAATTAAAATATTGATTTTTGAAGAAATTATATAAAATAAATAAAGGATATATTAAAATGAAGATATAATTTATTAGATTTTACAATATTGTTTTATAAAAATAATTTATTATACATCATGTTTACTATTCAAAATCATATACTATTTTTATAAACAATTAACAAATTATTTTTCATCTACTTTTGAAATTATTATTCAAAATTTAATATTAATTTTATTATATCAATTTATAATTATTATATAATATCCATTAAAAAGACTCATACTATATAAAATAACACCCACACACAAATAAATAGAATAATAAATATTTATTTTTAAACTAGATATAATATTTTCCTCCAGATTGATCAATAAAATTTTGTTCATATCCTAATAATAAATAAAAATATAAATCCTTTGAATTAATATACATATCCATTTATAAAATATATAATAATAATATCTTTCTATAAAAAGATAAAAATATAAAATCATGTTGTTGAAATATATTTCACCATTAAATAACCTATTATTTTTCTCAGGAAGTAATCATAAATATTTTATATATATTATGATTATCTATTATGTTTTATAGTATATTCTTTCACCTTAAAAATGAATATACTTTTTAAAAAAAATTATTAATTAATAAATATAAATTCATAACATAAAAAACAATATTTTTTTTAAATTATGTTTGTTGTCATAATCTATATCCCCTCCCACCTAAAGATATTTAGTCCTTGCAAGTTTTAATTTCTTCACACCAATGAAAATATATATATATATATATTAAAATATCATAACATAAAATATGTATTTTATTGGGAACTGAATTTAAATTTCATATATAAAATACAAAATCATTATTTCCATCATAATATATATATATATATATATATTGTAATTTTAATTAATCTCATCTTGTAAAACATGCATGTTGGTTTGTTACACACAAAATTTATAAAAGAATAACATTGTATTCGAAAGCATATGTGAAACACAACACCAATCATAAATAACCCATGAAATATATTTCATATAACTTAATCCCATTGATAGCATGCAGAACAAACAACCCCAAGTCTAAATGGACCATAATATAGTATATCTTAATATGCTAAGAGTAATATTTATTTGTATAAATAGTACAAGGAAATTATAAAAATTATGATTATCTGTTGGATCAAAATAATATATGAACCATTTAAAATAAATAATAGTTTTTTTTGAAAAAACAATATTTTTTATAATACACAGGTTAGTCATTCCTTGAACGCAAAATTTTAAATTAATTTTTACCACTTTGTGAAAATTTATTTTACACAATAAACAGATTTTCTAAATCAACATATCAATAATATCTTTGTGTAGTTTTTTTTATTTTAATAAAATGTTTACATTATTGTTAAATAGTGAAATATAATAAATTTTATTGGAAAAATACATTTTATTTGATGATTATTATGACCAATAAACTATATTATTTCATTACATTTCACTAAATTATAAAAATTTCATTTCTATAAGTAACATTCATTTTTAAACCATATTTATCGAAATGTAAAACAAATTCAATTGTTGAATATTCATGTGCATTTGTATGGGAAATGTACTAGTTTTATTAAAATTCGACCTAAAAGGAGTTGTATATCTAAATACCTTTCTCAAAAACCTGAAATTCATTAATGAAATCAATAACTTTTCCTCGGATCGATGACCAAGAAAAGGCATTGCTTTCCTCAACTCCTTTTGGATTTTATTACAAAAATTTTTTTGGGGGGTGGTAACACCTCTCTTATAATAGAAAGTGAAATACGTTGATGGAATCAGCACCTTCCACCTCCACCTCTATAACCCCCCCCCCCTTCTAACTCGATTTCACTCAAAATTTTACCCCTCCCTTAGAATTTTTTTGTCCAACGCATTCTAAATCACTGTCAACATTCCTCCCTTCCAAGAAATTGAAGAAAATGAATTTCTCGAAATCCATCAATGAATTAAAAAAAATCAAGCCTCATTAAATGGTATTTTTTATAATTTTTACAATTTATTTAAATAATTATTTATTTATTTATTTACAATTTTGTTTTTCTATTCATTTATTTTTATAAATTTTTAGTAAATGAAATGCAACTTGTATATGATAATTAATATTAGTGTTTATTTAAATATTATTTATTGATGACTATTTAATAAATTATAACTAATTAGTCATCATTTTTAATTTTATAATTATAAAGAGACTATTTTTCATTAATGTAACTTATTTTTTTATAATAATTAGTTAATAGTTGTTATTAAATAATATATAATGAATTTTATAATGATTATTAAATAGTAATTAATTAATTAATTAACAAATTATTAATTTCTATGTAATTAATAACAAATAATTAATTCTAAATATATTAAATTTGACTAACTCAAAATTAATTAATTAATATATATTAATTAATTTCTAGTTAATTAAATAACAATATATTACTAATGATTAATTAAAAATATGTAATAATTAATTAATAATAATTGAGTAATAATTTAGTACAATTTAACTATTAATTAACTATTAATAAATTATTAATTATGTAATAATTTGTAATGAATAAATTTTAATTATTTATTAATTTACTAATAATTAATAGTTTATCAAATAATGATTAACTAATAATTAGATAATAAATAACTATTAATTAGTTATTAACTAACTATTAATTAATTATTAATTAATTGTTATTAGATTAAAAATTAATTTCTAATTAACAAATAATTAACAATTAGTTGAATGTAATTACAAACTTAATTACCCTTAAATTACTTCACACACACATCTTCTATTGCTAACCTCATATGATTATTCCTTATAGTGAATACTTTTTAGAAAATAATTATTAATGTAATGATTGTGTGGTTATCTGATAAATGATATCCATGTCTGGATAGAAGCAAGTGGATGTAGTTTGTGACATAGATATACAAAGGGGTAGTAACCGTAAAAAGTTAAGACTGATTATGAACACGATCATCCACTTGTTCATGAGATAGAGGGCTAACTGTAAAGACATTAAAATAATTGAGAATTTAGTGGTTGTTATTTAGATGGTGTTATTCACAACACCATCTAAATTAAATTTTTATGCAAATTAGAAAGGGTTAGGTCATAACCACATCTAATAGGAGAGTTTACATGTGGTTATTAAAAGATGCTAATATTTTCAATTATAGTGTTTTTAACCCCTTTTAAATTAGTTTTTCTAGAAAATTATAAGGGGATATATTAAAAAGGTCTTTAAATATTTATTTTGTAGAAATTTTAACTTAACCACTGTTAAAATTATCAATATGAAAACAATTTGTGGTTAAGACCCCCTGTAATAGGAGAGACTACTAATGGTAATTAGTCGATGCTAATTTCTTCGATTATAGCAGGTCGTAAACCCCGCTATTTTTTTAATATATATCATAATTATTTTTGTGATGGACATGTAAAAATAGATGCTATTTTCTTTGATTTTAGGGTTTTAACTCCCATCTAATTCCATTTATTTTTTAAGAAGTATTGAATTTTAAACAATGTATGTGTGAGTTTATGTTTTATAAAGACATTATATAACAAAATTTCAATGCATTAAAAATAAATTATATAAAGACACTATATAAATGTATTAAAAATAGATGCTATTTTCGTAGATTTTGGGGTGTTTAACCCCCATCTAATTCCATTTTCTTAAATATTGAATTTTAAACAATTTATGTGTAGTGTGTGTTATATAAAGACATTATATAACTAAATTTCAATGTATAACAAATAAATTATACAAAGACACTATATAAAAGCATCAAAAAATACATATACATATAAGAAATGAATGCATATATAAATAATTATAAATAAATATATATTATTATATTATTTTAAATATATATATATATTATATTTATAATATATATATTATTATATTATATTTATCATATTAGAAAAAAAATACATTAAATATGTACACAAATATGAATATAAATAAATATACAAATAATACATATTCATCAGTTTTTTTGTTTGTGAATATATGTTTAAGTACATCTATATCAACATTATGTTTTCTTGATATAAATATATTTATAAATATATGTATAAGTATGTTTATAAAAACATGTGTGTGTATAAGTATACACAATAAATACATATTTATAAATATTTTGTTATATTTTTTTATTAAAATTTATTTATGTATAATAAAATTAATACTAACATATATTTAAGTATATACATTAATATAATGAATATATATTTTTATAAATTATATGACTACAAGTCCCTATAAATTTAAAAATATGTATAGATATACTTATATATGTATAATATATGTATATATAAATATATGTAAAATATGATCAATATATAAATATTATATTACGTATATATTAGGTGATTGAGGTTACTATTACATTAAACACATACACATCACACACACAAGTCGGAAAGGTAGTTCATAGCCCCCCCATTGGATACCCACTGGTAAATCTTTATTTACACCATACCTGGCCTAAAGGCCAAGTTGGTATGAAGCTCATTTCATAATGCAAAGTCCCACAAATTGGCTTGAAGGCCTAGTGTAGTGTCACGCCAGCATCATACTACATACAACATCAGACCTGCATCTTGCTTGTGTCACAGCCACCCTACGTCATGTCAACATCCCCACCTGCTTGCATCGTGTCTGCGTTACTGCCTATATACAAAAATTTACGTCCTCCCATATTTGAACCCAGGTCTAATATATTTCTATATATATATATATATTTGAATACTATATTTTGATGATATATATATAATATAATATGTATATTTATATATATCTATCTATACATATAAATATAATTAAAAATATATATTTAAATATTTGACATATATATGATATATATATATATATAATTATATACATATTAATATACATTTTATAAATATATATATAAGTATTGGTTAGAATAATATAATATATATTTATGTTTTCATAATAGATATTTTTATTTTATATTTTTGTATAATAAAATTAATATGTGTACATGTGTATACATATATTCAAATAGTATATTTGTATAATATATGATTTATTTAAATGGTTGAATTTCAGAGACCTATTTATTAAATAGAAGAAACAATGAACCGTGGACAAATAGGGGAGGAATGTATAAACACAAACAAACTTTAAAACCCCCAAGACTTTGTGCTCCTGCTATGGTGATGTGTTCTACCACCAATACAACTATGGTGTCAGTGACTTCTCCATGTTTTTACCTACAATCGTGGGATAACTTTTTCATCAGGACATCTCACATCAATTACGGTCATTATCTATAGTTCATAAAGTACACATTTAACCCTTTAAGCTTCCTCCTTGCTACTTCCGGATGCAATAAGATCAAAGGAGTCAGATATTCTCACCCCATGCATCATATATAAGTTCTTTTATAACAATATGGGTACCCCCTAAAGGAGTTTTCCCATCAGATGAATATTCAGCAATGTTAATTTCAGAGGCCACAAATGTTTCCTCTTATATAACAACTCGAGTTGAGGAGTTAGAGGTATCCGCTATTATGATATTGTTTTCATTCACAAAAGATTTATCCTACACTAATATAAATTTTTTAGATTTAATCAATTTAGTACCCATTGAAGTACAATCCATTGGTTTTTCAATCATAAGAGTTTTAATTTTTGATGGCCCTAGATCACCCAGGTTAGGATAATGGACTAATACATCCTTCTATATGGAATTTGAATTCACGTGGATAGACATATCATCTTCAAAAATATACATTCCTTTATATGTGCCTTGAAAAGGTCCTAATCCTAGTACATGGAATTGTGTGGTGTCAAACATACCTTCTAATAAACATTCACTTACCTATATAGTGAATGGAATCTCAACACTATTATCTAATCCAATATTCTGATGCAGGTCATCCATAACATGTGGATAAACCCCTTTTACTGGTGTTAATTTTTGAGATAAAATAGAATCTTCAGACTAATTTATCAGAACAGATCCACAAACATGATTTTTAGAAGCTACATCACAAGTAACTCCATTAATCAATAAAAGATGATGTCTTATTATCTTTTCGGCATCAATAGAAATATGTTTTCCATTTGGAAAAGAGGTTCCCCGCCCACTTAATATTGTTTTAAATAAGAGGTGTTATCTATCATGGTCTTAGGATTCATTATGAAATCATCTACATGCTGATATTTCCCTTTTTAGAAGAGAGGAAAAAACTGGCACATTCCAAAGACTTTCATCCACCTTGGACTTTGAAAATAGATTGATGTCTATTTGACTATAATCTAAATATTCACCACCAAAATATTCAATGATTCTTCCAATTAAAACATATTTGAAATATGATACATAATTTTCTATATTATCTTAATAATCCATGTCACCCTAAGAAATTGCATGCATAACTTGAAGCTGAGAAGGCCCAACAACTATACAAGGATCATTGGGGAGTCAAATAATGTGACTATAAAAGATCCTCATGTTTTTTGGAATTCCTCCAGCACCATGAATTTTTGTTTCAATAGGTGGTTTCACTTCATTAACATATATCTATGGACAATAGACACAAGTAATCTCATTCACAATGTATTTATTACTATGAGAAATGGTATCATGAAAAATATTATTTTTTCCTTTATTAGTGTTGTGATTTAGGTCATGTACTCTTAAATGAAATCTTGAAAAACATGATTCTTCCTACAATTGGATCTTAAATTCCCAAAAATAACAAAAAAATCACAAAAAAAGGAATTTTTTCACAGACATTCTTATGACTAATCTCATTGTGAGAATTACCAAGCACCGCATTCTCAACCAATGAAACTAAATCAACCTCACCTAAAACTGAAGAAATGTGAAATAAAATAAACCTCCATGTGGATATATCCCTGAAAATTCAGATTCCAATTGTTGATTCAATATCAAACAGTATCTATGGGTTACACAATACCTAGTTTAAACCGTATATTTTTACAAAATCTTGAGCCAAGGTGTCTAAAAATTCATTAAGGTTGAAATTCAAATTCAACTCATGAACCCAAAGGATTCATATAATCATGTCAAATTAACTGAATATCCAAGTATGTATCTTCATATCCACATAGGGATATATTATGTGGACGCATCTAGCTTCTCCTCCTTTTCTGGTTTTTCGAGTAGATCATTTTCATCCATAGTAAGATAATCGTGCAACTCATCATCAGGATGGTCACCACAGTGTACATCTTAGAATCATATGGGGATATTTAAATATTAAAAATAAATTAATTTTTTATAATATATAGTAATATATATAAATTTAATCCTATGTATACATATATAATAAATTTATAATATTTTAAATACATTAATTTATATTAATGTATATATACGTTATAAATTTCAATTTATTTAAATATATTATTTAATAATATATATTTTAGTAACCAAAAAATAAAAATAAATAAAATAATGAGAATATTATAAATAGAAAATGCAATATGTGTGGTGGTGTGAGGCAGTGACCTTTATCATGAATATTTAGGATCGAAAACCCATCAAATTGGGGATGGGGGTAGAGGGACATCGTGTGTGCTTGGGGAGAGGGGATGTTTGTGGGATGAAGGCATGCAGGGGGATGAATTCTATAAAGGGGAGGTGTGTGTGAGGCATCATATGACAGGTGACATGTGAAGTAGGTTATACACAATGGGCAGTAGGAGTGAATGTTACATGACACATGTTTTTTAAAAACAATTAATATAGATTTTTAACTGCAATCAAATAATAATAAATTAAGGGTAGTTTTAAATCCCCCATAAAATGATGATTAAAAATAGAATGTGGGGTGTCTAGAAAATACCCCTAATTCATATTATCATCGAAATTTCTGGAGGAATTAAACGAGGTTTAAACCCCAACATAAATAATAGTTTGTAATTTCCATTATACCTTACTAGCGCATAATGAAAATTTAATCTAATAAGATAATGTGTTAATTTTGTTGGTGGTGTATCATAAACATAGCTAATATATTTAGTGGGGGGTTATATCACCCTCTAATGACCAAAATAACCCCCTTCAACAACTTAATTCTTTTGTAGTGACACCTGGATTGGCATTCCATGTGGATATGCATTAGATAAATCATATTCTATATATGAAATATTGACATTATAATTATAATATTATACCAGGAAAAGCCATTATACAATTATCCCAATTTCATCCCAATAATATTATTCCACATAATTAGTATTTTTTATCAATCGATTAATAATGTAATTATTTTTCAGTTTTCTGAGAAAAGAAATCTTTTTCCGGGTACAAAAAATGGATATATTCTATAGTACAGATGAATGTCATAATTATTAAAACCAATCAAGAATCCTTGTATAATTTAATAATATGTGGAAGTTAATCTAACCAATTATATATCCTTAGAGAGTATAAAACCTGGATAATTTTATGTCATATGTGATAGTGTTTCCGTAATACAACATAAGAAAATATTTCATGGTTGGTACGATATGAGACCTCATCAATTGATCTTGTCTATTAGCAATAGTCTTTTTCAATTATAGGATTGGTTATGTAATATGGATCATCCATTAGTTGATTATAAAGACCGGTTTCATGAAAAACATTCTTTTTCCAATGATATGATGATTCCTTGATGATGTTATATGTCATATTTCTACTATCTAGCTAAATATAGATATTATATAATGATTGTGGAATAAAAAATCATTTAAAAAGTTTTATCTCAATAATTTGTGATCATTCCACATCATGTGGAAAATGATGGAAAAAATATAACCCTAATATGATGCAATATAAATTTCATGTTGAATATATGTCTAATAATGAAACAAAAGTAGAAAATAGTGGTGTTGATAATGAAGAAGATAAAGTTGGGGAAGAATTTTCTATAAATTCATTGGTTGTACACAAGCCTTCATGAATGATAAATCATCCACCACAATTTGTATCTGGGTTGGAAGTCATGGAAAATTATCTTAAACTTTACAAGAATATTATCACACCTAAAATGAATATCATTACCTTTTAAAGGATATTATTTTGTTAATGGAATAAATTTTATACAATGGATGATAATTTAAATGAAAAGCTTCCCTGAAAAGTATACTAATAAAATTTCAACAAGAGTGAAACTATACAAATTTAGTTTACGATTTATAATGGAGAAAATAAATAATATTGTGTGAAAAATACAATGATAATTGTAAATTATTATGGTGTTTTATTTCTAACAAATCTCTTAGTGGATAAATGATTTTATGCATTGAGTAATATCATGTATGTGTTCAGTATATCCTGACACTAGATTATAACTCATTTTATAGGTAATATTATATTTAAAATTTACACTTACATAATAGTTATTTTATTTTTATGTGTAGAGATAAGGCATATTGCAGTACTCACTCAATTGTATGGACATGTTTTGTGTGACATGCTAACATGTTGTGAGGTTTAGTAGGACACGGTGCATAAGAAACACCATTATTATCACACTCCACATATAACTTATTTTATACCATACCAAATATGTGTTGGTTTTATGGTGTCACTTTATATATATATATATATATATATATATATATATATTTGAGGATCGCCACCTTACTGCCCTCTTCATGATATGGAGACATGAGACTCACACATTCCCCTTCCCTAGGGGAGAGTTGACATTCAACCAAAATTATTAGGTAGTTTTACATTGTTGTCTCATATGTCACGAGGCATAAGCGATTGATTCCCTCTCATGTATAAGGATACACCAATGTACGTTCCCTAATGCGTCACAGTAGACTACATACCCAACTCTCTCATTTGGTAGCCTCAATATGGAGGCACTCATTAGTCTTTCCCTCAAATCCTGGAAACTCTACTGGAATCTATCCATCCTTACGAAGGGATTCCACTTATTTTTTCATGCTGACAATGGTTCCAAAGCTCTGGAAAACTCAAGCATGAATATTCGGTAGTATCTAGCCAACCCCAAGAAACTCTGCACCTCAGTCACACTCTTGGTTATATCCCAAGAAAGAAAAGCCTCTATCATCGTTGGATCAACTGAAACACTATCCTATGAGATAACATTTCCATGAAAGTGGACATCTTTTATCCAGAACTGGAACTTCGAGAGCTTACCATAATGTTGGTGTTCTCGAAGTGTATCCAGAACTATCTGCAAAGGATAGGCATTCTCCACCTACATTTCTGAGTACATCATGATGTCATCAATGAACACCACGACGAAGCAATCGAGGTTTGGCAGAAAGATCTTGTTCATGAGTACCATGAATACTACTTGGCTATTGGTCACGCCGAAAGGAATAAGAAAGAACTCATAATGGCCATACCAATATCTACAGGAATCCATTTTCACATCATCGTCTATTATCCTGAGTTGATGATAGCATGATCTGATGTATATCTTCAATAACCAACGATATTACTTCAACTGATTTAAAATATCCTCAATCCTATGAAGTGGATACTTTTTCTTAACGATCACCCATTTCAGGCACCGGTAGTCCACACAATGTCTCAATGTCCCATCTCTATCTTGTAAATCAAAATCGGTGTTTCTCATATGGAAACACTAGGTCTTATGAACCTCTTTTCATGCAAGCCCTCCATCTATACATGTAACTCATTAAACTCCGCGAGAGAAACCCGATATGAAGGTGTAGATATTAGTTCCATTTTGGGGAACAACATGATGTAAAAGACTTCCTCTCTATGTCAAGGAAGCCCCAAAACATCGTCAGGAAAGATATTGGCATAATTTCCACCACTATAGGATAACTTCGACTCTCAACATCAGCTCCTCTAAGGATAAGGTAGGCCAACTAATAAGTAATCCACTGCACCCTCTACTGGGTAAGCCCATATTATGTGGAAGAGGTTTCCTTCTCTACAGTGATGGAAAACCTAGTCCCATCTGTGCAAACAAACCACACTTTTCACCAAACACAATCAATATGAGCATGAACTATAGGTAACCAGTCCGTAACCATGATGAACTCGTAAGGCATCGTAGCCTCCAATAGAGGATCCCAACTGAAGCTCTCTCCAACTAGATTCAGGTCACACTACCGGTACCAGTGTGTAAACGTCAAATATGCTCCCGTAGGTGTCTCTACCCATAAAGATTGAGCTAATGGCTCCACTAGAGTCTACGAGCTCTAAACTAGGGACGTGTCAATAAATGAGTGGCTGGACCCTGTGTCTATAATTTCTACAACTAAGGTAGAGTAGACACAAATCGTACCTCTAATCATATATGGAGGGTCATGGTTGTAGGCCACATCTGCCTAATGTTGTGCACATCCCGATCCTCCTGCTCCCTATGACCGAGGTGGACCACCTGGCAGTAGTGGCAATAGAACATCAAAACGCCACCCACCTCCTTCTTCACAAACAACTCTTGTACCATGTCCACCTGCTGCATGTGGACCTCCTCACTCAAACCTATGCCTCTTCCTCGGCGGTCCCTCGACTGTCTGATGGTCATTCGTACGGAGGGTCAGGAAATCACGATCCATGTCACCCTACCAGCCGCACGTATGGCACTGAATGTCCATATCCTGACTTCCTCTGCCACACATGCTCTGCACCTCGGACCGTGCGTCCTAAGGCTGTCCACCAGATGATCTTGTCCGCTTGGACCTCTGTGTCATCTGCCTACTACCAGCCAAAGATAACGTTATCGTGTGTCTCTTAATGGTGGGTCTCACTATCGGTGCCTACTCATATAGGAATATATCCACCAAAATGTCACGACCCGTCCTCGGGGCCCGTGCCGTGACTACCCCAAGCCCCGCCTTCCATAGGCCAGGGGCAGGCGACTAGCACCAAAGGCATAAATCACGATAAAAAGGGAAGGCATTTCCTTTATGAAACTTAAACACACACAACCAGAGTACAAGAGGAAGCAAACCCTAAGTAAGCAGAAACAGAAGTAGTGCTGAAAGTAAGGGGCCGAAAATACAAGCCCAACTGTAAAGTAATAGGAAAAAGACAAAACAACTGGAAGGTGACAAGAAGCTCCTAGATCATCCACCACGGATCCTACATGAAGGATAGGTACAGATTGCACATCTCCTAGATCGTCCACCACAGATCCTACCTGAAGGGTAAGTACAAATAGCCTCCTCAGGAACCTCGTCAGTCAACCTCCTTTGGGTACTGAATCGTCATGAGGTCCACCTCCGGGTACCGACTCATCGTGAGGTCCACCTCCAGGTGTCGTCCAGTCCTCGTACACTCGGCCTCTATTAGAGTTGTTCGTCATCTGCATCCAACACAACGAGGTGCGGGCATAGCCCGTGCAGGGGTGAGTATAACGATACTCAGTAGGGACCCTGAGACCCTTAAGGTCTCACTAAATCCAACAAGGATGACCACAAATAAGGATCTAAAAAGATAACCCTAACTTAGGTATATTCCCATACATATACCTATGTTATCAAGTAACCCATCTCAATCATGATGAAAACTCAAAGGTCATTGACTCAGGTCAAACCAAGATTTTATTCCTGATGTGGAAAACACGTCTGCTGGAGAACTCATCCTCTGTCGAGTACAGTGGTCTTGTCCCAACTCTGAGGTGTTACTCACTAACCTTATACTTTCTAAGGTACTCCTCCACTGTTGAGTACCGAGGGTATGCCACCCCAACAAAGTAGTGCTCCCCACCATGGGTCTGACGCCTCAACACAGTAGAACTCCCCCTACTAGCCTACAGAGGTACCCCTCCTGTCGATTATTGGGGGTCTTCCACCCCAACACAGTAGCGCTATACTGCCATTGGTCTGCTAGACCATCACATTAGTGCTCCCCACTAGGCTAGTCAAGTAACTACGATACGAATCGGACAAACAGTCATCAGGTCTCAGCCAGCTACAAGGTCACCATACTCCATATGCTCGTATCTGGAAGGATCCGCTCCACGAGCTACTGGTTGACGCTCCATGTGTCACGAAGTTCCATGAAGATTTATCTCAATGGACCGCCTCATCATAGGGGTCTCAAAGCAATAGACGGCGCGTCAATCAGATGCTCAGACTCTGAGTTATTAGCATTTACATTCTAGGGGCCCAGTTGGTTTCATGTACAAACCAACACGATCGTATCTCAATTGTACCCCGAACTCCCATGCGGTAAACGCAAAGGAACTGTTTCTCAACGAGATTACCAATGCCTCTGAAGGTTCGTCAAACAGACGCCCGGTCTGAGAGTTATTGGATTTTCTGTTCGAGGGGCTCGGTTGGATTTCGGGTACAATCCAACTCGGTCATACTCCAACTGCATCCAAACCTCGATTAGAGTGTTCCAAAAGAACTGTCTCATCAAAATAAACCCAACATAGTTGATGTCACATCGATCCGACGTATGGTCCTTAAGTTATAAGCACTTCCGCTCCGAGGGTCCGGTTGGTTTCGAGTTCTAACCCACATTTATGTACCCAAACATTGACATTACTTTGATTTTAATATACCTAAATGACCGTCTCTATCCAAGTAATCATATGAAACTGACGGTGCATCGATCGGAGGTCTGTAGCTCATGTTATGGGCGTTTAACCGAAGAAGGACCGAAAATAGGGGGTCTGGGCCCAGTCTGACCCGGTCCAACACCCCCTGGGTCAGCCCGAACCAAGTTGAACCCACTCAGGTCCGGGTCTGGCCTGGCTGGCGCTGCCCGGCCAGTGGCTGGCGTGGCCCGGCCCGCAGCCTGCCACGGCTCGGCCATCCTGGCCAAGCGTTTACGCGGAGCGGGGGGGGGGGGGGTGCGACCCCCCGCTGATTGGAACCAGCAGCGCGCTGGCACCACCCCCTGTCGTCCCGGGTCCCGTGAGGCCGAGGGATCCACCGCATCGCCGCTTTGGAAAAAGCCACGACAGATCTTTTTTGGTGGCACGCTGGGGCGCCGCCACCTCCAGGTGGCCGGCCGGCGACCCGTGCCGCCATGAGGTTCCACGGACCACTGGAGTTTCTCTGGTGGTCCATTTTAGCTTTCATCTGCGCCGTCAGTCTTCTTGGGTCCCGAACATTACTGCGAAGGCTCCTAAAAACCATTGTTCTTCCTTTCACTCATCTCCACACAATTCGTGCATCATGAAAAAGTTGGTGGTGGGTTCAGACTTGTTCGTTAGTTTGTACCCTCCGTGATTGTACATCGAATAAACACCCAACAGAATAATCTTCCATGCTCAAGGGTATAAATAACATAAACGTAAATATACAAGATCCCCCTACCTCGATTAAGTTTCACAGTAGCTGAGCATTGTGGAAGATGGCGTCGCGGAAAGGGGATTTGTTGACGACGTCAGAGTGTGTCCGAGGAGGAAATGGCATCCCCTCACTTGTTGTAGAGATGAAGAAGGAAGTCACATCATCATTGGCGTTCCTTGCGGGTGGCCTCATCTCCTTTGGCTAGAACAAAGATCAAAAGTGAAGATGACGTTTATCGGCGGTTATTCGATGGAAGAATGGTGTTCTTTCTTTGAGAGAAGAACACCCTTCTCTAATTCTCAAGAGCTTCCCAAAGTTCCAACACAACCAAAGCCAACATAAAATAATAGCTAAGCTATTATTTTATTCACAAAAACCATTCAAATTCAAACAACATTAATTAATTAATTGAGGAGATTCAATTTATTAATTAAAGTGTGTGTTGGCTAAAATTAATAGAGAGGGGAAGGTGAAGAGATTTCATAAATAAGGGGGGTTGAAGACTTAAACATGGGAGTTTTACAACTTAATGAAGGGGGATTAAGGATTTTAGGGGAAGGTGAACGGTTGAGCCTCGGGTGGGCCCCACCTCAAAAACATCCATAATTGGGTAGTTAGGTGGTTGTGGGTCCCACCATTAACTCCCCTTTATAGGATATAACCACCATAGATAAAAAAATACAATTATTATCCACCAATTTTATTTATTTTTAAACTAAATCCCCAATTAATAATATACAACCCTCATAAAATGAATCTGCGGTAAAGATACCCTTAAGAAATTACCGGCTCTGCGAGTTCATCAGTGCCCTCAGATTTCAATTCCGAGCACCGGTTCAAAAGATAGAAAACCCCGCTCGTTCGTTCACTGAACGTACCTGAGCTAAACATCAGAAATTGATTTCGATCACACCGGGCTTCGGAATCGAGTGTCTTCAGAAGCTACAGACTCATAAAATTCCAATGAATTTAGAAAAAAATTTCCTTAATATTTCTGGGTCTTTACACGAAAGCACCCGCTCTTTCACCCCAGCCTAAGTGGGTATGCTGACCAATACCATTTCCACTATGATCTCCCATCGGAGACCCTAGTCAATGGTTCGAGCCCTGAAGAAATGATCTCATACCATTTCGGTGGAGTAGCGAGGGAGATCAGTGAGTCTCGTCGAGTAATGTGCCACTGTCATTCTTCCTTGTTGTCTGTGTAGCGGTTCATGTATTCGCACAAAGTGTTAGGTTGCTGGGAAGAAATATACACTAAAAAGGCCCTCTATGTTCACCCAGATGTGGGTTGCACCATCGTGTGTCTGAATCCTAATTCTCCAGCAGCTCCCTATTGCTACATGAAAAAGGATGGATGCTAGGATCACCATAAAATCACCTGGAGTCCCAACTAAGAGAAAAACTTTAGCCATAACCTCCATCCAGTCCTTAGCTTCATGCGTATCCATATCGCCTCGGATCTATAGGGGCCTCTTCCACTGGAAATCATGCAATGCACTCATTTGGCGTGCACCCTCTTCAGGTGGGACAGCTAGCAACAGATGTCAAACGGGTAGTGGTATTGATGGTACACCACCTGAAGGTGAAAATACCGTAAAATGACCCTACATTAAGGCCTAATCGCTTGTTGTGGATTCATTGTGTACTCTCTAAGGAATCATGGATGGATATATACAAGGAAATCCTAATAGAAGACAGTTTTTCCACAGTTTATAAGTTATACCTGGTGTGCTGACTCAAAAGACAAAAAAGAAATCATTTCAAAACACACGCAATCAGTGTTTTCATGTGCTGAGTCAGAAATCAGAGTTTAGGTTCAAGGTGTATAGATATGTTATCTTCCATGCCAATACTAGATTCCCTAAACTAAAAACCACACTCATAACACTGAATAATATCATCACCCAGAAAATATTAGAGTCTTAGTTCATCGTTAGAACCAAACACCTCAGATATCACTTTGTCATGACTCGTCCCCCCGGGCCCATGCCGTGACTACCCCAAACCCTCCTTCTATAGTCCAGGGGATTATAACTAGAACCGAAAGGCATATTATCTAAAATGGGAAGGAATTTCCTTTAAACCCATACAACACATGGTCCAAGAACACAACAAGATGTGATTGTGATGTAAACTGCTTTAGAAAAAGGAGTGTTGAAAGTAAACGGGGCCAGAATTCAAGCACAACTAAATGTATGAGTACAAAAAAAATGTACAAATACAACTAAAATGAAAGATAAAAATGAAAAAGGGAGAACAACTACTATGTCATCCTCTGGGGATCCTACCTGAAGGGTTGGTATAGATCGCCTCCTCCGCTCTCCAAGACCACCTATCTCCTCAGCGTATCGCCTAGTCCTGGCTCCCTCAAACTTCATCCCAACTTATTGCCATCAGCACAAGACACAACAAGGTGTGGGAAAAACCCATGTAGGGTTGAGTATAATTATACTCACTAGGGACCCTGAGACCCCTGAAGGTCTCTCAGAATTCCAATAGGAAAACCATAAATCATGATCTCAATATCAATGAACAAATCAATAGAACATAACAATTAGGTTTTTAGCTAAAAATAGGTATGCATCTCATAAAAACAGGATTATGATGCTAACCCACACATGAGAACTGTTAAAGATGATAGCCATCCACATATTCTCTAGTCCTTGGAACAAGTAATATTCCCTATAACAAGATTGAGAAATTTTCTGCTGGAGAACTCATCCTTTGATAGGTACAGTGGTCCAGTTGCGTCACACAGAGGCACATCCTACTAATCATTGATGGATAAAGTCCTCCTGTTTATTATCATTGGTCTGCCATGTCATACAGAGATGCTCTGGACCGTGGGTCTGCTGCATCACATAGAGGTGCTCCCCCTCGTGGCCTACTGAGGTACTCCTCCTGTCGAGTACAATGGGTCAACTGTGTCACAAAGAGGTTCTACCCAGTGTGGGTTTTTTGTTTCAAATAAAGGTTCTACCCACTAGGCCATCTAGTCACATTGATTTGAAATAGTCAGTAGTCGTCATGTCTCATCCATTCATAGGGTTCCATACATAGCTCCCTTGGGAGAACCCCTCCCTAATCCATCGGTCATATTTCAACCTGCACTAAGTCTGACAAATATGTAACAATATTATCGGTCATGTTACATGGGTTCTAATAAAATAAATGGTGCATCAAACGGACAATCGGTCTTTTCGTTATTGGCATTTTAGTGTTGAAGGCCCAGTTGGATTCGGGTGCGATCCAACCCTACTGTACTCCATGATTCTCCAAAACACCCAAGAAGTAAGTCAATAGGACAATATCACTCTAAGGATCCCAACGCCAAAGAAGTTTATTCAAAAAAACGTATGGTTCTCATGTTAGGGCTCCTTTTGTGTAACTGGTCGGAATTGGGTCTGGGTCCGGTCTCCTCAGTCGGACCGGGCCAACCTGGTTTGGCATGGGCCAACACGGATCACCCTGACTCGACTGATGTCCAACCTGACCCAAGTCAACCCAGCCGACTTGGCCCAGCCCAACCCAGCTGGGCCATGGGTTAGGATGCTGGGCCACGGGTCAGCCCGCAGGGTGGCGGGTCGGTCCGTCAGGATGACTCGATAGTGCCACCTACCTGGCTACATGGGCCGCCATGGATACCCGAACGTAGCACATTTGAGTAGGGATAATGTGGTGGGAAGCCACATCAGAAGGTCAAACCGTGGGGGTTTAAGCAATGAGGCACCACATGGAACCCTGGGCCCTCCTTGTTGTGGCTGATGGGAATCAGCTTTGCCTCCGCGTGCGCCGCTGGCACGGGCCCCATCCACCACCCATCGGCCGATCTCGTGGCCCCTGGTCCCTCTATGGCCAATGTAGGCCGCGACCCTTCTATCATGTGTGTGTGCTATCGAGAGAATACCCCACCCATTTCGGTTCCATCGCGGCAAGATGGCAGGCCAGCCTCCTTCCTGCGGTCAGTGCGATTGATGAGTTGCGGCTTCCTCTTACGGCATGCGTCGATGAGATATCCCCAACGTAGCTGGTAGGTATCATAGATCCATCGATGTTCAATGGAGGTGAAATATTAAAATGTTAGAGGGTTCAGGCTGGGATCATTAGGTTCGCTCCCTCTGCATTAGCTCGAATACATGAGGGGGTTAAGGGTTTACAAGCTCATGGAAATTAAATCAAGATAATCCCCACAAATATACCTTGCAATAACCTCCCACCAAAACGAACGAATCGTGGGCCAAACTGTTAGTTGGTCGACCTAGGATTTTCATATTATTCATGAATTTGGAAGAGAAAAATCATTTAAAAAGAATAAATGAATAAACACCCAACCTCGTAACCTTTTGGAGAGTGTCCGCGACTTGAAGGTGGGTTGGTGTACATCATTCTTGCAACTGGTTCCTAGTGATGCCACTAGTATGTCATCCTTCGGTGTGTGGTTCAGTGGAGTTCATCACCTTCTGCTAGGTTCTACTACATCCTCTATGGGTATGGCATCGTGGTGCTCCTTCAGCACTTCGTTGCTTGGAAAAGATGTGCTGATACCCCTCCCAATGCTCCATATATATAGGAGAGGGGGGGGGGGGGAAGTATGTAACGACGTTGGATTTTAATGGGGATCATCAATTATGAATCTTTTTAATTCCCCAAAGACGACATTATGTAGGGTTGGAAGGTGATGCAATTTATTAGCTTGACAGGTCGATGGCTCCAACTCTTTTCTTGTCCGTTGGAGGATATAAAATAAAATAATAAAATAATTTCATTTCATTTATTTTAAAATGATGCAAAACATAAATTTTTCATCAGACCTATTCCTATCAAAGTAATGCCTCCCTTAAGAGAATCTTGGCACTGTAGAATCAATGGTTTCCTTAGAATTTTAATCTGAGAAATGAATCAGAAGTTTCAAAAATTCCACTCACGCGTTTACAAAACGTACACAAAACAATGTTCAGAAAATCATTTCAGTCACTTCGGGCCTCGAAATCACATGCCATCAATTTTCACAGATTCCTAATAATTCCATATAATTAAATAAAATTATATATAAAATCCACGTCTTTATGAAATTAATAGTGATTATGATAAATAAAAATTTAAATTTCTATCATTAAGGCATTTTTTTGAGTGAACAAAAATATTGTATTTTGAAATGTCATTTAGGAAAAATAATATCTTCTTTAGTAAATAATACATATTATTTCCACCATATGTTAAAATCCTATGAAATGTGTATAGATAATATAAAATATTATTTCTAAAACCATTGTATAATCTTTCAAAATTATATCTGGCTAGAAGGGGGCTTCAAACTGAGCAAACATTCCAGAAAAGAGATTCTAGACAGCAATTCCCTCCCCTATTTTTCATTAATATTCTCATTTCTATATTATTTCAATGGATGGATAGATTGAGGGAGTGGTATGTGTTTGATATGTTAGGATTTAGGATAGTATTATTCCATGAATTAATCAATCTATGAGAGGAAAATCTCTAATAAGTGGTCTGATGGGATGGTTCATTTGTGTTTCCCTTTTGAGTTTGTGTTCTTCATTGTAAAAATGTTTATTTGTAATTATCCTAAAAATTTATTTATTAAATCAATCATTTATATTTTATTTATTAAAATATTGATCCTAAATATTATTATGTATTTTTTTATCATCTTATGAATGTAAAATAGTTTTCATGTTGAAAAATATTTAGGCGATGTCTCCCCTTGGGAACAACATGTTCAACTGGTTTCGATTTCATGGAGGTCTTTGTGTAATTAGATCACTTTAGTAAGCAGATTAAAACCCATGTTAAACCTAGAATGGTGATTAATGCTATTTAACATGATGAATGTGATAAATTTATAAATTAATATCTTAATGTAATTTATATAAAATCTATATGCGAGATTATTTCTTGCTAAAAAATTAGTACAATTGATTGGCACAAAATTGGTTGTTAGAAACAAAAATTAATGAGAAAGGAGATGTAATACAAAACAAGACTCGAAATTTTTGTAAATTCTATTGTAAAATATAAGATATATAATTTATAGATACTTTCTCTCAGGTTCATAGACTGAATAAAATAATAATGTTCTGTGATGTGGTAGCTCATAAGAATTATAAATATTATCAAATGGATGTAATTATTATATTTGTAAAAACTTAACATGATGAAGAAGAATTTATTGACTATTTAGAAGGTTTTAATCTTGAAAAGGAAGAAATAATATATATTATTTGAAGAATATTATGTATGGTTTGAAATAGTATCCATGGTCTTGGAATTCCAAATGTGATGACGATTTGAGGGAAATGAGTTTTTTCAATGGAATTGTTGATAGAAACATGTACATTAATAAGTATTCCCTAGAAACAATAATTAATAATGCATATGCGAATGAAAAAAATTGTAATAATAATGGATTGTATATGGTACTTTCAAAAAATATGCATAAGTTATCGGATATGTCTTGGTTTAGATAACTATACTATTTAATGGACTTTCAAATTGAGAATAATACAAAATATATATTAGTTTCAAAATAAAATTATACCAATGATCTATTTAAAAAAATTGGAATATAAGACTGAAATTATTGTTCTACACCTATATTGTTTTGGAAAAAAATGATGTAAAGATGAGTTTGGTTGAAAAGTTTATTAGATGAAATTTAGAAGTACAATTAATTACCTTTTATATCTCACATATCCCAAACCGAAACATTGTATATGTGGTGATTCATGGTGAAAGGTATCAATGGGAATGGAAAAATTCACACATGCTTTAAATTAAAATAATTGTGAGGTATGTAAAATGCACCATGAATTATGGAATCTTTTATATGTATATTGTCGATCTATAATTACATGGTTACAATTATGTCAATTGTGTGGGTGAATCTATATATCATAGATTCACATTAGGGAGAGAGTATATTATTCGTATTGGACGTGTTAGTTTGTATTGTTATATAGAAATTTTAGTAACCCTGAGCACAGATAAATTATATTTTGTTGTAGATACCCATACAACAACATAGTCTTTATGGATGCATATGTATTTATAAGATTTTTTGGTTCACGTTCGGAGTCAATTTAAGATTTTTTTGGAAATTAAATATTTTATTTATGTATAAAAAATATAGTGTAACAATATCAACCAAAACATATTGACATATGATATCCTTATATCAAAGAATAAGTTGATACATGTGAAATATAACTTTTATATGTTGGATAAAAATATTATCCTATGGATATATTTACAAAATATTTACCGTGTGATATACTTTTAATGTTAATTAAGAAATAACATGTTCAACCTTACTTGTACACATGAGAATAGATTAATTTTAGATCCCACATTGTCCAATAGATTATTTTTTCAAATAAGGATAAATTTTTTTTATTAAGGGGAATGAACATGGAGTGTATTTAAAATGGGATGTATGATTCAAACAAGTATAATCATTTGAGTCACTCGGCCTAAAAATTCTTATCACCAAGGGATGAAAATCTCTCCACAACACTAAATTAACTTAATGTATGTTTTCCTAAAGAATATATTTGATATTAAATATTAATTTATGAATACTACATTGAGGAATGGAATTTTTTGGGGTTTGAAAATATTTTCAAAAAATCAAAATGGGTATTTTGGATATCCCCATGAATTAATGGTCAGTATTGAGAAACCATGATTATCTCATAGTCCTTGAGTTTGGGTTGTCGAATTTTGTGAAAACCATTTTTTAAGTTATAAAAAGTTATAATGGATCGTGATATGGTGTGTTTAGTTTTTTATTTCAAGGAATAATTTTTTCTTTATGGTAGTAAGTGTTTTTGAGAAGTAATGTAGGTCGGTTCATTTGGTTCTATTTGATATTAAGTTAATACAGAATTCAAAAAGATGATTTTTTGATATGGAGATTCTTGTATCCATTTTTTCTTTATATGTGATTCACATATCAATTATTAATAGATAGAAAAATATGCACCTTTATGTAGTTGAATGCTCCATGTATCCAAATGGAAGATGTATCGAAATGTGTTACATAGATAATTTATAATGATAAAAATATAACATATTGTATGTGTGTCGAAATTTAAATTCACATAGCCAAATCAAATAGGTGAATATACATAATATTTATTTTAGAACCACATTTCTAATATCTATATATCCACTTGTTATCTATGTGGCCAATTCAAAATTTTCACTACATGCGGATTAAATTTCTGCAGATTTTTAGAGTTTGAATATTTTGACAAGAATTTTAAATATCAATTATTGGATGATTTTTAATAGATTCATAATACAATATTTTATTTTAAATACATGATCCTAACATTTATGAAGGATAATACAATTTTTCTTTAGGATAGTTAAATGATTATTTTATTACATTATATAATGTGAAAAAGTGGTTCATGGTGTAGTTATGATTTTTGATAGATCTTACTAGATATCGTGGGGTGTTGAGAATATTTTTCCTCTTCATTTTAATAGAATATAGATAGTGGATATCATGGGAAAATTAGAATTTTTGTCATATAAATTATAATATAATTTAGATAGTGGAGAGTATGATAATAGAAAGGGAAGAGAGAATGAATGTAGAAAATATAAAACAAATAAAATATAAGAGAAAAAACTTAGTGATATAACAATTAATATGTTTTTCTACTGTTTGTGAAAAGTTATGAAGAATATGGGTCCAAAGATAAGATTTAATGTTCAGTTATCAACATCATAAGAAACTAATTTGTTCAATCGAACCAATTTTATTCTAAAAATATATTTATATTGTTATTCAAAAATGTTCTATGGGTAATTATTTATTTCATATTCTATAGGCATATATATGTGGATCTTAATCCTTTACTTTAAAATAATTCTATTTTATTGTTTTCTTATTTATTTTATTATTATCTTTTTTATTATATCATGACGTCGTCATGTTGGGTTTAACTCTTGATGTGTCTGATTCGATGTCACATGAATTATTTTAAGATAAATTCACTTGGTGTTTTATTTAATAGATTCCATGGTTATGGGGATAACAAACTATGCTAATGAGTTGGATTTCACATTGGATAAGAACATTGTAACAATTTTATTATCCTTTTTAATTTGTTTTCTACCCGGTCATGTGTGGATGATTCATTTTTTTTATTTTATCATACTCAAACATGTCATAGAGGTTTTTTTCTATATAAAAATTATAATAAATCAACCCTCCACTAATTCAAACCACCCCACATCTCAATAGAGGAAACCAATCCTACCAAACACCTCATTGATGGAGTAACTATAATAAAATTACACCACTTGATTTTATGAAATAGTAGAATGATGCGTTGTTCAAATATTTTATGATGTAGATTTTGGGATTACATGGATTAATTGCGGTGTTGAGTAAATATTGTTTACAAATGTTTATAATGAATATAGAATATAAAAGATATGTTTTTACTTGTGGGACTAGTTTCTATTATAGAAGATAAAGAATTTGAAGTCTCATATCATCTATTTCATTAGTTCATTATTGAATCAGTAAAACTAATATGTGGATGGAATAATGAATTATAATTATTGAATAATAAAAAGATGGAGTGGTTCAAATCTAGGAGAATGTTGAAGTGTATGTTTGAATAATTATCATATTACATTGTAATGAGATTGACCTGGTGAAATCTGTGGATTTGATTGAGGTAATTTTTAAGGTGGTTTGTTAATATTGTATTGATAATCAAAACACTATGTTATATGTTTGACATGGGTGTGATTATTAAGGGTGTTGAATTGATAGTTGGTTTTAGAGGTGAAGAATGAGATATAGAGTGAGGATGATTATCTTGACTGAGAAGAATGATTTAATTATAACTTCAATCAATACATTTTTCTCTATTATATTGGTGAATATGTATTATAAATAATTAAATATAATATATGGATAATCCTATTTAGTGAAATCATATTTAAATGAATTGATCATCATTACTATTTTTTCTCATGCTGTTTAATAATGTATATCATTCTTATCATATTATTTCTTATTGTTATTCGTTGTTTTATTAGTTGATGATATAATGATTTTTAAATCTAAAGAAAAGGAATTATTCAAGGAGAAACCAATTATTTTAAAAACAACACATAAGTGGATTTAGGTGACAAATAACTAGATGAATGATCTTGTGAAATATTTGTTTCTTGATTACACTTTTACATTATTAATCTACATCTATTTTTTCATCCCTTGGAACCAAATGATGATTTAATATTTAATAATATTTATATTTTTATTATTTTTATGTTTTTAATGTTTTTAGGTGTTTCTAGTAGTCCATTGGGTTTTTTCTAATTTTCAATAAGCTATAATGTGTCCTAGGGAGGCCATGTTGTATGAATTCTTATTACCATTGAAAATTGTCGTGGTCTGTGTTGACTATTGTGTGTCACAAGGGTATCACCAAGGTGGGTGTTAAATATGAGTGTGTATATGGGTTAGGAATAAAAGACACACCGTTAAATCTTATACACCATTTCATTGTTTGAGGGGACCAGACTATGGAACAAAAGCTGCATCGTGGAGGGATCATAGATGGTCAGCCCCCTGTTTTTTCGAAGAGGCACATTGTGCTATGTAATAGGGGACACCCCATAGTTCCTAGCTTAAGGTTCCTTGGTATTATCTGATTGAGGTGATTCATATGACACTATACAATTATTGGACATTATATTTTTTCTTACAATGATAACCACACTGCAATTCAGGGAGGTTTTATTGGAGGCCCCATGTCATGTTGTTTAATTTCAAAAAAAAATCATTTTCCCAGCATTAAATTTGTAGGTATTTTATAACCATTTACTCTCTATGATGTTTATAGACCTAGGGAGATCCCTTGGGGATCCTACCTATTTTTATTTCTTTGTTTTCACATGTATCCTTCTCTTTTGATTAAAAATGGTATGTTGAGTTTAGTTGATTCTTATATCTTTAAATATCCTCCATTCAACCTTCCCCTTTCGTTTCCATCCTCTTGGATTCCTTAATCATTATGTGGGATAATTTTAATGTTCAAAATGAATCTATATATTAGGTATTTATTAGGGGTTGTAAATAATGATATCATTCTTAGTTTTTTATTATATTTTAAAGTTGACATGTTACAACTCATTTCCTATTGAATGAAGGTAATTATTATCAAGTAATTCATTTATATTAATTGAAATAATATATAATATTTTATAAAATGTTTTTATTTTAAAAATATCACTTAATTTGTTGATCAAAGTTGACGTGAAAATGGGATTTAAATGTATTCTTCAATTGGAATAAAAATTTTAGCATGATTTTATTTAACTTCCTGAGTTGATAATTCAAGAAAATTTATATGTTTAAAAGGGGGAGCATGGACCTGTAATATTTAAAAAATTAATATTTGGGTGTTTAAAATAAAAATGGGTGCATTTTATCATATATAATGGCTTTTAAACTCATTATTCTTGTGATGTTTTATAGTTATTTGTTAGGGAAAATGTGTAAATTACAAGGGTATTTTAAAAGTTTTTTCATATAAATATCTTGATTGATTTATAAAGTGTCTTTAAATCAAAGAGTGTTTTAAAAGAATGATTTATAAATTGGTTAAAAAATTTGATTACATGTATTATTTTCCATTGATTGAGATTCTTTAAATAAATTATTATTTATGTGGCTCATGACACCACGGAGGTGTTTATTACTAATGATCATTCATGGATGTGGAAGGTGTTGTTTCTTTCAGATTTTTGAGGTAATTTGTGTGCTATATTCAAATTTATTAACCTTATATTATATGATTCTATTATTCTTAGTTGTATCCTCACCTAATTTGATTCATCTAAAGGGGATCAAAGGAAACATATATATTTCCATGATGAGTGTGCCTCCCATAGTTTATATCATGCTTTGGCTAGGTGATTGTGACTGAAGGATGCTGAGCGATAGGGGGATATATTATATGTCATGTATATTGAGCACTACCTTAATAAATTATATATATATAGTAGTGTATTTGTACGATCCAGAATATAGAAATATTAATTAGGGTCCACCTTAAGTTATAGTAACTAGTCCAAGTTCATGTTACTTGATTCCAAGGGTTTTCCCCATGATGCCTTATTCGTACTAAGGATTTTGTAGGAAAATATATTTTTCACCATATTTGTATCCAGGGGATTCAATTACATAGATCCATTAATTTGTTGATTTTTTTAATTTTTATGCTTTATTGGTAATTTGGATCCATTTATGCATGTTTGTTTTCCAAAAAAAAATTTAGATTACTATAAAACTCAATTATAGAATAGATTATAATGTTCCGAATATAGGGAAAGTAAGTACATTTCCTATTCAAGATATAAGAAATGGTTTTAAAGATTATATTTAGAAAAAATAATGAAGTTGTTTTTTGATAAATATATTTTAAGAAAATGGTTTGGGGAACGAAGAATGAAAATATATCTTTCCTTATTTTAATGAATATAAATGTGATATTTCCATGTTTTGGAAATTATTATTAAAATTATCGGAAGGACCATTTTTTATTAGTGAATGATGTATGTTTTCAAAAAATATTTAGGACATGTTACTTGGTTTTTTTAAACATACATATTCAAATTCAATTTTTTTTAAATTATGTTCAAACTAGATTTTTTTTCCAATGTATTATGAATGGAACTATGTATACTCCTTGGTGAAATCCTAATGGAATTTGTTTGATCACTCTATGTATATTTACTATTCATGTATGTGTGTGAAAGTATTTTTTTCTATTAGTTTCATGGTATTAGATCTGATATATTCTTTACTTTGGGGGATGAGGATCGATAAATTGGGATATTGTGACTATTTTTGGCTCTCATGGTGGTTTTTAGAGTTGTATAGATTTTTTATTTATGGGATGTTGTATCGAATAATTTGGTTTAGTGAAGTTTAAACTTTTTCCTTATTGTATATACTTACACTTTATTTTATTTGGTGATCTTGTTTTATGTTGAATGATTTTTTTTATAATTAATTGTTTAGTTGGAAAATTTATTTGGAATTGCATATTGATTTCCTAGATACACAATGTCTTGGTATGTCATTCTAGATTCATGACATAGTTTTTATAGGATGTTTCTAGGATTATAAGGGTAATATAATTTCTAATGGTGAATTATTGATATCCAAGAACATTTATGTAGCCCATATGGATTGGGAAGACCATTTCGGACTTATGGTGGTCTAGTTGAAGAATTTATTTGGTGGAATACAAAGCAAATTCTTTTGAAAATGGTATAAAATCCATGGTTTTCATAAAATTAACAGTTTCTTGAAATACACTCTTGTTATTTAGAATATTTTGGTAGTAAGGAAATTAGAATATTTATTAGAACATGATAGGTAGAACATGATTAGGTTTATGATCACTACTTTTCTTGATGACACATTAATTACCATGGGATGTTTGTATTTGGATTCAATCCAAAATATTTTGTTGCATTGCAGTTTTAGATGATGGTGTTTATGTCCCCACTAGAATTTTATATGTTTCAATGGAGTTTCTTTTACTTCTAGATGAGAAATTTTAAAGACTCGTATGAATATAGATGTCTTAGAATGTATAAAAATCATATAGTGATAAATTGATCAACTGTAATAATATTCGATAGCATGATTCACCATTTATGTATGATCCATTAATCCAATAATCCAAATAGTTCATATTCTAACTACACATTAGGAAAAAATATTTAGAATTGCCTAGATTGTTCCAAATTAACATAGCTTGGATCATGGTATATTTTTTATGTGTAGATAATTTTAAAGAGATATTGTTTTATTGTAGGAATGATTTTATTTATATGGTTCTTGTGAATAACAAATTTGTGTGTGAAAATTAGGATTTCATGAAAATTGTTTCTCATTTGAAATTTATTCATAATAATTTTTCATAAAGTGGAGTTGGTTTCGATGAATTTTTTGTGGGTCATGGTAATATTTCTTGTGAAATTTGATGATTTTTTTGGATTTAAAACAATTTTAGGGGTTCTTGTGTAAATTATTTTTTAAAATTTCGGGTGTGTATTAAAAATTTCATAGTCATAAAATTATAATTAGAATGAATTTTGAAATATTTTACATGTTGGAGTGATTTAAAATAAAATTTGGTTTTTAAAAATGAATTATGAAATATAAAAGAGTATAGTTATTCTGATGTGGGTTTTTTATTTTAATGAGGGTTAGTTTTTTTTTGGAATTTGAGTATGATTTTATTTAATTACCTAATAGGGTGAGTATTTTAAAATGAATTATATAATTTTTAATAAAGATTTTGTTTCAAAAATCATTGATAATTTTGAAAAATAAGATTCAATTTATTATTGGATATTGTTCTTAAAAGACGATATTTTCTAATGTGTTTTTCATTGATGAATCGATTATTTTTTACATTGTACATTGTTGTGTTTTGAATCGCTTATTTTTTAGTAAACATCAATAGGTTTGATTCAAATTTTATAATTTTTAATGTGTTCTACCCATAATGGTTTGGATGAAATGAATAAATTCATCTTTTTGGATGACCATTTGAATAAAACCTTAGATTTCAAAATTATATCCTTATTATTTCTTGGAACTTCTTAGACATTAAAAATGTTGGTAGATTATATTTTTCCTTTTCAAAATATTTTAGTGCATATTAGATAATTATAATAGATATTTTTTCTTTAGTGGCATTATCTTCAGACCCAATAGGTGGAGAATCCACAGAATTGGTAATCCATATTTTTGTATGAATAAGTGGATATGGGTTGTGGATTTTTTTTACTTATATTGACGATATATTTCCCATTTATCTATTTTGGGGAGTTCTATTATAAAATCATATAATATTTATTCCCTTATGGTTTTTAGTTTTCGTGATTTTATTTGGTGGTCATTTCGGTAACTGCTAGTGGTATGTGTTTATATATTGTGAGATAATTATTTGATGTGAACTAGAATTTTGTTATGGTATATTCTAGTAATTATCTGAAGGACCATAGTGTGGTTGTAGTTTTTATGTGATATTATTTTGCTGGATCCTTTTAATAATCATTTGGATTTCACTTTTTTGAGTAATGGGTATTTTGGAATGTCCATTCCTCATTTCTTGGTAATGATCCTTATTTATTATGAGTTGTGTAAAAAATTGTTTGAGTTTTGATTGTTTTGAATTGATAGTGGAAAATTGTAAGGGTGTGATATGGGAGGCTTGGACGATCAAGGAAATAATTTAGATTATGCACTAGCTGGATATGATTTGGATCTTATTGGGTTCACCATAATATGGTTTGTTGGGTATGAGGTCTTGTATCTCCCATTACACTAGGTTTCTGTAACCCAATGTTATAACACATTTTATTTAATATTGAGTTTTTTTATGTTTCTTAATTTTATTATGATTATGTTCTTTTATAATTTGGATATTGATAGATTTTATAGCATTGTTTTTTCATTTTGTATGAAACAATGGGTAGTACATAATTTATATAGTTGTGTTGGTCTTTTTATATTGTTTTTGATTAGTATAATATTATCATTTCTATTGATAATTAGTTGAAGCATGGTTTTTTTT
The DNA here is from genome assembly GCA_963277665.1 of Viscum album. Classification (NCBI taxonomy): domain Eukaryota; kingdom Viridiplantae; phylum Streptophyta; class Magnoliopsida; order Santalales; family Viscaceae; genus Viscum; species Viscum album. The sequence continues at coordinate 1,207,859,222 of OY728141.1, forward strand.
ATATTAAATTTCTGATGAGTTTATATCTTTTGTTTCACCATTTTAGATCAATTCTTAATAGTGGAAAAATGTATTATTGGTCTCTATTTTTTAGAGATACACATAGGGTTTTTTTGATTTGGGTGATGCTTTAGGTAGTTTGATGATTCTTGAGGATTTTTTATTTATTTTAGGTGTGCTGCTAATATTTGTTTTTCTTTTTATAAGAGATAATATTTTCTTAACCACCAACAATCCACTTTTACCCCATAATTTTGTTTTTTTCTTTCATTATTTCTAACTATATTTTTTTATTCATAGGGAAATAATATGTAATGATGCACATAATTAATACACCCTCACATCAATATAATATTTAATATTATAAAATTTTTGAAATTGTTAGGTGTATAGATTCTTATGGTATTTTTTAGGTGTCCTGGGAAGTCCCTAGGACCGTTTTCTATAGTTGTAGTTGAACATGAATTGGCCTAGAGATTCTATGTCATGGAAGGTTTCAATAATGTTTAAAATCATTAGAGAGTGGGGTGACCATGACAAAGAGGAGGGGAAGTGTCATTTTTGGTGTTATGTATGAGTGTGTGTAAGAGTTAGGGAGAAACGAATCACCATAGGGGTGATGTTGTTCCATTGGAGTGTTTTTTGGGGCCATACCACAACACCAAAGCTATACCATTTAGGGGTCTGAAATGGAATGACCTTAATATTCTGAAAATAGGAAATTTTCCCCATAGAGGAGGCCATATTGTAGTATCTATCATGTTGGTACATTGACCTATAATGTTTATTCCATGAGTGACACTATATATCTATTTAATTATTTTTATTTACCGTTTTTCTCTCTTTAACATTTTTGTGTTTTTACCCTCTTTCTCCCATTTCTACCATTTTTCTATACCTAGGGAGATCCCAAAATTCTACTATTTAATTATCTTTGTCACTATACATTTGGATCCTTCTCATTTCATTTCAGGTGTTCTTTTTATGTTATTTCCTTTTTCATTATTCTTAACCCCTCCCTTCCTCCTTCACCTTGATTTCTCTTCCTCCAAGAAACCCTAATCTCTATGTCCATTGATTTTTGGATTTGGGATAAATATATCTATATGGTTTTCATGTTTAAGGGTTATGAACAATGTCTTATTTCATAGTTTCATGTTCAACAAAGAAGGTGGCATGTTGATAATTTTTTCTCATTTGATCGAGGTAGGTCTTTGTTATGTATTTTTATGGTTAATGGAGAGTGTCTAATTTCATTAATTCGTATTCATAATTAAAAGGAAACATGTGGTGGCTTGTTTCCCATTAGATAGAGAATTATGTTTTATGTTTTTACTTTAAATTACATGACATTATATTCTTGGATGTTCTAAAATTATTTTCAATTCAATATATTCCAACATGTTTACCAATGATAGATTTGAAAAAAAAATTCCAATTGTTTCTTCAATTGGATTAGATTTATTCACATTCCAAATGTTCATTAAAATTAAAATGTTTTTAATTAATGAAATTTTATAGGAATAATGGGTTTTATAATAATTGGATTATTTATAAAAATAATTCCCAATCATTTAAAAAAAGGGTTATATTAACCCGTATTTAATAGTTTTCAGAATCAGTAGTCTTATGTTGTTTTAATGTGAATTTAACAGGGAAATGTGATATTTCTATAGAGATCTAAATGCTTTTTTTTCAAGGAATAGTTAAATATGGTAGATGAAGTGGTTTTTTATTACATGTGTTTTTTCAATGGCCTATTTTGGAAATGTATACAAATAGTGGATTTTAATTGTTGATTTCCCTTAATTAAGTCCCTTTATTATATTTTTCATTATGCATATTATGACACTAGGGTGGATGATAATTACTAATGATTATTCATGGATGTGAAAGGGGATATTTTATAATAGTATGTTGGAGTTGATATGTGAGTTATTTTAAAATGTTTTATCTATTCCTTATGTGATGCTATTATTTTTTGTTGTTTTCTCACCTCCTTAGACTGATGTCATGGGGGGTACAGTAGAATTAGAAAATATACCATATGAGTGAACCTCACCTACTTTATATTATTCTCTTGTAAGAAAATTATGTCTCACTTATGTCTAAAACTCTTTAGTTGAATTATATATTCTTAGAAGTCAAATTAGACAACATTAACTACTAACATATTATTTAGGGAATGACTATAGTTCTGTTCACCAGTTTAGGTTCATGTTATTTGAGTAATAGAGTCCATCCTATAGTACATAGTTTATATTGAATAATTTTTAGTGGAATCCATAATTCAAAATTTATATACCCTCTTGAATTGATTAAATGAAACCATTTATTATTGGTTTCTTATATTATTCTGATTTATTCATACATTAGTTCCATTTACACTTGTGTAATTTTCTGACAATCATTTTTGAATACATTGAAACTGGTCTCTAATGAGGTTTGGAATGTGTCATTTTAATTGAAATGTAATATAATTTTTTATATACTATATAAAAATGGTATTATAGGTTCTTTTGAGTAAAAATTTTGGTTTAGTTTTTGAAATTCTTATTTTAGGAAAATATTTTATTTAATGGGTATTGGAATAGAGATTGAATTTTTTTCACGTACCACTAATTTAACCTTTTCATGGTTTGAAAATAATTATATAAAACTATGGTTAAAACCTTTCTTAAATAGTGAATGGTGTATGATTTATGAAAATTTATTATGAAATGCTACTTGTTTTCATTATTCCCACATGACAAAAGATGTTTATTTTAAAATTATATTCAAAATATAATTTATGGAATGTATTATTAAAGTAACTACATGGTTTATTTGAATAAATCCCTATTGGAATTTTGGGATCGCACCCTTTATGTACACTTATCTATGTGTAGGTGTGTGTACAATTATTTTTCTTTGTATCTGGTGTTTAGAATTGGTTACTATCTCTTAGCTTTTAGATCAATAGATACGTGATCTAGGGAACTGGGAGTAATCATCAGTCACATAGAGGATTTTATGTTGTTGTTCAGGTTCTATTATATTTTATTGATGTTGTATTAATAAATTAGCCTTGATATATTTTATATTTTATTTCCCATCCATTGAATTTTATTCAGTTAACTAGTTGTATGTTTTGATGGATTTTTTATTTCATTTTATCCTATTTAGTTCAAAAAAATTATTTTTATATTCTTATTTATTTTCATGGATTAACAAAATATGGAGAGGTTATGCTAGAATCTATGTGTAGTTTATTCTTCTTATTTTTATTATTATGATTCCGAAATCATGACAAGGTGTGCAATCATGAGGCACACATACTTTTCGAAGACCCATGGAGATCTATAGTACCTTTTGGGTGTTGTAGTTTATCATTTTGAGTGCATGTTCGGTGGTATACTATTTTGGTTCACTGCAACTTCCAGGATATAAACCCTTTACCATAAAATAAACACATAAATACATACAATCTAAAGGGAATACATTTTATCTTCTTTGTGAATTAATGGTTATTTTTATAATGTTCATATATATGTGATTTAGTCAACTAAAATGAGTGTATTCAATTTCTGGTCTTCATAGATCATTCACAATTATTATTTCCATTAATTCCACAATATAAATCCATTTAATAAATTCATATCAATGTGATATTCCATTATTCATTAATTTTGAACATGTTTTCATCTGTTACTATATTTTTCAGCATCTATTTTCTTTTTTATCTCTCTTATACATCATTTCTATTTTACTTCACAATTTATCATATTTAATACTGTGTATGATTTATATTTTTTACTATTACTTTGAGTTTTTTGATTTCATGGAATCATAATATATTTCCTTCTATATGAGTAAAACCTATTGAATATTATACATGTTAGGTGTAGTGTTGGTATATATTATCAGTTTTTTTCCATAGATAATGAAGTTGGGTAAAAAAAATTAGTTTTATTCCATGGACATTGACATCTAACCAAGAAAAAACAAAGCAAATTAAAAATAAAAAATTGAAAAAAAATAAATCTTTTCCCAAAATGAAAAATAATTAGTTTATTAACAATGGGTAAATATATAAAACTAAATATAATTAAATTATTGAAAATTAAATACCCTATAAATATATTATTAGGAAATATAAAACTCTAATTGAAGAATTTGGGGAGAGATCTACTGATATCACTACACCAAAATTTCAAGGTTACATATTAAGATATAGAATAGGGGTGTATCATCTGACAATTATTTTAGCAAACCTATAATTAAATAGGATAACCCATAGAATAAGGAATAATGAGTAGAAAGATTCCTTATTTTCATTACTTATATTATTTAGTGGTATGCCAACTTAGGAATATGTATCCTTTATTAGTTTCTTTAAAAATTTATTTTTGCTGCTTTAACTATAATGGTTAAGTGATTATGATAATAATATAATCGGTTTTCCATATTTTATGGTGAATTATTAGATGAGTAATTTTTTGACCAATAGATAAAATATTAGTAGAAAGTTTTCTATAAATTTTACTCCAAAATGTTAAAGGGGGTTTAAGAGAAAAGTGAAAATTTTCATTAGAGTTAATGGGGTGTAATTTCATGATTCCCATGATTGGTTTAATGATAGAATTAGGATATTTCCTCATCAATAAATTCTTTCACATCACTTTATGAAAGAATTATATGATGTTTTATTATCATCATTTCAAAATTTGGTTGTTCCATCTATTAGTAGATAAGTCCATTACTCTACCCATTGGATGTATGTACGAGTTATTAATTAATCTTGGGATTCTCGCTTTACCCAATAATTTTATATTTCTAGATACTTTGATGAAAAGGGTCATATTATCTTTGGAAAGACTTTTCATACAACCATTGAAGTTTAGATAGATATTGTTAAAGATTAAATGACTTTTCATATTGGTGATGAATAAGTGGAGTTAGATGTTTTTAAGAAATTAACACTATAAGAGAGTTGTAATATGACTAATATGGATAAATATTTTTTTTAGATTTGAAATTATGAAGGAAAATAATTAAAAATACGAGGACCTAATTTAATTAATTATTGATGAGAAATTTATAATCATCTATTTTGAATCAAAATCCATAATAGAACATAAAAATTTATTGATCATTGATGATTACATTAGTTTAATATTTTCTATGGATTAAAAATTTATTCAAAACGAACCTATATTCTCTTATGAAATTGTTTCTCAGGTTGATATTCAATATTATAAACATTTATTCTTATGATAAAACCCCTTCACTTATATAAATTATTTATTTTTGTATTTACACATTCGATCCAATGTTCTATGATCAAATTACAACATGTTTATAATTTGAAAATAATTATTGAAAGCCTTAAAATTTGAGAAAAAAATCAATGTTTAATCATTATAATTTGTGTGGAACAAATAAGTTTTATCCACATTTTGGAATTTTAAAAAATGACAATCTAGATATAACATTTGAAGTGTAATGTGGTTTTATCCCAATATTTTATATTTTTTCAAAATTATTTTTTTCATTCAATTATCACTGGGAATTACTCGGAAACCTTAAGGATGTGAATTATTCTATTTAATGGAAACTATTAATGAAACTGGCATTTTTTAGTTGATAACATGATGTAAATTTCTAGATAAATTATGTAGGTTTCAATATATTTTCTTCTTAGTATTTGGAATATTGAGGCATCCATAATGATGGGATGTTTTTGGAATAATTTCTCTCATCTTATATATTTTTCCTAGATATGCTCATTTATTTTGACTAATGTTTGTAATTTTATGGGAATATAAATAGAGGTCTATTGAAGTCTATGTGACATTATTATGGTGGATTTATTGATGTATTTTAATGACACTAGTTTTTGGGAAATATCTACCGACCGTGAGATTTTTTCATACAAAACATTGAAATAACTAAATATAGTGATTCAATACATTATTGTGATCATGTTCAGAATTATATGGAGGAATTATAATAGGTAACATCGAATCATGAACTAAATGAGAGATATTTAATGGTAAAATAAATCAATGATTTTTTTCATTTAATGAAAAATACCCAATAATTATTTTTTATCCTACCACCGATACATTCTAAATAATTATATCCTCTTGGTTACTTATGCACTAATTCAATAAAAAATATTTAATATATTATAGACTCTTTGAACATACTCCATTATTGGATCATATATTCACTCTCAAGCCCAATTGCATTTATATTTTACTAATTTTATATGTTCTGAATGATTAGATATAATGATATATTTGTCCTAGTTTTTTGGGTACTGTAATAAGGTAAACCACGTGGAGATAAAAATGTTATAATGTATAGAGTTTATTTGGCTATACACTAAAGGAGTTATAAGTCTCATGAGAATTCTATTTATAATATTTTTAAATTTTAACTAATAATATTAATTCATGATACCTTCATTGTTATAGAAAAAAATTATTTAAATGTTTCTTCTAGGATTTTAGATATATATTTAATTTTTTAGTTTGTGTCTGATAATACTATTTTTGTTTTATAATAAATTGTTTTTCTGAGAACATTCACTATGAATAATTATATAAACTCTAAAACCTATCTTGATTTAGCGAAGAAAATCTAGAAACCGTAATAATTTAATGTTTCCCGTGACCCCTGTACAAAATTTTATGTTATTGAATTGAAAAACAACATTGATCATATTCTATTTTAATTATTTCTTCCATATTTACGTACATCATTAGGAATAAATTTAGATTTATGTGTGAGGGAAGGGCTTTAATTTATACTAAACTATGTTTAATATAAATAATCCCACATTATAAATTCATTTTTTAATATATATTGATCTTTATAATCGATATACATATCCAAAGAGTGTAATTTTTTCTATCATTTAATGATTTTCTTACCAAATTGAGTGGTTAATAAATTTAATTCTCTTATGAATATAATTTAAAAAAAATTCTATTTCACTCTTTAAAACCACTTTCATGGGGAAATAATGGGAGTATATTTTTCATATTAAAAATCATATGAAATTCATGATTATATTTAATATAAATTACATGTCATTGATATAGGGAAAGAAATGAACTCCTAATACTGGTTCAGTTGTGTGTGTTGAAATCGATGATTGTGCTTAAATATATAATCTTATAAATTATTTATTGAACTATATTTTCTATTATATTGTCTTCCTAATTATGTAGAGATGAAATTCTATGTGTTAAATTTTAAGATATATAATTGTTCATCGTAGAGATAAAGTTACATTTTGGTGTTTATTTGAATGAAAAATGAGGTTAAATAAATTCCATTCAAAATTTTTAAATTTCACCATCCTTTCAGAAAAATGGAAATTTCCTTTTTGATAATTTCATTATATTTGGTAAGAGACCAATTTTTTATAAAATATTTCATGAATGGTAGTGATTCTGAAAATACCATTTTTCTATAATTTAAATCCTTCATTCTTGAGTTGAATTGTAATTTATTTTTTATATGTTGAATTTATTTCTTGAGGAAGATCAATGGATTATGTGTGAGAAAATAGTAAATGGATATATATTTTTTTGATCATATATTTTAATTTGGTATGTTGACTTTAATGATAAATTGATGTTTTATTAATGAGTTAATAAGATTTTGTAGAATTGGGTTGAAATGTTCTTTTATAGAATAAACAAGAAAAATTTTGGATTATTTAAGCGTAAATGAAATTATGTTATCTGTTCTATTCCTTATATTATTTTTTGAAAAATATTTTGCGAGATTCAATTAAATGATATTTGATTGAATTATTTTTTTTGATGAAAAATTATCTGACATATGAAGTGATTTATATTGTGTTTTTGTTCAATATTTTTAATTTGGTTTCAATATATTTCATACAAAATGAAATATATTGCATGTAAGTAGAATATTTAACCAATTAATAAATTATATTAGGTATATAGATAATATATTATGTCATTAAAAATTTCTACATGTGTTTATTTTGTATATATTGATTGGTAATATTTTTAGAGGAGTCATGTGGAGCTGTTTTAATCGAACACATTTTCAAAAAAAATTAATGAAATTGTGATATGTAATATTTTAAAATAGCATATGTGAGTTGTGTAATATTTTTTAACATTATAAAATGTATAGAATCCATGAAGTGAAAGTGTATTTTTATGCTATATGTAAATTTTTTAGGTTCCAAAGAGAGTAGCACAATATTTTGGACTTTATCAAAATTAGATAAGAAATCACACGCATAATAATTTTTTCATTGTACATGAATATTTCAAATGGGAAATGTAATTTCAATGAATATTTAAATTTAAATGAATATTAAAGAAGTTATAAGGGAAATTTGATTTCATGATCTAGGTGCACCATAGAGAACATATTAAATATGATAACTACTTGTTCAAAGATGATTCAAATATTGAAAATGACTACTATCAATCCTAACAAAATTTGTTAGTAAAAAAATTATACGAATAATTTGATGATGATGGTTGAAAAGGACATGTGTAAATCCAAAAAATTGAGCCTCACATGCAAAAGTAGATGAAGAATATGAGAATTACATTACATATGAATCATTGCAGAGAACTTTCACCAATTTATAATCAATAATCATAATACATAATTGTGTCGCTAAGAGGTGGGTCTGTGAAATGATGATAATTATTATAAAAGGATTAATGTAGTATAAAATAGTGTCAATTAAGTCAATTTTATGGATTATGGAAGGAATAATATCTTCAAATTGAGATAGAAAAGAATAGTTTTGATCACATGGGGTGTTCATTTTTGCAATCTGATATTTTCTTTATATTGTAATTCAGGGGTTTTTTGAGGATGAAGATTAACTAAAGTGAAATTGTTGTGTTTTAAAAAATGCATCTTTAATATTTTAAATTTCATTAAACATTTATTCTATACAATTAATGTAGAAGATTATTATTTATATATATACCAAGGTATGATTCAACACTTAATTTGGTTGAAATATATCTATGATGGTTCATATATATACCTTGATATGTGGCTATTTAAGTCTATACCATTGATTGTGGTATTGACTTACCTAATTAGGATGATGGTTTTTATGAATGGGGATGGTGGAAAATGTTTTTGGTTTTTATATTAATTGTGAAATTTGGTAGAAGATAATCCCTAATGATGTGACATTTTATTTTCAAGAATAGTTTTAGATAGATAAAATTAAAATAAGAGTTGGATAGAAAAAAACATATTTTGTAATAATAAAAAAATTGAGTAATTGAAAAATGAGCATGTGAAATACATTAAGTATAAATATACTCTTATGTTGTCACCAAAATTAGGTGGTTAAAATAAATCAACGATTGAGGGACTTTTAATCACATATTTGATACCTTTGAAAAGGAAAAATAATTTATTATGATGTATAACACATTGGGAGGATACTATGGAAGGTTGATCGAGAGCATGGTTTTAGAGGTGAATAGGGAGCTAGAAAGAGGGGAATTTCATATTCATGTAGAATAGACTTTTACCTTTAACTTGAATCAATCCCTTTATTTTAATGTTATGTTAATTAATATGTCTTGTAATGAATTGAACATGTCTAGTGGGTAATATTATTTAATAAAAGAAGATTGATATGAATTGATAATATTTACTATTTTGATCATATTGTTCATGATTATTTGTCATTAATGTATGAAATTATCTCATATTTATCTAGTCATTATGGTTTTGATGATAACCTGATAGGAAACGTTATACAATTTGAACCTTTATCCATTGAAAAAACCATTTTTTACTCAAGTTGATCAATAGATCGATCTGAGAAATAAAAAAATGGTAGTGTGAAATCAATTTGATATATTAACACTTTCACATCGCTCATGATTATATCTTTTCATCTTATCAATTATCAATTATTGATAAATAGTGATCCCTCTTCCATAGTAGATTAAATTGATGTATTCAAATTAATAAATTATGATACATCTTCTTTTCAGCAAATGAAATGTTTTTTACACCAATTTGAAAGAACTTTTTTATAGTCGAACAACAATAATCTGATTCAACTTAATGTATTAATATTTACTTCATAATTTTGATATGTGTTGATGCATGAATATAAATAATTTAAAATAATTTAGATCATTCTAGTCTTACTTAATTCCTTTTTTTCTTCCATTAACTTCCCTTCTGTTTTTTTCCAACATTCTTGTATCCTTCATCATTTTTATATCTATTTTATATTATTTTACTTTTTCATAACTATTTAAAAAAAATATTGTGTTTTTTATTTTCTGTATTGGTTTTTCTCATTTTGTTTGATTTCATTAATTTTACTAGAACTATATTATATTTTCTTCACTATATATATGTCCCTTTATTGTTATACTAGTTAAGTTGAGTGTATGAAAAATTATTATATTTGTTGTCCTTTGATGTTGAGGTTTGGGTATAGTTTTTGTCTAAGTTGATAAAAATTATCATGCATTAATTCTCATAATGAATTTTACTATGTTATATTTTCTCCCTTTTAATTTTAATTAAAAATATAGTTTTTTCTATATATATTTTCAATATATAACCAACAAATTATTTAAAAATGTATCAAGTTGTATAAATGTTCACTAACGACTTTTATTGAATTTAATACCAGTAAAATAATGAACCAATTTTTACATTTTAATTATTAGAGGAAAAACATCCATACATCATTAAGATTCTAGTTAGATAATTATAGTCTCTCATTACATAGTTTTTTGGGTATTCAAAATTATTAATTATTCAATATATAAATATTTAGTAATTTAGAATGAAACAAAATTCCCAAAATCATTTAATGAATTATTCAATAATTATTTATCGGGTAACCGAGGAGTTATTATTTTTTATTCAATTGTGTCCCAATGTAAAACCCACATATAAAAACATTATTAATAAGACCACACCCATTATGCTCACTGTATTCAAGATAATTCATGGGTGATAAATTTTTAGGGGATCCCAGGCTAAGTTATCAAGGTATTGATGAGTGTTTAATTTATAAGGAATATAACACCTTATTCTTTTGAGTTGCTAGTATATTATCTCGCTATTTGATTCTATATGAATATCATTCATATAAGAAATCCATATTTTCATTTATTATTTGATGTTTCAAATTGATTTATTTTTTATATTTTATATTAATAGACTAATGTAAGATATTCTGATCATATGTATGCATACAAATTTATTAAATGATTGATTTTAGTTACAAATATATTTTATTATTTTATTATAATTTATTTCACATTATTTTATTTATCTAATGAACGTTTTATTAGAAAATGTTTATTTTAATCTGTTTAAATCATAGAAAAATAAAACCATAATATATAATATATATGGTGTGATTGGTATCCAAACCCACCTCTCTATATTGATCTATATCCCTAGAGTAGTATAACTATAAACCGATGTCTAACAATAATGTTCCCCATTATAAAGATTTTTAGGAAATTTGATTTAAGATATTTGAGAACAATGTTTCCATATTTTTTAGGTTACTTTTTTAGGTTTTTATGTTTTAGGCTTGACATATAATGCATATAACACCTAACCTGAATCACCTAGTCTGAACTAGAGTACCATGTGACCTCAACCACACCTCCTTGTGAACAAGAGGTTATCAACTAAAAACAAGGGTCTAAATATTATTGTTGGAAAATTATAAAATCTATTTCAATGAGAAAGCTCTAGATTAACAATAATAAAAAATAATAACCCTAAAATGACAACGTAACAACAACTAAAAAATGATTTATCACATGTGATTTCTGATAACACGAAGTCATACAATCTAATAAACCTAGAATCCCTAATGTGGAAGGTCATACGAGAGCAGTAATAGAAAAATAAATTCATTATGGAATCACACCTAAGACTATATAATTTCTCCCACTAAACACCAAACTCTATCTCATTATCTTCTTATAATTGGTCTCTTTTAGATTATGGAATCCCTGGTCATTAATTCAATACACACTTTATGATTCCCATGTAGGGTGTGTGTGTAAATTGTGTAGGAAACCATAAATATGTTCTGAACATATGTTCACATATAGAAAATGAGAATCCCATGAAAATAAGTAAATTATCAATAAAAAAATTAAACATCTGATGAGAAGTTGTGTTCAAACAAGGTTTCCATGAACCCTAGTCACACATGATTTTTCTCCTTACAAGAGGAATCATCATAACAAAAGTCATGGTCATGGGTCTACCACAATACCACCATTAATCTCTAGAAAACCACAGGATCATTGATATACAAGTTGTGCAACATTGAATTCATGTCCCATATCAGAAACAGTTTATAGAAAAATGATATCATACCCTGTCTCAACATAAGTTGGGCCACATGTTCGTAGTATCCGGCCATAAACATGGGTCAGAAATCAAGGTCATGACACCCATTCCTTATGCTGTGAACAATCAACCCCATCACTGCACATCGCACTAGTTCATCCTATAAGGGATGGCCAATATAGGTTGGTCTACCTAACACTTTCTACTAAATGAAAAACCACCATGGTCTATACAATCACAAAACCTTGGGCATCATATATATTGGTATAACATAGAATATAATGAAATGAATCATAGATTCTATACACACAGACCCATGAAATCATTAATGGGTGAACATGGAAATGTATATGGTCACACCATAATAGTTAATAGTCAAATGATTTTTTTAGAATCCACATCATCGAAAATTATGAGAACCTATGAACTACTGAAAGTTATTATGATGTACTGATCATCAACACATCACGACCTCCAATCCCTCATAAAAACACCTTGCCGTATCCACCCTATATTGAACAGTGAGTCCAATTTTTTTTGGAAACTCCATAATTTCACCTTATATATATTTTTTCCATAGCATAAAATTCACACCATATCTTTGAAAAAACAAAGTGAACCATCTGAATTGATCTCCACACCATAGTTCCCTAACATTGTAATAGAAAAAACATATATGGTGAATAATATTCATCAAAACATATAATATAGGTCTATATAAAAAAATCATTCCATGTTCCAAATTTATCTTTAGAAGACAACACTAAGATAATTTTTAAAATCCATGGGTGTCCCAAATTTCCCCCTCAAAAGACTACTTAACATCAAGAGGTAACTCTACTAGTATTGCATGTAAAACTCTGTACATTGATCCTTAACATCAAAATATCACTCCCACAACTCCTGTTGGATATATATATTCTACGAAATGAATCGAAAAAGTTTTACAATGTTCTATCTCAACAAATTTTTACTATAGTATATGTTGATCCACACCAATAACTCCAATAATGATTCATCTAGTAAATACTCAACATATTAACATTTAACCACAATCACATAGCTGTGTTCATTCATTCAATGTAGAGGTTCATGGAACTTGTTATGAATACCTTGATATCAAAAACTATTTCCTAATCAATGAACCACAAATAGGATATGTTTTGTGATCATAATGTGTTACAAAAAAGTGGATTTTTTCTTGTATATGTAAAAGATGATACTCCAATCTTGGTGAAACCTACAAGAAAACCCTATCATGCACAATGAAATCCAATTATAAACTCCTCTACTCAAAAAATGATCATTTTCTATAGTGAGTGGTAACCAATAGCTTCCTATTAAATTTCACCCAATTAGAAGTATCCAACACCATACATATCCCAACAACAACTAACTCAACCAACTCATACAAATAAATTATTGAGAAACATGTCAACCATATAGATCCTCAAAAGGGTCAATATGAATCGAGTCCTTGAAACTATTAAATTATGAGAACACCCCCATGAACTGATTGTCAACCCACGTTCCAACAAAATCTATGATTAATTATCCAAGAATATCCTATAATATCTATATCTCTTTATATAGATTTTAATTAGTTTATAGATTACACATTGTTCTTATCTTTAATTGATTACCCAAATCAATCAGCAAGTCCACTCGATATTTTGGTGAAAACATGTGTACCAATATAATATGATGCTTGAAAGAAATCCATGCATTCATATAATATCTTAGACATAAATATTTCCTAAATCATTTAATGATTGTGTTTCTCATCTCTTCATGAAATGTATAAAATTATTTGGTTGATAAAAAATAATCAAAATAATATCTCGACTTCTTAGAATCCTGGAAAACCATATCACAAAGTGCATCTTCACCTTGTCCCACATCATCACAGGAATGTGATGTGGCTTAAGTAATTCTATGGGTAATTGATAAAAATACACGATCCTATATATCACGCTCTAGAATCTTTTGTTTTAATAAAAATGCAATTTTTAAAAACATACATTTCTATAGAGTATAATCAATCACAAAATAATATGTTTAGAGATACTCCACCCAAGGCCTTTGTCTAAGTTTCATATACTTCTATGAAAAGATGTAATGCAAGTTATTTTGGTTTGTGTATATGAAAAATAACTCTCCATTGAGATAATGGAACCATAATTCAGATCATTGACCATAGTGGCCAATTCTAAGTCATGTGTAGGGTAGTTTTGAACATGGGGTGGTGGTAGGAATGACCCATAAGATACTAAATGATCACTCTACAACAACAGATATCCCAAACCAACACCTAAGGTATAATAGAAAACTATATATATATTCCCATGTTCTATAAATGTCAATATTAAAGCTGTCATTAATATCTTATTCATATCTTAGATAACCTCTTCATACTGATCAATCCAATCAACTTTACCCCATTTTTTTTGCCAATTCATAGGATCTACAAACCAGCATAATTACTAAATGTGAATCTTATATAATATCACACTTTCCCAAATAAAATCTTTACCTCAAGCACATAGGTATGTTATTCCAAAGACATCACCACCTCTACCATCCTTGGGTCCACATAAATTCCTTCCCAATATATTATGTCCCCATGAATGTTTACCTTATGAATTTGGAAGTGTCACTTGAAGAGATTGGAATAGAGACAATGTGTTTGAGTTGTACTCATTACAATATCCATGTACATAACAAGAATTATTGGGGTATGTGTATATATGAGGATATCACAAAAATTCAGTAAAATAATGGATTGATGATGTGGGTTGAAGATCGCATTCCTGGGAGACATGAACACCACATGTTCATTTATCAACCTCGAAGACAAGAAAAAACACTAATATAGTTTGTATCTATATTTGAACAATGTAATTGGAATATCATCTTATATAACCAAATTTTAGTAGTATATTGATTATAGATCAATATTGGATAATCACTGGGCTCCCTAAAAATGAACAGTCATGTTATTGATCGTTGGTAACAAGTATTTATTCTTCATTATCCCCACATTAACTTCATACAGTCCATGCTTAAATAAAGACTACCATTCCCCTTCTAAAAAAACTACATCAGAAAACCCTAGGTAGTTTTTCTTATTCTGAAAAAACACTTAATTTCCAAATCCTAGAGGTGGGGCCTATGTAACTTCAACTATATGGGCTCTATATGATATGGAAAAATAAATATATGATGTGTTCAAAGCAGAAGATTGGTCTCAAATTCAATCCCTCTATTATGAGGGAATATTGATAAATATTCAAGAATTATATTCTCATAAATGTCTAACGTATGAGGAAAATTGTATGTATGTTACGCTTTGTCCACCAAAAGTATTATTCCCTATACCAGTGAAGTAATAGCTCAAAACTGACTCTGGTCAATACATTTTCTCCCTAATCCAACATCTCATTCACTAGTCAAAACTATCTTTTCTATGTTAGGAATAATAAAGGATAATTTTATCTTATTATAGTCAATGTGTTCCCGGAAACCAGTTATCAGGACCTCGAAGAAAATAGCATCGATTAAAAAACCATAAGAATCATGAAATCTCATATATTTCCATAGAAGACAATTGCTATGGGACATTCTTGACATCTTAACAAATGATCCAATTTTAACCCCAATGGTGTATAAAGAGATATAATCTAATAATATGAAATGATTAAAATGCAAATTACAAAAAAACATGATATAATATAAATGAATGGGAAGCTCCAGTTTCAAATGAGGTATATGATATTATAGAATGGATCAATATTGTACCTTTAACTCTCGATCTTCCATATATGCCATCTACTTGGACCCAATCGACTATATAAACTAATTTTACCACATCACTACAATCCACCCCCTGAGGCACATAAGATTCATGTATTGATGATGTATATGGGGTATGAATATTCTTTTGAATACCCTAAACAGATCATTGGGTCACATTCTATGTATACCCCAAACATTTATGAGAGCATATTTGTTACACCCTTGAGATGAACTGATGATGATGTTCTATCTATCACCATAGATGAAATTTTATTTGAGTTCCAAAGAATAATTTATGATACTTTTCAATCTATTCATGTATGGAATTTGGGGGACCTCCTCCTACCATAAAAGTGTCTAAATAAACTGGTTATGCTCTAATTTCATTCCATCATCTGTCTGTAACTCCATGACCACCAACTTATTTCTACCTAAATAAACACCCATTAAAATACTATCGAGGCCTCCATCAAATCCACTAATTAATTTAAGAATAATTGTAGCTATCTCCTCCACCATAACATTTATGATCGTTAACGAATTTTTATGAACTTCTAAATATGTCGTTAGGTCCATGCTCTTTACTTGAAAACTCAGCTCTATATGAAGTCCCATAATAAATATTCACGATTTCAATGACTCATTCCCAAAAAAGAGTGGAGAAAAGAGAAAATAATCCATGAAATTAGAGTATTATGCATACATTAATATTTTCCCCAACCGAGGATGCATAAACTCTTTAGCATGATCCATATACAGCATATCCAATAAGAACTCATTGAAAAAATTTTCTTTGATATTATAAGATTTAAGAGACCAAACTGTTCCTACCAGGTTTGTGATATCCCACCACCTCTAGGAGGGTTCCTAAATCCTGAAGGACTACAAGTTTTACTCTTCAATCCTCTGGGTCTCCAATGGATCAAAGACACCCTCGATGATTCTAATTTGACCCTCAGTATCCAATGGGGCTCCATTGCCCTAAAGGGATATGGGATTCAAAAACAAGAATTCCAAGATATAATAAACCATAAACTATAAGAATAATACACATTGTATATTCAGAATAAAGAATACTTCTATCTTTATTAGTTTCACACCCGAACAGTTGTAATAGGTAAAGTACCAAGCATGAACAATTACCTATAAATCTCATAATGGAATGGGAGAATTAAACCTTATGGGGGGAGGTGATCATTATTTACATCCATCATCAATCTACATAGACATATATAAGATGAAATTATATCTATTCCAAATATACACTTACAATACCTATAATATATATTATAAAAACCTTGACCTAGTAGCTCGAAGTCAGTGGTTATTTTATTACAATGGCACAGATACAAGATATCACATTACCAATGATATATATGTTTATTATTCTTTAATAAATATATGAATACATGGTTCCCTTATTACAAAAAAAATTAACATAAAATAGTATAATGTAAAATAAATTGATTCCTTGAAAATTATTCAAAGATTTCATCATCTTAACATGGGTATGGAAAAAAAGTAAAAGAGTGAACTCAAATACACAGTAAGGGTTTGGTACAATGGAAGATAAATTGAATCAATAACTATAATCAAAATGGTATGTTAGATAACTGAAAAAAAAACATTTAAATTAATAAACCGATAAAGAAAGTGATTCCAAATATTTTTCATAGTGAAAAGAGCATAGATGATATTAACTAAATACTAAATTATGGGAATGATTAATTATTGGATGTAATGTATCTAGCACATGAACCGCTACTGTCTAGATGGATTATGTTAATGGATATAAACCCATATCATTCATCTTGAAAAAAACATTAATGGATTTTAACAAACTTTATTTATCGTTGGAGACTACTGATGTGTCGGGGGGATATCTATAATTGGGACACACATGTAGGGATTCCATTAACCAGTCCCCGACCCATAGGTCTTATATTAACTATTCCCCAACCCATTTCATACTATTAAAAACCATTCCTCATCTATTAACTAATTACTTTAATTAATAAATAACATTTATCCTCAATAAATATCCATATTAAATTAAAGATACATGTTATTAATATTAACCCAGTTAATCAAATTTATATCTAGGTAAATCCCATAAGAAAAATAGTATATGTATTATAAAATAATAATATCCATGAAATAATGGATTCAAAAAATAAATTAGGTGTGATTCATAATAAAGCTATGTCTAACTTAAATGAAAAAATGTTAAAAGATTTTTTTAATAAACGTTAGGAATAATCCATTTCAGTGCGGTTTTAGGGAAAATCTAAATGATATTTTAATTGTTTAAAGTGGCATGATTTTTTTTATAAAACCATAAATAAAATACGATAGTTTTCATTATAAATGGGGTGATTTAAAAAATATTGGTGTCTTAAAAAAAATTATGGAGTGTACTTGAATATGGGTAAGTTGTTGGGAAGTTCCCTTTAATTATGATTGGTTATCGGGAGGAATTGAAAAGGGAACATTTTAAAAACAAGTATTAATAATTAATGATGGTTTAATAGATATATATACATTATTTTGAAACATGTACATATATTTTAGAATAAATACATAAAAATAAATACGAATTATATTGGGGTAAATAGAGACAAAGCACATCCTGATAGAAAAAATTGGGATCATAGAGAACCTCTTACGACATAGCATCAATTGACTCATATGAACCATAAAGATAATAATCATATAATTTAAATTTTAATACCATAAAGGCAATTAAATTTATGATATTCTATATTAAAGGGATGAATATATACACCGCACACAAGAAATATGTGTTAAATAAATAATATCCTATAGAAATAAAAATGAGATGAGAAACCCCTTAAAAATTTAATATAATTAGAGTAAGGATAAATCAAAGAAATAATTATGTGTGAAAAATATAAATCCACACAATATATGTGAATATACTACAATGCACTGATATATTGTAAAAAATATGTTTTCAAATTAATTTAATATTTTTGATATGTCGCATTTCATGAAACACTGAATATAGTTTTCATAACCACTACTTTAAACATGTGTTCCCTACATTAAAAAATTATATTAGGTTACTCTTTATGTAAAACTGACATCTCTTTCCTTACACACAACATTGAGTTTCTATGAAATATCATTTTTTTGTTGTAATTTTTTAAACAAGATATCTATAACCTAGCCCTTAAACATAGTAATATGAATAATAATAACTGAATTTTTATAATTATTTATAATTTGTTTATATAAATAAAATGTATTGATAATAAATCATGTAATATTTGTAACATCTTTATATGATTGAAAATACTATTTTCTCAAATGAACTAATTTTTATGTGTTTTTTTGAATGACAATAAAATAAATTTTAGACATGCATAGAGATTTAATTTGGTAAAATAAACTAAATTTTTAAATTCATAATTTACAAATTATATTAGGGTTAATTTTTGGGGTTTTTATGAGAAAAATTATTTTTTGGGGAATAGTAAAAAAAATAATGAATTTCAATTCAAAATTTCTTTATCATGTATGTAATTTATAAAGTTAAATTAATTTTTTTAAAGACCAAAAAGATAAATTATAAATTTATTAATCTAATTTCATCCAATTGATTCTTTTTTAGATTTTAATTATATATACAATCTTAATGAACGTTTGTACATTCACACGAAAAAAACCCCGCTTTCTCCAAATGTTTCCAACATTATCATTAAACCTAATTTTTTCCTATTATGTAAATTTAATTTTAAAAAATGGACATATATAGCTGTAATATGTATAATATTTATTGTCTTAAAATACCAACTTACATTTTTACAAAATTGATTAGTGAAATTGAACCGATCAAGGTAAATTAGGTTAACAAGGGACTTAGGTAATGAATGATATATTTAATAATCTATAAGATTTATAGGTCATTTAGTTAAATTTTGACAAAATTATATGGTTTATTCTTGGATGAAATTGTTTTTAAACCAATATATTTTCCATTGGTAATTATTTTATAGGATGTTATGATAACCATTTCAATTCATGGGTTATGATATTATTTTAATGAAACCCATCTCTTTTTATGGGTCATGATATGATTCATGTTTCATAATCTTGTGGAAAATGTATGCGATATATTATTATGTGAAGGGTGGTAACTATATCTCCTTCCAATTGATTAGGTAATGATAAATATTTTTTAAGCTCAAGAGGGTACACGAAAGGGAATCCCATACCCAAAATAATAGGGTGTAATATAGGACATCTGAAGCCTGAATCAAGATGGTAAATGGGGGGAAATCACAATCCCAAAAAAAGAAGAAATATTAATCTTGAAACAAGATGGTACATAGATGGATATTCCAAGCCCGTTACAAGATAGTACATGGGAATGAATCTCGTGATTGATATAAGAAGGTGAAAAGGATGTTATCCCAATCCTGAAATTGGTACATGGGTTACTAGACCAAGCCTAACATGTTGTGAAGGTCTTGTTATGTATACTTGACATATCATAATCAATATTTATGTGTATTCCCCATATTCCAGGTCATACACCTATGTAATTCTTTCAAGGATTATGATTCTGATTCCCTAGTGATTCATGCCTTATAAAAAACTATTATTTAATCCATGTTTAATATTTATGATCTTTGTTATATAGGTTAAGATTTTATAATGTTTTGATCATGTTCTCAAACCCTTATGGTCATGTTTATCGCCCTTTTTACCCTTACTAATGATCAGATCTCACCCTTTTACTATGTTTTATTTCTCTAGGTTAGTAAAACAATTATAAGTAGAATTACTAGAGGGGAAGATCCTTGTTGGAAAATTTTATGAACATTCACCATGTTATAATTTTTTGTTCTATGTTTCTACAGACACTAAAATATTAGGATCCTCGATCATGTAATTTTTTTATGTTATGAATATTTGTCTAAAATGATGTAATATCCATGATTTTAAATCCTGGGTCACTATAGTTAGTTTCAATTGAATGTTTTATTAAACATTTGGAAAATAATTTAAGAAATGTTTAGTTATATTCATGATGATATTTCTAAAGATATATTTGGGGGTGTCTCTACAAATAAGTGTAAGGATGAGTTAATGTTTAGTAAAATGTACTATTATTTCTCTATAAGAAATAGTGGGTGGATTTCTAAAAATAATTCCTTGTTTGGATACTACATGTGGACATGGTTCTGGAATAAATATACCTAGTAGTAACATCTCAGATAGGGTGCTCCAGACCTGAATTTATCGTAACCTGGTACATGAAAATGGGTGTTACTACACACATGGTTTGATACATCCATGGGATATTCATTGGGAATTCACTAACTATTTATGAATAATTATGAAGGATTTAAAAAAAGGATGATTATGAATAACATATGATATATATTAAGTGTCATAAATTAAGAAGAAAATTTTCATTATTCAGACATACTATATATAGTTTTTTAGATATGTGGCTCCCCACTATGATTATTTTTTCATAATATATTATTTTTTTGGTTTTAATAAATGGTTAAAATCCAAAGGAACTGTTTTAATGGTTAATTCAATATAAAATGAAATTATATTCCTCCTTTGATACCAAATGATATGGGATATGGAAAGAAAACCTCATTTCATTACTCACAAAAGTCCCCAATCTAGGAATTATAGTGTACATACAAATGGGAAAAGGAGGGAACAATGATCTATTGAGTCCATCATAATGTAACTGCCACCTTCATTCAATAGCTCTACTAACCCAGTAGTTTGTGAGAAATGTATCATTACAACTGAAAAGATATTTTCCAGTCACTATTGTTTAGAGCATGAAAAATCTACAGTGTATATCTACCATCTGGAAGGTGAGGTGGATTAATGGTGGAATCTTATTAAGAATATGAGGTAACAAGATGTAATTGATTCTATTAAATTGGATGAGTTCAATAATATATTATTCAATAAGTATTTCTCTCATATTCTTTGAACGAAGATGGAAAATGAATTATTAGAGATTATGAAGAAGGGTGATGATTGGTTGGGGTTTACGAATAATGTTTTACAAAGAAAGGGAGGTACTATTTGGGTATTTTCATACATCCTGAAATAAATATTTACGGATTCCTTAGGAACATAAAACCTAGTATTAAAATGTCCTTGGATATAACATACTTTAATAGCTATGAATAGGATGTTCAATGTATTATCAAGGTGGAAATTAAAGTTGAAATATTTTATCAATCTCATGGTTTTGATAATAAATGGAATATTTAGTTCAAAAAAATATAAACTGCATGAAGAATAGAAAATGAGCCTTCCATAATGAAAAATGAGTGGGAAGAAACAAGAAGTTAATTATAAAAATGACACAAATAAATGTTTTATGTGTAGAGGGGAAGGTCTTTAAGTGGATGAATTTCCATACAATGGGAATAATTTAAAAAATGATGTGAATAATGTAAATTCCCCACAGTACGTACATCCCACACTTTAGTGATTCAATTACATGGATTATTTCCATTATCATAAAAAATTCCCTAATCTATGGCCTAATATGGATGATATGTTTCAAAAACTTCTAATGAGAATGAATAAAGGGAAAACTTATCCAATCATAATAGATGGGGTGAATCCTGATAATTATGGAACACTTATACTCCCTCCATAGTTTGGAATTTCATGTTTTATTTAGTATGATTATGCTGTATGAAAATCATATTGTTCATCCTTTTGTTATGTTTCATTTGATTTTCTTCCTCAACATGGATTTTTGATTAATAAAATCAAATTTTTTATTCTATCGGTTCAAGTATGGACCTATGTTTCAAATGAAAATTTTTTTGACCTAAGATAAGAATTATGTAAGAATAAATGGTGAATTTTATTTTTGAATGGTTATAAGTTTTATGTATTATCTCACGATATCATTATTTATGAATACTATATTAATTTTTATAACCTTCATTTTGTGATAAATGTAGATGGAATGATATATCATTCTATTCATGGATCTAATGATTTGTTAATGATCCAAGAATGAATAATTCACCTTCATTTATAGGAATTATAGATGATTTGGATGTTTATAAAGGAATAAAAACATCAAGGTTTTCTTGATTTCATGTGTGTATATCTTTTAATAAAAATTATTCAACATTATAAAAATTTATAAAAAAAATATTTTCCTAATACCTTCATTTTTGTTGAACCGATGAACTTTTAAATCATCAAAGATTTTGGAATTTGAGGCCCTAAAAGTTTTATTGATCATTCTGTTGTTTGTGATTAATAACCTCAATCACTCCCTACAAATATTTATTCTTACACTCCATGTCCATTTTTCCCTGACGACCTATGTTCTCTTATGTGGAAAACTAGTTATATGTTATTATTGGTAACTATTAGGTTTCCAAGTTTCATTTTTAAAGGATATTTTAGAATCTATTTTAATGATTTGGGTACTTATGAAAGAAAATTTAATGTATTAAAACATTAATAACCTATGTGAATTTTTGGGGAGAAGTTCATTTTTAAGGGGGGTAGAATGTAACACCCTAAGAATTTGTTAATTTTTTTTCAAATTAATTTAATCATTTTGATATATTTAATTTCACATAAAATTGAATATTTTAGTCTTTAATATAATAAATTTTTATTATTTTCACAACAAGAAAGACAAAGATTAGCTTTCATTACACACAACACTTACTTGGCGTGTGTTACATGCAACACTGAGTAAATATGAAACATCATTTTATTATTATAAAAATTTAAATAAGGCAGTTATAACATATCCATTAAACATATAAATAAAAAGAGTAATAAATATTTTTAAATTATTATTTATAATGTATTTATATAAATCAAACAAATTGATAATAAAACATGAAATAGTGGTAAAGTCATGTTATGTTTTAAAATACAATTTTTTCAAATAAATATATTTTTATGTCCTTATATGAATGATATTAATATTAATTTTAGACATCTTAGGATATATACTTTTCTAAAATAAAAAATAATTTTGAAATCATATTTTAAAAATTATCTTATGGTAAATTTTTGGGATCCTTAAAAGAGAAGTAATTTTTTGGTTATGGTAAAAAAATATTGAATTTTAATTCCAAACTGATTTTCCATACAATTTATCTTTATATATAAATTATATTTTATAATGTTTTTAATGTCCCAACAGATAAATTTTACATTTATTAATCCAATTTATTTCTTCACAATCATTTTAATATTTAATTTTGATATACACTCTTAATGAACTGTTGAACTTTCTCATTTAAAAACCCTCTTTCTCTCCAAGTCTATAGGATTAGTATTAAAATTAATTTTTCATTTAATATGAATTAAATTTTTTAGAATTTATATAAATTCTCTAAATAAGTATAATATTTATTGTCTAACAATACCAAATAAATTTTTGGAAAAAATATTAGTGAAATAGATTAAAATTAATTACAACGATTAAGATATGATTAAGATTGACAAGAGACTAAATATTAAAACTAATAACCAAAAAGAAATAAAAAATATCCCAAAACCATTTTATGGTCATATTTTTCTATAAACCATACTTTTTTTTAAAAAACATGGGTATAACTATCTTTTTTTAAATATCAATTGTGTCCCCTCCTTCATTTATAAAATTGCACCACCAATCCCCCTCCTTCAGACCTCTAAAACCGCTAAAATTTGAATAATATCATCGCAAAAAACTTTCCAAAATCAATTAATTACCTTTTTAAGCCTCCCATTGGGATGAAATCCAACCAAGGAATCAATTTTGTGAAAAAAAAGGAGTTACCCAAAGAAGAGGTAACATCCTTTCTCATGCTCCATTCCTTTATTTGCACTCTCCACTACCTAAATTTTTATAATTCCATGAATAAATAATAACATTTTTATCCTACATATACATTTATGTTTTTATGATATTTTATTTACATAAACTTTTCCACACATTCATTTAATCGCTTATGAACATATCGTTCTTGTGTACAGTGAACAACCACCTCACAAAATGATGTTGTTCGTTTTTTCATTTACCACCTATCGTGGTTGGGAATTTTGATGGAAAACATATTTTTATATGATATATATGATATTAAAGATTTATTTGTGATTATATAATTATTAAAAAACACATAACTTCAATCATTCCGTTTTTAAGTATGATAATTTCTTTTTGAGAAGTGTGGACTACTCCCTCTTAAAAGTGATGTGATTCGTTAACATAATACATGGAATGCATTAAGGATGGTTTTTGTGAACATATATTTTATATAAAAAATATTAATTATAATTTATGGGTATTATATGTATACATATATTTCATTTAACTTATTTATTTAAATATTATGATGAAAATATTAAAAAATATTCATGCCTATGAACGGCCTACTATCACTATGAACGGTGTATTCTGTTTCATATTTCTATATTATATACATTATTATAAATACATATATATGTAATTTAAATTATACATATATATATATCATGTTTTACATTATGTAAATTATGATGTAATTATGAGGACTATAAATAAAAAAAATTAAGACACGTGAGAAAAAACAAAGCATATATTTCCAGACGTGAAACCTCAACTTGGAATTGTTAATAAGAGAGTTATAAAAATTTATGATAAAACAATATTTGGAATTATATATATGAATATGGTTATATAATATATTTATAATAAACTTATATTTATTATAAATGAGGTTTTTAAGAGTAATAAAATAATCAAGACATATGGTAAGGGAATTCCATATCACTTTTAATTTTATTGATATTTACGCCTTATTCACCATTACTAACTTTTATGGGGTGTATGTACTTCCCATTAATATATTATATGATTTTTGTCCATATTTTTATTTTTTTCATATTCCTTATATTATGTTTCTTTAATTGGGTTTCTGTTTCAAATATTACCAAATCAGTAAAGTAAATTTTCGCTCATCTTTTTCATTAAGCCACATTCCCTGTTATGAACATATATTCATTTACAAGGTTTATATACAATCACTTTACATATTATTTCAAGATCCTATTTATTATTTTTTGATATTTTAAGCTTTATTTAATTTCATTTCATAAATGGGTTTTATATTTAAAAGTTCTCAAGTGGTAAGAGTTTATTGAAATAATCTCATGTTTATCGATATTGTTTATGATTATGCTTCCATCAATGAGATCATATAACCCATCTCAGAAGAGAACTCATGAAATTTATTCTACTATGTATATTCATGATATATTAATGTATTGGTACTATTTTTACACTCTTTGGTACATAATATGATATAGAAAGTGTTTTTAAGCAAGTTTACCTTTACCTCTCTATTTGGTCTGATATATGTGTTCTTACAAACTAGTGTTTTCTAAACAAAGTTCGTAAAATGTTTTAACGTATTCATTATAAATTTTTAATTTAATTCATATAATTTATTATTAAAACGTTTTCAATAAATATTTATATGTTTTCAAAGTTTTTAAAAATAAAATGGTTTTCAACATGTTAGTAATATGATTTTATTCGTTATCAAGGAATATGTTTTTAAAAATGTTTTCAATAAAATTTTATAATTTTTAAAATAATTTTTCAAATAAATAATGTTTTAAAACTATTAATAAGAAACATTTATATAATTTCATGGAAAATGATTAATTTTTTTAAATCATTCATGATATGTTTTCATGATTCCCTTTAAATGAAATGGTTTTCAAAAGGTTTTATATATTAAAAAATAATATCTCAAATAATAAATGATATTTCTTATAAGAAATGATTTAAATGAAATTGTAAATCAGACTTTATAAGAAATGAGTTTTTTAAGTAGTTTTATGAAACAGATTTTCAAAGAAAACCAATTTTTCATCAGAAATGTTCTATTAGATCCTTCAAAATATTTCCCCATGTAATATAGAATACATTGTTGTAGTTTAATTTTTTACTTGGGATATGATAATAGAATTCCATTCATAATATATAATTAATGGTTTATTTTTTGATGGAATTAATTTTATGAAACCCATTATTCTTTCACGAGTTATATTCTTCTGAAACCCATTTCATTTCTTAAGTCAAGATTTGATGAAATTATTATGAAACATATGACATTTATGTAGGTAAATATATGAGAGAATCATATGGTTAAACTTTAATTTCATGGTTTATGATATGTTGTTTATGAAACACATATCTTTTTATAGGTCATCATATGATGTATGTTTTATTATCTTGTGGTACATGTATATATGATTTTATTTTATGATAGGTGGGAACTATATCTACACTTAATTAATAGGGTAATAATAAATATTTTATGAGCTCAAGAGGGTTCGCATTTAGGAAATTCAATCCCAAAATAAGATGGTACGTTGGAGGGAATCCCTAACATGAAACAAGGGGGACACGGGAGGATATCCCATGCCCAAAACAAGATGAAACCTTAATCCCAAAACAAGCGGGTACACAATTGGACATCCCAAGAATGAAATAAGATGGTACATAGAAGATAATTGAAATCCCAAACAAATATGGTATAAAGTAGGGAATACCAAGACCAATGCACGTACACATATTATTATCACAAGCCTAACATGTTGTGATGGTCTTAGTAAGTATCCATGACATATGATGTTCTATATTTATGGGTATTCCATAAATACCATGTATTATTCTTATGATATGATTTTGTGGATTATTCCCCAGATTCCCCTATGATTCATGTGTTATTAACTATAAATCATTATTCCATGATTCACAATTAAGATCTATTTTATGCGGGATATAATATTCTAATGGTTTAATCTTATTCTCATACCCTTATGTGCATGTTTATCCCCATTGGTTAACCTTACTAGGAATCTATAATCATACCATTATTACGATTACATTCCAAATTTTATGAAGAAATTATTTAATTACATGTACAATAGGTTAATATGTTTTTTGGATACACTGAAATATTTCCCCGTGTTATATGATATTCTTCCATGATTCCAAAGACCCTAAACTATTTTGGTCCCCATGCATGAAATTTTGTAATGTGTAGAATTTTCATCTAACATGATGTAATATCCATGTATTATATTCTTAGGATTCAATATATATATATATATATATATATTATAAAAATGTAAAGTTTCATTTAACACATATTATTAGCATGACATAACAAATGACATAGATGTTTTACTCAATTAATGGAAATTTAGTGATGAAGTCCCTTTCCTCATGGTCGAAATCCTATGACATGTATGTGCCTACATTACAGTGGTTTTAGGAATATTATTAACTTATAAAGGAATAATATTAATATTTATGATATCATATATTATCCTCTTATAACATTTTAAAACTATTTTGTCAATGGTATGCCGTTGTTACCTTATTTCGAGTGTTAATTAATTAATTTGTTTCTGCATGTTTTCTCATGTAAGTCACATTAATCATGAACATGGTATATATCAAACATCACCAAAATAAAATTAATGTACTAAATATCATATTTAATACTTTTTTTTACCATTTTAAAATTTTGAACATAGAAAACACATTACGTCACTACGTGGAGACGATAAAAGGCACGTACGAACTGGTGATGCTTTCATTTTTCAAAAGATAAATAAAAGGTAGAATATTGTTTTTTCATAATCATTATACCATATATATATATGATACAATATATTTTAATTTTTATGGTATAAATGCATCAATTGGAACTAAAAGATGAAATGAATTTTAATGAGTTGGCAAAAAACAACTACTTATTCTTTAGTGGAGTTTATTTAGATCTATTATTAAAGGAACTAGAGACTGTATTTCAGGAAATAATTGACCTAAATAAATTGGATAAGGATTTTATTATGAGAAACTAGTATGTATTTATTGATATGATATGATCAAGGTGGTAAAATTAAATGAGGTATGGAGTTTCATTGTTTAATTGAGGTGAGAAGCTTCCTTAGAAATCCTCAAAATATTAAATTATATTAATTTCATTTTCTATAAAAATGAAACAAATTATTCAATTATTAAAATATAAGATGATATTAGTATATAATATAATCATAATTTATAATTTTCACATGTTTTGGTTTTAGTTTAATCCTTATAATTTTGATTGACTTAGTTAACATAATTTGATTTTAATTATTTTAACAATTTATTTAATATTAAAAGGTTATATTTTTTTCACATAAAATGAAACTTAGTCAATAAATGAATACTTTATGAACTTTTAGGCTGAATAATTATCTCTTTTTATTTTTTAATTTTTTTATTTACATTAATAATCTAATATTTTGAATGAATATAATTAATTGAAATTTTGACACTATTAATTGTTTTGGCCATAATGAAATCAAGAAAACTGGTTAACATTAAACCAATTAATTTAGAAAATAAATAATATTTCATAATAATCCACAAAATTCATATATAACCTTAATTAATTAAAATTATTTTTATTTTAATATATTTAATAACATATATTTTATTATTTCATTTATAAAATAATTACTACATCATCATTATAAAATTATTTAACATAAATATTTGTTACATAAAAATTAAAAATATATTACACTGATGATGGTATGTATTTTACATTTAAAAATATTATATATAGTAGATGATATATTTTTATAAACATCATAGTAAAAATAATATAATTATTATAATTTGAATTTGACGTCTCTATCTGTTATTTAAATAAAATGTCATAAATATCATACCCTCATCCGAATGGTTTCCAAAAATAATAAATAAATTATTATCATGAAAATCTATTTATTATTTTCATTGTAGAGTCTAATATTAATTCAAAACTGTCCTTGTTCCTCATGTGTACACATAAATTATATTTAAGACAAATAAAGTGATAATTGTGATTTACATTAATTTTAATTATATAGATGTAATTATCAAATTAAACTATACATTAAATAAATAAAATTATAACCATAAGTTTTCATGGTCTTCTATAAATTATCCAATAAAAATTTGGGAATGTTTTAGTGTAATTTTATAATTATTATCATTTTATTTTTAACTAAAATTACACAATATGTCCATTATAATGGTAACTAAAATTTGCAATGTTACTACTCATATAGGTAACAATTTACAGATTCCAATTTAAAAAAATTGAAATTATTTACATAAATATGAAAAACATTTTTTAATATTCAATACATAGAAGTGAGATAATTTAATTTTCCATTAAATCCATAATATGCAATTAAAAACAATAATTTTAAATAAAATTATTATAATGCCCAAAAATGTAATTATTCCAAAATAATGTATAATGATGAAATAAATTATACTATTTGTAACTGAAAATTCCTTACGTTAAATTGAGAAAAATATTCAAATATTAAATTTAATTTTAATATAGTGACATTTATGTATTTATAAAAACCAGTATCTTTCACCATCCACTAGAAAATTAATTTTTTCATAAAAAAAATTACCTTAGATAATTTTGATATAACTATTTTTTAAAATAATTTTCTTTTGGTCTATAGATTTTATAAAATTCTACAAATTTATATTTCAAATTAATGCTCTATTTAAAGTATTTAAAATTGGGTTTATAAGAATATATTTTATTATGCGAAAAATTAGATTTATTCTCATCTCATGAATGTAAAAATAATTTTGATGAATGAAAAAATATTTGTTTGAATTTATAATATATAAATTTCATAATCATTTAATTCTATTCATTCATACCAATTTAATTTCTAGGCTATAATTGTAACATTTTAAATAGTATATCTATGTGTTTAAACATGGTGTAGCGCGCAACATGAGCTATAAATGTTGTTATATTTAAAAGACATGTAAAATAAAATATTGTGGTTTTATATTCCCCACCACCATAAATAATTATCATTGTATAATATTTTAAATTACACTTATATAATCAAAGGATGATACTTGAAAATTCAACTATAAGAATCCCACATTGAGAATATTATTAATAATACATCCCCTTAATGAATGGAAATTGGAAATATATAGGTCACCACAAAAATAGGATTAAATATAGGATTATATTTTTTAATATATGAACATGGAAGAGAAATATAACTACAATGTTCTTATGGTTAGTGATATATAACATGATAATTATAATTTTAATATTCAAAAAATTGTAAATTTCTGATCAGTTAAAAGACTGTTAATTTTTTAGAATGAAAATTAAATGGAAAAATGATGTTCCTATAGTTGAGGGACTATTTTACTCTCCTAATAAGAATTTTAGAAATACATTAACATGATTAATTTCTAAAAATTAATAATATATCATTCATTTATTTTTCATCGATTTATCTCCACTTCATTTAATGAATCTGGATATGGAAATTCAAGATAAATTTTTAAGCCTATAACACTTTTATGAATCATAAAATTCACAAGTCATACCTTTAGTATTTATTTGTTAAATGAAACAAAAATGGTTAGAAAATGTTATCCAACATGATAAATCATAGATTAATATTGATCAATAATATAATTAATTAATTCCATAAGAAGATTACCTTAAGACATATCTATAATATGATTGTGAAAATTCCATGACCAACAAAAATTAGATGGTCACTACATTTCCAAAATCAATTTATGTTGTAATTTCTCTAAATAATTCAGATCTTATTGTCACATAACAAATAAATGTGTACATTAATCCCCTTTAAAAATTTATGAAACATGCATGTTTACAAGAATAACATCACTAGTTGTTAAATATATTCCTTAAATTCAAGAATCTAATAATTCCAGCATAAAAAGACCATTATATCACTAACCACCTACATGGTAACTAATAATATCCAATAAAAATATATTTATTATTATCTCAACATCAAGAACTTATTTGGGGTTATCCTTTCCATGTAGATAACTTTCAATAGCATAAATTTTCTTGATTACTATTGATATTCATCATCTGCTTCTAATTTATTAAAGGATGTGTACTACATTACAATCCTTATATATCTCATGAGTATAATAACAAGTGAATTATATATAATTTAATCAAATAATATAATTCTTGGATCTAAAAATAATCATATTAATAATTCCTCATTTTCTATGGTTTTAGCATAATCTTGACCAGGATATATTATCCCCTTTTGGGGTATTTTTTATTTGATGCTTGAGACACTGATCTGTGTAGGGTCCCATATCCTTATAGATAAAAAATTTTATGTTAGCAACCACTTTAATACCCTAAAAACCATAATCAAGGAAACATTTCTATCAAAAATATTTGTAATCTATTATTCCTTTTAAAAAAGAACCACAATGTTTCTTTCTATAACTATCACATGTGGGAAAATACTTCTTTCTTTTAATTATTATAACAAACATTTTCATAGTTGTAATATTATATCCATGGTTCGGTCTAAAGTTATAATACTTAATGAATTATTTATTTTTCTTTTTATCACATGATAATATATCCCCATATGATGAGAATGTTTTGGAGACTTGTTCACATGGAAATATTAGAAAAATAATATAAATGATTTGATCATACTTACTATTTTGATCATGTGCATTGGTGAGGATCTCATTATGTCTATGAGGTGACATTTATAAATTATGGTATAAACTAGATCATAAAAAACCCTTATGATACATAATATATAATCCCAAAATACTAAAATACATAACATAAATTAGAAAATTTACGTGTTGCTAATTTCATAATGATTTTTTGTTAAGGATATTCTTTAACAGTTATCCTAAAAATATATATTAGGGATATGTTTCTTAATATATTGTATCATAAATATAGTTCCCATGGATATTAATAATCTTTTTATAATACCAATTATAAAAGCCTCGATCTTAGTAGCCCAAAGATGGTGGTTTATGTTTTTAAAATGGCATAGGTAAAAGGGATCACATCATAAAGGATATATCAGTTTTGTAATATTGAATAACAAGATACAAACATGTTTCCCTTTTTATATTAGAAATTAAACATAGAACATAATAAAGGAAAATAAAATTCTTCTCTGCTACTCACTCAATGATTTCATATTCCTAACCTGAGGATTGAAAATAATTAGAAGTGTGAGTTCAAGTGGTCTTTTTGGGTAAGGAACAATAGAAGATGACATTAATTAACATGTTCAATAGAAATTTTATGGTAAATAACTGATAAAATTAAAATAAATAAACTAATAATGAAATTTAATACATTTATTTTTTAGAGTAAAAATATAATTGATAGTAATAACAAAATACTGAATGAAGGGAATGTTTAATTATTAGACATCATATATCTTGAATATGAACCACTATCTTCAAGATAGATTAAGTATGTGGGTATAAAACCGTATGAATCTTCTTGGAAAAAAATTGTAAATTGGTTTTCACCAGATAATTTTATCTAATGATAATACTAATACATCTAGGGGCTATCTAAAATTGGCCCCCACTCGTAGGGCTAGCATTATCAAGTAACAAACCCATATAGCTTGAATTAATCGGCACTAAAACATGTCCTTACAATCCAAAGAAGCTCTTATATATCAAATAATTTATTTAATTAATAAATAATACGTTTTATCTTCAAATAAATTTATTAAATAAAGGATATATATTTATCAATATTTTCCCATTAAATCAAATAATAATCAATATAAATTCCATTTTTAAAATCCATATTTAGATTAGAAAATAATAATATCCATAATAAGATATATTCAAAAGAAATAATAGACATTATTCATGATAAATAATTTCCATATAAATTAATACATGTAGTAGATTGTTTTATGAATCATTTGGAAGGATCCATTTCAGTGTTCTTTAAGGGAAAATATGTGAGGCTTAAAAAGTAGACAAGAGAATAATTTTTTGAAGAAAACAAAATATGAACTGTGATAGTTATATACTATAAAAATATTGATTTTATAAAAATATTGGTTGATTGAAATATATTATGTATTGTATGTGGAAATGGTTAAGAAATTTTGATATTCCCTTCAATCGGGTTTGCTTAACTGGAGGAATTGAAAATGGAACCATTTGAAAACGTGTATTTATCATAAAGTAAGGATGAATTGATCTAGATTCATAAGTATGGAACATATAAAAATATATATATTAATTATATAAAAATAAAAAATATTTAAATTGGGGTAAACATAGGGAATGTTTATCCCTAAGGAAACAATGGGGATTGAAATGAATCCGATAACATATTTCCATCAATCGAATCATTTGAACCATAAAATTATTAATCATAAAATTAATTGTTGAGTACTATAAAGATTTATTAATTCATTATATGATATATCAAAGGTAAAAATTATTACACAAAACACAAGAAATATGTAGTGAACAATGCATATCTCACAGAAATACATTTGAGATGATAACCACCTTATAATGATTTTATCATTATCTTGAGGATAAATCAAAGAAATAATATTTTGAGACAAATATAAATCCATAAAAAAATTGATATGTATTATAAAAAATAATAGGTATTTTAAATCATATTCATAGCATAACATAACCAATAACATAGATATTTAACTCTATGAATGGGAATTTAGTTATGAAATATTTTACCTTAGGTTCGACTTCCTTCAAATGTGTACTGAATTTATGTAATATGGTTTTAATTTATTTTGACATATTAAATAATAATATTAATACTTATTAGATTATATATGATCCCCGTAAAACATTTTATCACTTATTTTTCAAGGATATTTCATTATTACCCTTATATGCGTTGTAAACTACTTAATTTTAATATGCATGTTTTCCCAAGTAAGTCACAGTTATCTTGAATTGTTTATA
Source organism: Viscum album (assembly GCA_963277665.1). Taxonomy (NCBI): domain Eukaryota; kingdom Viridiplantae; phylum Streptophyta; class Magnoliopsida; order Santalales; family Viscaceae; genus Viscum; species Viscum album. The sequence continues at coordinate 1,207,894,248 of OY728141.1, forward strand.
GATAAAAAATCTACATAAAAACATTATTGACTTAAATATAATATTTTACCATTAAATAAATTTTTATAACCATTCTTTAATGTTGAATATAAAAAATTTACACCACTACTTGGAGATGGTAAGTCGTACCTACACACATTTGATTATTTTGTTTTTCATAATATGGATAAAAAGAATAAAATGGTTGTTTCATAATCATAATAACAACTCATTATATATATGATAATGAGTTATTTATTTTATAAGGGAAAAAACATAAACAAGAAGTAACAGAGGAAAATAATTTGAATGAATTGGTAAAACATGATTACATCTTCTTTTGTGGACATTCTTTAGATATCTTCTTAATGGAATTTACAGATAATCATTATTCAAATAAAGAACCTCTGAAACCTGTATAAGGATGTTTCTAGGATAAATTGGTAGTTCTTGGTCTATCTATGTGGTTCATGTTGGTGTAATGAAACAATGTAAGGAGTTCCCATTTATAATTGAGGTGAGGGGCACCCATGGAAATCCTCCAAATATAAAATTATAAAAGTTTATTTTCTATAAAAATACAACAAAATAGAAATGGATTGAAATAAAATATGATATAATATTCTTATATCATCATCCAACAATATTTTAACATGTTTTCATTTTACATTAATCCTTATCATTTTGATTGATTTATTTTAATATAATTTTATTTTAATTATGATAACAATTTATAGAATATTAAAAGGTGTTAATATTTGCATATAAAATGTTAATTGGACCATAAATTAATACTTTATTGTATTTTAGATGAAATATGTACCATTTTTTAGTTTAAAATATTTTTTATTGTTTTTAACTTATTTAATATTATATTTTTTCATAAAATATCAATTGTATCAATTTTTAAATTATTCATTACTTTTTCCTTAATAAAATCCACAAAACTAGAAAACATTAAACAATGACATTTAAAAAATCACATATAAGTTATAATAAAAAATTAAATTCTTGGTGAACCTTAATTTATTTACGATATATTTATTTAATATTTTTAATATCATTTATTTTATTGCTTCATTAATAAAGTAATTATTATATCATCATTATATAATTATTAATGGTAATTATTTCTTCCCAAAAAATTATAAATAAAATATCATGATGCATATAAATATTTTATGATTAAAAATAATTTATATATTCGAATATATATTCTATTTAAGATCATATTAAAAATATTACAGCTATTAAAATATGAATGTGGAATATTTGTCTTTTCATTAAATAAAATATTTTAAATATCATAACCACATCCCAATGGTTCCCCAAATTCATAAATAAAATTATATTAGGAAATTTAAATGATTAATTTAAAATTAGATACTTAAATTTATTATATCCATTCATGTTTCTTCACGTGTACACATTAGAGGTATATAAGACAAAGAAAGTTAAATTTGTGATTTACGTTAATTTAAATAATATTAAAGTCACTATACTAAAAAAATATACATAAAATACCTCAAATTATAAAAATAATGTTTTTAGTGTTGAATTTAGATCATCAAATAATTTTTTATAATATTTTAATGTGATTTTACAATCCCTGTCATTTTATTTGTAACCTAAACTACCCAATTTCCCCTTTGTCAGGGTAAATAATTCACCAATGTTACTATTCATAATTGTTATAAGAATGGTCCCATTTTATAAATTTGAAAATTATAAATCTAAATATTATATACATTTTTCAATATTCAAAAAATATAAGTGACGAAATTTAATATAAAATTAAATTGATAAAATGTAAATACAAAATAATTTTTTGAAAATGCATTATTAAGCCCAAAAACTTAATTGTACACAAATAAGGTATAATGATGAAATTAATTATGTTATTTATAACTAAAAATTATTCAATATACACTGATATCAAATTAAAATAACAAATATTCTTTTAATGTAATGAAATTGGTAGTTTGATAAAAATCGGTATTTTTAAATATTCTGTGAAAAATAAATATTTTTCAAAAAATAAAAAAAAAATCACCCAAAGATAATTTTTACATCCCACTTTAAAAAATTAATTTTATTTGATTCAATATAATTTATACAAATTTAAAAATTTATTTCTTAAATAAGGGAAGTATTAAAAGGAGGTAAAATTGCCTTTAGAAAAATATAGTCTTTTATACAAAAAAATAGATTTAATCTTGTATTTTTCCTATAAAAATAAATTTAATACATGTAAATATATTTGATTGAAAATATAATATATAAATTTTATAATTTGTTTAATATTTTCCACTCCCTCCAATTTAGTAGCATGGTTATAACATTCACGTTTTAAATAGTTTATCATTGTTTTTAAACTCAGTGTCGGGTGAAAAATATATTGTAAATAATTATTTTATTTAATATTTATATGACCTAAAATCATGGGGTGTTATAGATTTATTAATTTAAAAACCAAATATATAAATATTCATAGTATTTGATTTCAATACGAGGACTTATCCTATAATTTTTCCCATAATGATAGGGTACAACTCTCCTAGTACTACCAGAGGTCTACACCTATAAGGACCTAGCCTTATACATTACATAATCTTGAGTTTTAGTTAATAATTTAATTTATCTCACATTAATGATCTTTTAAGGTTTATATTTTTAGATAATTTGGGAATAAATATTACAAAACATCTCAAATATTACATAGTAGACTTCGACTAAATATTTCTTTTCTTTCATAAAATAAATCTCTTTAAAATAAAACATTATTAACTTTTCATGATAAAAAATATTCATAACATTAATTTTCAATTTTTCCATCCTCTTAATAATCCTTATACCATGGGGATAACATTTCAAAATCATGGGATGAGCATAAAAAGATCATTACGGGATATAAATAACGAATGAAATTGTTAGTAAATGAATATTTCAAACTCATGAAAACAATATCAAAAAATCAAATTTTTCACCCATAAAACATAATTTTTTATCATACATCACGAGATCATGATATTCCTGAAAATTATCTTAGCAGTCATAAAATCATTAATGTATCTTTTGACATCCATATCATACTCACATTGTAGCTTTCACAAGTACATGGGGAGTAACATGTTTGGTAATGTTTGGAATACCCATCACAATATATTCCAAAAATCTCTTAGGAAAAACATTATGTTTAGCTCTATCTCACTAGAAAATGAATTATAGTAGTATAATGGTGTAACTATACATCATTTTATCATGGAACCACCCATATACATAATAAATTCCCAAGAACCAAAACATAATCATAATACATTAACATGTGTAAGAGAAAAAATAACATTTCCACATTACAATCACTATATATCATTTAAAGATATTGAGATAACCATTTTCAATACCAAAATACCTGAAAATATAATATGGTATTTATATTCCATCTCAAAACATTAAGTCCTATATAGGAAGATAAAAATCAAATAATGGTCATATTGGCGGAAGATTCATTTTCTCCATGTACGTTAAAAACTTTATTTTTTCATTTAGAAAAACACTTCATACCCTGAAATTCATGTATAAATACTTTGAATGAAATTAAAAGTATAGGGGGTTAATTATATACCGTTTAAAAAAATGTGGTGTATATTATCAAAATATTTCTTAATGAATAAAAATTATGATAAAGTCTCATATTGTGAGTCTAAATTGACATATACAATTATTATATTATTTACTAATAATAATATGTTAATTTATAATCTATTGAGAACCTTTTACATGTTTATTGTTTCTTTTATATTAATTTTAAAATTTTATAAAAATTACATATTTATTTATGTTTATATCATATGTTTTGTCGGTATTTGGTACTAGAGTTGAAAATTATCATGGTGGGATGTCACTAGTTCATGTGGTCCAAAGTCCATCATCTCCAGAATTTGATTCATGAAATAATTATCACTTTTATAAATTTATCAAACATTTTTAATAAAACCATTAATTATGTTTATGAAAAATCAAAATCATTATAATCCTTGAGAAAGTAGGTAGTACATACGCTCGAGTAACATTTTCCATTTTTCATTGATCATTATAGAAATAATGTAATTATTATTTTATATTTTTCCAAATAATAATATTATTATTAAAATAATAAAAATAATTTAAATGTACTTATATATATCAAACAAGTTATGTGGTGAAAAAAATGATTCACATCGCTTCTTGGGGATGATAGTTCATAGGTACGCGCAAACAATACTATCATTTTTATGTGCATGGAAGGTATGAACATAATAAAAATATTATTCTTTTCTAATGATAAATATGGAATTAATTTTCTAATTAAACATTTATGTAATCATTATAACTAGGTTAGATAGATGGTAATGAAAAAAAACAATACATGTTCGAGAGGCGATAGTTCATCGTAAACATGAACAAAATATTTATTTTCCATATGTTGAAATTAGAAATGGATTTTTGTTATGATATTAGAATAATAAAATATAATTATATTTGGATTATATATTTTTTATTTAATCTTATAATAATAATATTTTTAGGAAGTGGAAGAAGAAATAAAAAAACACTTAAAAATGATACCTATTCTTTGGTTGAAAACCAATGAAGAAAACCTTAACACCTATAAAGAGGGTGTTAGACCTATAAAGAGGTCTCAAAACTGTGTACCGATATTCTAGTAATGGTTATAGTCATATAATCGATGAACCAAATGGTTTATGAAGTGTGAGGCTTTTAGTACAGTTTGTACCTGTTTATATGAGAGGGGAGGGGCACCGTTGGAAACTCTTAATATATTAAATAAATATAAATTAAGATTTTTAAACAATTAACTCCAACATGAGATATTTCAAATATAATATGATTGTAGTTATAAATCCTGTCATACAATAATTTCTTGTAATGTATTTATTTATTTTTAAACCACATATTCTTGGTTTTTTTAATTATTATTTTTAAATTTTAATTCATCTGACAAAAGGTTTAAAAATTAAGAGGCTATAAATATTCCATATACGGGGTCAATTTACTATAATTGGACACTAAATGAACTTTTATAACATATCATAGTTAATTTTTCATTTTAGATGTTTTTATAATTATTACATAATTTAATAAATTATTATTTTTAAAAAACATCAATTATGTATATTTTTACACTATTCATTTCAATGAATTTAAATAAAATAAAAACATATACATAAATTATAGAAAATCATATAATAGACCTATAACATGTCATAATCACCAAGAATAATCTTTTATTTCAACAATTATGTCAAATAATATTTATTTTAATACTAATAATATCATTTTTTATTCATTAATTAATAAATCTATTATTTCATATTCATTGGGTCATAAATAAATTTAATGATTTATTTCCTATAATTTTTAAATAAGTTATCAAGATGTAGATAATATTTTTATATTTCTAATAACTAGTTGTAGTCAAATATTTCACTTATATAAAACCATATTAAAATTGATGTTGCAAGAAGATACATGATTATGACTTGTTTTTTCTTTACATTAAATTAAATGTTATAAATTTAATAATCACACCCAAGTGGATTAAAAAAGCCATAATTTAGACCCAATGACATTATTAGTCATCCATTATTCATACAGTTTGATTTTGACATGTTTTTAGGTTGTTTTATATCATTGCAATATTATTTTTTCCTTTAATTACCTGATTTACCTTTAACGATGGTAAATAAAATACCAAAGATAATATTCACCAAAAAATCCTTATGATCCAATTAGATCACCTTTCTCATAATTATTACAACCATTTATGTCTCCAATATAATTTTTGTTAAATATTATTGAATATCCATTTTGTAGATAAGTGGGAACCTATAGAATCTTTCCTTGAGTATATATCACTCCCTCACCAAAACACCTCAAAATATTGACACGTATTTATATCCAATTTAAATGAAAAATTTTATCCAATTACCAAAATTGGACTAAATGATAAAAACATGATATAATTATACCTTAAAACAATTTAAAACAATAATATATTAATGTAATTAAATTAGACAAAATAGAAATTTTGAATAAAAATGCAATATTTTTTCACAATTCATTAAAAAAATATTTTTGTCATAAAAATAGTAAAAATTCAAATAGAATTTTAATGTTACACATCGAAATAATAATAGTATTTTGTCATATTGAACAAATAAAAGTTAAAAAATTTATTTAAAAATGGTTCTCCATCAAAATGTGGTAAGAGTAACATTTAAAATATTGGTGTGATTAATTCATAAGAATTGATTTATTCACATTTTAATCCTCTAAAATTCAATTAAAGATATAAAAAACATTTATAAACATGTGTAACCATAATATAGGTGTTTTTTCATTCCTGATAATATAATGTCTAGGCTTAACTACCATTTAAAATAGTAATATTAATAATATTTATTTTAGTATATCCCAGTCCTGTGTGCAACATAAGAACTCAGAGAAACATGTTACTAGTTGTTGAGTAAGATATCAGACAAATATTCCCTTTGAAAGTAATATTATTATCTAATACATAAATGTTAATATATATTAAAATTTATTATTCTATAATTACTTGGGATGTTACATCCTTCCCCCTTTTGGAAATTGCATCATCTCAATTTTATTCACCTATCAAATAAGTTGGTGTATTTATCCCTTAGACCCTTTTCAAATTCCCATGTTACCTCGTCCACCATATAGTTTTTCCTTAAAATCACAACATGATGAATCACCTTATTCCATAACACTTTATCTCTATGGTCAGGAATCTAGACTGATTGTTCTTCATAAGAATGATTCTCTTCCAACCGAACTATATATGGACTCAGAAAAACATGAGATGGATCCAGCATATACTTTATTAACATTGAAAACCGATAAGCATTGTCTACATGGGATGTAATTTGGGTAAAATACACTCAACAAGAAAATAATCCAATTTTCTCTAGGATTTCATAGTGTCTAATGATCGAAAAATTCAGTTTCCCCTTCTTACCAAAATGGATTACACTTTTCCATTGTGAAAGATTGAAAATATAATGATCACATACCTTGAATGAAAGATCCTTCCTCCAGTTATCCACATAAATTTTCAATATTCATTGAGATTTCTTTGTGTGTTTCTGAATAAACTTATCTTTTTTCCATATCTTCTACCACATATTATCAAATCAACTTCCTATCACCTACTTCATCACAAAAAGGATGGATTTCAACACCATAGTCCATATAATGCCTCAGATAGAGACATCTATTTACTGGAATAAAAACCATTATTATAAGAAAACTCAATCAATGAATTATCTTTGTCCTCACATCCCTAGTAATATATTGAACAACCACACATCATATCCTCCAATGTCTTAATTGTTCCTTCTATATTCCCATTTGATTAACGATGAAAATATGCACAAAATTTTAATTCAGTTCCAAATGATATGAGATAGACTTTTCAAAAGTTCGATATGATCCTGGGATCACGATTAGATATAATGGAGAGAGGGACACCCAAAATCCTAACTATAAATTTAATATACAACAATGAATATTTACCTAGAAACATTGTATCTTGACTATAGAAAAAATGTGAAGACTTAGTCAATCAATAAACTATAATCCTTATTCAATTTTTACCTCAAGAAGTATTTCATAATCCCACAACAAAATACATCGATATATTTTCACGTTTCCACTATGGTACTAGAAAATGATGATGTATCCCTTTTGGAAACTATCATTATACATTCACTTTCTAAAAAGAAAAACACTTCACAAAAAATTCATCAACATATCTTTTCATTTCAGCCCCCACAGTAATACTCTTAAAGGTCATTGTATGTCTTATTACAGCTAGAATGAACTAAAAATGGACAACTATGATCTTCACAAAATAACTCTTTCTTTAACTATGAATCCCAAGGCACATATAATGTCTTCCCAAATCTCAAAACACAATCTCTATCAATTATAAATTGAGGAAAATTACCCTTCTAGAACAATTCTACCTTTTTCTACAACTTATTATCTTCATTATTAACATTCTAAATTCTGTAAAAAATATAGATGATTTCAATGAAACCTAAAACAAAACATATAAATTTCTTACACCGGCTACGTTCATGCTAATGATTATCAAATGATTGTCTAATGGGTCATATTAAAAACCTAACATGGTTAATGTAGCATTACTTTAACTACTCAAAGTATTGACCACTTTATTTTTATCTAGGATAGAAATAAATCATGAAATTAAAATCCTTGATTAATTCCAGTGGTCACCTATTTCTCATGATCAATTATCTCTGATTAAATATATACTTTAATATTTTCTAATCAGTATAAATTTCACACTTCACACCACACAAATTATGCCCACTGTTTTTTAAATAAAAAACAAAAACAACTACTTCAAAATCATGACTAGGGTAATTTAACTCATGATATTTAAAATCACATAAAGCATAAACAATTTTATGACCAGTCTCAATTAAGACACAAGAAGATTCCTTTCAACGCATCGTCATTTTAGATAAAAAATCACCATATCTAGAAGGTAATTCCAATACTGATGGATTCACCAATCTTATTTTGTATTCCTGAAAAAATAATCACATTATATCGGCTATATGAACATTTCACCTTTTAGAGCTAACTTAGTCAATTTGATAGATAACCATGAAAAATTATCAAAAAACCTCTAGTAAAAAATATTAAACCAAGACAACTATGAATATCAGTTATATTTTTAGGTATTGTCCATGGATCAATAAATTTTCTTTTATAATGATCATAAATTATGCCAAATTTAGAACAATGTAACCAAATAATGAATTTTTTTGTCACCAAAATTCACACTGGTGGAATTTCCCATATATTTTCTTTTCAATTATGGTTTGCAAGAAAATCCTTAACTGATATTCATTTTCCTCTTTAATTTTTAAATGTACAAAAATCACTTTAATAAACACAACCAAAAACATATCCAACAGATCATAGAATATTCTATTTATAAAGACCAAGAATAAATTATGTTCATTAGATAACCCAAAATGAATAACTACAAATTAATAATGGAAATATCTAATTTGAAACACATGATTCAGAATTTCTACTTCCATTACATTCAATTGAGGGTACCCCGAACTCAATTCAACATTTATAAAATATTGTGCTTCATTGAGCTGATCAAAAAATCATCAATATGGGGAAAAGGATACTTGATCATACCAATGAAGTTAATAAAAGTTATATATTCAATGTAAAGTCTCAAAACCACCATTCCATTTAATAAAAATGATAGGAGAACCCCATGGTGATTTTCTACGCTGAATTAATTAATTATCTAATAACTCATGCAATTGCTTCATCAACTATAAAATGTAAATTTTATCCATTCAATAATGGTATTTTGAAATTATTTTAACATTAGAAACAAAGTAAATAGTAAAATCCACATTCCAATATGGTATAATACTCGACAACTCATCAGGAAAAACCTCAAAATACTCGATTACACTAGCTTATCATTATTATGAATAGTTCCATTATTTTCAACAATATGTGGATGGTAACATTCATTTCCATATTTCAATGTTTTTTTAGCTTCATAAGATGTTATCAGATTTAAGGGTTCATTATTTTAAATAAACCAAATCTCATTAGAAAAAGTAACATCCTAGGCTCTATAGGATATCATAGCATGGTAAATAGAATGAAAATCAATAACCAAATAAAGTCAAATTCTACTAGTGGTAACACCACATGGTTTGTAAGAAAATTAATTCAATATATATGTATAAGAAAATTTGTATAATTTTTTTACCTAATATTTTCTCCAATGGTTTTTACCATATGTTCTGGATTCATTTCTTGAGTTTTAGTTCCCAATTTACTAGAATATTTCTCACAAATGAATGAATATATATACCTTAAATTATACATCACATTTTCATATTCTGAATAAATAAAAAGTGTACCTGATACCACTTTATTTTATTCCCAAAAAAATATTATGTAGTTGAAATGGATTTCACCACATGTTTCTACTTATAGTCTGGATGGTTCCAATCATTGGACTTATTTGGATACCCATTTATATATCAATCCATATAATTCTAGATAAAAATATTACAGGCTGAAATCAGATTATTTCATACCACTACCATAATATTTTTCAGGGAAATTATAGGTCTTATGTACCCTCTTACCACATCATAAGCACAAAATAGGATTCAAAATATATTCCCCAATGTTTTTTAATAACAATTTTCACAAAATATAAACATAAATTTTATTACTTGCAATATTTTATGGATAATTCTTCCCCATTTACTTCTAACTCGACCTCTAATTCTTCAAAAAAAATTCAATAAATACCTTATCAGTGGAAATATCCATTTCTATATTCTCTTAAAATTGATGTTTTTTATATACATTTTGAAATCATGAGAATCCAATTCCCATCGATTCATTGGAATTAATACCGTGTAAAAAATATTAATTTTATTATCAAGATATTGGGTGAAATTTAGAGTATACATAGCATGTCGAGTAAATTTCTCTAACAATGCAGCCACTGATTCCTCAACATGTCTTAATTGAAAGAATATTTTTTCCCTTCCTAGGCCGAACAACCTTAGTAAAATATTTCTCATGAAATTTAACACTGAATTCATCCAAATATAGGGAATCATAATCCTCATTATCCTTGATATCGATTACCAAAGAACACCACTAATCGGTTTCAACATAAAAATGGTAAATAGAAGGGATAAACTTTTTATTGTTTGAACACACCATGATATAAAACAACTTTTCTTGGTATTTAATCTAGTATTCAGCTAGCACAAGGTCTGATGATCCATAGAATGATAGAATAAGTTTCTTAATGAAATGTTCCACTACTGATATGTTCCTATGAGGTTGATATAAATATCTCATGCATTGATAATAGTAAAATTTATAACTCATGTCAACTTCACCATCACTGCATCAAACTATTCAGTTCTGAATCTGACCATCTCAAGTTTTTTATTTGTAAGGTTGTTTTCCTCTTAATGTCATATCATCATAGATTCCTTATTTCCATTATTGAAAATCATTCTGAAAAAAGATTATCATAGATAAAGAAATGTGGTAACCATAAAATTATATATCAATTCAGTTTGACCATAATATAAAAAATAATTTATGGATATTCTATTAACAATATCATATCCCCTAAAGTTATCAAAAAAGACCTCTAATACTAAATATAAGGCCTCATCATTATACATTAAATAATCTTGAGTTTTATTCATGAATTTAATTTTTTCACAATGAGTATATTTTCATGTTTAGATATTTAGAGTATTAGGCTATAATTCTAATATAACAACCAAAATATTACAATGTAGGCACTTCTACTCAAAATCCATTTTTTCACAAAATAAAACCCATTAAAATAAAACATGACTTACTTTTCTAGATGAAAAATATTTAATAAATTCATATTTCATCTATCCATCCTCTTACCCATCATAATACCCTATGAAAAACATTTAAACAACTTGGGATGAGTATAAAAATATCATTAATTGAAATAAATAAAGAATGAAATTGTTAGTCCATGAATATTTTAAACTCATGAAATCATTATCACAAAATCATAATGTTAACTCATAAAAATTAAATTCATTAAAATACATCATTAAATATTAATATTCATAAAAAAAATCATAAAAATCATAAAATAATATAGGTAACATGTGACATGAAAATCATACATACATAATAGCTTTGATAAATAGATAGGGAGAAACCTTTATGGTTTTGTTTGGAATACCCATTGTAGTATATTCCCTAAATATCATAGTAGAAAGATTATTGATTAATTCCATATCATTACCTAATGAATTGGAGATCTATAACGGGCTCACCAACCAGTGGTTTATCAAAAAACCACATGTATACAAAATAATTCCTATGAACTAAAATATAATCATAACACATTAATAAGAAAAAAGGAAAAATTACATTTCCACATTGCAGTCACAAGATATCATTGTAGATGATGACATAATCAGTACATTATCATAACCATTTTGAAAAACAAAATACCTAAAAAGAGAATATGTTATTTATATTCTATTTATAAACATTATGGCTTATAGAGGAAGAAAAATATTAAATAATGGTCACGGAGAAAAGTCACTGTGGCCGCGTATGATAAATAAAGCATTCCTTTTGTCATGTAGTAAAAAGATTCAAAAAATAATAATTTTATATAGTAATAATAAATTTTAAATAAGATAATTAATTACTGTTAAGATAAATGAACAATGTTATCAGCATGGAGATAGTAGGATTTAGGTACGCATGAGTTACATTTTCTATTTATCATTTATCATTCTGGGAATAACATAATTATTATTTTATCTTTCCAAATTGATGATAAAATTATTAAAATCAAAATAATCATTTAAAAAAACTTATATATATCAAACATGTGATGTAGTGAATAAAAACAATTCACATCGCTTTGCGGATGTGATACTTCACGCATACACACGAATGATGTAATAATTTTCACGTGAATGGAAGGTATGAAAATAAATAAAATATTATTGTATTAGAATGATAAATATTTCATTAATTTCATATATAAACATTAATTAAATCATTATGACCAGTCCTGATGGATGATAATGTAAAACAATCTATATCATTTTGCGAGGCGATAGTCCTCCATACACACAGAGGAAACGATCATTAACCATTTGAATAAATTAAATATGGATTAGGATAATGATATTTACATTACAAAATATATGTATATTGAGGATTATATAGTTATTGTTTCATCTTAGAAGAAATATATTTAAAGGATGTGGAATATGAAATAAAATCCAAACACTTAAAAAATGACACCTCTTTTTTGGTTGATCACCGTTGAAGAACACTATAACACCTCTATAAAGTGTGTTCTTCCTAAAATAAGGCCACAAGAAAGTGGTTAGAAATTATATGAAGTGGTTTGGGTAGATATGGTCTTAATCAAATGGTTCCAAGAGTGTGAGTACTATTAAAGAGCGTGTACCTTTTTATAGGACTGGGGAGGGACACCCTTGGTAACTCTTGAAATATTAAATTAACATAAGTTAATTTTTATTTCAAATGACTAAAAATTGGGATATGTCTAAGATATTATTATGATAGTTCTATATAAACTCATCCAATAACTTGTATACACATGTTGATTTTATTTTAAACCATATCATTTCGGTTTACCCTTAATAAATTTTTTTATTTTAATTGTAGTGGAAGACATTTAATTATTAAGGGGCTATACATTTTAAATATACTGGTTAAATTTACCAAAACTTTATAAAAAATAAATGTTTAAAGTTTATCACAGTCACTATATTATTTTAAATGAATTTGAGGATTTTAAAACCATTTAATAAGTAATTATTTTTATAAAATATTATGTTTGTCCATTTTACCATTATTTAGACCATTTAATATAAATAAAATCTAGACAAAGAGATAAATTCTAAAAATCCCATTTAATTTAAATAAAACATGTAATATTTACCTAGAAATTTTTTGTATGAGCTAAATTATCTAGAATATTATTTATTTTAATATTAATAATATCATTTATTTTATTCATTAATTAACAACTCTATTATTATATATTCATTGTGTCGTAATTAAATATAATTATTTATTTCCTAAAAATTATAAATAAATTACCATGACCTGGTGAATATTTTTATATTTCTAACTAATTTTTATATATTAAGAGGTAACTTATATAACCCCATACTAAAATTCATTTAGTAATAATATATATGATTACGAATGTTTTTCCTTTACATTAATTTAAATGTTATAAATGTAATATATCACACCCAAGTAGCATCAAAAGGACACCATTTTAACCCATGTATTTTAGTGGTCATCCAATACTCATACAATAATATTAGGATATGTTTATGTGTATTTAAATATATTTATAATACTATTTTCATATTTGATTACCCGATTTACCTTTAACCGTGGTAAATAAACTACTAAAGTCACTATACACCAAAAAATATTTTGATCCCATTAGAGAAAAATTATTATACTAATTTCAACCATGTATATCCAGTTTTTTAATTTCAATTCACAAAAGTGACTAAAATTAATTAAAGGTTAATACCATTGATGTATTTGAAAAAACAAGTTTCTAAAACTAAAACCATAAAAATATTGACATGTGTTTTTATCCAATTTAAATGTGAAATTAATTGCAATGGACAAAATTTAATAAAATTATAAAAAAATATTCTAATTATACCTTAAATTCCTATAAAATGATAATCTAAAAATATAATTAAATTAAAGGAAACTAGGTTTCAATGTGGTTTCCCATCACAAAGAAGTAAGACTACCTTTTATAAATACTATAGAGTTTAATTATTAAATTTTGATTTATTCTGCTTCTAGGCCTCTAATTTTTTTTAAATAAAAGTAAAAACATTATATAATCATTTGTAAAAATAATATAGGTAGTTTTTTTCAGTCCCCCCATTACATCGACATGGTGTTATCTACCATTGAATATATTAATATTAATATTGTATTATTTTTCGATATATCTCATCCTTTTGTGCAACATAAGATTTTAGAAAAACCAATTGTTGTGTGTTTGGTTTGATATTGTAAAAATAATAATTTTTAATGTAAAATTAATATCTGACATCTAAATATTAATATATATATATAAATTTTATTCAATAATTACACGGGATTTTGCAACACTTAATATCTTGTACTAGTACACTAGTAACCCCCATATATATATATATATAAGAATGATAATGTCCAAATAATTAAATATTAAATACTATATATCACAATAGTACAAGGTATAGATTTAGAAATATATTTATAACAATTATAATTAATACCATGAAACGAATATATATGGCATATTATCCTAATTGCCTAGTGATGAAGTATGAAAGCACCTGAATCCCATAAAATGTAATAGCATGATGTAAAAAAGGTATAGTGAAACCATAAATCCATAACCTTAAGATCAGTCCCAACATTGGTAATTTGGTGGTCCATCACATAAGAGCAGATCAAGAAGTTATGTGACTCCCATGCAATAACATCACAAAACTAAACTTCCATTTACCTTTCCTTAAAACATTGTCAGGATGAAATGAATGGAAAACCACATTTGATGCCACTTTGTAACACCCCTACCCAAATCACCATGTTTTTTTGTAGTCCCACATTACTTCATTCCCCTCACTCTTTGTAAAATATTCTACATACTAGTAGTGATATGTTAATGTCACAATAGGATGACAACATCTGCATTATCAATGGCCAAAACAATGAATACAAATAATAAAGAATAATATTAACAAAAAATGTATAAATAAACATAATAATAACAATTATTTATCATATGGAATGTTAGATAACATATCTTCATATAATTTAACAAACCAAGGACCCCTAATGAGGCAAAAAAAAATTATATGCAACAAATAAGAATATATATATAATGAAACTCTATCATCACTGAAGAGTATGTACCACCTCTAAACACCATGTTTTTTATCCTTAACTCCATTTCAAAATTCAATTTACATTTCTTAGATTCTTGATCATTATGTCTTCACATTCCTTGATATTCCCTTGTTCGGTGTAACTATAATCCTAATAAAAACAATTAATGTGTCATTATCAAAATTTCACATGCATAAAAGCTGTATTTGATAACTCTTATCTTTAATAAAATGCCATTCATGATTTATTACATAAAGATAAACATTATACACCCTAAAATGATCGAATGGCCTAGTGTATTTGGTTAATTAAATAAATAATATTATAACATGAAACAAGGTTACATGAACATTATTTAAAACTCTTAAACATGCTGTTAAAATTTCATCGGCCTTCTAAAATTACCTAGGATAACCACGGGATGAACGTATTAATGGGTGATATATAATTCATTTTAAGGGAGTAGTAAAAGTAATACATGATGAAATTAATACATGCCAGTCTATAGGAATATCATGTTGATATAAAATGGGTGATAATCATAAAAATTAACAACAAATCATTATATATGATGATAACATCTAGGAAACATGGGAAATTGGAAGCTCAAAAATCATGACACATAATAATTAGTTAAGGATAACCATCATGAAATTATTATAGAGTGCTCTTAGGAAAAACTCTCCTGCATCATATAAAGTATCTCTTGACATAATAACATAACATAATGTATGGTAGGTTTATATACTTGTTTTCCTACACATCACATTTTTTATTTTGTAAATGCATTTGTGTTCCACATAGATCATACAACAAAAAATAACTTTTCTGAATTCTAATCACAAAATTAAAGAGTGTGGGTTAAATATTTTTTATTCCACAATCAATAAAGTATAGGTTAATTGATATGAGTACCCATGAGTGTAAATGGTAAAGGGTATACATAATAAAAAAATTTATTATGTAAAATCAATAGATATTGTCAACAACATAACTGGTGTTCCTAATGAAATATAGAAGGATTTAATGTGATTGGAAGGTGTTAAATCCATAAATGGGAATCATAAGGAAATTAAAGGGATGTTTATAAATATATAAATATAAGAAAACTTATAATTTTTATGAATAATTTAATGAAAATTCCTGAATGGTGATGAAGAGGAGAGAATCACCGTACCTTGACAAAGTGATTCTAAAAGATTGGGGGAGCTTCTTAAAACTTTGTAACACCTAGAGGATGGATTTAAAAAGGGATATGGGGAGATAATTCATACTTAGTAGGTTTTTACTGAAGAGGAATGAGATTTTTGGTTGGTGTATATTTATAAATATACATTAAATAATTATTAATTTCTAAACATAGATTTTGGACATTATATGATAAAATAATCGAGAAGACAAACCATTTAATATTTCTTCACATATTTTCATCCAATGAGAAGTTTTATTCAATATATAAGTTTTCCATTAACCAATCATATTAAAATACTAACATTGGTGATTTTGAAGTGAGTAATGTTCCAAATTATTTAATTATAATCCCTTAAAATATAATATTTGTTATTAAAGATTCATTAAAGGATTATAATATTAATTAAATAAAATTACAAACAAAGTAAATATATTTTTAGAACTATATCTAGAATTCCATTACATTAATATAATTTATTTAATTTCTTTTGGGCTATTATGATTTCATAATATAGACTGTTTATTTATATAATATATAATTTCCACACAAACATTTGGCAGACATTAAAAATTATTAAAAATTCACCATTGGAAATATTGATGTGTTGATTTCAAAAATAATTTTAAATTTTATCAATATAGACCTCTAAATAAAATCCATTAATCTTTTACATTAAAATAATTATTTACTAGAAAATACTTTTTTATAAAAATATGAATTTTCTAATGATTATAAAGATAACATTAGACCTCATTAGATTTTAATACAATTTTTAACTAAATAAGTATAATTTAATATTATTATTTTTTTAAAAAATAAAATAATACAAATTTTTTTGGTATTTATTAGAAAGAGTATTTTAGTTGGAACTAAATATTTTCAAAAATATTTGTTTTTATTTCTACATATCAAAATATAATTTTAATCAAAATCATTATATAATAATATATTATGAAATTTAAAAAAGGGATAAATATGATCACTAATTTATTATAAATAAATCATAAAAAATCATTTAATGAGGCTCAAGATACATTACCACTTATCATACTGGTATATTCCCTAAGGGTAAGGTGTTCAATGATGGGTATTTCTTATGGTGTATTGGAATACAAGGTTTTGGTCATGATCTCGATAAGATTGAACATCTCAGGTAAACAAATTCAATCAACCTTTTGATTTTGAATATCTTTGGGGTCTTCATCAATGGAAAATTCCAATAATTCCAACTCCCTTGGATGTTCTCATAAATGGGCATCGTAAGATATGATCATACTCGTTTAGTTCGATATTACTTCCATATATATCTATTTGTATTTATCGCAAGGCTTAATATATACAAATTTCAACGGTTATATTAAAATTATTATATTATGAATATATATGATTATTAAGAATAATATAAATTGAAATGTGTATATTTTATATAGTTCCCAAATAACCAAGGATGTATATGTGTTTTTTAAAAATGTATTACTTAATAAAAAATCTATTCATTCAAAAAAAGTAAATCCATTTAAAAAAGTTCAGATCATTACATACTCCCCCCATACAAAAATTTCTACATCAAAATTTAATTTCATATACTAAAATAGATGAGATTACTTTTATTTCATAACCCCTTCTAGTTTCATTGTATCTTCCTCAAACTAGTAGTTCTTACAAATCACTTTGACCTAGATAGTTATCTTATTTTGTAGAACTATGTGTATATGATCTATGATCTTCAAAATACGATCCACTAATGAATGATCCTTCTATAAGGGTACCAACTCCCAAGCTAGTACAAGTTAGGTTTATGATAGGTAGTTATTCAATATGAATACATGAAACAAATCATGTTCTTAGGATATGATATGTGGGAGTGTTAGTTGATATGTCACTACTCAAAAAACGATGAAGGATTTAAAAGTAGATGATGCATCTTGGATTAAGATTTTTCCTCTTTCCAAACCTCATGTATTTCATACAAAATGATATATGAAGGAAAAAATTGTATGCAACCTCAAAATCAAAGTCTCAATGAAAATGATCTAAATATCTTTTCTATAAACGTTTCTGGAATTTCATATGTTGTTGAATGGTATGAATATTTTTTATCATCACATGGATAATATTAGGTTCCATAACCTTCCACTATACAACTACATTCCTGGATGTTGTAATCTAACACCTCTTCCCATGCAGATCTTCGTGATGTTCTATTTGAATGATAGAATATAATCTATCATTATATGATAATTCCACTATGGGATGGTATTGTTCCCACTGTCCTTATAAATCCATTAAACATGATTTATGAATATCATCTAATGTTTTAATGGGTCTCTTAAACTAGACGTCCATCTAAGGGTTATAAAGTGCTAAACAATCTATATGTCAAATAATTATTTAATACTACTCTTAAACATGAAGGTAATACTCGGATATCAATTATATACAATGAAGAGTGGAACTTTTTCTGGTCTTACCACTTCCCTTATGTATATTTTAGTGAGTTATTCATGGAAAAAATATTCCATAATAGTAATTCATTTCATTGACTTTGTATGGAAGGAAAAACCCATAGAGCTAATGTTATTTCATTTAGATATCCTAGGGATCATTGTGATGAAATCCATTGTTATTTTTCCCATTTCCATACTAGTATGTGAAATGGTTTCATCACAATCATAGACATATATCATTCATCCTTGACTTGTAGGACTACTAAGAATTATTATTCAAATTATATAGTCTAAATATTCCTGGAAATAAATATTTCTTTATACCATTATACTTCCTAGTTATTTCTTAATGAGTAGAGAAAGATGGGCTATGTGCATAATCAATAAGTTACCACATCAGTGCTAGTTTTGATTGGACAAATATATGTGTTCTAGGCCTTATTACTCAATCATTAGCAATTTTGACTTATAGAATATTCACTACCTTTTTCATTATTTACAATTCATAATTTTAGTTTTATGTATTTTTCTCAACAATATATGGTTGAGAAGTTATTTTAGAATTGATTGATTTAGAACTTTTAATGATTACCATGTTCATGCTTTGAATGTACACGAAGATTGTATCCCTTTAAATCATCATCATGTATATTGTTATAGGATACTTTCTAATCATATCATATACAACTTTTTTCAACTTAAAAAGACAATAATGAGTTGAACAATCATCTAACTTCATCATCTCTATCCACCTTAATTTTTTCATATTGATATATTTTTGTGTGAATATATACTTTATGTTTTTATGATTCATGTATATGTAACATTCTACCCGTAGAGATAATGTCACCAAATATTCATTATGAATATCACTATAAACATTTTTAGATCATTCGTTTTGAATTACTACTCATGGATTGTTAATTTCTTATAGGTATAGGATATAAATTTTTTCTCTTTCTTGAGTACACAACATAATTAATTTTTTGACCCATCATTAAAGATCACAAATACATTCCCACTTGGGGTAATTTTGAGTATAGTTTTAGGGATTATTCTCTTCATTAAATATTTAAATAACTCTTAAAATTCATTAGACCAAAAAAATCAACCCATTCACACTTTGAATAGAGGGTGGGACTTAAAATCGAGAGATGTTTCTAAAAAATTAAAGATAGTACCAAACTAGTCCAATGAAACTACAGATCATCATCAATGTTTTTGGTATTACCCATATATGAATTCTCTATATTTTGAAGTATTTATAGCAATTATTTACCATGTGATAACATGGCCAGAGATTATTGGATACTCCATCAAAAGATCATATTTACTATAATTCTTGTATGAAGTTTTCTTTCATAGGGTCTTCAGTACAACATAAAAATTCTCCTTATATTCCTCTATTTTGTAGTAGATAATAATATCATCTATAAGTACTATAAAAATTTATTGAGATAACCTATAAATATATTATTAATTTTTTCCATGATGATATCTGTAGAATTACTACTTACAAATGGAATCACATTTAACTCATTGTGCTTATACTTTGTATGAATATTTGGTATCATCATTATTAACATGACATGATAATTTATTTCATGAAGATCCTACTTAGAGAAGTATTGGTATCCACATATTTAATCCAACAAGTCAACAATCTATTTAATTTGATATATATTATTTGTCGTTATCTTGTATATCTCATGATAATAAATGGAGAGACACATTAACCCATATTCTTATCAAATTGGTTTGGTGAACCCCATGGTGAACCACATAGGTGGTTAAGCCCATTATCCAGATTCTTCTACAAGAGCATCTTTATCTCTTTTGTTTTATTAGTTTCCATTCTATATAGAGTCTTGGATGTTGGAAAATATCGGTGTATAAGGTTATTTTAGAACCTTGATACCCATCATGGAGGACGAATAGAAGATTATTTTGGAAACACATCAGCATATTCCCTTATAATTGGCATGTCATCAAGGATGATCTTTTACATTATCTAAATCATTTATGTAGACACAATTTTCTATAAATAAGTAATAGTTATCCTTATGATGATGATTAAAATTGAGATTCATCCTTTTTCTTGAACTTTTATTGATATTAAGGTTAAATTATTATATGTACGGTTATCAGCTTTTCGTGAAAATTATATTGAATCTATATATGTAAATCCAATTAATAACCTAAATTTAATCGAATTATAATAAATTGAGGGTCACTGTGTTCAATAAGATGTTTAGCCTGAAAATATGGATGTGATATAAATTATATAATTTCAATACAATAATCTCCTGATTTATCATTTTCAAAATCTCTCCACTTCAATGATTTATGGTGGTCTTGGTATAGTTATACTAATCTTATCTTATATGAAAGATTGTGTATAACCAAAATCAAATAGAATTTTTAAGATGATTTTTTGAATTACTAGAACACTTGTCTTCACTTTATAGCCATGATCCACCTAAAATAGTTTTTATTTCATAAGATCTCTCTTTACCACTAATACATCGAGATTTGTCACATCAATAATCATTAATAGAATATTTCTCAGTGCATTTATTTTTATATATTACTAGTTCATTGTAGTCGTATGACTGGATAATAGGATAAGGGATGAAAAAATCATTCATTTATTCCTTCATATTGGTGGGTTTCTTTGATCAGTGTTCCCTAGCTTGGTGGACTTCATCAAATACATAATGCAAATCCTTTCCCCCTTCATGAAATTTTTGGGATTCTTCGTCCCGCACTTTAACCATGTTAGATGTTTGAATTACATTCCACCGTGATATTTTTCCATCACTCTACTAGAATTGTAATCTATTCTTGAATTCCTTTCTATTGACCCTTGAGATTCACTAACCTCTATTTTATCATTGACATAATATCATAAATCTTCCTCATAGCTATCAATTTCTCAAATTTCTAAATATCATCATAGATTCGTCTTTAACACTCTTAATAAGTGGTCAAATTTACTTTCAGTCCCAATGAAAAAAATTTATTCATATCATGCAACTATTTCAATGTTTTAGAAAAATGACCTGATGGATTTTTCATTATATTTATTAAGGAAAAGTATGTCCCAATCCTTTTTTTGATAGTATGAGAAAAATATTTTTCAAAATACATTTTCTTATATTCTTTCAACACCATCACTATGGTCTCCTTCTTAAGATTAATATTTTCAAACAATGGCTAACCTTGATAAAATTATACCCCTATATGATAAACAATCAACATGAATATTTTATTCTCTGATAATTGAATTATATATAAGATTTTTCCGTGAATTTCATCCCATATTCAATAATTTAGGGATCTAAAGATCCACTAAAATTCGGTAGCCTTTATTAAATATAGGTCCCAATTGAAACATTCTATTTATTTGGGTGTGGGTTTTTAATCTAATTGATGTTTTTATTTATAAACTAATTTAATTTAGTAAGTTATTTAATTATTTTTTTGCTCATTCTCTGATTTGGATGGGCATATAATTTGGGAATTTCCTATCGCATTAGTTGTTGAATTAGTTCCTCATCCTTCAAACCATTGACTAAAATAATGGGAAATTTAGGGACAATAATTATTAATATATTAAACAAACAAAAGAATAATATTAAAATATAATTGAAAAATCATAAATGACATAAAATTATTATTGTATGATTTTATATGTTTTATTCATTGTTATCAATGGTCTATTTCATAACATAAAATTTCTTTGGAATTTTTTTGTCCCATCATAATAGTTTAGAAAGAGCATGTGAATTTAATAAATAATATACAATAGTAGTGTTAACACATGTTTGAAATAAGGAATCCATTTTTATATATTGATAATCAATTGAATTCTCTATGTCCCTGTTTTGATGTAATTACCCTTAGGTACAACTCTATCAAATCCATGTAAACATGTAGTATCCATACTACGATTTTACTTCCTAGGAACCACATAGTCAATAAATTACCATAATTTATGGATACCTTCCAATATTAATAATTATTCCAAAGTAGTTAAATCATGTTTAATAATTATAATACCCAAAAATAACTAGTCCTTTCTCTGGTATAAACAATGATAACCCTTATCCTTAATACACATTTATTCATGATTTATTTCAAAAAGATTCACATAATACAATAACAATAGAATAAAATTCCTAGATTATTTAGGTAATTAGACATATAAATTAACAACTTGAAACTAATATACAACAACATCATTTAAAACTGATTAATAATATTTTAAAATTCTATCTCTCTTATAAAACTACACTAATTAGTTCGGGATATACATAAGAACCTGCTGACGTAAAAAGCTCAGATTTGGAATAATCAAAGCATATCATGATGAAATTAATATATGTTAGCTTATTGGAATATAAATAACAATAAAATGGATGAGAATAAAAAACATGAACATTGAAAAATGATATAAGATTATAACAATAAGGAAACATTTTAATTTTGAAACAACATAAAACATGACATCATAGAATAAGTCGAGGATAAACAACAATAAATTATAACATAGTGTGATTAGAATAACCTCAATTTAAAAATAAATGGTATCTAATGACATATAAATAATACCTAATTCAATTGAGGGATATATTATTATTGTCTCACTAGTCCCATTTATATCATGTATATACATTTCTACACCACATAGTTCATACAACATAAGGATGTCTCTCATATTTTTAAAACTCATGATTATTGAGTGTTGGATATATAAAAATTACCCACTAATCAATGATTTATAGGATTATCTAGGTGAATTTACTTGAGTGTAAATGGGAATGGATACACTTAGTAAAAACTTTATTCATAAGAAAATCATCGGATAATTTCAACAGTATAATAGGTGTACATAATGGTTTATATAAGTGTTTAATGAGAGTGTAATGTGGTATATAATTACTTTATAATAATTATGATGGTGAATGTGTGTGTAAAAATATATTCTATCAGGAATAATATTAATTAAAAACACAGAACTCAATGAATGTACTTGGATAAATTGGACAAGGGAAGAATCCCTTTACCTTGAGAGGGAAAATCTAAAATAATGGAAGGTGTTTCTTAAAATATTTGGAACACCATAGATATGAATTTATAGAGGTATATATAGAGAAAATTTATTACAAGTTTGGTTTTCCTTAAGGTTAGTTGGAGTTTGGGTTTGTATTTAATGAAAAAGATAGGGGGATTATTTATTATTTTCTAAAAATATTTTTTGGACTCTCTATGAAAAAAATATTCCAAATCACAAAATATATCAGGTTTATTCCCATTTTTTAAAAAAAGAGGATTTTTCAATATTATATAAGTATATGAACACAAAATATTAATATAACCCCATTATTGGTGAGTAAGTGAGAAATATTTATAAATAATTGTTTTTAAAGCATTAAAATATAACATTGGTTATGGTGGATTCACTGAAGGATCATAAAATATTTTAAATTACATTAAAAAACATTTCTGTAATGGATAAAACAAAATTTTTCCCTATGTTACCTTCATAGAATTTATTAAATCAAATTTGGTCTATTAAGATATCACAATATAGGCTTTATATTTTTAATGTATTTAATTTTTACAAAAAACAATCATTGTCTCAGAAAACTATTTAAAATTCACCGTTAGAGAATTTAAATTTTTTAATTCATAAATAATATATATTTTATTTAAATAATACATTAATAATTTGATTTTATGAATCTATATGAAACCCTTATTTACTATAAAATACTTGTTTCTAGAACAGTATCAGTTTTATGACCGTAATAATTATTAAATAACAATTTGTTAAATTTTATTACCATTTATATATAAATGAATAAAATTTGATAAGATAATATTATGGAAATAAAAATTATTAAAAAAATCATGTTTTTAATAAAAAGTGTGATTTAATGAAATCATTATTTTTTCTGAAATAATTTTTTTTCCTCGTATAAAAATATAATGTAAGGTCCCTATTTTTTATAAAGCATTTTTTTTTTGTTTATATTTGTCTTGGATCTATTTTTTATACTAGATAAGTGTTTACAATGTGTAATGATAGAGCTTGAGGGTTCTTTAGGGATCAGGGCGTGATTAAAAGAAAAATCAGACCAAGCCGTGCAAGGCACACGGTATGCACATGATTAGGGGAAACTGTGCTGTCAAACCGTGCAGACCAGCCATCCCCAGACAATAACTTTTTCATGGATTGCACATAATTATGGAAATTCGTTTTGGATCCCAATGAAACTGTATGGGCTGGCATCTCATTTATAGTAGTTGACGCACATTTTGCGCACTGTTTGGAAAAGGTGCGGGTAAAACCATGTAGCCCAAAAAAGATGGAAAAATTACAAATATTCCACCCTATGATTTTAAGACCCCAAAAGGGTTTATCCTCATAATTCTCCCTTGAAACACTATGAATGAACCAAATGGAACTTGAGCTCCTAATTATGAGTATCCTATGATTTATAACCATTTAGAGTGTCATCGGAAGTGAATCTAAGATGCGGTTGTGTCTAGTCTCCTTCCCCCTCGCTCTCTTATCCAGTTTAGGTCTTGTCTTTTGTGTGGTCTCCTTTCAAATTTCAAAAAACTTTTTTTCCATGATATATAGGTTGAGGCCTTAATAGTGTGTTTAATTAGGTTCTATGGCCATGACTGGGAGGGTGTTCATCAACGGATCTGAGTTTGGTGGTCTACATGTTATATACCATAGTTTTCCCCTGGATTTGTGCATGTGTGTTACAGTTTTTGCATTATAATTTTGTTTATTGGATATATTGGGTATGAATTAGTAAATTGGTTGTCTAAATTATTTATTGGAACCCTCATGATCCTCGTGGGATGCCTGGATGAGGACATGACCATTTTATGGCAACCCATGGGGTGTGCCGGATAACCCATACATATAGTGTGGTGGGGTTAAGTAGAGGGTTGCTGATTATTAATGTGAAACCCATGTATAATATGTTTTAATGGTTAATTAATTCATAAATGGAATTATGAATTATATTCCTTGGGATATAAGGGTATAATTTATTGTTGTAATGATATGAAAATGAGTAATTTAGTGAAAGAGATTATTACTATTGTTTAATGAACCTGGTTAGAAATGCCTAAGGAAATTAGTGAATATTGAATGGTGAATATGTAATTAGGTAATGGAATGGGAATGGGGAATATGTTAATGGAATTTTACAATAGAATAGATATAAAAGTTGGAAGGGTTAACACATGTGGATTAGGTTGTGAATCTAAATAATTGAATGCAATAAGGTGGTTTTGTTATGTGATATGATAATTGGACTTGAAATGCATGAGTGGGTGAATTCATTTGAAATGATAGATGGGATAAATGGTTCAATGTATGGTCATTGATGAATTTGGCTAATGACATATGGGTTGTTGAATAAACCTTATGGGTTAAGTCATGGGAATGAGAATTTGACTAAATGGATATGAATTGTAATTGGGAAGTGTGTAAGTGGGTTATAGAATAGTATTGTGTCACATATTGTTTGTTATGAATTGTGAATGATGATTTTCAATGGCATTGGTTATGTTATGTTAGGTTGTGCTATGGATGTGGTGGTTGATAAATAACCATATTCACATGGATTGGTATAGTGGGGTATTTACTTGAGGGTCTAAGCCCACAGGTTGAGTTAGAAAATGTCTCTAAACACAACACCAAAATGCATGGGGTAGGGAAGAAGACAGAGGCTCTATTCCCCTAATGGTCACATTCAACCTAGACTGTGTCTTTGGGATGAGTTTATTGTATTGATGACTTTCCATCTAGACTAAGGCATTGAGGTGATGTAATTGTATTGATGTCCTTCCATTCAAACTGAGGTTTTTAGGTGAGGAAATTTGTTGATTTTAAATGTGTATCCCTATTGAGATAGGGACTTGACTTGTTTCCCCTATGATTTGTGATAGATTTTCTTAGACCCTTGTGTAGTGGATAATTATGCCTAAATCCTAGAACATGTGATGAATGTGTCTTATGTAATGATGATGGTATAAGAAATGTAATGGGAATAAATTCTTGTAGTGAATTTAAATGATCACTGTAAACTTATGGAACCCAAACTGTTCCTTGTTTACTTACCATTTATTTTGTACTTTCATTCACTATCTATTAGAATTGATATTTTTGTTTGACACCGTTGGTGGTGGCCTATTGTGTTTTGTACTCACATCATGCTCAGGCCACCGTTTGGTACCCATGTAGATCTCTTTGTTGCTAGTCAGGACGAGGGCAAGGTCCCTACAATAGAATGTTTAGTTAGGCTAAGGACATACATAATGAGGGATCAATAATTATATCCAAGACCCATTTGGTGTTTTGGAAATCTCTTTTATTTTGGGTTTCATTCACATTTCAATACTAGTATAGAATGACATCGTTGTATTTGATTTACTATTATAATTTGTCTGGGAAACATTCGAATACGAAAGTCTATTGGTTGTGTCATACTATTTCTATTAGTTTTGTTATGATCTATTGTGGACTACACTGGTGAAGAGGTTATAATTTCTATTTGTGGCTTATTATACCTTTTCCACTAGTCAGCAACCTCTGCCATACGGGCAAACACTCATGAGGTCATGTGATGACCCAATATGGAGTACTGATTTAGTGTCTTCTGGGTCAGGGATGTTACAAAGTGGGATCGGAGGAGGTATATTATCTCAATTACTATTATAGGATGGTAAACAAGAGATTAGGATGTATCGGGACCTGGTAATGTGCTAATTCTTCGGAGTAACTAACCCATGTATGAGAGAAAACCCAAGTTACCTTGGGTGGGAATTGATGTTCTTTATATGTGTTTTTATTGTTGAATTATATTTCACCATTGGGTGATGTACATGTTGTGTTATTTTACTAAGTTATGATTTTTGGCTCCTGGCCGAGACGACATTAGATTGTTCATTCACACATCATTTTAGGCACTTAAAGTTGTAGGAATTATTCATTATTATATGAACACACACTGTATGTGTGTGCGGGACACAGAGAGTAGAATGAATTTATACTTTCCTGATAAATATGAAAACAAAGATGCCTAATAATGGTAAAGTATGTGGTTTAATTCAAATAATTCCAATTAATTATCAAGGGATACAAGAAATTAAGAAATTTTGTGATCGGGTAAAAATTTTGGGTTGTGATAGGTTGTAAAGGTTTTTTTGGTCTCTAATAGGAAATGGGGTTCATAAAGAAGGAAAATTTGATAATGAATTTTTCCCAATGAAAGGTGTGTATGAGTTAAAATTGTGATTGTGACATGTTTTGAAATGTTAAATGGGCCTAATAGGAAAGTAATTGTGTTGAAACTGAAGAATTTTATTGAATCAGTGTTGAAGAATGAATTGTGATTATGTGAATTTTTACCTCATGTTTTCCATGACCACGGTAGGAATGGAAGGTTGTAGTGTTCAATGTTTGATGTTGACAATTGGGATAAAATCTTAAGAATTTTTTGTTTAAGGTTGATGGAGAGAGATATTTTCCATCTACTATAAGATCATATCGGACCTTCTTCGATGTTGCAGGTGGATGATATATTTAAAGTGATAATGTTTGAGTCCAAAGGTGGGTATCCCTTGTGTTGTCGGTTTGACCATTTTATGTGTGGGATAGGCGGTCAGAGTGAGCTAGTTAAAGGCATTGTATTTGGATTTAAAGTCCTTGCCGGTTATGATATGGCCAAGGAGATGTGTTTACAGAACCCTTGGTGGGGTTGTGGCCTTTGGGTTTTCAGGCATGGTTTGGTAATGTGAGTGAGAAAACTCTTGGGGCTAGTGACTATATGGAGGGAATGATGGACCATAGGAATAGTGTCTGGGTCTTGGTGACCACCTGAGTAGATTCCTTACGAGTTGTGTTTTGAATCCTGGAGGGGACTATTGGCACATAGTGATGACGGATGTGTATGCCATTGGTGTGAATCATAGGGAAGATGGTTGTTTTGTTCACTAGGCATAGTGTTCATTGGAATGGGAGTGAGAGTTCCATTCACGTACATTTCATTTTTCCTTTCATAATAATTAGGGATTAAAGAGAGGACCAATTTCTTCTGTTAGTTGTGACTCTAGTCTAGGGAGTCGGTATAGTTTAGCATTTAAGGAGACCCATGAGAGAGGTCGGATAGAGTCTATTGTGCCTTTGGGTGTGACATGCACATTTAGATGTTTTTACATGATAGTGGGACTCAGAGTGTTCCATGGTGTAGTATTGACCTTGAGGGATAAATGGGAAGGTTGATGGTATAATTATTCCCAGATCCATTATAAAGGAACCCTAGTGTTTGTGATAATATGTATCGTTTTTGTCAAGGGTTGTATCATATCGATTCATTACTCGCCTATATGGATAATTATTATCAGAGGTATGTATGTTTTCTTGAAAAAAATACATGGATGGTTAGACTATGGTTATATACATTCTCTCGATGGTGAAACCTTGTTGAGGGAGGTCACACGGATGAACTTGTTAGTATGAATGGGTTAGATGATGGGTAAGTTGTAGAGGCCACCTTAGGGATGATGAGACTAGCTAACGAATAGGCATGGTTAGGAAAGTAAGCTAGAAGTGTGTAAAATTCAAGTTAAGGTTGTTTTGTGAGGTTGTTGGTTTGATTGGTTTGGCAGACTATAGTGCATCAGTTGTTAGCTTCTAGGGATGCATTAGAGAACTTGAGCGGGGTGGTGGAAATAGTTCCATGTTAAACATTGGTTTACAGATATTTGATGATTTTTTCTTGGAGCGATGGTTAAACTAGGTTAACCTTCATAACTGAGTGGTGTAGTTGAGTGTTTATGTGATGTGTTCGAAAGGGAGGCCTAATATCCTTGGCAGATCATGGAGTCCCATAGTTCAGCATCAGAAATGGATAATTTGATGGTGGGGTTCTTCCACAACTTCATATCATACCTTAGATAGTGATGAGCATTAACAATACCTTTATATCCTCCAAGTTATCTTGAGAATATATGGATCAATACAAGATAAAAAAAATGTTTTGTTTGTTTAAAGTATATCATTGATGTTACATGAATGGAAAAAGTATATGGGGAGCTTGGTGGTGGAATTTTTACCCTTTTTGGTTTTCGGTGAGGTCCTCAGGATAAACCGATTGTTGAAAAAGTAATGGGTTTCCTCCATAGAAGACATGAATGGGAATTAGGTGACATTCATTTTATTGTTTTTGGAAAATTTTGGATGGCCATATCTTAGTTTGTAGTTCGGTTTGTGATTGGGTATAAGATATAGTGGCTGGAATCAATCATGGCATGCAATGGTGAAGAAATTCCTAAAGAGGGGAGTGATATGATATTTCTGGGTGCATAGAGGAGAACATCAAGTCGATGTGGTAACACTGGGATTCAAATGAAGAACCTGTAAGGTGGTTGTTAGGTCTTTTTGGGAGGGAATTTGGGACTTGGAAGTGATGACTAATGAGCCATGTGTTGGATTGTGGTCAGGGTGGTTCCAAGGGAATCTTTTGAGTATTGTGTCGAGTTATTGGAGGGGGTGGATGGATATGACAACAAGTTGTGTCAATGGAAGTCAGGGTTCTATATATCAAATGAATATTGGGAATAGAGTTATGTAATTTTCCCTTATATGGTTTTGAAACATCATAAATATGGGTGAACCTTTGAAATTTTATGTGGTGATATGCCAAGGCTGAAGTCGATGATGTTCTGGAGGGTGCTAGTGCCGTGATGAAGGAATTCTACTAGAATTATAGAAATTACCATAGTTGGTAAGTTTGATGATAATGATGGGCCTCTAGGTATTAAGTACTTTGGGGGGTTGAGAAAAGTGTAGTGTACCATCAGTGGAAGGTGGGTGTCTTGTTATGGGCCAATCAGGTGTGGTGAGACCTGAGATGGTAAACGTAGATGGGTATGGTGAGAGTGACCGACCTCTGGGTTCATGTTATGGTAGCATGTGCCTTTTTGAAATGATTTTTTACCTAAGAGGTTCATGTTTATCTTATTACTTGAATTTATTGTGCGGGAATATCCTCCTGAATGGGATCGACGGTGTGACAAGATTTCAACGTAGAGTAATTCTCTTATGGATACTTGATCGCGGTGAGTTGGAAGCGGTTAGGTGATAGGAAATTTGAGTTGGATTTTGGTTATCCTTCGTAGATCGGGATGGATCCATGTCCCAGAAAATGGTGGAAATAATCATTTTAGAAATTTGGTTGGTTAGTGAGGTGATCAGCGTTTCGGGTTGGAGGGACTCGAGTGGTCACTTTTCGGGTGTGTTGGCCCAGGTAGAGAGCTTTGGAATGGATTAATCTGTCAATTAGCTGAGTTTTGTGCGTTGCTTTTGGATGTATAGTTGTGGGATGAGATCTTCAAGAATTTTGGTATTAAGGATTGTGTGTTTTAATAGGGGTGATACTAGCTAGGATTTTCATTATTAGAGTTGGGTGAATTGGAATATAATGTCATGTGATTTGGTTCATGAGTTTTATAGAGGATTAGGTGGATAAGGGGTATATTGGTCCCGTAGTGATTATTTGATGTTATGTGTTTTGTTACTTGTGTTTTGGGTTAGGGGTTTTCACTTATGTTCCCCCATGAAGTTCATGTGGTTAGAATGGTTGGAGTGGATGGATCCTTATGGAGATCCCATCTTGTGTCATGGTTGTAGTGAAGAAGGATTGTGGAGAATTTCTATACCCCCAATCCATTTTTGGTGGAATTTTTATGTTAAATAAGAAACATGAAATGTGGATGAATAGGCAAGCATACAAGAATGGTTTTTAGTTTAGGGATCTTAGTGATGTTGGGAAGAGCGTCTTGATGATGAGCCTTTATAATGTAGGGAGGTTTTATGGTCATAGGTCATAATAAATAATTTTGTTGGTAAATTTTTTGATTTTATCTCTCCTTATCAGCTATATAATTTTTTTCCATGTTCAGGTTGGAGATCGGGAGTTCTTGGGGGCTTAGGGCATGATAAGAAGAGCAATCAGGCCAAGCATCGCATGGAACACTGTCTGTGCACGGTTCGGGGAATTTGTGTGGGGAAACCATATGGACCAATTATCCTCAGATAGTATTCATTACATGGTCATAATAAGGTTAGGAAACCCATGTGGTATCCCCATCAAACCTTGTGGTCTGGACTCACTCATATAGTAGATGTCGCACGGTTTGCGCACTCTTTGGAAAACAATGTGGGTAAACCGTGCATCCCTGAAAATTTGGAAAAATTAAAAAAATTCCATGCTATGATTTTAAAACCAAACTTGGTTTTTTCTTCATACTTAACACTTGATACACTAGTAATACACTAAATGTACCAAGATCTTCCTAGGATCAATCTCCTTGGAGTCATTACTATTTAGAGTCATGTTAGATGAAAATCGATTATCCAGGTGAGACTAATCACTTCCTCCGATATATTTTCCTATTTAGGTCTTGTAATTTGTGTGATATCCATCCAGATATCTCAAACCATTATTTTTTGGTAAAATATAGGTTTAGGCTTTAATATTTTGTTTGATGGGGACTTAATTCCTTGATTGGTAGGGTGTTCATCAACAGATCTGAGGTAGGGGGTCTATAATTTATATCCCATAGTTCTTCCCTAGATTTGTGCTTGTGTGTTTGGGTTTATCCCTTATCATGTTGTGTATCAGTTATATTGGGATTTAGTTGGTAAATTGGATGTCTAACTTATTTCTTGAAACATTCATGATACCCGTGGGATGTGTGGAGGAGTACTTGACCATTTTATGGCCACCCCTGAGGTGCGCCAGAAATCTCCGACCTAGAGTGTGGGGCGGTTTAGTGGAGGGTTTCCAATTATTAATGTGGAACCCATGTAGAATTTATTTTAACATTTGATTAATTTATAAATGTAATTATGAATAATATGCCTAGGGGAAAAAGGCATAATACATTTTTGTAATGATATGAAAATTAGTAATTGGGTTAAAGAGATTATGTTGATTGTTTAATGAACTTCAGTTATTAATGCCTAATGGAATTAGTTCGTATTGAATGGTGAACTAGTAATGGGGTATTATAATGAGATTGGGGGATATTTTATTGGTATGTAACAAGGGAGTTGTTGGAATAGTGGAAAGGGTTAATACATGAGAATTATAGGGTGCACCTAAATGATTGAATGCAATAAAGTGGTTGTATTCTGTGAAATGAGAATTATATATCAGATGAAAGAGTGAGTGAAAGTTTTTGAAATGATAGATGGGATAAATTGGTCAATGTATGACCATTTATGAACTTGGATAATGGTACAAGGGCTGTTGAATACACCTAATGGGTTAAGGCATGGGAATGTGAATTTGGATAAATGGATATGAATTGTAATTGGGAAGTGTGTCAATGGGTTAAGGAATTGTATTGTTTCACATGTTTTATGATATGCATTGTGAATGATGATATCCAATATAATTGGTTATGTTTTGTTTTGTTATGGTATTGATGTGTTGGTAGATAAATAAGAATGTGCACATGGCTTGGTAGAGTGGGGTACTGACCTGAGGTTTTATGCCCTTGGGTCGAGATAGTCTAAGGCTCTAAACTCCACCCAAAAATGCACGGGTTAGGGAAGTTGATAGATTCTCTATTCACCAAATGGTTACTTCCACCTATAATGAGGCTTCAAGGTGAGGTTATTGTATTGATGTCTTTCCAACCCAATTGAGGCTTCGAGGTGAGGTTATTGTATTTATGTCTTTCCATTTGGACTGAGGCCTCGATGTGAGGAAATGTGTTGATGTGATATGTGTATACCTAATGAATAATGTAAATTACTTGTCCCCCCTTTTCATTGTGATTGATTTCCATAGACCACTATTTAAAGGATAATTATACCTAACCCATGGAAAATGGGAACAATGTGGATTATATAATGATGATGGAATAAAAAATGAAATTGGAATAGAGGATAGTAGTGAAATTAAATAAACTATGTAAACCTATGTCACACAACTGTATCTTTTTTTACTTACCATTTATATAGTACTTTCATGCACTATCTATTAGAATGTATATATTTTTGACATTGTTGGTGGTGGCTTGCTGAGCTTTCTACTTACACCCAACTCGGGCCGTTGTTGGGTACCCATGCAGATCTCATTGTTTGAGGTCTAGATTAGAGAAAGGGGCCTTCTCAAGGATGTTGAGTTGGGCTACAGTTGTACATGGAGAATGATCCAGAAATTCATTTTGGACTCACTTAGAGTTTTGTCCGCCTATTTTATTTTGGTATTCTTTTTCATTGCACTAATATTATTACATGACATTGTTGTATTTGATTTTTGGTTTTAATGTGTTTTGTAAATTATTGGTTATGCATGTTTATTGGTTATTTAATACTATTTCCATTAGTTTTATTCTGATCTAATGTGGCTTACTCTGATGAAGAGGGTATTTTCTCCCTATTTGTCTTATTAGACCCTTGCCGCTAGTAGGAAACCACTGGCATATGTGGACGTGCATTTGAGGTCATGTGACAACTCGGCATGGATCACCTGTTTAGTGGCTTCTGAGTAGGGGACATTACTTAATATTTATATTAGAATCATTCTATAATCATTTGTATTGTAATAAAATATAATATTAAATATAAAAATTATTTTTATGGAAATAAAAAATAAAAAAAATCATACTACTAGGGTCTAGATACATTGCCACATATTACACCATCATATACCCTAATGTCATGGTTTACGATGGTGGTTCTTTCTTGGGGTGGTTTGGTAAAAAATGGGTTTGTCTCCTATACACCATTTTTCAAGAGTGTAAGTTTTTGAATCATTGAATGACATTTTTATGGGAAAATCACAATTATTCCATCTCCCTGGGAAGCTCTAATAAATGGGATTCATAGGGTATGATCCTATAGGTCAAGGTCATCGCTTCTTCTATCTGTTTAAACGGTAATTTATCATAAATCTTAATATGTAATAATCATTATAGTCACTATAACATGAATATATTATCATTAGTAATTAATCTTAATGTTCATTTATATTTGAAAGTATATATTTTATAATGTTCCATAATATCTATTATTTTTCAAGTATCTTTTATAACTATATTATATAATAAGTAATTTATTCATTCAAAAAGTATATTTAATTTTTAAATTTAAAAGAAATTATAGTAGATTCAATGAAAATTATTTAATGTTTAAGAATAAAACAATCAGTTATATACCAATAAGATATGTTATAACCAATTTAACATGAGCCTCAGCTATACATTCGTCAGTTCCATGCCAGAAGAACAATCGTAATAGAATTCATGGTCTCTGGTCATCCATAAGTAACAACATATCCTATAATCCTAAAGTCGGTCCATATGGTCGTTGTGTACTATCTCAATCATTGGTAAAGAAATAAGGACATAATGACCCATCTCAACTTGGTTCAGGCTACAGGGTTGACGAATCCTTTCCCTACCATAATCCAGGAGTGGATTTCATTAAATTCATTCTATGTATCTTATTCCATCATTTTCATTATTACATGTCATGAATGTTCAATCTATAAGTACTTACCTATCCTTGTTGGTCAACCGATCACTCCCTAATAGAAAAAAATCTTTCATATTCCATATAATCACACACAATTTTTCATAATACATATTGGAACAAAATAACATATCTTTTAAAGAATATTAGCACCCAAAACCACAGAAACTCAAAAAACAAATAAATATGATAATTATCTACCTGAGACTCATGGTATATTAAAGAATACTCATGTGATCATTATCAACAAAGGGTATCATGAGGAAGACATACAAACTCATGTGACCTATATAAATTAAATTACATAATAATTTTGCTCTACATGCTAAACAACATCTTAAAATCAAGATTTATGGAACCAAAATGTCAATACTCACCAACCCAAATGATACTCACATGTAAATTTTCCTTCTAGAGTCACTATAAATAATTCTTTTCAAATTTTTGTGGAATCACTAAGAATGGTTTTTTAGTATGCGAACATTACAACAAGGATATGTCATCAACAGATAACACATTTCACTTTACTAGTTTCTCTCCATAAATAGAATGATATATCTGTATTCCATCCCCACATTCCATTAATTCATAAAATATTTAGGGAAAATCCAATAATATGGTATAAACACAAGATTCGATGTGGGAGAAGTCACCTATAATCACTGTTAGTTGATCCACCAATGTTTGGGATGGATCCAAGATTTTGGACAGTATATGTGATCTCAAACATTACCTAGATCTTACCAAGGTTCAAGTGGAATGGGATTGAAATGATCATGCTAATACTGCACCTAAAATTTATTGGAAATCATGAAAAATTGATTCTATAGTGTAGCATAGAGGTTTATTCCACAATGTGTCCCAAATCAGCAAAGAGTATGGTGTAAAGGAGATGGCCAAACATTAGTGGTCCTAGGTCAAAAGTGAGTATGGATTACTTGTAATGGTATATGGTGACATCTTATAAACTAGGGTAAGGGTCCATGGTGCAATGGTTATCACTACACCTCAACCTCCATTCCCTCAAATATACACCATTTTTTAACCACCCCTTGTGGAAAATGTTGCTAAATTTGGTAGAATTGCCAAAATTATTTCTTTATAGAAATCATACAACATATTATTCTCTAAAATGAACTTAAGATAAAACATAAAAAATTATTAAAACTAACTTCCAAGTCATTATGCCTTAACAATTCTAAAATCACACACAATATATTTTAATATATTAACCACATTAGAGAATTGAGTTCCACAGAATGAATAAGGTCGACTTATCTCTTTAAACTTTGAAACCAAGCCAAGTTTATTCCTAAAAACTGATCGGTGTAAAAAGAAGGTTTAGTTCGATTGGTGAGTTTTGGGTGATAAAAAATTTATTCAGTATATCATAAAAAAAATTGTGAAAGAAATTCGGTTTCTGATTAATTTATTTGATATTATTAAATTATATTATAGATGAAATTTTTATATGTTATATTTATTTTAGAATATCAACCCATTAAATTTTTAAAAATGTGTAGAATAATATAGTTATTTGAGTATGGACTGATCTAATGGTGATTTTCCAGGTTATATATATATACCTATATTATATAATAGATTGAAATTTTTTTTGGATAATTGTAAAAATTGTGTTTCAATTGAGGAATTTTGGTTTGTGGAGGGATATTTCCCAATGGGAGGTTGTAGAGAATTCGTTTGTTTACAATTGATATAGTGGTAATGCAGTCAAAATATAGGGTACCAATGAAGGGTGTATACTTATGGTTTGTCTCGGTTGACTACTGGTAGTGTGTAAAAGTATAGAAATATGTGGTCAATTATCAGTAGAAATGTCAATGAGGGTCAAAATTAAGAATTACGTTTAGTGAATGAAACTAGGTCCCATGGTGTATATAATAACAAAATATCATTGGGATGTATCTGATCTTTGGACCAAGCAGAAAATTTAAGTAGTTTATATTCGGTTATGAAAAATCTTTCAAAAAAATAACCTAACTCAATTTGTTATGGACAACCCATTCTGGGGTGTTGTGTTTTGGTCTAATCAATAAATTAAGTGCATGTTATTAATTTATTTAGTCATACCCCTTAATAATGTTACCTATTATTTTTATTATTATTATAGTTATCATGATAGATCTTCATTTTTAAAACCTAGCTAAATAGAGTTCCCATTAATGATATTTCATAAATTTTAGGTTTCTAGTTTACATCCATTAATTCATCTTATTTTACTATTTCCAAAAATTATGTGCATATATTATTCAGCTATATATATGCTAGGATGATGTTATGTTACATTTTTTCCTTCATCCATTGTATGTTAAATGCAAAAATTTACATGAATGAATTTATATGGTAAGTTTACTCATCATGGACATTAGAGATCCAATTGAAAACCCTTTATACTCTTTTATTACCTCTACCATAGTTCATACATATTTGGAATGGAAATGATTATGATTAAAGTAGAATATGAATCAACTCAAACTCTCTTCTATTGAATTATGAGATATATTCAAGAGGCATCCACTCTCAATGTAGGATGATTGAAAAATATCATATAGGATCCTATAATATGTAAATTTCTTAGTGTTTGTGGTGAGACCGAAAAAACCAGAAAACCTAAATATGTTAAATAGATACAACTTATTCTATCGTGGAAAAATGTTAATATAAATAGTGATTTAATATAGAAAAAATTATCTTTTAAATGATGGGGAAACATAAAAATACTATATATATAGGGGTCCTTCCATCATTTCCATGGAACATTAATAATTTTTATTTATAATTGTGGGTAGTAATCCATATGGTAAATTATGCAAGGAAATATTATTGGAAAAAATTATGAATTGAAAGAAATTAAATGTGGTTTTTTAGCATCCTCCAAAAAAAATTTACACTATATAATATTTAAAGTTAATGGGTGGAATGTCTTGGTTACTTGGAAAAAATTCAATTTATAATTTCACACATCTACATGGAGGAAAACAAAGGGGTTGATTCATCAAAAAGGTTGTGGTTGATTGATTTTTTTTTCTTTTGATATGTAAGATAATTTTTACCCTTGCACTAATATAATGAAACATTTGATGTTTATGCATGGCTATAATAATTATTTTTTATCTCACCTTATTAATTATTAATTTGATCTGTATATATTTTTTGCTAATGGACTGGGTTTTAAGTGAATTTTATTGTTCAATTACTACCACATGTTCTATAACAGGAATAACTACAACAACTGCTAATACTATATGGAAATATAGTACATGGGGGATATAGATATCATGGAGAGTGAAATTAAAATTAGTTATTCTAATATTCAACCATTATTCTACAATAAATTTTTTAGATATGAATATATTTTGTACTAAAAGAAGTATCAACTACTCCTATTGGTGTGTTGGATTTCTATTGGAATCCTGGATGAGAACAATTTAATGATTTGTAATGTATCAATATAGTATATATAGGGAGTTAATAAATAAATTATTCATTAATAATGTATTAATTTATAGTTACATTATAATAATCAATGATAATTTTTAAAATAACTATAAAAAATGTTATGTATCCCATACTATCATTAATCGGGAAGTAATATCAAAATAAATTTATGTGTGAAACCATTTAAAATTTCATCATTATTTCCACCAATGAGATAAAAACATGGAAACCTGATGATATATTATGTATTTTATTTCTCATTTCATAATTCATGGACTATAAACAAATTTTATATAGTCAAGGATTATTTATATATTTTATTTTGATGATATACAAATGTGTGCTTGGTATTTATATAAATAAATCTAATGTATAGATAACTCAATATCATATAAGAACATATTAACATTAATTTATTTGATGCTTAGAGCATATATAAAATCTCATATTCTTAAGATATTTTTTTCATTTTGATGACATAAATATCCATCTAATACAATCCTTGAGAATCAAGAGGATTAATATCATTGTGAAATTGGATACATAAATCAAAGAAATGTTATTTAAAATATCTAAAATGTTATTTAGTTTTATTTGAACTTGTAACACTATACATGATAACTCAAGGACATACATAAGAAAATGTGTGAGCTATAAATCCCAATAATGGGATAATCAATATTATTATAACGAAAGGTAACACATGTGAGTCAAGAGGCATATGATGCTATCGTAAAAAGGTGATAATCATAATCATTTAAGAGTTACACGTTAGGATGACATCATAAGATCAAGGAATCATAGGAATGTGGAAACAACATAAAGCATGACATCATAAGAAAAATTCAAGGATAACCACCACGATATCCTGACATAGTGTTTTATTGATAAACTCTATTGGAAAATTCAAGGTATCTTATGAAATGTAAAAATATGAAATGACTTGCGGCACTATCATGTAATTCAAGTCATATGTGAATCATTTTGTTTTCAACATCAGTCATATAATATAAGAATGCATTTCATCTTTTCAATATCATTATTATGTAATGTTGGATTCGTAAATGTACTTCCTAAATCAATTAAGGATATTAAAATCTATTTAAATTCTTATAAATGAATATAGTGTTGGGTATTCACAACAAAAAATCTATGAAATATAAATCAAAAGATAATTTCTGCAGCATAACATGCATACATAAATTCTTAAGAAATAGATTGATGAGATGGGAAGGCAGCGTCTCATTATTTTAATTTCATTAAAAATGTAAATAAATTTTCAAAATCCGAATAAAATATAATCACTTGGTAATTAAAAGGCTTATTTCAAAGTTTTTATTTAAATAAAAATAGGAGGGATAAAACACCATACCTTAAGAGGTTGTTTCTTAATGCATTAGAGGAGGTACATAGTACCTCGAAAACTTCCTGAGAGTGATATTGATATAGATAATGAGAATAAATTATTTCTTAAAGGATTTTTAGTGATGAGGAAAGGGATAGCAGGTGGGTTTTTAAAGAAATTTATGAGTAATTATTTATTAATTTTTAAACATAGGCCATAGAGACATTGATAATAAAAATGAAAAATGATTCATCTACCCAAAAATTTTCACATGGTATTTTTAAAATGGTATTTTCTATATTTTCATACCATAACAACCAAAAATATTTAATTTTTAATATTTTAGGGGAGGAAGAGATCTATTTTAAAAAATAATTGGGTTAAATTTGATAAAATATATTGTATTTATTAAAATATTTCTTATAGTGCAAGAAAATTAATATTATCACTATAAAATAAATTATTTTAATTAATACTACTATTTTGAATGAAAAATAAATTTATAGTGTTTATTACATCAATTTTAATTCATTATAATTTCACACTTATTACCATATTTTTTTTCCATATTTTTTTTACCCAAAAATTATAGTGTCTCTAATAATAATGAAAAAATCACATTTATCTAATATTGAAGTTCTAATAATAAAAATATATTTTATGTTACAAATATAATTTTGTAAATATTATAATTTTAATTTTTTAAATAATTTTTTTATTGATAAATAATTGTTTTTAATTGTATTCAAAATTCACACCATTATAAAAATTATCGGGGACATTATTAAATTATATTAACATTTATATTGAAATAAATATTTTCATATAAGAACAGTTAGTAGAAATAAATTTTCTTTTAAATTCATCAATTTATCTTAAATGTGTGTTTAAAATGTACTCATATATTTCCAAAAAATAAAAAATAATTTTCTATATATCAAAATTAAAATTTTCTTATTCATATTATATTCATGTGAATTTTAAATAATAATCAACATGTTATATAAATTAATAATATTTCATTTTTAATAAGAAAATAGACACCTTTACACAACTACAGTCTAGAAATATAACCCTTTAATAAAAAAACATATGGTCCAAATGCATGGTGTATGTTCCTAGTACATTTATAGGGTGGATTAATGAAAATTCAATGGGTGATGTTGTTAGGACCTGACATTAAACATTATATATTATAGTGTATTTTGACCTGAAATAACATTAATTTCCAAAATATTTTATTAGGTTTATATAGTTAGAGAATTATGTCATAACATGTATATAAAAAACCATATTTTTCAAAGTGGACAATTCTAATTAGTATTAATTTTTACTACAATATGAGTTTTTTGAAAAGAATTTTTTCTTCTGTTAATGATTTATATTTATGATTTCAATCATGATTTCTTCTTCGTTTATAATGATATTTAAAACCCTATTAATAACATTTTAAAAACCTAGTATTAACAAAAAATATCATAAAGGGGCATAAAAAAGTAAATACAATTATTAGTTTATGAATAATTATAAATAAAATTCTTTTAAAATGTTGCTTTTGGCCCAAATTAAACATTTTCTTACAAAATAAATCACATTATCTATGAAAATAATTTCATAAAACATTTGACAAGGAAACATGAAGGAAATATAAAAATTCTAATTTTTTCTCTAAAAAAATGATAAACCCATGAAAATATTTTTACAATTTTATAATATTTAACCTTATTATGTATTAAATAATTTATTTAATAAAATTATCTCATTGCATTCATTTTTTAAAATCATAGGGTTTCCATAAAAACTCAAACCAACCCTAGATAAAACTTATTGGTATCTTGGGAATTCTTATTTTGTATCACTATTACTAATGGAAACACATGTGTTTGGAATCCGTAACTAATGATGTGGAGGGATATCATGGACCCACACCACCATGGTTTATAACATAACCATCCATCCATGGTTTATAAAGAGACCACACATCCTAGGATCAAAATATAAAAACATGCCATTAGTTTATAAAAAACCATTTATCATCATAAATAATGTATATGAACTGTAACATATTCATAATATAAAAAATCAATCAACTTTTAACATTACACTCATTAAATATTCTTTACAACCATAAGAAAACATTATTGGATACTAAAATATCTATTCCATTTAAAACCCCATTCTAAATACCAAAATACCTATTAAAGGGAAAATTGGGGTTTCTATTAAACAAAACGATAAACATTTCAATAAAATCAAGTAATATATTAATATTTTTGGTTGTAATATAATTCACTATCACTTTATTTTTTAACATGTGAAACTCCTTTTTTTTCTTAATTCAAAATGTTATGTATAAAAACACCTAGAAATATTATTTTTGGAATCCTCTGAATGAAATTCAAAAGATACATACAATTTTCTTTATAATTATTTTATATCCAAATAAATGAAACCGTAATAAAATATTAATAATATGGATATTGATGAAAAATACATTGATATAGAATCATTAAATCATTTTACAACAAGGTTTTAAATGTAATGTTGCCCTTATGTAAATCCTAAAAAAGACTCATCCATTTTTAATTTTATTTCAAATAGAGTTAATTACAATAAAAAATTAAATTTAACATAGATTAAAGAATAAATATTAATATTACTGAAACATTTAGATTAATATAAAATAAAAATATTTATAAAAAAATAATTAAAACTATTTAAATGAGGTTTTATGTTAAAGGGTATCTTACGTCGAGTTCAATTCATCAACTACGTTATTTATCTTCTTAAATAATAAAATTATTTTAATTATTTAATTTCTCGAAAAAAATATTGATTACTGTAATTTTTATTTAACTTATTAACATGTTATATATTGTTACATAATTAAGTAAGTTTGTGTTTGGTGTCTTGA
This sequence comes from Viscum album, assembly GCA_963277665.1. Lineage (NCBI taxonomy): Eukaryota > Viridiplantae > Streptophyta > Magnoliopsida > Santalales > Viscaceae > Viscum > Viscum album. The sequence goes on from OY728141.1 coordinate 1,207,937,769, forward strand.
TGATATTCGACATATTTTTTACAAAAATGAATTCTATAGGATAAAAATGGTAAACAAATCATTATTTAAACATATCTATTAAAATAATCATGATATAATTATTATTTTTATACTTCAATAATACTTATAAAACCAAAAATAAATTATTTTTCGGGAAAATCATTTATGTGATGATCATAGAGACAGTAAGTTATACAATTGCATGAGTAACATTTATATTTTTCAATGATCATTATAGAATAAAGTTATGTAATATTTTATATATTAAGAATTATCATAATATAATAATTTAAATTTTTTATCTCTATAAACACGCATATATATATATATATATCATCCGTGTTATTTTTTGTTGAAAATAGAATCACATTGCATTACGAAGGCAGTGGTCTATATATACATAGGAACGACATTGAATTTTTTTTTTAAAAGGATACATTATAATTTATGAAAGATTAATATGTCATTAGTAACCTATTATTTCATTTATATAATATATATTTATTATATTTATTCTTATATTCTTCTATGAAAAGTATTAGTGAAAAAAGAAATCACATCGCTTCATGAGGCCATAGTCTATCATACACACGAGGGACATTATTATATCTCCTATAGACTGAAATGTAATAAGATATATTTATAATAATAATTAAACATGTATAAATTTGTTATAAAAATAATATATATTCTATAAATCTGTCATTATAACAATTTCTAAGAGGCAGTGATGAAAAATGCATTACATCGTTTCATGAGGCGGTATTCCTCCGTACACACTAATGTTAGTTTTTAATTTCCATTTTTATGGAAGAGGAGGTGTATTCATGATATTACATTAAATTATTAACATTTTAGATTATGGGATACATTTATGTTATTACATTTTCATAATAGAATAACATTTTAAGGATTTTGAAGAAGAAATAAAAAAAAACACTTGCTTATGCACGATTCATCTTCTTCAGACAACATCCTTAGGGTAGCAGTAAAAGATTTTTTATGATTGGTTTATGATAAAATTAGGGAATCTATGTCATCGGTATGGATTAAAGTATTTGTTTTATTCTAGTATTGGATAATAAAAAAGTAACATAAGGTGTGAATATGAGAGAAGAGTTGGTGTCCTTTCTTAAGTTAGGGAGAGGACACACTTGTAATTTTTTAAAAGAAAATATTATACACATGTTTTTCTCATGAAATAAGGGAACAAAATGTATTATTATTAAAAAATATATGAGATAAGAATTATTTTTTTCTATAAAATATAATTTATAAATGTTATTAGCTCATCTATAACATTTTTATTTAAGTTTAACCCCCCATAGACATGTTTTACCTTAATTGCTGTGAAATATTTTTTACTTCTTTCATTATTCATCAAGAAAAAAATTATGTTAAATTTATTATATAATATATATTATTCCAAATAAAAATATGGAATAAATTTTTCAAAATTTAATTTACATAAATGGTAGAATATATTTTAAAATTAAACACATAGATATGAAGAAAATTTAGGTTTTTAAAATATGTAATTTTCATGCATAAGATGATTTTATGGTATCTCTATGAATAGTAATCATAATTATATTAACTCCAATTAATATTTATAGATATATAATTTTAATTTTAAGTTAAATCATTCCTCACTATATTTTTTAAATTAATTATATTCTTGAAATATTTTGTTAATAAAAATCCTTTTTAGATAAGAACAGTTTTTAATCCCTATAAATAATCACATACTGAAATCTGTTATAATGTTAAATAATATTTAATTCATTAGATAAAATAAAAATAATGATTAATTATGTTACTCAAAATCAAATTAATATCTTAATTGTACATTTATATTTGATAATTAATAAAAAAATAAATTATAGTTTTTAAATAACATTTAGTTTCATGAATCAATAAAAATTATTATTTTCCAAATATAATCCAAAATTTTTTCATATCTTAATTTGGATTTGAGGATTTTAAAATTAATTTTTGTCTCGAAAATAATTTTTATAAAATTTATAAAAAAATGATAATATTTTCTCATAAAAATCAATAATAATTATTTTTAACAAAAATGTGTTCTTGATGAAAAACTTTCATTACAAGAACTTGTGTGATGATTTAATATTTGTCTACTAACACAGTTATATTTAGTAGATAATTTATATATGTATATATATATAAATTAATTAATCCTAGTTATACCCTATAATTTAATTGTGAGGTTATAAATGTCATTTATTTCATGGGTCATTTAAGCTTGGTGTTGTGTGACATATACAAAATCGTACATAATATTATTTATATAAAATATTGGGGTGTTTCATTATCCACCAAATTTATAAATTGTGTCCCCAAAATTTGAGCTTTATCCTAATTTTTTTTTCATTTTATAATTCCCTTATTGAAATCGCACATCATAAAAAGGGTTCGTTAAACATCCACTTAAATAGAAAAAGAGGGAGGTACAAAAGTACGTAGGTCATCTAAAATAATGAATAATTATATATCAATGTAATAAATAATTAGGGGGGTGTGAAAATATAGACATGGAAGAATATTTTAATTCACTGATAATTATAGATCGTTATAGTGTTCATCAATCACAATAACATGAATGATGTTGATAATGGAAACAACCACATAACCATAAAATAAAGAGGTTTTACAAATATACTCAATTTTGTAAAAAGTAATGGAAATATGATGAAAAATTGATTCAATATCATTTTATTAAATTTGAGGAATTAATTTACCATATATACTACGAACATAAGTAAAATAAGATTAATTGACAAGTAAAATTTCATTCTTTAATAAATATCCACTCTAATCATATCATTTCTCTAAATTATGGGTATTCAATATGAATAATAAATGAGTGAAGTACTAAAATAAACATTTAATGGATCACATAATCAATAAAAGGATAAAAATATATTTATATTTTTTTATAAATTAAACAAAAAAAATCTTATCATAATATAAGATAACTCCCCAAAATAATAATTCTTCACACATAATTAATCTAGAAACACCCAAAGATCATATTTGACCATCAGATTAAAAAAATTCATCAAAATATTACCACAAAATTTTGAAGACAAAATATTAAAATTAATTGATCACATATTATTTTGAGATTAATTAAACATATTACTATGATCACATTAGTAAAGAATAAATTAATATAATCATAAAATGCATCTACCCAAATCATATAATTTTCAAATTATTTTTAATCATATAAATAAATAACATGTGTCACAATAAATACAAATTATAATTTTAATATATACCAAAATATTATTAAAACATTTTTCTTCAAATAAAATACCAATATTTACAATCTATAATAACCATATAATATTCTTGAAATCGTGAACTTGTTCCAAAAAAACATTAGCATACTTATGAATAATTCAATTTTCAATCCCATGGTTTTCTATACAATAAAACATATCTACCTAAAACAATCATAAAAATTATCATATAAATTTTTTATGTAAAAAACATTTTCATACTATCTATGAAATTACATAGTCCATTGTTAGCTATTACCCCCCTTATTTCCATTATATTTTGGGCTTAAGCCTCAAGGCCTTTCCGGATACGACAGTTATCATCCCACTTGTGGATTTTTATTTTTATAAATCTGTATAATTCATAAAACTTCCACATACATATAATTAAAATAATAAAAAAATATTAATCCTCAAAGATAATAGAAATACTAATGTTTATAAATATATATAAAAGTGTTTCAATAAAACAAATGGATTATTTTCACTCAAGTAACTTCTTCACATGTTAAACATATAGGTTACAAATACCTAAAAACTCAATAACATTCTCCAAATATTATCTCCCTTTTCTATACCATATGTTCCCAAATTTTGAAAAAATACCTTTTAATTTAACAAAGTAATTTCATGATTATAATATTTATATTATATCATCATATCATTGATAAACGCATCCTTCATTCTAATTACTTCTTAAAACATTAACCGTTTTTGTCATATTACTCCTTATATTTTAATTCTAATAAATCAAGGAAATGAATTATGTTTATTTTATTCATTAATATCACATGAATCATGTTTCCTACTTATAACATAATAATATAATACATAAATAAAATCCAAACATCGGGGTTATCTTCTATTTTTTTCAATATCCCATTTATCATCCATTACGATGACCATGTTTCTAAGATAATTTACTTAAGCCCATTGTAGAATTTATATTTCCAAAATCAATGGATTAATTGATATTTTTAAATAAAAATTAATATATTCCATGATACATAGAACTTTGGGGAAAATTAAAATGTGATTGATAGTTCACATATTTTATTAATAGTAATTTGGATGTTTAAAAAGATTTTGTATTTATTTGATAAATATTTTTCCATTATAATGATGATTAAATCATCTCGAAGGGATAAAAAGGTTAAGTGAGATAATTTTCCTTCAATACTGATAAGTGATCATTAATTTAAGAGAATAAAGATCCTTAAAACATGGAATAAATTATTGAATCTTAAAATAAAAATCATCCTTGTGAAAAACTTTCAACATTACTAGAAGATCTATAATACATTAACCTTAAAATAATTTTAAGAGAAGTTGAATATCCTTCTTAATCCATTTTATAAAAATATCATTAGTCATCTCAAAATACACTAATTAAATTCTCTAAATGGGTTTCTATTACTTTATACATATAATCATCCTTAAACATATAAATACGTGATGAAATATATTACTCTTAAAATAACCACACTAAAAAATATCCTAGTATCTAATGTTATATTAATATTTTATCTAATACCAATTTAAATGTATTAGTCATAAACATTACACATTCATGTGTCTCAAGAATATTATATAATTTCTTTTCCTTACGATATTTTTACTTTCTTAGTTTTAGATAATTAGTTTTTCACTCTTGCATAATGAAACTATATTTTTAAAAGTGGTAACTTATAATCGGTTTCCATATTTAAAATAATAAAAACATATAAAAATGAACATTTTTTATGACACACATTCAAAATTTTAATCATGATGTATTTTTTATCCTTGATCATCCTTAAAACTCTATTAACTTTTTAAAAAACATTGAATGATCAAAAAAATATCATAAATGGAAATAAAAGAAAATTAATAATTCCATTAGTTAATGATTACTAAAAATAATTTATTTTTAAATGTAATATTTTATCTCAAAATTAACATTTTCATAACCAATATATCACATACTCCAACCATATATTTTTCATAAATCATTTCATAAGAATACTAATTTTAAAAATAAAACTCATAAAGTGTTCTTTGGAAACATTATAAATTCATAAAAACATTTTCAAAAAGTAATATTTTTCCCCATAATAAGTAGTTAATAATTTATTTTGAAAATTAAACTCATTAGTTAAATTTTTATTAATCATAGTATTACCATAAAAACTCATAGGAATCATGGAAACAAATTATTGGTATATTTGAAAATCACTTTCCATGTCACTCATAATAATTGAATAACCATGCATTTGACTACTATACCCAGTGCATTAGTGGTATATCATAGTCCCACCCATCCTTGGTGTATATTATAACAACCCATATTTTGTTTATAATGTTACCTTCTATCATTGGTTCATAATGTATCCCCCCATAAGTTATATATAACATAACCACCCATTATTATAAATAATTTCCAAAAAAATTAAAAAAATATTAACATATAAAATATTATAATTTTAAATATTAAACTAAATAAATAATTTTTTAATCTAGAATAAATAAATTATAGAAATTAAATTTTAAAACCCTTTTAAAACCCCATTGTTAATAAAACATTTCCTAGAAATAGGTAATGTGGGTTTCTTTATAGAAAAAATAAAAATATTGTAATGAATATTGAAATAAAATAATGGTTAGAGTGGTTGGAAAATTTATTGTCGCTATATAAAATCAAATAAACATTACTTTTTCCATTTTCTTAAAATAATTTGTACAAACATATATAATGATTCATTTTGAAAACTATTAACGATATTCAAAAGATACATAAATTTTACTTTATTATAATTTTATATTCATATAAATAATTCCATAAAATAATTTCAATAATATTTTTATGGAATAAAATCAATTGAAAATAAATCTTTTCATCATTTTAAGAAAAGGTTTTTAAAGTAATATGTACCTTATATAAACTATACAAATATTCCTTATTTTTTAATTTTTTATTAAAGAAAGATAATTACTTACAAAAATGAAATTTATCATCCATTGTAACTAAAATAATATTTTTCCTGGAAATTTTGTTATAATATTGAATATAGTTATCTAAAAAGTATATCTTGGAAACATTTTAAAATGAGGTTTTATGTAAAATGTCTGCATATGACAATTCGGATTCATTACATATACTATTTTTCTTCATATATAATATAAATATATTAATTATTTACATAATTAAAACCTTTTACAAGTTTATTATTTGATTTATTTAACTTATTTCCATGTTATATACAATTACTAAATCAGTAAATTTTATGTAAGATATTTTCAATATATTTGACTGACATGCCCAAAATGACATTGGTAGGTTAACTATGGTCAAATAGGTAATTATTTTACCACTACAAGAATAATAATCATAAAATAACTATAATTTTTATTCATAAATTATAATTTTAATGTAAATCTAGAATAAAAGTTATGAAAAATGTACTACATTATTATCTGGGAGACAGTAGGCCGTACAATCACATGGGTAATGTTTTCATTTTTCAAAATCATTATAAAAATAAGGTAATTAATATTTTACCTTTATAGAAATATAATTATATCATAGATAATATAATAATTTATTATATTTTCTTATTCATATGATTCATGAAGTTTAGTGATTAAAAGGAATTACTTCGCTTCATAGAGGTGGAAGTCCACACCTACATAGGATGAACGTTATTGTTTTCGTGTGAGAAAAGAAAAGAAAATATTCTATTTTAAGAATAATAAAATTTTCATAAATATCCTAATTATTTAATTTATATCAAATATATTAATTAAAATTAACCTTATTACATTCTGTGTTAGTTGTTATTGAAAAGTGAATCACTTCACTTTGCAAGGTGGTAGTCTGTCATACCGACGGGTGACATTATCGTATCTCCAACAAGAAATGTAATCTATGAATGTATTTGTGATAGAATAATTAATGAATAATAATTATGACATAAATATTTTTTATATACATTAAATAAATAATTAAAGAAATCCATTAGAGGATGTGATTAAAAAGGAATTACATTGGTTTGCGTGGCAGTAATTCGCCAAACACACAAATGATTTTTTTCCCATTTCATTGAATAGGGGTTGGATTAAGGTTATCAAATAAAAAAAATATCAATATATGAAATATAATTATGTTTTTATATCATATTAATTTATTAATATATTAAAAATGAGGATTGATAAATAAAATAAAAATTCTCTCTTAAGAATGATACTTATTCTTTAGGAAATAACCATAGATTAACACCACAAGCCTTCATAATATATCATTCTAATAAAAACAAGGGAAATATTTGAGGGTGAGGAATCTAAGGATGTTATTTTTTTCACTTATTGTATTTCCCATAATTCATTGAAACTATGGATATGACATAAAAGTCAGTGGCCTTTTATAAGTGGTGGAGAGGGAACACTTGGAATTTTAAAAAACAAGAAGCTATAAACATGTTTTTATAATTAAAAATGATATAAACAATTGTCCATTATTGATACATATAAAGCATATAGTTGAAATATTCATAGTAAATTGGATTTATACATGTTTTTTGTCATTTTAATCCTTATTGAATTCTATTTTAATCCTTGATAAACCTGTTTTTACATTTATCATGATAAAATAGTTTTTACAACATTAAATAATCCTAAAATAAAAATTTAGTTGAGAATATTATATAATATGTGTTATTAAAATTTAAAATATGTAATCTATTTTTCCAAATTCAATTCCTAGAAATGGTATATGAATATTTAAAATTAGACCCATATAAGCGATGGAAAATATAGTTTTTCAAGAAATGTATTTTTCTAGAATACGATGATTTTATTTTCAATCTGTTACTAGTCATAATCATTATATAAATTTAAATTAAATTATATATTGATATATTATATATGTTTCATTTAATTAAATACTCAATAGGTGTTGTTAACTAATTAAAATAGAGAACCATTATCATCTTTTAAAATGTTTTAAAAGAAAACCCCCATTTTTAATCACAAAAATAAACTTACAAAAAAATATATTAAATGGATGATTAAAATTTAATTAGTTAGATTATATATAATTAAATAATTCTAATGTTTCATGAAATAAAGTTAAAATATTAATAAGGACTTTAAAATTATTAATCTATTTAATAAAAAAATATTAAAAAAATTGTTTTACTATTCATTGAAAAATTAATTTTTCTAAAAAATCCCAAAATTGTACTATAAGTTAATTTTATATGATGATTTAAAAAATTGACAAAAAAAATTTAAGCATATTTTATAAATTTTATTTAAATTAATTATAATATTTTCTCCCAAAAAGAAATGATACTATTTTATGATGAAAATATATTTTTCATGAATAAAATTACATTAAATAAAATTGAGTAATTTTTTAAATATAAATTTTAGATAAATTTTAATTTATTGAATCAATAATAAATATATTGCATAAATTATTTAATTCTATTCACACCATCCAATTTAATGGATACGATATCATGGTCATAGATTTTATGGGTTGTTTAAGCTCAATGTTGCGTGTTATATATTCTATTGAACAGAATGTTATTCTTTAAACATAATGGAGTGTTTTAAAAGAAACATATAAGAATTAAAATATCACACTATAAATTTTTCTCTTATCTTAGATATTTAATCTCATCGTTTTCATGTTAATGTGTGAAATATAGTGAGTATATCTCTCATAGATGATCTGATAAATGATCTTCGTAAGGGATGATCTTTCTAGATGAGGCCATTTTTTGTAATTATGTATCAATTATAGTTTATTATTCCACTAAAAATATAAAATTCATAATGGTAAATTTATAATGGATATATTAACAATGGTTTTAAATCTCAATGTTTATAATTCCCAATAGACATATTATGACTTTAGATTATATAAATAATTAAGTGTTCTTGATTTTTATTACTTGGTGCTTTTGATCTGTATTATTCAACATTACTAAATGATATTTTTAAACATTTTTATTAGGAATATCATTTGTAAATTTATGTTTTATTATAATTTTATCACATTTAGAAATTCTAGTATTAAAATTTCATTTAAAACCATAAAATACATGAGGATACTTATGTTTTATTTCTTCTTCTGGTTCTAATATTTCTAATTTATACATATAGTTCATCCATAGTTCATTGAATAGGGGAGTTTTTTTATTTCACAGAATTTTTTATTTATTATATAATATCTACACTTGATTCTATTTATATTAAAGATCATACTCCAATAGTATCACCTCAAGATTTAGTACATGTGAAGGATGAGGTAAATACTTCTTCCAAAAATACATAATGAATAGAACATGTACTTGATATAGGTTAGTTTGGAGTTCTAGTTTATAGTTCAAAACTCTAATGAGAAAAAGTTTATCAAAGGGCTAATATATTTCGGAATTCACATTCCATTCATTCCAAACCTAATTAAATTCTTCCACAGTGACATGTGAAAGAATGTCTTATCTATGACCTCAAACTGAATGTCTCATAAATGATTGGGAGGATAGTTTTTATTTAAATTTTGTGCTAATTTCATATGATATAGAATGGTTTGATGATTCCACATCATCAATTAGAAATGATACGGTCTTATCATCTTCCTTTATTTTACATCATTCAATAATGTTAAATTCATGAACCTATTCCCATTAAAACTCTCATAAGTTTCCATTTGACTATGAGAAAGGATATTATTTTTATATGAAGACTCTACTAGGGGAAGGTGTGTATCCAAGTATTTTAGTAAATCTATTAAACATAGTCATATAATATAATTTAGAGTATTAATATTAATTTAAAACCGACCATATTTCAGAGGGAGATGAGATGTACTAGAATATTGCTTTATATCCAAGGTTTGCAGAAGAATTATCTTGAACCACAAGGTAATCCTTGGATCTTGATATGATAAAATAGGGAGTGAAAACCCATATTTCCTTGTCACTTATATTATGTATATCTTGGTCTATTGTTCATGATGGAAATCTTATTTTTTGGAAATGTATGCATTGAATTGGTATGGAGTCTAACTACAACCGAAATTGTGTTATTGACTTTAAATTTCTTCTAAAGTCTTATGACAAAATCCATAGTGATGTTTTCCCAACATCATAATTATATAGGTAATTGTTATATCATATCATTAAATTTATATTATTCCAACTTAAATTGTTCCAATAAAAATCACTAAGATATAAATTATTCAATCTCCCTCATCATTTTATCCCAGCAGATGTTTTTCTTTTGGTATATATTCTTATTTATGCTCCCCTACTGGATAGAGATGGATGATTTATGTTCTTAACAAAAAAATTTCCCCCCATAATTTTTAGTTTAGGGGTGACATATTTTGTTTCAAAACCTTATAAATCCATATTTAAAAAATTTAAGTCCATAATATTCTCTACCATTCTATATAACTGCATATCATATCATTAGGTCTCTTTTATCATCAGAGTGTTGGATTTTTGAGAAATAATTTCTGTAAGGAATATTTATATTCCTTCCATTATGACCCCCATGTATATTATATTAATTCCTAGTAAAATTATAACCCTAAAAATCCCTATCACAGATAATGAAGCAAGATCCATTATACTTTCAGAATCTACCTCTGGTTTAACTTTTATAGAAGGCAATAGACTGATTAATAATAATCCATGATCATCTCTAAAAATCATATTTTGATCATGTTGAGATCCTTTTGTGTGAATATATACATCATTCTCTTATAATCCATTTATATTTCACACTTCCTCCAACATAAAATGTTTCTTATACTACATGAATAAAATTGTTACAACCAAATTCATATCATGTATTGGATAGTTGAACTCATGGATATTCTGCTATTATGATGAATAAATTATTACATAATTATTACCCATGAGAAAACAACATAAAACATTGTTTGAATCATCATTTTAGATCAAAAATAATTTCTTACAGTAGGTTAGTGTGAGTATAGTAGAAGGGAAAAGCCTATAATTTTACACATTAGATATATCTTCACATTCAAAAGTCCAAATAAATTTCACACCCATTATAGATATTTTGGTTAATGGGTTTGAAAAATATTAGATTTTTATAAAAATCACTGATATTTCCCATCTAATCTAGGGAAATTATAGACATTGATTACAAATTTTAGTATGGTGTATTCTCCAACATCTCTCTTATTTGATGAATGTGAACATATTTCCTTCCAAGTGACAATGTTCTCTTAGAATAACATTTTATCATCCCAAAACTTTTAGGTATGGAAATTTTTATATAAATTATACTATTTTAAAGTAATTAGTACTTTATATAAATACCCCTCATTTTTTCCATTGTTTTTCAATTATATGAGAATATCATCTATAAAGACTTACTAAAAATTTAAATGTAATATCAAATGACCCTATTCATGAAGTGCATGATGATTTTAGAGCATAAATTTGTATAAATGGATTCTTTATGAACTCATAGTGTACATACATAGTATGTAATATGGTCATGGGAATATTAACCTTCTCCACCTTTAATTAGTTATAACCTAACAAGAGTTCTATATTAAAGAAATAAAAGACACCACATAGAAGATCAAATAATTTTTTAATTTATTGTAGGGGATATATTTTATTTTTATTATCTTATTAACCTCATTATAATCAATGAAAATATGTACTTGCACATCCTTCTTCTTGAAGAAGATGGCCAGTACACCCTATAGTGAAATAGTTGGGTATATGAATCACATTATTGGATCATATTATATTTATTTATCTAGTTCATTCAGTTTGATAGAATCCATTATAAATGGAGCCTTTTATATTAGTATAGATCCAGGTATATGTGAAATTTTGAGCATAGCCTAATGTTTAGGATGAATATTGGGAAACTCTTCAATTAATATAATAGAATATTCTATTAAAATGAGAATGTAGTCAAGAGTGATCCTCTCATTTTTCTCAATCATTTGAGCTAGATATCCTAGATCATATGAAAATAATAGATATTCTTGGGATGAAATTCTAAAAGAGATTCGTCTACCTCAATTCACTTGTATAGAACCAAGGGATTATTTTGGAAAAGGAGAGTAATTAACTTATCAATAAAATAATGTGGGATCTATATAAGGGTAGTCAATCAATGCCCAATATAGCATAAAATTGAACAAATGGGATTATGATAAGTTTTTTTTGGATATTTTCTCCAAAAATGTCTAATGGGAAGGATTTATACAGTTGACATGATATCATTTCCAATTTTTTTTGGTTTTCCCCATTTACTCACCTATTATATTTTGAGGTGTTGTATGGATTGTATTAAAAAACATGCATTCAGTGAATTAATTCACAAAACCTGAATAAAATATCGTCTTCTCTATTCATGAATGAATAGCCATCAAATGTATCACTATTAAGATCCAACATCATTGTACATATAAAATAATATCTTACAATATATCTCACCCATATAGGACATTATCATCAGTTATATTTAAAAACACCTGAATTTGTGAAATTGTTTATATAGTTTTTATATTCATTATATTTATAAAAAATCACAATTACATGAAGATTTATCATAATCCTTATTTCCACCATCCCACTAGTGGTATTTCTTATCACCTTTTAATATGCATTAGATTTCTATCCTTCCATTACAAATTTTCCATCACTACCTTGTCCCCTTGAGAGAGTTTTTAGGATACTTATCCCTAAACATATGAATTTGAACAGTTTAATTTTCTTTAAATCAAGAGTATAATCCATTGATCCTCTATATTAAAACTATATTCACTAATTATCATCTGAATATCCATGTGAACATGAAAAATCCCCAATATCCATATTCGCATTGGGGGAACATATAATAAATCTCCTATAGATTTAAATGTATCAAATTTTCAAATTGTTTTTAAGACTAAAAACTAATAAACTAAGGAATAATTTATCCTTACATTAAATATCAATGACAATGATAGAGGGGTATTTTGAAATATTTATGAAGTTTTATTTCTAACCCTCAAGAGATTCATCTTATTTTTTGTTGAGTCCAAGTAATTACATATCCATTTTAAGAAATATAATTCATGATAATTATTTATAAAAAAAATTCATGATTCCATTTAAATCAACTATTTTAATTTTATCCTTGTGCTAAATGTTATTGATGAGATTCCACCACTGATTAAATTCTCCAGATAATTCATAATCTACAAAAATTAATATAAATTTATTATATAATTTTATGACTAAAAATATATTTTCCACATATTTATTCCATTGGTATATAATTAAGGGAACATAAGATCCACTACAAGTCAATTGCATTTATCAATTAAAATAATCAATTGTAATTTGTTTCTTCTTCAGAGGAGGAGGGATTTTTATGTGATTCATGGTATTACCCATAACATGAGAAAAATTTGATACTAATTCCATTAATTTCATGACACTTACATTATTTATATTTGGCATTTCATCATGGAATTCATCACATTGGTCATCATATTTTTCTACATGATTCCTTATATTTCCAAAAATTTCATAAAATAAAAAAATTATTATATGTGATAGTATTAAAACTAATATGTATATAAAATGGAAAATATAAACTTATAATTAATTAAATTTAAATAAAATATATAACCGATATGATGAATTTATCTACTTTAATATTGATTGTCCATTGTTTATTTTCAATTATGTTCTATATAATAACATTATATTCAGAAACATCAAAAAAATTAAATATCATATGGATTATCCAGTGTATAATCTCCATGAGAGTCTATCGAGGTGGTAAGTCTTAGGGGCACTCATCATGAACTAAATGATGATCATTTTAACACACAACCAGAATTTTAAAGAGTTATATCTAACATTTTATCTATACAATAGAAAAATATATTTTATAGTATATATACAAGATTGTAATTACATGGAAACCACACTCTATACATTATTAAAACATTAAGATAAATTCATTAAAATTCTATATAGGGTTTTCACTATGATTTTAATTTCATAATCCCAAATAATAACTAGACATTTTATTTAATACAAACAATATTTCAAATAGATTTTATTTCATTTTTATAAAATAAGGATCCATATAATACAATCCTATGGAATTGAGAGCCCTGATTCATTGGGAAATTATGTATTTAAACCATGATAACATTATTTAAAATCTCTATAATTTGATATATTTTTCTTTTGAACTCTTAATACTACACAAGATAAACTGAGGATACATACCATAAAATTTGTTATCTATAAATCCCAGTGATGGGTTAATAAATAATATCATTATAAAAAGTAATTCATGTGAGTAAAGAGTCATAACATGAAAATATAAATAATTGGAAACATAAACATTGAATCATTGAATGAGATGATGATATCATAAGATCAATATGTCTTGATAATTTCAAAACAACATAAAATGTATCATCATAATCATTATTCATTGAAAAATATTCAAGAGATGATTATATAATGTACTAAACCAAACCATATATCAACCATAGGTGGCATCTCATTAGTTGAATACATTAACCAATGCATTGGTATCCTATCAGGGTGAACCATTCATCTATTAATATTTACACCTATCGCATCAATCATATAACATATGAAAATATTTATTTATTTAAATATATTGATAATGGAATATGGGATTCTTAAGTAGAATTACTCTATCAATAAAGGATATTTAAATATAAGTCACTAGAAGTTTATAAAACTAGGGTTTGGAATTTATAAAAAAGATTGTTATGTCATTTATAATCAATTGATAATTTTACAAACATAATTGGTATACAATAAAGATTATTTATGGAATTTATGAAAGACGAAGGTAGTAAAACTATATTTGGGAATATCTCGTATAGTTAATTTATTTTTATAAACACAAGAAAACCTAATAAATTGGTAATAAAATGTCTGATTAAAATTTTCTTGAATGAAAAGGAGAAGGGAGAGAACCCCTTACCTTGAGATTTTTTTCATAAAGAATAAGAATTTAAATTTAGAACATTGTAAATATAATTGGAGGGATATTGGAAGAATACATGGGAAGAAATCCATGATAAATGGATTTCAAGAGAATGAAATAGAAGAATATGTGCCTATTTATAGAAAATAGGGGGAATCATTTAGTAATTCTAATACATGGCATTGAAAATATTCTTAATAAAAATGAAAAACAAAATCAATTATTCTGTTTCTAACCTCAGGAATTTTCAAAGGGATATTCATTATTAATTTTTTTAGATATTATGTTCCAAAATTATTTAATTAATAATATTTTGGAGGTAAAAGGGATTCATTTTCAATTATATATTTTTTTAAAACCATTAAAACATAGTTTATGTTTTGTAGGATTTATTTGAGGTTTGGAAAATTAATATTAAGACTTTAAAAGACCCTATTTTAATGAATAATACTATTCTTTGTTCATAAATATATTTATAGAATTCAATACATCACTTCTTAGTCATTATGATTTCATAATACGTATAGTATATTTATATCAAATTTTTATTTTTCCAAAAAAAAATTAGTGTATCTGAAAATTATGAAAATATGACCATTGGATAATTTTTAAATTTCGATTAAAAAATTATATTTATTTTAGGAAATAAAAATTTAATATTAGAAATTTAATTTTTAAATATAATTTACTTTTTAGTGGAAAATACTTGTTTTTTTAACGTATTTCATTTTCTGCACCTTATAAAAATTACATGGGACATCACGAAATTGTATTAGAATTTAGATTCAAATAATAGTTTTTTATAATCTATTTCATTGAAATAAATTTTATTTTTACATAGGTAATTTATCATAAATGGTTATTTTAATTTTTTTCTTATATTTCATAAAGATATTTTTTCTCTTAGTATTAATAACTATATTTATCATAATCATATTATATTCATGTTAGTTTTAAATAATAATAAAACTGTCATTTATGTAACTCCTATTTAGTTTCCTACATTATAACTTTTACCATCAAAATACCAATTCCATGATACAGAAACCCTTTTAAACCAACATATTCCTTTCGGGTAATGTGATGAATGGTAATAATTTTATTTCGGTGGTGTATAAAACATTAATAAGTTAGTGAATTATTTAATATTAAATTTATTCAACACTTGATTATGCTCTGGTATCATTTGTTGTATCTCATCATGGGATTAGTCGAGGGTTAACCTAGTTATTTAACCTCTCTTGGAAGCTCTGATAAATGATTTACATAATAGAGGATCCAACTAGTCGAGGCCCCGAAGGGTTTTTATCGGCTTTTAAATAAATTTAAATATTATATAAGAGTTTTTATGTAAGTATAGTGGAAATAAATAAGAATAGTCATAATATCATTTTATGGTAGTTTAGATCAAATTAATCTAATGTCTACTCTTCACTTTTATAAAACAAATAGAGGGGTGAAAACCAATAAAAATAGAATCTTAAAAAAAACATTTGGACACCAAGAGTTGTAACCCATTTACAAAACATTTATATATATGAGGCTTTATCCCAATACATAACTTTTTTATACTTATAGGCACAACCCAAATAAGCCTATTTTTTCCCTTAGAGGAACAACACAAAACATCCTATGTTTTTCCTAGAGACACAACCTAAATTTACTTTTATTAGAGAGTCACAACCCAAAATATGAATACTTTTTTACCTAGAGGCCAACCCAAATCTTGACTTTTTGATATAAGTTAAAACCCACTATCCTACATTTTAAGGGGTACTAAATCCCGAAATAATTAATGAAATTAAAAAATTTAAATTATTGAAACATTTGTAATAGACGAATTCTTAAAGGAATTAGTGTTTATCAAGAATGTAACTTTTTAACAATGATTTATCAAATGGTTGAAGCTCAACTGAAAAACGTAGTAAATAAAACAAAATTATATCACTATAATAGTTTAAGATTATACTCTAAAACATGTATATTTATCAAGATATTTCTTAATCCTTATATTGAGTTATTCTATTCACAATATGTTAAAATAATGAATCCTTTTTTAGTTCATCCTTCTCAATGCATCATTAGATATCTTTAATGAATGCCCATGTAAAATATACCCGTATGGATCTCTTTAATAATTTATGAAATTAATATCATGTTTTACAGTGATAACATGTTATAATATTAAATAAATTTTCAATAACTAATTTTAATAAACCTGAATGCCTTTTTGAAAAATCCCACAATGTATGGGAAATAAAATATTCATATTCAAACCATATTAAGCTTAAAACTCTCTTTTCACAAATAAAATATCATGGTATTTTAACCCACATGATGATCATTTAATCATGCATAAAATTATACCCAAAAAAATGCTTTAGTATTTCAATAATTTATAGGAAATTAATAAATTATTAGGTCACTGGAAACATTAAAAATGACATTTTTTTCAAAGAAATATAATAATATATGATTAATATAAAATTATCATAAAAATTATCCCCTTTTAGTAATGTTAATTTCCTCATTATATGTAGGTACTCTCAATCACATGAATTGTGTTCATGTTGTAACCTCAAGACTTTGTAAAATATTCACTCACATTCACTTAATTTTTGTTCATGTGGTTTCATCTATAAACTTCCATGTTTTCACTCATGGTCTCTTCATAATATGTTGTCTATTTTTCATAATGTGAGGTCGATCCTTCATTTCATGATGTAAATCTATTATAATTTGTGTATGATCCTTCATAGTCTAAGGTGAATCCATAATGAACTGATCGTGATGTATATATTACAGTTACTACATTGTAATGTGTTGTCAATTCAATAATTTTCTACAAAACCAATATATACATGGTTGGTAGAAAATAGGATATGAAGTCACTTCATTATATTGTTGTAAAATATAGGATCAACTACCAATGTATTCTACATAATTAGTTTAGTTTTACCACTAAAAGGATAATCTAGAATTCTATATCTTTCAGAGGGGTAAAAATTAAATTTTTATAGGTTCTTTAAAGGAAAGATATACACTGCATATTTTTAATGTTGAACATATGTATCTCCCATATGGGTAATAATGAAATAAAATAGATTTTTTAAGGATAACATGAATGATAAATAACTTGCATAAAAATAAATCATTTTATGCATAAGGGTATGACAAATATTATATATATTGTGTAAGGGAATAATGAATTTCATAAAAGGGAAGGATGTTAATTTAAAAACATGCATAAAGGGGGAAAATTCATGTAAGGGTAAGAATCATACATCTGTAAATGTAAGAAACAATTAAAACAAGTTAATTAAGGGTAAAACCAATCTTACATAAGGCTAAACAAAATAATTACAAAATTAATATTTTCCATTATTAAAACATTAGTAATACAATATAATATGAATAAATTATGAAAAATTTGAGAAAAATTATTTTCATTAAAATTATTGTTATATAAAATAAAAAATTGTGTGAGGAATAAAACATTGTAAATAATAAATCAAATTTAGTTCAATAATTCATTATAAACAATGTAATATAAATATAATAATATATAAATGATGGGAATTTTAATTATGAAATAAAAATATATCTACAAAATTAAAACACCAAAATATCTACCTTTTTTAAATATAAAATGTATTTAATTTAGAAATTAAAAATACATTCCCATAACATATTTCTAAATTTCACTCCCATTTTATTAATTTTTAAAAAAAATGAAACAAAATAAATCAAATAAATAATTATCCCCCTAAATTTATGCTTATCTAAGGAAAAAATTTAAAACATGCTTATAATATGTTTGGAAAATAGTTTCTATTATAAAATAATTCAATGACAAAAAGACAATGTTTTATTCTTCAATATTCCATGTTCAACTATGATTTTGTAAATCATTGAATCATTTGTATGTATTGATATCAACAATATGATTTTCTATATAAATAAATTGTAGATCTATATATAGTTTTCAAACATGATCCCAATGAAAATGAAATTGGTCATCAATTTTCATTGTCATATAATGTATTAAGGGATTTATGGAAATGTAAATACAATATTTCACATTACATAATATTGGAATATTATCAAAAATAAAAAAATAAAATAATATACTTGATGCCTAATAATTAATGGTTTAGAATAATTATATGATGTAATTATTTATTCAAATTTAGTATTGTATACTATAATAGATTTTTTTCTTTTAATACAATGAAAATAAATATTTACCTAGTAAATGAGACATAATTAAAGTGATTTTTCTATCTATCTTGCATCTACTAAAATAATAATCAAAATAAATTTTCAAATAATTATTAGTTTTTGTAATGTAATATAATCCAATATTCAAATATCCTTTCACATTTCTAATACTCTTCTTAAAATTCATTAGGTGCCTTTTGATAGGGTCACCTTGAAATGTATAAATCATGAAAATTTAAAACATTAAATTAGGTGTAGAAGTAGTTAAGTATATCAATCTTCTAATCCCCGCTATAAGTTATAACATCAATTAATTCTATAGATTCAGCTAAATATAATTATGATATAGTAATCTTGTGTGTGTTTTCATTTTTATATGAATCTAAACTGAATATATTTTATTTATATTTTTCATACATGGATTGTTATAGAAAATTACATTAATAACACTATAATATTTTAAGACCATGAAATAATTTAAATTATCCCCTCAAAATCAAATAAAGTATTGAATTCATTATGCTGAAAATTCATTACAAATATTTTCTCATGACAGTCTAAAAATAATTTCATCATCATATATTTCAAAAATCAAGATATCTCTACAAATTTTATAAAACAAATAATATAGGGTCAACCATTCCCTTCACAAAATTATTTTTCCAATGGAAGTTATTAATCATTTTATAACAATTCATATGATCTTGTTTCAACCTATATAAATTATTAGGAAATTTAGAGAAAATATTTGGATTCTTTTTATTCTCAAAAATGTGGTTTTATAACATACAATTCATTAGAAATATAACCATTTAGAAAATCATGTTAGACATCTATTTGAAATAATTTAAATAAATGAAATGTAAAATAATATAAAAATATTCTAATTGCATATAATATAGAAAAATGTGTAAAATATTCTTCAAAATCAACACCTTGTGTTGAGAATATACTTGAGAATCAAATATAGATTCAATTTTAACTATATTTCTATAATATTTATGTTTATTTATCAGGATCCATTTTTTCCAACAAAATGAGAATAATTTAGTTGAATAAATATAATCTTCCCTCTATTTCTAATATTCTAATTTAACTCATTATTTATAAAAAAATTAAAATTCACATTATTTGAATTGTCATCGATAATATTTGGTAAAATGATAAACGTTTCCTAGATTGAACATTTTACGAAGCATTTAAAGTAAAATTATCTATAATATAAACTATATGAGTATTCAAATATCATTCATGAATTTGTTCATGTTGAGAAGAAATATCCTACCACTCAATATGTGCATATTTATATTTAGGATTTTTCCAAATAAAAAATTCTCTAAATTCAACCTCTATCTGATCAATATTATCATCCTTTTTATTCAAATACTTTTCATCAAAATTTAAATGAATTGATTATTTAACACTCATGGTTCATTTATTGTATACATTATATTCCATACTATTTTCTGGGTATCCTATGAAAATACCTTTATAATGTTTTGCATCAAAATTATATAAGGAATACATAGTATTGAGAATGAAAACATTATACCTAAAGACTCCAAAATATGTAATTTTAGGATTAACCCACATATAACGATCATAATGTGTCTTTTTAAACAAGGTACATTTATAATTATATGGTAAAAATAAAAAAAATGAATTAAAATATTAAATATAGAAATAATTTTGTTGATTAAACTCATTTAACATGGTCCTAGACATTTATTTAAGGGATTTATTTTTCATTTCCACTACACCAATTTTCTGGGAGTGTTCTTGGAGATTAACATTTGTAAAAATAAGAATTTTCATAAAAAAAAATAGTTAAATTTATGATTTTGGATGTCATCATAATGGGTACTTATAATTTATTTAAGTATGTTTTCCTTCTCATTTTGTACCAATTTAACAAAATTGATACACATAGATAAATTTTTAGATTTTCGTGTAAGAATGTAAACCCATTTTTATCAAGAAAAATTTTAAATAATGAAAAAATATATATTTCTTTCACCCAGAATATTAGGTTTTATGGGACTAAATAAAATCAAATTAATAGAATTATGATGCCTTATATTGTTTAATTATTTAATTAACATGAATCTATATATATATATGTTGATTACCATTAAATGAAAAATGACAAACAAAGGCGTTGTACTCTTTAGGATCATGTAACTACCAAACAGTTTGTTTCGTGGATATCTTATGTATCATCTTTAAATTACAATGTCCCAACCTCTTAATCCATAATATGTTATTAGATTATATAGAATTAAAACAATTAATTTTTGAATAATTAATTTAATTTTTTTTTTGAAAAAATTATTTCATTTCTATTTCCATAAAAGAAAACAAATTTATCATTAAATACAATGGATTTATTATTTTTAAACATAACAATCCATACACCATCACATAGTTGGGAATTTATAATTAAATGATTTTTCAATACATAAAAATCTAATACTTTATAATTAATAAATTATTTCAAGATTCTAGCCTCATTGAAATAATTTTTCATTCTATTTGAATTATGTAAAACGTAACATTACCTTCATCACATTTATTGATTAATAAAATTCTAAATATATCACCATTCATGTGTCTAGAGAATTCACATTCCATGAAAAAAACATCTTTTTTTCATCCAAGACACATTTCCAAAAATATAGTATTTTATAATTTTTTGTTACCCATGAAAATTTGTATCCAATGGGATTTAACATGAATTATTTGGAACCCATACCAATTTCAAACAATTGTTAATAGTTAATCTAGAAGAAAATAATTTAGAAAATTAATATTGTGTATGTCTATGTGATTATTCAAATGTCAAGTATCACTCTTTTTCATAATGAAAATTCATTAGAAATCTAAAACATGTTCCAATAATGTACTTTCATTAGTGATCATAACAATGAAATTTGTATACATTTTTCATAAAACCTTTTTATTGAAAATATCTAATCGCTTCTTGTTAATTTTAGTAAAACACATAATTTTATCATTTTTTCTCTAAATTGATCAATCATAGAATGATTTGAATTTAAAATTTAAATTTCAATTTATAATTAATCATTCTATTTAATAACAGTATAAAAAATCATTTCCACAGATTCATTAAATTTTTAGGTGAAATCAATTTCTCTCCTTAATTTTATTATTTTTAGTAAGAGTAGTCTATAGATTTTATTAAGGTAATTTCATATCTATATGTGAAATTATTAATCCTTCCTAGATAGATATAGGTTGATCCCCATTTTCTTTAATAATATTCATATATTGACTCTTAAGGTTCTTATATGAACAAATGATATTTTTATCTTTAGGATCATGTATTTTAGCCTATTTAAGTAGTTACTCTATAGATGGTTTTTTAGTTTTAGTGTAAGAATAATATCTATAGTAACTAACTTTATTTTATGAATCCATTAAGAATAAAATTGTCACATTTTTTCTGTGATAGATTCTTCCCTAGAACATGAACCCCTGGTGAAAATATATATGGTGATATTTGGTTTTTTTCTTTTTAATACTATATCCACTTTTTTCATTCTATAATCTTGGGAAATATGTTATGTGTCCATTATTTCTAAACTCATAAAAGAATATATCTAGATAATCATTATAATTAATATTACATTTATTCTCTTTAAAATAATAATTAGGGTAAAATTTTTAAAATATTCTTAAATACGATTTATTTTTTTTAAATTTTCCCATTGTAACATATGCAGTATCATTACTGTCAGTACTCCATAAAATAAAATTATAAAAATAAGTATAAACAATGGAATTAAAATAAATTATCTTCTTATTTTTACTCTCTTATTTAGAAATATTTTTAATCTGTATCACATACTGTACTAATAATTAAATAATAAAATTAATTGAACAATTTAAGAAATTTTTACTTTTATATATAGAATAATTTTTAGTATACCACATTCTTGTAAGTCCTCTAGGCTCGCTTTTATAAAAAATTTGGTTTTCAGTTGTTTCTCCTAAATATCTCAGACTCTTTTCAATACTATTATTCTATGGAACATTTTATTTATAGTTTCTTCTTAAACCATTTTAAATACATGATATCCTACACTTAAAAAGCCTAACATAACTCTTATAAAATTATCTGAACCTTGATATGTAATGTGAATAATCATAAAAATGTCTTGCAAATTTTTATATATTGAAACATGACTATAAACATTTTTAATTATTATTAAATATAAAATATTCACCACCTTGTTTTTCAACACATACTTCTCCACATAATTACCAACTAATGATTCATGTTCACATTCGAGGAGTTTGTATAGTTTTCCATGATTTTCCAATGATCAATACTATATTTTTTAAAAAATTCACATATCCTATATTTATATTAGAAAAAAAAATATCATAAAATGGGGTGGTCCTTGCTATATCCATATAATATTTGAACATATTCTAATCATCATAAATATATCACCGACCTTTGACAGTCCAGTCGGTAAATGGGTATAATTTTTTTATAATATATATCAAGTTAGGGGTAAACTAATGATACCAATTTTTTTACCCACATGGAATATTATACAATATCCAATAGGGGAGAATTTATAGTAACCAACACTTTTCATAAATAGATATTACATCAAAGTAGATGAATATTATTTGCATAACCTATCAATCCAATTCAAAATCATTTAGGTCAAGTATCTCTAGAAACATGGAAACATAATCAACTAGTTCGTAAAATATCTATATCATCTCCCACTTATTTATTTCTATCTAGTTCCTTCCTTAGAAATGTCATGTTTAATACCTTTATTCATAACCTAGTGAAATGAAACATAAGAAAGGGTGAGCTTTGATGCATAGTAAGTCTAAAAAAGAGAGATATCAATGATCCTATAAGAATAACATGATAATAAGGCCATAATAACATTATTATAATGATTGAAAACAAACCTTATATATCTAATATATTGATATTATTTAATGGAATAAATATTATTACATTATAAGATATAAATGAAAAACTAATAATAGAACAAAATCCATGATATATTAATAAAGGAATTAGAAATTGATTTGTGGCAAAACAATAATAATATAAAATTATTTCCTTAATATGTAAGGCACATTGAAAAACTATTACAGTGAAATTTTTTCAATCCAAAAACATCCTAGATGTCAAAGTTCACACCAAAGACTATCATAGTTGAAAAAGTACCTTACATAACTTGTTTCAATCCCCATTCCATTCATGTTTATCTCATGAGATAAGAATTTTAAACCCAATTTATAGGAGTGATATATAGTTCCCACAGTTCGAATAATAAAAAACATATATATGGGTGCGACCATATCATAAAGAATTTATTAGAAGAAAACCTACGAAATGAAATGGGTTTCATGAAAATCTCATCAAATCATAATCCATGGAAAAGAAATGGGTTTAAAAATCACTATGTCACGCTTAAAATTTACCATCTAGATAAAGAATAAGGATGGTATAATTAAATAATATCACTATTAAAGCATAAGTGAAATCAAGCGGTATTGGCTTTGAAAAACAGAAATAATATTAAAAGAACATGAAAACATTATTCAGAAAAATAACATTTTAAATTTGGAATATATTATATTAATAAGATGTGAATATATAAAAAAATTTCAATAAAAATAACCATGTAAAAATGTAAAGGTATCCACAATGAAATAAATGTCATGTTGTTCGGAAAACCCATTCATGATCTATAAGATAAAAAATATTCCTTTCACATAGTTATGAAAAATTAAAAAAATTACCCATTCAATAAAAAATAATATTCCAATGAAAAAAATCAAAACCATTAAAACATGGGTAAATATGAAATTTAAAAAATTATAATAAAATAATAAAAAACATTATAAATAAATTTTCAATAAAAATGGATATAGAAGAAAAAAATTGTCTAATGAGATAAATTAAATCTATTTTAAAAACATCCAATTTTCAGTATATTTAGTATATAATATTATAGAATTTAGAATAATTATTTAAATGAAATAAAAAAAATATCATAAAATTTACATGTTTCTTGACTTCTATATCAAAATATTTCACCATTGGAGGAATATTCATAATAAAACACTTTAAATAATGATATTGTGACATAAAACTCATACATAGAGTTTTCCATTCTTTGAATGTATTCTAAATTCATGTATAATATTTTAAAATTTACTATACTTATATACTAATGTAATTTTATTACATATAATATCATATATGATCCCTTTATAACATTTTATCACCAACTTTTATCAATAATTATTTATTAAAATCATTATTTTTTGTGATAATTGTTTACTTTATCATTTATTTTTTATTTTAAAAGTTAGAGTACTTGAGATTTATTGTTCTTATATAATATATATAATATTAATAATGATATTAATATCATATTTTTTCTTTATATTCATATTTAATGTCATCCAAAAAAGTTATAGAATCAATTAAACCATTCATTTAAATTGGGGGTCATATGAATGCATGAATGATGTTTTCATTTTTTGCTAGATGGAATGATAGAAAGGTAATAATTAATTCAAATTTATTGAATAATCCTTAAATAATATATATTAATAAAATTTTAATCATAAATATCAATGTAAATTATAAATGAAAAATTAATCACATCATTTTTGGAGGTGGTAGCCCACACGTATGCACGCAAGGCGTTATTTTTCTATAAGGATTATATGGTAAGTATGTAGATGATATTTTATAATTAAATAACTATAAATATGTAATAAATATTATATATAATCAATAATACCTTCTTAATACCCATCCATTCAATATTATGATTAAAAATAATCGTATTGCATTGTGGATACGGTAAGCCATACATACACACAGGCGATAATATCACTTCTCATTAGATCGAAAATCAGGTGTATAATGGAATAATAATAATAATAATAACATAGATTATTTATTATAAATAATTTATCAATTTATTTTAAAAACAATTTATTTAGGGTAGGTAAAGAATAGTAAAAAATAAAATCATGGAGTAAGGAAAATACCTACTCTTTGAAATGACTTTTTTATATATATGGGATTTGGGAATAGTCTTTTAGGAAGACCTAAACCACTAGGATATGACTAGAGAGTTTTATAAGATACATTAGAAGATTTTGGTTGAGATATAAGGCTCAATGTGATCGAAATAGTTTAGGGAATTGGTACCCTTTTTTAATTGAGGTGGGAGAAACTTTTGGGATTTCTCAAAAGATTAAACTATAATAAATTTTTTCTCATGAAAACTTCTTCTATATAGATATGGACTCAAATATAATGTATGATGTGGTTGTAATAACATCTAATAATTTAATTTAGACATGTTTGTGTAAAATTTTAAACATTATCATTATTTTTTTTCAATATTTATGGGTTGTAATTATCATTTATTAGGTGAAAATTGGACCATAATTTACAATTTACTAGTTTTTGGACCATATAATATCCAAAATTTATTATTTAAATGTTTTAATGATTTAAAATAATTTGATAAGACATTGTTTTCACAAAATATCATTATTGTCAATTTTTATAGTATTCATTTTATTTGATATAAAAAACATAAATAATAAGTTTTAATTTGAATATAATATTCTAACACATAATTAATATTTTTTATTTTTTTAATAAAATGTTTGGAACACTCTAAACTTCTCAAATTATATATTTTTTAATATTTTCAAAAAAAAAATTATTTTTCCATTAATTGAATAAATATTGTTTCAGAATTGTGTAAGAATTTAAGGTAATTAAATAATAAAAAATAATTATAATGAATTTAAATCTTGAATAAAATTTTATTATTCTGCATATTAATTTTAATATTAATTCATATAAATTTCTGGTCTATGTGTGAAAATATAAATGATATTTAAAGCTATGAGGGATGCATTTTTTACCTTTCTTATATTTAAATAATATATCAATATTTTTCACAGACATGTGTATAGTAAACTAAAAAATTTAAATAAAAATATAATAAGGGTCCAATATAAATAATTAAATGATAATGATATTGAAAAATTATAGACTTATCACTTATTTTTATTCATGATTAACTTGATTTACCCTTCCGCAAAGTGATAAATTTTATCCCAGTAACTGTTCATATTGAATGAAAATAAAAAGAGTATATTTACAGAATTTTAGACTTATAATTCCAAATCATTAATTAATTTTATCTAATTTAATATATATAAATGAAAAATAATAATTTAAATGCAATTGTACATAATTTGAACAAAATTGTGTTTTGAAAAAGTACATTTTTAAGTATAAAATAGGGTTTATTCTTATATCATGCATAGAAAAATATTTTATGAATGTTTAAAAATTTTAATAAAGTAAAAAATATATAAATATCATTTAAATAACTAAAACAATTCTTATTATTTTCATTTTAAAACACATTATTTTCATAAAAAAATTTCAGAATAAGCAACACTTTTATTTCTAAATATTTAGGTTTTCTTAATTATATTAATTAATTAATTAATTTTATAATTTGAAAAATAATATATTTTTTATAATATATTTTTTAGTATTTATACCAAATACTCTGATGAGTAGGAAATAATAAACAGAAATTTTTTAGATATTTTTTTGTATTATGTTTAATCTTAGTGTAGGGTGTAACACAAGATATCGAATAAATAAAATTATTTAAAGAGAAATGTTTCATAAAAATATTCGGTTGATACATTATACCCCATCCCATAAAATGAATTTCACCCTTTAAATCCTTCACTCTATAATAAATAGTTGTAGATAATTTTACCTTATCACATCGTGAAGATCCCACATAACTTCCTCAAATTGGTTGTTTCTCCATATCTCATTGACTTGGTGTGTGGTACGGTATTTTAAATATTCTCTCAATAATACAACATGTAAATCATCTTTTCTTATAGGACTAATATTTTTACAATTTTAAGACCTTTATAATCAGTACATATAAATGATCAGGTATGTACTTACTCAGGATATATACATAGAACATATCAAGATCTTAAGATATAATTAGTGAAGGAGACAATTAATAATCTATGATATGAATATGATAAATAATTTCAAAAGGACTGATATACCTAGGTATTATATTTAATTTATTTCTAAATATCATCAACCTCTTCCAAGGATATGTTTTACGATATACATTGTCACAAGAATCAAAATCCAAATATATCTAACTATTTTCACTAAAATATTTTTGTTGGATCTAAGCTACTCTTATGTGTTGTTGAATGGATATATACATATCAATTATTTCCTTAACTATATCTGGTCCCAAAACATTTATTTCTCAATCTATATTCCAACATGTTTGAGTTCTTCACATCTTAATATAGTGGGATACATAGAGAGACAACTAATTGATTATGTAAAATCTATTATTGATAAAAATTCCACCAAAGGATAGTGTTGAATACAACTATTTATGGAATCCATATTGAAATATATCAACATTTCCCTTACATTTTTATTGGTCCACACAAACTGCCCATCTATTTTTTTGATGAAAAGAAGTGATAAAACATAACACTATAACAATATTTTACAAAAGACTTATCCAAAACATGAAAGAAGTCCTCATATCCGGATTAGATATAGTTGATAGTTGAACACCATTAAATCATACCGTATCTTTAATGTATAGCCTTTCAAAATTACCATGATAGAAAAAATATCTAACAGAAATAAAGTTTTTTAATGACGTAATTCGATCAACTACAACCCAAATAGAATCATTCCCTGTAGATTTTTATGGGAGTCGGATGACAAAATTCAATGTGATTCTATCGCATTTCCATTTTTTAATGTTTAATTGTTGTAACAACAACTTTTAATTCAATATCCTAGACTTAATACGCCGACATACCAAGCTTCGTGAAACATGCACTGCAATATGCCTCTTAATTCCATCCCACCATAAATACTATTTCATACCTCAATACATCTTCCTACATCCATGATGGATAGATAATATATAATTATGTGATTATTACATCACATAATTCTTCAAATATAATATTTAAGTGATACATATAGTCATTCAGAACCTTATTATTCTATTTTAATAAACGTTTAAATGAGTAAAATATTGAAACATGCTCTCCACTGACTTCAATATTTCAAGAACCATTAATTAAAATTCAAGAAATATTTTATCTTTTTTATTCTCATAAATGAAAATCTATCATGATTATTTTGACTCAAAGCTTCTTCTACCTTGTTTTCTTTTCTAGGATGGTAGTATATTGAGTAGTAATAATCATTAATCCACTCCAACCATTTTCTTTATATCATGTACGACTACTTTGTAGTGAAAATTGTCATTAAACATTTGTGACTATTCTATATGTCACAAATTTACCTATAGATATTGTACCTCTATATAATTAATGAAATAAGTTCCATATTTAACTCTAAATATTGAGTTAGTATCCATTTTCATGAAACTTTATATACTATGATGTGCAAGCTATAACTATATCATTTTTCATAAGGATTCATCACAAACCCTTATTTCATACAACGCTATATATTAAACAACCTTCTTCACTATATGGTATTTTTAGAAACAATCCACTGAATAGCCTTCTCATTAGTTCGATAAAACATTACTCACATTCAATTTTTCATATTATCTTGTTACCTTTCTCGATGGACTTATTTAGTGGATTCAGTATCTTCGAATAATTTTCATCAATACATCGACATTATTGCGACAATCTAATAAAAATATGGATCTTAATAAATGTTTTTTGTTTGATAATTTTTAAAAACATCTATCATTGATGGATCTACTGATATACCCTCACTTGTGATTATATTACCCAATAATAAAAAAATTTAAATCCAAAATTCCCACATGGTAAAATATGAAAAAATTTTCTCTTTCTTTAAGGTTCTCAACAAAACAATAAAATGATATTAATTCTCTTCCATTCTATTCAAACTAATAATAACATCATCTATAATTACTTTTATACACATATCAAGGTACTCTCTAATAACACTATTCAAAAAATCAATGAATATAAATGGAGAATTAGTAAGAGTAAATGGAATCACTATAAAATCATAGTATACAAATCATGTCTATAATGTTTTCTTGGATATATCCTCATTCATGAAATGAAATTTATTATATCCATAATAATTATTAATTATAAAAAATTATTTATATTCACATAGATAATAAAAAAAGTCACCAATAATGTGTGGGTGATACTTGTTATTAACAGTGTTCTTTTTAACTTCCCAATAATCAAGGAAGAGTCTCCTCGATCCATCTTTTTCAAAAACAAATATAATAGAAACACCCCATGGTGATTCACATGGATAAATGAATCCCTTTTCTATAATATCCTAGTGTCACTTAGTTAATTAAAGATACTAAATCATGTCCATTACTTATTGAGACTTCAAAATAGTTGTAGGATCAGGTATGAGTTCTATTGAAAACTCAACATCAAAATTATATTGTAGAAATGAAAACTCTTTTTTAATGACATCAATAAACTCTCACACAATAGGTATATATTTTATGTTGAACTTCTATAAAACCATATGATATAAACACTCCTTTTGAATAAGACTCATTATTTTATATTAAGGATTTAATTTTTGTTGGATGTTTAATTTTTTCATCACACTGATTTTAGATCATGGGTAGGTTGAGAATACAATACATGACTAAACATCCTCATAAATTGTATGTGGGATTTATATAAATAAATATAATTCATGTAAAAAATAATATTGACTTAAAATAGGTCAATAATTATGGTATTTATAAGAAATATAATTCTATAATCATTAAACTGAGACGATTCGTGGACTTGGTATGTGATCATCATATCATGGGGTTTTTATAACTGACTAGAAATTTAATATATGAAGTGGTAATGTGATTCCCTTAAAAATTCTTTATGTATTTAATATTGGGTGTATAAAAAATCAATTAATACATTATAAGTTTTATATTTGATGGTATGTGAATATTTCCCCACCACGTTATCATACCCCTCATCAAAATTGGTGATTAAATAAGTTTTACCATTATCTCATATATTAATAGGTTGTATGAAATGATTATCTCCATTAAACATAGATTTTGGTCACTTTTTAACACAATTCATATACTCCGGGAATTTAAAAAATTTGATAAGGGGTGGTTCATTTTGTGGAGATTTCCCTATATTCGTATCATTAGTAATTTTATTATCACATAGGTATTCAACTAATCAGTTAATTTCCTTTCCATACTAAATACATTTAAAAAAAATTGAATACAATTTATCCCAAGTTTCCTTCCACACATTTATAATAACATAAGTCTCTACTTATTATATCTATTGTTTTTATATTTGTATTTGAATTCAATTTTTGTTTCCGTATAAAAATAATATGATTAATCAGTAAATCAAATATCAATCTCCACCTTGAGTGAGAATTTAATAATTTCTTCACAGAAACTAAAATCAATTATAGAAAATTCCATTCAGATACATGGTTTTAAGACATTAATGAAATGAGCAAATATACTTTCTAGTTTTATGAAAATATAATAAGTGCACCTTGCAAATATTCTGAAATTTTTTTCATTGGTACCAACAGATTTATCATCCTTCGTACTTAACTAAAGAAATTATTTTTCTATTTTCATGTTAAGATTATTGGAAATGATATTGTTTGAAAATAATATTTTAAATTCATCCCACTCTGTAGATTCAATCTATTCTTATTTCTTTGTCTTCTTGATAAAATTCCACTATTGATCAACATTACCTTCCAAATGGTATATAGTCAAAATAAATGTCTCATGTTCTGATCACAAAAAAATGATAAATATATTTTTTGTGGAACATATAAATTTACTCAATTAAAAATGGATTTTTAAACCCACTAAAATATGGTGAATGTTTTCTTTAAGGAAGACTCAATACAACATTATTCCCTCTTTTTTCCATTTGGATGTTAATCATGATTCAAATATTGTGAATGTTATGTTAGCATAACAAAAAAAAATTCATTCTATCTCTCATTACATCGGGTTTCTCAGGTGGTAAATCATGGAATTTTGCACCATATTCAACATTAACATGATTCTATTCGATTCAAGCTATTAAATAAAACAAAAAATCATTTAATGATAAAAAATATTATCGTTAGGAAAACACATTATTATAAATAATCATTTATTGTATATATAAATCGTGACACCTTCATTTTGGTAAAAATATGTTTATCCAAGGCCATTAATGATCATTAAAAAACATTATCATTTTAGCTTATACGTAGAATTATTTATAGGGTTCTTAATAATGTTTTCCCATCCATGTTTCCAATGTTCAACTAAACCTCTCTCTTATACCAACTATAACAACTCACTCATTTAATACATATATAATACATCTATGTATTTGAATATTTTTTCCTAATAAATGTCTAAACATAGAATCATTTTGGTCTATTATCTTTCAAAACATGTAAACATAAACAAAAATTTCATAAAATATTAACATCATGTCACAGTAATTTCTTCATAACAATAAACCTTCTTTGAAATATGATTTTTACTACCTTTATACATAATAGGGGGATATGAAACATAAGAAACGTTGTTCCATGATTTTTAGTAAGGGTAAAGAATTGAGATATGCATGATCATATATGTATGAAATGATAAAAATTTCATAATAACTTGATAATAATATTTTAAACCAATACACTTCATATCAAAGATAATAATATTAAATCATATCATAAATATTTACAGTTCTTAAGACACAAATCCTAACGGAGTCAGGGAACATGAAAAATGAAATATTAACGTAGTCATAATACATTGATTTTTTGAAAACACAAGATCATAGAAAATAATTTCCTTTATAGACATGTTAAATTTCAATTACTATCATTATGGAATGGGTTCACTCCCCAAACAATCGTAGTAGTCAAGGTTCACTCCCAAGATGATCATAGCAGAAAAATTTTCATACTGTGCTAGGTTCACTCTTCATTCCAATTCTTTTTATCTCATTATATATAAATAATTAAAAAATTCATTAGAGGGTGATATAGGTCCCACTTTTAACATAATGAAAAACATACATATGGGTTACACAATATCGTAATGATGTCATCTAAATAATACCCAAGAAAATAAATTGGTTTCATAAATATTTCATCAAAACAAAACCCATGAGAAAATGGGTTGAGTAAAAATATTAATTATAAAAATAGAATATATATATATATAATTAATAAGGATGGTATCATTGTGACATATTATCATGACCCATCCTAAAAAAGATACCATAATGATGAGTGAGAGATAATGACCACAGAGTCCCACGTCTACTAGGCCCCAGGTTGGAGACTACCATTGAGGGTAAAAATTCACATTAAATAGGAGGTGTTACCCTATATAATAACTTATAACAGAGCCAAAAAAATGAATCTTATACAATAAATATATGAAATATAATAAAATAAAACCAAAATCATCCCACAATGAATGTAAAAATAACACATATTCAAATAAATTTATCGAAATGTAAAAATCCAAAAGAAAAGCTAAAGGAAATACACCACAACTATCCAAAGGAAAAAAGATAATAATGTTCAACATGTTCTACGTAGTCCTTATAGAATTCATAAAATTAGTTTATATACGTAGGGTGACTATATATGCATACTCAGTAGAAAAAAAATAGACTCTCATGACTTGTGAAAGAAGCATACCACTGCACCCACTAGAAAACATTAGAACTAACAACACCTGATGGGGTCAACAGTCCATACAATCCTCACCAAGGTATGTGCACAAAATAATTAAATCCATTTACAATATCATAATAATAATAACAACTATAAAGGGAACCCCACGCCGTTTTCCCATTGATTTTCACTCTCACACACCCGCATAATATGTCTTGGTGCTCCTATATCTTCTGAATTACATATACCACCACCTATAGCATGGTCACATCACACCATTACTAAAGACACCTGTACCACTACCCCAAAGCACTGTCACATCTCATCTCTCCTAAAGACACATGGTCTGACACCCAAATTCACGGTCTCAACACCTCTCACTCAGAAACACCTAGGCCACCATCGCAAAGAACAATCTCATCACTTCTCACTAGAAGACAATTGGACCAACACCTAGTGCACAAAAAAATTGATGTACATAAATTTTTACCCATATCAACATTCATGGAATAGAGTGTAAGAATGAATTAGTATCCATCCATCCTTCCTCATCACCGAGATATTAGAAAAACACCCCCATGTGAATATACGGCCATGAGAACATATTTTTTGAAATGAGTTTAGTGTGTATTGAAATAAAAAGAAACAAAAATGTATATACATATACCCACACACAAGGCCAAACTATGGTTTCACATGAAAACAATAACCAACTCCCAAAATTTCCAGTTTTTTTCCCTCCTCTAAATGCATGAAACCACATAAGAAACCATGAACCATAGTTCACATATCATACCAATCCCTATATCAATACCATTAATTTTATTATTTAGTTACAACAACATTTAACTTTAGATCCCACTATTTATTTGCTCATTAGTCGTTTTCATCCAATTAAACAATTCAATACATTCAATTTCAATCATTTTGAAGCAGTTATTCAATCAATTCCTAAGCATCTATTACTAAAAAATAAAACATCGTAATCCTCTCATCATCACCATAATACCATCACCTCATAGCACTCATAACATGGAAAAATAAATCATCACCTTGCTACCTCAAATGCATGGCTAACAAACCACCACCTCACTAAACAAAAAGCACGAACAAAAAAACCATCACATCACCAACCCAATATAACAAATATTCAAATAGTCACCTCACCATCGTAAAAGCACAGCCACACATCACAATACATCATTGAATATTTTATATATTTAATAAAGGTTCATTTTTCACATTTCAAATTATTTTAGGGGCGTTAGCACACAAACCACAAATCCTTGGGAAAATAATGCATTAACCTAATATAATGTGATTTGATGTTTTCTTATATAGGGTGATATCATAACAACATGAATTAAGGTTTTAATATCATATCTACTAGAGTGAAATAAAAGGCACTAAATATCCATAATTTTCAGCATGTCATAAATATCATCAATTTACAATATTAATATAATAATATAAAATATTTTAAAAACATGTGAATCATTATCCTTTTCCCCTTCAACTTCAATTTTACAATTTATTAAATTTAATTAATCTACAATAAACAACCCCCATAGATAAACAACAGAAAACACCTCCTACATGATACCCAAAAGTGGGGAACAATGGATTTCCTACCTCAATTATGCTTTGATGACTCGATGCACACCCCGGGTCGATGATTAAATGCATGTAATCCACAACAACACATGGGAAACTCCAAATCAACTTACACCACATCCAAGAATCATTAAGGTGAATCCCAGATCACATTCCATACTAAAACAACATTTCTATTATGAATCACCAAGAGAATAATTAATTAAAACCACAAGGAAGGGTACTCACCACCGATCGCCAATTAACAACCACTAGAACCTATTGATTGAGTCATGGGAACAACGGATTCATGGTACTCTAAAGTAACCTTAGGTTACTCTAAAACGATAGAGGCAGAGATGAAGAAGAATGAAAATAATTCATCTAACTAGGTTATAAGATAATTTGGACCCCACTGGTTTCATATATTGAATTCCTTTCATGATGTGAATTCCATGAAATCTCAAAACATTACAACTTTACCTGAAAATTATGTCACCTCAGCACCAATTTAACTAAATTCCGGAACTCACCATTCATGAAGTAAATTTGTATAATGGTTCAATTTTATTACTGCATACAATATATGAACGAGACTACTAAAATTAATGAAAATGTTATCCAAATCATGCAAACAATTCATGATGTAAATTTTCTACACCAACTCCAATGCTTCTCCAACCACTAGGGAAGTTCTTTAAACCACCTCTAGATCCCATCCAGCACCCATAAT
This sequence comes from Viscum album, assembly GCA_963277665.1. Taxonomy (NCBI): domain Eukaryota; kingdom Viridiplantae; phylum Streptophyta; class Magnoliopsida; order Santalales; family Viscaceae; genus Viscum; species Viscum album. The sequence goes on from OY728141.1 coordinate 1,207,974,427, forward strand.
TGGTCATGTAACGGGATAGAAACAAAAAATTCATTACATATGAAACCATTCAAATGATTATCTTCCTTCAATATCCAAAAAATAGAAAATGGAAAGGGGTCCAAAAAACCATACGAGAAACAACACTAGGATATTGACATACTACAAATATTTCCACTAGTCTAACTCTCCAACTAATACACAGGCAAACATCCCACACAACCAAATAAAAACACACAACCACATCACCATCTCTCGCTATGAACAACCATCACAACCTCCAGCCACTCCCATCCATCAAATCCAACAACAAAATAACTACACTTCCATAGAAATAAAAATGAGGTAATTCCACCAACCATGTCATGATAGTATCCAATATATTTGGAACTAACTCCCCTTAATGGATTTAATTGAAAAGTGGTACAACGAATATAAATTAGGAATCATGTCCTTCCATATCCGTATGTTAGAGATTTATCATAAATAATACATCAAAAAACATTTAAAAAAACTCATCAGATAAAACTATAATGGTTGAAACATCACATCATATAGGAAATACAAATAATGAAAATAAAAACTAAAAACTGATCTTGGTATTGTGAATGATTTTATGTCTTATTATCATAAGTACTCTCCTCCAGGACACCATTCTTCAACAGCATAAGAACCAAAGGAATAGTCCATTAATGAAGTGTCTTCTCTTGGTGATACTATATCTCAAGTGTCTACTCCATGAATGTCACATCATCCTTGATATCCTAATTTCACCAATCAATGACCTGGGAGTCATCATAAAGATACCAAAAAAGATGAGATACAAGAAAGACATGGTGGATCCTCTCCAACCATGTTTACAATTCAAACCAATTTTCCACCAGGATAACTCACACCAACACCTCAAAGGGGCCAAAATCATAGGAAAAATATTACTCTCTCTGTCAAACCTTTGATGCCCATGTTAAGGAGAATCCTTTAAGAACACATGGTACCCAACCTTGAACTTTATGGGACACATCCTATAATCAGTCTAAGACATGTAATAGTATTGTTCTACATTAATCCTCTTTGAAACAAGGAAACCCTTTAATATCATTCTCTGAATGACATCGAGTCTATGCAATGTATCCTCCCCAACCATCATTTAGTACAATTGAGAATGACAAGGCCTCCCATAAAAAGCTTCAAATAAAGACATTCTGATTGATGAGTGATCGATTTTGTTTTATATAAGCTCATCCAAATTTATGTTTCACACCAAAGATCAACCAAATTCTAAGATTCTCACTTATAAAATATTTTCTAATATCTATATAGGATTCTATATATAATCCTCCTTCTAAGGGTTTAATGTGTTTAATAGGTGTAATTGTTTTCAAATCCCATGTTTTAATCCACTCCAAACTCAGTAGGTAAAACATGAATCCAAATATGATACAATAGTCCTCAAAACTCCATATAACTACACCACCTCATCTACAAACCTCCTATCCAAAGCATTTACTATGTCTGACTCCCTGGTCCCTTAGAATTCGATCGATTCCATCCATTAATCCTCCATCACCCAGATAGCACTAGAACCTCCATTATCTTGGGGTAACCATATGATGAAATCCATTGAGATTTCATCACATTTCCACTTGGGATCATCCAAAGGCTTAAATAAACCTCAAGGAATAGTAATATTGACCTTTATATATTGGAAAACAAAACACTAAGACAAAAACTCCACCACAATATGTTCTATTTTGGGCCACCAAAACCGCATATTCAACCCACCATACATATTTCTCACTCTAGGTTGTACCTAAAAATATGATATATGAAACTGATTAAGGACTCCCTCATACATCACTACTAGTAAAAACATCCTCTTCTAAAAATATATTGTTTCGACCATCACTTATAAGAATCACCATGGATAACATTATCGAACATCACCTCTTCCTCTAAGACTCCCCACTGAGACTCCTCCACCTACTTTATTGCAGAAGAAATTATAGTAATATAATACAGAAAGACTAATATAATCTTATATTGTATCTAATTGTATGTTTCATAACTCCTCCATCACTCTCTAAACATATCCATACTCGTGAACAACATCCTTCCACAACTTTTTAAACAATTTTTGGGCTACATCATTTCCCATTCTTGAGGTGGAGGAGATCTCAAAATTGTAATATTGAAAAAATCCATCATCCTCCGCTTCTTCCAAATTATATCACACTAATAAAATATATAACTTTTGATCCTATGATCTATAAAGATCAAAATGTTCTCCCCAATAAGGAAATTTCAGTACAACATTAGGGAAATCAAAACCACAGCTTCCTCTAGATCAGGGGTAGAATAGTTATGACCATGGGGTTAAAACTGACGAGACCCATAAATTATTATTTCGCTATTATGCATCATCACTCATCCCAATAGCATATGATATGTTTCTCAAAACACCTCAACCATCACACCATCCTCGTGAAAATGTGTCATTGAAGAATTATCATCTTTCATTCATGTAACTGAATTCTTCCTAACCCTGATCAGACCACACAGAATATTATTACTTCCTGGTCAGCACAATAAATTGGGATGAAACAAGAGATAATTTAGGTAAAGAACTCTATTAATATCCTGCAAGACCAAGGAATCTATGAACCTTTTCCACATTCTTGGTTACTACAAAAGAATAAACTACCTAAAATTAAATGGGTTTACATCCACACCATATTGATACACTACATATCCAATGAAATAAACCCCCTATGTCCCAAACATAAAATTTTACTATGTTTTGTAGTGCTTGTGGTGTTGAATAACCAAAAATATAGCTATGATATTGTTGGTATGCTACTCATATGACTTTTAGTGGAGCAAGATATGATTGAGGAATAAAAAAATGAACTTGTCTAGGAACTCATGGAACACAGAGTTTATAAGCCTCATGAACATGGTTGGTGAATTCATAAACATGAAATTCATGACCATAAACTCAAAGTTCCGATACATAAATCTGAAAGCAGTCTTCTAACGATTCTCATATTTCACCCTTAATTGATGATATACAGACCGTAAATAAATATCTGAAAATCAAATCTCTCCACTTAGTTGGTGAATTTAAATTTTTTTCCTCAGAATATTTTAATATTTCTTGACCATCACTAGATTCAACCTTAGATGGTCTGTAAAAAAACACAATCTATCATCCCCATTCATAGTGAACAATATTGGGGAACCCCCATGGAGACACAGTCGGTCGAATAAAACCATTCTGCATCAATATTCCAAAACCTGACCACTGAAAAGAGTGGTCAATTTTTTCAAAGTGTATGAATTGAAATTAATAATTAAAAAATTATTTTTAAACAAGTTGAAAATGAATAGTTCAAAGGAAAATGAGAATAGCTATTGAAATATTCAATAAAAAAGGAGAATTGGGAATTTATAATTACATATTTACATGGATTTCATCATTCACAATTGCTTTGTTGAAGTCGCATCATCGGAAATTAGATCGAATAAACTCCACCACCAAATGACTAAACATGCAGATGAATGATTCTTTGATTTTTCCACTTCATGATTTACTCAATCTAAAATGGACATTAATGAAATTTTAATCTTAAATATTCTCTACAATTGTTTTTGAAGTTTTAAAATTTATATTTAGAAGTGCAAGAAAAATTATAGATTCATAACTTATATCACTAATAAATTATGATTTTTTAATGAAATAAATATGATGAATAAAAAAACCCATAGATTAAAATCCCTCAAAAATAATATTTAGTCAAGAATATTTTCAATTAGAATGAACATTGAATTTAAATTACTAACTAATAACATAAAATATAAGGGTAAAGTGTTATCCCCAAAGAAATTTGGATCATGAAAATTGCTTCTCTATATCTCACAATCCTTTGAGTTCTCAAGTGTTCTGTCTCACGCCCGTATTTATGTAGAATTCCTATAAGTATCCGATTATTATACACTTAGGTCAATCACTGAACTATTCCTCTATTATTGGTGGGTTGGTCACCAAAATATATTAACCAACTTCATTTTTTAAAAATCTTGTAAACATATCATGTTTTATTGCTAGATTATTCACATCCACATAACTCAAAAAATTCCTTCCAACCCACATTACATATCCAAAGTCAGTTTTTTTCAAATTCATCTCATTTTTTTATAGAAGAATTATATATTACAAAACAAAAATTAATTAATAGATAATTATGATTATAATTATTACAATAATTAAAAAATAAATTTACATAAATATATATTATAATTATTACTATTATTAACAAAATAATATATTTTTAAACACACACACATATATATTATCATTTATTATTATTATTATTATTATTATTATTATTTTATTTATTTTTTTTATTTTTATTTTATTCTTTCGTATCCACTTGGATTCATCTTCCACCACGTGGTTCTCTAATGGTGTCGTTACTGGAACTTATCTCGACTCAGCCATCATCCTCAGTGATTCAGGACTATATGGATTTTCTCGATCGATGAGATTTCCACTGGTGTCTTCCTCTACAATGGTCTTGAAAAATCTTGGGTGTTTGTAATGCCTTTTCTGCACGACTCAATAGTTCAATATATATTACCACATCAAATTAGTTTTTAGGTCATTCTATTGATATTGGTTATTTTAATTATAACTATTAAGACTATTCTCAAGGTCAACTTTCAAACTCAGTAAAAAAATCATTGTTCAAGTGCATGGGTTTTAAAGGAGAGGGTGGTTGTCGCTTCACATTTCTCCATCCATGGTAGTGGTATCCTTGGTTGTTGACATTCATGCAGTGTCTTCCATCAATAGTAGGGAATATTTTCAGTGTCATGAGGTTCAATAACATCTTGTCATAACTTCTAAAATATCCTTAGGAAAATATTAATTGTGGGTTATATTCTCCACTTCTTTATATGGATATTAGTGTAGTCTGTAGTGGTTACCATGAGACACCTCACCGTTGGAACTACTGACTTTGTACCAACTCATGGTAAGGTCGAGGTAGGGCACAGGTAGGTTGAGGAGAGGATTGCACTGTATGAATACCTATAGTGAGATGGTGGGGGAAGCATTGTCACATTATGTAGGGTAACCATTAGAAGTCCTCGTGGTAAGGGGATTCACAGTCAGTTTGTTAAAAGATAGGATGTGTAGGAGAAAGAAATTGGGTTCGCACAGTCACTAGATTTGAAGTCTATAGACTGAATGATGTGAGGTTCGTATACTGACCACGACACAAGCATTCCCTAAAAATTAAAACAAATAAATAAAATAGTGATTTTTTTAATAGAGGACTAAATAAATTTTATAAAGTAGAAAAATTATTTATAAATAAATTAGACAATGAAAATTTTAATTTATTGAAGACATTAAAAAATAGATTTTTTGGTAAATATGAATAAATAAATAAATAAAATAATAAATGAAATTAAAAATATGAGTAAAGATTTTAATTTATGATAAATAAAACCTAAGTAGAATATTTAATTATCATGCTGTAAAAAATATATTTTTTAAAACATAAATTTTATTTAATATAAGTAGAGAATTATTAGATTATTATTTTTAAATTCAACAAAATTTAAAATATAATATTTTAATTCAATAAAAATTGTTATTTCTAGAAACATTAAATAATGATAAATAAATATATTAAAAATAAATAAATAATTTAAATACTATAGTCTGATAATTACATAGAAATAAAAAATGGTGGTTAAAATAATTTATTTATTTAACTAAAAATTAACTACATAACTTACTAAATAAAAAATGATAAAACAACATGAAATTATTAATTTTAATAATTAAATAAATAATTAAATTTTTTTATAAATTACTCAATTATTTAACATTTAAAATAATTGTAATTAATCAAATACTTAAAATCATAATGAAAAGATGTGGATAAGAACCCCAATTAAGGACCACAAAAAATACCCCCATTTTAAATTATTACGTATCCTCAAGAAAATAAAAATCAAGTTCTATGGAAAATAACTAATATCAAAATTGAAGAACTAGGATGCCACAATGAATTGATAAAGAGAAAATAATTTTCCCCTTCTAAACGCTTTTCAGCAGTACGTATAAATCCCCTCTTGGATTAATGTTGAAAACGTGTATGATATAATTATTAATTAATAGAAACTATTTTATTTAAATTTGTATTATTTGAATTAAAAAACATCAAAATGAATTTAACTAAGACTTCCAAACTTACTCGAAACTATTAGTGGAAATCCATACATAAATTATTACTCAAATAATTGCACACAACTGAACTGGTTAGTAGGTTAAATAACTACATGGTGGAATAAATAAATCATCTAATAGTTATAGATTGAAGAATTGTGTATAAAAAAAATAAATAAATGAATCTTATCCAATATTTGGATTTTTATTTCATAACTCATGTTAATTCTTGTCTTATAAGTTTGAATCAATCAAAAAAAATCTATTCGATGATACTTATATAAAATTGTCTAAAAATCTAACCGTGATAAAATTATTTAATGAGGGTAACAGTTGATTTACTAAAATAAATTACTAGGGTAATAAAGATATAAACTCTTTAAAGTGACATCATTACTTTTTAAAAAATGACCTAAGGAATTTTAAGATAAAAACATGAAAATAACCAGTTTTTAAACAAATTAAAGTGATCCTATGGGGACACATTAAGGCACAAATTACCCAAAATTAATAAGACCATCACCCATATAATTAATACCCAAATTTGTCCCCAAAAAGAAAATCAATATTGGAAGAAAAATAATTAATTTAATTGGATCAAAATGGATTGAAATTTTATAGATTAATTACATCTTAAAGTGTATAAATGAAGTTCAGACAATATGTATGTCACAATAAATATTTTACAATTCAATATAAAAGGGACATGAATTATCATTTAACGAACCGTATTTAATTTCTCAATAAATTTCTAACATTACCATGCTAAAAATTATGTATAATGTGAAGTGGGTGTTCACAAGAATGAAACTTTGATTCTTGTGGATATTCAATAGAATAGAAATTAGTTAGAAAATAACCCAACATTTATAATTATAATTATATAATAATTATTATTCCGGGAAATTAATACCTATATCGTAATTTCACACTATGAGTCAAAATAAAATCATTTTAGTATGATTTCTGAAAAACCAATATGCAATAGATTCGGAAATAATATGAATATGTAAAGTAAAAATTTAGATATTAAAATAATAACTCTGCTGGTTAAATATGGGTTTTCACTTGAGTCAATCCAACATTATTTCCACCCTCTTACCTTTGAGTGAAATCTTCTAGTCAATATTCTATTGTACATTCAAAATGAAAAAGATTAATATAATAATATAATATTTTAATATCATATATAATGCAAATTGAATGGTTGAGTTTAAAAAAAATGTCCAATGAGGCTCTAGTATGGTGCTTCTCCTTGAAAATTCCAAGTAAACATAGTAACTCTTCTATTCTAATAACACCTCAAAAAAAATCTCCCTTAACAAAAATGACCAGAAGGATCAACAATATAAATCAAATATTATTTGAGAGAAAAATAAATACCATAAAAGCAAAATATTATTAATAATGAAAATTTAAATCAAGTAAAAACAATAGGTTCAATATTATTATGAACTAAATGATAATCCTTTAGTTAGAATATAGATGTAAAATAATTTTTGAAGAACATAGATGAAATACAGTCCATTTAGACACACATAAAAATACTTTTGACTGTTTTACCATCTACCAACATTGGTCTATTTTAATCTATTACAACTTGAATAGCTCTATTTTTTCATTTGAATTATCCTAACCACTTTGATATCAATTTACCAAGAAAAATACTTTGTCCAGAATAAAAGAGGTGGACCTTATTTCCAAATTTTAATTCTACATTTTAAATTAAATAATCATGAAATACCATGGACCTCTCTTTTTAAATTATTGAATTATCATAAGACACTCTCCTAAAATCATCCATCTCATTATGTTTTAATATCTTATTATATCCAGTTGTCTTAAAAATGTTTATATAATTTATAGAATAGTATGAATTGTGTTGAAACTCCCCAAGAATATGGAATCTCATCCCAAACAATAACATATATGTAGAAAATTCCATTGGGATTTTGAAAGAAGCTCTGTAGGTCCATAATACATCATCTTATTCCTAAGGAAATCATTCCAATAATTAACCAAATTTTCCTCTAATATCTATTTCAACTCATTATTTTATGTTTCTAAATGTATAATGGATTTTGGAATCTAGGAATATTTAGTTATATAAGAACAATAATATTTTACCATCAAATATTTTAATTATTAATTTTTATAAAGTGGTTTCAATTATTTTTTTTGAATGATTAAGTCGTCCCAAAATAAGAGAATATATTCTATATAATTAATTGTATCACACTAATGTCTTAACTATTGGGTGGTGATACTACCTTAACTCATTTGGATACATGGTCAAAAGCTACTGAAATGTTCTCATTTTCATTTTAGTATATGTATTTTCTACTAAAATCCAATACTAAACCTAAAAAATATCTACTTGTATAATACCCTTCTAAGTTGACTACTTTTTTCATCCACAATTCCATATGAATTTGAATATATAATCACCCAAAAAAACTCCAAGATTCCTTGAATATTGTGGGATAATAAAATATATCTTGAAGGACTTTTTTGGATATCCTCTTTCCACCATGATGACCTCACCAATGTAAGGACTGTAAAATCTCTATAATGGACTTCTTTTATTCCTCTATTTCAGACCTTATCAAAATACCTTTATCACACCATCAAATAAGAAAAGGGTCATCCTATAAATAGTACTTAACTTCTGAAATTAACCTCTTACACTATTTTTTTAATCCTTATTAATGACACATTATACCATGATGTTTTCAAAATATAAAAATGAGGCATATTTATAAACTGAGAAAATGTGATGATTCTCATAAATAAAATAAGAATTAATATCTATGTGATAATTACAATCAGAATTTTAAATCCTATAATGATGATCTACAACTATATTCACAACTCGATGTTCTTTTGTAATCTACTTATCAAACACTTTTAATAAGATAATCCACCTAATGAATCTATATTTTGTATCCTACTTTAAAAGAATATAATTTATGGTAGAATTGTTTACAATCACTAAGAAATTAGAACATTAAATTTGTGACCTAATTTTCTATAGGGATAAATATCGTAGATAACAATTCCTTTTCTATAGTGGTGTATTTATTTTGTGAATCATCTAGTAGTCTACTATCATAATAAACCATATTCAATCTATATTCCATCCAATTTTCAAAGAAATATCAAATATCCAAATAACATAAAAAACAAATAATATCTAAACACATTTTCAATCATGTTAAACTATTATGGGCAATGAATTGAATTTCAATTTAAGAAAATTAAATGATTCGATGGAATTTTTATCAAATTGGAAGTTTGAAATATTGACTAGAAATGAACATAAGAGAATTGTAATTTTATAAATGTATTTCATAAATATCTAACAAAAATCATCATGGACAAAGAAAATTTTAACATCCATTATGTTTTCAAGAGGGTTAAATTTATGGATAACTCAAACCTCAGTAGTATCAACCTCTCAACCCCACTTGGGAACATTATACCACAAAAAATAATAATGTAACCATAAAATAGAATTTATCCTAGTGTAGAACTAATTTTGTCACTAAAGACCTATCTAAAAACAATTTCATGTTTCTTAAATAGGTATCAAGTTTTCTACTATAAATGGATAAGTAATACATGAATATATAAACAATCTACTCTATCATGTTTGAAAATATAGTCATCATACATATCTATTAGGTAGTGGGCACACCACATAATCCAACATGAATTTTCTTGATGGGAAATATACCAAAAGGGTAAGTGGATATAGTTTTTTCATGATCTTCTAGGGATACAAGAATCTAGTTATACCCATAATAGAAATCCTAAGTACAAAAGAACTCATTTATAAAAGGCTTATCAAGAAGTTTATCTAATAAATGAATTTGAAAATTAACCTTCCTTATGTAAAAATTAAGATTTATGCAATCTATATAGACACTCTATTTTATTATTTTTAACAATTTAATTTTTCTATTTGTTTCATTAGTGACTACATTGAGACATCTTTTTTGTACCACATGGAATGTAATGACCCATTAATTATATAAAATAAGATATATAATACTAGTATCCACCATCTAGATTGCCTATTCTATCATAAATTCTTTTTTATTTGGATTTAGTCTCCTTTGATATTATACAGTCAGTTTATTAATAGTTCCATAGGGATGTTTTTCAATTATAATGAACAGTTGATATGTATGATATAAACTGTATACAAACCAATATCTTTTTTGAACTTCATAATGACACACAAAAAATTTCCTTTTGATTATATATTAGTTCAATAGAAATAATTACAGATGGTGTTTAACATTCACCTAGAAATGGTTATTCTGGGTATCTTGGTTGTGGTTTTAGCTCTAAATGGATTATTCTTCTCTTGAAGGAAGGATATTGGGACTATGAGGGCCATTATATTCAATGTGTTTATTATAAGGAGTATAAAATGTTTATTGAATGATTTTTAATTTCATGACTAGTTTTAAAATTTCCTCCACTATTATCCAATGTTTATAGTTCACTTTTATAAGTTTTAGATTATAATTAAAAATATATAACAATGAAAAATCATCAATATATTTTATAAACTCTTCTAGAACCAAATAAAAATTTTCATCTATATTTTTAGTAATATAATCAATCACATGTTATATCAATAATTTATTATGTTTAGATATAGAATATTCATATAAAGCATCAATCTTTATAATAGAAAGAGGTTTTCTTTCTAATTATAGAATCATATTTTATTCTCACCTAAATCATCTCCTATAGTATGTGAGACTACATTTTTAGATTCTAAAGGCATTTCATCTGGGAAAAAAATTTAGATTTTTATAACTGAAAAATTGTGTTTTCAGTATTTATGATCTCTACTCAAGAATAATTTACTCAAAATTTAGTTCTTTATCATTTTTAAAAACATTTAACTCTTCCTATTTCTCACTGTATATAAATATTAGTTATCCCTTTCTCATATTTATAACATCTCCACTAGTGTCCAATAAAGGCCTACCTGAAATGATAGAAATCACATGGTCACACTGTATATCCAACATAAGATAGCTAACATGAAATAATAGCTTACTAACTCTAACAAGTTGATTATTTTCCATTCTTATTAGATATGTGATTGTATAGTGATCCAACTATAGAATGTAAGGCATGGGTTAATGGTTGCCTAAAATCAACTATTAATATAGTGATAATGGTTTTAGGTTTATACTTTTACCTGAATCAAAAAATAGTTTAATTGGGCATTATTTCCTAAAGTATAGGGAATGAAAATGCTACTAGGGCCATTATTACTTGGAGGGATTTTCTTTTGAAGAACTGCACTATACTCTTCAATGAGGATATATGTAACAAAACTTTCAAAAAAAATCCATGAAAATTTATTTTTAGATATTTAAGATATAAATGTATTTGAATTATGTATTGAATAAAAGGGATATTTAATTGGGGATTAGTTAAAATCCCAAAGAACTGTACAATTTTATAAATTTTATTACTATTAGAAATTAAGTTTCCTTGAAAATGGTTTGGTGGGTAATAATTCGTAATAATATAAGACATTTCTCATAGCTCTTAAAAAATTCTCCTTCAATTTGTTCTGTTTATAATTAGAAAAAAAATAATCATTTATTTTAGGTGAAGCATCGATATTTTCATCATTTTCAACGATTCTCCAATCATTTCTAGATTGAGTTTTCTATAGATTATTACAACCATACTCACACCTTTTTCTATTTTGGGCACTTCAATTGACTTTTTTTAGGTTACTTTTGAGTACTTAAACAACTTATTGTGATCACATACATGATGTTTTCCATAGTTTTTATATCACTTCTGCAAGGAATGTTGAACCTTCCATATTTTTCATGTATCATGGTAATTGACATATTTTTATTCCATGTTATCCATTAAACCTTCACCATTGTATTTACTATATTCATTTTAAGGTTTTTTAGAATCATACTTAGACTATTTTGAATAAAATATTTTAATTATTTTATCCATATTTTTAAGAATTCCCCTTCAAAATTCCATTGGCAATTGGCTGAATCTCTAATTTTTTTATTTTGATATTGTTTTTTAGGATAGTTTTTTCAAAATTGGTAATTAGGTTTTCAAATAATTTATTTTTCATTCAATGTGATATTGGGATGGTTACTATAGTCTTTGACTATATTTATTTGAGAAAGTATCATATTTTAGACAAATCATTGGTCAATTACTAAAAAATGGTTTTTTATTATTTTTGGGATAGAATATCAAAATTTGGGAAAAATTTGTGTTCCCAAACATCCACCTCTAAGAACACTACTATCCATGATATTTGTACTAGTGTTGATATATCACTTGATTAACACTGTTTTTTGAATTTTTTATTAATGATTGGTGTTGATCGTCTATTTCAGTAATTGGAGAATTTGAATCTGCCTCTAAATCATTATTATTTACACCTCTATTTACTCTATTCCTCATATAGATTTTATATTAATAACATAAAGTGTATGCATTGATAATTTTAGTCAACTCCTCATCAGTCTTGTCTTATAGTTAACCCCAGCATAATGATCTACAAAATTATGACCAAAATAGGATAATCCTTCATAGAATGTATCTATAAATACATGGGATGGAAGATGGTGATGGGAACACTACCTAAGTAGGTCCCTAAATCTATCCCAATATTAATTAAATGATTCTCTGTACTCTTGATAAAAACTAGTGATTTTATTTCTCACCTCACACTTGAGTCTTCAGTGATAAAATTTCATAACAAATGAGTTAGACAGTATTTCCCAATTTGCAGAGATTTATTCATCTAAACTCAAAAACAGGTTTCTAGCATCCCCATTAAGGAAAAATGGAAACACTCTAATCCTCAAATAATTTTCATTTAATGATAGAAAATGTAATTTTTGAACTATGTTATGAATGTCTCTATTTGATGGCTATTGAGTACTCATTTGATAGAACATTAAAACAAGAAAAAGGATATATGTGATTTGTATAACTCATTTTCTTAAATATACGTGAAATTATAATTTATGATGGGTTGTGTAACACATGAGGTTGTTAAAACTGACTCATCCTAAGCATCTCATTATATTCGAAGTTGATTTTTTTTGAAAATTTACTTCATTATTTATAGGAAAACTCCTTATAATGTTTTCCATTATAGATTTGTTTTTTTTATAAGTTGTCAATCCAACATGGAAGTAAAATTTATTTTGTAATCAAAATTCAAAAAATAATACCAATAAAAATAGAGTTTTAAATATATATATATTTTTTCAATTTATGAAATGCGATTACAGATGAAACAGTGATTTGAAATAAGTTGAAACCAAAATAATGAATAGAAAGTGAGAACAAATACTAAATAATTCAATCAATACCAAAGAAAGGTTTTGTTATAATAACATGTTTAAAATTATTTATTCTTTCGTAGTAATTTCATTACATGGTGCATGTGCCGTATATTATGCCACATTACTAAATAGTACATATGTTCATTTATAATGGAATGTTCATTTGTAAATGTATGGTTCATTATAATGGTATCCCATTTATAAATTCCCCACAATACATTTCATTTAATACCATAAAATAGATGAGTATAGTTTGGTTTAATTTCCTCTTCGGGTCCCTATGTTACTAATTTATACATATAGTTCAAATATAGTGTATTAAATAGGTGACTTTATTTATTTCAGGTATGTTTGATATTATTATCTAATATCAACAATGGATTCTCTTTATATGAAATATCTATCTCCAATGGTATCACATCCAGATTTATTACAAGTATTGGATATGTTATGTACATTCTAAAGTGGTATATCTGGAACGCATAAAATTATTGAGATATGTTTGGTTGGATTTCTAGTAGATAATTCATAGATCAAATATGATAATTTATCTCAAAGGGGCTGATATATCTAAGACCTATTTTTTCCTTCTTCCCTATCTTAATGAATTTATTCAATGGTGATATATGAATAATCACCTTATCGTTGACCCCAATCTCAATGTATCGTCAATGATTTTTTGGATATATTTTATGTTCTATTTGTGCTAATTGTATTTTATATTGAATTGTTTTAACCTTCTCTATCTTCTATCAGACAAGATTAGGTCTTATCTGCTTCGTTTATCTGGCTTCATTCATGAATGATAGTGTCACAAACCTCTTCACATAAAAATCCTTATAATGAACATTTCAAATTCTAGAATGGAAACTATGGTTATATGATAATATACTAGGAGATCAATAAGACCACTATATCCTTGGAAATCCATTAAACATGATATCACCATATCCTTTGTAGTTTAAATAGGGGTTTCAAACTGTATATATTTCTTTAGGAATATGATAAATTCAAAAACATAGCTTTATAGTCAATGATTATTGGAAACATATCTTGAACCTCGTAGAAAACCAAGGATCCAAATCAGATACTCTAAAGAGTGGTACTCCAAATATCCTTATCAGTTCTCTTATGTATATCATTGTGAGTTATTCCTGATGGAAATAATATTTGATGGAAATGTAATGCATTAATTTTTTATGGAGATAAATTAAATCCCATATGGTGTTATATAATTTCTATATACATCCGAGTATTATACAAAAATCCATATTGACTTTATTAGATTTGTAAAATAGTATAGTTAATGGTTACATCATTACCTTAGAGTTATATTGTTCCACCTAAATTTTTTTTAATACAAATCATTAGGACCCAAATGTCACAATATCCCTATTAATTTTATAACAATATTAGTTTTTCATTAGATATCTATGTATATTTATGAACCCTTGGTAAATAGAAAATTTAGATCTATTTTAATAGTCTAAAATGTCCCTCTTAATATTTATCTTCTATGGGATTTATATTTTTTTTGAAAACATAGAACATCATAATATTCTAATCCTTTCTCTTTAACTCTATATCAAATCTTTCGGCCCATTTGATCGTATCATGGATGAATGGTTGAGAAATAATTTTCAAATGGTTTTATTTCATTACATTCTTTATGATCCCCATGACTATTATTTTCCTAATAATTAAAATATGATCCCCCATAATCCTCATAATAGATAAGGATTATAGATCAATTCTACTAAGAGAATCGTCCACTTTATTCATGTTCCATTTGTGTTAATAAATTTATTATTCAAAATCCTAGTTCACCTCTAAAAAACTTCATTGGATAAGGTTGAGATTATTTTGTGTGAATATATAAATTAGGCCCTTATATACCATCTATATGTCATACTTCCCTCAAAGATATAAGGCTTCTAAATATTCATGGAGAACATTGATGCATCCAATTTCATATCAGGTGATGAATAGTGTAACTCAATGATATTTAACTATTATGATTTGTATTCTATCACTTTACAATTTTTAATGTAGGATTAACCCAGACCATTCATTAATGCATCATTTTGTATTAAAAATATGTCCCTAATGGTGGGTAGTGTCATTATAGGGGGAGGGACAAGCATATTATTCAACTCACTAATGCACTCTTTACATTATTTAGTCCAAATAAACAATATAACATCTTGATTTATCCTTTTTAATGGTTTTAAAAACTAATAATAGTTTCCCACAAAACACTGATAGTTCTAGAAACATATGGGGGAACTATAGACTTCAGTAAAAAAAATTTGGTATGGTCCATACCCTGATATGTCTTTTCATTTATGGAAAAACAAATATTATATTTATTGTTATAAAATTCCCCAATAATGATATTTTATAAATAAAAAACTCACATTTATTATAATTTTAATATAAATTCTCCTTTCAAATGGTTCTTAGTAATGTATGTAAATATTCCTCATATTACTTATTTTATTTGTAGTATATGAGAATATCATCTATAATGACTTACCCAAAATTTTCAGGGTAATCTCTAAAGACACAATTCGTCATGCCCATGATGAATTTTATAGAATTAGTGAGTCTGAATAAAATATCTATGAATAAATAGTGTCCATAACTTTTTTGAGAAGTGGTCATGGGAATATCCTCATGCTTTACATTTAATTAATTACCCCCTAACTAAATATCTACATTATATAAATATTGGGATCTATATAGCACAACAAATAAGGCATCAATTAATGGTAGGTGATATATAATCATTATCATGATCTTATTAATCACAAGATAATCCATTTAGAGAAATACTAGACCATCCTTCTTCATGATGAAGATGACTAGTGCACCCTATGGTGAAATAATTGGGCATATGAATCCATTATATTGATTAAACAATAGCATATTTCACTAGTAATTCATGTTCGATAATGAAAATTCTACAGGAAACATTTGATATTATTTTAGCGATATTTATATGTTATATTTTGATCAAAACTGTTCATTTAGGAGGATGACAGGGAATCTTTTCGATGAATACAATAGAATATTCCCTTAAAATGTGAATTTATTCAAGATTTATTCACTCCATTAACATAATCATTTGAGATAAATATTCATTCTCATATGAAAATAATAACCATTCATTAAAAGATGTTTCTAAAGGGTATTCATCCACCTCAATGTTTTTATATTGAATAAAAAGATTATATAGGATATGGAGAGTGCATTCCTTTTCCTGAAAATTGATGTTGGATCTATATAAGGATAGTCAATTGAATCCAAATATATCTTAAAATTTTACAAAAAGGGAGTTTTTTATGGTTTTTTGGGATATTTTGACCAATAATATTGATTAGGGAGGATTTACAAACATGACATGAAATTGTTTCCCCTTTTCTGGAATTTATTTTTTACTCAACCTACATTATTTGAGGTGTTTTTTGGATAGTTCTAATAAAATTTTGTGATATAAAAGAGCACATAAAACTAGAATGAATAGAATTTTCTCTATTCATGAAAATTAAAACCAAAAAAAATTTCACCATTAGGATCCACCATAGTTTTAGTGATAGAGTTAAGTCTTCCATTCTATCTTAGCATGGGCTGTTGTTGTTGTGAGATATCATTAAAAACCCTGGTCTTTGGGAAATGGTTTATATGGTTTCCAAATTACATATTTTTTAAAAATTAGATCTTTGGTTGAGTATTGATCAGATGCTCAATTTTATCTATCACATTAGTGGGCTTTTTCATCATCTTTAAGCATTTATTAGATTGATGGATTTCCATTTCAAATTTGAAACACTTCTTTGTCTCATTGAGATAGTTTTAGGATACTTATTATCACACTTATGTAATGTGATTAGTTGTATTTTTTCATCAAAATTAAAGTACAATGATCTTCTAGAGTAATAATATATCCACAAATTCATATTTCCAATCTCATGGGAACTCTATGAATCTTTAATATACATCTTGACTTTGAGAGAACATCGAATAATTCTCTCAAATTTCTCAAAGTCATAAATTTTCAAATCTTATTTAGGACTCATCATCAATCAAATAAATAAGAATTCAACCTTAATTTCAGCATCCATGTCAAATATAGTGGCATTTCATTCTATATTTTTTATGTTTTATTCCTAAACCAAAATATATTACTATTATTTTTTATTGAGTAAAAGGAATTAACTATCCATTTAAAGAAATGGATTCCATGGGAAATATTTGTTATAAAATATTTTCTTTTATACATTTAAATAAATTGATTTACATTATTCCTTATGATTCATATTATTTTACAGTGTCCTTAATTAATCAAAATCTCCCATTAATTGATATATTACCATTAAAAATTTATATTTCTCATAGAATTTGAGGAATATGAATATCTTCTCAAGAGAATTAATACATTGTTATGTAATTAACGGATCTGAATATTCACTATAAGTTAAAGGCCTTTTTTCATAAAAAATACCCAACATTAATGTGTTTTCGCTTAAGAGAAAGAGGGAGTTCAATGAAATTATTGTTGTTACTCAAAACATGATTCAAATACGTTATTAAATTCATTAATTTCTCAACACATACTCCAATTATTTTAATAATTTCATTAGGACAGTGTTAAATTTTCACATCTCATCTATTTTTTACCCGATTCCTTCAATTTACTACCATTTTTTAAAATAAATAAAATATTATAGATGAGATTTTTCAAAATAATAATTATATAAAATGGAATATATGAAATTATAACAATAACCAATATATAAAATATATAACCTATCTTATGAATTTATATGTTTTAACCAGGATGTCCACAGTTTATTTTAAATTATGTTGTATATAATAATATTATATTTGAATAATTCATAAATTTTTTTATAAATATCATATAAATTATCCATAGAATAACCTAAAAAGTTTCTATCTTGGTGGGAAGTATTTGGGATAATCATAAATCACTAAATGAAGAATGGGTTCATACTCAACCTACATTCTGTGATTTATTATCCATAGTTGTATAAATTCCATAGCTTCATGCACCATCTCGTATCTAGATATGGTTGTAAATACTAGGAAATTACACTCTATACATTACTAAGTCATTAAGATCAATTCTATAAAATCATCCCCTAGAATATTTATTATGGTTTTCTTGTCTTAAATCCAAAAAATAAATTGATCGTCTCTTTGATACAAACTACAACAAAAAATATTTATAATTGATTTTATTTTCTAAATTTTAACATTAATATCCATAAAATACAATCATATGGAATGGAAAATCCTATTTACATTGGTAAACAAGATTGATAATATATTATTTCAAATCTAAAAAATGTGATCCTAGTTTTCGTTGAAATATTTATAATACATAGGATAACATGATGACATATTTAAGAAAAATAGTGATCTATAAATGTCAATAAATGGGAAATCAAGAATAACATGATGCAATGTATTACATGTGAGTCAAGAAGAATATCATGATAACATAAAAGGTTGAGATTCATAATCATTTAAGCATGACATGAGAGGATAATATCATAATGTCAAGGAATCTTAGTAATGATGAAACAACATAATACATGACATCATAATCATAAGTCAGGGCAACAGCCAAGACGTAATAACATAGTGATCATAGGCTAACCAACCCCAAACCTTAGCTATTTAGAACATTTTAAACTCAATTTGGGATATATTGAGAGAGAAAATGAGTGTAACTTCATGATAAAGGGATTTGGAGTGAAAGGAAAGAAAGAATTAGTGGGTTCTTATAGAATATAGGGGGAGTTATTTCTTAATTTCTAAAGAAATGATTTGGGTATCTGGTTAAAAAAACAAACATATTATGGTTTTTTCCTCATGTATTTTACAAGGGGTAGTAGATTTTAATATTTTCAAAACATAATAACCAAACATATTTAATTAATAAGATTTTTGGGGGTGGAAAGGATTATTTTCTATAAATTCTTGTTTTTAAAACCATTAAAATACACATTACGGTATGGATGATTAATTATAGGTTTAGAAAATTAATGTTATAATATTTAAATAAATGATTTTAATGAATAATAATATTTTTGGTTTATAAATTCCATTATAGTATTCCATAAAAAACTTCTAAGTAGTTATGATTTCATAATAATTTCATTATACATAGACTGTATTTATATTTTACAAAAAAAGTTTGTATCCAAAAATTATAAAAATTTAACCATTATGAAAATTTGACATTTTAATTAAAACATTATGTTTATTATATGAAATACATATTATAATATTGAAAAAATTTAATTTTATAAAAAAAATTATTTATTCAAAAATAATTTTTTATAAAATATTCAATTTTCTAACCCTTATAAATAATAATTTGGACATCATAAAATTTTATATCATTTATATTATAATAAATAGACTTTTATAAGACCACTTCATTGAAATAAATTTTATTTCAAATTCACGAATTTATTATAAACGTTTATTTTAATTTTAATCATATATTCTCTATAGATAATTTTTTTCTTTTAATCCAAATATCTATTTATTATATTCATATTATATTAATGTTCATTTTAAATATTAATAAAAATGGGATTAAATAAAACATTGTTTCATTTCTTACATGAAAATATACAACATTAAACTATTATGTTAGATATACATAGCCATTTTACACCAACATACACCCATAGGGTCATGTGTGTTATGGTAGTACTTTTATGTTGGTGATGTGGTAATCTTTTATTGGGTGGTAATTTATATAAAATTTATTTTCATTATTAATTGATACCTCTTCAGTATTGGCTATTGAATCTCAGAATGGGAATAATCTAGGTTGAACCCTAGTAAAGTCACCTCTATTGAAATCTATAATAAATGAAATTCATATGTGATAATCTTACTAGTTTAGTCCAAGATGAGGGTGAATTAGCCATTTAAATATTTTTATAAAAATTATATCAGAGTTTTATGTTAATAATGTGGACATATAATGAATACCAGGAAGATATTATTTTAGTGTATTGGATAAAAATATTATTATGTCTACTCACCCCCCCTTATCCAATGTAAGTATAGATTGAAACCACTGACAACAAAATCTTACACTTACTTTTTCACAACCAAAGTCATTATCCATTTGAAAATATTTTTTCCCTAGGAGGATTAAACCAATGACTAACCTACATTTTCTACCTTGATTAATAAACCATGTAGTCATTCTATTTCCCACATGTGTCATAACCCTAATAGTTCTATCTTTTCCCCTATAGACACAACTCGAATTGAATTTTATTTGGGTGTCACAACCCAATCAATGCTACCTTTTTTCCTTATAGTCACAATTCATATCTTTACATTTTCACATTTTCACTCTAATAATCTAACATTAAATTGGACGTATGTCCTGAAATGCTTAAAAATATTGTAGAAAATTATAATAATTGAAACTATATCAATATATTAATGCTTTAATGTTTTAGTGTTGATGTATCATGGTTGTCTCGAATTGAGAAGTATCAAAAGATTATAGTTCAGCTGGAAACAGTAGTTAATGAAAAAAAAAATATCACTAGATTAGTTTAAAAATATCCTCTACCATGTTTATATTTATATGGAACTATCATTATCCTTATATAGAGTTCATCATTGGAAACTAGATTCATTGCATGAATCTTGTTGCAGTTCATCTTTCCTAAAGAATCATGTGATCTCTTCATTGAATGTGCATGAAAAATATAACCATGTGGGTTATAGAAATAATATATAATATTTATATCAATTGTTAACGGGATATCATGTTAGAATAATTAATACAAAATCAATAAATAATTATTGTATACATTAATGTCTATTTGAAAACCCCCACACATTATGCAATAAAAACTATTAATATTTAAACAATTTTAAATTTAAAACTCTTGTAATAGAAAATAGCATGAGAGTTTAAACCACATGATGAGTATGTAATATTGCATGAAATCATCACAAAAAATTCCTTATTATACTAATAATTAATAGGTAATTAATAAATCATTGGGTCTTTGAATATTATAAAAATGAACATTATTTAAATAAAAAGATAAAAACATAAGTGGAATGAAAAATACAATAAACATAAAAATATTATATTTTAGTTATTGTGGGCTTATCATGGTAAGTCATTACTCATGGACAAATGAACTATGATCATGTGGTCATTTCCAGAATTTATCAAATTTTCACCCATGTTCAGTTCATTTTTCTTCATGATATTTCTTCTATTCTTTGTCAAATATTCTCACACAAAAACTGCATAAAAAGTTGGATATTTTTCATAATGTTGGGTTCATAGTTCATATAATGCAATTGTTTTTTCATAATTTACATTTTATCCTTCATTTTTTGTGGTCAGTTCATCATTATCTAACCATAAGGTAAATCTTATAATTGATAGATTACAATGAGTTATAAATTTTATAGTTTTCCACAAATCCAATATACATAGGATTTGTAGAAAATAAACCATTAATTTGCTTTATCATATTTTTGTAAAATAGATGATTTTTTACCATTTAATTCCCTAGAAATAGGGGAGCGCTATAACTCAAAAGAAAACGATATAAATATATAAATTTAATAACGGTAAAAGTAAATTTGGCATATTTTTGTGCAAGGGTATGATATACATAGCATAATGTTAATCCTGAAGATATATAGATCATGTAAGGGTAATCTTTAAATGAAATAAGTTTTTATAGGATAACATGAATGCTTAATATAATGTATAAATGTAAAACATGTTTTGTGCAAAGTTAGAACAATTTTTATATATGTTGGGTTACGAAAGAACGAATTTCATGTATGTGTATTAAGATTATTTGAAAACATGAATAAGGGTACAATAGAATTTATTAATGGGGGAGAAGCATCCATGTGAAAATGTAAATAAAAATTAAAACAAATCATGTAAGTGTAAAACCAAAATTAGAAAAGGATAAATAAAATTTCTAGAAAATTAAATTTTTACATGATTTAAAAAATTGTTATAATGTATAAAAATAATAATTTACAAGAAATTAAGGAATAGTTAAATTTAATAAAATTCTAAATATATAAAACAAAACCCCATGGGAGAAATTAAACAACATAAAAAAAATTAAATAATATATGATAAAAAGGAAATAAAAAGAGTGTAATCTAAAAATATATATTTATAAATGAGAGTAAATTTAATTAAAAAATAAAAAAAATTAACCATTTTCAATCCCCAATAATCTCCCCCTTTTAAAATTTAAATATTAATTAATTTTAAAATTATAAATATTATACCATAACATATTACTAATGTTCTCTACCACCTTTTTAAATATATAAAAAAGAACCCTAAATAAAAAAATAAATTTTTCCCCACCTAAATGAACACTTATATAAACACCAAATTTAAATCTTACTTATATTATGCTACATAAATAGTTTCGAGTATAAATACATTTAATGAAAAAAAATTGACTTCCAACATTCCATGTTCAAATTTTATTTTAACAAACTTAGAAGGATATAGGGGTTTAGTAATGGTATCATCCATCTTAATTTCTATATAAATAAATTATTGATTTTTTTGAACTATGTACGTATGAAAAATAAATTTATCATTAATTTGCTCAGTCATATAAATATGAAAGAGAATTTTGGATATGTAAATAGACTATTTTTTATCCCAAAATATAATAATATTATCATAATAAAATCCAAACTCAAAAATTGGTTGCATAATCCTTAATTATTGACCCCCAAAAGATACTAAAAATATGAATTAACATTTAGTAGTTTATAATGAAATATATTTTATTTTATTTTAATATGATGAAAATAAATATTTACCATATTAATGATTCATAACTAGATTCTTTTTTCTATCTAATATACATCCACCAAAATAATATTCATTATAGATTTAGAAATGAAAATTTGTTTTTTATATTAATATATTCCAACATTCAAATATCCATTAACATTTATAATAAAACTCTTAAAATAATTAATGTATCTTTCTTTAGGGTCACCTTGAAATCTAGACCTCAAGAAAACTGAAAACATTAAAGCAGTCCTAGAATTAGTTATGTATATCAAAATTACAATGCCCGTTATATGTTTTAACATCAATAGATTCTATAGATATACCTAAATATAATTTAAAAGTAGTGATCATATTAGAATTTTATCTTTTTGAAGATTATAATATATATCTATTTACAATCTATTTAACATAGTTGGATTGATTTGTTAAAATATCGTCATTTCATTATAATATTTGTAAACCAATAAATTTATTCAATTCTCCCATCGAAATCATATCAAGTATAGATGTCAATAGTTAAGGAATTTCATTATATATATTATTGAATGAAGATACAAAAATAAATTTGTTAACATAAATTTTCACAACCATGATATTATTAAAATTATTCTAAATAAATATTATATTTTTTAAAAAGTTTGGGGATGAATCGGCAATTTTTTATTAATGAAAAGGCCACTTTAGTGTGAGTAGATATAGACCCATTACATAGCTCCAAAGTCGAATGCCTAGTGGCCCAAACACAAGGCTTGAAAGCCCATTTTTTGGCCCAAAGGACCCCTTAGTGAACAGTACTACTACAGTAAACATGCAGCTATAGTTTCTACTACAATAAGGCCGCTATTATAGTACCTGCTACTGTTCTTCCACTGCTACAGTACCTACTACATGTCTCTTACTTGGCATCCAAAATACCGAGGATCTAAATAAATAATATATGATCATCTTTTACCTTCTCAAAATTATATCTCAAAATAAATCATGTTGTCCATTCAATTCTAGATATACAACTGTGTTTCAAACCATATAAATCCTTAGAAAATTTAAATGTAATATTAGGATATGTTTTATTCTAAAATATTGGATGTATTCTAGAATACACTTCTTTAAAAATATAACTATTTTGAAGAAAACTTTTGAAATCTATTTAAATTAATTTAATTCCATAAAATTTGTCATATGTTATTAATAATCTAAATGCTTCTAATCTAGAAACAAATGTGAAGGATTATTAAAAATTAACACCTTATTCTTTTGATAATTCTTGATAATGTAATATAGATAGATTTTTAACAATATTATAGATTCATAATGTTATTTCTAAATATCCATTTTGTTCCAATAAAATTAGAATCATTTGGTGGAAATAATATTGTCCAAAAAATATTTCACATATAAGTATTTAACAAATCTTGAATATACTAGATCCAATTAGAATCATTTAAAGCATAATTAATATTCTTTGATAAAAAATATAAAATGAATGCATGATAAGCACAAGTATTCATATCAGATTTTCAAGATTGAACATTTGACTCAAAATTTTCAATCACATTATCTATAATATGGTCTCTTAGTGTATTCAAGGATCATTCATGAATTGGTTTAGATTGAAAATAAATATTCTACCATTTTATATGAATATTTACATTATGGTTCTTTCTATTCAAAACTAAAATCTATAAATTCATTATCATATTAAACAATATCATAATTTTTTTATATAATGATTTTCCATCAAAAATAAAAAGAATTGATTCTTTGACACTCATTGTTCTTTTATGGTATAAATTACATGCCTTGATTTTTTCTAAATTTCCTAATAAATTATCTTCAAAATATTTTTCCTCAAAAATTTATAAATTATCCATAGTTTTGATAATGAAAACATTACACCCTAAGACTCTAATGTAGCTAATTTTAGGCTTTCTTCCCTTCTAAATATCATAATATGTCCTTATCCACAAGGGCCTTAAGATTAGACTTTGGTTAACATGAAAATACATATTCAAATAATCTACCTAGAAATAATTTGGTATATCAAACTCATTTAACATAGTATTATCCATTTCTTAAAGATTAATGCTTTTCTATTCTACTAAACTGGTTTTTGGGTGTTCTATAAGATAAAAAGTAGTGAAAATACCCATTTTTTCATAAAAAAGGATAAATTATAGATTCTAGATTTCACCATAATTGTCACCTATATTTGATTTATTTGTGTTTCCATTATCATTTTGAACCATTTATTCCAAAAGTGATAAATATAAATAATGGTCCATATTTGAGTGTATGAAAAATGCTCATTTGTATCGAGTAAAATAATCAATAATTATAAGAAAATAATTCTTACCTACCAAACTAGTAGGTTTGACATGACTAAATAAATAAAAATTAAAATGATAAAAAGGACTTGTATTTTTTACTTCTCTAATTGAAATGAATCTATTCATATATTATTTACCTTTAAAGAACATTTAACAAACAAAGGTTTTTTCCTTTTTATGATCGGTTAACTGTAGAACTATTTGATTACTAGATAGCTTGTGTATCAATATAAAATTAGAATGTCCCAACCTACTATCCCAAAATATGTTATTAGATTATATATTATTCAATCAATGTATATTTTTATCATTAAATTTTGAAAACTTGTTGAATAAATATTTTAATTATTATTTTAATAAATCAACACTTATTTATTTATAAATACAATGAACTTATTATTTTAAATTTTAACAAACATTACATCATCACATAGACGTGAAATTATTATTAAATTATGATGCAATATTTTGACATATAATAAATTATAAATAATGACATAATTTGAATCAATAAACTCATTGTAATCATTTTCTTTTCACTTAGAATTATCAATAAATGTAACATTACATTCATCACATTTATTCAATGATAAAATGGTAAACATATTACCTATAATAAATCTTGATAATCCCATATTAATTTACCAAATATCATTTTCTTTGATTCCACGATGTATTGCCTACTATAATATATTGAATAAAGTTATGGTATCAATGAAAATTTGAGACTAATGGTATTATAATAAAAATTAATGGAAACCCATACTGATTTTAAACTATTTTATAATGATAATAAAAAAGATAATAATTTAGAAAAGAAATTATATGCATGTACAAGTGATTATAGAATTTTAAAGGATCACTCATTTCAATAATATCCCTTTATTTAAAATCTAAAACATGTATAAGTAGATGTAGTTATATTATTTATCATTACAAATAATGTCATATACAATTTGGATAAAAATTATCATGAACATTATTAGATCAATCAGTGTTAATTTTATTGAATGCCTCATTCTGTCAATTATATCTCTACCTTTGTCAAAAGTGGACATATTTTAATTTAATGTTTCAATTTAAATTCTCAATTTATAATCTTATTAATGAATGATATAAAAATTCATTACATTAATTTCATGAAATTTTGACATGAAATCAATTTCTCTCTTTAATTTTTCATTTCTAGTTAGAGTATTTTTTATATTTTCTTGAGATTATTTCTAATTTTTATGTGAAATTAATAAGCATTATTTGTTAGATTTTTAGAGTTCTCTTTTTTCATTAAGTGTATAAATATTATGAATCTTACAGTTCTTATATTAACCAATTATCTATTCATTTCTATGATTATGTATTTCAACCAATTTATGTAGTTCCTCTATAGTTATTGTTTCCTCACTGGTGGGATAATAATAAGTAGAGCCACTCACTTGAATTAATGAATCCATTAAGGGAAAAATTTTAACATCTTTTTTTAAACTATATTCTTCCCAAGAACATAAATACCTAATGAAAATATGTCTGGATTCTATGGATTTATTTTAATTTATTTATTAATTCCTATTATTTTTTACCTTTGTTAATCATGGGCTACCTTTCTTGATGTGACCACTCTTTCTACACTCATAACAAATTATATATTGAGAATAATTATAAATAAAATAAATGTTATTCTCGTTTAATCATATTTAAAATATTCTTGAATATTATTTCGTTATTTTTTATCCTCCCATTGTAACATATGTAGTGTCTTCCGTGTCACAATTCTATTACTCAGAATTAGAAGAGTATGTTGACACATTTGACTTAAAATAAATGTTTTTCTTATTTTTATTATCTTCCTAATCTTTATTTTTAATCTCTATCACAAACTATTACAATTATATAATAATACCATCATGTTTATATTCCAAGATGTATTAAATTTAATTTATAAAAAACATTTTCATATAAAACATCCTAGGATGAACATTCATAATGATTTATAAAAATAATGTTTTCCAAAGATTCTCATAAAAATATCATAATATATTCAATGGTAGAAAATCAATAGAACAATTTATTAATATTTTCTTCTTCACCCATTTTAAATTCTTGATATTATACTCTTAATATGCCAAACATATTTCTTATAATATTATATGAGCCATGATGTGTATCTTGAATCTTATTCAAAATTTCATGTTGATTTTTTACAAGTAGATACAGTACTATATAAACTTTTATTTAGTATACAATATAAAAATCTAAAATCCTAGTAATTCGACACATACAATAACACATAATTTCCATCAAATAGTAATACATATACTTATGGGAGTTTTATGGTTTTCCCATGATTGTCATGTCATTAATGCTATATTTTATTAAGAATAAATACATTATGGATTTTTGGTATATATAGTCAGTACTATTAAAATGAGGTCGTATTTGATGTATCCATCAATTATATGAAATATAAAGCCATCATAGATACATATATTCCCCTCAATGTTGAATTAATCATATAGTTAGCACAAATTAAAAAATAAATATCATGTTAGGGTTTAATATCTGAAAACAATTGTTAGTCCCACAAGGTAGAATTTAGAATATCAATACGTGGTTGAATTTATAGTAACCCACACTTTTCATACAAAGATATTACATTAAATAAGATTCATATTGATTAGAAATCTTAACAATCCATTTAAAAAACATTTATTTCATGTATCTATAGAAACATGGAAACATAGATATCTAGTTAATAAAATATCTACATTGTAATGACCAAAGCATTTATAAATAAAATTACCATGTTTTTTAACCAGATGTATTATTATAAACTATGTATATAGAAAATACATGTCCTTATTTGGTTTTATTATACCCTATAGTATTTAAAACATCTTTAGGTATCATTTCCATTAATAATAAAACTATTGAATAGTGATCACATGATTTGTATAAATATAGGGTTTTAACAAATCTAACTAACACCTAAAAAGGATGTGATGTCCTCCAAAATTATTATCATACCCTATGAATCCCATTTATCAAATATTATGATGGATATATAATTAGTTGAATTTTCCGTTGACAGATACCAATCTGTATCCAAAAACATTAGCACGAGTGAATCTGTTTATATGTGAAGTTCAAGCACATCTATATCACGGACCACACCATGTACGTCGATTCACCCAATTAAAGTACCAATATCACACACTAAACCCTTCGGTATTTTTTATATGTATTAATGGAATATATATCATTATCATATTAATATAAATATGTATAATTTATTTTCAGTAGAAAAATATACATATTTTCGTCTTATCATTATTTTTTAATGAGTTTGATTTTGGTACAATAAAATAATTGGATTTTTAATTAATGTAAGGAATTAATTTTGATGAATTAATGTTTTTTTTAATAAATAATATTTTTATAAAATATTATAATTATATTTTTTTATTAAATATCAATTATCATATAATTTTTTGTTGTAAAATGTTGTTTATATAAGGGTTCGAAAAATGTTATTGTCAGAAATACGAATCATTTCTCAATAAATATCGATTATTATTTTAAAAATTAAAATAAAAATATGTATAGAAAATAATTTTTAGAAATGTTATATTATTTTTGAAATCATTATTCTAAAACTATCCAATGGTTAATTTATCATTATTTTCTAAGAGAGTAAAATTTTCGGGTAACAATTAAATATTATATAAATATATAGTGTGTATTGTGACATCATAATGACCCTAACATGATGTAATAAATACTATAAATGGTATCCAAGATAAAATATATGTTCTCCCATTAAAATAAATCGATTTTACGCTTAATGGATTATATTTTTAAACCCTTTATAAATCCTCTAAAACTATTAATATATTTTTATTATTTTAAAATCATTTTTTTAAGAGTATGACACACTTCCACATCAAAAAAAATATTATTTTATTAATTTCACCCCTTGGATTTAAAAAATAATAAAATTTACTCCCCTTTGGCATAAAAAATATTTAAAAACCATAGAAATGTTTGTGTTTTTGATTATTTTATTATATTGAGTCCAAAATCTTTGTTTGAGAAATAATAAAGAATTCACCACCATTTTCCTATATATGCACACACAATAATCCACTTGTCTTGACACAAAATAAATTTATAATTTATTTAATCTACCCTAATATTCCCAAATTTCTCCTAAGGTGCCCCAAATCTTTTGAAGAATCCCCTCCCAATTCATAAGACATGCATCATATAGGAATTAATGAACTTTAACCCTAAAAAATTAACATAGGAATAATACATTGATTTTTGGCTTATACATTAAAATTGTGAATAATTTACATAGTAATTAAGGTTCATTTAAAATAATATCATAGTGGAGTGGGATCATTCCCATAACCATCATAGTAGTCAATGTTCACTCCAATGACCATCATAGTGGAAAATTTCCCTTACTGGAATGGGTTTTAATCCCTATTCCAATAATATTTATCTCATGAGATATCAATAATTACCAAATGAATTGGAGAAAGATATAGGTCCCACTCATAAAATAATGAAAATAACAAAAATGTGTTAAATAATATCATAAATAATTCCTCAAATCATAACCCATGAAAAGAAATGTGTTTCAGGAACATTTCATTATATTATTACCCATAGAAAATAGATGTGTTTCATTAACATATTTTCATCAAAAACTTAGACCATCCAGATAATGAATAAGGGTGGTATCATTGAATCATATTATCAATACCCCTCCCAGAAACAATACCACAAAGAGGGAAGAGAGATAATGACCCTTGAGTCTCATCATCAGTATGAACATGGTTAGTGAATAGCACCGTGGGTAAAAAAATATCATAAAATTGGAGGCATAAACCTATAAAATAAAATTGGATTGGGATATAAAATGAATCACCCATAAAAAACTCCATGAAATAATATAAAAATAAACTAAAACCATCCCACAATGAATGTATAAATAATATAGATGTAGATAAATGCCTTCAAAATAAATAACCCAAAGAGAAGTTTAAGTACTTATGAAATAACAATACAAATGTCCAAGCTATTAAGGTCCATCAATGCCCATGTAGTCTTCTGGGAAACAACAAAATTTGTTAATATACGTAGTGTGAGCATATAACTTTACTAACTTAGAAAAAATACTATCAAGAACATGTGAGAGAGGCACAAAAATGCACCTGTGAGTAAATAGAAGAATCAACAACATCTAAATATATTAACTATCTATCCAAACCACATCATTGAATGATCACATGATAATGAAGGACATGTAAAACAAGATGATTAGTCATATATCGATAATGTGTACCCCACCCAACATTTCAATAGATTTTCCACCATCATATGTATGGGTTCTCCCATCTCTTCCGAATAACATATTACATCACCCATAGAAATGTCACATCACATGATGCCTACAAACACCTAGTCTACCACCCAACATCAATATCACATCTCAACTCATCTAAAGACACCTCGTTCATCACCCCATAGTACGGTCTCATCACATATCACTTGAAAACACCCATGACACCACCCATAGAATAGTCATATTACATCTCACCCAAAGACATATGGGCGATCAACTAGAGAAAAAGTAGACCTTCATCAATCAAATAATTTTCATGAATACTCATCTGGAAGAGAGAGTGTGTATGAACAGGAATCCTTCCATTCATTCTCATCGCTTTGATATCATAGAAAACACCTCCATGTGAATACACTGATGTCAGAACACAGTTCTCAATATGGGTGGGTTGTGTATAGAAATCACAAGGAACATACAATTATATACATATAGCCACAAAAAATCCCATATTACAGGTTCACAAGAAAACATTAACCAAAAAAACTTTTCCTTGTTTGTTTCCACCATTAAATGCACAAAACCACATAAAAAACCATGAACCACATCTCACATTTCCAACCAATCTTATAATCCTTCCCATTATTTTCATTATTTACTGAAAACATCATTTAAACACACAACCCATCATATATTTGTTCATTAATCATTTCTTCCCATTAAACAAACCAAACCATTCCATTTCAAATATTATTATCTTGTTATTAAATCATTGCATGGGAATCTACCAATAGACAACCACACATTGTAAGAATATCATCATCCACAGAGTTCCATCACCTAACCGACCCCACATCTTGGCCAAACAAACAATCACTTTTCCACCCAAACTGAATGTACATTAATCCACTATATCATCACCTCAAAAGCATGGCCAACAAACCATTACCGCGCATCCCCAAAAGAATATCCAAACTAACCATAACCTCATTTCCCAAAAATCATGGAGACATATCACAAGACATAAAAGACCATTTTATAGATTAGAAAAGGGTTTTTTATCATAGTCAGAATTAATTTAAGGGAGTTATCACACAAATAATAAATCCATGTGAAACTACTTAATTATAAAAATATAAAGTGATTAACTAATTTCTAAATTAGGGTGACATAAAAAACACATACAATAATTTTTCCATATCAAAAATACTAAAACACATGAAAATACACTCAATAATCTTGATTTTTTGCATGAAATTAATCTTTTCAATTCACAGTATTAAGATGATAATATAAAATATTGTAAAAACACATGAATTGTTCCCCATTTATACTTAAAATTCAATTTTATAATTATTTATATTTAATTAATATAGCATAACCATAACTCATAGATAAAAATGAGAATAACCCCTCCCACATGATACCTAAAAGTGATAAACGAGGAATTAATGGCCCTAATCATTCTTTACCAACTCATTGTGCATTGTAGGGTGAAAATGAATTGCCGAAAAACCACAACTAAACATAGGAAACCATAGATTAACTTACACTACATCCAATGATAATAATTATTCATCCTAAGTAATAATTAAAATAAAAAAACATCAATATAGTGAATTATTAAGAGAATAATTAAATAAAACCATGAAAGAAAGGTGAAGCACTCATCACAGATCACCAAAAAAACAACCACCAGAA
This sequence comes from Viscum album, assembly GCA_963277665.1. Lineage (NCBI taxonomy): Eukaryota > Viridiplantae > Streptophyta > Magnoliopsida > Santalales > Viscaceae > Viscum > Viscum album. The sequence goes on from OY728141.1 coordinate 1,208,007,263, forward strand.
CCAACAGATCGAAGTATGGGTATAATAGATGGATTATCATCCACAGGAACATAGGGATCCTCTAGAATGATAGAGGTATAGATTCGTCCAAATGAAAATAAATCAGCTATAGAAGTTATAAAATAAAATGGACCTTATTGTTTTCAAATCATAAATTCCTTTTAGGATGTAAATTCCATGGGAAATCAAAAAATTCAAAATTTGACTAAAAAATCTGTTTCCTCGACTTGGGATAAATATATATATCATGTATTAATTGTTAACATGATGAATTAATCAAATGGGTTCCTCCTATTCCAGCATTTAATATCTGTACCACTCAGCTATAAAATTTGGGAATAATCAATTCACGTCGTGTAAACAATTCATGGTGTGAGTTTCCGATAGTTGCTCTGTCAAACCTCCAACCACTATAGAACTTCATCAAGCCTCATTTGGAACACACCCTACACACAAAACTGGAAAAGTAACTAGCTAGTAAGGTTCGAGATGTTACAGCAGCTACCTCTCAAATGATTTTTTCCCTCGAGAATCCAAATGAGATCCCAGAGGGAAGGAATGGGGTTTGAAAAACCACCACATGAGATATCTCTCAAGGATCATGTACAACCAAAAACCCTACAACCCTCTAAACTTTATAACCAAAACACCAAAAAACTTCTCATGTAATCACATCACCATGCAGAACCACTTCACCACCTCTCACCAGATAAAACCATATCAACAACCACACAGCCCAAACAAATTTTTTTATAAGAAATGAAATGAACTTCCCCAAACATACAAATTAGGGAATTCCATTCTTCATGTAATGATATTATTTAATCCAGGTAGACTTTTATTTTTTGAATTTGTTCAATTGCATCATGGTCAAATACAATTGGATTAGTAATCAGGTCCTCTAATATCCATATGTAATAGCTTAATCAAATATCATTCATCACAGACAAGGTAGAAATATCATTTTATAAAACAATAATGTTTCAACCATCACAACATCTAGGGAAAAAAATACAAGTTAAAACTACTATAGGTACTAGGAACCCATATATATATCTCTCTCTAACATACTCTCCTATAAGTATTCATGCCTCGACAAAAAAAAAACTAAATGAATAGTATTCCCATAAAGAACCTTCTCTTGGTAATCCTAGATTTCAACTTGCCACACCATGAATGTCACATCAACCTCGATATCCAACTCTCCCCAGTCAGTGGCAAGATATTCATTGTGAAGATATAGAAAATTATGAGAGACATGGAATACATCATAGATCATATCCATCCATGTTTGTGATTTCAACTAATGTGTCACCTTTTCATCTCACCCGACACCTCAAATAGACTGAAAACCCCAGGAGAAATCCAACTCTCCCCACCTGACCTTTGCTTCCCATGATAATGGGAATCCTTCAAGAACATGTGGTCCGCACCCCTGAACTCCATGGTACCCCTCATATGATCATCGTAATATTTCTACAAGTATTTTTCTACTTTAATTTTATATTGAACAAGATTAACCATTTCTTTGTGCTCAACCCCACATCATGTCCAACAACTACTGCCTCCCCATCCTCCATCTCGCACAATGAAGAATTACATAGCCTCCCATACAAAGAATCAAACAATGAAATATTGATGACGAGTTATAGATGTTTTTTTATGAAATAATTGCCAAAGTCATGTGTCACAACTAGTATCCATAAAATTCTAATGTGTACACCCACATGATATCCTAAAAAATTTAGACTCTATGCATTGTCTTCCTATCCCTATAATGGTTGAATATTGTGTTAAGGTGTAACTAAATTCCAAAAGTATGTTGTAATCTCCTCTAAACTCTTGAGGTGAAATTATCATCCGGATATAATATAATGGACATCATAACTCCATGAAACTGCACCACCTCATCCACATATCACATATCTAACTAATCCACCATGCATAACTCCTTGATCACTAATAGGTAAGAAAATTCCATCCACCAATCCATTATCTTCTGGATTGCACTGGAACCACCATTACAATGGGGTAAGCCTATGATGAGATCCATTGAAATTTCATCCCATTTCTACTTAGGAACATCCAAAGGATAAAATGATCCACTGTGAACATGATTCTAGACATTATGCTACTATAAAACCAATCAATAATACACAAACTTCTCCACATCCCACATTATTTTTGGGACACCGAAACTGCACCCTCATTCCTTGTTACATATTGGTCACTTTTATGTTTACCTAAAAATATGATATAGGAAACTCATGTAGGACTCCCTCGCATATCACTAATAAAACAAAAAAAAACTCTCTGAAAATAGTATCAAGTTATAACCATCCTTTCAACATCCCTTCAGGGCATCAACATTTCTAACACGTTCACATATCACCTCTGCCTATGAATCTCCCAATTGAAACTCCTCATCCTAACACTTCCTATAATATTTCTCCATTTTCAAAAAATTATCATCTAACATAATATTCTCTTGCGTCTATGTTCATGGTTGTTAAATTCTCCATCTCTCTCTAAAGATCTCCAAACTAATAAAAAACATCCTTCCACAACATCCATCTCAAAGAATTTTCCACAAAATTTCAATTTACTAATGCCTAGAAGATCTAAAATATTCAATCCTATCAAAAATCCAAACACCTATACTATTGAAGATTTAGATCATTCTGAGAAAAGGTATACCTCAAGATCATCATATATGTGAAGTTCACAACATTCTCCCCATTGAGTAATTCAACCACATCATCAATGAAAAAAATGATGTTATCTCATTATTGTGGGTGGAATGGTTATGACCATGGGGACATAATTTCCATGACTTATAAGAGACCACTACCCTCAAGTGCATCAATATGCATCAAAATCCGATATGAGAAGTTTTACAAAACACTGTAAACATCACACCCACATTAGCAAACTGAATCTCTTGAGAACCGAACAACTTCCCCTTTGGGTGTTTGAACAATCCCTAACAATATTCATTACACCGAAAATTATATCCCTTCCCATTCAATGAAATTAATGTGGATAAAACTAGAGAGGAACTGGTTATAAAATCACTAAAAACAGTTTTTAAGTCTTTGGAAGCTATGATCCTCTGTCACAATTTGAAGTTTATCCGAAAAAATAACTACCTCACCCATTGATGGGTCTACTTACACACTCATATTAGATGCCACATTAAAAATAAATGAACCTCTCATGTCCAACATACACCTGTACAACTTTCCATAGATCTGGTGGCGTCAAAGAACATGCAAGACATCTATATGATGATTGGAATACTCCCCCTCCTACTTCGAGTAGATCTTGATATCATTGAATAATATAATGACTAATCAGTATAAGAACTCAAGGAACATAAAGTTCATACGATCCATCAACATTGATTGTGGATGTGTCAGACTGAACGGCATAACCATAAACTCAAAGTTCACATACCTATATCTAAAGGAAATCTTAGGAACATCATCATCTTTCACCCTCAATTGGTTTCAGACTGAAAGGAATAACCATAAACTCAATGTTATTTACCCTTATTATAATAGACATATGATTTCTTATACAGTACCCCATACTATCTTTCACATTCTTGGTGAACAACACTATAGAACCCCATATAGATACATTGGGTTGAATAAAACCCATGTGCATCTAAATTCAAAATGAAGAGTACAAAAAATAGTAGTCAAAATATTTTTTTTTCAATTTACAAAATGAAATTAATGATGAAACAATGATTTGAAACAAGTTGAAATTTGAATGATGAATGACCAATGAGAAAATCTACTGAAAATTTTAATCATTTTAGGTTTAAATAAAACTTTATCTAACTAGTTTAATCTAATTTCATCTTTCATATTAATTTTATTGAATTCTCCTCGATAAAAATTATATTGAATAATATCACTCTCCAAGAGACTAAACATGTTGGAAAATGGTTATTGGAGTTCACCACATCAATAATAACTTAATCAGTGATGAAAATTGATGAAAGCTTCATCAGAAAGAATCATTCAAATTGTTTCCATTGTTTTTGAAATTGTTAATGGGAGGTAAAAAATTAATTCTTATGCATACCAAAGTGATCTTGTTGATAAATTCTAAACATTTAAGAAGAGAAATGTGAAGAAGAAAAATAAAACAAGTAGATTAAATTCCTCAGAGCACAATATTTTCTCAAGAATAATTTCAATTCTGGATAAAATAGAATTTAAATTAAAAAATAATAATTGGAAAAATAAGGAAGAAGAGTTCTCCCATGATAAATTTCGATCACAGTGAGTGATTATATGCACCCCATCTCCTTCGAGTTCTATAGTGTATTATCTCGATCCCATATTTATCTATAATTCCCAAAAAGTATCCATGTTTTGTGCCTTTGTGTTTGCCTTTAAACATATCCTTTATCAATGAAAGGTTGGACACCAACATCTTTTAACCGACTCAACTAGGTCTCTTCAAATTCTATAAACACATATCACAATATCATAATTTTGTTTACCTATAAGTGGCTCGTGAAATGCCTTCTAAAAACCTCATTATACCCACATTAAATTGGTTTCAAATGCATCTGGTCACATTTATTGAAATATTATTCATAACAAAAACAAAAATTAATTAATACATTATTATTATTCTCATTTTAATAAAAAATAGTAGATAAATTCAGATAAATACGTATAATAATTGTTGTCATTATTAAAAAAATATTTATAAACATATAAATATGGATATTCATTTATCGTTATGATTATTTTCTACATTCATTTTTTAAATTTTTTTATTATGTCTTATCTGCTTGGTTTAATCTTCCTCCATGCGGGCAGAGAACCGACAATGATCCAGTGGAGGCATCGCAGGAACACATCTCTACTCGACCGTGTTCCTCTGTGGTTCAGGATAAAATGACAACACTCAAGTTATGGGATCAGTGCCAATATCTTTAGTATAGTGAGGCTCGACCTGATATTGTTGGGACGTGGGAAATATACTCACTTATGTAAATCGTGTGATACCTCATGGTAGGCACTACAAAGTTGGTACCTGCTCATGATAAATTATTTTCACATAATGTATAGAATGAATAATTTAATTTAGTGAAAAAATTACAAAAAATATGATTTGGAAAAAATTAAAAATATTTAAATAAAATAATAATGGAATTATATATTTGAGTATAAAAATTATTTTAAGAAAATTCAGACATAATTAAATTATTTAATTATAAAGAAATTTAAATAATATGTTTATTTCACAGTAAAAATAATAAATTAAAGTAGAGAATTAAAAATTAATTATTTTCAAATTAAACATTTATAAAATCAAAATGATGAAATTAAATAAAAAATGATATTCTAAGAAACATAAAATAATAATAAATAAATGTATTAAAAAATTTAACTACTATAATCCAATTATTTATTAGAAAGAAAAAATGGTGATTAAAAATAATTATATATGTAACTACAAATTAACCATATGACTAAATAAATAAATAAAATAATAAAACAACATACAATTCATAATTTTAATCATTAAACACAAAATTCACAATGATTTTAAATCACTCAATTATTTGACATTAATGACATATTTAATTATAAAATCATAGAATACAAAATGAAATGATGTAGAAAAAAAATTAAAGACCATATCAAAGTCTCTCACACATAATTATTGCTTGTACTCATATAATTACGTATCAATTCAAGTAGAGTATAACAAATCCATAAATCAAGATAAAATAAGCCCCCATGAACAATTTTAAGTAGTAAGTGTAATGTCACCCTCAAAAGCAAATGGAAAATGTGAAAGATATAATTAATGTTAAAAAATAAGGATTTATTTTGAAAAAAGTTAAATTGAATTAAAAAAACCTAAACACACATTTAACTAAGACCAATAAACCTTTCTTTACCTCTGGCTGAGCAGACACACATAAATTATCACTCAAATAATTATACACAACTAAATGAATGAGTAGTTTCAATAATTATGTGGGGAAATAATAAACTCATCCAATAATGTTTTCTTGAAGAATAAAAGAATGAAAAAATGAAGTAATGAATATCAACTCATATGAGGATTATCATTTCAAATATCATGTAAATACATTTCTTAAATGTTTGAATCAATCTAAGTGTTTTAATTCACTGATAGCTATATAACATTTTGTTAAAAACTAAACATGAAAAATTTATTAAAATAAGAAAAAAAATATTTAATTAATTAAATTAATGAGGTAATAAAGTTATAAAATCATCAAAAAGTCATCAAAACATTCAAAAATAAGGCAATTTTTTGACCCACTAAAAGTGAAGATAAAAAACATTAAAAATAAAAAAAATTGAAACATTTAAATTAATTTTATAGTTACATAATAAAACATGGATTACCCTAAATGAAGAATATCACCACCCTGCCACACCCATAAACCCCAAATTTATCACCAAAGTTGATTTTAAAAGTTGAAAGAAAGAAATTAAACAAATTGGTTCAAAATTATATTAAATTTGATGGAATAATTACAAGATAAAGGGAATCAATGGAGTTAAAACAACATTTCTATCACAATAATTATTTTTCAATATAATGATAGTGGTAAATGTATTATCATATAAGGAACACTATATAAAATTTCAATAAAGATAAAAAAATCGAGATAAACATTGGGAATAAATTTAAGTGGATGTCAAGATATTTGAAAATTTTCTTTAATTGGATTTTCAACAGAATAGAAAATTGTAAACTGATCACCCAAAATATATAAATATATTCACTTAATAACCAGAAGTCTGGGGTAAAAATCATCTTCACTTAATTTCACACTATGAATGAAGTTAATGTAATTGTATTATAATTTCCATAAAACCAACATGAAATAGCACCTGAAATCATATAAATAAGAAAAGGAAAAATACAGAAATAAAAATAACCACTCCCCTAATTAAATAATCTTTTTCACATTCATCACTCCAAAAATTGTTCCTAGCTTTTTTATTTAAATTTAATTATCTAGTTAATATACTATATTATGTTAAACATGAAACATATTTACATGTGAACTTAAAGGATTAAGCTAATATGCATTGAATAACCAAAGTTCAAGTTTATAAAAAATTTATCCAATGATGCTCCAGCATGTAACTTCTCCTTAAAAATTCAATATAATGTTAGTGACTCTATTATTCTATTAACACCTCAACAATAACCATAATTAAGAATAATGAATATTAATATCATTAATATAAATCCAGATGAATGAGAGTGAAAATTAAAGATCGCAACAACACTTTATTCTTCATAAAATAAATATAAAAAATGAAATACCATGGGTTAATTCTTATAAAGAACTATATTTTAAATAATTAGATATAATTAAGGTGAAAAATCATTTTTCAAGCTCAAATATGGAATCCAAAACATTTGGATTCTCTTTGAAATATTTTTTGATTATTTTACCATTTACCAGTATTATTTTATTTTTTCGTTTTATAAAATCAATGACCAAATTTTTCAATACACTATGATCAGTGAAGGGTCATAACCATTTAGAATTAAAATTATCTGGGAAAATATTTTGTCTGTAATTAAAGATCAATACCCTCTATCAAACAATTAATTTCTTTTTGAATGAAGGATTAATGAAATACCTTGGACCACCCTTTCAATATCTTCACATTGTTATAAGACACTCTACTAATAAAATACATATCACTAATTTTTAGTAGCCTCCTCTCTCCAACAGTCATAAAATCAATTTTTAAAGACATCATAGGATAATATGACATGTTTTTCAACTCCACTGTAAAATGAAAACATATCCCCCACAATGACCTATTTGGAAACTTATAAATTGTGGTTTTTAAAGAAGTTGTCCAGTCCCAAAATTCCATTTTTAGTAGTTACAAAGGAATCATCACTCGAAAACACATTTCATTTGATGTACAGTCGTGACACCATGTTTTCAACGGGAATTAGACGCTTATGTGGGTAAATATTATGATAAAAATATGATATCATTTATTAAATACACTAAAATGTAAAAAATTGAAAATGTTCTTACTCTTCATAATCACATGTAGTGTACATTTATAGTGCACGACTCGCATAAGGAATATATATTAAGTGTTCCTGGAATCATTCGTAGAGTATTTCGCACAATTTTAATGTGATTTTATTTTAAATATAGTGAATGGAATATAAACATGTACCCACCTATTATTTATGCACACAAAATAACATAATTATCATGAGAAGCATTTACTATCCATCATATAGAGCAGTATTTTCATGTACATTATGTTTGGTAATACGTTGTTTGATGATAAATGCGTTAATAAATTTTATTGATAGATTTTTATTTATGAAAAATCAAATGGGAACTGAAAATAATAATTGAATAGCAAAACCATTATCCCCTACAGTAAAGCAATAATGGGGGTACTCTTTACATGAAAAAAAGGTACATATTTTAAATATGCTGTAATATTTTTTGTGACATAAAACAACACCATAAATATGTTACTCTATTTATATTATGATTGATGAATCCAAATCCAAATTCACTTCCATCATATTCAATATTCTATGGAAGGAGGCCCATGTAAATAATGATTGGAAACTAATAGATTAAAACACACAAAAAGTGTATGAAAAATCTTTATGTATGACATAATAAATATTTTTTTTAAATTGATATTTCATAACAACGAATGCTTATTTTCTAATATTTTTTATCTCACAGTCACAAGAATCACCAACACCCAAACAGGATGCAATCATACTTTCGGTGTCCCTGAAGCATCTAGAAAAGTATGGTTGCGTCAGAGATGTGGGTTTTGGGGTGAAATCATGAACATTTTTTTAGGAAACAAACAATATGAGGATCAATGTGAAGAAATAAAAATTATGAAAGAAATAATACATATACATGAAGAATATATGGAATTTTAGATGGATATCAAGGAAAATTTGATGGTGAATGGGAAAAAAGATGAAAATGCTCAAGAACAACCAATGCATGAAGATACCACCCCACCCCACACTTTCTTTTTGGTAATACATTCAACACAAAAACATGTATTAGATGAGGTAATCAAGGTTATAATAAATGTTTCTATGAATTTTTAATCAGATAAACACTGATTACTTTTTTGTACTGATATTTTAAAAGGTAAAAATGATTGTGATTTATATCAATCAACACCCGCCCATCACATTATAGCAAGGGATAAAGTGTTCAATATCAAGAACTCCATGCTACACAACATGCCACTTCCAAAAGGTCATGTCAATGTGTTGATTAATGTAGCCCATGAGTCGATCGATGAGCTGCCTATTCTAATTGATGATGAATATATTCATAAGATTGAACATTCTCTTGGAACATTCATCGCATGGACATCTCATGTTGTAAATAAATACATCGACTATGAGGTATTCATTTCCAATTTATTTTTCCAGATAAAACATTAACATTTAATAGAAAAGGCCTTAATTGATGAATGTTATTATAGATGGACACCTAGAATGGGGTAAAAAGAATGAACATCTCAATACCATATCAAGGATCAACTAACTGATCGAAAACCTCTACTAATATCACCTTCAACTTGTATGTTCTATATTTGCATTTATTATCATTAAAGGCTCATGTGAATATGATGTTGAAAGATGATGATAATCAGAAAATTATTTTTGATAAAAATATGTACAAAGGTGAAGATATAGATTTTATTATTAATAACAATGTATGTGAAATTATAGAGTATGATTAGATAGGTGTCTCAATTGTAAATTAATTCAAGTCTTATGTTTTCATGATTTGATTTTCCAAAAGCTGGTATACAATGATAATTATGACCAAATACATTTCATATCATTTATAGGTGTATATATGAAATAAAAATTAAAGGGATTTCCCCTGAATAAAAATTTGGACTTGATATTCTTAAAGTCACCTCTATAAAACAAAAAAAAACAAAATATGAGGTAGAGGGTGAAATAGTGGCAGGCCTGCTCAAATCATTTATTTGAAAAAATACAGATGAATGGGTATTCATAATACCAATGATACAAGGGTAATACTCTACAATTTAATCATATAAAATATATTTTAATTACATCGATTAATTATTTATTTATTTTGTTTTTAGGTAGCATTGGATACTTAATGAGGGTAATTTGGATACTCTAAATATTTATTTCATGGATTTGATGCATGGATATCCAAAAAAATAAACACACATGATGATGTTTGTCAATGTTTAATACACTACATCCATCTTTTTATAAAAAATAATATAGTTGTATAGTTTATATTATCTATTAATTAGGATTATATTATGATTGGGTGACGCGGGAATATCATATACATCATTGAATGAGGCTAGTGGAAAATGAAAAAGAACATCACAAGTACTATGATTGGATAAGTATAGGGGTATATATAATAATATTTCACTATCAAAACACATATAAAAAATTAAATATTTTTCTAAATGTTTTGTTAGTATTTGAAACAAATAACTAGATAAGATTATGGTTATAATGTCAGTAAATTTATGAATGAAATGGTATTTATGAACAAACCAGCTTCTCTGAAGTGGTATTTTTTATGATAATTACTATTTCATTTAAAATTTTCATTAATATTATGTGTATTTATATTTTTTCAGTACTACCCTGATTTTTGAAAAGACTCATATTCACTAGATGAGATATATTTGTTTTGAAATGAATGGTTGGCGTACCTGGTGGAATAATGTTCAAAAATAGCAAGAAAATGTGACCCGTATGACTCGAAGTGTATATTTTTGTTTAAAATTGTCAGTATTTTAAATTATAAGAGGAAGTAAAATACTAAAACTAAGAAAACACATTAGTATTGATTTTATAGTTTAGTAAAATGATTTTTATATAATTTGTGACATGTAGGAATCAACCACACCAAAATCTGACGCATGGTGTGACCATTATGACTTTAACTATGTATTGTTATTTTAAATTAATAGAAAATTTAGAAAAAAAATGAGACCTACTAAAAAATGATAAATCACATTTTTATTGTTTTTATATATTAGGAAAATTATGAATAAGTCATTTTTGACAAATAGGAATCAACCACAACTCAATCCGACAAATGATGTTACCGAAATGACTAAAAGTGTATGTTCTCAATTTAAAATTGACATTTTAGTTCAAAACGTGTGACACAATGACAAAAAAATCAAACTACCTCATAATGACATACCAATTTAGGAAAATGATTCATATGTTCCTTATCATGTTTATTAAGTAGTCTCATAGAAAATCGACACACGATGTGACCTGTATGACACAAAATTAGTCTTTCCAATTTGAAATTTTATTTTATTAAGAAGACAAAATAGATATAAGTCATCGGCCTTAAACCTTACTTAATCTTGATTTATTACAAGATTACACATTGAGGATATCTTCGGGTTTAGAGTTTTAGAGAATTAGATCATAAAACTTGCATTACATTCCACATATAAACAGAGTGGTTACATAAAGATAGTATTCTTCTTTCCCATCAATGGAAACATATTTAAATTAAAACATGGATTCTTTCTTGACACTTCCTTGACACTATCATCATATCATGTACCTTTCCCTTGACCTGTGGAAAACATTTCAAAAAACTTGGTATGAGCATAAAAATCTCAGTAAGGGATATAAAAATATGGAAAGGAAACATGGGTATATATATACATAAGAATGAAATCATACTTTACCCATAAAACATAATCACATTATCATACCTCATCAAATCATGAATAAACCATAGAAATCATAAGACATAAAGGTAACTTGAGGCATTCATAACATTCTTATGTAGGGAGTAACCCTCTTGGTTACGTTTGGAATACCCATCATAGTATATTCCCTAAATCTCTTCGGAGAAACCTTAACGTTTCACTCCTTCGTGTTACCCAATGCATTGGAGAGCTATATCGGGCTCACCCACCCTTATTTTATCAGGGAACCACCCATCTTCATAATAATGCCCAAGAACCTCAACATAATCATATCACATAAAACATGCATAAAGGAAACATAACATTTCGACCTTTCAATCACAAGATATCAATACAACACATTGATATAAAAACATTATGAAAACCATTTTCAATAGCAAAATAAAAGAAAAGTAAAACATGGTATTTATTTTTCTTCTAAAAAAAGGTATGGCTTGTAGAGGAAGCCGAAACTCAAATATTGGTCACGACGGTGGAGAAGTCGTTGTCGTCACATACGTACGACAAAAACATTCCATTTTGTCATTTAGTAAACGCTTCGTATAAAAAAGATTCCTTTTGAATAAATGTAAAATTTAAAGGGGTTTATACACCGTATAAAAGAAGTTTGTGTATAAAACAAAATATTCCTCAATGAAAGGAGATTGAGACGAAGTCCCATACCTCGGGTCCGACTTGACTCGGTCGTTCTTTAACCTCCTGAATAAGAAACTTGAGTTAATTTCTACTTGTTTAAGAACCTTTTTCAAGTTCATTATTCCTTTTATATCACTTATCTCTATGTCATTAACACTATGTAATTATTTAAGTTAATAACGGTCGTTTTAACGATCATTGGTACTTGAGTCAAAAATAAGCCCTTTATAATGACAAGTTGTTCATGTTTCCATTATATCCAGAATGGTATTCATGATGTAGATATCATATCTGTCATATATATCCAGTACATTCATGCATTTATAATATTACATAATCATTTAGAGGTAAGAAATGAAATGCACCGTTCATGGAGACGGTAAGTCGTACGTACGCATGAACGCTACTTTTATTTCTATTTCGTATTTTATAGAATGGAATCATAATGATATAAAGTTATATTATAATTCCAGTATAATATCATATATAATATCATAGTTCCATCCTTTATACGTCCCACATATGGTATTTAACGAATCAAATCACTTTGAGGGGGCGGTAGTCCGCACTTCCTTAAATGAAGATATTGCGTTTACCCATAATGGAAACCATAAAGGTGTGCCCAAAATAAAAAATACCTAAGCTTAAGGAAAACATAAACATATTATATATCATATATAAATATAGTGACATCTTAATGGTCACCTTTTAAGGTGTTAAAAGAATGTTGAACAATCATCGTTTCGGGAGCCATAAATTCACCATCTACGGAAATAGTATGTCCTTTAACCATTAGATGTAGGTGTGTGTAAGTGTAGCTAGAATCCTTATTATAACAACATCCCAGTATATTGAAGATACTAGAGTTGTTACAAAAGAAATGAATAAAAAGCGTTTAGGGGGTTGGAGAAGCAAAATATAACAAAAGAACTCAAGTGAAGACATTACCTTAAAATCGGGTAACTCCCTTTGGTTTGAGCTCAAAGGAATCCTTGGGAAAACTTCTGCCCAAAGTTATGCTTCAAGGAGTAATATAGGGATGTGGAGAGACAAAATGGGCAGGGTTTGGCCGAGCCAAAGGCTTTGGGATTGTAGTTAAGGAGGTAGAGGTGGGGGCCTTTTATAAGAGGAGAGGAGGGGCACTCTTGGTAAGTAAGGAAAAGTCACTTTATTTTAAAATGATATTCGGATTTAAGAGGTCCCACATTGATATAATTAGAGTATAAGGTGATAATGGTTCTAAATACACTCATCCAATAGGTTTTGGACATGTGTAGGTCTTAGATATTACATTATCTTTCCATTTTATTTAAATCGTTAAATAATGAGGTCATCGCTGCATCATCATGATGTCATAAATAATTTAATTTATTTAATGTCCAAAAATTATAAAAAAAACTTTCATGATGTAGGAAATCGTTTTAGCTTTCTAATGAATATTTATGGTCAAAAATCTGACTTGTATAACCCCATGTAAAAATTGTTTTAGTAAAACATCTCATGTTTGTGTCATTTTTACTTTAACATTAAATAAAAAGTTATTTATGTCATTTCCCAACCAAAGTGGCTCCATGGGGTCCCCAAGTTGACTCATGGATTTTCTTGGTCGACCATGACACATCCAATGAGGGTCGGACATGTTTCAAGATCATCTCATATTATTAAAACATTATTTTTACCTTAAACTACACTAATTACCACTAATCGTGATTAAGAACTTAAAAGTTACTATTCAAAAAAAATTATTATAATCTCATTGAACCACATTTTACTTCTTAATTACAACCATGTTTGTTGGATTTTTGAAAATCAAATCACAGAAGTGGCAAAGTTTCATTTAAACGAAAAATCAGTTTCTTTAACTACCACTTAGTGGTTTCACTATTCATCAAAAATTAATGTTTTTCACAAAGATACCAAAACTTCACCCTAAGCTATATTTGGTATTCCGAATTCAAAAATGGTGTCTATTTTACAAAATTCAAAACATGTATGTTTCATTAATTATTTTAATAACTAATTCCCGATGTCATGACAAATAGCGTGTTTTTATGAAACAATAAGTATCAAAAGATTGACACTAGTTTAAGTCCAATTTCAAAGTGAAATTGATTCCAATGACCACCATTGGATAAAATGGTAAAAAATATTATAATTTCACTTCAAAACCAATTCAAAAGATAATCTAATCATATAAATAAATTAGATTAAAAGAGGTTTTGAATTAAAATACAACATTTTTCACTATTCATTAAAAAATTAACTTTATCAGAAAAATACCAATAATCCACACAATGTAAATTTTGATGTCCCAATCATAAATAATAAGTTTATTTTGACAAAAATAGATTATAATATTGTCAAAAGATAGATTTAAAAAGGGTTTTCCATCAAAAGGTAGTAAAACAATCTTTTAAGAATATTAGTGTATTCCATGCATAAGATTGTATTTATTTTCATTTTAAGCCTCTAAAACACTATCTTAATCATTAATAGACATAGATAAAAATATCTATTATTCATTACTTACTTGGGATGTTACATCCTTCCCCCCTTTAGAAAATTGTTTCCCCACAATTTGTTTACTTATCAAATAAATGGGGGTACTTATCCCTCATTGCATTTTCAGATTCCCATGTTGCCTCTTCCATCATGTGGTTTTTTCACAAAACCTTTACCTGATTAATCACCTTATTCCGTAACACTTTCTCCCTTTGGTCAAGAATATGGACCGGTTGTTCCTCATAAGATAGTTTATCTTCCAGCTGAACTACCTCTGGACTCAAAAAATGAGATGGATCTGGCATATACTTTCTCAACATCGAAACGTGAAAAACATTGTGTACCTGAGATAAACTCGGAGGTAATGCCACTCGGTAAGCAATGGATCCAACTCTCTCCAGAATTTCATATGGTCCAATGAACCTTGGACTCAGCTTTCCTTTATTACCAAATCGCATCACACTTTTCCATGGTGATTCTTTGAGAAAAACATGATCACCTACCTCAAAAGTTAGATCCTTCCTCCTATTGTCTGCATAACTCTTCTGCCTACTCTAAGCTGTTTCCATGTGTTTCTGAATCAGCTGAACTTTTTCTGCCATCTCTTCTACCAATTCTGGTCCCATCAACTTCCTTTCACCCACTTCATCCCAGAAAGCTAGAGTTTGACACCGCTTCCCATATAACGCCTCAAATGGTGCCATCTGTATACTGGAATGAAAACTGTTATTATATGAAAATTAAACCAAAGAAAGATGTTGGTCCTAACTTCCCTGATAATCCATCGAACAAGCTCGTAGCATATCCTCCAAGGTCTGAATTGTTCGTTCCGACTGCCCATCTGATTGAGGATGAAAAGCTGTACTAAAATTTAATTCAGTACCCAACGACTTCTGAAGGCCTTTCCAAAAGTTAGAAATGAACCTGGGATCACGATCAGATACAATGGAGAGGGGAACTCCATGTAACCTGACTATCTCTTTAAGATACAAACGGGAAAGTTGATCTAGGGAAAAAGTATCTCGTATAGCAAGGAAATGAGCATATTTAGTCAAACGATCAAAAATAACCCAGATTTCATTATTACCTCGAGATGTCTTCGGTAATCCCACAACAAAATCCATGGATATATTCTCTCATTTCCACTCTGGCACTGGTAAAGGCTGAAGCATCCCTTTCGATAACTTCCGCTCTACTTTAACCTATTTCCAAGTCAAACACTTCATAGTAAAATCAGCAATATCTCTTTTCATTCCATCCCACCAGTAATACTCACGAAGATCTCTATACATCTTAGTACTGCCTGGATGAACTGAAAACGGAGAACTATGAGCTTCACATAAGAACTCTATCTTAAACTATGAATCACAAGGCACACACAATCTCTTCCCAAATCTCAAAACGCAATCATTATCAATGTTGAATTCAGGCAACTTACCTTTCTGAACCAGCTCTACCTTTTTCGGAACTCACTATCTTGCTTCTGTGCTTGCTTGATTCTGTCTGATAAAGATGATCTCACTGATACCTGAAACAAAACAGAAGAACATCCTGCACCAACAACTTCTATGCCAAAGTTCATCAAATCCTTAACCAAAGTATCACGTTCCAAACGCAACATTGCTAATGAAGCATTACTTTTTCGACTCAAAGCATCAGCCACATTATTTTCTTTTCCCAGATGGTATTGAATTGTACAATCATAATCCTTGATTAATTCCAGTGATCTCTTCTTTCTCATGTTTAACTCTTTCTGAGTGAATATATACTTTAAACTTTTGTGGTCGGTATATATTTCACACTTTACTCCATACAAATGATGCCTCCAAATTTTTAATGCAAAAACAACAGC
Source organism: Viscum album (assembly GCA_963277665.1). Lineage (NCBI taxonomy): Eukaryota > Viridiplantae > Streptophyta > Magnoliopsida > Santalales > Viscaceae > Viscum > Viscum album. Next base: position 1,208,024,054 of record OY728141.1, read on the forward strand.
AGCTAATTCCAAATCATGTGTAGGATAATTTACCTCATGAGTTTTCAGCTGACGTGAAGCATAAGCAATTACCTGATCATTATGCATTAGGAAGCAACCAAGTCCTTTCCATGAAGCATCACTGTATATAACAAACTCACCATTCCTGAAAGGTAGTGCCAAACCTGGAGCATTCACCAATCTTCTTTTCAATTCCTGAAAACAATCATCACATTCTTTTGTCCAGATAAACTTAACACCCTTCTGAGTTAGCTTAGTCATTCGACAAGATAACCATGAAAAATTTCTAACAAACCTTCGGTAATAGCCTGCCAAACCAAGGAAACTACGAATCTCTGTTACTTTTGTGGGTTTTGTCCATTCTTCAACAACCTTTGTTTTTGCAGGATCAACGGTTATCCCATATTTAGAAACAATGTGACCCAGGAAAGAAATTTGTTGTTAACAAAACTCACACTTGCTGAATTTTCCATACAGTTTCTTTTCTTTTAAGGTTTTCAAGATAACCCTTAAATGTTTTTCATGCTCCTCTTTACTTTTAGAAAACACCAAAATATAATCAATGAAAACCACCACAAACATATCCAATAACTCATGGAAAATTCTATTCATTAAGTCCATGAATACAGTAGGTGCATTGGTTAGCCCAAAAGGAATTACTACAAATTCATAATTGCCATATCTTGTACGAAACGCAGTCTTTGGAATGTCTGCTTCCTTTACCTTCAGTTGATGGTACCCCCGATCTCAAGTCAATATTTGAAAAATACTAAACTCCCTGGAGCTGATACAACTTCATTTGATGGCCTGATATCTTCTGAAGTAGTTGCAAAGGATTTCACCACCCCTTTCTGCTTGTAGTCTAACTGCTTCCCATCACCCAGGCTCTTTGTCGGACACTAGTTTCCATAGTGACCCATCTCCTTGCACTTACAACATTTCACTAACTGTAAATCAAATTTGGTCTTACCATCACCCTGATCTTTTTCAGTGCAATCAAGAGCCTTATGTCCCATCTTACCACATCAGTAGCACTTTCCAAAATTCATAAGACTTTCCCCAGCATGCCTTTTGCCACATTTATCACAAACTGGAAGCTTAGTTTTCTTACCATCACACTTTTTTGAATAATTCTTACCTTTATCCTTCCACCTCGGTCTCTTCTTATTTTGGTTGTTATAGAACACTTGATCATCGGAAAACTCCATTTCCACCTTCTCATCACATCGAACAAGCTTTTCATAACTTTTAAACTCACGAGAAGCTAATTCCCTTCGATATTTTGGCTTAATCCTGAGTAAAAACGATAGATTTTACTATCAAGGTCTCGGATAAAATTTGGAGCATACCTTGCTAATCGAGTGAACCTTTCTTCATAGGTAGCCACTAAGTCTTCCTCTTGCCTCAATTCCAATAATTTCTTTTCCATCCTAAGTCGAACAGCCTTAGGAAAATACTTCTCAAGAAACATACCTTTGAATTCATCCCAGTCAAGAGCATCAATCTCATCGACGTCCCTGATATTTATAACCATAGACCACCACTGATCTACCTCAACCTCCAAACGGTAAATAGCAAAACTAACCTTTTGATTGTCTGAACACCCCATGACATCGAAAATCTTCTCCAGTGCTTTAATCCACCCTTCAGCTAACACAGGGTCAGATGATCCTCTGAATGATGGGGGATGTTGCCTCATGAAATGTTCCACCACTGACATGTTCCTCTGCGTGTAACACCCCAAGCTTCTATGGTACGTTTCCCTTCGAATAATGCGATAGCGTGTGTTGTACGCAACCTCGAGTTCTAACACACACCACAACTAATTAAACTAGCCGTTGTGAATAATAATACCTACTTTTTGAAATCATATATATTCAATATTTCAAAATGGACTTCATTTTTAGATTCGGAATATCAAAATTATCCTAGGGTGAAATTTTGGTACATTTCGGAAAACTTTCATATTTTGATGAATAGTGAAAATTTCTAAATTTTAATTAAAAACAACTTTTTTAATCAAAATAATTAATAGTGATAAATTATGAATTTTAGTAGTTTTAAAGTATATTTAGAATATATTTTTACCATTTAATATAATGTTGTTCATTGGACATAATTTTACAATTAAACCGAACATAAACAAGTGTCAATCTTTTGATAGTTATTATCTCTTAAAAACACGCTTTTTGTTTTGACAGCGGGAATTAATTTTAAATTAATTTCTGCCACTTCTGTGTTTTGAATTTAGGAAAATGGATTCCATATTTGGAATCAGGATGTTAAAATTGTGTAAATAGGTAACTTTTATTTTTAGAAATTTTGAATAATTACTGCGGTAAATATTTTATTTACCATGGTTAAGGGTAAATCCGGTAAATAAGGGTTAAAAAAATAATATTATAATAATACTAAATTACCCTAAAAACGTGTCTTAACCCTATTTGTTGATAGATGGTCGACCATGGGCATCTTTGTGTCAATTTTGGGACCCCATGGATCCACTTGTAAGTGATAATGACACATTATATTAATAAAGCTAAAATAAAAATAAAAATGGCATAAGCTTACATCTTTTAGAAGAACAATTTTTACATAGGGTTATATATGTTGGATTTTAGATTATAAATATTCATTAGAAATATAAAAAGATTTCCTACATAATGATATTTTATTTATAATTTTTAGACATTAAATAATTTATTTTATTTATGACACAATGATGATGCAGTAATTACTAAAATAGTAAAAAATTAACATAATTGATATTATAAATACCCAAATAAATATAATATGAAACTTTTAATGAATTAAACTAATTTTCTAGGATAATATGATATATTAGGATTGATTTAATTGACTTTGTTCGAATTAATCAATCTGTTATTAGTTTCACAAAAATTAACTATTGAATAGTGTCAAAATTGACATAAAAGAGTTCTTAAAACAAATATTATATTATTAATTGATATTAAATTCCTAAAAATCTATCGTTCGGCCAAGAGACTTATATTATGATAGGTTAATCATTAATGGACCACTTGGGGGTCGCTTGGATGTATATAGTAAGTTTATTAACCATATTATATAAAAATACAAAGAGACATTGTAAAAGTGAAACTAATTAACTTAGAGTTAATACTTAAAGATAAGGTTAATATAAGTACCCAAACCTGTCTAAATTCTATTAGTTGAGTGGTTTTCGACCTATCCCCACCTTAACCTTTGAATAGTCAACTTTGGAGCCTTTAGAAACCGAATATGAATTTATTATAAATTAATATTTCTAGCTTTTCCAAAGGTGCCCCTCACCCCTCTTATAAAAAGGGCACTCCTCCTTCTCATTTCTTCACACCTTCAAAGCCTTTTGGTTCGGCCAAACTCTGCCCAAATACTCTCCCAAAATCTCTCACTACAACCTAGAGGCCTTAGTTTGATCAGAAAGCCAACCTAAGGAGCCCTTTTGATCAAATCAAAAGGAAGAACCCGAAGAAGAGGTAATGATTTCACCACCCTTTTCTAAGTTCATTTCTTCTTCCACTTCTTCTTCCTTTGTTCTTACCATTCTAAAATAATAAATCCAGTATCTCACATATACTGTGATGTTATTATAAGTATGGTACAACCATATTCAGTATTCTATCCACCCTTTGAATAACATGTCACCATACGTGCGTACGTACGGCTTACCGTCTCCACGTCGTGGTGTAATTGTTATTCAATATAATATTATTTGGATGGGTATAATAATGATGTGTAACTCATGTAAATAATAAATATAACATGTTAATGATTCTGTATATATGATATACCATTCATTTATATATTATTTTAATATCAAAAGAATGATATTGTCGCTCGTGCGTACGTACGGACTACCGTCTCCACGAACGCGATGAGATTCATTCTCCATCGTATCCATTCAAGTATAATTATCATTTTATGATTTAAAAATGATGTTTAAGGACTTGATATCATTCTGGATATGAATAAGATACAACAAACATGGCTTATGTAACAAAACATATAAAATAAAATGAGTAAGTCAACACCCGAAACGATGATAATTCTAAGATATTATTAATAAATCAATGTTAAAAGATCATATATGATATCATATTAATATATATGATTCTTGTATAATTTAATAACAATTATTTCACCATTATACAGGAGGTTAACCTACCCCAACCAAGGAAAAGTACAAGGTAAGGGTTATTTCACAATCTCTTCATTATCCGAGGTTGTATTATACGTAATAATCTACTGGGATCTCTTTATCATCCACATCCATGTTTCTTCGAAATGTATTTCAAAACATTTTTTTACTATTTACAAGAATATGGGTTAAAGTCATTTATACCCTTGTTTGACTTTTTATAAGAGGTTTATAAAGGAATCTTTCCGTCGTTTTCAAAACAAGGTCCTTTTTAACCTTTTCGACAGAATTGAGGTAAGAATGTTTTTTTAACTTATACGGCGGGTGCGGTTATTTTCCGCCGTTATAAAATCGTCGAAGCTTTCCATACAAGCTTATAAGGATATTTTCAAAGAAAATGTTTTATTTTATATGGATCTTAAATGATTTCAAAATAAAAGGAGATACTTCTTTAAAAAGAATTTTGATTTCATCTATGTCAACATCCTTTGATGGATTTTAAGAGTATTTGAAGTTGATTTATTATGATACAAAACTTCTATATTGTATTGATGGTTTTGTGATATGTTTGACTGTGGATGTGCTATTTTTATACCATTCATAGTTTATGGTGAAATTATTGACATTTCGTATGCTAGTTTTAATACGAATGTTTATGTTATGTTTAAACCTTTTCATATGGGAATGCATTGGACTTATTAAGTGACGGGTGGAGCCCGCTATAGCTCCTCGATGCATCGGTAGGTCTCATGAGACAAACTAGTGTCTTGGCACAAGGCCTTGACAAAATCTTATTTGTAGTCTTGGCACGAGGCCTTGTCTATGTGGTTATGATAGTCTGGCATTATGCATTCCAACATTATGAAAGTGGTTATTGATATTGCATGTGATTATTCGATTAGTAGAATATCCATGTGTACAAGTAAATGGCATTATTTCATTTTACTTTTGCCATACTATGTTGAAGTTCAATTTTAAAAGGCTTTTGTTTTAGTAATTCATTACCTTAAATGTTTATGCTTATTTTGAATGTTCCGCTATATTGTTATCCTTACTGGGCATTTGAGCTCACCCCTTTTCTATGTTTTATTTTTCCCAGGAAGTGAAGAAGTAAATTATGAATGACCTGCAGGGATTTTATGAGGGGATAATAGTGTGGTCTATTGAGACATTACGTTGTTGTAGTAGTTTTTCATTTTATGATGTAATGTAAAACTTATGAATATATCTAGTGTTTCCAAGGCTACTAAACCAATCGGTCTTTCGAGATTTGATCTTTCTTGTGATCATGCCAATGTTATGTAATTAATGCACCGACTCTGGGTAGCTGGGGTTGGGGCGTTACAGTTGGTATCAGAGGAAGTTTAGTACAAACCTTGGAAGCTAGATTTAGATAAACTCTGATTAGAGCACATAGACCTAAGATGAACTTTGAGGATTAGTATAGAAGAACTTCCTAGAATTTTGGTATTGTAGAGACTTTGTGAGTTTTCCGAGCAATACATCCCTGTCTGGATACGAGCAGGTAGAGGCGGCTCTGGCACAGATGTACCTAGGGGTAAAACCCGAAAACACCGCTTTGAGCTAGACTCGAATGGAAACTGGTGCACGACAACGGGCCTTGCTGCACTCTTGGTTATGACACTCCCGGGGGATATGCTTAGGATAACTCTCACTTTCTTTACAAATCATTATGAAGGGTTTATGAGTATATACTTCCTCAAAGAAAACATTTTTATGATTATGGATTATATCCATAAATAGTTCAATTTATGTTAAGTGTTTTATAAGTATGGGATTATGTATTTTGATTCATAAACTGATCTAGTTTATGCCATTTTTTAGAAATGGCGCCTAGTGGAAGAAATGGAAACCGTATCAATGCACGCACTCCATGTAGGGATTGCCCTCCTGCTCAAGATAATTATAGTGGGGCTGGTGATGCAACTGGTGCTGATCAGCTAATCACCGTACTGGGACAACTTACTCAGGTTATGAATAATAACCTTACCCGTATGGAGCACCCTGATCCGCAGCGTGGAGGATCAATGTTAGATCGATTCATGAGGCAACAACCACCAACGTTCAATGGGAGTACAAATCCCTTAGTAGCTTAGCAATGGATATTTTCCCCAGAGAAAATATTTCAGGCTTTGGGGAGTAATGAAAGGGAAAAAGTTACCATGGCAGTTTACCGGCTCACTGGAGATGCTGATCAATGGTGGTCATTGATTCAAAACATGAAGGAAGATGATGAAGTATCAAACATGGAATGGAGGGAGTTCAAAGATCTGTTTTTAGAAAAATACTTTCCTCGCGACCATCGAGCAGATATGGAAAGACAATTTCTGAGTCTGAGACAAAAGGAGGATGAGAATGTCACAAAGTATGAGGCTAACTTTAAAAGGTTAGCAAGGTACGCTGGTGATTATATTCGCAACCCAAGAAGTAAGATTGATCGTTTCTTTGATGGGTTAAAACCATTTCTCCGTCGAGCATTAGTCTCACAATCCTTTTCATCATACGAAGACATTGTCTCATGTGCTATCAAGACCGAAAAGGAATTCTCTAAGTCTTATGACTTTAAAGCAAAGCAAGAGAAGAAGAGACCTGCTGATCAATCTGGGAATGGAAATAAGGGGAAGAAGGGAAAGGTTGAATATCCATCTTGTAGTAAGTGCGGGAAGAAACACCCCGGTTCTTGCTTGAAGGGAATGGGAGTCTGTTACAAGTGTGGTGAAAAAGGCCACCAAGCTCATGATTGCAAGGGGAAGAAGGAAGCTACCAACGTTCAGTGCTACAATTGCAGGGAGATGGGGCATTATGCAAATGCATGTCCTAAGCGTCAGGAGAACTTACCTCAGAAAAGGCCAAGGGATCAAGGCCAGGCTTATGCTATCACTACTGCTGAGGTAGAAGCTCCGAAAGATGTGGTGGCAGGTAATTTAATGGTTTCCTCAAGTTTAGCAAATGCATTATTTGATTCTGGATCATCGCATTGTTTCATATCTTCCCAGTTTGCTAAGAAAATTAGATATTTCCAATTTGATTTAATAAGGGAGTTGTCAGTTAAAAATCCTAAGGGAAGTATGGTTGCAACAAAGTTTTTTGAATCAGTCCCCATTAGAGCACATAAATTTTCTTTATCTGCTGATCCTATCGTCATACCTATGATTGAGTTTGATATAATCCTCGGTATGGACTGGCTTTCGGACTATGATGCAAAGATTTATTGTAAGAAGAAAGAGGTTACGATTCTTGATGATAATGATAAGGAACACCTTATTTTTAGAGCAGAATCGTCACCACCTAATTCTTATTTAGATCCACCCTCAATAGCTCAACTAAATTCAATTATTGGGGAGGAAGAGAATTAAATAACTGCGGGTGAGGAAAGGAATGTTCAAATAGAGGATGTACCTGTTGTGAAAGAATTTGTAGATGTATTTCTAGAAGATTTACCTGGACATCCTCCAGAACGAGAAATTGAGTTTTCTATTGATTTGATTCCTGGATCAAGGCCTATATCGAAGACCCCTTATAGAATGGCCACTGTAGAGCTAGTCGAACTAAAGAAACAACTAGAGGAATTGAGTAATAAGGGATTTATTCGCCCTAGTGTTTCTCCATGGGGAGCCCCTGTTCTTTTTGTTAAAAAGAAAGATGGATCTATGAGGTTATGTATCGATTACAGGGAGATCGATGCTATAACGATAAAGAACAAGTATCCCCTACCTCGTATTGATGATTTATTTGACCAACTGCATGGAGCTCAATACTTTTCAAAGATTGACCTTCGATCTGGATACCATCAGTTGTGTGTAAAGAAGGAAGACATTCCGAAAACAGCATTTCGAACCAGGTACGGGCATTACGAGTTTACTGTAATGCCGTTTGGATTGACTAATGCACCCTCTGTATTCATGGATCTGATGAATAGAGTTTTCAAGGAGTATCTCGATGAATTTGTGGTGGTATTTATTGATGATATCTTGGTATACTCCAAAACCTACAAAGATCATGAAAATCACTTGCGCATTATCTTGAAGACTCTGAGGAGGCATGAATTATATGGAAAGTTTAGCAAGTGTGAATTCTGGCTTCAAGAGATTTCTTTTCTTGGCCATATTGTCTCTAAAGATGGAATCTCTGTTGATCCTTCTAAGACCAAGGCAATCCAAGAATGGCCAGCACCTACGAGTATAACTGAGGTACGTAGTTTTATTGGTTTGGCAGGTTATTATCGACGTTTCGTCCAGAATTTTGCCCGATTGGCTAACCCATTAACGAAGCTCACACGTAAAGGGGTTAAATTTGTTTGGAAAAAAGAGTGTGAAGAATGTTTCGAAGAACTGAAGAGAAGATTAGTCAATGCTCCTATATTGACTCTACCATCGGGGAATGATGGGTTCGTTATTTATAGTGATGCATCAAAGAAAGGACTTGGCTGTGTCCTTATGCAGAATGATAGAGTTATTGCCTATGCATCACGACAGTTGAAAATTCATGAACAAAACTATCCTACTCATGATCTCGAGTTAGCAGCAGTGATCTTTGCTTTGAAAATATGGAGGCACTACCTCTATGGTGAAAAATGTGAGATTTATACTGATCACAAGAGTTTGAAGTATATTTTCTCACAAAAAGAACTCAACATGAGGCAAAGGAGATGGCTTGAATTACTCAAGGATTATGATTGTACGATACACTACCACCCGGGGAAGGAAAACAAGGTGGCAGATGCTTTGAGTAGAAAAGACCATGGAGTTTTGAACAATATGAGAATTGAAAGGGATCCAATTTTCATGGATCTAGAGAAGATGGACATGGGAATAACCAGGGAAGGTGAAACATCAATTCTTTTTCAAATGGTTGCCAAAACATCTTTACTAGAAAGGATTAAGAGTTCTCAGACCGATGATGAAGAATTCCAACAGAAGATTAAAGCTGTGAATGATGGGAGATTGAGAGACTTTGTGTATGAAGATGGAATTTTGAAATTCGGGAAGAGACTTTGTGTTCCCGATTTACCTGATCTAAAAAGGGAATTGCTGGATGATGCTCATAGTTCCAATTTCTCTATACACCCTGGGAGCACCAAAATGTATAGAGATTTGAAGGAACATTTTTGGTGGGACAACATGAAGAGGGAGATTGCTGATTTTGTGTCAAGATGTATGGTTTGTCAACAAGTCAAAGCTGGAAGGCAACAGCCTGGAGGAGTCATGCAACCTCTTCCCATACCGGAGTGGAAATGGGACAATATTACGATGGACTTTGTCATGGGGCTACCAAAGACTCCTAGAAGGAATGATGCAATATGGGTTATTGTTGATCGTCTTACCAAGTCAGCAAATTTTCTTGCTATAAGAGAAGATCTACCCCTGGAACGTCTAGCAAGACTATATATTAATGAAGTTGTGAGACTTCATGGAGTACCCTTATCAATTGTTTCTGATCGTGATCCCCGTTTTACTTCAAGATTTTGGAAAAGTCTTCAGAAATCCCTGGATACTGAACTTCATTTGAGCACTGCTTACCACCCTCAGACAGATGGACAATCAGAACGGACTATTCAGACCTTAGAAGACATGTTGAGATCTTGCTCACTTGATTTTCAGGGTATGTGGGATCAATATTTACCACTGGTAGAATTTTCCTATAACAATAGCTTCCATTCAAGTATTCAGATGGCACCATATGAAGCATTATATGGAAAGAGATGTCGTACACCAACCTGTTGGGATGACGTTGGTGAAAGAAAACTTGTAGGCCCAGAACTGGTGGAGGAAACGGTGGAAAAGGTGAAGGTAATCCAAAATCACATTAAAGCAGCTCAAAGTAGGCAGAAGAGCTATGCCGATAATCGAAGGAAGGATTTGGAATTTCAAGTCGGTGATCATGTTTTCCTGAAGGTATCTCCGTGGAAGGGAGTCATACGTTTTGGTAAGAAAGGTAAATTGAGTCCCAGGTACATCAGACCTTTCGAAATTCTAGAACGAATTGGGGCTGTAGCTTACCGATTGGCAATGCCGCCAAGTCTCTCCAAAGTTCACGATGTATTCCACGTATCTCTGTTGAGGAAATACATGCCTGACCCAACGCATGTACTCACCTATGAAGATTTAGAACTGGAACCCGATCTGTCTTATTGCGAAGAGCCCATCATGATTCTTGATACGAGAGAACAAGTGCTGAGAAACCGGACGACGCGTCTGGTAAATGTTTTGTGGAGGAATCATAAGATGGAAGAGGCAACGTGGGAACCTGAGGAACTTATGATGAAGAACCACCCGAGTCTTTTTATGCAGTAATACCCTAGAAATTGCGAGGACGCAATTATTTGAAGGAGGGGAGAATGTAACACCCCAAGCTTCTATGGTACGTTTCCCTTCGAATAATGCTATAGCGTGTGTTGTACGCAACCTCGAGTTCTAACACACACCACAACTAATTAAACTAGCTGTTGTGAATAATAATACCTACTTTTTGAAATCATATATATTCAATATTTCAAAATGGACTTCATTTTTAGATTCGGAATATCAAAATTAGCCTAGGGTGAAATTTTGGTACATTTCGGAAAACTTTCATATTTTGATGAATAGTGAAAATTTCTAAATTTTAATTAAAAACAACTTTTTTAATCAAAATAATTAATAGTGATAAATTATGAATTTTAGTAGTTTTAAAGTATATTTAGAATATATTTTTACCATTTAATATAATTTTGGTCATTGGACATAATTTTACAATTAAACCGAACATAAACAAGTGTCAATCTTTTTATAGTTATTATCTCTTAAAAACACGCTTTTTGTTTTGACAGCGGGAATTAATTTTAAATTAATTTCTGCCACTTCTGTGTTTTGAATTTAGGAAAATGGATTCCATATTTGGAATCAGGATGTTAAAATTGTGTAAATAGGTAACTTTTATTTTTAGACATTTTGAATAATTACTGCGGTAAATATTTTATTTACCATGGTTAAGGGTAAATCCGGTAAATAAGGGTTAAAAAAAATAATATTATAATAATACTAAATTACCCTAAAACGTGTCTTAACCCTATTGGTTGATAGATGGTCGACCATGGGCATCTTTGTGTCAATTTTGGGACCCCATGGATCCACTTGTAAGTGATAATGACACATTATATTAATAAAGCTAAAATAAAAATAAAAATGGCATAAGCTTACATCTTTTAGAAGAAAAATTTTTACATAGGGTTATATATGTTGGATTTTAGATTATAAATATTCATTATAACTCTAAAACGATTTCCTACATAATGATATTTTATTTATAATTTTTAGACATTAAATAATTTATTTTATTTATGACACAATGATGATGCAGTAATTACTAAAATAGTACAAAATTAACATAATTGATATTATAAATACCCAAATAAATATAATATGAAACTTTTAATGAATTAAACTAATTTTCTAGGATAATATGATATATTAGGATTGATTTAATGGACTTTGTTCGAAGTAATCAATCTGTTATGAGTTTCACAAAAATCAACTATTGAATAGTGTCAAAATTGACATAAAAGAGTTCTTAAAACAAATATTATATTATTAATTGATATTAAATTCCTAAAAATCTAAGGTTCGGCCAAGAGACTTATATTATGATAGTTTAATCATTAATGGACCACTTGGGGGTCGCTTGGATTTATATAGTAAGTTTATTAACCATATTATATAAAAATACAAAGAGACATTGTAAAAGTGAAACTAATTAACTTAGAGTTAATACTTAAAGATAAGGTTAATATAAGTACCCAAACCTGTCTAAATTCTATTGGTTGAGTGGTTTTCGACCTATCCCCACCTTAACCTTTGAATAGTCAACTTTTGAGCCTTTAGAAACCGAATATGAATTTATTATAAATTAATATTTCTAGCTTTTCCAAAGGTGCCCCTCACCCCTCTTATAAAAAGGGCACTCCTCCTTCTCATTTCTTCACACCTTCAAAGCCTTTTGGTTCGGCCAAAATCTGCCCAAATACTCTCCCAAAATCCCTCACTACAACCTATAGGCCTTAGTTTGATCAGAAAACCAACCTAAGGAGCCCTTTTGATCAAATCAAAAGGAAGAACCCGAAGAAGAGGTAATGATTTCACCACCCTTTTCTAAGTTCATTTCTTCTTCCACTTCTTCTTCCTTTGTTCTTACCATTCTAAAATAATAACTCCAGTATCTCACATATATTGTGATGTTATTATAAGTATGGTACAACCATATTCAGTATTCTATCCACCCTTTGAATAACATGTCACCATACGTGCGTACGTACGGCTTACCGTCTCCACGTCGTGGTGTAATTGTTATTCAATATAATATTATTTGGATGGGTATAATAATGATGTGTAACTCATGTAAATAATAAATATAACATGTTAATGATTCTGTATATATGATATACCATTCATTTATATATTATTTTAATATCAAAAGAATGATATTGTCGCTCGTGCGTACGTACGGACTACCGTCTCCACGAACGCGATGAGATTCATTCTCCATCGTATCCATTCAAGTATAATTATCATTTTATGATTTAAAAATGATGTTTAAGGACTTGATATCATTCTGGATATGAATAAGATACAACAAACATGGCTTATGTAACAAAACATATAAAAGAAAATGAGTAAGTTAACACCCGAAACGATGATAATTCTAAGATATTATTAATAAATCAATGTTAAAAGATCATATATGATATCATATTAATATATATGATTCTTGTATAATTTAATAACAATTATTTCACCATTATACAGGAGGTTAACCTACCCCAACCAAGGAAAAGTACAAGGTAAGGGTTATTTCACAATCTCTTCATTATCCGAGGTTGTATTATACGTAATAATCTACTGGGATCTCTTTATCATCCACATCCATGTTTCTTCGAAATGTATTTCAAAACATTTTTTTACTATTTACAAGAATATGGGTTAAAGTCATTTATACCCTTGTTTGACTTTTTATAAGAGGTTTATAAAGGAATCTTTCTGTCGTTTTCAAAACAAGGTCCTTTTTAACCTTTTCGACAGAATTGAGGTAAGAATGTTTTTTTTAACTTATACGGCGGGTGCGGTAATTTTCCGCCGTTATAAAATCGTCGAAGCTTTCCATACAAGCTTATAAGGATATTTTCAAAGAAAATGTTTTATTTTATATGGATCTTAAATGATTTCAAAATAAAAGGAGATACTTCTTTAAAAAGAATTTTGATTTCATCTATGTCAACATCCTTTGATGGATTTTAAGAGTATTTGAAGTTGATTTATTATGATACAAAACTTCTATATTGTATTGATGGTTTTGTGATATGTTTGACTGTGGATGTGCTATTTTTATACCATTCATTGTTTATGGTGAAATTATTGACATTTCGTATGCTAGTTTTAATACGAATGTTTATGTTATGTTTAAACCTTTTCATATGGGAATGTATTGGACTTATTAAGTGACGGGTGGAGCCCGCTATAGCTCGTCGATGCATCGGTAGGTCTCATGAGACAAACTAGTGTCTTGGCACAAGGCCTTGACAAAATCTTATTTGTAGTCTTGGCACGAGGCCTTGGCTATGTGGTTATGATAGTCTGGCATTATGCATTCCAACATTATGAAAGTGGTTATTGATATTGCATGTGATTATTCGATTAGTAGAATATCCATGTGTACAAGTAAATGGCATTATTTCATTTTACTTTTGCCATACTATGTTGAAGTTCAATTTTAAAAGGCTTTTGTTTTAGTAATTCATTGCCTTAAATGTTTATGCTTATTTTGAATGTTCCGCTATATTGTTATCCTTACTGGGCATTTGAGCTCACCCCTTTTCTATGTTTTATTTTTCCCAGGAAGTGAAGAAGTAAATTATGAATGACCTGCAGGGATTTTATGAGGGGATAATAGTGTGGTCTATTGAGACATTACGTTGTTGTAGTAGTTTTTCATTTTATGATGTAATGTAAAACTTATGAATATATCTAGTGTTTCCAAAGCTACTAAACCAATCGGTCTTTCGAGATTTGATCTTTCTTGTGATCATGCCAATGTTATGTAATTAATGCACTGACTCTGGGTAGCTGGGGTCGGGGCGTTACACTGCGGTTGATCTGGCTGATCTCGTGCATGGATACCACCACCATTTATCGCTTGAGTCAACTGCGTCATTACTGCAACAAACTATTCAGTTCCAATTCCGACCATCTCAGGATGCTGATTCGGAAGGTCATTTCCTTCTGTATGCCTTCCTAGCACTGCTTCCCTGTTTCCTCTACGGAAAACCATTCGGAACAAAAATGTCTTAGATGAAGCAACATGGTAATCTTGAAATACTATATCACTTCAATTTGACCATAAAAAAATATTTTTGGATAATCATTTAATAGAATTATAACTCCTAAAGTTATCTAAACCTCCCTTTGATACCAACTATAAGGCCCCGGCCTTAAACCTTACATAATCTTGAGTTATTATAAGATTATACATTGAGGTTATTTTCGGGTTTAGAGTTTTAGATAATTAGATCATAAAACTTTCATTACATTCCACATATAAACAAAGTGGTTACATAAAGATAGTATTCTTCTTTCCCATAAATGGAAACATATTTAAAATAAAACATGGATTCTTTCTTGACACTTCCTTCACACTATCATCATATCATGTACCTTTCCCTTGACCTGTGAAAAACATTTCAAAAAATATGGGATGAGCATAAAATGCTCAGTAAGGGATATAAAAATATGGAAAGGAAACATGGGTACATATATACATAAGAATAAAATAAAACTTTACCCATAAAACATAAGCACTTTAACATACCTCATCAAATCATTAATAAACCATAGAAATCATAAGACATAAATGTAACTTGAGGCATTCATAACATTCTTACGTAGTGAGTAACCCTCTTGGTTACATTTGGAATACCCATCACAGTATATTCCCTAAATCTCTTCGGATAAACCTTAACGTTTCACTCCTTCGCGTTACCCAATGCATTGGAGAGCTATATCGGGCTCACCTGCCCTTAGTTTATCACGTAACCACCCGTCTTCATAATAATTCCCAAGAACCTCAACATAATTGTATCACATAAAACATGCATAAAGGAAACATAACATTTCCACATTTCAATAACAAGATATCAATTCAACACATTGATATAAAAACATTATGAAAACCATTTTCAATACCAAAATAAAAGAAAATTAAAACATTGTATTTATTTTTCTTTTAAAAAAAAGGTATGGCTTGTAGAGGAAGCCGAAACTCAAATATTGGTCACGACGGTGGAGAAGTCGTTGTCGCCGCATACGTACGACAAAAACATTCCCTTTTTTTCATTTAGTAAATGATTCTTATAAAAAATATTCTTTTTGAATAAACGTAAAATTCAAAGGGGTTTATACACCGTATAAAATAAGGTTGTGTATAAAACAAAATATGCCTCAATGAAAGGAGATTGAGACGAAGTCCCATACCTCGGGTCCGAATTGACTCGGTCGTTCTTTAATCTCCTAAATAATAAACTTTAGTTAATTTCTACTTGTTTAAGAACCTTTTTCAAGTTCATTATTCCTTTTATATCACTTATTTCCATGTCATGACCACTATATAATTATTTAAGTTAATAACGGTCGTTTTAACGATCATTGGTACTTGAGTCAAAAATAAGCCCTTTATAATTACAAGTTGTTCATTTATCCATTATATCTAGAATGGTATTCATGATGTAGATATAATATATTTCATATATATCTAGTACATGCATGCATTTATAATATTACATAATCATTTAGAGGTAAGAAATGAAATGCACCGTTCATGGAGACGGTAAGCCGTACGTATGCATGAACGCTACTTTCATTTCTATTTCGTATTTTATATAATGTAATCATAATGATGTAAAGTTATATTATAATTCCAGTATAATATAATATATAATATCATAGTTACATCCTTTATACGTCCCACATATGTTATTTAACGAATCAAATCACTTTGAGGGGGCGGTAGTCTGCACTTCCTTAAATGAAGATATCGCGTTTACCCATAATGGAAACCATAAAGGTATGCCCAAAATGAAAAATACAGAAGCTTAAAAACGATAAACATATTATATATCATATATAAATATAGTGACATCTTAATGTCCACCTTTGAAGTTGTTAAAAGAATGTTGAACAATCATCGTTTCGGGAGGCATAAATTCACCATCCACGGAAACAGTATGTCCTTTAACCATTAGATGTAGGTGTGTGTAACTGTAGCTCGAATACTTCTTATAAAAACATCTTAGTATATTAAAGATACTTGAGTTTTTACAAAATAAATGAATAAAAAGAGTTTAGGGGGTTGGAGAAGCAAAATAAAACAAAATAACTCAAGTGAAGACATTGCCTTAAAATCGGGTAACTCTCTTTGGTTTGAGCTCAAAGGCTTCCTTGGGAAGAATTATGCCCAAATTGAGGCTTCAAAGAGTAATAGAGGGATTTGGAGAGACAAAATGTGCAGGGGTTGGCCGAGACAAAGGCTTTGGGAGTGTGGGTAAGGAGGTAGAGGTGGGGGCCTTTTATAAGAGGAGAGGAGGGGCACTCTTGGAAAGTAAGGAAAAGTCACTTTATTTTAAAATGATATTATGATTTAAGAGGTCCCACATTGATATAATTAGAGTATAAGGTGATAGGGGTTCTAAATCCACTCATACAATAGGTTTTGGACATTTTTAGGTCTTAGATATTACATTATCTCTTCATTTTATTTAAATCGTTAAATAATGAGGTCATCATTGCATCATCATGATGTCATAAATAATATAATTTATTTAATGTCTAAAAATTTGAAAAAAAACTATCATGATTTAGGAAATCTTATTATCTTTCTAATGAATATTTATAGTCAAAAATCTGACTTGTATAACCCCATGTAATAATTGTTTTAGTAAAACATCTCATGTCTGTGTCATTTTTACTTTAACATTAAATAAAAAGTTATTTATGTCATTTCCCAACCAAAATGGCTCCATGGGGTCCCCTAGTTGACTAATGGATTTTCTTGGTCGGCCATGACACATCCAATGAGGGTAGGACATGTGTCAAGCTCATCTCAAATTATTAAAACATTATTTTTACCTTAAACTACACTAATTACCACTAATCGCGATTAAGAACTTAAAAGTTACTATTCACCAAAAAATTATTCTAATCTAATTGAACCACATTTTAATTCTTAATGAAAACCATGTATGTCAGATTTTTGAAAATCAAATCATAGAAGTGGCAAAGTTTCATTTTAACGAAAAATCAGTTTCTTTAACTACCACTTAGTGGTTTCACTATTCATCAAAAATTGAAGTTTTTCAGAAAGATACCAAAAATTCACCCTAATCTATATTTGATATTCTGAATTCAAAAATGATTTCTATTTTACAAAATTAAAAACATGTAATTTGTGTTAATTAATTTAATAACTAATTCCCGCTGTCTTGACAAATAGCGTGTTTTTATGAAACAATAAGTATCAAAAGATTGACACTAGTTTAAGTCCAATTTCAAAGTGAAATTGATTCCAATGACCACCATTGGATAAAATGGTAAAAATATATTCTAATTTCACTTCAAAACCAATTCAAAAGATAATCCATTCATATAATTAAATTAGATTAAAAAGAGGTTTTGAATTAAAATACAACATTTTTCACTATTCATTAAAAATTGAACTTTATCGGAAAAATACCAAAAATTCACACAAAGTAAATTTTGATGTCCCAATAAAAAATAATAAGTTTATTTTGACAAACATAGCTTATAAAATTGTCAAAAGATAGATTTAAAAAGGGTTTTCCATCAAAAGGCATTAAAACAATCTTTTAAGAATATTAGTGTAATCCATGCATAAGATTGTATTTATTTTCATTTGAAGCCTCTAAAACACTATCTTAATCATTAATAGACATATATAAAAATATCTATTATTCATTACTTACTTGGGATGTTACAATATATATACTAAAAACTTATCAATGACAATAGAATTGTTTAGATACTTTAGTAAAATGATATATATGACATTTTTGATGTATAAGAATCAAATGAACCACAATCCAACACATGTTTCAACCGATATGACTCAAAGTGACTCTTTTTATTTAAAATTGACATTAATTTTAGAAAAAAACCGGCATTCAGAAATCCAAGCCAACGTATTCGGATTATTGTGATAATTTATGAAAGATATCCATGAGTCATTTGTGGTGTGTATGAATCATCCCCATCGTAATAAAATGTATTTTGTGATCGGTATAAATCCAAATGGATTTTTTATATTGGAATTAATTTATGGAAAAAAGAACCACTGACATACTAAAATTTGACAAAAGGCATTAGAATTTTTTAATACTTTAGGAAAATTATCCATGAGTCATTTGTGACATGTAGGAAAAAAACACACCTAAATCTGAAGCATAATGTGGATATTATAAATAAAAGTGTTTGTTATCAGTTTAAATTTTAAATTTTATCTCAAAAGATGTCACTCACCTATAACTTTGAAAACATTCTCTAATTGAATTCATAATTTTTGAAAATTATTCTAATGTCAATTATATCATTTTTGAAGTAGTATCACATCAAATAAACACATTATGTGATTGGTATGACTCAAAAGGTGTGTTTCTAGTTTGAAATGATATTTTAGTAAAAAAACTTACATACTTAATACCATGTAAACAAATTTGAATTATTTTTATACCTTATAAAAATGATTCATTAGTCATTTGAGTCATGTAGTAATAAAACACACCACAATATGACGAATGATGAGACTTGTATGAATAAAAATGTGTTTTCTGAAATAACATTAATTTATGTAAAAAAAGAAAAATTGACATACTGAAAACCAATAAAATTCAATCATATTGATTTGATACTTCTAAACAATGATCCATGAGTCATTTTTGATGTACTAGAATCAACTACACCTCAATCTGATGCCTGGTGTGACCTGTATGACTAAAAGAGTTCATTATTAGTTTAAATATGACATTTTATCACAAAACGTTTCACTTACTGAAAACTAAGAATACACTGTCTGGTTGTATTAAAAACTTAACAGAGGGATTTTTAAGTCCTTTGTGACGTGTATAAATTCTTCTCACCTCAAACTAACACACGATGCGATCGGTATGACTCGTAATCGGAGATTCTAGTTTGAAATGATATTTTAGTAAGAAAAAAAATTCATACTAAAAATTGATCAAACCCATTAATATTGTTTTGATACATTAGAAAAATGATCCATTAATCATTTTTGATATGTATGGATCAACAACATCTCAATCCTATGAGTGACATGACCAGTATAAATCCAAATATGTCATTTAAATTTGAAATTAATTTTATTAAAAAAACAAGATTCATACTCAATAATAAGAAAACCCATTGGGATTATTTTTATATTTTCAACAATTATCTATAACTCATTCTTGACAGTTATGAATCAACCCCACCTCAGTACGACGCACAGTGTGACCTGTATAACTCAAAATGTGACATTTTTTTATTATAAATAGACATTTTATATATTTATTATTTAATATTAATGTTTAATTTATATATATATAGTATTAATAACATAATATTTGGTTTCTTATATAGGTGGAACATTTTTCTTGAGGGAGTGATTTGTTCGGACACAAATACCATGGGAAAACATTTTTTAGAGGGGGTCACGGACATCAAAGAATGAAAAATTATTTTTTTACTATTTTTTGTATAATTATAAATATAATTATACAAAAAAATTGTTTGAAATGTATATATAATTTTTTTCCAAACCCTTATGTGCACTCTTTTATTCTTTTGTGCGTTATGCAGGGGTTGTTTTGTGTAGGTGGTTTGTCTGGGCTGTGAAGGTGTTACTACTAGGTGTGTTGTTTATATAGGCAAGTGATGTTGGTGGGTCCGTTTTCATATAAATAGCACAAAAAAGTTTCTAGGCCTTTATCAGTGCTATTTCAAGCACTGATAAATTCCCCCTTTATCAGTTCTAATTAAAGTGCAGATAAAGTTGTCTTTTATCAGTGCTTTTTTTAGCACTGATAATGGTAACCCTTTATCTATGTTTTTTAGCACTATTAAAGGTGACCCCACCATTATCTTTGCAGAAATAAACAGTTCCTTTCTAGCACTCTTTAAATCTTTTTTGAGGGATTTTTAAAGCACTATCTGTAGTAGTGATTATTGGGTAGTGCAACTACCTCAAACCATTTGGATACATAGTCAATAAATACTAAAAATATACTTATTACCATGTGACTATGGTAATGCTACCAAAAAATCCATTCCCCAAACATAAAAAATCTATACTTCCTGAACACACATATAAGGTAGATCCTTTTTTCATCCCCCATAAAATATCCTTTGGAGTCTATCACATCCCACAACAAAACTCCAATAAACTTTGAATAAGGTATTCTAGTAATATGTATCATGAAGTAATTTTTTATCCATCCTATCTCTACCATGATGAATTCGCCAAGGTGAGGAGTGAAAACTCTCAAAAATCGGAAAAAAAAATCTTTTCCACAATGCAACTCAAAATTCTATCAGCACATCTTCTAATAAGAAATGGTTCATCCAATAGATTTTATATAAGCCCTGAAACAAACATCTTTCACTTATTTTTTGAAAAAAAAATATATGATTGAAACATATTATCAGAATGTTTCTAAAATATATAAACTAAGTTTATTTCTTAATAGATACAATGAGTATCTTATCATCATAAAATTAAGAATTAATCTCCCATGGATATTAACACTAGGTATTAGATAACTTATAAATATGATCTGAAACTACATTATCAACTCCATGGTTGTCTCTAATTCCATATCAAACTCTTATAATAAGTTAATACACATAATGATTCTAGGTTTGGACTCAATATTTTAATGTGGATACTTTATTGTATAATGTTCTATAAACAATATGAATTTAAAACCTAAAATTTTGTTCCAAAATTTCTCAAGAGAAAAAATCATAGCTTATAAGTCCTTCATTGTAGTGGTTTAGTTACTTTGTGCATCATCAATAAGTATGTTATCAGAATGAATCATCTATAATATTATTTATATCCTATATCATAATATATCTCCAACATCCAAATCACCTAAATCACACGTAATTTCAAAAATGAAAAATACAATAAGGTGATTCTATGATGGCTGATGAATACAATTATTCTATTATTAAACTATGTGATTCCAAAAAATGTTTGTAAAATAAGAAAGGTGAATCTTTGAAAGGAAATGAACAGAAGGGATTTTTAATTTCTTAATATTATTTAACATTTCTCTAGTAAAAACATGAATTCCCTAAGAAATTTCAGGACTCCTTAACATTATAAGGAGGTGTAAATTTTTGTATAATATCAGCCTCAAAAATATCAACATCTTGACCCCTCTTGGATAGACTATGTCCCTAAAAATTTTGTTTTGTAACCATAAACTGAAATTTATCCCTCTTTATAACTATGTTTTTTTCTAAACATATCACTAAAACCAATTTTAAATTACCTAAATAGTTCTTCAAATGTGCTACCGACAATGGACAAGTCATCCATGAATACCTCAATATTCATCTATATCATGTCTAAAATATATCCATCAATCGTCTCTAAAAGGTAGTGGTCACACTACATTATTAAAATAGAATTTCCTGATAGAGAATTTTCCCAAAGGGGTATGTGAATGTAGTTTTTTCATGATCTTATAGGGCTATAGGGATTTGGTTGTACCAAGAATATCCATCCAAAAAACAAAAGAATCCATTTCCAGAAATCTTCTCAATCATCTGATCGATGTGTGGAATTGTAAAATGATCCCTCCTAATGGTTGAAATGATAATTTTTTTACTCTATACAAGCTTTTTATTTTGTTTCTTTTCTCAATTGAATCGGTTCATTTTTTCATTAGTGACTAAAATGAGACCTCTTTTTTTGAGACCACTTAGATCAGACTGATAGAAGAACTATACTAAATGGGATATATAACACAAATATAAATTAGTTTGATTAAACCTTATCTCACAACTTATTTCATATTTGGGTTCAGTATTCATTGACATTATACTATTTTTTGTGGTATGGGTCTATAAGGATCTTGTATATGTGGAATAAAGAGATAATATTTTTGATATCATCTATAGAACAACCATTTTTTGTTTTTTCTTATCAAGAACATCAATAATTTTTTCATCAGTACTTTATGTTAGTTGATTATAAATAATTACATGTAGTGTTGAAATATCCCCAAGAAATGAGTGTTTTCGGTGATTTAGTTGTATTTTTAGCTCTAAAGTGGATTCATCATCACATAAAGGAAGGTTCTTGGGACTATGATAAGAAATATATTCAACATGTTTAGTATAATGAGTTTGAAATATGGAAATATTATTCATTTTATAACTAGTTAAAAATTCCATTACTATCATCCAAAGTGTACAAATCGCTTTCATAAGTTTCTATATTACATTTCAGAATTTTTTTCTAAACAAAAATAATCAATTTTTTTATTTTTTTCACATAATAAAATCAAATTATTCATCATTGTTTGCATTAGTAGAATAAACCTCCATTTCTAACATTAGTTATTTATTATTCGAAATAATATTTATATCTAGGTTCACTTTAGATATTAGAAAATGGTTTGCTATTAAATTTTGGGATATTTTCCAGATTATCTTCTTAAGATTTTTTAATAGTGTTTGAAAAAAAAAATTCAACTTCCAAAATTTATTTCTTCTGAAAATGGTTTTTCTCATATTCATCTAAATAAAATAGTGTGTTTTCTATTTCTAATAACTCTATCAAGGAACATTTTTCACAAAAATTTGGTTCTTTATCATTTTTAAAAACCATGAACGCATCATATTGCTCACTGATTGTAATGATTAGTTGGCCCTTAGATACTTCTATATTATGTCCTCTAGGAAGCAATAATGGACTACCCATAATGATAAGAACCTCCTAGTCACACTCCAAATATTAATTTAGAAGGACTTTTAGATAATACTACTTACCAACTATAGCCATCAAATCATTTAACATTCCTATTGGATGTGTGAATGAATAATTAACCAACTATAGAATGATAGCAGTGGCTTAAATTCCACCTAATGTTAACTATATGAACAAATATAGGTAAAGACCTGTAAATTTCAAGGAAATTTTTTTCTTAATTTTCTTTGGAATTTTACAAGAGTGAGGTTTATGACGGCACCTGATTCCGAGGCCCGGTGTGCTCGGAATCATTTCCGAAGTTTGGCTCGGGTACGTTCATTGAACGGACGAGCGGGTTTTTCTAACTTTTGAACCGGTGCCCGGAATCAAATTCTGAGGGCACCGATGAAATCGCAGTGCCGGTATTCGCCTAGAAACGCCTCTTCCGGAGTTGCGTTTGCTCGGGTGTGGATTTTAATTTTCGGGCTTGAGGTTAAGAAATAAAATAATTTTACGACACCTTTATTTTATTTCACTTAAGCCACTTGGAAGCCACTTGAAGCCACTTAAAAGCGGCTTAAACTGAGTTGAACTGGATAGGGTACTATCCAAGAAATATCTTACCCCCTTGGTAGGATATTTGTGAGGTGGGGCCCGCATGAGCCCCGCCGTTTCTTTCCGCTAAGTAACGCACCCACGAAAACCCGTCATTATGAAAGTCAACTGACACGTTTTCTTAAATTCATAACAAACCATTTAATTGGGCGTTTTATTTCGTAAATTAAATGAGTCGTTTCTTTTGTTGAATTAATTCAACGAATTGATGGGTCGTTACTTAATTTTTTTCGTTTGTTGGCGTAATAATAAAATAAGACCAACCAATCTTTTTGGAGGATTACTGGTTGAGAGGTTTGACAGAATCCTCATGCCTTTATCCTTCTTCGTGAAGAACGCAAAGAACGCCGGCCTCCGACGAAGAACGCCGAACCCGAAAATCGACGACGCGATGCCGTGATCCGCGACGCCAACGTTCCCTTCCTGCAATGTTCTTCTGCGACGTCTCTTCCTCTGCGACGGATCTTCGATCGGCTGCTTGGGGTAAGAGTCTCGGATTTTCTTTTTAATCTCCTTTGTGGTTTTTACCAAAACACAGATTTAATTAATTAAATTAAATCTGTTGTTTCATGGTCCATTGAGTTCGCTGACTCAACGCCGTGTTCCGCGACGACGTGACGTTCTTCCGCGATGACCAGACGATCCCCCTCTTCCGTGACAAGCAATTCCGCGAAGAACGCTCACGCGCGACGACTACGAGGTAGGGATTTTATTTTTTTGGAAATGCCTCTTATTTCCCATGTTGTTTCCGTTCAAATGAGGAACTCGATTTATGAAAAAAAATTATTTCATTGAAAATTGTTTCGGATATGCGTTCATGTGTTGAACTTTATTCCTCCCGTTGTTTATCTCTAACGCAGAGGGTGCAGGCCAAACGAACACGGTCGTCCACCCTCCGTCGTTCTTCGTTTTTGTGCGAATTCGACGGGCGACGACGGAACGTGTCGCAACGGAAATTTGGTGGTTCTGCGGTGAACAACGAGTCCCGGGAGGAGCAGCGGCGCAGACGAGAAGAAAAACGGACCACTGGAGTGACTCCATCGGCCCTCGGAAGGCGGCGGTGGCGCGGGTCGCCGGCACGGCGACGCCGGCGCCCGGAGGCAGCGGCGCCTGGCGCGCCACCGGACAAGACCGCCGCGGCGGCGGTGCTCTCGGGACGCGGCTAAAGCCGCCTCCGGCCACCAGGGACACACCCCGCGGGTGTCGTGGGGGTGTCACGCGGGGGCGGCGGCTCCCCCCCCCCCCCCCCCGCGTCACTCAGGACGCGGCTTCAGCCGCGTTCGGCTTTCTGGCCGACACCCCGCGGGTGCCGCGGGGGTGTCACGCGGGGCGGCGGCTCCCCCCGCATCGGCCGCTCGGCCGAACCGGGCCGGGCTAGCCGAGATAGACCGGTCCGACCGGGTCGGACCGGGTTCGGCCGACCCAGGGGGGGTCGGGCCGGGTCGGCCCGGGCCCGGACCCCCCGTCTTCGGACGGTTTCGTTCAAATGGCCGTATCTTGAGCTACGAGCTTCCAAACGACTCGCCGTCAGCGGAAACACGATCCTTGGATCGAGACGGTTGTTTTGGTATATCGCACTCAAGGTTTCGGAATACTTTGAGTTCGGCCAGGTTCGTTCGTACACGAAACCAACCGGGCCTTCCGAGCGGAAACGCTCATATCTTGAGCTACGGACGTCCGATTGACGAGCCGTCAGTTTTGTTGTTTTCCTCTAAGTGAGACGGATTTTTTGGAATATTCTGCCCGAGTTTTGGATGTAGATGGAGTACGATCGGGTTGGTTTTTCCTTAAAAACCAACCGGGCCCCTGGGACGAAAAAGCCAATAACTCTCAGACCGGGCGTCCGATTGACGCGCCGTCTGCGACGTTGAGTTCTTGTTGACGATACGGAACTTTTGAATACATCAACATTGGACTTTGTGTCAGTTGATGTATCAGCCTCTCGGCTCGTGGAGCGGACCCTCCCGAACGAGCTTGCTGTGTGCGGGAACCCTAGAGCTGGTTGCGACTGCTACTTCGACAGTGACGACCGTGCAGAGATCCTTAGTGGACTGCGGTGATGACCGTCCAGAGATCCTCAATGGACTGCGACGACGACTATGCAGAGATCCTTAGTGGACTACGACGACTACTGCACTCAGCGATCCTATGTGGATCAGTGCTACAGGTCCGGTGTGGGCCCGGTCCTGTGTGGGCCCGATCCTGTGTGGGTCCGATCCTGTGTGGGTCAACGCTCAGCGGTTCTGTGTGAGCCAGCGCCTACAGGTCCTGTGTGGGCCCGATCCTGTGTGGGTCATTGCGAGGGTTAGTTACCTATCGATCCTTCGTGGGTCCGGCGACTTAGGTGGATCAGTGATCATCTTTATCGTCATCTGAAAAAGTATACCTGTGTGAGCTGAATCTTGTGTTACTCTCCGTTGTGGGTTGTGTTGAGCTATCCTGTGTGGATTTACTGTTTACTCTCCTTTGTGGATTGTGTTGAGCTATCCTGTGTGGATTTACTGTTTACTCTACTTTGTGGATTGTGTTGTGCTATCCTATGTGGGTATACGTTTGCTTTCCTGTGTGGACTGGGTTGTGCTTGGGCTCGGACATTGCAGCCGAATGGGAATTGATGACTTAGGTATATGTATGGGCATATACCTAAGCAGTGTCAGATATTACTTCGTGATTGTATCTTTCATTTTTGGATTATCCTTTGTGGATTTCGGGAGACCTTCAGGGGTCTCGGGGTCCCTACTGAGTAGCTTGTACTCACCCCTGCACGGGCTATGCCCGCACTACGTTGTGTTGGTTGCAGACGACGTACAGCGTTGATCGTGGTGGAGGCTTGCAGAGCAGGACGGTACCTGGAGGTGGACCACTGGGCGGGACGTACTCAGAGCGGCCAGGTGGACCCGAGGAGTAGTGGAGCTATCTTTACCCACCCTTCAGGTGGGATTTCCAGTGGACAGCTCGGTGTTGCGGCTTTTACTTTTCAGTTGTTGTTTTCCCCTTTCAGTTGTACTTTACAGTTGGGCTTGTATTTCCGGCCCCTTTTACTTTCAGCACAGCTTGTACAGTTTTTACTTAGTGTTTACTTTTCCGCTTTCTTACTCTGTGGTGCTTGTTTACTTTTAAAAGGCAATGCCTTCCCTTTTGTTGGGATTTACGCCTTGGTACTAGTCGCCAGCCCCTGGCCTATGGAAGGCGGGCTTGGTGTAGTCACAGCACGGGCCCCGAGGACGGGTCGTGACAAATTGGTATCAGAGGAGTTCGGTTCTACCGCAGACTCTGATCTTTCTTCTATGTGAAGCAATAGTGTTTAGCATATTGGGTGTGGTTATCAGTCTAGGGAGTCCAGTGTTGGTGCGGCGGCCGACGTATCCATACACCAGGACCCTGACTTCTGATTTCTGACTTAATGCATAAAAACATTGATTGCATGTGTGTTTCAAGTTTTCTTTGTGATTACTTGTGTCAGCTCACCATTTATACTGTTCTGACCTTGGCGCACTTGTTTCCTTTTCAGGATGGCCCCACGACGACAGCCAGCTAGGGTTCCGAGAGTATAGCGCAACGACAGCCCGCCGAGCGACGAGGCCTTGGTACAGGGCCCGTTGATAGCAGAGGGACCGGTGGTACCGTTACCCGTCGAGCCCCTGATGCTTCCAGCGCCGATCGCTGACGATGCGTGACGCCTCGGAGCTCTGCACGAGTTCCAGCACCAGCGACCACCCAGGTTCCGTGGGGAGACGGACCCCTAGGCAGCCGAGGACTGGCTGCAGGCGGTCGTCCGAGTTGTCAAGCTAGTGAGGACACCAGCAGACCTCATGGTGATCCTCACGGCGAGCCTACTGCACGCAGCAGCAGGACGATGGTGGAGCCTGATGCTCCAGGTACATGATGATGCCTCCCTCATCTGGACAGACTTCGAGAGCCTCTTCCACTCAGAGTTCGTCCCGGCCACCCTCCGTGCGGTGCGCATCTAGGAGCTTCTTCAGCTGCAGCAGGGCAGCTTGACGGTCGCCCAGTACGCGGCGAGGTTCACTGACCTTTCTCACTACTCGACAGACATGGTACGGGACCCCTTCTTCTGGGCCCGGACATTCGAGCAGGGTTTGAGACACAAGATCTGGGCATCTCTGATCTCCCTCAGCATCCCGACCCAGGCAGGAGTGCTGGAGTGAGCCCTTCTGATCGAGAGCTTTCTGGCTGAGTCTACAGCGAGACCTACCGCAGGGCGGCAGGTGGCGGAGTCTTCGGCAGCAGGTAGCCAACGGATGACTTAGGGTTCCAGGCAAACCAGGCCTTCCGGCAGACGACCTCGGGACACTGGATCAGCAGTGCGGGGCACACAGCGCGAAGCCAGTCTTTCGAGAGGCAGGCAGTGCTACGAGTGCGGCGGGCAGGGCCACATGGCTTGTGACTGCCCTACCCGCCGTACCGAGGCGCAGCAGACGGTGGAGGGGCCACCCAGGCAGAGGCAGAGGGTCGACCGTGGTGGTCCGCAGGGAGGAGGCGGACTAGGCAGGGGAGCTGGCCGAGCAGCAGGTGGTGGGCGACACTTTGAGGCTCTGCCACCACCACCACCAGGAGGCCCGCCCCGACCACAGGGAGCTGGCGGGCAGAGACAGGCTCAGCTCCAGGCAGCAGAGGCCTATGACCACGGCACGCCAGAGATGATTCGAGGTACGATCTGTGTCTATTCCACCCTTGCTGCAGTTCTTATAGACACAAGAGCGAGTCACTCTTTCATAGCTGCTGCCCTTGTTCGGAGCTCGGAGATTCCGACAGAGCCGTTGGATCGATCCTTATGGCTAGAGACCCCTACGGGAGCAGACTCGATGATTACGCACTGGTGCCGACAGTGTGAGCTTACTCTATGAGGTGAGAGCTTCAGCTGGGATCTTCTTGTAGTGGCGTCGAGGCCTTACGATGTCATCTTGGGCATGGATTGGTTATCTATGGTCCATGCCCAGATTGACTGCATTAGGCGCAAGGTGCGATGTGTGCGCACCGATGGGAGCAGGTTCACCTTCACCGGCGAGAAGGGATCCTTAGAAGCACAGGATGGACTCACGCATAGGAGAGGGCAGCCCATCACTCATCAGTTGGCTAGCCTTATCCTAGGAGCAGTGGACGTGTGGAGTCCTAGTTTTCATGCAGTGGTGGATCAGTATGCGGACGTCTTCCCTGACGACGTTCCAGGGCTACCTCCTCATAGAGAGGTAGAATTTTACATTGATCTGTACCCCGGGACATCCCCGATATCCAATCCATCATATTGGATGGCCCCCGCCGAGCTTCGAGAGCTACGGGTATAGTTAGAGGACTTGCAGGGCAAGGGGTTCATCTGACCCAATGTTTCACCCTGGGCTTCCCCGATTTTGTTCGCCAAGAAGGCGGATGGGTGCTTGCGAATGTGTGTCGATTATCGTCGCCTCAACTTGGTGATAGTGAGGAACAATTATCCGCTACCCAGGATTGATGATCTCTTCGACCAGCTCAAGGGAGCACGGTGGTTCTCGAAGATAGACCTCAGGTCAGGCTATCATCAGCTCAGAGTTCGAGACGAGGATGTGCAGAAGACGGCCTTCAGGTGTCGGTATGGCCACTATGAGTTCTTGGTTATGCCTTTTGGCATAACCAATGCTCCAGCAGTGTTCATGAGCCTCATGAACAGGATCTTCCAGCCATACCTCGATCGATTTGTCGTGGTCTTCATCGACGACATCTTGGTGTACTCGACCACCGAGGAGGAGCACGCCTACCACCTGCGGGTTGTACTAGACACAGTCCAAGAGCACCAGCTTTATGGAAAGCTCTCAAAGTGCCAGTTCTGGTTACGTGAGGTCCACTTCTTGGGGCACGTCATTTCTAAGGCGGGAGTTGCTGTGGATCCTGCGAAGATCGAGGCAGTGTTAGCTTGGGAGCCACCCAGGAGCGTGACGAAGGTGCGGAGTTTCTTGGGCCTAGCCGGATACTATCGAAGATTTGTACCGGACTTCTCTAGAGTTGCGAAGCCACTCTTAGATTTGACGAAGAAGGGGAAACCCTTTGTGTGGTCAGACAGATGTCAGCAGAGCTTCCAGGAGCTGAGGCAGAGATTGACCAGCGCACCTATCTTGAGGTTGCCTGAGGAGGGAGTTGGATACGTAGTCTACTGCGATGCATCAGGGACTGGACTTGGGTGTGTCCTGATGTAGGAGTGGGACGTGATTGCCTATGGATCACGTCATTTGAGGCCGCATGAGCAGAACTACGCTACCCATGACCTGGAGTTAGCAGTAGTGGTCTTCTCCCTGAAGACATGGCGGCACTATCTGATGGGCGAGCGCTTTACAGTCTTTTCTGACCACCAAAGTATCAGGTAAATCTTCTCGTAGAAGGACCTGAACCTGGGACAATGGCGATGGCTTGAGTTTCTCCAGGACTATGACTTTGAGATAGTCTATACTCCTGGTAAGGGGAACGTGGTAGCTGATGCCCTCAGCAGGAGGACGGGCATCCAGCTACTTGAGGAGGTGATAGAGCAGCTAGCCGCTTTGCAGATATCGTTCGTGGATAGAGACGGAGCAGCCTTCCTTCAGTCTCTCACAGTCTCTCCTCCACTTCTACAGCGGGTCAGAGAGGCGCAGCGTGGGGACGCCGACTGTGAGACACGGCGTGCACAGATATCCTCGGGACAGGCACCTGATGGTTTATCCCTTGGAGCAGAGCACGACATCCTTTTCAGAGGACGTACCTTGGTACCAGTCTCTTTACGAGAGGAAGTGCTGAGAGAGTTTCACACTTCTCCTTTGGCGGTACATCCTGGAGTGGCGAAGATGTACCAGGATCTCAGACAATAGCACTAGTGGCCGGGCATGAAGAAGGTTGTGGAAGAGTTTGTTTCACGGTGCCTCACCTGCCAGCAGGTGAAGGCAGAGCATCAGGTACTAGCAGGCTTGGTTCAACCCTTGGAGGTCCCGGACTGGAAGTGGGACGGCATATCTATGGACTTTGTGACTGGACTTCCACGCACTTCCAGAGGTCACGACTCCATTTGGGTGATTGTTGACCAACTCACCAAGTCGGCACACTTCTTACCCATCTGAGAGCAGGGCTTAGTGGAGAGCTTGGGGCGTCTCTACGTTCAGGAGATTGTACGGCTTCACGGTGTGCCATCGACTATCGTCTCTGATCGGGACGCTCGTTTTACTTCCCGGCTTTGGAAGGGGTTGCAGGAGGCCTTTGGGACGCGGCTACGTCTGAGCACCGCCTTTCACCCTCAGACGGATGGTCAGACGGAGAGGACCATTCAGACTCTCGAGGACATGCTCCGCGCATGTGTCCTCGACTTTGGTCGCAGCTGGGAGGACCACCTACCCTTGGTGGAGTTCGCGTACAACAACAGCTACCACTCCACCATCGGGATGGCACCCTACGAGGCATTGTACAGAAGGCCTTGCAGATATCCTTTGTGCTGGACAGACCCTGGGGAGTCAGCACTTGTGGGACCAGAGATGGTCTGGGCCACGACAGAGAAGGTCTAGGTCATCCAGGAGCGAATGAGGACAGCTCAGAGCCGGCAGAATTCATATGCTGACAGGAGGTGGAGGCCACTAGAGTTTGAGGATGGCGACCACGTCTTCTTGCGTGTCTCACCTCGACGTGGTTTGCAGAGATTTGGACGAGGCGGCAAGTTGTCTCCACGCTTCATTGGACCATTCCAGTTCCTCAGTAGGGTTGGCGAGGTGGATTATCACCTGGATCTGCCACCTCAGTTGCATCGGGTGCACGACGTCTTCCACGTATCTCAGCTGAGGAGATACGTGCACGACCCGACGCACATCATTGACTATGGGGAGCTAGACGTGGATGATGGGGAGACTTTTGCGGAGGTCCCGGTGGAGATAGAGGATCGACAGGAGCGGGTCCTACATGGGCGATCGATTCCTCTTGTGCACATCAGATGGCAGCACGGGAACCTCGAGGAAAGCACATGGGAGCGGGAGGCTCAGATGCGTGCTCAGTACCCACTTTTGTTTCCCTAGTTTATGATGTATCTTTACGGGGACGTAAAGCCCTGAGGTGGGAGTAATGTAAAGACCCGTAAATTTCAAAGAAATTTTTTTCTTAATTTTCATTGGAATTTTACAAAAGCGCAGTTTTTGACGGCACCTGATTCCGAGGCCCGGTGTTCCCGGAATCATTTCCGAAGTTTGGCTCGGTTACGTTCAGTGAACGAACGAGCGGGTTTTTCTAACTTTTGAACCGGTCCCCGGAATCGAATTCTGAGGGCACTGATGAAATCGTAGCGCCGGTATTCGCATAGAAATTCCTCTTCCGGAGTTGCGTTTGCTCGGGTGTGGATTTTAATTTTCAGGCTTGAGGTTAAGAAATAAAATAATTTTACGACAACTTTATTTTATTTCACTTAAGCCACATGGATGCCACTTGAAGCCACTTAAAATTGGCTTAAACTGAGTTGAACCGGATAGGGTACTATCCAGAAATATCCTACCCCCTTGGTAGGATATTTGTGAGGTGGGGCCCGCACGAGCCCCGTCGTTTCTTTCCGCTAAGTAACGCACCCGCGAAAACCCGTCATTATGAAAGTCAACTGACACGTTTTCTTAAATTCTTAACAGACCATTTAATTGGGCGGTTTTTTTCGTAAATTAAATGAGTTGTTTCTTTCGTTTAATTAATTCAACGAATTGATGGGTCGTTACTTACTTTTTTTTGTTTGTTGGCGTAATAATAAAATAAGACCAGCCAATCTTTTTGGAGGATTACAGGTTGAGAGGTTTGACAGAGTCCTCGTGCCTTTATCCTTCTTCGTGAAGAACGCGAAGAACGCGAAGAACGCCGGCCTCCGACGAAGAACGCCAAACCCGGAAATCGACGACGCGACGTCGTGATCCGCGACACCGACGTTACCTTCCTGCAACATTCTTCTGCGACGTCTCTTCCTCCGCGACGGATCTTCGATTGACTGCTTGAGGTAAGAGTCTCGGATTTTCTTTTTAATCTCAATTGTGGATTTTACCAAAACACGGATTTAATTAATTAAATTAAATCTGTTGTTTCATGGTCCATTGATTTCGCCGACTCAACGCCGTGTTTGGCGACGACGCGACGTTCTTCCGCGACGATGCGACGATCCCCCTCTTCCGCGACGAGCAATTCCGCGAAGAACGCTCATGCGCGACGACTACGAGGTATGGATTTTATTTTTTTGGAAATGCCTCTTATTTCCCATGTTGTTTCCGTTCAAATGAGGAACCCGATTTATGAAACAATTTTATTTCATTAAAAATTGTTTCGGATATGCGTTCATGTGTTGAACTTTATTCCTCCCGTTGTTTATCTCTAACGTGGAGGGTGCGGGCCAAACGAACACGGCCGTCGACCCTCCGCCGTTCTTCGTTTTTGTGCGGATTCGACGGGCGACGACGAAACGTGCCGCAACGGAAATTTGGTGGTTCCGCAGTGAAGAATGAGTCCCGGGAGGAGCAGCGGCGCAGACGGGAAAAACAACGGGCCACCGGAGCGACTCTGGTGGCCCGCGGAAGCCAGCGGCGGCGCTGGTCGCCGGCACGGCGGCGCCGGCGCCCGGAGGCGGTGGCGCCCGGCGCGCTGCCGGACGAGACCGCCGCGGCACCGGCCGCAGCGGCGGCGCTCGCGGGACGCGGCTGAAGTCTCGTCCGGCCACCATGGAGACCCCCCGCAGGTGTCGCTGGGGTGTCACGCGGGGGCGGCGGCTCCCCACCGCGTTACTCGGGACGCGGCTTCAGCCGCGTCCGGCTGTCTGGCCGACACCCCGTGGGTGCCGCGAGGGTGTCATGCGGGGCGGCGGCTCCCCCCGCGTCAGCCGCTCGGATGAGCCGGGCCGGGTTGGCCGAGCCAGACCAGTCTGACCGGGTTCGGCCGACCCAGGGGGGGGGGGGGGGGGGTCGGGCCGGGTCGGCCCGGGCCCGGACCCCCCGTCTTCGGACGGTTTCGTTCAAATGGTCGTATATTGAGCTACGAGCCTCAAAACGACTCGTCGTCAGTGGAAACGTGATCCTTGGATCGAGACGGTCATTTCGGTATATCGCACTCAAGGTTTCGGAATACTTTGAGTTCAGCCGGGTTGGTTCGTACACGAAACCAACCGGGCCTTCGGAGCGGAAAGGCTCATATCTTGAGCTACGGACGTCCGATTGACGTGCCATCATCTTTGTTGTTTTCCTATAAGTTAGATGGATCTTTTGGCATACTCCGCCCGAGGTTTGGATGCAGGTGGAGTACGTTTGAGTTGGTTTTTCCTTAAAAACCAACCGGGCCCTAGCACGAAAAAGTCAATAACTCTCAGATCGGGCGTCCGATTGACCTGCCGTCTGCGTCGTTGAGTTCCAGTTGACGATACGGAACTTTTGGATACATCAACTTCGGACTTTGTGTCAGTTGATGTATCAACCTCTCGGCTCGTGGAGCGGACCCTCCTGAATGAGCTTGCTGTGTGCGGGAACCCTAGAGCTGGCTGCGACTGCTACTTCGACAGCGACGACCGTGCAGAGATCCTCAGTGGACTGCGACGACTACTGCACTCAGCGATCCTATGTGGATCAGTGCTACAGGTCCTGTGTTGGCCCAGTCCTGTGTGGGCCCGATCTTGTGTGGGTCCGATTCTTTGTGGGTCAGCGCTCAGCGGTTCTGTGTGAGCCAGCGCCTACAGGTCCTGTGTGGGCCCGATCCTATGTGGGTCATTGCGGGGGTTAGTTACCTATCGATCCATCGTCGGTCCGACGACTTAGGTGGATCAGTGATCATCTTTATCGTCATCCGAAGAAGTATACCTGTGTGAGCTGAATCTTGTGTTACTCTCCTTTGTGGGTTGTGTTGAGCTATCCTGTGTGGATTTACTGTTTACTCTCCTTTATGGATTGTGTTGAGCTATCCTGTGTGGATTTATTGTTTACTCTCCTTTGTGGAATGTGTTGTGCTATCCTGTGTGGGTATACGTTTTCTTTACTGTGTGGACTGGGTTGTGCTTGGGCTCGGACGTTGGAGCCGAACGGGAATTGATGACTTAGGTATATGTATGGGCATATACCTAAGCAGTGTCAGATGTTACTTCGTGATTGTATCTTTCCTTTGTGGATTATCCTTTGTGGATTTCGGGAGACCTTCAGGGGTCTCGGGGTCCCTACTGAGTAGTTTGTACTCACCCCTGCACGGGCTATGCCCGCACAACGTTGTATTGGTTGCAGACGACGGACAACGCTGATCGTGGTGGAGGCTTGCGGAGCAGGATGGTACATGGAGGTGGACCACTGGGCGGGACATACTCGGAGCGGTCTGGTGGACCCGAGGAGCAGTGGAGCTATCTGTACCCACCCTTCAGGTGGGATTTCCAGTGGACAGCTCGGTGTTGCGGCTTTTACTTTTCAATTGCTGTTTTCCCCTTTCAGTTGTACTTTACAGTTGGGCTTGTATTTCCGGCCCCTTTTACTTTCAGCACAGCTTGTATAGTTTTTACTTAGTGTTTACTTTTCTGTTTGCTTACTCTGTGGTGCTTGTTTACTTTTCAAATGCAATGCCTTCCCTTTTGTTGGGATTTACGCCTTGGTGCTAGTCGCCAGCCCCTGGCCTATGGAAGGCAGGCTTGGGGTAGTCACGGCACGGGCCCCGAGGATGGGTCGTGACAATATAATTAAACCATGTTAATAATTTCATGTAAGTCACACAAAAAGTTTAATTGGACATAATTCCATAATGTTTTGGGAGTTCCACAAACACTATGGAATTTAAGATATTGAAAGAATTTTCTTCTGAATTAAAAAATGTACTCTATAGTGAGTTTGAATGTATAAAATTATTCTATATTTTTTTATTGAATTTTATTAACATATTTTAGATATGAAGATATCTAAATCCAAGAATGAATGAAAGGTATATTTATAAAGATGATTTTAAAATACCAAGTAACTAAAGAAGATAAAACATGTTATTACTCTTGAGATTTTCTTTTCCTAGTAATTGGAGGGGTTGGGAATTATTTATAATAACCAGAATAATCATTACTATTTAATTAATAATTTTCTCCTTCCATTTTTCCTATTCCTGTTAAAAAAAATTCAAATTTTCTTTCCGGTGTGGCAATTAGATTTTATTCATTTTGAAGGTTTTTATCTCATTCCGTGATTGTTTTTTCTATAGATTTTTAATTCCAGGACAACTCTTTTTTTTATTTTGGGCACTCCTAATATATTTTCAAGA
The DNA here is from genome assembly GCA_963277665.1 of Viscum album. NCBI lineage: Eukaryota > Viridiplantae > Streptophyta > Magnoliopsida > Santalales > Viscaceae > Viscum > Viscum album. Next base: position 1,208,060,094 of record OY728141.1, read on the forward strand.
TTACTTATTGAGTATTTAAATAACTTTTTTCGATCACAGCAATCCCAATTTCCCAGTGGATTATTTTATTTGTGCTAGGAACCTTTAACTTATCACTATATGACAAGTCTCTTTCTAATTGATCCATTTTTAAATCTATATAGTGCATTAGAGATTCTGTTTTAGTTTTATTAGACTCATGTTGAGATTTTTGAGAATCAAACTAACCTTCTTGTGATTAAAATCTTTTATGAATTTGATCAATCCTATTAAGCATTTCTCTCTCAAAATTTTCTTTGGAATTTGATGATTGAACCATTTTTTATTTTTATATTGTTTTCTATGAAGGGTCTTATAACACATGGCATCCTGTTTTTTAATCATGCATTGTTCTTTCCATTAGATATTGGGATGGTTCTTATAGCCTTGAATGCTATATTTTTAAAAATGATCATCCTGTCAGGCATCGTATGACCATTATAAAAAAATTGGCATTTTCTTGTATTCGGTAAGGCATATAAAAATTTGGATAGAAGTTTTCAGTATGACCAAGAATCCCATACTATGAACAATTCACTCTATGATATTTGTTTGGGTTTTGATATGCAACTTGATTAACACTATTTTTATAATTTTTGTCCATTAAATATTGTTGATTATATTTTATTTTAGCAAGTTGATCATTTTCATCAACCCTAAACAATTATCATTTCATCCTATATTTTCTATATAACAATTAGTTTTTTTATGTTGATAATTTAAACAATTTTATTAAAAATATTTCATAACTTCTCATCATGTTTTCAACTATAGTTACCCCTAGAAGACTGACCAACCGAATTTTCTCCAGAAGAGATTAATCCTTCATTCAAGGTATCCAAGTTGACATGGGATGGAAGCTGGTGATGAGGACACTACCTAAAAATCTCATTATGTCAATACAAAAACTCATTAAAGTAGTCTCCATCATCTTGATTGAAAATAGTGATTTTGGTTCTCAACTCTTCTCTAAGTCTTTGGGGAAAAAAATTCATCAAAAATTAGTTATACAATTGATTCAAATTTTCAAATAGGTTTTCATCTGAAGATAAAAAATAGATTCTATAATTACCTTTAAGGAAAGAATTGAATCACTCTCGTCTATAACTCATTTTAATTTAACCCTAATAAAGGTAATTATATCATAGTGTTTGAAAAGTATCAAATTAAGGCTATTGAGTCTTCATTTTATAGACAATGAAATTAAGTAAACAATGATATATGTGATAGTTTTAACATGAAGTATCTATATCTAGGTGAAAGACTAATTGATTATGGGTTTCTCAATACATGAGGGGGTTGAAACTCTCTTATTATTAGAATATAATTATCTTCTAATTTCATTTCTGGTTAAAATTTAATTTTATTATTAATTGAAACTCTCCCTGAAATGTTTTCCATTTTAGATGTTTTTTTCTTTTTTATAGTGGGTCAAACCTATAAGGAAGTGAAAATGATCATGTGAACAAAATTTAATAAAAATACTACTGAAAATAATATATGAAGTATTTTTTTAATTTAATAATATAAATTTACAATGAAATAGTTATTTGAAACAATTTGAAATAAAATATATGAATCGAAAATAAGAGTAGATGATGAAAATTTCAATCAATATAGGAGACAAGGGAATTTTTACTCTTGTTTTTAAAAGGACTTCATACTTTAAACTTATTTTATTGAATTTTATTCCAAGAAAATTAGTTTGGATAATCTCCCTCTCTATGACATTAATCATACAGTGTTATGATTCTTGGAGTATTCCACTTAATGAATCACTCAATCAGCAGTGGAATTTGAAGAAATTGTCATTATAAAAATCTCATTTATTCTTTCTACTGATTGAAATAATTATTGAGAGGTGAAATTTTTTATATATTCATAATAGATCTTACAGATAAATTATAAAAATACTAAACTAAAAATGTGATGAAGAAGAAAATAAACCATTAGATTAAAATAAACTGATCACAAGATTTATCAAAGAATAATTTAAATTCAAATAAACGTTGAATTTCAATTTTAAAAATAATGAATGAAAATATAAGGGAGAGGATTTCTCCTTCATGAAATGTTGATCGTGATGAGTGCTGATATTCACCTCTTTATCTACATAGGTCTCTAGTGTTCTATGTTTCACCCATATTTCTATCAAATTACTAAATGTATCATAGGGTAGTGCCTTTGCGTCTTCCTCTGAATGAATCATCCATCATTTATGGGTTGGTCACCAACATCTTTTAACCATCTTTACCCCTTCTTTTTCAAATCCTCCGAACATGATCCGTAGTATGGATATTTTATTCTCTTACTTGTGACTCGAGCAATTCCCTATAAACAATATAACATAACCATGTTCATTTTATTTAATATGAATATATCTTTTTTAAGGAATGGTTTTATATAACAAAAAATTAATTAATGCAATATTGTTATTAAAAAAGTTATAAATATTGAAATATATATTTATATAAATACTTTTTTATAATTGTTATTATTTTTAAAATATTAATATATTTATATGTATTTGTACACAAATATATATATTTCCATTTATTATTGATATTATTTTACTTATTCGATATTTTTTATATATTTTTTAATTTATCTTATTCTCTCAACTTCATATTCTTCAGCTGGGTCCAAGAGGCGTCGATGCTCTAGTGATGACATCATGGGATCCTGAATTAGATCATCTATCTTCCTTGGTGGTTTATAAGTGTGTAGTGTCACTCGAGAGATGGGATCAACACTAGGTTCTCCCTCCACAGCGGATCATGAAAAATATTCATCATTGGCAAAGAGTCACTACCATGGATCATGAGTTCAATTGGGAATGACTTCATCAAATCAGTCAATCTGGTGATATTGTGGAGGTGTAAGAGATGGAATCTAGGTTCACATGGTGACCATATTTTTAGCTAATAGAGTGATTGTGGTGTGCTCAAAATACTAAATGTTACATGTAATTTCCCTGAAAAAAAAATAAAAAAAATAGAAATTTATTTGTAGAAGTTAAAATAAATAAATTAATACATTAAAATATAAATTATCTACACATAAAGTAAAGAATGAATAACTTTATTAATTGAAAACATAAAAAAATTGTTTCTTTTAAAAACAAATAAAAAAAGAATTAATTTTAATATCTGGTTACAGAAACTGCTTTAATATAGTTAAAACCAAATTAGAATAATTAATTATAGAGCAATGAAAATAATCTGTTTATTTAAAAAATAAAAAATTATTTTAATGTTCATAATTTAAAATTTATTCCTTTTAAATAGCACGTAAATTAAAATAAAATAATTACTTTATTTTCAATTTTATTTTGGAACATAAAATTGTAATGATTAAAATTTATTAAAACTAAATAATGAATTGAAATACTATTATCCACAAATTTCATTGAAAAATGTTGATTAATTTTTTTTTATTTTACTAAATATTTACAATATGACTAGATAAATATAAAAAATGATAAAAAAACATATTATTCATCAGTTTAATAATTAAAATAATAATTGACAATATGTTAGTCATTTAGATGTTATTAAACAAAAAATTAATTGATATAATCACCAAAAACCTAAAGAAATGTTGTAGAAAAACACTTAAATTGATGAACATATCATTAGTCTATACACATCCTCAGACTATAATCCACATTTTTGGGACAAAACATTTCACTAAATAAAACCCTTATGTGTTATATCATCTATCTAAATTCTCATCTTCTACAACTGAAAAGGTGTGATCTGATATGGATTCATCGAAATAAGCAAAGAATCTGGTAGAAAGTCTATCTTGAAATTGACAACACATTGAGGGGGTAACATCACAAATTACTTGTAAAAAACATCTTGAATATCCCCAACAACCATGGGGTCCTCTAATTTCCCAAAGTATACTTATTCAACAAACAACTCATCCATCAATGAAAGAAGGGGCTCTACATGTCAACTACCCATATAAAAACCCTGATCTCTAAAGAAAACCACATACATTCCATCCACATCTGAAAACATGAATCTACTCTAGAATTAGTTTATAAAATAATGGAAAAAATACAACCAATCGATTTATAGGATGAAATAGTATTACTAAAACTATAATTTGATAAGATTACCACAATACTAGTGTGGCCCCATCATTAGTTTACACCCCCGGAGCACATCAAAAAATTAGTCTGACCTCTGACTGGCATAATCATCACCAAGGGAATTATAATCCTATATACATATAGTCCTAGATTTAATGCTAGTGAAATTTCAACAATGGGGTGAAGATCTTATGAATCAAACAAAGCACTAGAAAGGGTAGCTAAAAAATAGATCTTACATCAAATGATCTCTGGCCCTCTAGTACTACTGCCTCCATAGTGTGGAAATAACAACAACTAGCTTCTCTACCTATCTGCTAATGACTGCCTCCATGACCATTTTTGGGATGAGGTCTCTAAAAATGATTAATACCATGAGGTATACAATTTCATGCTTCATCTCCAATTAGTGGAGCATAATCCAAATACAACTACTGTGGAAAGAATCTCACATGGAACATCAAATGTACTTATCACTAAACCATTCCACCTCAACCAAAATGATATCAATGAACCACTAGGAATTAATTCTGAAAAAGGACATGAACCCCAATGGTAAAACAAACTATCCTGAAGTCTCTAAGAACAGAATGAACACCACTGACCCAGAAGGCTGAAAGAGAAGATATTGAGGTCAAATACCCACTAGTCAAAACATCGAACTCCCTAGAACCTGAGACTCGACGACAAAAACTCTTCTCCTTAAGGAACTGTATGGGTTCCCCTCTAACAGAATATATCATCATGAGTAAATATTCTTGATCACCATTTCTTTCTTTTGAACCACCGCATATGTTGGCAATATAAAAGGTGTAACTACATACTGAATCTAAGGAAATAGTTTATCATTATGAAATATCACATAAGACTCCTCATTTGGGAAAGGATTCAAGATGAAACACAAATGGTTCATGAACTGAATTAACATATACTATAATAACTGGTAAGGATAAAGGAACTCCATATTTTTCCCTACCTTCTTGGTCAATGGAAGGAAATCTTCTCGACACACAATCTAAACGTCTATCCAAAAGTCATCTTCCACCTTCTATTCAACCATATACAGTGTCCACCACTGATTTATAGCACCTCACATATGAATAAATCCCAATGTGATCCAACATCCCACTAGGGCCTAGATCAAACTGATTGTGGTCTCAAGTTCCTCTATATATCTCTTGGTCTGCACATTCGAATCAATTCCCTCATATATCCCCCTGGACTTCTACTAAAAAGGATAAAATTTCCTCTTCCACTGATCTTCCTCCTCAAATATATCAACCCTATGAAAATAATCTTGACCCGCCTACTAAAGCTCAACTTTCTTATCTACACACGAATGAATTCCATGATCCATAGTAGAAAAGAAAAAAATCCGAAAATCACATTATTTTAATGGAAAAAACATATATTGGATGAACATATTGTGTATTGTATTTTATTACATCACTATTGGGTCATTTTGATGTTATAAAACACATTAAATATTTAAACGGTATTTAATTTTTACCCAAAAATATGATTGTCTTCGAAAATTATGAAAAATTCACCATTTTATAATTTAGATGCCTTGATTCAAAAAATAATATTCATTTTAACTAAATAATTTTCTAAATATGTGAATTTTTACTTTTAAAATAAAACCCGACATTTTTGAAAATTCATGGGTTTTGACAAAAAGAACATTCAAACATTAATAAAATTTACAATTCCGTTTATAAAATTATAGGATAATTTATTTGTAATAAAAATGAATTTAATAATAATATTTTTATTATTGTTTTATTAAAATATTATTTAATTCAAAAATCCATTAATTCATCGAAATATATTTCTTAGTTAAATATTAACTAAAAATACTATTTATGCTTTAAAAACTATATACAAGGTAACAATAATAAAATGAATGTATATTCTCTATAGAAGAATAATGTACATTATAATAGTACTATGTTCATGTTACATAACCCCTTATAACACCAGCATACGACTGAAGGTTATGGTGTGCGATGGTGACACACTCTTAGGGTGTCTTGGTTAACATCGCTCAGGTGGTAATCTTTATTAACAACCACTTATCCTATAGGTGGTTCCATTCGAGCTAAACTTGTAGAATCTTGGATTTTTCTTGGTAAAGAGTGAATCAAAATGGCGCCACCTACTTTATGAGTTTCGACAAATGGTCTTTATACAGGGAAATTCTACTTGTTGAGGTCATTGGTTCCTTTGTCTATGTAAATTGGATTTGATAAAGCCCTATATTTATACTAATTATTTTATTAATGTTCAACAACTATATAAGCAGCGGTCAAAATTAATAATGGTATTATAAAATCCAAAAACATAGAACCAAAGAATTGAAAATTTTATATAACCATTTTATATAATAAGACATTAGATGAAGAGGAATTTTAATTAATGAAAGTTTGGCTCATTAAAATCTTCCACCCATAAGAAATTTCGCCATAAAAATTTCCATTTCCCACAATAAATGATATGTGGATAACTCACCTTCATCACTTCCTTTGATTCCCATGTTTATTCTTCAAACCTGCGATTTACCCACAACACTTTCATTAGGGGCGTTGTCTTATTTCATAGAACTTGTTCCCTACGATCTAAGATCTTCACATATTACTCCTCATAATAATGATCTTCCTATAATTGTATTACATCTGAAGAGAGTACATGTGAAGGGTCAGGTATGTACTTCCTTAAGAGGGAAACATAAAGGACCTAATGTACTTTGGCCATGGTGGGTGAAAGTGCTAGTCGATAGGCCATAACCTCAACACAATCAAGAATCTTGACGGATTTGATGCACCTAGGACTTAACTTCCCATTATTTCAACACCTCATGACATACTTCCATGAAGATATGTGGAAAAAAACCATGTCTGCAACTTTAATCCCAAGGTCTCATCGACGGTTTTCTATATATCCTTTTAGTCGACTCTAGGCTGCCTTGATATATTGTTGAATGGTTTTAACCTTCTCCACCATTTCATCGTGCATTTTTTATCTTAGCATCTTATGCTCACCAACTTCATCCCAACATGTCAGTGTTCAATACCTCTTCCCATACATGGCTTCATAAGTATCCATTCAAATGCTTGAGTAGAATCTATTCTTATAAGATAACTCAACCAGATAAAAATGTTGATCCCATCCACTTTTGAATTCCATTGATCATGCTCTCAACAAGTCCTCAAGTGTTTGGATAGTCCACTCGTATTTTCCATCAGTTGGAGGATGATAAGATGTACTAATGTTCAGCTCAGTATCCAGAGCATGTTGAAGAAACTTCCAAAACATAGAGTTGAATCATGGATCTCAATTGGATACAATCGATAGTGGTTCCCCATGCAACCTTACCAAAACTCTCATGTATATTTGTGCCAATTTATCAAATGAGAAATACTCCCGAATTGAAATACATTGTGCAGACATTTTAAGATGATCCACAACCACCCAGATTGCATTGTTTCCATTGGATGTCTTTGGAAGTCTGGTGACAATGTTCATTGTGACATTCTACCATTTCTATGAAGTTGTGGTAAATTGTTGCATCATCCTCTTAGACTTCTACCTCTCTTCCTTCACATGCTGACATAGAAGGAACTTTGATGTTTTCTCAACGGTCTCCATCTTCATATTATTCCAACAATAATTCTCTTGGAGATCATGATACATATTTTTTTCCTAGGTGAATATAGAAATTTGAACTATGTGATGCATCTACACTTTCCTTCTTCTTCTCCATACATTATGGAACACATATTCTTTTCCCAAATATCACAATTCCTTCTTTATTGACATTGTACTCTGAGGATTTACCATTTATGATAGTTTCCACCTTCTTATAAATTCCCACATAATTCTTTCAAGAATAATTTAACTATTCCAAAAGATACGGTTAAGAAATCATTTGTGAAAGGATTTATGATGTTTTATTATTTATGATTCCCATGTCCATATTTGTCAAATATAATATGATTAGATCCTTTTCAATTATCATCAATGATAGAATCATTGGGTATTTTCTACATAGAGCATCTACCACCTTGTTCACTTTCCCAGGGTGGTAATGGGTTGAGTAGTCACAATCTTTGATCATTTCTAACCATCTTCATTGGCGCATATTCAACTATTTCTATGTGAATATATACTTGAGGATTTTTTGGTCCATATATATCTTACAATTCACCCCAATGAAATAATGCAGCTAAATATTTAATGCGAAGATCATTGCAGCCAACTTCAGATCATCTGTTGGATAGTTTTTCTCATTATCATTGTTTACCATTAATTATAGGTAATTACTTTTTCAATTTTCCAAAACAAAATGGCCAATCCCTTATTTGAGGGATCACTGAATAACAAAAAAATTTCTCCACTTGTGGGTAATGTGAGAACGGGTGTAGTGATAAGCCTCCTTTTTAACTCCTTGAAGCTTTCTTCACATTCATCTCTCCATAAAAACATTACTCTCTTCAGAGTTAGCTTGGTAAGAGTGTCGGATAATCATGATAAATACCTCACAAATCACCAATAATATCCATCTAACCCTAAGAAGATACAGATATCCATTACCTATGTTGGCCTCGGACATCCTTGTATTGCAGTTGTATTGGAGAGATCCACATATATCCCATTTCTTGTGATGATATGGCCTATGAATGAGACCTCCTTCAACCAAAACTCACAGTTGCTATAATTTTCATAGAGTTCTCCTTTAGCGAGGTCTCTAGTACATCTATTAGATACATCTCATGATCCTCCTTGGTTTTGGAGTATATTAGAATTGGATCTATAAGGACTACCACAAATTTGTAGAGTTAATCCCTAAAGACTCTATTCATTAATTCAATTTTGATTGCTGAAGCGTTAGTGAGTCCAAATGGCGTTACTATGAATTCATAGTGCCCATACCTGTTACGAAAATCAGTCTTGGGGAGATCTTTCTTCTTCACCCTTACAAGATAATAACTCATCTGAAAATCAACCTTGGAGAAGTATTGTGCTCCCCGTAGATGACCGAACAATTCATCAATTCATTGGAGAGGATAGATGTTCTTTATCATGATTTTATTAAGCTCGCAATAATTGATGAAAAGGAGCATTGACCCATCCTTCTTCTTGACAATGAGGGATGGTGCACACCATGGTGAAGCACTTGGGCATATAAGCCCTTTATCAAGATTCTCTTGTAGTTGTTTCTTCAACTCCTCAAGCTCCACCATAGCCATTCTATATAGAGTCATCGATATTGGAAAATCCCAAGGTATAAGATCAATTGATATTTCAACATCTCTTCTAGGATGAAGACTAGGAAATTCCTCAAGAAACACATCAGTGAATTCTCTCACAATAGGAAAGTATTCAAGGATTTTTTTCCTCTTTAGACTCAATCACATGATCCAGATACGCGTGATCATAGGGCATTAATATCCACACTTGAGATGATGGTTCTAAAGAATATTCATCCTCCTCTTTACACATGTACAGGATCGGGGGTTCATTTGACCCATAGAGAGTGATTTCCCACTCATGGAAACTTATTTTGGATATATATAAGGAATGGAAATCCATGCCAAGAATTACATAAAATTCCACCGAAGGGAGTATGATGAGGTTCTCTGGAAATTTCAATCCACAGATTCTGAATAGGGTGAGTTATATTCATCTGATACAATGATTGAACCATTTTCCATACTCACCAACATCATTACATCCGTGATTAGTGGGGGTGTTAGGATTATTCAACTAAAATTTCGGGATTATAAAGAATACATAGTACCAGATTCAAAAAGTGTGTTCTCTATTTTGGAATGAATAACTAGCGTACCTGGGACCACTTTGTAGCTAGGATCCACTCCGTCAATAGTGATGGGAAAAGCTATCCCTTGCTTCCTTAGAGGTTGTTGGTTGCCTTCTAAAACCCATGGCATAGGTAACTAATTTTCTAGCTTCCCTAGTTCTTTTCAGTTGAGGGAATGAAAAATACGTTGAGGTCGAATGGAATGTTCCTCTCCTCCGTTGCAACCATGGGTTATTTTTGTTGTCATTTAATAGCTAGGTTTCCTTGTCTTCCACACCTAAATCATATCCTAATCCACTTCTGGAAATTTCTAGGGTGCTTATTTCCACAGCATTGGCTAGTGGACTGCTGGATCTTCTTAGCACCATTGGATTTAACAATCGGACCACCAGAATTGAATTCCTCCTTACTCTTCTTTTCCCCATGATACCCCTGTGATTTTCTAATCACCATTTCAACATTGAGGGAACATTGAAAAATTTTGTCATAGTTGTCGAAGTGATGGATCTCAAAGCCTTTATGTAGGCTAGGTTTTAGCCAACCAAAAAAGCGGTCAACCATTCATTATAAGGTAATGACAAAGCTGGTGGCATATCGTGCAAGCCTTGTGAAGTTTTCCTCGTATGCTCAGACGTATTCATTGTATTTTTTGTTTTGGGAAAGAATCTCACATTCAATCTTATATGAGAGGGTGCACAAAAAATATTTATCGAAAATAATATTCTTGAAAACCTTCCATTCCAACGCCTCGATCTCCTCCTTAGGCCTCTTATTTTTTATCAATTTCCACCATTGATCAGCTTTACTCTCCATAAGTTAAGCATCCAGGAGAACCTTCTCTTGTTCGGAACATTGAAGGATGTATAACATCTTTTCAATGGTGTTTATCCATTGTTCGGTGATTGAGGGTTTAGATTTTACATTAAAAGTATGAGGCCTTTGTCACATGAAGCTCTCGATAGTGACCTGTTATTTTTGGGGGTGGGGGGTTGAACGTTTATCTTGACCCATGTTTCTATTCAAATCTTGAGTTAACTGAGAGAGAATAATGACGATGTTCTTGATTCCCGCTACAATCAGATTGGGCATTCATTATCACATCTATCATGTTGATCTTCAGATCGATTGTTTTCTCGAGTCCTCCTATTCCTGGCCAATGGCAGGAATAAAAATAAGGTTAAAGGTAACACATAAAGGGAATTCCATGGACTAAAATAGATCACTTATAAATTAAATTTATTTCCTAACTTATGAATTTATAGGTTTCAAGCTATGCTATTCATGATATAATTTATAAAATATATTCTTAGGGGAATTTTTTTAATTCCCTTATTAAGAGTTAATACTGATCTTGTGAATTTACAAATGCATATCCCCCAGGAGTGTCATAACCAAGAGTGCAGTAAAGCCCATTTTCTTGTACTAGGATACCCCAGGTCAGGCCCGAAACTAATTTTCGGAGTTTTCACTCCTAGGTACATCAGTGCTAGAGCCGCCTCTACCTGCTCCTATCCAGAAAGGGATGTATTTTCATGATAAACCACATAGTCAATACTCAAAAAAAACATAGGGATGTTTTTATTATACATTTTATTGTCTCTAAGGCTTCACTATGGTTTTCTAATCCTAATCCAAAAAATAACTGATCCTCCCTTTGATACCCACTGTAACAACCTTGGTCTTTATTACATACATAATCATGATTTATTACATAAAACCGTCACATGATAAAACTTGGAAGATCGAGAGGTCTAGTGTTTTTATGGATTATGAACATTATATAATGACTTAAAACATGAAACAAAACATATTTATTGAAAACCTGCTTTACATGACCACTGCATTCCCTCGTACATAGCATTACATGGGATAACCTGAGAACATGCATAAAAGAGTGTGAGATATAAAGCCTAGTAAAGGAGTAAAAAGGGTATAACATGAATAATACCACACATGGTAGGATATAGGAATATCATAACATGATATAGAATGATAATCATAACATGGAAATGTGGCAACCACTCTTTACATGGAATTAGCATGAGCCAAGGCTCATTGCACTTAGAGCATGAGTAAACCCTCATTGCACATGAATCACAAGTAAACCCTTTTTGAACATAAATTATAATGATTCAACAATCATTGACATTATTTATCCTAATACTATACTTTAACCAATGCATTAGAGTTCTATCAGGGCACATCATTCTTAAATGTTTTATTTCATGCATGAGTATGCCACATGGATCATAAAACTTGGAATCATTCAATATAATAATTTATTACAAGATAAAAGAATGTGGAATAAATAAAATAGAATTTATAATCAATAAGTATATATGTGTAATGGTTAATACAATTGATAGAGAAATGGTCATGGTATTGACTACACATTGACTTTGTTTTGGAAAATCGTAGTGCAATTTTTGGCAGCATAACGACGTGACATAAGAATTCATAAAAATTGATTATGGGAAGAAAAGGGGTGTATAATCCTATGTAAATGTAATGGAAAGTAAGGGGGGTCATATAGATACATTTCCCTATAATTTAAATGGAATTATGATTCATGATACAAAAGAATTGTTTGAATGTAAATGAGGAAAGAGAAATTCCTTTCATAATTTCGGCATATTAACTGGTGTATATGGGGGGAATTTAATGAGAGAGAAAGGGGTCACTCATAATTCAAACATAAATAAAGAATTATGGTGGATGTATGAAATCACACCGCAATATTTATAATTGAAAATAAAAGGGCATAACAATATTATGAATCATGGATAAAAAGAGAAAGGTAAGAATCTCGTACTTGGAAGTGTAATCCCAAAATCATGGGAGAGGCTTGAGAGAGGATTCATGGGAGTTTTGGGAAAATTATGAGGATTTTAGAGGGATTAATAAAGAGATTGGATGAACTCCAAAGGTTTTTAGTGAAGATGAAGTGGGAGAATGGGTGGGTTTATATAGAAAAAAAGAGCGAATTCTTTATTATTTAGGTTTGGGACACCAGACATTAAAATAATCTAAACCATAATCTATCCCATGTTTTTCCCATGGTTTTTCCTAAGGGGAGTGGAAAATAAAATTTTATTTTTCAAAAGGCCTATCATATTAATATAATATGGTTGTTATGTGGAGGGGAGTCACATTCTCAAGGAAAACAATTACAAAAGACAAAATGTTTTATAAGCCTTGAAGGGTCAACTAAAGCATTGTAAAATAAATCAAACAAACACAAAATCCCCTTATATTTATTTTAAAACATATATTACCCAAATATAATGTTTATTTTTTTTATTACATCACTATTAAGTCATTATGATGTCATAAAATATATTATATATTAAAACGGTATTTAATTTTTACCCAACAATTCGACTGTTTCAGAAAATTATGAAAAAATCACTGTCGGGTAAATTTAATGTCTTGATTCAAAAAATAATATTCATTTTATCTGAATAATTTTATAAAAATGTTAATTTTTTAATTTTAAAATAAAAACCAGTATTTATTGAAAATTCGTGGGTTTTGACAAAAAATCTTTCAAACCATAATAAAAATTACAGTTTCATTCATAAAATTATAAGATAATTTATATTTAATAAAAAATAATTTAATAATAATAATAAAATTTTATTAAAATATTAGTTAATTAAATAATTTTTTAATTCATAAAAAAATATTACTTAGTTAAATATTAATTAAAAATATTATTTTCTCTTTAAAACAATTTACAAATCAACAATAATAAAATGAATGTATATTCTCTATACGATAATAATGTACATAATCATATAACTAGGGTCTTTTTACATAACCCCTTATAATACATGCATAAGATCGAAGGGAAAGGTGTGTGATGGTGATAGACACTTGGAGTGGCTCAGATAACATCACTCAGGTGGTAATCTCTATTAATATCCATGTCTCCTGTAGGTGGTTCCGCCTGAGCTTAAAATGTCGAAGCCCATATTGGGATAGTTCAGGAGTGAATCCCAATGATTCCAACTCCTTTTGAGTTTCAAAAAATATGCTTCATACAGGGAAAGTCTACTAGATGAGGCCATCACTTTTTTTGTCTGAGTAAATTGGATTTGTTAAAGCCCTATATTTATACTAATCATTTGATTAATGTTAAAATTTTATATTAGAAATGGTCACAATTATTAATGATTTATTAAAATCCAAAAACATAACACCAAACAAGTTAAAATTTTATATAACCATTTTACATAATAAGAAATTGGATCAATATTAATTTTCATTAATGAATGTTTGGGTCGTTACACCTCTCATGCCCCTTGAATCAGCCATATTCTACTAAAATAAGCTTCTAACATCCATACCTTACTCTTAAAAGACTTACCTATGGGAGAAGTCTGTTAAATAAATCATTATGGTTCAAATCAAAGGGAGTTTCCTGATTTAGTAGTAATTTCTTCTCTCAGTATATTTTCATTTATTTTCCTTCTCCAACCCCTAACCTATTTTAATTTAATTATTTTATACAACCAAAATTATCTTAAATATACTATAATGTTTTTCTGCCATGGGTTTAACCTACACATACACACACACCTCCCTCTAATGGATATAGAACATATTGTTTCAATGTACGTCGAACTACTGCCTCAAAAAACGATGATTGTTCAATTTTATCATACAACATTTCATGGTGAAAATTACGATGTAATTTTATTTATATATGATATATATTATATTTATATTTTCCTTATGATTCTATGATTATTTTTATAACATAACTTTATTCTATCCATAAATATAAATATGATAATATCATTTGAGGAGGTGTGGACTATCTCCTCCTCAAAGTGATATAAATCGTTCATGCCATACATGGAAAGAATAAAATTTGGAATTAATGAACTTATGTAACATATATAACATATATATTATTCTAGAATTATAATATACATTTTTATAATTTATTCTTCATTCCATTAATATGACAATGAAATAAACGTAGCATTCATGTGTACGTATGACCTACCATCTCCTCGAATAGTCCTTATTATTTATTATCTCCAAATATTATAGATTTTTATAAATACATATATATTGGATATATATGATATTTAAATCATTAATACTGTTCCAGAGATAATGTAATTTTGACCACATGGACAATTTTTAATCCTAACAAGCTCATTTTTTACTCATGTAGTGAACATTGATGAAACGTTCAATATGAACTTAAATAATTATTTAATTTTTATAACATGGTAATAAGTGACATAAATGGAATAATAATCATAAAAAAATATATCAATTAATTATAAATTATCCTAATTTTTCTATTTAGGATCATAATGATTGTGTGTGACGAGTCAGACTCAAAGCAAGGGACTTTGTCTCAATCTCCTATCATTGGGGAAGATTTTGATAACATACACCACTTTATTTTATAAGGTGTATAATAAACCCCTTTTATGCGTAATTTAATTCAAAGGGAATCGTTTTTTCTATGAATAATATTAATAAACTAAAAAAATGAATTTTTATATATCCAGTGACAACGAATTCTCTACCACCATAACCGTTATTTGATATTAGGCTTCCTCTATAAGTCTTGATATTTTTAAAATGAAAAAATAATCCCATATTATATTATTGAGTGTTTTAGAATTGAAAATGGTTTTCAAATTGTATCGACTATTTTAATATCTTGAAATGATTCCTTTTTGTAACACCCCAGGTAAATAAAGAATATGAAATTTCTATATTTATCCCTATTTGTGAAAAAAATAATGTTTTAAAGTGAAATCTATGCTCGATGGCGTACCCAATACGCAACAACGAGTATCTTGGGAATCTTACGTTGCAGTCTAATAATAAGATAATATTATTTTAAATGGTAGTTAACGCCTAGACATTGTAATGGCGGGAATGAACAGAACTAACTACAAAATGATTATATATTTTTGTCAAAAAAATTTACTTTTTACAATAAATGTTAGAGGATTAAAAATGCGAATGAATCCAATTTTTAAGCATAAACATTCTAATATTCTTTAAAAGGTCGATTAACCGCCTTTCGATGGAGAACCTCTTTTAAATCCACTTTTTAACAATTTTATGTTTTATATTTGAAAAAATAAAATTCTTCTTTAGAATCGGGACATCAAAATTTACATTGTGTAAATTTTTGGTATTTTTCCGATTAAGTACATTTTTTAATGAACAGTGAAAAATGTTGTATTTTAATTCAAAACCACTTTTTAATCTAATTTATTTATATGATTATACTATCTTTTAAATTGTTTTTAAAGTGAAATTATAATATATTTTTACCATTAAATCCAATGGTGCTCATTGGAATTAATTTCACATTGAAATTGGACTTAAACTAGTGTCAATCTTTTAATAGATATTGTTTCTTAAAAACACGATATTTGTTTTGACAGTGGGAATTAATTATTAAATTAATTAATGCAACTTATATGTTTTTAATTTTTTAAAATAGACATCATTTTTGAATTTGGAATATCAAATATATCCTAGGGTGAATTTTTGGTAATTTTCTGAAAAACTTCAATTTTTGATGAATAGTGAAACCACTAAGTGGTACTTATAAAAACTGATTTTCTGTTTCAATGAAATTTTGCCACCTTTGTGTTTTGAATTTAAAAAATCCGACATACATGGTTTTCATTAAGAAGTAGAATGTGGTTCAATGGGATTAAAATAATTTTTTGGTGAATAGTAACTTATTAAGTTTTTAATCGCGATAAAAGGTAATTAGTGTAGTTTAAGGTAAAAATAATGTTTTAATAATATGAAATGACCTAGAAACATGTACTACCCTCATTGGATGAGTCATGGCCGACAAAATTAATACATGGGTCAACTTGGGGACCCCATGGAGCCACTTTGGTTGGAAAATGACATAAATACCTTTTTATTTAATGTTAAAATTAAAATGACACAAACATGAGTTGTTTTACTAAAACAATTTTTAAATGGGGTTATAAAAGTCATATTTTTTACTATAAATAGTCATTGGAAAGATAAAACGATTTCCAACATCATAGTATTTTTTATATAATTTTTAGACATTAAATAAATTAAATTATTTATGAAATCATGATGATTCATCGATGACCTCATTATTTAATGATTTAAATAAAATGAAAAGACAACGTAACATCTAATACCTACACATGTCCAAAACCTATTGGATGGGTGGATTTCGAACCCTTATCACCTTATCCTTGAAAAACATCAATGTGAGAACATTAAAATCGGAAACGCATTCTAAAATAAAGTAACATTTCTTTACTTTCCAAGAGTGCCCCTCCTCTCCTCTTATAAAAGGCCCCCACCTCTACCTCCTTACCCACACTTCCAAAGCCTTTGGCTCGGCCAACCCCTGCCCATTTTTCCTCTCCAAATACCTCTATAACTATTATAAGCCTCACGTTGGATAGAATTCTTCCCAAGGAATCCTTTGAGCTCAAACCAAAGGGAGTTACCCGATTTTAAGGTAATGTATTCACTTGTGTTCTTTTGTTTCGTTTTGATTCACCAACCCCCTAAACTCTTTTTATTCATTTATTTTGTAACAACTACAGTATCTTAAATATACTAGGATGTTTTTATAACAATAATTGGAGCTAAAATTACACACACCTACATAAAATGGTTAAAGAACATACTGTTTCTGTGGATGGCGAATTTCTGCCTCACGAAACGATGATTGTTCAACACTCATATAACACCATAAAAGGTGGCCATTAAGATGTAACTATATTTATATATGATATATAATATGTTTATGTTTTAATTAAGCTTCTTTATTTTTCTTTTGTGACATACCTTTACGGTTTCCATTGTGGGTAAACACGATAATTTCATTTTAGGAAGTGCAGACTACCGCACCCTCAAAGTGATTTGATTCGTTAATGCCATATGTGGGATGTATAAAGGATGTATTTAAAGTTATTATATATGATTTATGTTACATATAAATGATGAATATAATTATGGAAATAAAATATACATACCTCTCATTTATTTTTAATTCCATTAATATAACATAGAAATGAACGTAGCGTTCATGCGTACGTACGACTTACCGTCTCCATGAACGGTGCATTTCATTTCTTACATCTAAATGATTATGTAATATTATAAATACATGTATATTATGGATATATATGATATATATGATATTCAAATCATGAATATCATTCTTTTTATAATGAACCTTTGACCACACGAACAACATGTAATTGTAATAAGTCCACTTTCGACTTAAGAACCAAATATCGATAAAAGAAACATTATTAACTTAAATGATTACATAATGTTTATAACATGGAAAAAAGTGATATAAAAGGAATAATGAACTTTAAAAAGGTTCTTAATCAAGTAGAAATTAACTCAAGATTATTATTCAGGATGTTAAAGAACGATCGAGTCAAGTCGGACCCGAGGTAAGGGATCCTACTCCTCTCTATCTTTTTAAGTACACTCTTTTATGTCATTCCTTTTCAGCTCATCTTTATTGTGATTGGGATGTTCTTTTATATTACTCTTACTGTAATTTTTATGTTCATATGATGATAGACCCTATTCTCTCTCATCAATCCATTTTGGAAGTTTTGAGTGGCGCCGTTAGGCTGCCGAATTTTCGTAAGAGATCTAACCTCTCTCTTTCTTTGTAAGTACTCTCCTTTATGTCACTTCTTTAAAGCTCATCTTTGTTATTATGGGGGATGTTCTTTTATATTCCTGTTGCTGTAAATTTTATTTTAATATTATGAGAGACCCTATTTGATCTCATCAATCCATTTTTGGAAGTTTTAAGTGGCGCCGTTAGATTACCATGTTTTCGTAAGGGATTTTTCATCTCACTTTTATTCCCATTATATGTATGCTACATTTGACACAATTTCCTTTGATTGGTGTATGTACTACCCATTATTTTACTCATTGTGTAATATACTTTCATTTATGAGTATTTACATCAATGTTGTATTGTCCTTCTTTCACAGGGTGTATGTTTCGAAAGATACCCATGTCGGTAAGGGAAACTTTCACCCTCCTCTTTTTAAAAGACTTCTTTTGTTATGTCTTTTAATTCACATAACATTATGTTGGGATATGTTCTTCTATATCCTTAGTGATTTAAATTTTATGTACAAGTTATGAGATTCCCTTTTTATCTATCATCAACTCATTTTCTGAATTTTGTAGTGACGCTGTTAGGCTATCAAATTTTTGCAACGGAACTTCTTAACCCAATTTTGATTCTTTGGGATAAGCTTGTACTCCTTGAATATGTCATTCTATGAATATGTGTGAATAACCTCTGATTTTTTTACACTTAATATCCACTTATATTTGGTTTATTAGTTTGTCACACATAATTATGTAATTGATTTATCCTTAATCCAAGGATACTGTCTTTGTATAGGACTTCCTCTCAATCTCCTTTCATTGGGGCATATTTTGTTTTATACACAACCTTATTTTATACGGTGTATAAACTCCTTTGAATTTTACGTTTATCTGAAAGGAATCTTTTTTATACAAAGCGTTTTACTAAACAACAAAAGGGAATGTTTTTGTCGTACGTATGCGGCGACAACAACTTCCCCACCGCCGTGACCATTATTTGAGTTTCGGCTTCCTCTACAAGCCATACCTTTTTTTTAAATGAAAAATAAATACCATGTTTTAATTTTCATTTATTTTGGTATTGAAAATGGTTTTCATAATGTTTTTATATCAATATATTGTATTGATATCTTATGATTGAAAAGTGAAAATGTAATGTTTCCTTTATTCATGTTTTATGTGATGTGATTATGTTATGGTTCTTGGGAATTATTATGAAGACGGGTGGCTCCGTGATAAACTAAGGGCGGGTGAGCCCGATATAGCTCTCCAATGTGTTGGGTAACACGAAGGGGTTAAATGTTCAGGTTTCTCTAAAGAGATTTAGGGAATATGCTGTGATGGGTATTCCAAACGTAACCAAGAGGGTTACTCCCTACATAAGAATGTTATGAATGCCTCAAGTTACCTTTATGTCTTATGATTTCTATGATTTATTCATGATTTTTATGAGGTATGTTAAAGTGATTATGCTTTATGGGTAAACTATGATTTCATTCTTATGTATACATGTACTCATGTTTCCTTTCCATATTTTTATATCCCTTACTGAGCTTTTTATGCTCATCCCATGTTTTTGAAATTTTTTTCACAGGTCAAGGGAAGGGTACATGATATGATGATAGTGTCAAGGAAGTGTCAAGAAAGAATCCATGTTTTTTTTAAATATGTTTCCATTGATGGAAAAAAATGAATACTATCTTTTATGTAACCACATTGTTTAAATGTGGAATGTAATGCATGTTTTATGATCTAATTCTCTAAAACTCTAAACCTGAAAAGATCCTCAATGTTTAATCTTGTAATAACTCAAGATTAAGTAAGTTTTAAGGCTGGGGCCTTATAGTTGGTATCAAAGGTCAGTTTAGATAACTTTAGAGGTTAGGGTATTCCTTAATCATAAGTTACATTACCATAATGGTTACGATTTCAGAAAGAGTCCTAGTTTTAGATAAATTGATTGAGTAAGTATATCTTAGGGTTTACCTTCCTCATTAGTACATGATGGTTTTGTTGATATACTCACACTGACATTTCTGTTTTTGGTGAATGGATGGATCTAGCAGGCACCAAAGAGACAACAGGTTTGAAGGAAACTGTGGTGGTTCTCTGATTAAGATACTAGATAAAATGGGCGATTCAATGAGGAAACTTGTGGTTGTTCTAAACCAACTATCAAGGAGTCATGATCAACCACTTAAACCTTGGTATGATCTTTAATGCATCATGTACGAGATGACCAATCGATGTGGAAGTTCATGTAATAATTATAAAGGTAACCATTATAGTTTATATGATCCTTACTTTTGAGGTAATTATAGGTTATTAAATGTTATGATGGAAAATGAAAGGCATGAGATAAACTTTAGGTTAAAATATGTTATGATTATTTTCGAATATTTTATCTCATTTTGAGGAATGTTTTAATAATTATATAGTTTTGGAAAAAGGACAACACGCAGACTGTGTGACAACCCGTCGTGTTGGACAAAGCTGCGGGAATGGAACCCACAACCAAAGTGAGACTGGTATTTATCGCCTACCACTGGACTACGTGAAGTCCCTGGTTAGTTTGACTAATTATTTTTAGTTAGATGATTTTAGGAATCAAGATTAAGTTTATTTTGGGTTATCTATGGAAATGATTAACCTATCATCGAGGATATGTGATTAGGTTATTTACTTTTCAATATGAGAATTTAAGAGAAACTGGTGTTATTTGGAGATAAAATTTAATCTGTACCTTGGAAGAATATATGACTAAATCCTTCAAATATTCGGGTTTCAATCTTAGTTTGGTTTACTTTGAAGAATTTTATGGACAAATTTTTTATCGAATGGTCCTCATTGAACTCTGGGTTCTGTTGGGAAAATTTTGGAGATTAAGAATCGATTTTCTTTTTATAAAGGGTTATCCTTTTCGGGATTATCTGATCTTGTACTAACCTTTTTGGTTTTGGTTTTGGTTAAGGTCTAAAGATATGGGAAGTATATAGTTCTATTTTGTGGATTAGGTGATTCTCTAGAAGTTGATTATAGTACTCTTATAGTGAACAAGTCTTCCTAAATACTCATCTTTTGGAGAAAATATGAGTTTGTGTAAGAAATCTAATAAAAGTTGAAAGTCAACATGATAAGTAATTATGTTTCCTTATGAATAAATTCCTCAAAAAAAAACAAAAAAATTTGTCTATTAACTTTTCCTACTGGGGAATCGAATACCATTTAACCCACCACAAGTTTGTGATTTTCTTATGGTTAACTTTCTCCTAGACATGTTTACTATCACTCTCCCTCAGAATATGACCCTTTGTTTTTTCTTCCATGTCCATGTTTTCCTACATGTAATCCTAGTATGGGTTAACTCGGGTGACCTTTTTAATTCTCTCTCTTTATTTTAAAGTGATAGTTTTACTGACTCTAATTCTGATATGGGATTTTCCATGAAGTTTCCAAGCCCAATTTTAAAAATTCCGAGGACGCAATTCCCAAAAGGGGGGAAGGATGTAACACCACAGGTAAATAAAGAATATGATATTTTTATATTTATCCCTATTTTTGAAAAAATAATGTTTTAAAGGTAACGCTATGCTCGATGGCGTACCCAATACGCAACAACGAGTTTCTTGGGAATCTTACGTTGCACTCTAATAATAAGATAATATTATTTTAAATGGTAGTTAACGCCTAGCCGTTGTAATGGCGGGAATGAACAGAACTAACTACAAAATTATTATATATTTTTTCGAATATTTTTACTTTTTACAATAAATTTTAGAGGATTAAAAATGCGAATGAATCCAATTTTTAAGCATAAACATTCTAATATTCTTTAAAAGGTTGATTAACAGTCTTTCGATGGTGAACCTCTTTTAAATCCCCTTTTTAACAATTTTATGTGATATATTTGACAAAATAAAATTCTTCTTTAGAATCGGGACATCAAAATTTACATTGTGTAAATTTTTGGTATTTTTCCGATAAAGTTCATTTTTTTAATGAACAGTGAAAAATGTTGTATTTTAATTCAAAACCTCTTTTTAATCTAATTTATTTATATTTTTAGATTATATTTTAAATTGGTTTTAGAGTGAAATTAGAATATATTTTTACCATTAAATTAAATGGTGGTAATTGGAATTAATTTCACTTTGAAATTGGAC
Organism: Viscum album; assembly: GCA_963277665.1. Classification (NCBI taxonomy): domain Eukaryota; kingdom Viridiplantae; phylum Streptophyta; class Magnoliopsida; order Santalales; family Viscaceae; genus Viscum; species Viscum album. Next base: position 1,208,082,844 of record OY728141.1, read on the forward strand.
TTAAACTAGTGTCAATCTTTTAATAGATATTGTTTCTTAAAAACACGCTATTTGTTTTGACAGCGGGAATTAATTATTAAATTAATTAATGAAACTTATATGTTTTGAATTTTGTAAAATAGACATCATTTTTGAATTCTGTATATCAAATATAGCCTAGGGTAATTTTTTGGTAATTTTCTGAAAAACTTCAATTTTTGATGAATAGTGAAACCACTAAGTGGTACTTATAAAAACTGATTTTCTGTTTAAATGAAATTTTTCCACCTCTGTGTTTTGAATTTAAAAAATCTGACATACATGGTTTTCATTAAGAAGTAAAATGTGGTTCAATGGGATTAAAATAATTTTTTTGGTGAATAGTAACTTATTAGGTTTTTAATCGCGATTAGAGGTAATTAGTGTAGTTTAAGGTAAAAATAATGTTTTAATAATATGAAATGACCTAGACACATGTCCTACCCTCATTGGATGAGTCGTGGACGACCAATAAAATAAATGGGTCAACTTGGGGATCCCATGGAGCCACTTTGGTTGGAAAATGACATAAATACCTTTTTATTTAATGTTAAAATTAAAATGACACAAACATGAGTTGTTTTACTAAAACAATTTTTAAATGGGATTATACAAGTCATATTTTTGACTATAAATATTCATTGGAAAGATAAAAATATTACCTACATCATAGTATTTTTTTATAATTTTTAGACATTAAATAAATTAAATTATTTATGACATCATGATGATGCAGCGATGACCTCATTATTTAACGATTTAAATAAAATGGAAAGATAATGTAAATTCTAAGACCTACACATTTCCAAAACCTATTGTATGGGTGGATTTCGAACCCTTATCACCTTATCCTCGAAAAAAATCAATGTGGAACCATTAAAATCCCAAACTCATTCTAAAATAAAGTAACATTTCTTTTCTTTCCAAGAGTGCCCATCCTCTCCTCTTATAAAAGGCACCCAGCTCTACCTCCTTACCCACACTTCCAAAGACTTTGGCTCGGCCAAACCCTAACCATTTTGTCTCTCCAAATTCCTCTCTAACTATTAGAAGCCTCACTTTGGGAAGAAGTCTTCCCAAGGAAGCCTTTGAGCTCAAACCAAAGGGAGTTACCCGATTTTAAGGTAATGTCTTCACTTGTGTTCTTTTGTTTCATTTTGCTTCTCCAACCCCCTATACTCTTTTTATTAATTTATTTTGTAACAACTCCAGTATTTAAATATACTAGGATTTTGTTATAAGAATAATTCGAGCTACACTTACACACACCTACATAAAATGGTTAAAGAACATACTTTTTCTGTGGATGGCGAATTTCTGCCTCACGAAACGATGATTGTTCAACACTCATATAACACCTTAAAAGGTGTCCATTAATATGTCACTATATTTATATATGATATATAATATGTTTATGTTTCACTTAATCTTCTGTATTTTTCTTTTGTGAAATACCTTTATGGTTTCCATTGTGGGTAAACATGATAATTTCATTTTAGGAAGTGCGGACTACTGCCCCCTAAAACTGATTTGATTCATTAATGCCATATGTGGGATGTATAAAGTATGTATTTAAAGTTATTATATATGATGTATGTTACATATAAATTATGAATATAATTATTGAATTAAAATATACATACCTCTCATTTAGTTTTAATTCCATTAATATGACATAGAAATGAAAGTAGCGTTTATGCGTACGTACGGCTTACCATCTCCATGAACAATGCATTTCATTTCTTACCTCTAAATGATTATGTAATATTATAAATACATGTATTCTATGGATATATATGATATATATGATATCCAAATCATGAATATAATTCTGTATATAATGAACCTTTGACCACACGAACAACATGTAATTGTAAGAAGTCCACTTTCGACTTAAGAACCAAATATCGACAAAACAAACATTATTAACTTAAACGATTACATAATGTTTATAACATGGTAACAATTGATATAAAAGGAATAATTAACTTGAAAAAGGTTCTTAATCATGTATAAATTAACTCAAGTTCATTATTCAGGATGTTAAAGAATGATCGAGTCAAGTCGGACCCGAGGTAAGGGATCCTACTCCTCTCTTTCTTTTTAAGTACACTCTTTTATGTCATTCCTTTTAAGCTCATATTTCTTGTGACTGGGATGTTATTTTATATTTCTCTTACTGTAATTTTTATGTTCATATTATGAGAGACCCTATTCTCTCTCATCAATCCATTTTGGAAGTTTTGAGTGGCGCCGTTAGGCTGCCGAATTTTCGTAAGAGATTTAACCTCTCTCTTTCTTTTTAAGTACTCTCCTTTATGTCACTTCCTTTAAGCTCATATTTGTTATGATGGGGGATGTTATTTTATATTCCTCTTTTTGTACATTTTATTGTAATATGATGACAGACCCTATTTGATCTCATTAATCCATTTTTGGAGGTTTTATGTGGCGCTGTTAGGCTGCCGAGTTTTTGTAATGGATTTTACATCTCACTTTTATTCCCGTGAGATTTATGCTACATTTGCCACAATTTCCTTTGAGTGGTGTATGTACTACCCATTATTTTACTCATTGTGTAATATAATTTCATTTATGAGTATTTACATTAATGTTGTATTGTCCTTCTTTCACAGGGTGTATGTTTCGAAAGATACCCATGTCGGTAAGGGAACCTTTCACCCTCCACTTTTTAAAAGACTTATTCTGTTATGTCTTTTAATTCACATAACATTATGTTGGGATATGTTCTTCTATATCCTTAGTGATTTAAATTTTATGTCCATGTGATGAGATACCCTTTTTATCTCTCATCAACTCATTATCTGAATTTTGTAGTGATGTCGTTAGGCTGTCAAATTTTTGCAAGGGAACTTCTTAACCCAATTTTGATTCTTTGGGATAAGCTTGTACTCCTTGAATATGTCATTCTATGAATATGTGTGAATAACCTGTGATTTTTTTACACTTAATATCCACTTATATTTGGTGTATTAGTTTGTCACACATAATTATTTAATTGATTTATCCTTAATCCAAGGATACCGTCTTTGTATGAGACTTTGTCTCAATCTCCTTTCATTGAGGCATATTTTGTTTTATACACAACCTTCTTTTATACAGTTTATAAACCCCTTTGAATTTTATGTTTATCTGAAAGGAATCTTTTTTTATACAAAGCGTTTTACTAAACGTCAAAAGGGAATGTTTTTGTTGTACGTATGTGGCGACGACAACTTCTCCGCCGCCGTGACCATTATTTGAGTTTCGGCTTCCTCTACAAGCCATACCTTTTTTAAATGAAAAATAAATTCCATGTTTTACTTTTCTTTTATTTTGGTATTGAAAATGGTATTCATAATGTTTTTATATCAATGTTTTGTATCGATATCTTGTGATTGAAAAGTGAAAATGTAATTTTTCCTTTATGCATGTTTTATGTGATACGATTATGTTATGGTTCTTGGGAATTATTATGAAGATGGGTGGTTCTGTGATAAACTAAGGGTGGGTGAGCCAGATATAGCTCTCTAATTCATTGGGTAACGCGAAGGGGTTAAACGTTAAGGTTTCTCTGAAAAGATTTAGGGAATATACTATGATGGGTATTCCAAACGTAACCAAGAGGGTTACTCCCTACGTAAGAATGTTATGAATTCCTCAAGTTACCTTTATGTCTTATGATTTCTATGATTTATTCATGATTTTTATGAGGTATGTTAAAGTGCTTATGTTTTATGGGTAAAGTATGATTTCATTCTTATTTATACATGTACTCATGTTTCCTTTCTATATTTTTATATCCCTTACTGAGCTTTTTATGCTCATCCCAAGTTTTTGAAATGTTTTTCACAAGTCAAGGGAAGGGTACATGATATGATGATAGTGTCAAGGAAGTGTCAAGAAAGAATCCATGTTTTTTTTAAATAAGTTTCCGTTGATGGGAAAAAATTAATACTATCTTTTATGTAACCACTTTGTTTAAATGTGGAATGTAATGCAAGTTTTATGATCTAATTCTATAAAACTCTAAACCTGAAAAGATTCTCAATGTGTAATCTTGTAATAACTCAAGATTATGTAAGGTTTAAGGATGGGGCCTTATAATTTTGATTGAAAATAGAATTTTATGAGGGAAATGTTCATATTTTAAATCATTTATGTGTTAGGATTATATAATGGAACATGGAAATTTCATGGATGGTTAAGTGATAAACCAAATAATAGTGGTTTTGTGATAAACCAATTATGGTTGGATCTGTGATAAACTTAGGATGGGTGGTATCATTATAACCCCCAATGCATTGGGTATTGAAGTCTGTCATATGACTATTCCATTTTTAAGAATTATATGTGTGGAAGTCGACCTAATGGTTATTCCATTTAAGTATTATTATTTCTCAAGTTACATTTCATATGTTTTGTGCACTTTCTATGGGTTTTATGGTAATATTTTGGTTAATAATGGGTACACAATGAAGTTATATTTAGTTAATAATATTTACTACTTCATAAAGCTGAAAAGTATTACATTATGATAATGTATTCATGATTTACATGTTTTTACAATGCTAATAGTTTTCATTCAATATGTATCTCTTACTGAGATTTTTATTCTCATACCATGTTTTGAAATGTTTTTATAGTATTTAAAGTAGAATAGATTCAATAATAGGATCATTGAAAAGTTATGATGTTTAAGCGTGAAAGGAAACCATGTTTTGTTTAAATGTTTTTGTTTTATGGGAAAAAAGGATAGTGAGTAGAAGATTCTATATTGTAATAATAAAGATAATATGTATATGTTATAGCCTTATTATATAAATACATAAACATGAAATGATCCTCGTTGTGATTGAAATTCAAATTATTGACGTAACTCAAGATTAAGAAACGTTTAAGGGAAGGGCCATATAGTTGTATTGGAGGACGGTTTAGATAAATTTAGAAGTTTTAATGTTGTTACTAGAATATCCATAAATTATTTTTTAATTTTTCATCAAATTTTAATGATATTTCATTTGAATATTACCATATTTCTTCGTCTATGATTTGTTAGTTCTGAATGGATTTCTATAGTGAAAACAGGGAAGCTGTTCTAGGAAGGCATAAGGTAAGAAATTACCTTCCAAATCAACATCTTGATATGGTCTAAATCTGAACTAAATAGTTTGTTGTATTGATGGATCAGTTGAATTATGAAATAAATTATACTGGTGTCCATGAATGTGATCAATCATACTAACAACATAAGAATATTTCGATAGTGAATAATTTCCTGAGGTAACATCTCCCATCATTCAGAGGATCATCTAACCCTATGCAATATGATGGGTATATTAAAGCGTCGAAAATGATTTTTAAAGTAATGGGGTGTTTAGAAAATCATAATATTAGTCTTAATATTTATTATTTTGAAGGTGGAGTTGATCAATGGTGGTCAATTATAAAAACTATCAGAGGAAGTGAAGAGATCGACACTATGGAATTGGAAGAATTTATGAAAATAATCAATGATAAATAATTTACTAAGTCTGTTTGACAAAGGATGGAAAATAAATCCTTGTAATTGAGACAAATTAAAGAAGATTATATGGCTTTATATGATGAAAATTTCACCTATTTTTCAAGGTACGTCCCAATGTTTATCTAGGATATTGATTGTAAGATAAATCAGTTTTACTCAGGATTGAATCTAAAATATCTAGTGACATTAACATCTCGTGAGTTCAAAGGCAATGAAAAACATTTATGATGTTCAAAGAAGGAAGAAAATGAGTTTTATAATGATCATGTCTTACAAAAGAGCAAATAGAAGAAGTGATCATGTTTGAAGGAAATTGGAAATAATTCATCATAGAATCCTGGATGTACGAAAAGATAATTTACAACATGTGATATGAATGGTTGAGAATATCCTATAAAATGACTTAAAATGATCGACATGTGCTTCTAATGAGGTAAGCCTGTTCATATTTCTCATAAATATAAGCAATATGATCAGGAATGTAATGAAAAACCAATGTTAAGATGTTTTATTGGAAATGAGATTAGATATTATACCAATGTGGGTCCAAATATGATTACCCATGGTGGAAACCTGTAATATATAAAAAATAATTTCAAGGGAAAATCACTTTCTACTACGAAGATTTATTCGGGACCATCAAAATGAATTGGTGACAGGTAAGTTATAGGTTTTTTAAAATTATTCCAACACTCTTTTGGAATCTGTATCTTCACATTCTTTCATTTATGAGTTCATTATAAGTAATTTGGAAATATCACCTCATGAATATGATATAGAACATGTGGTAAAAACTCTTAGTGTAAGTATTAAAAAACCCAAATTTTTTGGAATATTCTTATTATCATTAGTGGGATAGTCCTTTATGCAAATATTGTTAAACTTCACATAATGGAATTTGAAATCATTTTGTATATGATTGGCATTTAGTTTTTCATGATAAAATAGATTTTAATTCCAAGAAAGTTTTTTCAATGATTTCAATCATTTTATAACATATCAAGATGCTGAAAGACTAATTCAAGATGGTAGTGAATGTTATTGGTCATAAGTTGTTGAATAGAATGAAACAGTTTTGACTAGTGACATTCCAGTAGTGAAAGAATTTATGGATGTTTTTCAATATTATTTTTTTTGTATTTTCATAATAAGGAGGTTGAATTTACGATTAATTTAGTTCTGGATTAAAATCCTATTTCTAAACCCCCTTATCCAATAGATCAACTAGAAATTGTAGAATTAATAAAATTGGTCCAAAATGTACTTCAAAAAAGGTTTCATTGGACCTAGAACTTCACTATAGTGTACACTAGTTTTATTTATGGAATGGAATGATGCTTTTAGGAAACTATGAACTGATTATAAATCCATGAATAATTTCACTATTATGAAAATGTATCATTTACCTCATATCAATTATTTGTTTGATCATCTCTAGAGAGCTATGTATTTTACTAAGATTTATTTTTGGTTCGAGTACCATCAGATGAAGGTGAAGGGGGATGGAATTTCAAAGACAACATTTTGAATGAGACATTGAAATTATGAGTTTGTAGTTGTGCCCTTTGGATTATCTAATTCATCATCCATATTTATAAATATCTTGAATGGAGTATTTAATGAGTTTCTGGATCAACTTTTGGTTGTGTTCGTTAATGATATTTTGGTATTTTTTATTAGTAGGAAGGAACATGAATGTCACTTAAGGATTTATTTACAACCAATAAATTAAAAGAAACTATATGGAATGTTTAGTAAGTGTAAATTTTGGTTACCAAAAATTTCATTCCTTGGAAATATTGTTTATATAGATGTAATAACAATTAATCCTTCTAGAGAATGTTATTGAAGAGTGTGTTAAGCCAACCTATGTCATAGATATTTGTATTTTTTGGGATTAGGAGGTTATTAATGAATTTTTATTGAAAACATTTCTCGGTTATCATGCCTACTAAAAAAGATAACATGTAAGAGAGTTAAGTTAATCATGAAAAAATAATGTGATGACTTTTTTCATGAACTCAAAATAAGAATGGTAAATGCTCTAGTTTTGGCCTCGGCATCCTGGATTGTTGAGTTTGTTATCTACAGTGATGCATACTCAAAAGGACTTGGTTGTGTTCTAATATATAATAATTAGGTATCTGCTTATGGTTCAATTCAGTTGAATCATCATGAGTTAAATTACCCTACACATGATTTGGAATTAGCTTATGTTTATTTTTCATTAAATATTTTGAGGAATCATTTGTTTGGAGTAAAGTGTGAAATATGTACTGATCAAAAAGGTTTGAAGTTTATATTCACATAGAAATAATTAAACATGAGATATAGGAGATGGATAGAATGAATCAAGGATTATGATTGCATGACTCATTACCATCAAAGAAAAGAAGATAAAGTGGAAGATTCTATGAGTCGAAAATAAATGCTATATTAACCAGGATATATTAGGAAAAAGATCCATTGATTGTTTATTGGATGAATTTTGTCATTGAAGATTTTAGTGTTTGAAGTTACATTATTTTTATTAATGTTTCATTGAAATAATATCTATCAGATATAATTATTCAATCTAAAAAGTATGGTAGTGTGTTGTAGAAAAAAAAGAATAGGTTCGAAAGGGAAAGTTTCTTGAATTTATCATTGATAATAATTGTGTTTTTAGATTTGGTAAGTTATTATGTGTGACTTGTGATTAAAATTTGAAGAAAGAGTAGTTATGTGAGATCATAGTTCTCCAATTTCAGTTTATCCAGTAAGTACTAAGATTTATAGTTATCTTCAGTAGAGTTTCTAGTTTTATGGATTGAAAAGAGTTATTACTGACTTTACTTTGATATGTTTGATTTTTCAACAGGTTAAAGAAATTCGACCATTACTAAATGGTATGACTCATCATTTTATAGTGCCAATGTGGAAATGAGAAAATATATACATAGACTTCATTATGGGATTACTAATGAAATATCGAGGTAATAATAAAATCTATGTTATTATTGATCAACTGATTAAATATACTCATTTTCTTCCTATTTGATATACTCTGTCTGAAGGTTAGATTTTTCAATTGTATATTAAATAGATAATCAGGTTACATAGAGTTCCCCTCTCCATTGTATCTTATCATGATCACTGGTTTAGTTCCAACTTTTTCAAATAACTTAAGATGTCATTGAGTACTGAATTAAATATTATTACAGATATTGATAATCAATTATACTGGAATTCCAAACGAACAATTAAGATTTTAGAGGATATAATATGTTCTCTTAAAATGAATTACTAGGGTAGTTGGGATTAAAATATTTCATTGGTTTAGTTTTCTTATAAGAACAGTTTTAATTCCTCTATACAGATGGCACTATTTGATGCATTATATCGGTAGTTGTGTCGGAGTCCATATTGTAGGGATAAATTCAGTGAAAGGAAACTGATGGGACCGGAACTGGTACAAGTGATGGCATATAAAGTCCAGTTGATTTAGAGGCCTACGAGGGCAACTCAGAACAAAAAAAAATTAATATATATAACCATAGGAGGGATCTTTCTTTTGAAGTAGGTGATCATGTCTTTCTAAAATTTCCACTATAGAAAAGTGTGATGCATTTTTCTAGGAAATGGATGTTGACTCTGAGTTTCATTGGACCCTATGAAATCATAGAGAATTTTAGGGAAGTTTCCTACTAAGTTTAATTTCATCCATGATTATCCTACGATCACAATTTCATTTATGTTCATTTTTAATAATGTATATGCCTAATCCATCTCATGTTTTTAGTCGAGAGGTAGTTCAGTTAGAAGATAATCATTTTTATGAGAAACATCTAGTATTGATTATTGACAGTATAGAGAAATTATTATGGAATAATGTTATTCATTAGTTAATGATTTTGTGAAAAAAAAACATTTGTCTTGAAGAGGAACCATGGTAATCTGAATAATCTATGATGGAGAAACACCCCCACTTATTTGATATGTAAATAAAATTACAGGGACACCATTTCCAAATAGAGGAAAGGATATAACATCCCATGTATTTATAGAATAATACATTTTTCTATATATTAATATTTATGAATAAGATATTTATATTAAATTAAAGGGTCAGTATCATTTATATCATAATCGACATGTGACAATGGGTTTCTCTGAAATGATACGTTTCACACAAGACTGAGTGATATCATAAAATAATATATTGTTAATATTATTATTTTAAATGATAGTTAACACCTAAAAATTATATTGGTGGGAATGTAAAATACTAACTACAATTTCATTACAAATATTTGTTAAATTTATTTACATATTTTAAATAAATTTTTTAGGCCTAAAATGAGAATGATTCTAATTTTAAGAATAAAATACTCTAATATCTTTAAAAATACATTTTACCACCTTTTGATGGTGAGACTTTTTAAAATATAGTTTTTCCCACATTTATATGTTATATTTGAAGAATTTGAAATATTTTATGCAATTGGGAAATCAAAATTTACATGGTTGAAATTTTAGTATTTTATGATAAAAATCATATTTTAATGAATAGTAAAAAATATTGAATTTTTATTCAAAACTACATTTTCATCTTATTTATTTGAATTAATAGATTATTATTTAAACTAGTTTTAACAAATATTTAGATTTTGTTTTTATCATTTAATCCAATGTTGTTCATTGGAAATAATTTCACTATTATATTGGAAATAAGCACTTTGTAAACTTTTGATAGTTTTTACTTCATAAAAACCATCTTTTTGGTTTTGACAATGAGGATTAAATTTAAATTAATTAATTAAAATTTTGGGTTTGAACATTGAAAAAGGGATTGCATATTTGTAATCAGATTCTCCATATTATGTTAATAGTTTCCTTTTATTATTAGACATTATGAATTGTAACTTTAGTAATTATTTATATTTACAACGGTTAAAGGTTAATGTGGTAAATAAGGGGAAATCGTATTATAATAATATTAAACTACCCTAAAACATGTTATAATCATATTCGATGAGTCAGGGGGGACCGAAAAAATCCTTAGGACAAACTTTTGGCATTCGGGAGCCATGTGGGTGGAGTAATGACATGTTGTAATAATTAATTTAAAGGGAAGAGAATTATAAAAAACATGTCTCTTTTACTAAAACAATAATAATATAGTTTTATATAACTGGTATCATTGACTACAAATAATCATTAGAAGGATAAAAATATTTCCTACATCATGGTAATTTATTTTTAATTTTTATACATTATATTAATAAATTTATTTATTACACAATAATGATGTTGTGATTACCTTATTAATGAACGATTCAGATAAATGATATTATAAATATTATAATTTATGTAATTTGAAAATTTTCATGCCATCCATGAATTTTATGGTTTATAATTACATGTTATATTTGAGTTAGTATTGTTTTTTATAATTAATCATGTTTTTAAGAATAAAAATCAATTACTAAATATTGTCAAAATTGACATAATTGAGTTTTTAAAACAAGAATATTTTAATAAATGACATAAGAGTCATAAAAATATAGGATTCAAAAAAAATTAAATTTATAATTATAAAAATATCATTAATGAACTACTTTAAGATCTCATTGAATTTTATTGTAACTATATTAACCATATACTGTAAAAATACAAGAAGACATGGTAAGATTTAATTTATTTAACTAAGGGTTGAAGCCAAAGGATAGGGTTAAATCTATGACCCAAACTTATCTAATAACTTTTAGATTATAGGATTTAGATCTATAATCATATTATCCTTTAAATATATAATTTTTTTCATTTATAATTCGAAAATAAATTTATATTAAAAAAATATTTGAATACATTCGTAAAGTGGATCTCCTCTCAAATATAAAATTCAACAACCTCTACCCACAAACACACACCTCTCAAGACCTATGGATCATCCAAATTCTATATAGATCAGCTCCCAACATCCATACCATACACTTATATTCCTTATCATGGGAATAACTCAATTCAATAAATCCTTTTATCTCAAATCAAAATCATTTACTTGATTTTGATGTAACATATTCTCACAAGATCATTTAATTTTCTTCCTTATCCATCCTCCAAACCTCTTTTTATTCCTTTATTTTATAACATCATCAGTAAAGATAATATAACTGGATTTTTTATTCTAATGGTTTGACCTAAACTTACACACACCTGCATTTAATGGATATAGAACATATTGATTCTGTGTACAAAGAACTACTTCCTCACTAAACAGTGAATGTTAATTTTTTCCCCTACCACCTCTCATGGTGGGAACTATGATTGGAACATATTTGAATATGATATATTTTATATTAAAATTTGTATATTCTTATATAATTTTTATTAAAACATCCCATTATTCTTTCCATAATGTGTAAATATGATAATTTAATTTTAGGAAGTGTGGACTATTGCCCCTCAAAGTGATATGAATCATTCATTCCACACATGGAATGTATAATGGATTATGTTAACGAACTTATATAACATATATAACATAGATATTATACTATAATTGTTAAATACCTTTTTATCATTGAGTCTTAATTAATTTAATATGACAGGGAAGTAAATGCAGCGTTCTTGTGTACATAGGACTTACCAAATTCATGAATAGTGAATTTTAATTTTATCCCAAAATATTATAGATTTTTTAAAAACATATATACTATATATATCAAATATTTAAATAATTAATACTAGTCTAAATATAATATAATTTTGATCACATTCATAATTTTTAATCATAACAATCTCATTTTTGACTCATGTACCGAACATTAACAAAATGTCTGATATTAACATAATTAAATATATAATTTTTATAACATGGTAATAAGTGATATAAACAGAGTAATAAAATTAAGTAAGGTTCTCAAGAAATTATAAATTAACCTATGTTTATTATTCTAGAACATAATGGTTGTACGTGATGACCCTGACTTAAGCTAATGGACTTCATCTCAATCTATTTTCATTGATGCATATTTTGATAATATACACCACATTATTTTATATAGTTTATAATAAACCCCTTTGAATTTTAATTTCATTCAACTGGATGCTTTTTTTCTATGAATAAATTTACTAAATGAAAAAATGGAATGTTTTTTTACGTATGCGGTGACAACGACATCTCTTCCACTATAACCATTATTTGATATTTGGATTCTTTTGAAAGACTTAATATTTTTAAAATAAAAAATAAATCCCTTATTACCTTTTTTTGTATTTTGAAATTGGAAATGGTTTTCAATGTGGATTGACAATTTCAAAATCTTGAAATGATTTCTTGTGATTAAAAAACAAATTTTATGAGTGAAATTCTCATAATTAAAATCTTTTATGTGTTAGGATTATATAATAGTACTTGGAAATTTGAGGGGTGGTCATGAGATAAAGAAAAGATGGGTGGTTATGTGACAAACCCAATATATTTGGTTTCATAATAAAAAAAGTACAATTCGTAACATTATAACCACCAATGCATTGCGTCATTAAGTTGGCCATATAGCTATACCATTTGTATGGATGATATGTGTGGAAGTCAACTGTATGGTTATTACATTTATCTATAAAAATGTACCATGGTACCTTTTATATGTTATGTGTGAGTTCTATAGTTTTATGGTAATATTTTAGTTCCTAAAGGTTATGAAATGAGAGTATATTTGATGAATTGTATTTACTACTCCATAAAGGTGAATAGTGTTACTTTTTGATATTGTATTCATCGTTTACATGTTTTCACAAATCTAATAGTTTTACTACATTATCTAACCCTCACTTAGAATTTTATTCTCATTCCTTGTTTTTAAATGTTTTTCAATGGACTTAAATGACAATAGAGTCAATAATGGGAACATGGAAAAGTTATGATGTTTAAGCATGAAACGAAACCATGTATTATTTAAAATTTTATGTTTTATGAAAAAAAGATAGTGAGTATAAGTTTCTACATCATAATAATCAAGTTGATATGTATAATTTATGGATAATACTATAAATATATAAACCTGAAAAAAAAAATCAATGTTATTGAAAGTCAAATGATTGACTTAACACAAGATTATGTAATGCTAAATGTTGGATCCTTATAACTAAAATTCTGGATTTTAATATATTCAGTTTATAGAACCAAATAGAGAATGAACATAGATAACCAAGATTGATAATTAGATATTTATATATTATGTTATTCACGAAATTAATAAATATATTATTCTATATTTATAGTTTCCATTTATTGGATTATTAATTTTCTCATACCTTTACCTTAATTTATTTTTGTAATGGGATGATTAATTAGAAACCAATTTAACAATTGATTTGAAGGGAAATAAAGTGATTGTCCCATTGAAAAACCAATTGATATAGGTGATGGAGGGAGTAATCTTGTGATAATACAAAACCAACTATTTAATATTAATAATGTCAACATAGTAATATTCACAAACGCATTAATATAGGGAAGGATGTAATTTTGTGTATTATTGGGTGAAAATATGACAGTGTAAAGAATATTTAATTTATCACATGTAAATAATGTGGGAAGAATCAACCATGTAAATGTATTTATGAAAATAAAATAGGCTTAATTGATGGTAAATGAGGACATAGAGTAACTAATTGTAGAGGAAATTGCAGAGTTCAGTCAACCCGATGAGTGGAAATAATGTTCATCCTAATTTAGAACTAATAGTTTAATGTTTTAAATATGGGAAACATGGTAATTATCATAGTCAATTGTCAATTCCATGGTCTAATAATGATTATGATAACCAAAAACATCCTAGACTAATGGAACAAGGAATGTTCTATGTTCTAACAACCACTAATGTGGATCCTGATAATTAAGGCATATCAATCTGCCTCATTGATTTTTTTGGGTGTCTTGAAGTATTTTTATTATTTGAACTATTTTATATCTTGTATTTTTTTAATTGGAATATTAAACCACTTCCTTAATGATTTAGTATTTAATTATATAATAATATTTTCTTATTATTATCAAACACTAATTTGATGTTTGTGGGAATGTGCCTCATGAAAATTTTAAAATTCAGTAAGTAAGATAATTTAATATTATTTCGGAATGGAATTATTCCCTATAAATTGGTGAAAAATTAATTTTCATAATAACAAAATCAATTTTTATATCAATCTATAATAGTGTATCAATGTAAGTATGATTATAAACTCCATTTGGATGAACATTATATAATATGGGTCTTCAATTAAAATAAAGTGGGAGTCATAGATAAAATGGTTTAAAATAAACTCAGTATTGGTAATATTACTATTAATAAATAATTTTTTCATATTCCAACATAATTTTGCAAAGTTGACAGGTCGTTAATAATTAAATATTAAGTTTTTTCTATATTATGGATGCCCTTCATAATTATTATTAGTAAGATATAATTGAAATTATGAGGATGAATTATATTTAATGGGGTTAATGAAAAAACCTAATATTCCAATATTTAATTCTTTAGTAAGTTAAATAACATTTTTCACATACAACACTGAACTAAAACTAAACTTTAATATTTTTTTTGAAGATAATATTAAATGATTTAAATGTGACCATTATAATGTGCCCATTGAATTGCCGAGTATAAATAGAAGTAACCAAATTATCAAATTTAATGATATATAAAAATAAAATCCTAGATTAATAAAAATTTAATTATAAATTCATTTATGATTGCTAAATAAATAATAAGAACATTTTAGGATAAAAATACAATTTTTCTATAAATATTCTTTTCAAGGTGCTATAAAATTTTAATTTCAGAAACTAAATATATTAATGATTAAAATTTTTTAAACATGTGTTTGATATGAAAAATAAAATAAAACTATTTAATTTTTTAATTTATTATAACTAAAAAGAATAATAGTCGATATCATAAAAGACATTTTCGAATTAAAATCAAATTTTAATTATATTTTATATATCTATATAAAAGTTAAAAAAATAATTTTAATATATTAATTTGATAAAATAAAAATCATTTTTATATTTATCATGAAAATAATATATTAATATATATTTTTGGTACATTTCATTCATAGTTGTTTTTTAGTGGAATAGTGAAAAATACAACTTTTAATAAAACTATCAATTTTATGAATTTATTATTATATAAGCAGGACCTAGAAATTTATAAATTTTTTAATTGGTCAACAATGTATTTAATAAGTTAAACTATACATTTTAAAAATAAAATGTTTAATTTTAAATATATATGATTTCAATTTTATGTACATAAGGTATATTTTCAAATAAAAATAATTATGTCCCTCTCTTATAATTAATTATCATTTCTGTAAATTAGGTTTTTTATTGCTTCGAAATTTATATTATTTTTTTATAATAAAATTATTTGTTTCAAAAAAAATATTTCCAATTTTAACGTAGATATAAATTTTATGCTTAAAAATCACTTTTTCTCATAAATAGTTTTATTTATTTTGCTCGTAAATTAAAAAATTATTATATCTTACACATAGGAATTTAATTATATTTACCACTTTTAAAATATCACATCATCCTTTTCAAATTAAGTGATATTTTAAATCTTAATAGTGGTCATAAAAATAAATTACCATAGTTAAAAAAATTACTGAGCTTAATGTTAATTTTGGAAAAAAGTTAAAAGATAAGAAAAAATCATAAAATCACATAATCATGTCTCCCAAAGGAATGCTTCAAACTATTATTGAGTTTAAAACATCCAACAGCCCAATATTTTCTACTCTTTTATATTCTTAAATTTTAGAAGTGTCATACCATTTTCAAAAAGAAAGAACATTTTACTAAAATTTCATTTACTTTACTTATAAATAGAGCTCATGTGATGACCACATCCCTAGTTTCCCAGGTCTATAATCATAAATTAAAACATTGGAATATAATACCAAGAATGATATCATAAAATTCCAAATAGTGTATTAGTCTTGGTAAACTAAGTACATACATGATTCCCATATCATATTTTAAAACAAAATTACAACATTGTATTTGATAATGTCATTATTTACTCAAAATATTCCATTACAATCATTCTTAGTAAACTTATCTGACTCATAGAAAATGTAAAAAAATAATGGTATGTCAATATAATCAATAATGGTTATGTAAAATTGAAGATATCATGAATCAATAATCAAAACTATGGTCAGGTAAATAACTAACCACTCAAACCATTTTATTTATTTGACTAGAATAATCGATATAGAAATGTAATTAATTGAAAACACATTCCATTTAATAAATAACATCACTAAAATATGTAAATAAGGAATAATCGATAAGGAAATGTAAACAATTGAAAACACATTCCATTTAATAAATAAAAAAAAATAAAATTCATTCCAAGATAATATCCATAATAAAATCTCATGGATAATAATAAATAAATTTTAAATGAAGTAAATTCATAATTATTGGATGTTTTGATCTCACGAATCCTGATACCTCAACTCTCAAGACCTTTCTCAATGTTGTTTAAAACAGATAGGTTGGTATACAACAAAAACTCATTTAACAAAGGATATCCAACTAACTCACCTCATGAGACTACTGATGCATTGAAGGTCTATATATAATCTGCGCCCACCCAAATCTAAACACTCAATGCCTTCCACATATTTGAATAATTGATTTAATTCAGGAATAATATTCCCTAACATAAAAAAAAAATATTGATTAATGGGTATTGAATTGTCAATATTTTCCCAACTAATCAAATAAATTTCAATGTAAAAAATTATTTTTAGAAATCATATATAGTTTAAGTAATAATAATATCCATGATAAATAATATAGATTTTTTTGGGAAAATTTAATGTCTAATTATCACTTAAAAGTGAATATTTAAATGGAAAGTAGATGACTAAATTTTTTTTAAACAAAGTGAATTTCAAAAATTTCCTTAGTAAAATGTCCATAAACCATCTATATAAAGAATAAATATGGTATTAATACAACAAATCCTTGATTTATTATAATTAAAATAAAGGGTTTTTTCATCGAAGAATTGAAATTCTATAAAAATATCATTAAAATATTCTTGAGGAAAATAACCCGTTCATTTTGAAATTCACTTTTAAAACCAAAATTTTAAAAACTATTTTTAATATAAACCTTGAAACTTGTAAATGATTCGTTAAAACATATAATGGTCATTATATTATAAAATTCCATACATGTTTTACACATTAATACAATGACTCCTTTCACTTTTTTGATAAATGAGAAACATGCCTAATTTGGAAAACAACATCAATATTCCATTAAAAAAATATTGTAAAAATGTAAGACATTCATAAAAAATTCTTTAATATATCATTTTTAAAATTTAAAAAAATAATTTTGGAAAAAATTCTAGAAAACGTTGCTTTGGAAGAAATGGGATTTTTGAATGATGAGGGAAATAATGTGGGATATTCCAAAAATCATTTTATCACCAATTGTAATTACCAATTATTGTAAAAAATGTTATACTTACACGAAAAAAAATATAACCATATTATAATAAATTTAAGGTGGATTATTTTTCAATAATAAAATAATTTCCTTCAATTTTAATTCATGCATAAACAATCCCAGTTAAATGAGATTGTGAAATAAACCATCATAGAGATAATAATTTTGAAGTGAGAATTAATTAATCAATTTTTTATATGTATAAAATGTAAATCCAAATAAAACATCTATAAATAAAAGATAATATATTAAAAATTAATTAATTTCATAATCAGGTAACATCATATACAACAATGAATAAATATAACCTACAGAGAAGAAATTGAGTTATAAAATTTTGTTCCGCCTGTTAATATTAATTTCAAATCCCCTTGAATGGAATAATTAAAATTGAAAAATAATACAATATAAAGTATTATTTATTCATTATATTACATGTAAATGGGGATGTATATACTGTAGGATCGAAATATAGTATGAGATGCTCAATATACAAGAGGGGAGGTGAATTGTATACTTTAAAAATTCCTTTGGAACCTTTAAAGTTAGTTAAGAATAACTATGTTTTCCTTAAGCAAAGGAAAAGGATAAGTTTAACAAAGTTAAACTAAGTAAATTCACAACACCTCTTAACTCCGAATGCGAACTAGGAAAGAGATTCCGAATGAGAGTTCCGGAAATATGGTTCCGGAGATTGAATCTTAACAAAAGTTACAATATGAGATTCTACCTTAAAGCGTATAGAATCTAAATGAATCAGAGTACAAGTAAGGTAGTATAAGAAAGTTATACTTTCCTTATAATACAAAATGCAGCGGAATAGAAACAAGTAGTAAAACTACAAGTAACAAGATATAATTCTTTTAATCCAAAGAGAAGGGTATCCAACAACCTTGGATAAAGGTCCCTTGATTTATACTTTCAAGCAAGTCTGTCTTACCCACACCAGGGTAAGCCCTTGATATGAAGATCGGAGTCTCTGTCTTGCTATCCCCGCAAGCCCTCAACTTCAAGGTAGTTGGCAACCTCTGTCTTCCTCAGCAAGGAAGCCCTCGAACTTTAAGGTAGTCAGCACCTCTGTCTTCCTATCCCCGGAAGCCCTCGAATGTAATCACCAACATTCGGAGTCGCACGAAGCTTTGAGAGTTAATAAGAGCCTCTCTTTCTCTAGAAAGCACTTTAAAAAATTAGTCAGCCTTTCAACACTTTCATCAGCTATCAGCTCCGAGCTCTTTCAAATGATCTCCTATTTATAGGTAAGGTCGGATCCTTCTCCAACGGTCATATTTTCCTTAAAGATCGGAGGGACCTGTATACGTGTCACTTAGACAACGGTTAGTTTATAACAAAACAGACGACATCGTTTTATAACAAAACAAGTGTAACAGAATGTACGACATCGTTTTAAACTCTAACATAAAAGTTCGGAATGAAAACTTCGGAGTGAAAGTTCGGAGTGTAAGGAACAATAGTAAAGAGTAGACAAATTTTAGAAGTGTGAGCAATATAGAAGTTCGGAGTCTAACAAAGATATTTTTCGGAGTCTGAATTGATTCAGAGTGTATAAAACAAAGATACTCAAATTCTGTTTAATAGGTGAATTCGGAATGAGAATTCGGAATACGAATTCGTCATCAGAAATCATAATGAGAATTCATCATCAGGATTTGTAATGAGAATTTGTCATCAAGATTCATAATGAGAATTCATCATCAGAATTCGTAATGAGAATTTGTCATTAGAATTCGTAATGAGAATTCATTATCAGAATTCGTAATGAGATTTCTTCATTGGAATTCGTAATGATAATTCTTCATTGGAATTCGTAATGAGAATTCTTCTTCAGAATTCATATCCTGAATCTGGAATAGAACTTAGTCAGAGTTCATATCCGGAATTCGGAATGAAACTTTCTTATAGTTCTTATCTAGAATCTGAATCCTAAAACAGAATTCCTTTTATCAAAGTTTTAAAAATTCCGAGAAAATGAATCTGAATCTCATACTTAAGAAAAATATGGATGAAAATGTGATAAGGATAATTTTTCTTATAAAAGCGATTTTCCTTAAGAAAGAAATTTTCCTTATAAAAACAATTTTCCTTAAGAAAGCAATTTTCCTTATAAAAGCAATTTTCCTTATAAAAGAAATTTTCCTTAAGATAAGATGTTTGTGATTTTCAAAACAAGAAGGAATGGAAAAGTCATAAGGAAAACCTTATTGACTCAACAATCTCCCCCTTTTTGGAAAGCACAAACATCCTTACGAAAAAGCTATTCTAGGAAGAAAGAAAAAAAACATTAAGGCGTATCTCCCTTTGCTTTAAGGATATTGATGAATACGACTAACTCCCCCTTAGGATTTGAAACTCTAAGGATTATATTCAGATTTCTGGAGTGAAAAAATAAGAATATCTTCTTTAATGAAAAAGCTCCCCTTAAACAAACTCTTATTAGAGTTCGTTTTCCTTGGGTATTTTTTCTTTCTACCCCTTTGATAAACTCTTATTAGAGTTCCTATTTTTCTTAAGGATCTTTTCCTTCTCCCCCTTTGTGATTTTCAAAATGAATTGGAGGGAATGGAAAAAAACAAAGTACCTGAAAGATTAGTAATGACAATAATGGAAATGAGATACACAATTTTCATTAGATTTGGAATGTCAGTAACAAAAAGAATACAACAAAAAGATCAGATTTGGTTATTTCAGATCTTTCTCCTTTGACATGATCCCCTTTAGAATAATCTTGATCTTCTTTAGGTCTTTATGATCTTCTTCAGCTTTCTTCTCTAAGGAAACTATTCTTGCGGATTGAGCATCAATCTTTTCTTCCTGGGCTTTCAGCTTTTCTTCCTGAGCCTTGATCTTTTCGTCCTGAGTCTTCATCCTTTATTCAAAATCGATTCGATGATCCCTTTCAAATTTCCAGTTCTGAGAAACAGAATTCAGTTTCCCATTCAGATCCCTGACTTCTTGGATCCGGAATTTCTTTTCTTCAGTCAGCTTTTCTTCAAAGGAGGAAGTCAGCTCATTTATCTTCTTGTCCTCAGTCTCAAAGGCATCTTTAACATTGTCTTGAAAGTCATCAAGCAACCTCATCTCTTCCACAGTCTTCTTCGACCAGCTTTTCATCCTTTTGCAAGATCTTTTATGAGCTTCGTAACCAACAAAGAAGGTTTTGAACTGAGCCTCAATTTCAACGCACTTATCCATAACCATAGATACGGAGTCGGTTTTCTGATTCAACGCATGTTGGAGCATCTGGCATCTTGAGTCAATACTAGAGAAGGTTGGAATGGTTCCCACCAACTTCTTCAAAGACTGAACAACAATGTCATGCCCCAACGAAGATGACTCCGAATCTGAAATCTTTCTTGGAGAGTTTTCTTCCTCAACAAGCTCCAACTTTCTCTTTGAAGAACTACCAGATTCCTTTCTCTTTCTCTCTTATGAACTCGGAGTATCAGCAAGAATTTGCTTCCCCTTATCTTTTTTCAGAATAGAATCATGTTCCAGAGTTTTCTTCTCACTATCAGAAACTTGAACAACAAAATCTTCCTCATCAGCAACTTCCTGAACACCAACCTCTACGTTTTTCATCTGAGCAATATCATGTAAAAGTTTTTCTTCTTCTTCATGATAGGCAACTTCTTATTATCCTTTCTCTTCTTCCATTGCTGGAGTAACTAGTTTCCAGGATTCAGCTTCTGAAGTTTGGAGCGATAAGTGTTCCGAAGGTGTTCCCTTGTAATCATCTACTTGTTTCAGCACATCTCCGGTTTCACCACTTCCTTCAGCACCCTCTTCTATTTGTTCCACTTGCTCAACTTCCTCAGTATTCTTAGAAACAGCCTCTTCTGGAGCAACAAGATTTCTTCCTGGAGTCTCAGGTAGAGATTCCAAGGAGAAAGATCTCGGAACTGGAATAGTTGCTGAAACCATTTCATTGAATTTCAATAAAGCATGAGCTACCTCAGCCTCAGACATCTTCTTCTTGAGCTTCTTTTGCTTTGCTTTTTTTTCAAGATCATCAGCAGTTTTCTCTTTCAAAGCCTTAGCCTCCACAGGGTCCAATCCGAACTGCGGATCCCCTTCTTTTCTTTTTTCTTTATCTGCTCTCCACTTCATAACAACTTCATTAGTATAGGCTTTCTTCTTCTTAGGCTTTGGAGGTGCGGAATGGACTTCCTTAGACTTAGGATTCTCTTCTTGTACTTTCACTTCATTCAGCTTTCTCTTCCTTACTGGCTTAGATGATTCCGGTTCAGCAAATTTCGGAGCCGTTTCTTCTTGATTTGGCAAATCAAAGAATTCACCAGTTTCTTTGTTGAAAGTCACATCCATCCTTTTCAGAGTACCATCGCTGACCAGCATGATCTTGCAAACTCTTGGCTTAGATTTGCAAGCCACCTTGAAAGACTCAAGGCACCGAACAATTAACTTGGAGAGGATTTCTGGATACATAATAATCTGAGCTCTCAGATTCCCCTTCTTCAAATTTTCAATAGTAAGAAGAATATTCTTCATCAAGTTGAACTTCCTTAGATTTATCAGGAAATATAAGATATAGATCTCACTTTTCTTCAAGCTATCTTTATCACCTTTCCTCGGTATGATAAGTCCTTGCACCCATAACTTCAGAATCCGGAAATTTGTAGATAGACTTCCAGTCTTCGGAGCCTTGTCATCAGCCAGTCCGAGAGTTTCTAAGGATTTTTCCTTGTCGAAGCTACCCTTAGAGTCTGGCAACACATGTGAAATAAACTCGGCTTCTCCTTCATAAGATAGCCCTACCAAGCTTGCAGCCTTGGTGTGAGAAAGCTTGTAAGTCTTTCCATAAGACTTAAAAGAGAACTTTTCCCTATTATCTTTCTTGAAGAAAGAAAATGACTCATAAAACTCGACAAGTAAGTCTGAATATACTTCATCTTGGTTCCCGGTTTTTGACACTGCAACATCTTCCCAGCCATTCAACTTAATATTCTTTGAAATGATAGAATCGTAGTTGCTGAAGAAAACCGGATGGACTAAACTTTCTCTGTAAACTAACCATTGCGAAATAGACTTAGTAGATGACATTTCTTGAGATGCTAACTCCGCAGACATTCGGATCTGAAATCCTCTAGGAAGTTCGGATTGGAGAAGACTAAAGTTCGGAATGGCCTTGAATCAGAGAGAAAGAGATTCGGGACGCGAGAGCTTTGAGATCGATGTGGGACGAGTATTTGGGTCCCCTTTATATAGGAAACGAGATGACGGTTCACCTTCCACGGTTGATCTAACAGTTAGAATGAGCTGAGATCAGATCTGATGGTTGAGAGCTTGAATCCGATCTTTTTGAGGTTTTTATTAAAACAACGAGTTAAGAAAACTATAATCCGAAATCATAATACAAGAAAATTCCAGCAAGTAAAATATGACTACGAAAACTTGAGTAGGGTAACCATAACTTTCGGATTGGCTTAGGAGGATTATTCGTAATGGCAGATTTCGCAAAAATTTTACTATGAAAAATAAACTTAGTACGAAAAACTCATTACGAAAAAACTCAGTACGAAAAACAAACTTAAGAAGAAAAACAGTACGAAGAACTTATTACGAAAAATACATTAAGAAAAATTTGGTATGAAAATTCCTTTATGAAACTTTTAGTACGAAATTTTCATTCCGGGAATTTTCAATACAAATACTTCCATTCCAGAAGTATTCTGTACGAGAATGTCCATTTTGGAAAATTTTAGTTCCAGAAGTTCCATTCCGGAAATCTTCGTTCCGAAAAGTTTGAAAACAAATTTTGAAAAACTTTGTTAAACAAACAATCAAATGTACTCCCCCTATGAGAAGGAGTTTATTACTTTAAGGAGACTTTTTCAACAGAAAGTTAATTGAGAAAGATTACCTTACGGTTATCATTCCTAACTTCTATTTAATATATTCAAATCTATCAGAAGGCAAAGATTTTGTGAAAATATCAGCAAGTTGATCTTGCGTTCCGATAAACTGAAGAATAATATCCCCTTTAAGTGTGTGATCCCTAAGAAAGTGATGCCTAATATCTATGTGTTTTGCACGAGAGTGATGTGCAGGGTTTTTACTTAGGGAAATGGCACTTGTGTTATCACACAAAATTTGAGTTTTAGTAAAACTCAAGCCATAGTCTGTGAGTGTGTGTTGAATCCACAACACTTGTGCACAACAACTTCCAGCTGCTACATATTCAGCTTCAGCAGTGGAGAGTGCTACAGAATGTTGCTTCTTGCAGGACCAAGAAACTAAAGAATCTCCTAAGAAATGACAAGTTCCGGATGTACTTTTTCTATCCATTCTACATCCACCAAAGTCATCATCAGAAAAGCTTTTTAGAACAAAATCATTTCCAGAAGTATAGAATAATCCAAGATCCATGGTTCTCTTAAGGTAGCGAAAAATTCTTTTTACTACCTTTAAGTGAGATTCCTTAGGATTGGATTGATATCTTGCGCATAAGCATACTGAAAACATTAAGTCTAGTCGACTAGCTGTTAAGTAAAGTAGACTTCCTATCATACCTCTAAAAGATGTTTGATCTACTGGTTTCCCAGCTTCATCAAGATCTAAAGAGTTTGAGGTACCAATGGGAGTACTTATACTTTTAGTGTTGTCATAACCATAATTTTTCAGAAGATCTTTAATATACTTATGTTGAGATATGTAGGTTCCTTCTGGTTTTTGAGAAATTTGAAAACCAAGGAAAAATGTTAACTCACCCATCATACTCATTTCAAACTCAGATTTCATTAGACTAGCAAAACAGTCAGTCAAAGATTGCTGAGTTGAACCAAATATAATGTCATCAACATAAATTTGAACAATCAAAACATTTTTCTTATCTTTCTTCATAAAAAGGGTTGGATCTGCATTTCCCTTAACATAGTTATTTTTAAGCAAAAATCCAGTGAGTCTATCATACCATGCTCGTGGGGCTTGTTTAAGGCCATACAAAGCTTTGGTAAGTCTAAAAACATGATCAGGATGTTTTGTATCTTCAAATCCAGGAGGTTGTTCAACAAAAACTTCCTCTTGAACATAACCATTAAGAAAGGCACATTTCACATCCATTTGGAAAAGTTTGAAATTAAAGAATGCTGCAAAAGAAAGTAGAATACGGATAGATTCAAGTCTAGCTACTGGAGCATAGGTTTCTTCATAGACTATTCCTTCTTGCTGATTATAGACTTTAGCAACAAGTCTAGCTTTATTTCTGACAATGACTCCATTTTCATCACATTTATTTCTGAAAACCCATTTTACTCCAATAACAGAAGTTTCCTTAGGTCTTTCAACCAAGGTCCAGACTTTATTCCTTTCGAATTCATTTAGTTCATCTTGCATTGCTTTGATCCAATCATCATTACCTAAAGCTTCATCTGTACTTTTAGGTTCTAATTGGGAAAGAAATGCTAGATGTTCTACTTCATTTCTTAAGGAACTTCTAGTCCTTACAGGTTGGTTTACATCACCAATGATACTATCACTAGGATGATTCTTAAGAAACACCTGATTTGGGTTTTGTAAAACCTGTTCATCAATATAGGGTAGACAGTCTTCTGGGGTAAATATTTCAGAAGTATCTTCTAGAACAATTTCCTTATCAGAAGGTTCTTCTATCAAAGGTTGACAATCAGTTTTTGAAAACACATCCGAAGATGTAAGCTGAGATGGTTTAAAAACAAAAGGATCAGACTCATCAATTTTCACATGTACTGTTTCCTCAATAGTACAAGTATTTTTATTAAAAAATCTATAAGCCTTAGAGGTTGTGGAATATCCTAAGAAAATTCCTTCATCAGATTTTGGTGCGAATTTATGTAAGTTATCTTTAGTATTCAAAATGAATACTTTGCAACCAAAAACCTTGAAGTAGGAAAGTCTTGGTTTTCTACCATTCCATAACTCATAAGGAGTTTTATTAAGAAAAGGTCTAATCAAAACTCGATTTATAGTATAACAAGCAGTACTTACAGCTTCAGCCCAGAAATGTCTAGCAATAGAATATTCACTCAGCATGGTTCTAGTTATTTCTTGAAGAATTCTATTTATTCTTTCAACTACACCATTCTGTTGAGGAGTTCTAGGTGCTGAAAAATTGTGAGTAATACCTTTCTTACTACAAAAAGTTTCAAAATCAGAATTTTGAAATTCTCCTCCATGATCACTATGAATAGTTTTCAATGGAAGGTTTTTCTCATTTTTAACTTGATCTCTAAAACTTTTGAAATAGGAAAAAGCTTCAGATTTCTTTGCTAGAAAATAGACCCAAGTAAATCTAGTGTAATCATCAACTAGAACAAACACATAGTATTTGCCTCAAATACTTCCAGTTTGTGTTGGACCAAAAAGATCCATGTGCACTAACTGTAATGCATCAGTTGTTGAGATTTCACCAATTGATTTAAAACTAGATTTATGTTGCTTGCCATATTGACAAGGATCACAAACATTATAAGAATCAAATCTAAGCTCCGGTAGATCCTTAACTAGTTTCTTCTTAGAGATTTTACATAGGTTTCTCATATTACAGTGTCCTAATCTTCTATGCCATAACCAAGACTGATCTTCCATTGCACTTAGGCAAGGTAAATCTTGGCTCCTGAGGTCTTCTAGATTCAATGTGTAGACATTCTCTTGCCTATTGGCTGAGAGAATAAATTCTTCCTTGGAATTGTGAACTAAAAACTTATCATTCCTAAAATTCACAAGGTAACCTTCATCACATAACTGACTTATGCTAATGAGGTTGTGCTTAAGACCTTTAACAAAAAGAACATTTGAAATCAAGGTTTTACCAAGAAAAACAATATTACCAATACCAACAATCTCTCCCTTAGCATTGTCTCCGAATGTTACCTTTCCTCCTTTCGTTTTGATAATCTTTTCAAAAAAACTTTTGTTACCAGTCATGTGATGGGAACATCCACTATCCATGTACCATGTATTATTGCTGGTACTTTCTTTATTATTCTGAAATTAAGAAGAAAATTAGACTTTCGGAATCCAAACTTGTTTGGATCTGAGATTTCTAGACAATAAAATTTTAGGAACCCACATCTTCTTAGAAAAGTATGCTTTATGAAAACCTAGAGATTGGGTTTTATTTAAGGAACAACTTTTTGCCCAGTGACCTCCACATTGACATTTAGTACAAAATGGGGCACTTTGAGGAACAAAATAATTGTTACTGAAAACTGGTTTTGCATGGGTATAACCAAATCCGGATTTATTTCTTAATGGTCGTATTTGGGAATACATCTTATCAAAATTTTCTTTACCATGGGTAAAGTTTGATAAACACTTCTTTAAGGAAAAAATTTCGGACTTGAGTTTTACAACCAAGTTTTTATCCTCAAAATCATTAGTTTTAGAACTAGAGTTAGGCTCGAAAACATTTTTATTAGAAATTACTTTTTTTAATTCTTTAGAAAGTTTGTTCTTCTCAGAACATACTTCCTCAAGATTTTTTGAAATACTTTCAAAATCATCATTTTTCTTATCAAGATCTTTAGAAAGATCTGATATCTCTTTTGTAAGAATAGAATTCCTAGAGTTTGCCTTATCAACTTTCTTATTGAGTTTGGAATTCTCAATCTCAAGAAGTTCAGCAAACCTAGAGACATCTTCATAAGTAGGTAAAGTATTTTCTTCATCAGAAGATGATTCTTCATCAGAAGAGTTATAATACTTACTATCATTAGAATTTAAAGAAACATTGGTCAATGATTCAGCATTTCGTACCTTAGCCATAAGACAATGATTATCAATAGGTAATCTGGCTATAAGACCAAGATTCTTCTGTCCTGAAGATTCATAATCAGAAGATTCATCTGATGAGTCACCACCACTCGCACTCCAGGTGTCATTAGCTTTCAGAACTTTCTTAGCTTTAGCTTTATAATACTTATTTCTGTTCCTGTCTGAATGTCTTTCCTTCCTTTCTTTCTTTTTGAACATAGGGCAATCTGGTCTAATGTGTCCAGCTCTTTTACATTCATAACAAGTAACTTCTCCATCTTTCTTATCCTTCCTGTCCTTTTTATTATACTTAGATTGAAAGTTTCTCTGCCCAGCTATCCTGTTCATCCTTCGAGCAAGATTGGCTAATTCATTTTTTGAAACTTCACTCTCACTAGATTCGGATTGGAAAATGACTTTCTTAGACTTGGATCTGGTTATTCTCTCAGGAGTCTTAGCTTTCATCTGATTTGAAGTTGTAGTAAAAGAAACAGTACCATTTCCATTCTTCTTATTGATGTTGTCAGCATCTCTCTTCATTCTTGTTTCATGTTGTATAAGAGTTCCAAATAATTCATCAAGAGTAATTTGAGTGACCTTCCTGTTCTCATCTATAGCTGTTCTCTTGGATTCCCACTCATTGGGCATAATATCAATTATCTTGTCCACAAGAGCTTCATCATCTAAACCTTTCTCTCCCATGGATTGTAGACTGTTGACAATAGTCATAAATCTTTGTTGAACTTTACAGATAGGTTCTCCATAAGGAAAATTGAAGCCATGATATTCAGCTCTAAGGATAGCTCTTCTAGTCTCAATCACTTTAGAAGTCCCAAAGTGTGTAACCTCTAACTTCTTCCATATACAGTTAGCTGCTTCACAAGAAGAAATTTGGCTATATATATTTCTGGTGATTGAACATAGTAAAGTATTGCGTACCTTATAGTTGAGTTGATATTCTTGCTTTTCCTGGTTAGTAACAGAATGTACGACATCGTTTTAAACTCTAACATAAAAGTTTGGAATGAAAACTTCGGAGTGAAAGTTCGGAATGTAAGGAACAATAGTAAAGAGTAGACAAATTTTAGAAGTGTGAGCAGTATAGAAGTTCGGAGTCTAACAAAGATATTTTTCGGAGTCTGAATTGATTCAGAGTGTATAAAACAAAGATACTCAAATTCTGTTTAATAGGTGAATTCAGAATGAGAATTCGGAATAGGAATTCGTCATCAGAAATCGTAATGAGAATTCTTCATCATGATTTGTAATGAGAATTTTTCATCAGAATTCGTAATGAGAATTCATCATCAGAATTCGTAATGAGAATTTGTCATTAGAATTCGTAATGATAATTCATTATCAAAATTTGTAATGAGATTTCTTCATTGGAATTCGTAATGAGAATTCTTCATTGGAATTCGTAATGAGAATTCTTCTTCAGAATTCATATCCTGAATCTGGAATAGAACTTAGTCAGAGTTCATATCCAGAATTCGGAATGATACTTTCTTATAGTTCTTATCCAGAATATGAA
Organism: Viscum album; assembly: GCA_963277665.1. NCBI lineage: Eukaryota > Viridiplantae > Streptophyta > Magnoliopsida > Santalales > Viscaceae > Viscum > Viscum album. Next base: position 1,208,112,214 of record OY728141.1, read on the forward strand.
TCCTAAAACAGAATTCCTTTTATCAAAGTTTTAACAATTCCGAGAAAATGAATCTGAATCTCATACTTAAGAAAAATATGGATGAAAATGTGATAAGGATAATTTTTCTTATAAAAGCGATTTTCCTTAAGAAAGCAATTTTCCTTATAAAATCAATTTTCCTTAAGAATGCAATTTTCCTTATAAAAGAAATTTTCCTTATAAAGGAAATTTTCCTTAAGATAAGATGTTTGTGATTTTCAAAACAAGAAGGAATGGAAAAGTCATAAGGAAAACCTTATTGACTCAACATATACACCATATAAATTAAATTTGGTGGATAACATTACTGTATGCCCAAATGAAGGGAAATTGAGATGAAATCCCTTAGCTCTCCCTTTTGGTTGGTTGAAAAAGATTAAAAATATTATATAATGGTTTAATTAATGTTATTAATTTATAAAAAACCCTAGTCATGTTTATAATATCATATATAATCTTATTAAAACATTTTTCAACCCAATTTCTAATAATATTTCTTCTTTTTCCTTATTTCATGTGTTAGTTTCCTTTTTTTCTCATACGTTTTTTGTCTTCTATGTTTTAGTTATTTAGTATATTATATGAATACAGAATATCCCTAATGATATTAATATTACAAATTCTATATATATATATATAAATTAGGTTTTTTGGTGTACAATTATATTTATCACTCACACACCACACACATACTTGGAAAGGAAGGGAAATCCCCCCATGGGATTGCCCACCCATCAATATTTATTTATTCAATACATGTATGTAGGGCATGGTGGTCTGGAATCCTATTAAATTAACTAGATTCCCACAATCTATACTAATGAACTAGTGAAAATTGATGATTGCATCATGCATATATCACCATCTGTTTGTGTCATGCCTGCGTCACTGCTCACCTGTGTCATGCGTGCATCACCGCCTGTATGTAGAAATTTACTCCCACCTAGATTCGAACCAGGGTCTAATGTGGAATTATGGGACACCTAAACCACTGATTAACACCCAAAATACATATTATATGTTTCATATTTATTCATTAAAAACATTTTTAGAATCATTCATTATGGATGGACATGGAAATTGAATCACATGCATCTTATAGATGGTAGATCGTATGTATGGACGAGTGATGATATCATTAACTTAACAAATTAAAGGTTTATAAATTGTGTGATGTATTAATTATTAAGAATCAATATAATGTCATATATATCTCATATATTCATTAAATATTTATTTATTACTTCCCATGTAATGTGATTGTGAAAAATAAAACACATCGCTTCACGATGTTGTAGTACATTGTACACACGAGAAACATTATTATATTTTACATGGAATGAAAATTAACTAGTTATATGTGTTATTATAGTAAAATGAGTATAATAGTATCAAAAATATCATAAAAATTTGTTAAATTATTGATTATTTCTATCCTTGAAAGGCGGGGATAGAAAATTAATTATATCGATTTGTGAGGAGGTTGTCCTCTATAGACATGATCGATTGTTTCTTTTCCTATTTGATGGATATGGTATGGATTTACTTAATTAATATAATATAAAAACCTATTAGTATATTTATGATACTCAGGTTTTATATATTAACGGATTAATTATATTTTAAAGATGTGGTTGAATAAATAAAATAAGAACTCTTATTTAATAAAGTCACCTCTTCATTGGACATCCTATTTATTTTTTCCCCAAAATCCTTCTTAAGATTTATTTATGATAAAGAAAAAGAGATCTTGGATGTTGGTAAGGGATTGGTTATGTTATTATGGAAGGTTTTTATAGAGACAAATTATTTTGGATGTTTTAAGAGTGGAAGAGACCAGGTGGAAATTTAGAGGTGGCGGAGAGGACACGTATTGAATTTTTGAAATGATTCAATTCAAAACACATTTTTATATTGTCAAAAGCATCAATGATAGGATATTATTGACCCTTATAAGTGATATTTTTGAAATAGTTCCATCCAATTGGTGTTATAAATGTTTTTGGGACATTTATAACCCTTACATTCATAGTTTAACCTCCCTAGTAAATTGGATTTCACATTAACCACAATAATTAATATTTACTGATTTTACTATTCATGATGGTAAAAAATTATGTTTACATTATTATATAATTTATATTATTCTAATTCCAAATATTTAATCCATTTTTTAAATTCAATTCATATAAGTGGTAAAATCCAATTTAAAATTTTACCCATAGATGAGATGAAAAACAGGGTTCTGAAAGAGAATATTTTCATACGTATGGAGATATTTAATATAAAAAATTAATAAAAAATTGATTAGAATGACATGAAATAGTTAAAATTTTATATAATTTAACTCAATTTTATTTATTAAATAATGTGAAATTTAATTTCTCCTTGTGAATTATTTAAACGAAAATGTAGTTTTAAATAAACAATTGGTATTTTTCACTATTCATCTTAAAAAGAAAATTTTCATTCAAAAAACAATTAACCCAAATATAATTTTGACAAAATTATTTCAAAAATAAAATTAATTTCATCAAATAAAATAAAAAATGGGCAAAAAATTAATTTTATATTATGTGTGCAGACTGTGAATAAAACTGTTTACTAAAAAGCATACAATTCTGGAGAAAGCATTTAATTTTCTAATCAATGATTATTATTTTATTTATAATTAATATTTAAAAATAAATTTCATAAATTATTTGTTAATATTCATACCACCAAAATATATTTTGTGTGTTTTTTAAGTCTTTTGTTGTATGTTTCATAAGATTTCGAGTACAATGTTTTACTTTTCTAAATTTTCTTTATTAAATCCTCTCAACCTTAAATAAATTAAATACCCAAAATTTTATCATGCACTAAAGAATATAGATTTTGATACTTAAAAAATATTTTATTGAAAACACACATAGTATAAAGTGTTAATAAAATATCCACTTAATAAAAGAGAAATAAAAGCACAAAATTCATATAGAATGTCAAATAAATATGGTTATAACTTGTATTACGTTGGTTTAATGTAATGATATGTAATTAGAAAAAAAATAAAAAAAAATATAGAGAGTGATAGAGGTTATTGATCACAATAAATTGAATGTCTAATGGAATATTAAAGAACTCAAAACCATAATTCTGTGATGATTTAAATGGTTGTTTGATTCACTATATACGAAGGTAATGGGATAACCATTATTTATTCAATATATTATTTTTTAAAGATGAAAAATTATTTTACAGTCAAAGAATATAAGGAAGTATACTTACTGGATATGTTTCTATTTCATCAAAAAAATTCATCCATTGGTTGTGCATCAATCATTTTCCACTTCGTCTTTTACTCCGTGAAATAAATATCCAAAATTAATGTTTCTATTTGTCAAGCACTAAAATTAACATTTAGTATATTTTAAAATCATCAAACAGTGATAAGTCATTCCATCTATCTCTAACATTTTTTCAAAACTAATATTGTTATAACATGTTATCCATTATAATAAATTAATATCTTTATATCAATAGTAACACCACTAGTTCATCAGTATTATTTATTCATTAAATAATTTGACTAAAAATAGTAACATATATACCAATACACCACATAAGATAGAGGAAGTTGATAAAATATTATCATCCATTGGTTATGGGTTCATACAATGTTACCTTATCCATATAAAATGAGTTTTCCATTATCCAATACAATATTAATATAATTTCTATTAAATTCCCAAACTGTGGTGACCCATAATTAAAATAACATCAAAGATATGATAAACCAAAAATAATAAAAATACCATTAATATTACGTCTAAACACATGTAAAGGTATTATTCCTAAAATAAATCATTTATATTATATACCAGTACACTGTATTCCCATATATGTTTTGAAAAAATATCCTTAATCATGTTATGTATTTACCAAACATGTTTTAAAAAGGTTTTATTATGAATTTGAACTTATCATCAACCTTAAAACCATTGACCCATGATGATATTAATAACTATTAATTTAATGAATACATATATCCTTATGAGTGGTTACATAATCCTTAGATGATTCATAACTCTTATAAATAAAATATCATGGGTAAGAAAACTTATATAATTAGATTCATCATTCCTAATATATAAATATTTCATTTATTATATTTTAACATTGGTCCTTCCTTAGTCTAGTGGTTATCTTTTAGTAAAGGTGATTGACTCAGATAATGACTTGGTTCTCCATATTTATGACAATGATCTATAAATGGATACCTAGTATGATATTTATTTCCATCAATCCAACTCATTATTTTTACTTATAAGTTCATTAGTTTATACCCTTATTTTCCAGACTTAAATAATTTTACTATTTCTTTAAAAAAAATTCATGGGTGTCTCATAAATAATTTATGAATTGAAGGAAATTTATCTGTCTTTATTCAAGAGTCTCCATTACATAGTCATTTACTAAACATAGTCTTTCTCGTTATTGGGGAGTCTGGGAGATGGTTAATGTATATGTTTTTAATAATTATTTAGGATAAATGAATATAATTAATGATTAAAATATTCAATCCTATCAAAATCACATTTTTTATTTTCATATTTACCACATTTTCCTTAATATTAAATTTTAATGTGATTCCTTTAGGTTTCATCCATTGACTAAAACCAAAAATCATGGGTTGAGCAACAATAATCATAGTTAGAAACCAATATAATCATTTATATAAAATCTAAATCCTGAAACATTTTTTTCAATATAATACATCTTAGGTTTAATCTAGGTTATTTAGTTTCATCATCAATTTAAATCTATCATAATGGTTGTAAATAAAATAGGAATAATCCATTGCATATCCCATAAGAGTTTCAAACCAATTTCATAGTAAGTCCCATTTTCCTGTACCAGGTAATGCTCTTGTTATTCCTAATAGACCTTTTTAGTGTTATTATAAAACATTACATATGTTCCTGAACCCTTCCCACTTATAGTTCACAAAAATGGATTTATTTCTAAGAAATACATAAAATATATACCTTACCAAAACATTAGGTTGTTTTTATATACTTATCCTCAATTTATATCATAGGGTTATGTACCCAAATATTTTTTTCCTTAAATATAGTTCCCATGGTTACTATTAAACTTCTTATGTTACCAACTATAATGACCCTAAACCCAAAAACCTAGAGCCAAAGACTTAGTTTACTACATTTGTATAAGATACATGCAGTCACATCCTAAAGGACCAAATATTTTAGTAGTCCTGGTAAACTAGATACATACATGATTCCCATATCACATTTGAAAATATAAATTACATCATTTTTTATTGAAATATTATTATTCCCAGTAGCGTATACTTACATATATTTCTTAGTAAACATCATAGATTCATTTGAAATGAATCAAAATAAAGATGAGATCAATTTTTCAGTAAGGGTTATGTAGAATAGAAGTTATTATTAATAAATTAGCATAATCATGTGAAGGTAAATAACTAATCACAAAATAAATTTTAATAATTTCACTAGAATAATCAATATGGGAAGGTAAATAACTAAAAACACATTATATTTAATCCATAAAATAAATATCATAACTCAAAAATTCATAATAAATATGGAAAGGTTAATATAATGAAACACATGCAATTTAATCAATAAACTGATATTGAAATGCATCCATATATAATATATTTTTTAAGATCCCAAGTATAATCATAAATTAATTATTAATAATTTATATTATTAATTATTGAATTCCATGATATCTGGAATCATGATATATCGTTTCTGAAGTACTTTCTCAAAATAGTTTAAAATTGATGGGTAGTTATACACCAGAAAACCAATTAACTAAAGTTATCCAACTAATTCATCTCATGAGACTACCAATGAATTTAGGGTCAATCTATAACCAATCCTGACCCATTATTCATGTAAATAACATTCCCCATATATTGAACAATCAATTTAATTCACAAACAATATGCCTTTTCATTAAATATATGTATTGATTATAGGATACAGATTTACCAAAATATCCCCAATCAATAAAATAACGTTCAATGTAATATAAAATGTTTTTAAATGAAATGTGGTATAATTAATATGTATTTACATGAAATATTATGTAGAAATGTATGGGAAATTTAGCATACAATGATTACTAAAAAGTGAATAAATGAAGGGAAAGGTAATGACTAAAAAATGAATCAAATAAGTGAATTTTAGTAAGTACCTTAGTCAAAACAATCATAAACCATCCATAATATAAATAAAGTTTTTATCAAAACAACATACCCCCAATGAAATATAATTAATATAAAGGATTTGTATCATTGATGTATAGAAATACACTAAAAATATATTTAATCAATTTCTTGAGGAAAATTTAATTTCTATTTTGAATATATTGTTTAAAACTATTTTATCATAAAATATTTTAGATAATATTTTCCTTGAATACAAAATTTTAAACATATAATGGAATATTTAAAACATTTAGTTCTCATTATGGCTATAATGTTTGTACATGTCCTACATGTAAAAAATATGATTCATTTCAAATTTTAAATAAAATATTAATATAACTTATTTGGAAATAAATTTTACAAACATTAATACATGTGTTCAAATTTCTTTAATAATTAATTTTTATGATTTAAATAATATTTTAGAAAACATTGTTTTTGAATAAATGGGATTATTGATCAAAGAGATAAATGAAACCAGATTTTCTTAAAAAACTTTTAATAATAATTTCGAGTAGTAATGTGTGAAAAATTTGTGCTATGACATGAAAACATAAATAATAACTATATGAGAATAAAATTAAATTGTTTTATCATCCAAATATAAAATAATTTCCTTCAATAGAAAATCCAGAATAAACAATCCTACAAAATGAGATTGTGAAATATCACCTTGTAAATATCATAACATTGATGTGTGAATTAGTCAATGAATAAATTATTTCTGTAAATTGTAAATAAAAATAAAAAATATTTAGAAATATATATATAATATTTTATAACGCCCTTACACACAAAATATAAGAATATCAAATAAAACAAACAAGTAGTATAACCCAGTGAAAAGAAACTGAGTTATGAAATTATTTACCCCATGGTAATTTTCATGTAAAATCCATCTGGATAAAATAATTTAAAATAAACTAATCATATAATTAATTATTATTTATTCATGATATTACATGTAAAATTTGTAGTATGTACACTGTCTAAATGAAAATAGGTGCATAACATTATAATATGTGACAATAAAGAGAAATTGATATGAATTCCCTTACCTCACAATTCCTTTTTGTTTAATATGCATTAATCTCTTTTATAATAGTGTTATGAATGTTAATAATTTATCTAAAAATAATGTTCATATTAATAATAACATATATGATACTATTTTACCATTTTATAATCAAATTCCTAATAATATTCCATTAGTTTTCATTGTTCATGGTGTTAATTGCTTGGGTTTCCCATTCATGTTTTGTAATGAATGATCTATTTATTGTGTATATGATACAAATAAATCATATAAATAATGTTATTAATGTTATAAAGATAATATATACTCATTAAATAAAATTTTGTAATCATTCATTTTTTTGAACATTGAACATGAATCACATCTCTTCTTGGAGATGATATGTCTTACATACACACGAGCGACAATATCATTCCCTTAACAAGTGACAGGGTAAGGAAGAGTATAACATATTAATTTTCCATAATAAATATAATTTTATTAATATCACATATATCCATTATATTTATCCTTATTACATTCCATGTATATTGTAAGTGAAAATGAATTCCATCACATTGCGAGGTGGTAGTCCACCATTCACACGAGCGACATTATCATCTTTTATACATAATATAATTTAAGAAGGTATATGTGATATTATAATTCCATAAATATAATAATATAAAAAATAACATATAAAATTTTTCAATTATTCATTATATACAGCCTTGAAATGTGGTAATCGAAAATGGATTATATTAATTCTGGAGGTGGTAGTCTGTTCTACAAACGATCGACAATTTCATTGCGTATTTGAGGGAGAGGGGATGGATATAGGTCATTAACTTAACATAATACCATATTAGTGAAATTAATATACTTATGAAATTATATAATTTTGGTATAATAATAATTTTAAGATGCTTCATATGAAATAATATAAAAACACACTTATTTGAACATTACCTCTTCTTAAAACTTCCTCTTTAGGTTTGAACAAAAATACTTCCTTTGATTGCTTTCTGATCAAAATAATGGATATATGATTTTGGTATTTGATAAATGCATTAATTTTTTCTATTATTTTATTAACCAAATGGCATTGGACATAATAATATGAGAGGATTGGTGGTCTCCTATTATTAGTGGGGGAAGGGAGACACATATAATTTTTTAAAATATTCAATTAAACCCATATTTTAATAATTAAAAAATATTAAAAATGGTTCATTATCCAATAATATAGGCTATAAGGATGACATATGGATATAAAGTGTGTTTTAGAAAATGTATTCAACCATTTGTAAACATTACATTCTAAGTTTAACACACGATAAATATTTTTTTACCTTGATCGTAGTAATAAATTTTTACTTTTTTTACTATTAAAAATGCTAAAAAATTATGTTGGATATACTGGATAATATAAATTATATAGATTCCAAATATTTTATATATTTTTTCAAATAAAATTTGTAGAATTTCTATAATCCAATTTAAAATTACAAATGTAGATACGATGAAAAAGATGGGTTTCAAAGTGAAAATTCCCATATGTAGAGAAGGGTTTAATATCAAAATTAAATATGAAATTAACTATAATGGCCTATATTGGTAAAACTATTATATAATTTTTGAAAATTTAAATTAAAACCAAATTTAAAGTATATTTATCCTTGAAAACTATTTTAATGAAAGTGATACTTTAAATAAAAATATCTTTATTTTTCACTGATCATCGAAATAATGTAACATTTTAGAAAAACAAAAAATTAACCTTATGATAATTACGATAGACTGATTTAAAAATATTACTTCATTTTATTAAATAAATTTTTTTAATGTTGTAAAAATAACTTTTAAATTATTTTCTCAATATGCAACTAAACCATATTTTAGAAAAAAATACATTTTGATAGAAAACATTTCCTTTTATTTTATAATATTATTATTTTATTTATAATCAACAGATATCCATACTTTTCCTAATTTAGTTATTAATATTCATACATGTGAATATAATTCTTTTTTTAATGTTATAAAATTTTATGATTCGTTTAGAATCCATGTTTTGAGTCCCACAATCTACTCAAGAGATTAAATTTATCAAAATATATTATTTTGATTGTTTAAACTCAGTGTTATGTGATAGATTTTATATCAAATGTAATGATATTTTTTTAGTTTAAAATTGTTACACAACACATTAAACCTATTTATTTTACACTTACACTTATAAATTATCTTGAACACCTACTAATATCACCTCATTGGGAATCCTTTTGTACATATATATTCCCTTGTTCACTAGATGTTATCACGAGCCCTTCACTTCCAAAGAGTATGTTAAAAATTCCTAATTACTACTCTTTCACATCAATTATTTTCATTAATTTTCCAAATTAAAAATATTTATTTAACCGATTATTTTATAATGACATCATTATTATTAATATAATGAAATTTTATTATGATTATATAGTAATAAATAACTACAATTTCTATTTAAAAAAATTGAAAACACGTCATGAATACTTTTGATAAATCATTTTAAGATATATATTCATTTACTCATAATGATATTATAATTTTTAACTTTGAACATATAATCATGAATTGAAACCTCCATTATGAAACATGAACTAATCAAACAATCAAAACTAATAATATTTGATGATGAGAATTAAATATAACCAACAAATATCTTTGTAATAAATTATTATAAATGATTTTTATAAAAGGTTATTGTTTTAAAAAAGGATGTTAAATAGGTGTTTAAGATAGATATTTTTTATTCCAGATTATTGAGGATTTTTTACTAATCATGATTAAGGGTATGGGTTCTATTATAAATTTTGACTCTGTTAGACAAGTTCTTTTTGATGATCTGATTTTATTTTACATGTTGTATATACTATGTATTTGATATATTATATCATTATTCCATAATTATTCTAGGTATTTTATGAACTATTTCGTGATCCCTCTTTCTTGAGTGTTGGTCTCATTTGTAACCCATGTCATAAGACTTTTTGCATCACAATTTCACTATATTGAGATGTTATTTGTTTTCAAAACTTGATTCTTTTTTTTGTATATATTTGAAATGGATTTATTTTATAATATTTTTTCATGTTTTATAAGATATATTCCAATATATCTTCTCTTATATCATTCATGGGATTTTAATTAGAATAATAATTTCATTTTAAGGTTTTTTCATAACACATTTTTCATTCTTTGATTTGGAATGAATATTATTGATCCCCTGTTATTATATATTAAATTATTATATCCTAAGATTTAAAATAATTATATTTCTACTTTATATTGTATGTATTTATAATTCATTCTTATGAGATATATTCTAAATAATAATTAGTTCAATGATTATGATATTCTTAATTGATTTGGTAAATTTAATCATAATTTTTTGGGTTATAATATTTGTTTTGGAATTTTTTATTTTAAGTGATTTTTTTCAATATCAATTTTATATAATATTTCCACATCTTTTTCTAGGGGATATGGAATTTTTTATTCAATTCCCATTCCATGATGAATTTCTGGCTTATAATATTATCATATTGTTTGGAATAATTTTTTTCTTTCAAAAGGATTATTCATTTCCATGCACATATTTTCTATTCCATCCAATGTCCTATTTTATATATAGATGCTGGATTATATTTTATCTCATGTGACCTTTATTTTTTTAATTAAAATTATGTATTGGATGATTAATTATCCTTTCTAATGTAGGTTACAAATATGAATGTGGATGCTCAATATCAAGAGGTGGGTGAATTGTATGATTAAAAACATTATCTATAACCCTATAGAAATCTATGTTTAACAAAGTTAAACAAGGTAAATTCACAAATCTCTTTTAGTTCTTAAAACATGATAGGATCCAGAGATATGGTACTAGAAATAAAACTTATGAAATGTTTACAAAGATAAGATTCTACTTTAAAGCGAATAGAATCGAACTTATAGGAGAAAAAACAAGTACAAGAAAGTATATGAAGGTTATAATTTCATTCATTATCAAAATAAAATAGAAATAAACTTGAAACTAAACAAGGAAAAAGTAGGAAATATTTTAACCTAAAGAGTCGGGTATCCAACAACCATAGACAATAGTCACTTGATTTATACTTTCAAGAATGTGTGTCATACCCACACCCATATTAACCCTTGATAACAATATCAGAATATGTCTTATTATCCCCACAATTCCTTGAGATTTAATGTAGTCTACACCTATGTCTTACTTTTCTCAGAAGTGCTCGATTGTACATAGAAAAAATTGGAGTCGAATGATGTAAGAAGAACATGATGTTCAGTACGCACAAGGCATGTGAGTCTCTCTCTCTAGAAATCAATTCAGCATCATGAAATTTCTAGAGTGATAAATGATTTCTTTCCTACAATTGAGCTCATTCAAATGATATCCTATTTATTGGAACTTCCCCAATGGTCGAATCCCTCCTCCAATGGTCATTTTTTGGCTTTAATTTTTTATGGACCAATACACATGTCACTCAAACAATGGTTATTTAGAAACAGAATGTACAAATTCATTTCCTATCTATAATGAGTGTAAGAAAAATAAAATTTCTTAACTAAATCTAATTTGTTGGATTCTAAGGAAAAATAATGTTCAGAGTTTATCCCAATAATAATTTGGAGACTATAAATCCAAGATATTCAGATTCTGTTTTCCAAAAAAAAATTAGATTCTAAATTATGAGAAATTTGGAGTATGAATTTTCATGAATTCGGTTCCTTAATTCTGAGGAATTTAGATTCTGATTACTAGAGAATTTGGGGTCTAAATTTTATAGAATTTGGGTTCTGAATTTCTGAGAATTCAGAGTTTGAATTTCGGATAATTTGGAGTCTGGATTTTAGAGAATTCTGAGTCTGAATTTCAGGGAATTCAGATTCTGCATTTCAGAGAATTCGGAGTCTAAATTTTAGAGAATTTAGAGTCTAATTTTTAGAGGATTTGGATTCTGATTTCTAGATAATTCTGAGTCTGAAAACAAAATACTAAATAACCAAGTATTTATAGGTTTTCGAGGCTTTAGATATGAAACCTTGTATTAAACTTTAATAATAAAAAGAGTTAGATTTGGAGAAACTATAAAATAAAAATTGAAACATAGGTAAGTATATAATTTCCTAGGGGAAGAAAAAAAATTTATGAAGATAATTCTTAGGGGGGAAATTATTTTCCATAGGATAGAGTGTTTTTAATTTTCAAAAAATTTACTGACTCATAAAATTAAATCAGCAACTCCAGTTAAACCGGATCCTACACCTTCGGTTGTGATACACATATGCTCTCCCATCCATTTATCTTGATATTCATTAAAATGATAGAATAATACTTAGAAAAGAATTTAGTATCGACTAACCACTCTCTATATATCTTTCATTGTGAGATTTTCTTTACAGACGACATTTCATTCAAAGGGGAATCCTGCACAGACATTCTGAATTGAGAAAAACCTGAAGACCTAAAATGACCATAAGTAGAGGGGCAGAACTTCATCATGAAAAGGCATTGTATATCGATGTGGTACAACCATCATGGGTTCCTTATATAGGTATTTGTGGTGATGGTTCATCTTCTGTGCTTGATTCCACATTTTAAAAACTCTAGATCATATATGACCGTTGAGATGATAACACCAGAATGAATTTTATAGGTTCTGATATTTTAAGATTTTTTAAGTAAAAATTAGGATTTAAGTAATATTGTCTCATAAAAAGTTTATCAAACAATATAAAATTACCAAAATGTAAAAATATGATTACTAAAATTTATTGTTCAGCATGTTTCTATTTACTGTTTTCTGTACTTTTACCTGCCATATATTCACTGACTGTTGGGCACAGATATTCGGTTGGATGCCTACTGGGATTTAGTCTCACACCCTATTTGGGCCATGATTTTGGGACTAAACAGATTATATTTTTTCAGGTATAGATAAGGGAAAGTGCCCTTCCACTTCAGGTACATGACTTGTTATGGAGCTGGAGAGCATGGGACCAAGCCTAGACTTGCGATGCTGCAGAGCTATTATCTTTTTCTTCTATACTTGGTTCAGTACTGTTTTTATTCATCATTGTGGCTTTTTTGGCTGTTTTCCTAGACATATGTATCATGCATCATTAATTATGCATTTCTCCAGTTGATTATTAACTTAGTTTTCCGCTGTTTACTATTGTTGGGTATTTACTGCTTCCACTAATACATGTTTGTTTACATCCGTTGTGTACTATGCCAATGAGGGAATAGTTTCCCCTATATCGCACCCAAGGCCCTCACTTCTAGTAAGAAGCCTCTGGCGTTCAGGAAAATGTGTTTGAGGCCATGTGACCAACCGGGTACGGGGCACCTCTTGGTGGATTATGGAACAGGGACGTTACAAAGTGGTATCAGAGGAACTATTTTCTCTTGATTTACTATTTAGAGCCTATATCCAGAGATAGGATGGAATATGTACTTGATAATAAGTTGTGTCTTGGAGTAGCTAACCCATGTACAGGGAAGAACCAATCTACCTCATTTATTTTAATTTCTTTCTGGATTTTTCAATTTTATAGTTGATTTTATTTTCACCGTTGGGTGACTCAAATGTATTGGGTTGTTACTATTGATGATATTGAGGTTCTATTTCTATCGCAACTTGATGAGATTAGGGTATGTCATCTCATGCATCATATAGGAACATGTTATAAATCACATTTCACGCATTCTTGTCATGCCATCTAGGATGTATTAGCTATTACATGTTGTTGTGATAGTTGTTGCATAAAATATGCATGCTATTGTGATAGATGACTTGATAAAATACCTTTTGTTTGATAAGGTACTATTTGTGTAAGGATTTGTTTGGATGAATGCCAAATATTGGTTCTTGGGGTGTTATGGGCCCTCATGGACTAGAATTTGGTGAATCATCGCTTTCTTGTCTTGTTATAACATGTGTAAAATGCCAAGCTTCGATTATATGAGAGTATGGGCCCTCAAAGATCATAATTTTTCACTTTTAATGCTCATTTCAGTGTTTTTCTGGGCTCCAGAGTAGTTTCTGAGACTTAATATCTGGAAAAACCTAGAATACATGTCGTGTACTTTTGACTACATGCCATGTGTTCTTCTGTTGAGGAAGAAACAGTTTTTCTCAAGTACACACTATGTACCATATGTACATGCCATGTAATATCTAACTATGTCATAGGCTGTGTGGCAGAGACACGGGATGGGGAATTCCTTGTAGGAACACGTTGTGTACTAGTTTAGCACACCATGTAGTGTCAGCCGTGTGTCAGGCCATGCCACTAGTAACACAGGCCCGGTGAATCTTGTTTAGTACACATCGTGTCTGCTCTGAACATACTGTGTAGTATTGTCATAGCATATCCGTGTGGCTTAACTGTGTAGAAGGACCCGGGTAGGGAAAGGGGATTCAGGTACATACTGTGTTGTAGGACAAAACACTGTGTGTTTTGGGGTGTTATACGACTAGTTTTGGTAGAATTCCACGCCCATGTGATTGAATTAAGGAAACACACCGTGTAGGGGAAGTACACGTTGTGTAGTCATGTTTTACCTTAATTTAATGCTTTATTTCTCTGATTTTTTTCTTGTGACTCCAGTCTTTAGTCCTTTGTAATATTGATTCTAAGTGTTCATTTGACCTTGCAGATTCATGCCACCTAGACACCCTTCGGTGGACCACCAGTTGCAAGGTAGTGATCAGACAACTGATATGGCTGATCATGGACTTCCTGTAGATTCTCCTATTGTGACAGCCTAGGCACCATCATTTATATCAGTTTCAGGCACCGATGCACTATTTAAGGAGGGTTTTCTAGGGATGAAGTAGACCATCTTGGGAGCGCCGCCTCCTGCCCTGTCGATTGCAGATTTGAAATGGGTGTTCCAGCAGTAGAATTCTCCCACATTCTCAAGGGATGGAAGACCACGGGTTGTAGAGTCATGTCTTGAATCCATGATGATGATCTTAGATTATCTTGAGGTACCACCAGATAGGAGGGTAAAGATGGCAACCTACATTCTCTGAGACTCTGCCAAGAGGTGGTGGGATGTCATCCCTCAAGTCGGATGCCACTATAATATGTCTTGGGAGGAGTTCCAGCGTATCTTTTACGATTACTTCTACCCGGAGATCTTGAGGACCGATCGAGCCTGGGAGTTCATGAGTCTAGAGCAGGGTACCGTTTTTGTGATGGAGTATTCATCTCGCTCCACATAACGGTAGCGTTTCACACCTATTCCAGCAGGTGATGAGTTGTTCCTAGCTAGGAAGTTTGAGGATGGTCTCAAGAAGGATATATGTTCCAAGGAGAAAATATTTAGGTTGACATAGATATCCTCTATTGTCAACCAAGTGCTGATTACGGAGCACAATATGAGGGATTCTAGAGCTGTGAGCAAGGGTGGTTCGGCATACAAAGTCAGTATTCCTCTAGCTGATAGCATGAATCACCACAGGGAGACTGCACGGGGATATCAGAGTTGGTGGGATGCAACTTCTGGTAGCCACATGATGTGCTACCAGCGCGGTAGGTGTAACACCCGAGACTTTTATGTTATATAAATCATCAAAGGAATCTTTTTCTACACAACACTTTCTTGGATTGCTTTACACGAAATCGCGACCTTCCTCGATAGCTTGCGTCATACGCAATACCGAGTTTCACTAAACAACGATATGCTATTAAAATATTATTAAAACTAGCCGTTATGAATAGTAATAACCACTTTTTGAAATTTTATAAATTTTATTTTTCAAAATGGACTTCATTTTTGGATTCGGAATATCGAAATTAGCCTAGGGTGAAATTTTGGTATTTTTCTGAAAACTTTCAATTTTTGATGAATAGTGAAACCACTAAGTGGTAGTTAAAAAACTGAATTTTTCATAAAACTTAATTTTACCGCTTCTGTGAGTGGAATTTCAAAAATCCGAGAGACACAGTTGATGTCAGTAAGTAAAATGTGGTTCAATGAGATGAAAATAATTTTTTGGTGAATAGTAACTTTTAAGTTTTTTTTTACCACGGTTAAAAGTAAATAGGGTAATTAAGGGTAAAGATGATATTATTATTACCCTAACACTTGTCCTAATTCTATTTTACAAGTGTAATTCGACCAAAAACAAACTTAGGAATAAAATATGACCATTTAGTCTTACTTGGATTAGATTAGGACATTTATTATTAATTTATTTAAAGAAGGGTTAAAATAGTTAAAATCAATGTTTAATAAGTAAATAATTTTTAATATGGGGTTATACATAAGATAAATTCGACTATAAATATTAATTAGAAAGATAAAAATATTTCCTACATAATGGTATTTTATTTGTAATTTTTAGACATTAAATAATTTAATTTATTTATGACACAAAGATGATGCAGTAATTATCTTATTAATGAAATATTGACATAATTAATGTTATTAACACCAAAATAAATGTAATTTAAGACTTTTTATGAATTCCACTAATTTTATAGGTTAATATGACATGTTAGTATTGATTTAATTAACTTTTTTCTAACTAATCATTCTGTTATGATTTTCACAAAAATCAATTACTAAATAATGTCAAAATTGACATAAAATAGTTTTTAAAACGAATATTATATTAGTAATTGTTATTTTATTCCTAAAAATATAAGGTTCGGGAAAATGACTTAGATAAGGTTATATAAATTAATAATAAACAACTTGGGGTTCGTTTGGCTGCTTATAGTAAGTTTATTAACCTTATAGTATAAGAACACAAGAAGACACGGTAAAAGTAAACTTATTTAACTTAATGTTAAATATAAATGATAAGGTTAAAATAGGAACCTAAACTTGTATAAATTCTATTTGATGATAGGAGTTCGACCCATCCCCACCTTAGCTTCTAAATATATCAATTTGGAGCTATTTAAAACCGAACTTGACTTTATAATAAAATAATATTTTTAGTTTTCCCAAAGGTACCCCTCTCCTCCCTTATAAAAGGGCACCTCCTCCCCCTCTTCCTCACACCACTTTGAGCCTTAAATCTTGGCCAACCCCTGCCAATTCCTCCTCTCCACTTCCCTAGAGACATACTAGAGGTCCTGGTCTTCTTCAAAGACCAATTTTAGTGCCCTAAAAGAAGGTCTCAAAGAAGCACTTCAAAGAAGAGGTAATGTCTGTTACCGATTCATTCATCTTTATTTCTTCTTCCACTTCTTCTTCTTTTGTTGTTTCATTATGAAGTAATAACATCAGTATCACTCATATACTGATATGTTATTATAAGTATGAAACAACCATATTTCACCATCTATCCATCATATGGAAAAAGAAATCACTGTGCGTGCGTACGTACGGAATACCGTCTCCACGCCGTGGTGTAATCTATTTTCCAGCACCACCTTACTTGGATGGGTATAATGGTGTAGATAATGACTATATTTGACTATTATAAATTAATACTGATTGTGAAATAGTATACATACACTCCAATACAATTCCACGATCATAGGAACGATATCATCACTCGTGCGTACGTACGGAATACCGTCTCCACGATGTGATGCGACTCGTTCTACATGATCTTCATTTCATAATGATTATATAAATGAATTGAATGAATGAATATAATATATATTACACTAATACCATTCTGGAAATGAGGTATCTATAACCTAAAGAGAAGAATAAGAATTTATTCGACAAGACACGCATAAGAACAAAAAGTTATAAACACCTGAATAACAAGTAGCAATGAAATATTACTACTAAGAAGCTACGAAAATGACCATATATGATATCATAAAAATAAGTATGATTCGGGAATAAGTCAATAACATTGTTTAAATCATTATACAGGAGGTTCGGACACTTACGAAGCAAAACGGATCTAAGATAAGGGAAATATCACAATCTCATTTTTATCCGAGATTGTTTATACTTTGGTATTTACTGGGGTGTATTTTATCATCCAAATCAATGTTTCCTCAATATGTAATATTATTTCCATCCACATATAATTGTTTAAATCCAATTTTACCCTTCGGTGAGTTTTTAGTAAAAGATATGAAAGGAATCTTTTGTCGTTTTTCGTACGAGGTACTTTTTGACTTTTCTGACAAAAGTACGAGAAGAATGTTTTTTTAACTTATACGGCATGAATGGATTTTTAAAACAAAATTTCCATGAATCTTCCTTTACAAGTTTTCAAGTTTATTTTTAATCAACTTCTTTTAGTTTAAAATTGTATGACATTTTAAGAAAGGAAAAAAAAATTTGAAGTAGAAAGGATATTTTCCTCAAGAATGGAGTTCAAGTGTTTTATCAAAATTATTTTCCATCTAAGATAATAAAGGGTTCTGTTTTTATCCATATTATTACATGGATTTGATTATGTTGTTATGGAAATATTTTTATGAATTCTTTTATCTTATATGAATTGTTTTATGATGTCACGATGTTTAAAGATTCCCATTTTTATTACATGGGTTATGCTACGATGTATGGTTTATGACTTTGTGGAACACATAAGAATGGTATCATTATGAGATGGGTGGGACCTATATCTCTCTCTAATGCATTGGGTAAAGATTTTATATCTCATGAGATAGACATGGCTAGAACGGTAGGTTATACCGTTTCAGTGAAACAGGACTGAAACGAGGAGTGAACTCAATTCAGAAAGGGACTTTGTCCACTAAGATGGTCTTGGCAATGAGCCTTGACTAATAAGAAATGATTCTCTATGATTATATGTGTATTCCACAAAGATTCATGTTTTAAGATATGATTATTGTGATTACATTTCACTACCATGATTTATCCCATGTTATGAAATTATGATCTCTTTTGCTGGATAAGATTTCCAAAAGTTATGTGCTTATGTATATGATGTGATTGATATTTCTTTTGTTTACCCTTACTGAGAATTTGAGCTCACCCTTTTGTATTTTTTCTTTCTCCAGGTCAGGAAGAAGGTTGTTAAGTAGAATATGCCAAAAAGGGACTCCAGATATGATGAAATAAATGGGAGGCAAAGTAGATGCTTTATGAACCAGTTGTTTATGTTTCCCAGTTTCTAAAGACACTATACCTATACGGTCCTTTCTTGGTTTTTTTATATGTTGTAATAAGTGTGCTACAATTCTGAAGTAATAACAATGTATGTAAAGTATGGGACGTTATAGTTGGTATCAGATGAAAGGTATAGTCAACCTTTGGAAACTAGGATGTGAAAGCCTTAGTAAGAACCCTAAGGATAAGTCTAAGCATAGAACACAATCTTAGTGTTTTAGAAATGGCCATGAATAACCTAGGATAAGACCTTAAGTGTGAAATTTTATTCTTGATTATGTGGTTTTCCTATTATAATTAGTGTTGCTCACACTATTCTTCTTGGTTTTAGTCAATGGCTGGAACCCGAAGGAATCGTGTTAATGCAGAATGCGACGGGAAATAAAATGATTGTCCCCCAGAGCAACCAAACATTATGGGAGATGGAATACAAAATCTTGTAGCCATTCTCACACAAATTTCTCAATCTATGAATCATGCAGGACTTCCAAACGAGCAAAGGAACGAGCAACATTCTGTTGAATCCTTCATGAGGCAGCTTCCACCTTCTTTCAGCGGGTCTACTGATCCATTATTTGCTGAACAATGGATTAGTACTACTGAAAAGATATTTTCATTTCTTCAATGTTCTGAACATAATAAATTCATCCTAGCAGTGTATTGTTTGGAAGGAGATGTTGATCAATGGTGGAATCTTATTAAGAATACGAGGAAAAGGGATGAAATTGAGTCCATGGAATGGGACGAGTTCAAGAACTTATTTTTCAATAAGTACTTCCCTCGTATTCTCCGAACAAAGATGGAGAAATAGTTTCTTGAACTGAAGCAAAAGGATGATGAATCCGTTGGTACCTATGAAGCAAATTTTACAAGTCTTGCAAGGTACGCTTCTGGTATTATTATCCAACCTGAGAGTAAGATCGATTGATTCTTTAGTGGCTTAAAACCAAGTCTTCGAAGGGCATTATCCATAAGGGACTTCAATAGCTACGAGGAAATCGTTCGATGTTCTCTCAAAGATGAGATGGAGATTGGAGTAACCCATCAGTCATATTGGTTTGATAAGAAGAGGAAAATGGAATTCAAAGGAAAATCTAAAGAGCACACTGAAAAGAAGATGAGCTTTCCCTTATGCTCAAAGTGTGGAAATAAACATGGAGGGAGTTGTCTTAAAGGGACAAGTAAATGTTTCAAATGTGGAAAGGAAGGTCATCGGGCATTTTTACGGGAGTTTGATGATGTCTTTCCAGAGGAATTACCGGGTCTTCCACCGAATAGTGAAGTTGAGTTCTCAATAGAACTCGTACTGGGTGCTTTGCCTATTTCAAAGACACCTTATAGAATGGCCCTAATTGAGTTGTAGGAATTGAAGAAGAAACTCCAAGAGAATCTTGATAAGGGATTCATACTCCCTAGTGCGTCACCTTGGGGAGCACCTGTTCTATTTGTTAAGAAGAAAGATGGATCAATGAGACTCTGCATTTATTATCGAGAACTTAACAAGATCACTATCAAGAACAAATATCCTCTCCCATGCATTGATGACTTATTTGACCAACTACGCAGAGCTCAATACTTTTCCAAGATTGATCTTCGTTCAGGGTATCATCAATTAAGGGTCAAAAGAGAGGATATTCCAAATACAGCTTTCTGTACAAGGTATGGACAATATGAATTTATAGTGATGCCATTTGGTCTTACTAATGCCCCTGCTATCTTCATGGATCTGATGAATAGAGTCTTTAGAGACTATCTTGATCAATTTGTGTTAGTCTTTATAGACGATATTTTTGCCTATTCAAGGAGCAAGGAAGAACATGAAGATCACTTGAGAATTATATTGATGACCCTGAGAAAGGAGAAGCTTTATGCCAAATTTACCAAGTGTGAATTTTGGCTTCAAAAAGTTGCATTTTTGGGTCACATAATCTCAAAAGTGGGGATATCTGTGGATCCAACAAAAACAGAGGTTATCGAAAGATGGTCGAGACCAACAACAGTAACTGAGATCTGAAGTTTTCTTGGTTTGGATGGATATTATCGACGTTTTGTGAAAGATTTTTCACGATTATCTAATCCACTCACCAAGTTGACTCGGAAAGGAGTTAAGTTTGTCTGGACGGAGGAATGTGATGAGAATTTCAAGGAGTTGAAAAGAAGGTTATCCAGTGCACCTGTGCTCACACTGCCTTGTAGTGGAGAAAGGTTTGTGATCTATAGTGATGCATCCAAGAAGGAATTGGGGTGTGTTCTTTTGCAAAATGATATGGTGATAGCTTATGCCTCACGACAGTTGAAAATCCATGAGAAAAATTACCCAACACATGATTTGGAGTTAGCTATGGTAATCTTTGCATTAAAGATTTGGAGGCATTACCTTTATGGTGAAAGGTGTGATATTTATATTGATCATAAAAGTTTAAAGTATATTTTCACACAAAAGGAGATGAATATGCGTCAAAGAAGATGGTTGGAGCTAATTAAGGATTATAACTGCTCAATCCATTACTACCCTGGGAAGGGAAACAAGGTGGCAGATGCATTAAGTCGACAAGACCATGCTAGTTTATCCATGATGAGGATCACAAAAGATCCAATATTTATGGATTTACAAAAGGATGGATCTTGGAATTATAATGGAAGGGGAAAAATCTTATCTTTCTCAAATGAATGTTCAACCATCTATACATGTGAAGATTAAAGAGGCACATAAAGAAGATGTCGAGTTACAAAAGAAGGTGAGAAATGTTCCGGAATTCAACCTTGATTGTGATGGGATAATAAAGTTCAGGAATCGGGTTTGTGTTCCTCTCATCCCGGAATTAAAGAAGGAGCTGCTGGATGAGGCTCATAGTTCTTCATTATCTATTCATCCTGGAAGCACGAAGATGTATAGGGACCTGAAAGAGTACATCTGGTGGGATGGCATGAAAAGAGATGTTGCTGAATATGTCTCTCGATGCTTGGTTTGTCAGCAAGTTAAATCTGAGAGATAGAAGTCTAAGGGGATGTTACAACCATTACCCATACCCGAATGGAAATGTGAAAACATCACTATGGAATTTGTCACAGGACTTCCTAAAACATCCAAAGGCAATAATGCTATCTGGGTCATAGTTGATCGTCTTACCAAGTCTGCACATTTCATTGCTATTAGAGAGGATTTCTCTCTGGATCATCCTGCCAGGATATATGTAAAGGAAGTGGTAAGATTGCATGGAGTACCACTTTCTATTATATCTGATCAGGATCCGAGATTTACCTCGAAGTTATGGTGAAGTCTTCAGCATACTCTAGATACAGAGTTGAGTTTCAGCACTGCTTATCATCCTTAGACAGACGGTCAGTCTGAGAGAACAATTCAAACCCTAGAGGATATGTTGAGAGTTTTCTCTATGGATTTCAAAGGTGGTTGGGATCAACACCTACCTTTGGTGGAATTTTCTTATAATAATAGCTTTCACTCCAGTATTCAGATGGCTCCTTATGAGGCTCTCTATGGAAAAAAATGTAGGACTCCAACTTGCTAGGATGATGTTGGGGAAAGAAAGCTATTAGGACCTGATCTCGTTGATGAAATGGCAGAAAAGGTCAGATCTATTCAACAACACATAAGAGCAGCTCAGAGTCGACAGAAAAGTTATGCTGACAACCGAAGAAAAGACCTAGAGTTTGAATTGGGTGATAAAGTGTTCTTACGAATATCTCCCTGGAAGAGGGTCATGAGATTTGGAAAGAAGGGGAAGTTGGGCCCTAGATATATCAGTCCTTTCGAAATACTGGATCGTTTTGGGAAGGTAGCTTACTGATTGGCGCTTCCACCGAATCTCTCTCGAGTTCACGATGTGTTCCATGTATCTCTCTTGAGAAAGTACATACCTGATCCTTCACATGTACTCAGCTCAGAAGTTGTACCGCTGGAGCAAGATCTTTCTTATGAAGAACAACCGATAGAGATTCTGGATCGTAGCGAAAAATTCCTACGAAACAAGACCACTCGATTGGGGAAAGTTTTATGGAGGAACCACCAATTAGAAGAAGCTACATGGGAGCTTGAGGATATGATGAGGGAGAGGTATCCTCATCTGTTTGTTACAAAGTGACGAATTTCGAGGGCGAAATTCATTTTAAGGGGGGTAGAATGTAACACCCGAGAATTTTATGTTATATAAATCATCAAAGGAATATTTTTCTACACAACACTTTCTTGGCTTGCTTTACACGAAATCGCGACCTTCCTCGATAGCTTGCGTCGTACGCAATACCGAGTTTCACTAAACAACGATATGCTATTAAAATATTATTAAAACTAGCCCTTATAAATAGTAATAACCACTTTTTGAAATTTTATAAATTTTATTATTCAAAATGGACTTCATTTTTGGATTCGGAATATCGAAATTAGCCTAGGGTGAAATTTTGGAATTTTTCTGAAAACTTTCAATTTTTGATGAATAGTGAAACCACTAAGTGGTAGTTTAAAAACTGAATTTTTCATAAAACATAATTTTACCGCTTCTGTGAGTATAATTTCAAAATTCCGAGAGACACGGTTGATGTCAGTAAGTAAAATGTGGTTCAATGAGATGAAAATAATTTTTTGGGGAATAATAACTTTTTACTTTTTTTTACCACGGTTAAAAGTAAATAGGGTAATTAAGGGTAAAGATGATATTATTATTACCCTAACACATGTCCTAATTCTATTTTACAAGTGTACTTCGACCAAAAACAAACTTAGGAATAAAATATGATCATTTAGGCCCACTTGGATTAGATTAGGACATTTATTATTAATTTATTTAAAGAAGGGTTAAAATAGTTAAAATCAATGTTTAATAAGTAAATAATTTTTAATATGGGGTTATACATAAGATAAATTCGACTATAAATATTCATTAGAAATATAAAAATATTTCCTACATAATGGTATTTTATTTGTAATTTTTAGACATTAAATAATTTAATTTATTTATGACACAAAGATGATGCAGTAATTATCTTATTAATGAAATATTGACATAATTAATGTTATAAACACCAAAATAAATGTAATTTGAGACTTTTTATGAATTCCACTAATTTTATAGGTTAATATGACATGTTAGTATTGATTTAATTAACTTTTTTTGAAATAATCATTCTTTTATGATTTTCACAAAAATCAATTACTAAATAGTGTCAAAATTGACATAAAAAAGTTTTTAAAAAAAATATTATATTAGTAGTTGTTATTTTATTCTTAAAAATCTAAGGTTCGGAAAAATGACTTATATAAGGTTATATATATTAATAATATACAATTTGGGGTTCTTTTGGCTGCTTATTGTAATTTTATTAACCTTATAGTATAAGAACACAAGAAGACACGGTAAAAGTAAACTTATTTAACTTAATGTTAAATCTAAATGATAAGGTTAAAATAGGAACCTAAACTTGTCTAAATTCTATCGGATAAGGGGATTTCGACCCATACCCACCTTAGCTTCTAAATATATCAATTTGGAGCTATTTAAAACCGAACTTGACTTTATAATAAAATAATATTTTTAGTTTTCCCAAAGGTACCCCTCTCATCCCTTATAAAAGGGCACCTCCTCTCCCTCTTCCTCACACCACTTTGAGCCTTCAAACTCGGCCAACCCCTACCAATTCCTACTCTCCACTTCCCTAGAGACATCCTAGAGGTCCTGGTCTTCTTCAAAGACCAATTTTAGTGCCCTAAAAGAAGGTGTCAAAGAAGCACTTCAAAGAAGAGGTAATGTCTGTTACCGATTCTTTCATCTTTATTTCTTCTTCCACTTCTTCTTATTTAGTTGTTTCATTATGAAGTAATAACATCAGTATCACTCATATACTTATATGTTATTATAAGTATGAAACAACCCTATTTCACCATCTATCCATCCTACGGAAAAAGAAATCACCGTGTGTGCGTACGTACGGAATACCGTCTCCACGCCGTGGTGTAATCTATTTTCCACCACCACATTACTTGGATGGGTATAATGGTGTAAATAATGACTATATATGACTATTATAAAGTAATACTGATTCTTAAATAGTATAAATACACTCCAATACAAATCCACGATCATAGGAACGATATCATCACTCGTGCGTACGTACGGAATACCGTCTCCACGATGTGATGCGACTTGTTCTACATGATCTTTATTTCATAATGATTATATAAATGAATTGAATGAATGAATATGATATATATTACACTAATACCATTATTTAAATGAGGTATCTATAACCTAAATAGAAGAATAAGAATTTATTCGACAAGACACGCATAAGAACAAAAAGTTATAAACACCCGAATAACAAGTAGAAATGAAATATTACTACTAAGAAGATAAGAAAATGACCATATATGATATCATAAAAATAAGTATGATTCTTTAATAAGTCAATAACATTATTTAAATCATTATACAGGAGGTTCGGACACTTACGAAGCAAAACGGACCTAAGGTAAGGGAAATATCACAATCTCATTTTTATCCGAGATTGTTTATACTTTGGTATTTACTGGGGTGTATTTTATCATCCAAATCCATGTTTCCTAAATATGTAATATTATTTCTATCCACATATAATTGTTTAAATCCAATTTTACCCTTCGGTGAGTTTTTAGTAAAACATATGAAAGGAATCTTTTGTCATTTTTCGTACGAGGTACTTTTTGACTTTTCCGACAAAAGTACGAGAAGAATGTTTTTTTAACTTATACGGCATGAATGGATTTTTAAAACAAAATTTTCAAGAATCTTCCTTTACAAGTTTTCAAGTTTATTTTTAATCAAATTCTTTTAGTTTAAAATTGTATGACATTTTAAGAAAGGAAAAATGTTTTTGAAGTAGAAAGGTTATTTTCCTCAAGAATGGAGTTCAAGTGTTTTATCAAAATTATTTTCCATCTAAGATAATAAAGGGTTCTATTTCTATCCATATTATTACATGGATTTGATTATGTTGTGATGGAAATATTTTTATGAATTATTTTATCTTATATGAATTGTTTTATGATGTCACGATGTTTAAAGATTCCCATTTTTATTACATGGGTTACGCTACGATGTAGGGTTTATGATTTTGTGGCACACATAAGAATGGTATAATTATGAGATGGGTGGGACCTATATCTACCTCCAATTCATTGGGTAAAGATTTTATATCTCATGAGATAAACATGGCTGGAACGGTAGGTTATACCGGTTCAGTGAAATAGGACTGAAACGAGGAGTGAACTCGGTTCAGAAAGGGACTTTGTCCACTAAGATAGTCTTGGCAATGAGCCTTGACTAATAAGAAATGATTCTCTATGATTATGTGTGTATTCCACAAAGTTTCATGTTTTAAGTTATGATTATTGTGATTACATTTCACTGCCACGATTTATCCCATGTTATGAAATTATGATCTCTTTTGCTGGATAAGATTTCCCAAAGTTATGTGCTTATGTATATGATGTGATTGATATTTCTTTTGTTTACCCTTACTGAGAATTTGAGATCACCCTTTTGTATGTTTTCTTTCCCCAGGTCAGGAAGAAGGTTTTTAAGTAGAATATGCCAAAAAGGGACTCTAGATATGATGAAATAAATGGGAGGAAAAGTAGATTCTTTATGAACCAGTTGTTTATGTTTCCCAGTTTCTAAAGACACTATACCTATACGGTCATTTATTGGTTTTGTTATATGTTGTAATAAGTTTCATTCAATTCTGAAGTAATAACAATGTATGTAAAGTATGGGACGTTATAGTAGGAGTGGGCATACAAGGCCCCGTTGCATGAGAGACCCAATGGAGTGCTGATCTTGCAGCAAAATGGGCCATCTCTAGCGTTTCTGTCAGCTTTCCTCCCTAGAAACTGGAGAGAGGGGTTCTTCTATGACCCCGTGTTCTAGAGCATCAACACCAGTTTATCACCAGTCTGGGAACTGGAGTTCTTTCGGCCATTCAGGGCGAGGTGGAGGTCGTGGTTGGTGTAGTCAGTCATCGGTCCTTCAGCGACAGTAGGGTGGATCATCTCAGAGCGGTCAGGCAGGGTCAGAGGGCCATATAGTAGGATAGACTTTTGAAGTGAAGCAGACCTAGCAGGAGAAAGATCTCGGGCCATCCACAGTTCGAGGTACAATCATAATATCCTCGGTTTTATCTTCTGCTCTTTTCGACACAGGGCTTCCCGTAGCTTTATCTCTATTTCGGTTGTGGAGAGCCTTGGGCTCTGCATCTTTTCTTCTGTGAATATCCTGATGATTGAAACACTATTGGGGACGAGGAAATCTAGCGTATGTTAGTGCAAGGAGTTCACTATAGAGGTTGGTGGATGTCACTTCTTATGGGACCTCTATGTCCTAGAGATGAAGAGCTATGATGTCATTCTCATAATGGACTGGCTAGTTCCCTTCCAGGAAGTCATCATCTGTTATCACTACAGGGTGAGTTTCATATCACCAGAGGGTGGATCTTTTATTCATAAGGGCGAGTGGGATGTCTAGGTGAGCTGAGCGGGACTAGAGCATCATGCATTAGGAGAAGTTATGGCCCATATTTCTACTCTATATCTGGATGACCAGGGGACTTCATAGTTGGACTTCCCTCTAGAGGTGTATCGTTTTAGGGGCGTCTTTCCAAAGGACTTTTCTAGTTTTCCACCGCATCTTAAGGAAGACAATTCTATTGATCTTGTTCTAGGAGCGCCACCATTTTCCATTCATCCTTATAGGATGGCTACACCAGTGTTTCAGGAGCACAAGAAGCAGTTATAAGAGTTGAAGGGAAATGGTTTCATCTGACCCAATACTTCTCCTTGGGGTTCGTCTGTCCTATTTGCGAAGAAGGAAGATGGTACCCTTAGGCTTTGTGTGGATTATCGGAATCTGAACCAGTTGATGTTCAAGAATTGATATTCATTTCCTTGGATTGATGATCTCTTTGATTAGCTTCAAGGAGCATGAGTGTTCTTGAAGATTGAATTGAGATCCAGTTATCATCGGTTGTGCATTATAATATTTGATGTACCTCTTACAGCCTTCTGGAGAAGGTATGGTCTATACGAATATATGGTTATGTTGTTCAGTGTCATGAATGTGCCAGTAGATTTCATGGGACTAATGAACCGAGTGTTCCATCCATACTTGGATTCTTTCGTGGTTTTCTTCATGGACGATATCTTGGTGTACTCTCACACTCGATACAACCATGACACACATCTTGAGATCATTTTGAGTACACTGAGGGAGAATAAGTTTTATCCTAATCTCTAAAAGTGCCACTTTTGGATAGGCCATATTCACTTCTTGGGTCAGGTCATCTCAGAGACAGGTGTATCAGTAGACCTACAGAAAGTGAGAGAAGTAGTTTCCTAGGAGCTTCGGAAAAACATCTTTTAGTTATAGAGTTTTCTAGGGATGGCTAGGTACTAAAGACACTTCATACAGGACTTCTCATGCTTAGCAGCACTACTGACGGGCCTGGCTAAGAAGGGTATGAAGTTCTTAAGGTCGGATTATTGTGAATTAGCCTTTCAGGTGATGAAGGGGAGGTTGACGTCAGCACTGATACTAGTCTTTCCCGATCCAGGAAAGAGCTATACTATTTATTGTGAGGCATCAGGTATTGGGCTGGGAGATGTGCTTATGCAGGGAGATGGAGTCGTTGGGTATGTGTCTCGGTAGTTGAGGCCACCCGAGAGGAACTACCCGACGCACGATATGGAGTTGGAAGCTATTGTTCATTCCTTATGTTGTTGGGGAAATTATATATTGGGAGAGAATTTTGTGGTTTTCACCGACCAAAAAAGACTCAAGTACATTTTCACTCAGCGTGATCTGAATTTGAGACAACTGAGGTGGGTCGAGTACATATAATCTTTTGATTTCGAGCTTGCCTATACACCTAGGAAGGGAAACGCAGTGGCTGACATGTTGAGCAGAAGGACTTAGATACAGGCAGTTCAGGATACCAGCAATGAGTTGAAACTTATGGATCTATTCTCTGAGATGCATTTGATGGTGCAAGAGACTCACATGCCAGATTTTATTTCTTCTACAGCTTGTAACTCAACATTTATTGATCGGGTGTGAATGAGGAAGCTATCAAAATCAGAGGGCCTATTCCTATGGGAGAGTGTGTCAGAAGAGGACTCTATTACTAGATAGACCATAGGCAAGGATGAGATCTTGCATTTATAGGGGTGCATTTGGGTGCCTGTAGACATACGCGAGGAGGTGATGCGGTATTTTCATTCCTCGGTTTGGGCAGTTCATCCTGGCGTCACCAAAATGTATCATGATCTACACCATCAGTACGGGTTTCCAGGTATGCAGAGAGACGTTTCTAGTTTCTTCATGAGGTGTTCTACTTTTCAGCAAGTGAAGGTGGAGCATCAGTGACCAGCAGGGATTTTGCAGCAGTTACCCATTCCCGAGTGGAAGGGGAATGACATCGCAAAGGACTTCGTGACTCGTTTGCCGAGGTCACCTCAGGGGAATGATGTTTTTTGGGTTGTCATTGACAGGCTTACGAAGGTCTCTCACTTCTTGCTGATCAAGGAGACCTTCAATGTTGATGAGCTTGGATGGTTGTACATCCGAGAGATTATATGTCTACATGGAGTTCCACACTCCATTATTTCATACAGAGATGTGTGCTTTACCTCTCGGGTCTCGTAGGGGCATTAGAAGGTGTTGGGTACACAGGTACTTTTGAGTAGAGCTTACCACCCCCAGGAAGATGGCGCGTCCAAGCGTATGAATTAGGTGCTTGAGGACATGCTTCGAGCATGCATTCTAGATTTTGGAGGTTCTTGGGAGAATCATATACCTCTTGTGGAGTTTTCCTACAACAATAGTTATCAAAAAACTATTCAGATGGCACTTTATGAGGCTTTGTATGGTAGTCCATGCCGATCACC
This sequence comes from Viscum album, assembly GCA_963277665.1. Lineage (NCBI taxonomy): Eukaryota > Viridiplantae > Streptophyta > Magnoliopsida > Santalales > Viscaceae > Viscum > Viscum album. The sequence goes on from OY728141.1 coordinate 1,208,142,563, forward strand.
CTTATGCTGGCTAGTGGAAGGAGAAGTATCTTTGTTGGTACCTCTTCTTGTTCAGAAAACCACAGAGCAGATAGAGATGATTCAGATGACGATGGATACTACATAGTCTCATCAGAAGTCTTATGCTGATCAACAGATACAACCTCTGGAGTACGAGGTCAGGGATCTGGTTTTCCTGCATGTCACACTGAGGTTGGGACACAATAGGGTTAGTAAATGGGGGAATCTTTTTCCTAGGTATGTCGGGTCATTTGAGGTTTTAGAGAGAGTTGGGCTGGTTGCCTATCAGTTGTATTTACATTAGAGGTACCGGGCTATGCATGATTTTTTTCACGTTTCTCAGCTCCAACGTTACTTTTCAGACCTGTCTCGTGTCATTCAACCCAAGGAGGTTGAGCTTTAAGTGGATGTGTCATTTGAAGAGCATAATATCTGGATTTTGGATCATAGTAAAAAGGTTCTCCATGGCCAGTCTATTCCCTTGGTACGAGTGTTATGGCAGCACGGGCGGGTGTAAGATAAGACTTGGGAGATGGAGGTCAATGTACGATCATTGTGGCCGGAGTTGTTTGGGGTTTCTTCTTCTACGCCGCTCGAGGGAAATTTAGGGACAAATTTCTTTAGGGGGGGGGGGTGTTTTTAAGAACCCGGATCTTCTTTTCAGGAATTTTTTTCCTTTTCTGGTTATTTTTCTGAAAAAAGAGGAAAATATGGAAATTTTCGAAGTACACACTTTGTACTTTATGAGTACATGTCGTGTATTGCGATGTCGCTGGAGTCCATGTACTGGCAGTGTCATGGCCACACACACGGCCGTGCGGGAGTGACTTGGAGGTGGCCTAATTTGGAGTATGGAAATAGCATGTACATTCCATGTACACCAAAAGTACACTCTATGTATTTTGTTTTTGTTTTCATTAAACTCATTGGGGTTGCATCTGGCAGACAGAAATCAATTTTTCTAGGTCGTCTTTTTTCGAGAGAACCTGCAAGGTAGAGAATCTCTGAAGAGCCCCCGATTCTCCATATGTCCTCTGATTCGAACAGTATTGATTGCATTCGAATCGCATTTGTGAGTTTTTCCTTCTTTCAGAGCTTCATTTTCCAATTCCACCTCTTTTTCAAGTTATCATGGGTTGAATGTTTTATACGTTTTCATAGATCTAAAACATTCTATGGAGATTCAAGCATTTAGATTAAATTATATCGATCAACTAACACCAAGGTAGGTGGTTTGTTTTTTATCTTCAATGTATTTAAGTATTATGTGCAATTTCCACCAATACTCTTGAATGAGGTATTGTGTGATTATCGCTTTACCCCTGTTGTCTTCCTGCCATTCTTGTATGCCTCTGTAGAGGTTGAATGGATATGAATAAGGTTGTTTTTCTATGCCTTGGATTCTTTCCCATGCATGTTCTATTTTGGAACGTTTGGTCATGTTAGCTAGTTTGGCTACTTTGCCTGTTTTTCATACCTCTTGCTGTAGGATGGAAAGTTTGAATCCTGACATGCTTGATATGTTGTAGACTATTTAGCCACGTATATCTATAGGTTTAATTTGGCCGTATTTCATTGTTATTCCTTTATCCTACATAGGACCATTAGAACCAGATGTAGTAGACTATAAGGGGAATTGAGCGAGTGAGCTTCCTTAGAGAGTCTTTGAGCATTAGGCTAAGGGGGATAGACTGTGTGAGATTCCTTAGAGAGCCTAGGATTACATTGGGTTATAAGGGGATAGACTATTTGGGATTCCTACGAGATTCATTGACTTCTTTAGACTATTATGGGATAGACCGTGTGAGCTTCCTCATAGAGACTTTTTTTTCTTTGAGTTACCCTATTTACGTTAGACTATAAGAGGAATCGACTGTGTGAGCTTCCTCAGAGATTCATTGAATGACCTAGGTTATATGAGGAATTTTCTGATTGAGATTCCTTAGAGATTCCTTGGCCTTAGGGATATAAGTTGAATTTACTGAGTGAGCTTCCTCAGAGAGTCCTTGACTACCTAAGACTATAAGGGGAATTGATAGATTGAGCTTACTCAGAGAGTCTTATAATTTTCATATGACCAAAATAGAGAGGTTAGGCTAAGTGTACTGCCCAGAGGATTGTCTGTTGATAAAACACTATTTTGATGAATATTTTATTGATAATAAATGAAATAATTTCCTCACATTGTGTTAAATATGTTTATTTATAAAATATTTGAGATTTGATCATTCATTGGAAAATTTGGTGAAAATTCCAGTTTTACCCTTTATAGTGCACTGTAGTATTTCGAAGATAAATATTTTTTTATTTGAACTTGAAATGTTGTAACAGTGTTCTTAACTTAATTTTCTACAACTTTTATTCAGGACACTAGATCAAAATAATGCATTTGGATGGAGTAATTGGGCCATAGAGGCAAAGGTGGTCTGGACACGGCAGAATGGAAAAGCTTATGTATTTCGGCCATAACTCCTTCATCTGGGCCTATATTGAGCCCAAATTTGGAGATGAGATAGAGGACCCATATCCGCACATTTTATCCTGCTAGAAGGTCGGCCAATTCACGCGTTTTGGTGGTTAAATGGGATGTTCAACTTGGAATAAAATATTTGACCGAGATTCTCATTCACACTTGAAACCACTTTGAACCTAGCCTCCCCACCACTCTATAAATTGGTGTTTTTCTCATTTGGTGGGTTTAGGGACGTTCATTAGAAGAGTGTAGGAAGAGGAGAATTGGTTTCACCCGAATTCTCCAACCATTGTAAGAGGGGTAGCTCTTGAAGCAAGAATCCCCTCATCAAAGCCTCCTTCTCTTCTTCGTTTTGTAATGTTTTCATTTGTGTAAATAAACTTATTTGATATTCTTCTATTCCTCATATTTTCTTATGTTTTGTTTAAATTTCTTCTTCTATTAATCTTTCTAATTGGGTTGGAATTATTGATTAGAAGCTTTATTGGGTTATACCCATTATAAACCTTTGCACATGAAAAACGCTTCTATGATGATTATACCACCCATGGAAGAGTAGTTCGTTTTAGTAATCGATCGACCTCTATCCTTCTTCATTAATTTATTTTGAATCAATGAGATACTATAATTCACATATTATGATATATTAATTGATTTTTTAATTTAAATGAAATTAAGAAAGCAATTGAATAGTTAATACAAAACACACGAGGTCGGGAATTGTGTGAACTGTGAGAGCGCAACCTTAACCGGTAATTCAAAACCACACGGGATCAATTTGTATAGTTCAAATACAATCCCTAAACTCAATTAATCCTCATTTACAGAGTGGTTATATGCCTTAATTTACAACTGAACATAATCTAATCTTATAACATCAATCAAAGTAGGGTGTTGCGATTGCATGTTCCGAAGATAGCCTAAAGTTAAATTCACTTCATCTTCGTGGTAAAGTTAATTCTTTTAGGGTTCGGGAGTTAACAAATTAAGGGATCATAATTAATTGAATATTAATTTAAATGATAATGATTAATAAATTATTGAAGAGGTAGAGTTTGATCGATTACGTCTTTTAAAATATTTTCTAAAAAAACATCTTCTTGTTGTGTCTTTTTAATCAAACTTCATTTCAAAATTAAAAACAAAAAAAATGAAATATTCTTCCAGCAAACTTTTTCAAGTTTTATAAACTTCAAACAACCACCATACTTTCAAGTAGTGTTTTTGTTCTATTTTATTTTTGGAATACCTCTAGAATGTTGTTTTAAATCTACTTCCTTCTTTGAGAGACGACCTTGGTCAGCCACTCTGCTGCACCTAAGTAGCCCTAAATCACATTAATCATTTGAGGGCACCCACGATAGCGCTCTTTCAAATTGGTGTCGTTTCCAGGGAGGCAATTAATTTATTCAACCATTTAGAGGTATTTATTTTATTTTTCATTTTATTATTTTCTTCACCTCTCTCTTTCATCTTTCCCCTTTCTCAAGTTTTCATTTTTTTTCATCCTCTTCTTTTATTTTTGTGTCACGACCCGTCCTCGAGGCCCGTGCCGTGACTACCTCAAGCCCACCTTCCATAGGCCAGGGGCTGGCGACTAGCACCAAGGCGTAAATCCCGGTAAAAAGGGAAGGCATTGCCTTTGTAAAGTAAACAATCACCACAGAGTAAGCAAGCGGAAAAAGTAAACACTAAGTAAAAATAGAGTACAACTGTAAGTGCGGAAAGTAAGTGGGCCAGTATACAAACCCAAACTGAAAGTAAAGTACAACTTGAAAGGGAAAATAGTATCTGAAAAGTAAAAGCCTCCACGTCGAGCTGTCCACTGGAAATCTCACCTGAAGGGTGGGTACAGATAGCTCCACTGCTCCTCGGGTCCCGTCGTCTGCTCCGAGTACGTCCCGCCCAGTGGTCCACCTCCAGGTAATGTCCTTCTCTGCAAGCCTCAACCACGATCAACGCTGTCTTTCGTCTGCAACCAACACAACGTAGTTCGGGCATAACCCGTGCAGGGGTGAGTATAAGCTACTCAGTAGGGACCCCGAGACCCCCGATGGTCTCCCAAAATCCACAAAGGATAAACCACAAAGGAAAGATACAAACACGAAGTAACAACCGGCACTGCTTATGTATATGCCCATACATATACCTAAGTCATCAATTTCAATACGCAACAACCTCCGAGCCAAAGTACAACCCAGTCCACACAGGAAAGTATACGTCTTCCACGAAGGAAAGAAAAAAGTAATCCACATAAAATAGCACAACACAATCCACACAGGAAAGAAAACAAGATTCAGCTCACACAGGTATACTTTTCGAAAGACGATAGAGATGATCACTGATCCATCTAAGTCATCGGACCCACAAAGGATCGATAGGTACTAACCCCCGCAATGACCCACACAGGATCGGTAGAAAACTAGCCCCCTCAAAGACCCACACAGGATCGGACCCACATAGGATCTGTAGGCGTTGGCTCACACAATACCGCTGAGCGCTGACCCACATGGGATCGGACCCACATAGGATCGGTAGCACCGATCCACATAGGATCGCTGAGTGTTGTAGTCGTCGCCGTCGAATCCACTGAGGATCTCTGTACAGTCGTCGTCCTCACAGTAGCAGTCGCAGCCAGCTCTAGGGTTCCCGCACACAGCAAGCTCATTCGGGAGGGTCCACTCCATGAGCCGAGAGGCTGATACATCAACTGACACATAGTCCAAAGTTTATGTATCCAAAAGTTCCGTATCGTCAAAAGGAACTCAACGTCGCAGACGTCGCGTCAATCAGACGCCCGGTCTGAGAGTTATTGGCTTTTTCGTCCCAGGGGCCCGGTTGGTTTTTAAGGCAAAACCAACCCGACCATACTCCACCTGCGTCCAAACCTCGGGCGGAGTATGACAAAAGATCCGTCTCAGTAAGAGTAAAATAACAAAGTTGACGGCACGTCAATCGGACGTCCGTAGCTCAAGATATGAGCGTTTCCTCTCCGAGGGCCCGGTTGGTTTCATGTACGAACCAACCCGGCCGAACTCAAAGTATTCCGAAACCTTGAGTGTGATATACCAAAATGACCATCTCGTTCCAAGGATCGTGTCTCCACTGACGGCGCATCGATCGGAGGTCCGTAGCCCGAGTTTTGGGCAACTGAACCCAAACGGTCCGAAAACGGGGGTTTCAGGCCCGAACCGACCCGGCCCGAGACCCCCCGGTCGGCCCGAACCGGGTCGACCCGCCCCCAGTCCAGGTCGGCCCGGCGCGGCCCGGCCTGGCGGTCTGGCCAGGCGGCCGGCCCGGCTGGGCACAACGCGCTGCCAGCTCGGCCGAAGGCCGAGCCGTTGTCAAAAAAAGGGGGCGCCTTCCCCCCTTGTGTAACCGCGGCCCCCCATTTATGGGGGGTGTTTGAAGTCTGGTCGGGGGAATTAATTCCCCCGGATCCTCCCTATCTGGCCGGTTCCTTCTCAACGGGACCTGCGATGGCCGGTCCCCTTCCAGCTCTGACGTCGGTGGCCCTGTCCGGCCGCCGGTCACCTTGCTCTGACGCGGCCCGGAACCGACCGCGGCCCTTTTCGTCCGGTGTGGCGCGACGACGCCGCGCCCCTCCGCCGCGGCCCTGGAACCGGCCGCGATATTTCGGGTGTCCCCTACGCGGCGCGATGGCGTCGTGTCCTTGGATTAATTCGCGGTGCCGCGCATTTTCCTTACTCTTGATTTCGCGTGGTGCGATGGCACCACGCCTTCCCGTACCAAACCACAAAGGAATAAATCATGAAATAAGGAGGAGGGCCGACCGTGTTTGTGTAGTCCGGCCCCCTCATGTTATTCGATAACAATTGGTTTTAATCCACGAATATCGTCCAGTTGGTATTCACGAACAGAATAAATAAATAAAACCCCTACCTCGGTTTCAAGAACGGTGTACGTCAACGAGCCGCGGAAGACGAGCGTCGCGGAAGTCGGGCGTCGTGGAAAACGAACATCTATCCTGTTGTCGTCGAGGTGCGTCCGACGAGGAAACGTCATTGGAGAAATTCTTCGCATTCTTCGGTGGAGATGTTCTTCGTTGAAGAACGGTGTTCTTCGTCGGAGTCTGAGGTGTTCTTCACGTTCTTCGTCGAAGTTGAAGAAGAAGAAGACTTCCTCAAACCCTTAGCCCTTTCTCTCCCAAGTTTCCACACAAGAAAAAATAACCCCAAAATAAAATAAGTCTCCCACTTATTTTATTAACCCAACATAGGTTTTTGAATTCAAGAGTTTGAAAAATCAAAACCCACATTTAACTCACATAAGTTATTAACATGAGTTGTTATAAAATTAAAGAGGTGATAAGTTGGAAAAACTTAAATGGGGAGTTAAGGAGTTAAAAAGGGGGAGGTGAAAGGTTGGGTATCGTGTGGGCCCCACCTTTCAATTATCCACACATGGGAAGTTGGGTGGATGTGGACCCCACCACCAACTTCCCATGGGAGAAAATTAACCACCTTGATATAAAATAAAATCAATCCAACAATTTTATTTACTTCTTAATTAAACCCCATTAATTAACTTCTTCTCCCGCACAAACGCAACTACGGTAAAGGTTCCCTTAAGAGATTACTGGCGTTGCGAGTTCATCGGTGCCATCGGATTTCAATTCCGAGCACTGGTTCAAAAGATAGGAATTACCGCTTGTTCGTTCACTGAACGTACCCGAGCTAAACTTCAGATAGAAATTCCGGGCAGACCGGGCCTCAGAATCAAGTGTCGTCTAAAATTGTGTTCTTGTAAAATTCCAAAAAAAATTAAGAAAAAATTTCCATTGAATTTTACGGGACTTTACATTACTCCTACCTCAGGGCTTCACGTCCCCGTAAAGATACATCGAAAACTAGGGAAACAAATGTGGGTACTGAGCATGCATCTGAGCCTCCCGCTCCCAAGTGCTCTCCTGGAGGTTCCCATGTTGCCATCTAATGCACACTAGAGGAATCGATCGTCCACGTAGAACCCGCTCCTGTCGATCCTCGATCTCCATCGGGACCTCCGCAAAAGTCGCCCCATCATCAACGTCTAGCTCCCCATGGTCAATGATGTGCATCGGGTCGTGCACGTATCTCCTCATCTGAGATACGTGGAAGACGTCGTGCACCCGGTGCAATTGAGGTGGTAGAGCCAGGCAATAAGCCACCTCACCAATCCTGCTGAGGACCTGGAACGGTCCGATGAAGTGTGGAGACAACTTTCCGCCTCGGCCAAATCTCTGTAATCCACGTCGAGGTGAGACACGCAAAAAGACATGGTCGCCATCCTCGAACCCTAGTGGGCTCCGCCTCCTGTCAGCATAAGACTTCTGCCGGCTCTGAGCTATCCTCATCCATTCCTGGATGACCTGGACCTTCTCTGTCGTGGCCTGGACCATCTCCGGCCCCACAAGTGCTGACTCCCCAGGGTCTGTCCAGCACAAAGGAGATCTACAAGGTCGGCCGTAAAACGCCTCGTACGGTGCCATCCCGATTGTGGAGTGGTAACTGTTGTTGTACCCAAACTCCACCAAGGGTAGGTGGTCCTCCCAGCTATGACCAAAGTCTAGGACACATGCGCAGAGCATGTCCTCGAGAGTCTGAATGGTCCTCTCCGTCTGACCATCCGTCTGAGGGTGAAAGGTTGTGCTCAAACGTAGCTGCGTCCCGAACGCCTCCTGCAATCCCTTCCATAGCCGGGAAGTAAAATGATCATCTCGATCGGAGACGATAGATGATGGCACACTGTGAAGCCGAACAATCTCCTGAACATAAAGACGTCCCAAGCTCTCCACTGAGCCCTGCTCTCTGATGGGTAAGAAGTGAGCCGACTTGGTGAGTCGGCCGACAATCACCCAGATGGAGTCATGACCTCTGGAAGTGCGTGGAAGTTCAGTCACGAAGTCCATAGATATCCCATCCCACTTCCACTCCGGGACCTCCAAGGGCTGTACCAAGCCTTCTGGTACCTGATGCTCTGCCTTCACCTGCTGGCAGGTGAGGCATTGATAAATGAACTCTTCCACAGCCTTCTTTATGTATGGCCACCAGTGTTGTCGTCTGAGATCCTGGTACATCTTATCCACTCCAGGATGTATCTCCAAGGGAAAAGTGTGAAACTCTCTCAGCACCTCCTCCCGTAAAGAAACTGGTACCAAGGTACGTCCTCTGAAAAGTATGTCGTGCTCTGCTCCAAAGGAGAAACCATCAGGTGCCTGTCCTGAGGATATCTGTGCACGCCGCGTCTCACAGTCAGTGTCCCCACGTTGTGCCTCTCTGACCTGCTGTAGTAGTAGAGGAGTGACTGTGAGAGACTGAAGGAAGGCTACTCCATCTCTATCCATGAAGGATATCTGCAAAGAGGCTAGCTGCTCTGTCGCCTCCTCAAGTAGTTGAATGCTCGTCCTCCTGCTGAGGGAATCGGCTACCACGTTCCCCTTTCCAGGAGTATAGACTATCTCAAAGTCATAGTCCAGGAGGAACTCGGGCCATCGCCGTTGTCTCAGATTCAGATCCTTCTGAGAGAAGATGTATCTGAGACTCTGATGGTCATAAAAGACTGTAAAGCGCTCGCCCATCAGATAGTGTCGCCACTTCTTCAGGACGAAGACCACTACTGCTAACCCCAGGTCATGGGTAGCGTAGTTCTGCTCATGCAGCCTCAACTGACGTGATCCATAGGTGATCACTGCCCGCTCCTGCATCAGGACACATCCGAGTCCAGTCCCTGATGCATCGCAGTAGACTACGTACCCTACTCCCTCCTCAGGCAACCTCAAGATAGGTGCGCTGGCCAATCTCTGTCTCAGCTCCTGAAAGCTCTGCTGACATCTGTCTGACCACACGAAGGGTTTCCCCTTCTTCTTCAAAGCTGAGAGTGGTGCCGCAACTCTGGAGAAGTCTAGTACGAATCTCCGGTAGTATCCAGCTAGTCCCAAGAAACTTCGCACCTCCGTCACGCTCCTGGGTGGCTCCCAATCTAACACAGCCTCGATCTTCGCAGGATCCACTGCAACTCCGGCTCAGAGATGACGTGTACCAAGAAGTGGACCTCATGTATCCAGAACTGACACTTCGAGAGCTTGCCATAAAGCTGGTGCTCTCGGAGTGTGTCTAGTACAACCCGTAAGTGGTAGGCGTGCTCCTCGTCAGTCGTCGAGTAAATCAAAATGTCGTCGATGAAGACCATGACAAATCGATCGAGGTATGGATGAAAGATCCTGTTCATGAGATCCATGAACACTGCTGAAGCATTGGTTACGCCGAATGGAATAACCAAGAACTCATAGTGGCCATACTAACATCTGAAGGTCGTCTTCTGCACGTCCTCGTCTCGAACTCTGAGCTGATGATAGCCTGACCTGAGGTCTATCTTCGAGAACCACCGTGCTCCCTTGAGCTGATCGAAGAGGTCATCAATCCTCGGTAGGGATACTTCTTCCTCACTGTCACCTGGTTCATGCAACGATAGTCGACACAAAGTCGCAAGCTCCCGTCTGCCTTCTTGGAAAACAATATCGGGGAAGCCCAGGGTGAAACACTGGGTCGGATGAATCCCTTGACCTACAAGTCCTCCAACTGTACCTGTAGCTCTCAAAGCTCAGAGGGGGTCATCTGATATGCTGGAGTTGATATCGGGGTTGTCCTAGGGTACAGGTCAATATAAAAGTCTACCTCTCTGCGAGGAGGTAACCCTGGAACGTCGTCGGGAAAAACGTCCGCAAACTGATCCACCACTGCAGGAAAACCAGGACTCTGCACGTCAACTGCTCCTAGGATGAGGCTATCCAACTGATGAGTGATGGGCTGTCCTCTCCTCCGCGGAAGTCCATCCTGTGCTGCAAAGGCTCCCTTCTCGCTGGTGAAGGTGAACCTGCTCCCGTCGGTGCGTACACATCGCACTTTGCGCATAAAACAGTAAATTTGTGCATGGACCGTAGATAACCAATCCATGCCCAAGATAACGTCGTAAGGCCTCGACGCCACTACAAGAAGATCCCAGCCGAAGATCTCGCCTCCTAGAGTAAGCTCACACTGCTGGCAGCAGTGCATAATCGTTGAGTCTGCTCCTGTAAGAGTCTCTAGCCGTAAGGATCGAGCCAACGGCTCTGTCGGAATCTCCGAGCTCTGAACAAGGGAAGAGGCTATTAAAGAGTGACTCGCTCCTGTTTCTATAAGTACTGCAGAAAGGGTGAAATAGACACAGATAGTACCTCGAATCATCTCGGGCGCGCCGTGGTCGTAGGCCTCTGCTGCCTAGAGCTGTGCATGTCTCTGCCCGCCAGCTCCCTATGGTAGGGGTGGACCTCCTGGTGGGGGTGGTAGAGCCTCAAAGCGTCTCCCACCACCTTCTGCTCGGCCAGCTCCTCTGCCTCATCCGCCTCCTCCCTGCGGACTGCCACGGTCGACCCTCTACCTCTGCCTCGGTGGTCCCTCAATCGTTTTCTGCTCCTCGCCACGGCGGGTCAGGCAATCACGAGCCATGTGGCCCTGCCCGCCGCATGAGTAGCACTGCCTGCCTCTCGAAAGACTGGCTCCGCGCTGTGTGCCCCGCACTGCTGAGCCAGTGTCCTGAGGTCGTTTTCCTGAGGGTCTGGTCTGCCTGGACCCAAGAGTCATCCGTCGACTGCCTGCTGCAGAAGACTCTGCTATGTGTCGCCCTGCGGTGGGTCTCGACGCTGGTGTAGACTCAGCAAGATAGCTCTCAATCAAAAGGTCCCGCTCCAGTACTCCTGTCTGAGTCGGAATGCTGAGGGAGATCAGCTATGCCCTGATCTCGTGTCCCAATCCCTGCTCAAAGGTTCAGGCCCAGAAGAATGGGTCCCGTACCATGTCGATAGAGTAACGCGAGAGATCGGTAAATCTCACCGAGTACTGTGCGACCGTCATACTGCCCTACCGCAGCTGAATAAGCTCCTGGATGTGCACCACACGGAGGGTGGCTGGGAAAAACTCTGAGCGGAAGAGGCTCTCAAAGTCTGTCCAGAGTAGAGATGCCTTATCATGCACCTAGAGCATCAAGATCCACCATCGGCCCGCTGTTGCGTCTAGTAAGCTCGCTGCGAGGATCACCATGAGGTCTGCTGGTGTCCTCACTAACTGAAAAACCCGTACCACTGCCTCCAGCCAGTCCTTGGCTGCCTGGGGGTCCATCTCCCTGCGGAACCTGGGCGGTCACTGGCGCTAGAACTCATGCAGTGTACAGAGGCGACGTGCATCGTCAGCGGCTGGTGCTGGAAGCATCGCTGGCTCGGCGGGTAAAGCTACCGCCGGTGCCACTGCTGACAAAGGGCCCTGCACCGAGGCCTCATCACTCGGTGGGCTGTCGTCACGTTCGACTCTCAGAACCCTAGCTGGCTGCCATCTTGGGGCCATCCTGGAAAGGAAACAGGTGCGCCACTGTCAGAACAGTATACCTGGTGAGCTGATACAAAGTAATCACAAATAAAACTTGAAACACACATGCAATCAATGTTTTCGTGCATTTAAGTCGGAAATCAGAAGTCAGGGTCCTGGTGTACGGATACGTCAGTCGCCACACCAACATTGGACTCCCTGGACTGATAACCACACTCAATATGCTAAAAACTATTGCTTCACATAGAATAGATCAGAGTTCATGGTAGAACCGAACTCCTCTGATACCAATTTTTCACGACCCGCCCTCGAGGCCCATGCTGTGACTACCCCAAGCCCGCCTTCCATAGGCCAGGGGCTGGCGACTAGCACCAAGGCGTAAATCCCAGTAAAAAGGGATGGCATTGCCTTTGTAAAGTAAACAAGCACCACAGAGTAAGAAAGCGGAAAAAGTAAACACTAAGTAAAAACAGAGTACAACTGTAAGTGCAAAAAGTAAGTGGGCCACTATACAAACCCAAACTGAAAGTAAAGTACAAATCGAAAGGGAAAACAGTAACTGAAAAGTAAAAGCCTCTAAGTCGAGCTGTCCACTAGAAATCCCACCTGAAGGGTGGGTACAGATCGCTCCACTACTCCTCGGGTCCCGTCGTCCGCTCCGAGTACGTCCCGCCCAGTGGTCCACCTCTAGGTATCGTCCTGCTCTGCAAGCCTCAACCACGATCAACGCTGTCCGTCGTCTGCAACCAACACAACGTAGTGCGGGCATAGCCCGTGCAGGGGTGAGTATAAGCTACTCAGTAGGGACCCCGAGACCCCCTAAGGTCTCCCAAAATCCACAAAGGATAAACCAAAAAGGAAAGATACAAAAACGAAGTAACAACCGACACTGCTTAGGTATATGCCCATACATATACCTAAGTCATCAATTTCAATAGGCTCCAACCTCCGAGCCCAAGTACAACCCAGTCCACACAGGAAAGTATACGTATTCCACACAGGAAAGCAAAACGTAATCCACACAGGATAGCACAACACAATCCACACAGGAAAGCAAATAGGATTCAGCTCACACAAGTATACTTCTTTGAAAGACGATAGAGATGATCACTGATCCATCTATGTTGTCGGACCCACAAAGGATCGATAGGTACTAACCCCCGTAATGACCCACACAGGATCGGTAGAAAACTAACCCCCGCAAAGACCCACACAGGATCTGTAGGCGCTAGCTCACACAGAACCGCTGAGCGCTGACCCACACAGGATCGGTAGCACTGATCCACATAGGATCGCTGAGTGCTGTAGTCATAGCCGTCGAATCCACTGAGGATCTCTGTACAGACGTTGTCATCACAGTAGCAGTCGCAACCAGCTCTAAGGTTCCCGCACACAGCAAGCTCGTTCGGGAGGGTCCGCTCCACGAGCCGAGAGGCTGATACATCAACTGACACATAGTCTAGAGTTGATGTATCCAAAAGTTCTGTATCGTCAACAGGAACTCAACGTCGCAGACGGCGCGTCAATCGGACGCCCGGTCTGAGAGTTATTGGATTTTTCGTCCCAGGGGCCCGGTTGGTTTTTAAGGCAAAACCAAGCCGACTGTACTCCACCTGCATCCAAACCTCGGGCGGAGTATTCCAAAAGATCCGTCTCACTAAGAGTAAAACAACAAAGTTGACGGCATGTCAATCGGACATCCGTAGATCAAGATATGAGTCTTTCCGCTCTGAGGGCCCGATTGGTTTCATGTACGAACCAACCCAGATGAACTCAAAGTATTTCGAAACCTTGAGTGCGATATACCGAAATGACCGTCTCGTTCCAAAGATTGTGTCTCTGCTGAAGGCGCATCGATCGGAGGTCCATAGCCCGAGTTATAGTAAATTGAAACCAAACGGTCCAAAAATGGGGGTTTCGGGCCCGGACCGACCCGGCCTGAGACCCCCCGGTCGGCCCGAACCGGGTCGAACTGCCCCTGGTCCGGGTCAGCCCGGCCCGGCGCGGCCCGGCCTGGGCATGGCCCGGCCTGGCGGTCTGGCCCGGCGGGGCACAGCGTGCCCAGCGCGCTGCCAGCTCGGCCGAAGGCCGAGCCGTTGGCAAAAAATGGGGGGCGCCTGCCCCCCTTGTGTAACCGTGGCCCCCCATTTATGGGGGCTGTTTGAAGTCCGACCGAGGGAATTAATTCCCCCGGCTCCTCCCTGTCTGGCCGGCCCGACCTGGTCGGCCGGTTCCTGCTCAACGGGACCGGCGATGGCCGGTCCCCTTCCAGCTCCGACGCCGGCGGCCCGGTCCGGCCGCCGGTCACCTTGCCCCACCGCGGCCTGGAACCGGCCGCGGCCCTTTTCATCCGGCGCGACGCGACGACGTCGCGCCCCTCCGCCGCGGCCCCGGAACTGGTCACGGTATTTCGGGTGTTCCCGACGCGGCGTGATGGCGTCGCGTCCTTGGATTAATTCACGGCGCGGCGCGACGGTGTCGCGTCCTTGGTCTTCTTTCCACGGCGCGGGGCCACGGCGCCGCACATTTTCCTTACTCTTGATTCCGCGTGGTGCGACGGCACCACGCCTTCCCATACCAAACCACAAAGGAATCAATCATGAAATAAGGAGGAGGGTCGACCATGTTTGTGCGGTCCGGCCCCCTCGTGTTATTCGATAACAATTGGTTTTAATCCACTAAGATCGTCAAGTTGGTATTCACAAACAAAATAAATAAATAAAACCCCTACCTCGGTTTCAAGAACGGTGTACGTCAACGAGCCGCGGAAGACGAGCATTGCGGAAGTCGGGCGTCGCGGAAAACAAACATATATCCCGTTGTCGTCGAGGTGCGTCCGACGAGGAAACGTCGTTAGAGAAGTTCTTTGCGTTCTTCGGTGGAGATGTTCTTCGTTGAAGAACGGTGTTCTTCATCGGAGTCCGAGGTGTTCTTCACGTTCTTCGTTGAAGTTGAAGAAGAAGAAGACTTCCTCAAACCCTTAGCCCTTTCTCTCCCAAGTCTCCACACAAGAAAAACTAACCCCAAAATAAAATAAGTCTCCCACTTATTTTATTAACCCAACATAGGTTTTTGAATTCAAGAGTTTGAAAAATCAAAACCCACATTTAACTCACATAAGTTATTAACATGAGTTGTTATAAAATTAAAGAGGTGATAAGTTGGAAAACCTTAAATGGGGGGTTAAGGAGTTAAAAAGGGGGATGTGAAAGGTTGGGGCTCATGTGGGCCCCACCTTTCAATTATCCACACATGGGAAGTTGGGTGGATGTGGGCCACACCACCAACTTCCCATGGGAGAAAATTAACCACCTTGATATAAAATAAAATTGATCCAACAATTTTATTTACTTCTTAATTAAACCACATTAATTAACTTCTTCTCCCACACAAACGCAACTACAGTAAAGGTTCCCTTAAGAGATTACCGGCGTTGCGAGTTCATCGGTGCCATCAGATTTCAATTCTAAGCAACGGTTCAAAAGATAAGAATTCCCGCTCGTTCTTTCACTGAACGTACCTGAGTTAAACTTCGGATAGAAATTACGGGCACACCGGGCCTCGGAATCAAGTGCCGTCTGAAACTGAATTCTTGTAAAATTTCAAAGAAAATTAAGAAAAAATTTCCCTTGAATTTTACGGGTCTTTACATTTTGGACCATCAACTCAAACTTCTCATTTTTATTTTACTATTTTACACTTTCTTTCTTTTCATTTTTATTTGATTTAGGACACGAAATAATCTCGAAGATCTCTTAGATATTGACCCTGAGATTGAACGTAGCCTTAGGGATCGAATAATACATTCTCAGTCTACAGGAAGTTCCAATATTCAACCAGTTGGTGAATTCCTCTCTTCTAGAAACATTGAAATTGGAAGCTATTCAAATTCAAACAAAAAAGAGGTAACAATGTCTGGAAATAATTGAAATGAACTTAATAGAACCATTCTAGAATTGGCTACACCGGATATTAACTATCAACTTAATTTTATTGCACACCCAAACCTCGAATCGGACTTTGAATTGAAATCTGGATTAATTCACCTTCTTCCAAAGTTTCATGGATTATCTGGTGAGGATCCCAACAAAAACCTTAAGTAATTTAATATGGTTTTCTCAACCTTAAAACCAATAAATGTTTCTAAAGATCAAATTAAATTAAGAGAATTCCCATTCTCACTTGATGGAGCTGCGAAAGATTGGATGTATTATTTACAACCCGAGAATTTAACTTGTTGGAATGATTGAAAACGTCTTTTCTTGGAGAGATTGTTTCCAGCATCAAGGACCACTTACATTCTTAAGGATATCTCTGGGATCAAGCAAGCACAAGGGGAGACAATGTATGAGTACTGGGAGCGATTCAAGAAGTTGTGTGCAAGCTTTCCACATCACCAAATCAGTGAGAAAATCCTCATTCAGTACTTATATGAAGGACACACACCTATGGAGAGGAGAATGGTGGATATCGTAGAAGGAGGTGCATTGGTGGACAAGACACCAGTAGCTTCACGTGCATTGATCGACAAGATGGCCCAAAACTCTCAACAGTTTGGCGATATAGGTACACCACATGTCAGGAGAGTACATCAGGTAAGTCCTTCTCTTGAAAGTCATTTGATTGATACCAAGTTGGAATAATTGAACACTATGGTGAGGCAGATTGATTTGGCTCAAAAGACATCCCAACACCCTCCTTCAAGGCCTTGTGGTATTTTTACTGAGACAAGCCACCCAACTGACTATTGCCCACAACTCCAAGAAACAGAAGATTGTGCAGCAGTGTTCTCTGGGAGACCATATCAGCAGCAACAACAACAACCATATTCCCAAAAGAAGTTTGATCCAACATATAACCAAGGGTGGAAAGATCAACCGGACCTGAGTTATGGCTCTGGACAACAACAAATGTCACCCTTTCAACAAAACTTCCAGCAGCCTCCGCCTTACCAGCAGGGTTTCCAACAACCCCAAAAGAGATTTGAATCTCAAGCTTCAACAAGCCAACAACAAGGGAATCCCCCACCCAAGGTAGATTCTAACACTGATGACCTTTTGAAGAAAATTGTTCTTAATCAACAGAATGAGCTAAAGAGTCAAGGTTTGGAGCTAAGGGAGTTGAAGACTCAAATGAGCCAGATTGCCACCGCCCTCCATGAACTTGTGAGTAAGAATTCTGGAAATCTACCATCCCAACCTACTCCAAATCCCAAGGGGAATGTTAGTTCCATCACATTGAGAAGTGGGAAGAAAAAAATGATACATCTTCACCTATTGTTCCACCTGGATTCACCTCAACTCCGGAGAAGCCCTATTCCACATCAATTGATGAGCAACCCAAGGAGAAAGATAAAGGTAATAAAAATATTGATGATGATCCTCCTAAACCCCTTCCTTTTCCAAACAGGGTTGATCAAACCAAAAATATGGCTGATGAAGCAATGTAAAAGGGGGTTTTGGGCACATTCAAGCGTGTGGAGATCAACATTCCTCTACTTGAATCCATTAAGAAAATCCGAAGGTATTCCAAATTCTTAAAAGAAATCTGCAATAATCGATGAGGGATAAAGGGAAATGAGAGGATCAATCTTGAAAGGAATGTGTCAGCACTCATTACACCAACTCTAGGAATTCCGAAAAAGTGATAGGAGCCAGGGACATTCACCATCCCATGTACCATTGGAGAGTTGCACTTATCTGATGCACTTTTTGATTTAGCTACTTCCATAAATGTGATGCCTCACTCTGTATTCTTTTCCTTGCAGGTTGGTGAGTTGAAGCCAACAAGAGTAGTGGTGCAGTTGGAAAATAGAGCTACAACATATCCAGCGGGAGTCCTTGAGGATGTACTTGTCTGGGTAAGAGACATGATCTTCCCAGAAAATTTCTACGTGCTTAACATGGAGGACGATCAGGTAAGTTCTCAAGCCCCCATTATCTTAGGTAGACCCTTCCTCAAAACTACAAAAAACTGTCATAAATTTCAATGAGGGTACACTTTCCATGGAATTTGGCGATGAAGTTGTGATATTTAATGTTATGGACTCCATGAAGTACCCCTATGAGGACTATTCTTCTTTTGTTATCTCCCATTTTGAACCCCCAAGTAAAAACTCCATGGATTTTGATTGTCCTATGCTTAGGGAGATTATGAGTATTGGTTCTAGTTTAATGTCTAAGAGAACTTCCACACATGTTTATAATTAACAAGAATCTCTAATATTTGATATTGAAATGGATTCATATTCTGATCTTGATCATGTGAACTCTGATTATGACATGGCTATTGAGTATGCTAATGGATTTAGTGCTTTATTCTATGATTATGATGATTTCTGTACTGATACTGATGTTCATTGTGAAGATATGTCTGTTGCATCAATTTCTCCATCCATACATCACCCCCCTACAATAGAACTCAAGCCATTGCCCCCAAATCTTAAATATGCATACTTGCTTAGTGGTGATAGATTACCTGTTATCATTGCTAACAATCTCTCTTTTGAACATGAAGAAAAACTTTTGAATCTATTGAGAGATAACATTAGGGCAATTTGTTCGAAATTGGCAGACATATCAGGTATTAGCCCCTCCATTTTCATGCATAGGATTCTCTTGGAGGATGGGGCTAAACTGGTGAGATAACCACAAAGGAGACTCAATCCCACCCTCCTAGAAGTTGTTAAAAAAGAATTTGAGAAATTGATTGAGGCAGATATAATCTTTACCATTTCAGATTCTCAGTGGGTAAGTCCAATTTAGGTTGTGCCTAGGAAGAGTGGTGTTACTGTTGTTAAAAATGAGAAAGATGAGTTAGTTCCAATGAGGGTGCAAAACAGTTGGCGTGTGTGTATTGATTATAGGAAACTAAATCAGTCCACTCGCAAGGACCATTTCCCCCTCCCATTTATTGATCAAATGCTTGAGAGACTAGGTGGGAAAACACACTATTGTTTCTTGAATGGATTTTCTGGATATTTTCAGGTTCCTATAGCTCCAGAGGATCAGGAAAAGACTACATTCACCTGTCCCTTTGGCACATTTTTATACCGGAGGATTCCATTTGGACTTTGTAACGCCCCAGGTACCTTACAGCGATGCATGGTGAGTATTTTTTTCTGATTTTATTGAGACCTGCATGGAGGTATTTATGGATGATTTTACAGTGTATGGGTCTTCATTTGATGAATGTATAAATAGTTTGGGAAAGGTATTGAATCGTTGTATTGAGAAGAATCTGGTCTTGAACTTTGAAAAGTGTCATTTCATGGTAGAGAATGGAATTGTCTTAGGGCATGTAGTGTCAAAACATGGGATAGCGGTTGATAGATCTAAGATAGACATTATTTCATCCTTACCCTATCCTTCATGTGTGCGTGATGTTATATCTTTCCTAGGGAATTTAGGATTTTATCGGCACTTCATCAATGATTTTAGTAAGATTGATGTTCCTATGTCAATATTACTTCAAAAGGATTCTGATTTTGTGTTTGATGTTTCTTGAAGGAATTCATTTGATGAGCTAAAACAACATCTGACCACTCCACCTATCATACAACCCCCATGGTGGGAGATTCCTTTGGAGCTTATGTGTGACTCCTCCAACTTCGCGGTTGGAGCTGTCTTATCTCAGAGGGTGGAAGGACGTTCACATGTGATTGCCTATGCATCAAGGACATTAGATTCATCCCAATCAAACTACACTACCACAGAAAAGGAGTTTCTTGCTATTGTATTTTATTTAGATAAACTCTGTTCATATTTATTGGGCTCTAAAGTAGTTGTTTTTTTCTGACCATGCAGCTTTGAGATACCTCCTAAAGAAGCCAGATGCAAAGCCCAGGCTGATTCGATGGATGCTCATTCTTCAGGAATTTTATATTGAGATAAAGGACAAAAAGGGGTCAGAAAACTTGGTGGAAGACCACATGAGTAGGCTTACTCACACACTAGAGGGTGACACCTTGGACCAGGTACCACTTCGGGACACTTTCCCTGATTAGCATCTCTATACCATCTCAGGTACGTATCCTTGGTATGCTGATTTAGTTAATTACATTGTTTCCTCTGAAATCCCAGTGAATTTGAAGAAACATCAAGTCCAAAAATTAAAAAGTGAGTCTAGGTTTTATGTGTGGGATGATCCTTACCTCTGGCACATGTGTAGTGACCAAGTTATTTGGAGGTGTATTCCTGATCATGAGTTTGAGTCTATTTTGAAATTCTTTCATACACTTGCATGTGGTGGACACTTTGGACCCCAACAGACAGCTAGGAAATTTTTGGACTCTGGATTATATTGGCCTAGTTTATTCCATGATGCCCATGTGTTTTGTATGTAATGCTCTCATTCCCAACACACTGGGAATATTTCTAGGAGACATGAGATGCCCCAACAACCCATACTATTCTGTGAGATTTTTTATGTGTGGGGCATTGATTTTATGGGTCATTTTCCAAGTTCATATGGTTTCTTGTATATTTTGGTTGCTGTTGATTATGTGAGAAAATGGGTGGAGGCCAAGGCCACCAGGATTGATGATTCTCATATTGTTGTGGATTTTGTGAAGGCACAGATTTTTTGCAGGTTTGGAGTACCAAAGGCCATCATCAGTGACCAAGGGACACAATTTTGCAATAGTAATTTTTCTTCCCTCCTTCGAAAGTATGGGGTGACACACAAAACATCAACACCATACCACCCCCAAACAAATGGTCAGGCTGAGGTTTCAAATCGTGATTTGAAAAAAATATTAGAGAAAATCGTGCAACCAAATAGGAAGGATTGGAGCAATCGCTTGGATGATGCATTGTGGGATTATAAGACAGCATACAAGACACCCATTGGTATGTCCCCATTTCGGATTGTTTTTGGGAAAGCGTGTCATCTCCCCGTGGAAGTTGAGAATCGGGCTTATTGGGCTATAAAGAAATGCAACATGGATTTGGACCAAGCTGGAATCCAAAGGAAGCTTCAAATTCAAGAGCTTGAGTAGATTAGATTGTCTTCATATGAGAACTCAAGGCTCTACAAGGAAAGATCAAAAGCAGCTCATGATAGAATGATCCAACAAAGGGAGTTTCATGTTGGAGAGAAAGTCCTTCTCTACAGTTCATGACTGAAGTTGATGCCTGGTAAGTTGCGTTCCATATGGTTAGGTCTTTATATTGTATCTAATGTTTTTCCTTATGGTGTAGTGGAGATCACACAAGAGGACACTATAAGGATCTTTACAGTCAATGGGCAACGTTTGAATAGATACATTGAGTGACTTCCTACTGATGTAGTGCATTTTATCACACTTCATGACCCCATCATCACTTGAGCACATCAGGTTGTTCCTAACCCTTTCACTTTTATATTATTTGTCCTATTTAAAAAATATGCATTTCATGTGCATATATCATCTCATGGGTTCACATTGAGGACAATGCAATATTTTAAGTGTGGGGGAGGGAACCTTTTAGTTTAGTAATTTCAATTGTTTTCCTGTTTAAAAAAAACAAACAAAATGTGTGTTTTTCAAATTTTGTGTGTTTATTTTTAAAAAATTTTGTGTTTTTGAAATTTTTGAGCTAAAATGATTCTCATCACAATTTTGAAATGCATAACAATGAGTGAAACAATTTATCCCAATAAACTGCGCTTAAATGAATGCTTAAATGACTTTGTTTCAAGTTCAAATATTTAGTAATTTCATGAAAAGTACACTGAATTTTTAATCCCATGCCACGTCTCACTGTCTTTATATTTGAAATCACTTTCATATGAGGCTTCTGAACCATTATTTTCAAATTCTTTACATTCACCTCACTTCTTGAGAGAACCAAACCATGTTTGATTTAACCAGAATTTGATTTATTTCTGTCAAAACTTGAGGGTTTGAGGTACTTATGTTTAAATTATTGAGGCATTTGTTTTGTATTAAAGCCCCTTTTTCAAAGAATCCTTTTTTATAATGGCCTACCTTGAACATTTAGTCCTTGTATCCCTTAGAAGCCATGCACATCCTGTTAGGTTAGCTACATTACAAGCCAATTTTCCCTATCCAACCAACTCTTGAAGTGAAATTGCATAATATAGTTGACCTTAAGTGTGGGGGAATCTATCTTGTGTTGTGCTACCACATTTTTTGATACATTGGGTGGAAAATTAAATTCTGAAGAGATGTGTTTGCGGCTGATGAAAATCATTATATTTAAAGCTATTCCTTTTTTGGAGCTTTCATGACAAGTGAAGTTGTGCCTTTTCTAGAGCTTCTAATTGAGGTGGAAAGTTGTGCCTATCTGGAGCTTTCAAGAAAATAATGTTTGAGAAGATTGAAATTTTTGATGCTGAAATGATGAATGGTGTAAAATTTCCATGACTTTTCATGACGATGGAGCTGAAATGATACTATGGGGATTGAGGAGAAGACCATATTTAAGTGAAAATTAAATTGATGCAATTTTTCTTCAAAAAGAGTCAAGCCCTCCTCATTCAGCCTCAGAGTTTTTCAAATCTTAATCTAACAAACCGAAAGCCACAAAACAACCCTGAAAAGTCCTCATGATAAACATATGTCCTTGACTCACATCAGGTAGCGATATAGGAATTTATCAAGCCTATGGTGACCCTTGTATGAGTTTGGATGAGAAAGACATTGCAAAAAAAAGGCATTTGTGTCATAAGAGAAAATTCAAGCGAGGTTAGTGTTTTGTGCATGGGAGGATAAATAAAGTGGAAATATATTGGATGATATAAATGAAGAACTTTAAATAATGGTTTTTTATGAGGCATTATATCTTTTGTTTCTTGGTGTGTAATTGTTTGATCTCAAAGATATGTGTTTTAAAATTGGTTTTGATTTGATATTGAAGTTTACTTGATATGAGATTTAGCTTAGGAGTGCAAAAGGGTAAGTGTGGGGGAGTTGATAAAACACTATTTTGTTGAATATTTTATTGATAATAAATGGAATAATTTCCTCACATTGTGTTAAATATGTTTATTTATAAAATATTTGGGATTTGATCATTCATTTGAAAATTTGGTGAAAATTCTAGTTTTAACCTTTATAGTGCACTATAGTATTTCGAAGATAAATATTTTTTTATTTATTATTTGATCTTGAAATATTGTAACAGTGTTCCTAAATTAATTTTCTAAAACTTTTATTCAATACACAAGATCAAAATAAGGCATTTGGATGGAGTAATTGGGACATAGAGGCAAAGGTGGGATAAACACTCCAGAATGGAGAAGCGTCTGTATTTCGGCCATAACCCCTTAATCTTGGCCTATATTGAGCCCAAATATGGAGAGAGATAGAGGACCCATATCCACACATTTGACCCTTATGGATGTACGTCCAATTCACGCATTTGTGTGGTTAAATGGGCGGTGCAAGTTGGCATAAAATATTTGGCCGAGATTCCCCATTCACACTTGAAACCACTTTGAACCTAGCCTCCGCACCACTCTATAAATTGGTTTTTTTCTCATTTGGCGGGGTTGGGGACGTGCATTAAGATATTGGAGGAATAGGATAATTGGTTTCACCCAAATTATCCAACCATTGTAAGAGGGGTAGCTCTTGAAGCAAAATCCCCTCATCGAAGCCTCATTCTCTTCTTCATTTTGTAATGTTTTCATTTGTGTAATAAACTTCGTTGATATTCATTTATTCCTCATCTTTTCTTATGTTTTGTTTAAACTTATTCTTCTATTAATCTTCCTAATTGGGTTGGAATTATTGAGTATAAGCGTTATTGGGTTATACCCATTATAAACCTTTGCACATGCAAAACGCTTCTACAATGATTACGCCACCCATGGAAGAGTAGTTTTTTTTAGTAATCGATCGACCTCTACCTTTATTCATTCATTTATTTTGAATCAATGAGCTAATTTAATTCACATATTATGATCTATTTATTGAGTTTTTAATTTAAATGAATCTAAGAAAGCAATTGAATAGTTATCACAAAACACGCGAGGTCGGGAATTGTGTGAACTGTGAGAGCGTAACCTTAACCGGTAATTCAAAACCACACAGGATCAATTTGTAGAGTTAAAATACAATCCCTAAACTCAATTAATCCTCATTTCCAGAGTGGTTATGTGTCTTAATTTACCACTGACCATAAGCTAATCTTAGAACATCAATCAAAGCAGGGTGTTGCGACTACATGTTCCGAAGTTAGCCTAAGGTTAAATTCACTTCATCTTCGTGGTAAAGTTAATTCTCGTAGGGTTCGAGATTTAAAAAATTAAGGGATCATAATTAAGTGAATATTAATTTAAATGATAATGATTAATAAATTATTAAAGAGGTAGAGTTAGATCGATTACATATTTTAAAATATTTTCTAAAAAAACATCTTCTTGTTGTGTCTTTTTAATCAATCTTCATTTCAAAATTAAAAACAAAAAAATGAAATCTTCTTCTAGCAAACTTCTTCAAGTTTTATAAACTTCAAACAACCCCCATCCTTTCAAGTAGTGTTTTTGTTCTATTTTATTTTTTGGAATAACTCTATAAAGTTGTTTTAAATCAACTTCCTCCTTTGAGAGACGACCTTGGTCATCCACTTTGCTGCACCTAAGTACCCCTAAATCACACTAATCATTTGAGGGCGCCCACAATAGTTCTCTTTCATCTATACACGTTAGGTAGGACCAGAGGGGATGGATGAGAGTACTTCCCAGAGGGTTACCTGTTTGTGATTAGCTGCTTGTTAGTTGTTTCTTGATATTGGAACTGTGGATTGTTTAATGTTCAGCCTGTTCTTATTTACTACTTTATGTACTTTTACCTTCCATATATTCACTGACTGTTAGGCACAGATCATCGGGTGGTTGCCTACTGGGATTTAGTCTCAGACCTTGTAAGGGCCATGATTTTGGCCCCCAAAATATTATATTGTTTTAGGTATAGAAAAGGTCCAGCGCCCTTCCATTTCAGGTACTTGACTTACTATAGAGCTGGACAGCATGGGACCAAGACTAGGCATGTGATGCTGAGGATTTGTCATCTATTTCTTTTGTACATCGTTCAATAAAATTTTTATTCAGAATTTTGTCTTGTTTGTCTGTTTTCCTAGACATATGTATCATGCAAAATTTATTATGCATTGTTCCAGTTGTTTGTTAACTCAGTTTTCTGTTGTTTACTGTTGTTGGATATTTACTGCTTCCGCTATTACATGTTTGTTTACTTCCACTGTGTACTCTACCTATGAGGTCTTAGTTTCCTCACTATCACACCCCTGGCCCTCACTGCTAGTCGGCAGCCTCTGGAATTCGGGGAAATGCGCTTGAGGCCATGTGACCAACCGGGTATGGGGTGCCTCTAGGTGGCTTCTGGAACCGGGAAGTTACACTTACCCACAGAAGGGTAAGCCCTCAATAAGAATATCAGATCTATCTTACTATCCCCGAAAGCCCACAAGCATTAAGTTATTCGGAACCTCTGTCTTCCTATCCCCGGAAATCCTTGATTGTACACAACAATAATCTGAGTCGCAGGAAGTAAGTTGAGCAAGATTTTCAGTACGCACAAGGCATGAGAGTCTCTATCCCTATAAATCACTTCAATAGGAAGAAATATAAGGAGTGATCAATGATTTCATTCCCAGTATTCATCTCATTTAAATGTTCTCTTATTTATAGTCACTTCATCAATGGTGGACTCCCTCCTCCAATAGTCATATTTTTACTTGAATTTCAGAAGGACCGGTACAGGTGTCACTCAAAGAACAGTTAGTTAGAAACAAAATGTATGACATCGTTTCATAACTATAAAGAGTGTAACCAAAATAAATATTCTTAAAAAAATCTAATTTTTTCTATTATATGGATAAATAAAGTTCGGATTCTAACCAAATAAAAATTTGGAGACTATAAATCATGGATATTTGGATTCTGTTTTCCCAAGAATTTGGAATCTGAATTCAGTAGATTCTATAATCTAAATTCCAATAAATTCGGATTCTAAATTCAGAGGAATTAGGAGTGTGAATTTCAAATAATTCAATTTCTGAATTTTGTGGAATTCAGTGTCAGAATTCTGAGAAATTAGGAGTCTAAATTCTAAAGAATTGAGCGTCGAAATTTGGAGGAATTCAGAGTCAGGTTAATAAGGAATTTGCAGGCTGAATTTAGAGGAATTAAGAGTCTTAATTATGAGTAATTCAGAGTCTTAATGATGAGTAATTGAAAGTCCGAATCTGGGGACTGAATATTAGAGAATTCGGAGTCTGAATATCATAGAATCTAGAGTCCGAATTTTAGAGAATTTAGATTTTGAATTTCAAAGAATTCAGAGTCAAAATTTCAGATAATTCAGAGCCCGAATTTCTGAGAATTCGCAATCTGAATTTCTAGGAATTCAGAATTTAAATTTCATAGAATTATGAGTCTGAAATTCAGTGAATTCGGTGTCTAATTTTCAAAGAATTAGGTGTCTAAAAATAGAATACTCTATAACCAAGGATTTATAGGTTTCAAGGTTTTAGATATGAAATGGAATTTAATCATTTAGGAATAAAAAGATTTATATTTTGAGAAACTATAAAATGAACAATGAAAACATAGGTAAGGATAAAATTTGCTTGAGAAAGAATTTTTTTCTTTATTATGATATTTATATGGGGAAAAATAATTTTCATTAAGATAGAGAGTTTTTGATTTTAAATAAAATAGAGGAATCGAAAAGTGAGAAGGATTCCTTATTTACTCAAACTGTACAATTTGAGTTTGAAAAAAGGTATTTTCAAAATATTTAGAATGTACTAACATTTAATAATAATTTTTTATCTCTCACTTTAGTTTTTCTCAAGTTAAACATCATGACATTTTTACACCTATATATTGAAGATTATTTTTAAAATAATTATTTTTAAAAAAATATTAGTTAACCTTTTTGATAATGAATTTTTAATGTGATGCATAACATTATCTTTTTTTATTATGGTATAAAAAAATCAATATTTTTTTTATAATTTAGCTTCAATTTTCTTCTTTATCTCTTAAATATCTACCTCCATTATAGTAGTGTTTGGTAAAAAACCATCAATATTCCCTTGGAAATATTCATTCCAATAATTGAATCTTAGTTATCAATTGAACCAATTATTGTTCTTTTATAATGTGATACCATTCCATGTTTTCTCCATATGAAAGTATTTTTCATCTATTTCAACATCCTTTAACGATTTTATGTTTCATTTTTGATATTCCATAATGATACAATATAACTTATACCGCTTGGTGGGTGATTATCAGAAATTTATATTTGTTGATTTGGGAAATTATTGTATTAACCATTTAATCATTACTCTATATGGTTTTATTTTTAAGGATTCTTATATAGAGAGATATTTAATTTATTTATTACAAAAATATTGAAAATACGGATAATTTTTATTTTAATGTATATTTTTATTTATTACTAGGAAATGTTGGATATGAATTATATATTTTATTCAATCTTTAATATGGTAAATGAATTGGACTCGATAAGTTGTCTTTTGGACCAACAGTATCCTCTAGATGCATTAGTATGTATTAGGAGAAAGACTAGATTGGTTATTTAGTGTGTTCCTTACCTATTTTTATTATATATTTTGGCATGAAGAATTTATTAAAGGATTATGATTCCTTTAATTATGTAATGGCCCGGGTTTTTGGGGTCCATTACTTGGTAAAAATATGATGTTGAGGTGTTCTGGGTGGTCTAGAAGGCCATCCCAGCTTCTCCGTGACTCCTAGTGGTAGCCTCGGCCTACCGGTATTCCTAGCCTACCGGTGAACTTGGGGTACCGGTGGCCCTCGGCTACTGGTAGCTCTCGTCTACCGGTAGCTCTCGGCTACCGGTAGCTCTCGGGTACTAGTAGCTCTCGGCTACCCCCACGGGTTTTCCAGTAGCGCCTCCTTTTTGAGCTAATTGGTTTTTAAAACATGTTTTGACCCCTTTAAGCCAGTTTTGAATCCCATTAATGCTTGTTTAAATTAAATGATTGGTGAGGAACCCCTTAAATGAAAAACCATGAGTTGTGTGTCGGTTTAAACCACATCGAAAGGCAGGGACCTTTACGTAGCGTGTGGGGTGTCTCAACCGCGTGGTCAACCCACGATCTCACTTCTTACGTGGTTTCTAGTTTTTTTAACCATCCCTGGAATACTATATCTCATCCTTTATAATCAAAGTCTTCTCCCTAAGTTTCGTTTCTCGATCATCCTGCTCGGAGTACCCTTCCTCCCAACGATTCGTACCCCTGTTTCTCCTGTTTTCTAGTTTCCACATAAGGACTTAACGCCGATCATTGATCCGTCAGGTAGGGGTTTCACCTTCATCTCTCCTTTTTGTGTATCTTGTGGGGTGGGTACACTACTAATTCTGTAGAATTGGATGAACCAAACTTTAATGAAGATAATAAACTGATTCTAAATAATGAAGGGGAGGTGTGTGATCAATGATGCTGCTCTGTTTTTCTCCTCTTTCATGATTAATGATTTCTGAATTGTGCGGGCTTACGGCTACTGAAAATCATGGTCGTTGGTGGTCTTTCTCTATGAACTAATAAACCCTTACCCCTTATGATGTTTAAATGGCTTTTATTTTGGTTGTGAACCTTTTTCTGTGTAAAGGAAATTGGTTAATTACGTATATTCGGCTAAATAAATTGGAATCACTAGGATCAACTCCTTTTTTATGATAACCCCAGTTTAAGCCCAGTGGAATTGAAACATTGAGTGTGTTAAATATTTTAAATATGAAAATACCTGCATGGGCCTGCCTTGTGTTGGTGGTAGTGGTTTGGTTGTTTTTCCTTTATGGGTCGTTTCGGGTGACCTTATGGTTTTCTTGGATAGGGGATTAGATTGGTGTGGCGATGCGGGTGGGGATGGGATCCCCTCTTGTTATACTTTGAGGCTGTGAGATTACTCTGCTTATATAACGAATTGGGGTGGGATCTTCTATTGTTGGGAAATCGTTGGATCCTAGATTTTGGGGACATGTGGTTGTATCTTGGGGTTTTCTATGGTTCCAGTACTTTGAGGGATCTCCCTTATCCCTTTGTTGTTGTGACTTTGCAATGGAACCGGATTTGAATGCTTAAATTGCTATATGCTGTAACTTTTTCCCTTGGTTTGTGCTTATGTTTTTAGTTTTCCAGTAGTGAAGAAACTTATTTAAACATTATTACTGAACATGAAAACATGGATGGGACAAATGGGGATTTGGTTTGATGTGAGATGTGACTTGGGCATGGGTTCTGTTCTCTTCTCTTATGAATGAATAGTAAGGATAGTGTTCTCTAGGATGGCTGAAGAAAAACGTAGATTGGTTGAGTGCTTGTTATTTATAAATATACTTGTCATTTTTGTGTTTCTTATTCACTCCCCACCCATGTTGATCACTTAGTGCCGAACACCCCCACTTCATGGGGGAGGGTGTTTTTTCCAAAACTCCTATGAGTGGCTGGTTATTATCTCCTTTTCTGCTCTGTTTCCCGAATATCCCAAGACTCTATGGGCAGGCTGTGATGGCCTAACGTCCATTATTAGCCCAAGAATCTTTGGGAAGGGTAGTGTGGTGGTTGGCCCAAGTGTGTGTGGGCAGGTGGTTTCCCAAGCATCTTCGGGATGAGGCCAAAGTGTCTTTGGGTGTGGCAGTAGTTCTTCTATACCAGGTGTCTTCGGGTGTGGCAGTGGTTGTTCTGGATTTGGTGTTTGCAGGCATGGCTACGTGTACCAGTTTTGTCCCAAGTGTTTGCGGGCGGGTGTGTGGTTGTGGACCAGGTGTATGCGGGCGGGGTATGGCAGTGGGAATGCGATGAGAATGGTAGGATTGGTCTAATGCGTAGGATTTCTTCAATAACCAGTGGGAAAGTGGCGCGGGGTACCCAAACATCTATTAATATACACTACATGACTTGTGTTATTTTGGGAGTGTGCCTTGGTGAGGCTTGGGTGATTAGTTTCCTTTCTTGGTGCTTGGTTATCTCTTTTCTTACAGGGCATTAGTTTGCCTCCCAACTTGTGCACGAGAGTCTTTTGTTTTTCCCTACTGAGTATACTTGTATGCTCACCCTACGTATATAAAACTGCTTTCTGGTTTTCAGGAGGACTTCAGGGATCATGTGCGACCGTACTAGCTTGGACCTTTGGGGCAGTTCCTGTTGTTGTTTCCCTTTTTCTTGGTATCTTTTTACCTTTGGATTTTTGTGACTTGTATCTTTTACCTTTGAACATGCATATGGGAATGGTTTATTTTCAGCCGTATTTGCACTTTCAGTTTTCGTGTTGTGGGATTTACTATCTTATCTCCTGATAATATTAAAAGAAAAAGGGTAATGCCTTCCATTTAGTGTGTGATTTTATACCCTTGCTGCTGGTCACCACTCCGGGACCTATTGAAGGTGGGTTTCGGGGGTCATTATCTCTCCTTCAACTTAAAGAATGAAAGACATGGAAATCTACTGACCCTTCCCTCCTTTTGGTGACGGTGGGTCATGACATAATGGTATCAGAGGAGGTTGAGAGATAGGATGGAGTCTGGAGTTAGGCATAGTTAGGATTGGATGGGATGGTAGGGAAACAGTGTTGGGTGACCTTGGTGTGTGAATTATGCCAGGGAAGACCAGCTAGGACACGGGATTTTAGGGCCCCCCATGATCCGATGCAAGGACTCTGGACCTACTGAACGACCAAGTGATGCCATGCTGATTGTAGGGTAAAGACCCTAGGAAAGGTACACGAATCATAATGACTTGTGTTCTCGTGTTTCTGGGGTGTTTTGGGAATTTGAAATAAATAAGAAGTTTAACAAGTTTTAAGAACAATATTTTTCACTAATTAGGATTAAGAATTCCTTGTTTACCTTGCAGCTATGGCACCCAGGAGATGATCATGAGTTGTACGGGCGATCGAGGCCCCGGAGGTTGACTTGGCCGACCAGCAGAGGTCTGATCGAGAGGAGGAGGTTGACCAGTGGAAGAAGATTCTTCGAGCCTTCCAGCGACAGACCGTCGACAAGTACGAGGGTAACACCTCTGACATGAAGACGGAGGGCTGGCTACAGGAGCTGGTGATAGCCTTCGGCTTGATTCGGGCACTGAACAAGTACTG
Organism: Viscum album; assembly: GCA_963277665.1. Classification (NCBI taxonomy): domain Eukaryota; kingdom Viridiplantae; phylum Streptophyta; class Magnoliopsida; order Santalales; family Viscaceae; genus Viscum; species Viscum album. The sequence continues at coordinate 1,208,173,514 of OY728141.1, forward strand.
CGTTCCTCTGGCTTCCAGCCAGATGCAGGGAGCAGTGCGTCAGTGGTGGATGCTCTACCTAGGGGAGAGGGGAGAGGCTGAGGTGGCATGGGCTGATTTCAAGGAGTTCCGGGAGGAATTCCTCTCTTCTACGATGAAGGCAGAGAAGAAGCAGGAGCTACTCTCCCTCTAGTAAGGGAGTATGTCGGTAAGGGAGTTGGGGATCAGGTTCAAGGATCTCCTCTACTTTGCTCTGGACCTTTTTCCGGATGAGGAGTCTCAGGCGAGACATTTAGAGGAGGCGCTCCGAGATTCCCTCCAATATGTTGTTACCCCCTTCACCTTGCCGACATACTTGGAGGTCCATAAGAAGGAAGAGGTGGTGGAGAGGATTCACATGTTGGGCGGTGTGTCACGATAGGGGATTCAGCTAGGCCCGTCAAATGGAAAGGCCGTCAACACCAGATGTCTAGCATCGGGACCGTCTAGGTTCCGACCAGCAGGTATCGGGCCGCAGCAGTTCCAGTTTCGGTCCCCCGGTCCTCGCCATTTCCCTTCGTGCCCAAAACCGAGGTGCTTCGTCTGTGGGATCCATGAACATCTCTGGAATCAGTTCTTGGACTAAGTACAGTACGGCAGTGGCGGACAGGCTTATCACCCACCTCAGCAGTAGCTTCTAGCTAGGCCCATTCAGCAGCAGCAGTAGGGGCAGCGAGCTCCCACTCCTCCGAGGGCAGACATTGCAGGGGGAGGCTAACCTCAGGGCGATCCTCAGGGACCTCGACCAGGTCATGGTCGGGGAGGCGGCCAACAGCCGAGGGGCAGAGAAGCTGGGCGTGGACAGTTGCATGCCACAGAGGCAGCAGTTTCAGCAGGACCAGAGGTTGTTCGAGGTACGATCAGTTTGTTCAGTACACTTGCTTACGACTTGTTCGATACCGGAGCTTCACACTCCTTTGTTGAACCCAGTCTAGATCATGCTCTGGGTCTAGATGCTGAGAGACTTCCAGTTCCCCTGGTGCTGAGCACACCAATCAGAGGTCAAACTAACTTGTTATATGTTTGTAGAGGATGCAAACTGATGATAGGGCCACATCAGTCGATCAGGGATCTACTACTGCTACAGATACAGCCATAAAATGTCATCCTAGGCATCGACTAGCTGTTCTCTGTGTGTTCCATCATCGACTGCTTCTGAGGAAGGGTTGTGTTCTCAGACTTTGGTGTCTGGTGTGTTACTTTCACCGGCGAGCGGATTGGCCAGAAGGGCTGCAGGTGAGAGGAACCCCTCCTCTCCTTGTTAGCCGAGTACTCAGTAGAGTCATTGGATGCTGAGATGGTGGAAGTACCAGGGATATTCAGTGAGTTTATGGATGTCTTCCCTGAGGAGGTGAAGACTCTACCCCCTTGATGTGATATCGAGTTTGGGATAGACTTGCAGCCTGGTGCTCACCCGATTTCGATGGCTCCCTACCGGATGGAACCTTCAGAGCTACGGGAGTTGCGGATTCAGATTGACGATCTGATGAAGAAGGGGTTTTTTCGACCGAGTGTGTCACCATGGGGTGCTCCTATGTCGTTTGTGAAGAAGGAAGATGGCGGTCTAAGGCTGTGCATAGACTATAGGAGGATGAATCAGGTAATGGTCAAGAATCGTTACCCTCTTCCAACGATATACAATCTCTTTGACTAGCTGAAAGGTGCATGATGGTTATCAAAGATCGAACTGTGGTCTGGGTATCACCGGTTGAGGGTAAAGGGGGGAGACATCTCGAGGATGGCCTTCAAGTGTAGATATGGGAACTTCGAGTTTGTGGTCATGCCTTTCGGCATTACGAATGCTCTGGATGTGTTCATGGATCTTATGAACTCTGTCTTCTGGGAGTATCTGGAACGGTTCATAGTCAGGTTCATTGACGACATCCTGATCTATTCAAGATCAGAGGAGGACCACGCGGAGCACCTGAAGACGATTTTAGAGGTCCTCCAACAGCACCATCTCTATGGTAATTTGTCGAAGTGAAAGTTCTGGACGCGAGAATTGAACTTCCTTGGGCACGTAGTGTCTGAGAAAGGGGTAGTGGTGGACCCATCAAAGGTTGAGGCGGTTGTTTCTTGGGCAGCACCCAAGAACGTGGCAGAGGTTCGTAGTTTCCTTGGGCTGGCAAGTTACTACCGGAGGATCTTACCCAACTTCTCTCAAGTTGAGGCGCCTTTGACAACCTTGACCAAGAAGGACCATGTTTTTGTGTGGAGTGAGCAGTGCGAGGCAGACTTCAGCTATTTGAAGGAGAAGTTGGTTAGTGTCCCAGTGCTGAGACTACCAGAAAAAGGGGCAGCGTATGAGGTGTTTTTTGAGGCTTCAGGGAAAGGCCTCAGATGTGTGTTGATGCAGGGACAAGGGGTTATCTCTTATGGGTCTATAAACCTATGCCCTCATGAGCGTAATTATTCCACCCACGATCTAGAGCTTGTAGTGGTCGTTTTCGCACTAAAGTTTTGGCGGAATTACCTCATTGGAGAACACTTTGTGGTCTTCACGGATCACAAAAGCTTGAGGTATATCTTCTCCCAACGGGACCTAAACTTATGGAAGCGAAGGTGGATGGAGTTCCTCCAAGATTACGACTTCGAGATATCTTACACTTCAAGAAAAGGTAATGTAGTGGCTGATTCTTTGAGCATGAGGTCGCAGAAGGATGCGGTCTGAGAGTCAGCAGATGCTTGGAAGGTGATGGAGGAGTTGGCTGCCTTGCACCTGGATGCGAGGATGGATAGTGGTATAGGTTTCCTGTATCAGATGACAGTGCATTCTTCTCTATTGCGGCAAGTGGAGGAGTCTCAGTGGGGAGACCCAGAGTGCGAAGTGATGCATGACCGAGTTGACCAGGGCGATGTTCTAGAAGGGTGGACGAAAGATGGTCAAAATCGGATGCTCTTCTGGGGGAAGATGTTTGTTTCAGATGAGATGCATGGAAAGGTTCTTAGTGAGTTCCACAACTCACCCCTAGAGATACACCCAGGATTTTCCAATATGTACCAGGGTCTGAGGAGACGTCTTTGGTGGCCTAGAGTAAAGCGAGCAGTGGCGGAGTTTGTGGCCAAGTGCCTAGTGTGCCAGCAGGTAAAGGCTAAACACCGTGTTCCAGGAAGGTTGTTGCAACCATTAGATGTCCCCGAGTGGAAGTGGGACGACATCTCTATGGATTTGGTCACAGGAATACCCAAGGTGCAAGGGGGTTGCGAAGCCATCTGGGTAGTAGTGGACCGCTTGAAAAAGTCTGCTCACTTTCAATAGATTAAGGAGTTGAGTGCAGTGGACACTCTAGCACGGAAGTATGTAGACGAGGTAGTGTGGTTGCATGGAGTTCCGAGTTCTATAGTCTTAGATAGGGATGCACGTTTTACCTCATGAGTTTGGAGGGATTTGCAGTATGCTTTTGGCACCCAGTTGTGCCTTAGCATTGCTTTCCACCCCCAGACAGATGGGAAGACAGAGCGCACCATCCAGACATTGGAGGATATGCTGCGGGCATGTATTCTGCACTTTGTGGGATCATGTGTGTGACACTTGCCTCTGGTAGAGTTCTCCTACTATAATAGTCATCACTCTACCACTGGAATGGATCTATTCGAAGCCCTATATGCAAGGCCGTGTCGCTCACCCGTGTGCTGGACTGAGGATGGGGAAGCAAGTGTTCTTGGCCCAGAGGTGGTGAAGAGCATGACAGAGAAGGTTCATATTATTCGAGAAAGGATGAAGGTCGATCAGGACCGGCAGAAGTCATATGATGATGATAGGAGGAGACCCTTGGAGTTAGAGGTAGGGGCCACATGTTCTTGAAGGTCTCCCCTCGGCGTGGACAGCGGATGTTCGGAAGGGGAAGTAAGCTTTCTCCCAGGTTCATCGGAAAGTTCGAAGTGTTGCAGAGGGTCGGTGAAGTGTCTCATCAGCTAGCACTACCACCGCCTCTACTGAGGATACACGATGTATTCCATGTGTCCCAGCTTCGTCGATATCTACACGACGACTCCCACATCATCGATTGGGAAGAGTTAGATGTCAAAGACGATGCGACCTTCATAGAACGACCAATCAAGATTGAGGATTGGATGGAGAAAGTGCTTCGTGGATGAACCATCCCCTTGGTTCGTGTGTTGTGGAGGCATGGTGGCCTGGAAGAGAGTACATGGGAGCGGGAGGCCCAGTTACGCGTTCAGTACCCAGAGCTATTTTGACTTTTTGTTTTGGTTATGATCCTTGAGATATCGTACCTTGTGCTTTAATATATGAAATGCTTGTTTTTATTAGATATTAGATGATCTATTCCCTATTCTCTCTGTGTGTGTATGAATGTGTGATGATGGGAAAACGTGACTGCTAATCAGGACGCATTAATGTGGATTCGATTAAACCTGTGCGGGAGAGTCAGTACCGCCCAAAGCGGATAATATCCCGACATGTAGGAGGGGAATCCATAACTCATGTGTTGGACAGTGTGATCCTTGTCCTTGTTGTGAATGTTTGTGGCTCTTGGGGGAGTATTCCTGGATGTAGGGGGAGGGTTCTGTTCCATCTTTCGAACAACTCTGGGGTTTTCCCCTGCGAAGTATCTTTAGGGGGGATGTTGTTTGGACCCCACTTTTCTCCTTTCTAGGTTGTTCTTATATTCTCAGGGATGAGAATAGTTTGATAAGTATCTGATGTAATGGCCCGAGTTTTTGGGGTCCATTACATGGTAAAAATATGATGTTGAGGTGTTCTGGGTGGTCCGGAAGGCCATCCAGTTTCTCGGTGACTTTTAGCGGTAGCCTCGGCCTACCGGTAGACCTAGCCTACTGGTGACCTTGGGGTACTGGTGGCCCTTGGCTACCGGTAGCTCTCGGCTACCAGTAGCTCTTGGATACCGGTAGCTCTCAGCTACTGGAAGCTCTCGGATACCGGTAGCTCTTGGATACCGGTAGCTCTTGGCTACCGGTAGCTCTCGGCTACCGGTAGCTCTAGGAAACCGGTAGCTCTAGGATACCAGTACCTCTAGGCTACCGGTAGCTCTCATCTACCGCTGGCTATCACCAACCAGTAGCTCTCAGCTACCGGTGGTTGTCTCCATCTGGTATCTCTCAGCTACCGGTATATTTCGCCAACTGGTAGCTCTCGGCTACCGATAGCTATTGCCAACCGGTAGCTCTCATCTACCAGTAGCTCTCGCCTACCCCCACTGATTTTCCAGTAGCGCCTCATTTTTGTTCTAATTGGTTTTTAAACCATATTTTGACCCCTTTAAGCCAGTTTTAAAGCCCATTAATGCTCGTTTAAATTAAATGATTGGTGAGGTACCCCTTAAATGAAAAACCATGAGGTGTGTGTCGGTTTAAACCACCCTGAAAGGCAGGGACCTTTACGAAGCGTGTGGGGTGTCTCAACCACGTGGTCAACCCACGATCCCTCTTCTTATGCGGTTTATAGTTTTCTTAACCGTCCTAGGAATTCTGTATCTCAGCCTTTATAACCAAAGGCTTCTCCCTAGGTTTCATTTCTTGATCATCCTTCTCAGAGTAACCTTCCTCCCGACAAGCCGTAAACTTGTTGCTCCTGTTTTCCAGTTTCCACGTGAGGACTTAATTTTGATCATTGATCCGTCAGGTAGATTTTTCACCTTCATCTCTCCTTTCTGTGTATCTTGCGGGGTGGGTAAGCTACTACTTCTATATAATTGAATGAACCAATATTTAATGAATATAATAAATGGATTCTAAATAACGAAGGGGAGGGGTGTGATTGATGATGCTGCTCTCTTTTTCACCTCTTTCATGATTAATTATTTCTGAATTGTGAGGTCTTACGCCTACTAAAAATCATGGTTGTTGGTGGTATTTCTCTATGCACTAATAAACCATTACCCCTTGTGATGTTTAAAAGGCTTGTATTTTGGTTGTGAACCTTTTTCTGTGTAATGTAAATTGGTTAATTACATATATTCGGCTAAATAGATTGGAAGCACCAAGATAAACTCCTTTTCTATGATAACCCTAGTTTAATCCCGGTGGAATTTAAACCATTGAGTGTGTTAAATCTTTTAAATATAAAAATAACTTCATGGGCCTACCTTGTGTTGGTGGTAGTGGTTTAGTTGTTTTTCCTTCACGGTCCGTTTACGGGTGACCTTAAGGTTTTCTTGGATGAGGTCTTAGATTGGTGGGGAGATGCGGGTGGGGATGGGATCCCCTATTGTTATACTTTGAGGCTGTGTGATTACTCTTCTTATATAACGATTTGGGGTGGGATCCTCTATTGTTGAGAAATCATTGGCCCCTGGATTTTGGGGACAAGGGGATGTATCTTGGGGTTTTCTTTGGTTCCATTACTTCGAGGGATATCCCTTATCCCTTTGTTCTTGTGAATTTTCAATGGAACCGGGTGTGAATGCTTAAATTGATGTTGGATGTAACTTTTTCCCTTGGTTTGTGCTTATGTTTTTAGTTTCCCATTAGTGCGGAAACTTATTTAAACATTATTATTGAACTTGAAAGAAAGGATGGGACAAATGGGTATTTGGTTTGATGTGAGTTGTGACTTGGGAATGGGTGTTGTTCTCTTCTCTTATGAATGAATAGTAAGGATAGTGTTCTCTAGGATGACTGAAGAAAAAACTAGATTGGGTGATTTCTTGTTACCTATACATATACTTGTAATTTTTTTGTTTCTTATTCGCGCCCCACTGAAGTTGATCACTTAGTGTTGAACACCCCCACTTCATGGGGGAGGGTGTTTTCTTTTCCAAAACTCATATGAGTGGTTGGTTATTAGCTCCTTTTCTACTCCCTTTTCTGAAAATCCCAAGACTCTACGGGCAGGCTGTGATGGCCTGAAGTCCATTATTAGCCCAAGAATCTTTGGGCAGGGTAGTGTGGTTGTTGGCCCATGTGTGTGCGGGCAGGTGGTTTCCCAAGAATCTTCGGGATGAGGCCCAGGTGTCCTCGGGCGTGGCAGTAGTTCTTCTAGCCCAGGTGTCTTCAGGCGTGGAAGTGGTTGTTCTGGCCTAGTTGTTTGCAGGCGTGGTTACGTGTGACAGTTTTGGACCAGGTGTTTGCTGGTGGGATGTGTGTTTGTGGCCCAGGTGTGTGCGGGAGGGGTATGGCAGTGGGACTGTGATGAGAATGGCGGGATTGGTCTGATGCGTAGGATATCTTAAACAACCAGTGGGAAAGTGGCGTGGGGTACCCAAACATCGATGTGCTATTACTATACATTACTTGACTTGCATTATTTGGGGAGTGTTCCTTGGTGAGTCTTGGGTGGTTAGTTTCCTTTCTAGGTGCCTGGTTATCTCTTTTCTTACAGTGCATAAGTATGTCTCCCCACTTGTGCATGAGAGTCTTTGGTTTTTCCCTATAGAGTATACTTACATGCTCACCCTATGTATATAAAACTGCTTTCAGGTTTCCAAGAGGACTTTAGGGATCGTGCGGGACTGTACTAGCTTGGAACTTCGGGGTAGTTGCTGTTTTTGTTTCCCTTTTTCATGGTATCTTTTTACCTTTGGAGTTTTGTGACTTATATCTTTTACCTTTGAACATGCATATGGGAATGGTTTATTTTCAGCCATATTTGCATTTTCAGTTTTGGTGTTGTGGGTTTTACTATCTTATCTCACGATCCTATTAAAAGAAAAAGGGTAATGCCTTCTATTTAGTGTGTGATTTTATACCCTTGGTGTCGGTCACCACTCTGGGACCTATTGAAGGTGGGTTTCGAGGGTTATTATCTCTCTTTCAACTTAAAAAAGGAAGGGCCTGGAAATCTGATGACCCTTCCCTCATTTTGGTGAAGGCGGGTCGTGACAAATTATTTCTTCTATCATTATGAAATTCATTATTTATATCCATGGGATTATTTATATTTTTTTGTAATTATTAGATTTATTTCTATCTTAAGTGATTAAATCTATTTAATTATTTCAATACCATTTACTTCCATCCAAATTATTTATTATATTCTTATTCTATGATAGGTTCTTTTAAACAATTTTTTTATTGATAATTGGAGATCACCATTCTTCTAAATACTTTTCCCTATGTTATGAGGAAAATTAGTACATATAATATATCTAGAAAAATTACTTATGCTTTGAATTTATGGGAGATAATGAATACTTATTATAGTTTATGTTACAACTGTATTGTAGTCGAAACAAATTATCCATTTTATGGGAAATAAATTTGTTATATAATTTAAGGATGTATCCTATGTATCTAAATTTATAAACATAAAAGGTCATGGGAATGTATATAACGTAACATTTTCTATTAATCATTTAATAATGGGATAATTTCAAATTGGTTGTAACAAATATGGATTTAGAATTCATAGGTAGTTGATATGTTAATGTATGGATGAAGGATGGTTTCTCAATTTGGTAGAATGTATTAAACAAATTAGGGCTAGGGAAGAACATAGTTTTGATAGTCTAGAAATATAGGAATTCTATGGTAATAGTTTATTCAATAATATTTTTATAGATACTCAATGATCCCTAGAGGTTACATGAAAAGTAAAGGATAAGACCCTATATCTCACTAAAATTTTAGATTTATTTGTTTTTAATAGTGTGTGAATGCACAATAGTCAAATGTTGTGTAATTTCTATCTCAAACATCTCAATAGAATGAATATGAATGTTCTAATAGAAAAAAATATCGATTCTTAGACCCACTGTTTTTTGGTAATTTTGAGAGTTGTGTGAATGGGGACCAATATAGAGTTTCTTTCTACATTATAATATATACCCTAGATCCCTTAAGTTAGAATTATTTCGCATGGATGTTGGGTGATCTATCCTAATATATTATCATGTGGGGACACTTTAATTTGTAAATTTTATAGATGTTGAATCAAGGAAAATATGGGTTCACTTCTTGAATCACATGTCAAATTAATTTTTAGTAATTATCCACTAGAATTCCATGAATGGGTGGTAAATGGGTTGGAGGATAAAACACAAAATTCTTAAAAACAATGGTGAGTGTTGTAGAAAAATCATCAAAAACATATATAAAAAATGATGATTATTTAAGAGAGAATCATTTTTGAAAAAGTAAAATAGAATTATGAAATCACATAGACATGAATTTCCATTATTTTATGACATAAATATAATAATTTATTTCAATATAATCCCATGATATTTTAGGTTTTATATATATAAAATTAAGACAATTAAATAAAAAAATCATGTATTTTTAATATAATAGTCATTTTCCAAATGTTTAAGCAACTAATTAATCAATAATAAATTTTTCACCTAAAAAAAATATCCACTCATGATACTCTTATAAAAGTATTATGAATATTAATCTACTTCATAAACTAGGTTAATGGAAACATTATAAAGGATTTATCTCAGATACTCATTAATGGTAAACATAAATGATAACAATTAAAGTTAATAGGTTAAAATAAGATTAATTTAAGTGTATAATCCGGATACAATACGAAATAATACCCAAAAAATCATAAATAATAAATCATAAATCAGGGAATAAGGAATGGAATAACATGGAATTTACACATATAAATTAGGCAAAAGAATAATAAATTATTTTATAAGAATTAATCAATAATCAAAAATCATGGTAGAGTAAAAAAATGTGAAGAATATCATTGAAAATATGAATTAATCGTGAATGGAACAAAGAATGAATTGGAAATAAACTTATAATAGTGGAATAATTAGAAGAATAGAAATCCTTTTTAGAATAATGAATATTCTCATTTATCTGTGAACAAACTCATTATGTCTAAGATGTAAAATTTAATAAAACTCATTATTTAAAATTATTTTATAAAAAACTCATTATTTCCTCATTATTTAATCTCACAAGTTATAAAAAATTATCAATTCATTAGAGGTAATTATAGTTACCCTACCATAAATATACTTAAAAATGAGATATAATTGAAATCAAGATTTCATCATATTATAATAAAGAAATGGAAAAAAAATTGGTTTCATATACATTTAAATTTTAATTGTATAAAAAAGTTCATAATGACATCAATATTCATATCATTTTATACTCAGAAAATAAATGGGTATCCAATAAGATTCAGTAATGTTTTATTTAAATACCATTCAATTAAGACAATAAAGCATATAGTATTTTCACCATACAGATAAAGGGTATATGGTTATGTAAAAAATTTCCCCAATCAATCCAAAAATAGAATATAGTTGAAAACCCTTCACTAAAATAAGTGGAAAATATTGTATTTGTAAAAGAAATGAATTAATATAAATATTATGAATATTCATATTTTATAGTTAGGAAAGATAATGGAAGTTAGGAATCGCTCATCTGATATAAAATGACATTTCATCAATCATCCAAATAAAAAAAACGTGGACTATTAAATTTGAATAATATCCTCAATTAAGTAAAAATATGTTAACAGATTTTGATTTTGGTTAAAAAAATTAGCAGCATTAGAAAAAAACATTGGGATAAGAAATATACTTGAACATTAAAAAATTATTACAAAAAATATATTTTAAATTGAATTAAGGAATATAATTTATTTTAGAGAACATGGTATTGTATAGAAGATGTTTCATATAAAAAGTCAAATTCTCATAAACATGCGTTCACATGGAAAGTGAAAAAAATAGAGTCTTTTCAAACTTTGATGAAAATGAACAATATGAAAAACATAAAAAATGTATTTTAAATATTTAATGAATTTTAATGAAATAAAAAATTAATTTAATAAAATATTTCATCATATATAAGTACATTATTAAAATCATTTAATGAATATGGACATGGAAAAAGGAAATTCCTGAATGGAATGAAGAGATGAGTTTAGTTTCTCTTTCAAGAAACGCATCACGTAAAATATGACTTTAGGGGAAATAAAATTTTTAGGGAAAATGTAGAACCCCCTGAATAACCAATGAAAATGATGAGGGGTTTATAAATATGGAAAAATCCCAAAATGGATTATCAATAAAAAAATTGATTTGAAAATAATATTGGAAATGAAATCATTATGGTCTTCGTAACATTTTAATCAAAACCATATTAATAAGAGTTATAGAAATTTGACAAAAAAATAAAATATATGAAAGATAATTCATGATATAAAATATTCATTGGAAAATTTATATACAATTTAATAAAACCTGGTGAATAAAATGAAACATGACTCTTATTTTTAAAAATGATAGAACAAACCCTTTCATTTTTGGCATCCATTTAATGAAAATACAATTGAAGAATGAACTTGATATATCTCTTCATACCCCATGAATTATTTTAATATGGTAAAATACATTCATTAGGATTTAATCACATAATATTAATTGGATCATGGTTCAAAATATAAATCATTTATTAAACATACTATTTTAAGACAAAGAAACACATACCATAAATCTTGAATTCCACTAATGTTATTATATCTATTATTTATAAAAATAACTATCTCAATCACCTATTTATGTAAATTTTTCATTAATATAACTTTTTATAAAGTTATATTATAATTATTCTCTACATTTATATTAGATTGTTATTATAGATTTTTAAAATTGGGTGTGAGTAATCTTGAAGGGTTTCAACGAGTTTTTTAATAGAGGTGTTCTTATTCTTTATTTTGAATATTTTCATAATTATTATATTATACAAGGTATAATAATTCATTTTTCGTAATTATTTATAATTTAATGATATCATTATATGGGTGTAATGGTTATAATCCTCAAATATGAAATAGGTTATGGGCATTTCTTGCAAATTTTTAATGAAAGGATGTTGGTATCATAATTAATAGGTTTAATATCAATGTTACCATGAAAAACAACTATTAATTATTTAATTATTTGTATTATATATTATTTTAAGTTACATTATAAGAATTATCCAAATTATTATTTTATTCCATTATTTATGTAAGTGTTCTGTCCAACACAAACATGAGCACTATATAATTAATGGTTAATTATGAAGTGATTTAGTTGTAATATGAATATTCCAAAGGAATAATGATACTTTTTAGGTTTTATTAATGTTTTAAATTATAATTTAATATATTTATAAAATGATTCAATTGATACAAAACAATAACATATTATGAAAAAGTTGTTTTTCATATTAGAATTCTGATTTGAGAAGGATTAATTTACAATGACCATTTCTTTCTCATGTTATTAATATTTTTTACAATTTATAATAAAAAAATATTAATAAATTTATAAATGAAAAAATTATCCATTAAACCCATTATCATAACCATACATTAATGGTGGTGAAGAAAAATAGAATACACTATTCTATAGAGACGATAGTCTGCACGTACCCATTAATGATGATTTAATTTTTCATTGAATAAGAGTAACATATAGTATGGTTTAATATTTCAAAATCTATTAAATTTCATAAATTTTATACCTATTTATTAAAATATTAGTTTTAACCATCCTTGTAATGTGGTTTATTAAAATGAAATGTATCGCCTCTTGGAGGTGGCTCTCCGCACATTCGCACACATGATGTTTTTTGTTTTCTTAATGGAAAATGAGAATGGTGGTTAATGGTGATTCTCATATAATATTAAAATTATTTATAAAAATAATATATATGTAATAAAATATTAATTAATAATTTCATATTTTGAAAAGTAATCTAGATGAGAAAAGAATTTAGGGAAAGATTAGTACTTGTGTTGAGAACCTAAGCTTTCCCTTGGAGGCCTCCTTGGAAATAGAGGTATTATGATGAATTAATATGAAACACATATAAATGAAGAGTAAAATGGGAATATAATCAAAAGTAAACTAAAATTTTGAGTGTTACGGATGTGGAAATGAGTGGCTACTATTATAAGTGGTGAGAATGACATTTTTCTAATTATATCATCTCAATATAAAATTTCTTTATGTTTCAAATTTTAATAAGGCACAAAATAAAAAAATAATATAGTGGATATACGTTTTCTTAAATATAAATTTTATCTACTCAAATTTAAAAATTTATTTAATATTTTATGTCATTTTCCACGTGAGTTAACCCTTTTACCCATTTAGCTTTTACGAGAGTAACAAGTTTTTACCCATTTATTTCATCCTTTATGTCTAATAAGTTGAAAATATTATATAATTTGGATATAATAATCCAAATATAGAATAAATATAAAATGATACAATTTATATGTCTATGGGAAATTAATTTTTACATTATCATGTGTGACACATAAAACGTAGTTTTTAGAAAAAGTGTATTTTTATGAATAAAATTTTTGTGTATGATAAAATTAACAATTTCATTAATATTAATTTGTTATAAATCAAATAAAATGTTTTAGGATTTTAATGAAATACAAAATAGAATTTTAGTAAACTAATATTTATTTAAATCAAATGATCCGAAATAGTTTATTTTATCGAAAAATATTACTTATGATTATAAAAAGTTAAAAATATGGTTTTTTAAAATGGAAATAGAATTTAAAAAATTATAGTTTTAATCCATATATACATATTAAATTATAAAAATTATTTTATAATCTTTTATGTTATACGTAATTTTGATAGACTTATAAAGGCTATAGTTTTAGAACAAAACTATATTTTTTACTATTCAGTAAAAATAATTTATCTCATAAAAAATCCAAAATCCATACGATGATAATTATTTTATTATAAATACTAAATTTATATAGATTTTTACTAATTGAAATTATAAAATTTATAGTTAATTTGAAAATTAAATAAAAAATAATAAAACAATTTTTATTGAAAAATATAATTTTGAACGTTAACTGTTTTTGATATAATCTAATAACAATTTATAATTTATAGAATTTTAATATATTAGTTATTACACCGTAATATCATATATTATCATAGTAATCATTTTTAAGTGGTCAATTTAATTTTTTCACAATTGAAATGGTTATATGAAAAATAAAAATATTATTTAATCATTTATTTATTTATCCTAAAAATGTATTATTTTTAATGGATTACTATATTTGTTTTTACTATGGGTTTTATTCATCATTTAATTTCCATTAATAATGTTCATATAATATATTATGGCTTAATTTATTTTTGTGTATTATATATATAATGATAATATTTAATTAAGTAAAATACAATGTGAAATCTCATGTATTTACACCGCAATAAATACATTGTCTTCTCACAATTTAATTTATTGCTGACTAAAAATGTTAAAGGATTCCTTGAATCAAGATTTAGTTTCTAATGATTATTCATCCTCACTATCCATGATATGATTAGTGTACTTGTATTTTTATTCATAATGTGAATATAACAAATATTGAGTTTCACTTCAACAATTTTTTTATATACCTTAATAAAACAGGTGTAAATTTTTCATAGATAGATTATTGTTGGACATATATTAATATTTGGACCTCGGTTGACATTCAGATGTAAATTTTAGATCATAGAAATTATCATTTCCATTTTGTCAAGAGGTAAAATCATTGCCAAATATCACGTTAAATTTCAATTAATGGTCAGTAATATGATTTTTGAGAAATAACATTCCAATAAAGATGTATTTGTGATGAATAAAATATATGGTATGTAATAATTATATAACTTAGCTTCATTTACTAACAATATAATATCTAGTCATGGAGGTGGTGATTTTATTATTACAGTTATCACATTTGGTATAGAGGAGTAGTTTAAACAATATATGAACACAACTATCATAGTGCTTGAGTGGGTGATCCGTGTTCCTCATTCCATATCATTTTTTAATCCCACTTCATTAGTTGTGGTTTTATAGTATTTCCTATGTTTTGGAGGATTTTAGTACTTATCATCCATATAAAGTGTCATTTTAGGGCGTTGACAATGATAATTTAAAACATCCCCATATATAATACATTTAGCTATTAGTGGAACCCCTATAAGACCTCCATTTCTATTCTTCATGTCCAATGAGCTCTTACATTTCCTTTATAATTAGATTCTACATGTCCTCATTTCCACACATAAATTATATCCTATTTTGTTTACAATATTCCATTTGTTGATTCATTCCACAATTTTTATATGAATAAAATTTAATCTTATTTCTTTTATCATATTCATGAGATTTAATTCCTTTAGACTTCATCATTAACCTCATCATTGTTGATTAAAAATCAACTGAGTTCATTTTTTAATCATAATTCATAATATCTTATTATGCATACATGCATGATTTTTTATGATATATCTTATCCCCCTAAATTTTTCATTATTAAAATCTCCACATTGTCAATGGAATCTATTTTTAACCCGATTTCATTGATCGTTATCTTTTACTAAACCCAAATGCATACAACGTTACTGATGAACTCCATAAGAGAATTATTTTTAAATAATTACATGTGAAATTCAACATCAAAATGTGTTTTCAGTCAAATTATTACATTATCATTCAGTTCAACATAAATAACTCTTAGTTCGATATAGATATTATATGGTTGGGTACACTCATATAACATAACATAATTCCATTACATAAAAAGTCCTCCAAAATTGGTTTTAAATAGAATTTGATTAAGAAAATCATATCACCTGGGAGTATCTATCCATGTGTCTATTCTTTGGCCCATTTATTCTACACTAGTGTTAATATCAAGTTATTAATGAAAAATAAATTATTTTGATAAAACCTAGGTGAATTGAATCTATATTCATGTTCAATTTCCAATATCCAAACAAGTATTTAATTTCTTGGAAACCACATACCCAAAACAATATGAAAATTCCAAAATGTTATCCTTTACAAATACATATATCTTTGACTAATACCTAGTGTTTTCATAAATTATCTCTTATCAAAAATCTGTAAAATATTAAATATTACATAAAATAATCTAAAGGGTTACCGATACCTTCACAATTATGATCAACCTTATATTCTCAACCCTTAATGACATTTAGATCCTCATTCAACAATTTCAAAATCACTAATGATATCTAAACCCTACTCTAATACTAAAAAGGATGGACCATGGATATGATTTTCTAAACATTAAATGTATTAAATAAAATAAATCATTATAGTAAATTCTCTTTATCTCTTAGTTTTATAATTTTTAATAATCAATACAAATCATTAACTTAATAAACCCATTTATTTTTCATCAAAATTAAATTATTCCCACTATATAATCATGTTATAAATCAATAAAAATTCATCAAAATATCCCAAATATTTTTCCACAAAATTTACTCCTAGAGATATATCCTATATATTATTTTTCATCATAAAATAGAGAATTGAAGTCATATGAAAGGGGTGAGATAAGATTATCTATAAGTCTAAACATAAGATATAACATTCAAATATAATAAGTTAGAATATTGTGACTTTATATATAAAATTCGTATACATAACAAAATCATACCCAACAAATAATAGATCATGAATCCTAGAATAAGGCATGGAATAAAATGAAATTATCATATATCTAAGAGGAACACCAACAATAACATTGTTTAGAATCATAAAATAATAATTTTGAATATTTGTAGCATAACGTAAAGTGTTAAATATTCTAGAAGAGGAAAATAAACATGTAATGTTACATATAATGAAAATAAAATAATTATATAATGAAGGAACAATCATAATGATATGAATGCATGTGAGAAAAATCATTATTATAATTCATGTGTTAATAAACTCATTATGTCCACACTTTACAATATAATTGGATATCATACATATCCTATGCATTAGAGGAAGATATGGGACCCCACTCATCAACCATACATTCATATGAGTGCCACTTAAAATAAATCATTCATTATGTCACAATGAACCCATAGAAAGAAAATAGGTTTTACATCCTTCTCAAATGGAAAAAAGTAAGTTAAAAATTAATGATTACATCAATATTAAGAACAAGATAAACCTGTTGAAAATAAATGGGTATCCAACGCTATTTTTTAAATTTCTAGGTAAACTCATTTCCATCAAGTTAATAGAGAATGTGGTTATTACACAGTATCAATAACAGTTACACAATTATGTTAATAAATATCTTATTCAGTCGATAAATGTACTCTAGGTGAACACCTATCAATCAATTAAATTTTAAATAATTTAATCATGATAGAAAGGCATTCAGAGAAATGTTATGTCTATTCATAGGGGATGGTGTGTCAAGAAAAATACTGTGATGGATGACTCCTCTACTAGAGAAGAAAATTTTATAGGTTATCTAGTGAAAAAAATTATATGCTAACATTTTAATAATATCCCTAATAAAGTATAATATTTCAAAATATGCTAATGTGGGTGAAAAACACTTTTTGGGAAGATTTGAAAAATCACTATATAAATAAATAATATATTTGAACTTTTAAAAATATTAATTTTAAAAAATAAATATGCAATGCCCCCATCATAGTTACCTATAGTTGGTGCATTATTTTAATAAATTGGAATGATACAAGGAAATCATGTCTAGAAAGGCTGATCAGTTTAGCAGTCTTATAAATAGATTACCTATATCAACTTCACTTTACAATTTCAAACATAAAATATAACAATGATATTTCTTTGAGAACACCATTATTCTCTTTTATCTTAACCCTTCATATCAATCATAATACACTTCTTGGAAATCCTCGGAAAATGAATCATAAGAAAGGGGTGACCTTAGAGGCTCAGTAAGGGTAAATAATTTAGCAGAAGATAACATAAACAATAGGCATTGTGAATAATTGAAAACACATGCCTTTAAAAATAATAAACATGAACACTTTATGAAAGAAATATTAGTTGAGTAAATAATACCATAATAAAACATAGTCATGGGTATTCTACTTGTCGCATAATCACATGAACCATCAATATTATTTTCATAATGAGGGAATGTATAATGCAAGACATTCTTAAACATTTTGTCAAGGCCTCAACCAAGATGACAAAAACTGATTAAGTCCTTGACCAAATCCATATTTCAAATTTGGAAAGGCCTCATCCAATTCCACGTCTATTTGTCTCATGAGACCTACCAATGCACTAAGGAGCTATAGTGAGAACCACCTATCACATACAAAGTCCAATACTTTCCTCATATGAAAATGTTGAAACATAACATAAACATTCGTATGAAAACTGATATACAAAATATCAATACATTAACTGTAAACAAATGAATGGTATAAAAATACACATCTATAGTCGAACATATCAGAAAACCATCAATACAAAATGGAAGATTTTTATCATAATAAATCATCTTCAAACAAGTTTGAAATAAATATAAGGATGTTGACATAGATGAAATTAAAACTATTTAAAAGTAATACCTATTTCTATTTTGAAACCATTAAAGAGTCACATAATTAAAGAAGAAAAGATTTATTTTGAAAATATTCTTATAAGAATGTAAGGATAGATTCGATGATGTTATAACGGTGGAAAATAGTCACACCCTCCTTATAAGTTAAAAATCATTATTATCATAATTTTGTCGAAAAGGCCATAACATACCTTATTTGGAAAATAATGGAAACATTATTTTCAAAACATATAAGGTCAAATAAGGGTATAAATGTCATGACCCGTCCTCGGGGCCCAAGCCGTCACTACCCCAAGCCCGCCATCCATAGGCCAGGGGCTGGCGACTAGCACCAAAATTTTAATCCTGATAAAAGGTAAGACATTGCCTTTTTAACCCGTAACACACACACACAGACTGAACCCAAGAAGTAGAGGCAACAAGTATTAAAAATAGAAAAGTAATATGTGCTAAAAGTAAATGGGATAGTATACAAACCCAACGGAATAACAAGTACAAGAAAAAGGGAAAACAGCTCTTGGATCGTATGCCCGGGAATCCTACCTAAAGGGTAGGTACAGAACTCGAGCAACTTGTCCCTGTGGTACGTCCTATCTAGTTCAGCTCCGAGAAGTCTCCCCTCAGTCACTCTTGGACTCGATCACTGTTGTTCTTCATCAGCACAGAACACAACAAGGTGCGGGCAAAGCCCATGCAGGGGTGAGTATAACAATACTCAGTAGGGAACCCATAGACCCCCGAAAGTCTCCCATAATCTATGAATGATAAACCACATAAGAAAGAAACAATCACGAATTATCAACCAACCCTAGAAAAGGTATATGCCCATACATATACATAAGTTACACAATCACAGTCTGTCTCCAACTCTCTATCCCAAGCACAACCCAGTCCACACAAGAAGTAAAGTCAAACACCATGATGATAATGGTTGAAAGACATGACTCTACTCACACAGGTATAAATCTTTCATAGAATGATGGAGATGATCAGATGTAGTCACTGATTCATCTAAGCTATCGGACCCACATAGGATACAGGACCAGTTAAGCTGTCGGACCCAAAAAGGATACAAGACTTGCTAAGCTGTCGGACCCACACAGGATACAAGACTAGCAACTATGTCGGACCCACATAGGATACAGGAACAGAAGTTAGAACTGTCGGACCCACGTAGGATCCTGGTACAGTATTCATCACTATCGAACCCACGTAGGATTCCAGTACAATAGTCAACACTGTCAAACCCATATAAAATTCGGGTTCAATAGTCATCGATGTCGAACCCACGTAGCATTCTAGTACATTATTCATCGTTGTCGAACCCACGTAGGATTCTGGTACAGTAGTCGTTGTTGTCAAACCCACTTAGGATTCTGGTATAGTAGTCGTCGCAGCCAACTTTAGGGTTCCCGCACACAGCACGTTCGATTCTGGGAGGGTCCGCTCCTTGAGTCAAGTGTTGATACATCAACTTTCTCAAGGTCATGAGTTGATGTATCCCAAAGTTCCATCTCATCAAAAGGAACCCAACGCGACAGACGGTGCATCTATCAGACGCCCGGTCTGAGAGTTATTGGCATTTCCGTTCCAAGGGGTCGGTTAGATTTTGGGTACAATCCAACCCGGACATAATCCAACCTCATCTAAATTCTGTTTGGAGTACTCCAAAATGACCGTATCATCAAAAGGAATCCAACGTAGTTGACGGTACATCAATCAGACTTCTGGTCCTTAAGTTATAATCGTTTCCACTCTGAGAGCACGGTTGGTTTCGGGTTCGAACCAACCCGGCATTACCCAAATTTTCCAAAAACTTTAGTGGGATATACCTAAACGACCGTCTCAATCCATGTAATACTACGCAACTGACGTTGTGTCTATCGGAGGTACGTAGCTCATGTTATGGGTGAAAAACCAAAAGTGGACCGAAGGGGGGGGGGTCGGGGTCCGGTCCATCCCGGCCCAACCCGCCCTGGTTCGGCCCGAACCGGGTCGACTCGACCCAGATCAAAGTTTGGTCTGGTAGGACGCGACCCGGCCTGGCAGATCAGCCCAACCCGCGTGAGGGAAGCCCGGCATGGGTGGCAGGCGGCCCGGCCTGGCGGTCGGCCACGGCTTGGCCAGCTGGTCGAGTGCGTTACGTGCCAGGCGCGCGGAGTGGGGGGGGGGGGGGGCTTTGGTGTCCCATAACGGCGGTTCCAGCTAGGTCCTCCCATCCTTCATGGAACCCGCATTTGCGGGTTCCACTCCTCCACCGCAGCCGGTGCTACGGCGGCCTTCCGCCGGCAGCACGTGAGGGGCGCTGCCGCCCCCAGGCGGTCGGCTGGTGTCGGCTGCCACCTCCGGTCGCTGGCATCACGGCACTCCTACGCGGGCCACCAGAGTCATTATGGTGGTCCGTTTTTCCTCTCGTATATGCCTACGGCCACCTCGAGTCTGTTTCTTCACTACGACGACCTCAAATCAGGGATTCCCTTTTGTTCACCCATCACCCATCAATCCGCGCATCAAGAACGAATTGGCGGAGGGTACAGACTTGATCGTTGGCCCGTTTTCTCCGCGTTAGAGTCTCAAACAGTAAACCAGTATAATTGAACCAGAAACAAACCCAGCTTAATCTCTAAGTCATCCCACAATTAACATCTGTTCTGCGGATCGACATGTTCGGGGGTCGATCCGCGGTTGTTGTTTTTATCCAAGGGAAAATAAGAACCTAAAAGAAAGGAATTCAAACTCCAATTCAAACCCCTACATTGATTTCAGGGTTGGCTGGATGGTGTCATGGAAAGAGAATTCTAAGATGTCGTCGTACGTTGCGCCCGTCACACCCTACTGATCCTGGGCTCGAGCTTCTTCCTCGTTCTTCATGGGAGAGGACGGCGTTCTACGTTGGAGGGGTTCTTTGTGTTCTTCGTGGAAGAACAATTTCTTTATATTTCTCCCAAATCCTCCCAAGGTGTAATGTCCAACCCACATAAAATAATAAAATCTGCCATTTTAATGTTGGAAAAATGAATTCAATAAATTAAAACACATGAATTAATTAACTAATTTATTAATTAATTGTGTTGGAACATTAAATGGAAGACTGAGAGTTTAAGGGGTTTAATGGAGTTAAGGGAAATTGAAGAGTTGAAATTGTGTGGTCCCCACCACACGATATCCTCCTAGGGGAGGTTATGTGCAGGTGGGCCCCACCACCAACCTCTCTTTGGTGAATTTGACTACCATCCAAATAAAATTATGCAAAAAATAATTTTATTTAAATTTTTACTTTGAAACCCCAAAAATTAACTACCAATCCTGATAAAACGCAACTGTGGTAAAGGTCTCCTTAAGCGAATACCGGAGCTGTAAGTTCATTGGTGTCCTCAAATTTCAATTCCATGCTCCGGTTCAAAATATAGAAAAACCTGCACATAACTTTACTGAGTGTACCCGAAACAAACTTCATAAATTGATTCCGGGCACACCGGGCCCCAGAATCAAGCGCCGTAATAAACCGCGGACTCATAAAATTCCCATGTATTTAAAAAAATCCACATGATTTTTGTGTCTTTACATTCTCTCCACCTTAGGGATTTACATCCCCATATGCTACAACACATACTAAGGCAACAAATGGGGGTACTGAGCACGCATCTGGGCCTCCTGCTCCCATGTGCTCTCTTTGAGGTTCTCATGCTGCCAGCGAATGCGCACTAGAGGAATCGTCTTTCCTTGTAGGACCCACTTCTATCTATCCTCTATCTCCACTGGAACCTCTGTGAATGTCACCCCGCCATTGTTGTCCAGCTCCCCATGGTCGATGATGTGGGATGGTTCATGAACGTATCTCCTCAACTGAGATACGTGAAAGACGTCGTCCACCCGGTGCAACTGAGGTGAAAGGTCTGGGAAGTAGGCCACCTCGCCTACCCTGCTGAGAACCTGGAATGGTCTGATGAATCACATAGATAACTTTCCACCTCGTCCAAATCCCCGCAGACATCATCGTGGTGAGACCCTTAAGAAAACGTGGTCACCATCCTCGAACTCCAGTGGTCTCCAAATCCTATCAGAATAGGACTTCTATCTGCTCTGTGCAGTCTTCATCCGCTCCTGGATGATCTGAACCTTCTCCGTCGTAGCCTCTACCATCTATGGTCCTAAAAGTGTTGACTCTCCTGGGTCAGTCCAGCACAGTGGTGATCTGCAAGTTTGGTCGTACAGTTCCTCGTAAGGTGTCATCCCGATGGTGGAGTGGTAGTTGTTGTTGTACGCAAACTCCACCAAGGGTAAGGGATCCCCCCAGTTGCGACCAAAGTCAAGGAAACATGGAAGGATCATGTCCTCGAAAGTATGAATGGTCCTCTCATTCTGACCATCCGTCTGAGGATGGAAGGTGGTGCTCAAATGAACTTGCGTCCCGAAAGCCTCCTACAACCCCTTCCATAACTGAAAAGTGAAACGAGCATCTCGATCGGAGACGATCGTCGATGGCACACCATGAATCTATACGATCTCCTACACGTAGAGGCATCCCAAGGTCTCTACTGAGCTCTGATCTCTGATCGGTAGGAAGTGGGCCGACATGGTGAGTCGATTGACAATCACCCAGATAGAGTCGTGTCCTCTAGATGTACGTGGAAGTCTCATCACGAAATCCATTGATATCCTATCCCATTTCCACTCTAGGACCTCTAAGGGCCGAACCAGGCCTATTGGAACCTGGTGCTCCGCCTTCACTTACTGACAAGTGAGGTATCATGAGACAAACTTTTCTACCACCTTCTTCATACCCATCCACCAGTGCTGGCGTCTGAGGTCCTGATACATCTTCGCCACTCCTAGATGTACCGCTAGAGGGGAAGTGTGGAAATCCCTCAACACCTCATCTTATAGTGCAACTGGTACCATGGTACGTCCTCTAAAGAGGATGACATGCTCCCCACCTTCAGAAAATCCATCAGGTGCCTTCCCTGAGGATATCTGAGCATGTCGCGTCTCACAGTCAATGTCCCAATGTTATGCCTCTCTGACTCGCTGAAGAAGTGGAGGAGTGACTATGAGAGACTGCAGAAAGGCTGCTCCATCTCTATCCACAAAGGATATCTACAACGCGGCCAGCTTCTATGTCACCTCTCCTTGAAGCTGAATGCATGATCTCCTACTGAGAGCATCTGCTATAATGTTCCCCTTCCCAGGAGTATAGACTATCTCGAAGTCATAGTCCTGGAGAAACTTGATCCATCACAATTGTCTCAAGTTTAGGTCCTTCTGTGAGAAGATGTACCTGAGACTCCGGTGGTCAGAGTAGACTGTAAAATACTCTCCCATTAGGTAGTGCCACCACATCTTCAAGGCGAAGACCATTACTGATAACTCCAGGTCATGGGTAGCATAGTTTATCTCGTGTTGTCTCAACTATCGTGAACCATACGCGATCACTACTCTCTCCTACATCAGGACACACCTGAGTCTTGTCCCAGATTCATTATAGTAAACTACGTACCCAATGCCCTCCTCTGGTAGCCTCAAGATCGGCGCACTGGTCAACCTATGCTTCAGCTTATGAAAGATCTGCTAGCATCTATCTGACCACACGAAGGGTTCCCCCTTCTTTGTGAATGCTGAAAGAGGTGCTTCAACTCCGCAGAAGTCTTGCACAAATCTCTGATAGTACCCATCCAGTACAAGGAAACTTCGTACCTTTATCACACTCCTGGGTGTCTCCCAAGCAAGCACTGCCTCAATCTTCACTGGATCCACTGCATCTCCAGCCTCCAAGATGACGTGTCCCAAGAAGTGAACCTCTTAAATCCAGAACTGGCACTTTGAGAGATTACTATAAAGCTGGTGCTCTCGGAGTGTGTCCAGTACTACCCTGCAAATGGTAGGCATACTCCTCCTCATTAGTTGAGTAAATTAGTATGTCGTCGATGGATACTAAAAAAAAATGATCGAGGTAAGGCTGGAAGATCCTATTCATGATACTCATGAACACTGCTTGTGCATTGGTTACGCCGAAAGGCATAACCAAGAACTTGTAGTGGCCATACCGACACCTGAAGGTCATCTACTGCACATCATCGTCTCAAACTCTGAGCTAGTGACAGCCTGATCTGAGGTCAATCTTCAAGAACCATCATGCTCCCTTGAGATGATCAAAGATGACTTCAATACTCGGAAGTGGGTACTTTTTCTTCACGGTCACCTGATTCAGGTGAAGGTAGTCGACACATAGTCGTAATCTCCCATCTGCCTTCTTGGCGAACAAAATCAGAGATGCTCAGGGTGAAACACTGGCTTAGATAAATCCCTTCCCCTGCAAGTCCTCCAGCTATACCTGCAACTCACGAATCTCGGCAGAAGCCATCTGATATGCTGGAGTAGATATTGGTGTTGTCCGGGGGTACAGGTCAATGTAGAAGTCTACCTCTTTGCAAGGAGGTAGTCCTGGAACGTCATCAGGGAAAACATCCTCGTATTATTCCACCACAACAGGAAAACTCGGACTCCGCACATCAACCGCTCCGAGGATGAGACTAGCCAACTGATGTGTGATTGGCTACCCCCTCCTCTATGTAAGTCCATCATGTGCTGCAAAGGCACCCTTCTCGCAGGTGGAGGTGAACATGGTCCCATCTATGTGGATACACTGCACTTTGCGCCTAATATAGTCAATCTAAGCATAAACTATGGATAACCATTCTATGCTCAAAATGACGTTGTAAGGCCTCGAAGCCACTACAAGAAGATCCAAGTCGAAGCTCTCACCTCCTAGAGTATGCTCGAACTACCAGAACCAGTGCATAATCATCGAGTCTACTCCTTTAGGAATCTCTAGCCATAAGAACCAATCCAACGGCTTCGTCGGAATCTGCAAGCTCTGAATGAGGGAAATGGCAATAAAATAATGACTTGCACCTGTGTCTATAAGTACTACAACATGGGTGGAGTAGACACACATAGTACCTCGAATAATTTCAGGTGCGTCGTGGTCATAGGCCTCGACTGCCTGGAGCTGAGACCACCTCTGTCCTCCAACTCCCTATGGTCGGGGTGGAAAACTTGGTGGTGGTGGTGGTAAATCCTTGAAACGTCATCCACCACCTGTTGCTAGGCCAGCTCCTCTTCCATGTCCACCAGCTCCTGGAAGACCACCACAGTCGAACCTCTGCTTCTGCCTAGGAGGTCCATCTATTTTCTGTTGCTCATCTGCATGACGGGTCAGGCAGTCAGGAGCCATGTGGCCCTGCCCACAACATTCATAGCACTGCATGCTCCTCATATAGTAGGATTTGTCTCATGTTCCCCGCACAACCGAACCTATATCCTAGGGTCGCCCACCTGATGGTGTGGTCTTGTTGGACCTCTGCAACATCTTCCTACTTCCAGCTCCATAAGACTCCACTACGTGTCGCCCTATGGTAGGTCTTTCCACTTGTGACTGGTGAGTGAGAAAAATCTCCACTAGAAGGGATCTCTATAGCATCCCCGCCTGCGTCGGAATGTTGAGGGGAATCATCGAAGCCCTAATATCATGCATGAGTCCCTTCTCGAAGGTCTGGGCCTTGAAGAATGGGTATCATACAATATTTGTGGAGTAGCGTGAGAGTTTAGTGAATCAAAATGATTACTGAGCTACTGTCATGATGCCCTGCTGTAGATGAAGTAACTTCTGAATCCGCACCGCCCGAAGGGTGGCTGGAACAAACTCTGAGTAGAAGAGACTCTCGAAGTCTGTCCAGAGTAAGGATGCCTCGTCATGCACCTGGAGCATCAGGATCCACCATCTTCTTACTACCGCATGCAAGAGACTCGCGGAAAGGATCACCCTGAGATCGGCTAGTGTCCCTACCAATCTGAAAACTCTCATGATAGCCTCCATCCAATCCTCAGCTGCCCGTAGGTTCGTCTCGCCCGGAAAAATGGGCGGCCTCTAACCCTGGAATTCATGCAATGCACTCAGGTGGCGTGAGCTCTTTGCTGCTAGATCTGGTGGTATCGGTGGCCTAGCGGGTAGTGGTACCGCTGGTACCTCCACTGTGATGGGGCCCTGCATCGAGGCCTCGTCGCTCGGTGGGCTACCATATCGTACGAAACTCAGAACCCTTGCTGGCTACCTTCGTGGGGACATCCCGAAAATAAATAGGTGTTCCACGGTTAAAACAGTATACCTGGTGATTTGACACAAATTAGTCATGAAGAAAACTTTTTCAAATGTAACACACATGCAATCAGTGTTTTCGTACACAAATTTAGAAATTAGAAGTCAGAGTCCTAGTGTATGGATACGTCGGCCGCCGCACCAACACAAGTTTCCCTAAACTAATAACCACACCCAAAACACTTAGCACTATTGTCTTTAAAAGAATCAGAGTCCAAGTTATGCAGTAGAAATGACTCCTTTGATACCAATTTGTCACGACCCATCCTCAAGGCCCATGTCGTGACTACCCCAAGACCACCTTCCATAGGCCAGGGGCTGGTGACTAGCACCAAAGACATAATACCGATAAAAGGGAAGGCATTGCCTTTTTAACCTGTAACACACACACAGAATGAACACAAGCAGTAGAGGCAACAAGTACTAACAACATAAAAGTAAGATGTGTTGAAGGTTAATGGGCCAGTATAAAAACCCAACTGAACAACAAGTACAAGAAAAAGGGAAAAAAACTCCAAGATCGTCCACTCGGGAATCCTACTTGAAGGGTAGGTACAGAACTCCATCAAATCGTCCATGTGGTATGTCCTGTCTAGTCCAGCTCCGAGCAGTCTCTCGTCCGTCACTCTCAACCTCAATCACTGATGTCCGTCGTCTGCACAGAACACAACAAGGTGTAGGCGAAGCCCTTACAGGGGTGGGTATAACAATACTCAGTAGGGAACCCGAAACCCCCAAAGGTCTCCTAGAATCTATGAAGGATAAACCACATAAGAAAGAAACAATCACGAAGTATCAACCAACCTTACATAGGTTTATGCCCATACATATACCTAAGTTACACAGTCACAGTCAAGCTCCAACTCTCAAGCCCAATAACAACCTAGTCCACACAAGAAGTAAAATCAAACACCACGATGATAATGGTTGAAAGACATGACTCATATTACACAGTTATACATCTTTCGTAGAGCGATGGAGATGATCATATGTAGTCACTGATTTATCTAAGTTGGCAGACCCACACAGGATACAGGACCAGCTAAGCTGTTAGACCCACACAAGAGACAAGACCAGCTACTCTATCGAACCAACACAGGATACAGGAATAGAAGTCAGAACTGTCAAACCCACGTAGGATCCTCATACAGTAGTCATCGTTGTCGAACACACATAGGATTCTGGTACAATAGTCATCGTTGTCGAACGCACGTAGGATTCTGGTACACTAGTCATCGCTGTCGATCCCACTTAGGATTCCGCTATGGTATTCATTGTTGTCGAACCCACATAGGATTCTAGTATAGTAGTCATCGCTATCAAACCCACATGGGATTCCAGTACATTAGTCATCGCATCCAACTCTAGGGTTCCCGCACACAGCACACTCGATTCTTGGAGGGTCGGATCCTCGAGTCACTTTTTGATACATTAAATATAACTAAGTCCTGAGTTGATGTATCCTAAAGTTACGTCTCATAAAAAGGAACCCAACATGAAAGATGGTGTGTCAATCGGACGCTCGGTCTGAGAGTTATTGACATTTTCGTTTCAAGGGACCGGTTTGATTTCAGGTACAATCTAACTCGGCCATACTCCAACCTCATCTAAATCCTGTGTGGATTTTTCCAAAAGGACTGCCTCATCAAAATGAATCCAACATTGTTGACGGTTCATCAATCGGACGTTCGGTCCTTAAGTTATAAGTGTTTCCGCTCTGAGGGCCCGGTTGGTTTTAGGTTCGAACCAACCCCGCCATACCCAAACATTGCCAAAACCTTGGGTGTGATATACCGAAACGACCGTCTCAATCCATGAAATCCTAAGCAACTGATGATGCATCGATGGGAGGCCCTTAGCTCATGTTATGGGAAAAAAGACAAAAGTCGTCCGAAGAGGGGGATCTGGGTCCGGTCCGTCCCGGCCCACCCCGCCCTGGGTCGGCCCGAACCGGGTCAACCTGACTTGGATCTAGGTCCAGCTTGGTGGTTGCGGCACAGCCCGCGCGAGGGTGGCCTGGCCCACGTGGTAGGCGGCCTGGCCCGACGGCCGGCCGCGGCTCGGCCAACTGGCCGAGCGTGTTACTCTCCAGGCGTGTGGAGGGGGGGCACCCCCCCCCCCCCCCGATGTCTCATAACAGTAGTGCCAGCTGGCACCGCCCATCCTTCCCAGAACCCGCGGTTTCAGGTTTTGCTCCACCGCCACAGCCGGTGCCGTGGCGGCCTTCTGCCAGCAGCACGCGAGGGGCGCCACACCCCCAGGCGGCCATCCCTTGCCGGCCGCCGCCTCCGGTCACCGGCACTACCGCGCTCCTCCGCGGGCCACCGGAGTCATTGTGGTGGTCTGTTTTTCCTCTCGTCTGCACCTACGGCTTCCTCGGGTCCTGTTCTTTACAAAGATAGCCTCAAATCAAGGTTTCCCTTCCGTTCACCTATTTCCCATCAATCTGCGCATCAAGAACGAATTATTGAAGGGTCTGGACCTATTCATTAGCCCGTGCCCTCCATGTTAGAGGCTCAAACAGTAAACCATCATAATTGAACCAGAAAAAAACCCAGATTAATCTCTAACCCATACCGAAGAAAACATCCATTCTACAGATCGACATGTTCGGGGGTCGATCCGCGGTTTTTTTATCCAAGGGAATAGAAGAACTTAAAAGAAAGGAATTCAAACTCGAATTCAAAACCCTACCTTGATTTCAAGGTTCTCTTGACAGTGTCATAGAAAGAGAATTTGAAGAAGTCATTATACATTGTTCCCATCACACGTCGTCGATCCCGGGCTCGAGCATCTTCCTCGTTCTTCGTCGGAGAAGACGTCATTCTTTGTTGGAGGTTTTCTTCGTGTTCTTCATGGGAAGAACACTTTATTTATAATTCTCCCAAAGCCTCCCAAGGTGTAATTTCCAACCCACATAAAAGAATAAAATCTCCCATTTTAGTGTTGGAAAAATGAATTCAATAAATTAAAACATACAAATTAATTAACTAAGTCATTAATTAATTGTGTTGCACATTAAATGGAAAACCAAGAGTTTAAGGGGTTTAATGGGGTTGAGGGAAATTGAAGATTTGAAATCATGTGGGCCCCACCACACGATATACTCCCATGTGAGGTTATGTGGGGGTGGGCCCTACCACCAACCTCCCTTTGGTGAATTTAACTACCATACAAATAAAATTATGCAAAACATAATTTTAGTTAAATTTTTACTTAGAAACCCCAAAAATTAACTACCACTCCCGATAAAACGCAACTGTGGTAACGGTCTCCTTAAGCGAATACCGGCATTATGAGTTCATCGGTGTCCTCAGATTTCAATTCCGAGAACTGTTTCAAAGGATAGAAAAACCCACATGTACGTTTACTGAACGTACCCGAACAAAACTATAGAAATTGATTCCGGGCACACTGGGCCCCAGAATCAAGCATCGTCAGAAACCGTGGACTCGTAAAATTCCCATGTATTTAAAAAAATCCACAGGATTTCCAGGTCTTTAAAATAAACGACAATAACCCATTGTCTAGTAAATTGTAAAAAAAATTCAAATACATTTTAAAGAAAACTTTGATGTGGATGATAAATAGGTCTCAGTAGATAATAATGTAAAAACAACCTCAGAAAATAAAGAAATTGTTAAATTTACCCTTACCTAGCCCTTTCCTTTGGCTGAGGGTACATTTATCCTCCTATATAATGAGAATAGTATGTTATTAAATTATAAAAGAACCATAATATTATTTATTATATCATACATGATTCATTTATGGATTTATACTACCCATTTAATAATTATTTTCATGTTAAATTCACATTTTGGGTAATAATTGCTTTTTTTCGTACGTGTTTTAGCTTGTTATTCTTGATCGTATCATTTAGATCATGATTTAAAGACTACCAGAATATAAACCTTGATTTATATATCATATATATTTAAAAAAATATTTATAATAGATAGATATATGAAATTGAAGGCCCATTTTATAGAGACGGTAGGCCGTACGTATGCATAAACACTGTTTTAATTTTCATATCATATTGAAAAAAAGTAAGTGAAAAATATATATGTAAGTATATATATATATATATACAATAGCATTATCATTTAATATATTTTGTACTTATTAATAATTTATATTTTTCTAATCGTAGTTGAATGGTTAACGTGGTAAAGAATCTCATCGCATCATGGAGACGGTAATCCGTACAGACGCACGAGCGGCAATATTAATATATTGGTGGTGAAAACATATTTAATTGGATGTTATATCATATATAAAGAATAATTAACATGTTATATTTATTATTTACATCATTTATACTCATATTTATACACATCCAAATAATTAAGTGTTGGAATAACAAACTACCCTACAACGTGGAGACGGTAAGTCGTATATACACACGTATGGTGACATTGTCATTCATATGATGAATAGAATAATGAATATGGTTGTACCATTTTTATAATAACATGAAAGTATATATATTATACTAGGGTTATTATTTTAGAATGGAAACAACAAATAAGAAAAATTGGAAGAAGAAAAAGAAATTTAAAGAGGTGATGAAATATTTACTTCTTCTTCAGGTTCTTCCTTTTCATTTGATCAAAAGGGATCCATAGATTTGCTTTATGATCAAAATAATGCCTCCAGGTTGAATTGAGGGAAATTGGTAGGATATTTGGGTAGTTTTTGGCCGATCCAAATGGCTTTGGAGGTGTGGTTTTGAGTGAATGGGAAGTGCCCTTTTATAAGAGGGGAGAGGGTCACTTTAGGAAAAGATTAAAATATTATTTAATATACAAATATTTTCGGTTTATAATGGCACAACATGAATTTATTTATATCCTCAGGTGGTTATGGGACTAAATACTCTCAACCAATATGTTATAGACATGTTTAGGTTAACATTTTAACCTTATATTTTAGATTTAACTCTTAGTTAAATAGTTTAACTTTTACCGTGTCTTCATGTATCAATATAGCATATGGTTAATAAAAAATATATAAACATCCAAGAGAACCTAAAGAGGTTCATTAATTACATATATAACATTATTTACATCCTTTTTTCCGAACCTTATATTTTTGAAAATATTATATCAACCAATAATATAGTATTTGTTTTAAATTTAAATTAATGTCAATTTTGACACTATTTGGTATTTCATTTTTGTGAAAGTCATCACAACATGATTACATAGAAAAAGATACATTTAATTAACCATAACATGTCATATTCACCTAGAAAATTTTTCTATGTCATAAAAACTTTGAAATTATATTTATTTTAATATTTATAATACTATTTATTTTATTCTTTCATTAATAAGTTAATCACTGCATCATCATTGTGTAATTAATATATTTAAATATTTAATATATAAAGATTATAAATAAAATACCATTAAGTAGGAAATATTTTTAAATTTTTATGAAATATTTATAGTGGAATTTATCTTATGTGTAACCATATATTAAAAATGGCATAATTATTAAACGTTGAATTTAACACATTTAACTTTTCTTTAAATAAAATAATAATAAATGTCCTAATCTAATCCATGTGGATCTAAAGTATCATATATTATTCCTAAGGTTGTTTTTTTTCCGAATTATACTTATCTAATAGAATTATTTCCAGTGTAAGGGTAATTATAATATCATTTTTACCCTTAATTACCCTATTTACTTTTAGCTGTGGTAATTAAAAGTCAAAAGTTACTATTCACCAAAAATTATTTTCTTCTTATTTAAAAAAATTTTACTTACTAATATTAATCGTGTCTATTTTATTTTTTAAATTATACTCACAAAAGTGGTAAAAATATTTTTTTATGCAAATATTCAAATCCTCCTTTAAGGTGGGTAAAAAACATTAAAAAGTTCAATAAAATTTTATATATCTAAAATTATTATAAAAAAATACCAATGATTTAAATTTAAAATATATTGGTATTATATATCTATTTTTACCTAAAATAAATAAAAATAAAATAACTAATTACTTAAATAAAAATTCAGTTTTAAATAACAACGCATTGTATTTCACTATTCATCAAAAAATTGAATCTTATCAGAGAAATACTAAAAAATAACCCAATGCTAATTTTGATATTAATAATTAAAAAATGAACTATATTTTAACAAATTAAAAACATAGAAGTTTCATTTATTAATTTAAAATTAATTTTTGTTGTCAAAAACAAAAAGCGGGTTTTTAAAAACTAAAAGCTATTAAAATGTTGACATGTGTTTAGGTCAAATTTAAATGTGAAATTACATATAATGACAAAAATTGTATTAAATGATAAAAAATATAATATAATTTTACTTATAAACCCTTCAAATTTATAATTGATCACTTTTAATTATTTGGATTAAAAAAGTTGTTTTTAGTTAAAATTTAGTATTTTTCACTATTCACCCAAATTAGAAAGTTATTATAAAAACACAAAAAATGTATCAAAACTAAAATTTTATGTCCCAATAATAAATAATAACATTATTTTGTCAAATTTAATATATAAAAGTTTCATATATTGTATTCAAAAAGGGTTCGTCATTAAAAGGTGGTAAAATTGCACTTTCTAAAAAATACTTCCTTTATCTGAAAAAATGAATTAGTTCTTATATTTTTTCTAAGAAACACATAATATGGATGCTAAAATTATATGGAATATATAAAATTCAAAATTCAGTTAATACTATTCATAACCGCTTTTAAATGACTAGTTTGGTAAGTCGTGTTACGCTTGAACTCGGTGTTGCATGTAGCACAAGTTATTGAATTACATTGGAGAAATAACATACTATGAAATAATGGGGTGTTACAAAATGATGAAAAAATGGATGATTATAAATTATTTTATAAACCATTAATGTTTATAGATTATTTTTTATAAACAAAATAAAAAATTGTTAAAATATTTTTTGTCTGGAAAGTGTTAAAAATGATTCTTTTAAAACAATGATGAAAATAGATCATGTTGAAAACATAATAAAATTACTCAAAACTTTTTAAATTAATTAAAAGTGGTAGAAATTTAAAATAATAAATTATTTAGGAATAGATTGGACATTCATGAATGCAACTAATGAAAAATTAAATAAGGAAGGGAGATTCCAGAATAAAAAAAATACATGGTCAGTTTCACTTACTAGTAACACTTTGAGAAAATTTTGAATCAAATGGAAATGATATTTTTGGGGTCATGTAAAACCACATGTATATCTATAGAAAATGATGGCTTATTTTTTAAAGAATTAAAAGGTCCCAATAAATATTATCTTTCAAAAATAATATTTATTTGAAAAAACAATTTTCCACAAAACCCTTAATAAATGAGTAACATTTTAATCAAAATACCTTAAAATATAGAGATTGAAATTTATCTTAAAAACTAAATATAAAATATAATTCATGATATAACACCTAAATTGTACATTTAATACAATATATAAAAACATTTTGCACAAAATCAAGCACGAGTAATGGATTTGAAAAAGATATAATGAATCCCTTTAAAGTTAGGTATCCATTGAATTGAATTACATTTGAATAATGAAAATTATCTAGATCTTAAAACCAATATGAATTAAATTAATAATTTAAATAATATTTTTTAGAAATTATTTTCACTATATTTACAGCACTGTGGCACAAAAAAATGAAAAAAATATTAATAAATTAAATTTGATATAGATAAACCCTTAACTTAATTCTAGACTACAACTAAAGAACTTAAGTATCCTATATAAAAAAATAAAAAAATTAATCACCATTTTAGTATGTTTTCCAAATCAATGTTCATTTATATTTTTTACTTATAATTATTCTATACATATATATTAGTTTGTTTTTATAAATTTTCATTATCGGGTTTGATTAATCATGATCATTTAGAACTATATTAATATTAATAATGCTATTATTCATTATTATACCTAATTTATTAATTAATATATCATAAATTGTTTTGTAATTTATTTTTTTATAATTATTTTTAATTTTATGATTTTATTTTATGGTATTTTTTGTTATGATCCTTAATGGAAAAATTTGAAGTGAACATATTTCAGTGATTATTAAAGAATTAGTGTTGGTATATTAATTAATGAGTTTCATATTAATTTTATAATTATAAAAACAAAATATTAACATTTTTTACTTATTTATACAATACTTTATCATAAATTATGCATTCATAGTCATCCTTGAAATTTTGTTACATCATTGTTCAAGTAAGTTCTTAGACTAACCCAAACATAAACATACAATTATTAATTGATGATTATAAAATTATTTATTTATCATATTATTATTCATGTGTTTAATGATATTTTTTTGTTATTATTAATGTTATAATTTAGAATTTAAGATAATTACAATTTTATGTAATGGATACACAACTATAAAATAATGTGAATAATTTTTTTCCAATTAGTTTACACATTTTAGATGGTTTAATTTATAACAATCATTTCTTTCCTATATTTTTAATAGTTATTTAAATTTTTCTCCACAATATCATAATAATTCCATGATAATAATATCTATCCATGAAACACATTATCAATACCGTCTATTAATGGAAGTGATGAAAATTTAAATACATCATTCTATGGAGGTGGTAGTTCGTAAATAGTATGGATGATTATTTCATTTATTATTGAATGGGATAAATTTAAAATATGTTATATTATTTAATAATATAAATCTTTTAAAAAATATCATAATTATTTATTAAATTCTTCATTTAAGCATCATTTTGTTGTAGTGAACAAAAATTGTGTAGATTCATGGCGACGGTAGTCTCTAAATAAGAACGAATGAAATTTTCATTTTTAGTAATGGTAAATGAAGAATGTTTTTAATAATTATTCAAAAATAATAAAATAATTACGAAAAAATAAAATAATTATTTAATTATTTTATAATGAGAAAACAGAAATATTAAAATTTAGCTAGAAAATAAAATAAATTAGGGAATGATAAGTACCCACACTGAAAATTTGATCGTTACATAGGGAGACACCTTAGAAATGGTGGGATATAATATTTTACTCTGTCTGAAATATAAATTAATTGGAAAATGGTTATAGGTGAATAAAAAATGGTTGATATTTTAGAAGAAATGAAAATTTTTAGTAGTATTGAAGGGGTGGTGAGAATCACCTTTTATATGTTGTGAAAGTGACATTTTTGTAACTTTTTCATCATTATATTTTGGGAGAAGATGATTCACATGTCAAGAAAACATAAAAAAATTAAAATATTTGGGTGTATATAAGGGTTTTGTGTACCAAACCTAACCTTTCAATTAGAAACATGTTAGTATTTTTACCTTTTTGGTTAACCATTTTTATACTTTCGGTTTCTACCAGGATAACTTTTTTTAACTAAATAATTCATTTTATATGAATATAGTTAAATTGGTATTTATTAAATAATTGGGAAATAAAAATTCAAAATATTAAATCAATATTACAAGATAATATTTATAAGTGTAACCAAAAAATATTTTATTATCAGTGTAAGTTATGAATAAAAATAAATTTACACAAAAACTATATTTTAAAGATTAAAATTGATATGTAGGATAACATCACTAAAATATTTTGTTTGTATGATATAAATTTGTTTATTATAAATAAATAATGTTTATACAAATTTCAAATAATGAAAAATAAAAATTTACCAAAACAATATTTAATTAAAATAAAACACCAAAATCATTTTAATTTTCTTTAAAATATTAGTAATTTTTATTAAAAGTTAATAATAGGTTTTATAAATTCTAAATTTTACATAAAAATTTATGTTTTTACAACATAGACACATATCTAATCATGTAAAATATT
The DNA here is from genome assembly GCA_963277665.1 of Viscum album. NCBI lineage: Eukaryota > Viridiplantae > Streptophyta > Magnoliopsida > Santalales > Viscaceae > Viscum > Viscum album. The sequence continues at coordinate 1,208,209,864 of OY728141.1, forward strand.
TTTACGATTCTATATTATAAGTAATTCTTGATAGAGTCATAATCTCAATAGTTTTATTTTAATTTGTTATTTTCAATATTAACTAACAAATATTTTAGAAAAATTCTATAAAGCAGAGTAAGATAATTTTGAAACTCTATATTCAGAAATTATATTCATTTTACCTAATTCAAATTATAATTTTTTACAACTTTTTAGGAAATATAAAATGTAGATAAATACTACTTTTGTTCAAAATTATCTTTTTTGAACATTGTCTATTCTTAATATATTATTTTATATATTATAATATCATATATTATCATAATAGTCTTTTAAATTTTGTTGATTTGTTTTATCAACCATTAAAATATTTATTTGATAAAGAATAATTATTTTTGATCATAATAGTTATTTACCCTCTAAATTTTTGGAATATTAATTTATTACTATATTTTTATTCATATCGGTTTTATTTGTATGATAATTTTATTTTGATAGGATCATCTAATATTTTATGGATCATTTTAGATCAGTGTTGTTTTTTTGGAGCACTGATATTTATTTAAGTACAATACAAATTTATATATCTTTTCATTACTAGAATGATGTGGTAGAGAGCATGAGATGGAGATCAACATAAAAGGTATAAAGTATGTGGGTGACCTTAAAAATTCTCAGGGAAATTTGGGAAGAAGTAATAAAATGCATATATGGTTAACCAATGTCTATCCATTCCAATGGAATGGATGTTCAAGACCAACTATGGTTAGGTAAATAATTAGAAGTTATCCACCTCAAAATATTTGAAAATATTCTATATGTTTTTTTCTCATGTAAATGACAAAGATAAAAAGGGGTGATTTCCAAGACATGTTTTGTTATGGAATATGGAAATGATGATTTTGGATTATCAATATCAGCCAATGGATAATTATAAGTCATTAAACGCCAGGATGATCTCTTTTTTGAGAAGGTTATATAGAAGTTCTATGAATTTGATGATAAGGATATCAAGAGAAAGAGATAAACTAACCATATAAATGTTGATCTAAATGAGAACTCAAGATAGAAAATGTGTTACGAAATTAAGATGGATGACTATATAATTTCAATTATATACAAGTGGAAAAAAATATAGAACTTTTGAAGCCTGAGGGAATGATAGTGAAGTTAAATAATTTTAATATAAAGTTAAATATAGAGTCGATCATCATATCATTTTCTGAAGATCTAACAGATCTTGAAAATCAGTTCATTCATTTGGAATTGACAATATTTTTCATCATCTAAATGAAAGTGGAAAACCAAAAATATCTGATGAGGATACCACAATCAATTACTCTATATGATGGGAGTCAAAATGTAGGAAGAAATGTGTAACATAGATATAAATGAAGAACAAGTCCTAATTAATTTACAATAGGGGGAAATAAAAATTGTTAACAAGTGGTTATTTCATTGGAATGAAGAATCTTGTTACAAAAACAGTAGTTAATATAAATAAATTTTCATTATTATCTTTTGTTATAGCTCCCTCAACCTGGGTGCCACTAAACTAGTTCCCTTATTCGGGTCGTCACATGACCTATAACACACCTCCCCATATGCTAGAGGTTGCTGACTAGCATTGAGGGTCTAGGTTTGTCATGTGGGGAGACTATACCCTCTTTCTCAGTGTAAGACACAAAAGATCAGAATATAAATTGTATGAACTATATGAAACAACCATTTGAATACATAGAGAAACATATCCCAAGATGGGTGAAACCATTATAAGTAATAAATATGTCATTTCATCGTACAATGTCAAGTGAACAAAACCCAAAATATAAAAAACATCAGAATCTAAAAAATGTTCCTAATTCCATGTTAGGAACCTCATCTATGCATGTCTTATATCCAGCTCAACACCCTAGCATAGGGCTCTTTCTCTTGTCCTGACCTAAAAGCAAGAAATCTATTCGGGTTCTAAATGGAGGCTTGAGCAGGGTGTGTGGAAAAATCAGTTGGAAACCACAAATGTTTTCATCAATATATTCAGTCTAACAAATAATGCATGATAGTATAAATAAATGAATGTTAAGGGAAAGACAGTTTGAGGAAACTCGTTATCCTTTTTCTAATTTTCTATTACTGTTATTATTATTGTTCCATAATCATTATATATATAATCTCATCATTTAGTTCATCATCATCATGTAATTAATAGGCCATACATTTAACTTATTCAGACAATATTAAATGAATTTATCATTCTGTATAAGAGAACAAGTTATGTCCCTATCTCACCAGGGATGAGCATATCAAGTAATCACCAAACATACCTTGGATCCTCATTATAGTTATTTTCATTGAATACAATCATATGGGGGTATAGAGCTTCAATTTGACTCCCCAACCCATGCATTCTTGGGTAGGTTAGAGCATCACACCCACCCTACCCGTGGGAGAAGCATCAATCCTTAATTCAACTACCAAGCCATGTGCACATTCTTATTTATCCATTTCACACACACAAAACTTGTCACAAAAAATACTACCAATAAATATAACAATCATGATTCACAACAATCCACAACATATTCAATATCATGACATAGCCTGTTCACAATTCTATTTTTCACTACACAACCCATTTTCCCAATTCACTTTCCCATGACTCACATCGTTAACCATACTCATCAATTCACAGGACATTACCAACCCCATGTGTCAACATTTCTCATACACCCACCCAATTAGAGATTTTCAACATAATTCATTTTCTATAAGGCAAAATCCCCATTTATGTAATGTAACCCATTTTGATTACCATTCCAAACAATCGCTTAAGACATTAATATGAATATACACATGATAATAATTCATTTTACCCCCCACATTCAACATTTCAACATGATTATCAATGGATCTATAGTGTCACAAGGAATCCTTTCTCATACATAACTATCTTATAAGTCCAAAAAGTAGCAGCGCACCCCATGGGTGGCCCTACAATGGCCATGTCATCAACCAAGTGTCCCATGGGAACCATGAAGGTTTCTATTCATCATATAGACATCCATTACACCAATACATATCAATGGTCAAAATAAAAACAAGGGGTAACACATATATACACCCAAGCATGCACAAATCTCAAACCAAACTATGGGATATAATGTATAGACCACCTACATTAGATCCATTGGAAAATGCACCCCTAATCAAGAATCTGTATATTGACTGAACACCCCTTTGATGTATGAACCTAAATCTCATAGTAAAAGAATGTTTTTAGATATGCAAAAGGTTATAAGGATTATATGTGAACCCAAAATCAAATGGGAAAGAAAAGGGGGGATTAGCCTTTCCTGAGTCTTCTATTCACAATCGACGACACTCCAAACGTCCTTGAGATAATGGAGAATCACCCTTGGAGTCTCTTGGGAGATCTTCCTCTCCACATGGGTTTTATGGGGGTATAAATGTAAAAATCCTGACTTTGGGTTAAAAATACTAGAATTCCATTTTGGTAAATTTATCATCATTATTGGGATACACAGTTTACCTAGATGGTTTTCCAAACTATGCACAAACCTTGTGAGGGATACTATACCAAAATCACACCTTCACACAGTTTCCTGGGAAGTCTGAATTATTATCTTAACAGTGTGATAACCATGTCCAATCCTCTCTCAAAGGATGCATAGTTACCTAGGATGATCTTCATGGTTGGCACTAACCTTGTGTAAAATCTAAAGCATGTCTGGAAAAACTTTTTTCCTCCATTTTCATGTGAAAAACCAATAGAACACCCCGTAGCCTTCACATGAACATTGAGAAAAAATTATTTGACCCAAATAAATGAATTAAACTGAAACATAACAAAAAAACATACCTTAAGAAAAATCATGGATCTTACAACCTCCCCACCTTAGGATGAATCGTCCTCGATTCACACTTATTGAGAATAATTGTTTTTCTAAAGCAAAGAGATCTGTCCAATGGGACTGCATATCTAACTCCCTCCCCAATGTTTCTTCCTAGATTTTTCCATGCTGCCTTAAAATATAGACCAAAGGTTCAACCATGCCTCATAAAACCATCTCTTTCTGATCCACAATTGAAACCAGATTCTACCCAAATGACGTGTCAGGCTCAATATCAACATCATCAACATTTATCACAAGGAATGGATTTGTTTGATACATTCGAAGATACAAAAAATGAAAAACATTGTACATCCCACCATAACATTGTGGGAAATTCAATTGGTACACCACTAATCTGATCCTCTCCACAATCTCAACCAGCCCCACATACCTGGGTTCCAACATGCCTTGTCTCCAAATTCAATAGTTAAAAACCATGGAGACACCCCAAGAAACACTCTACCCCACTACTATTACAAGAGGCCAATGATATGGATCTCCATATTAATTCTACCTACTCAAGAAAGTAATCACACACTTCTAAATCAAACTAAATTTCTCCAACATCTCCTGCACGAGACTCAGTCCTAACAGATCGGATTATCCACCCTCTAACCAAATCAATTGAGATCTACATGGAATCCCATTGAGTTCCTCAGAATGAACAATCTCAATCATACACTAGAAACTATTATCATAAGAAAAATCAATAATTGATAAGTGCATTTACAATTAACCACCAAAATCTAGGACATTATCTCCTAACATGTCCTCTAATACATTAAATTTATGCTCATACTGCCCATCCTTTTGTGGGTGATAAGTCATACGCAACAAATCTTAGGTACCACACGCCTTCTATAATCCCTCCAGAATCCCGATGTGAAACACATATCACAATACAAAAATATAGTTCTCATCACACAATGAAATAAAACTATTTCTCAAACATACAACTCACAAAAATGATTGATTATGATTGTTTCCTATATCATAGAGAAATGAGCCACTTTTTTCAACCGATCTCCAACGTCCCTGATTTCATAATTCTTCAAAGGCATCATCGTAAGTACCACTAAAATTTCCATCATTATATAATTCTACTACCATTCAGGAATGGTCAATGGATACAACAAACCACCTAGATGATGATTCTCGAACATCACATGATGACAGGTAAGGCATCACACCATGGAAACTGCAATATCTCTTTTCATTCATGGCCACAAATACATCCTAAGATGATCATGATACATCTTTGTCGAGTCTGGATGAACTTCCCAATTCTATGCATGGAACTCACACCTCAAATCATCCCACAAACACATTGGTACAGCCACACAACCACTAACATAAATGATTCCATCACCTCCCAAGTCCCAAATAGAAGGGGAATCCCCAACTTTAAGACTTTCATTCTTACCCTAACACTCCAGATCATCCAGTTGACTTTTCTTGACCTGGAATAAAATTACAGACTCAATCACTAAAGAGGCAAGGGCCATTTTTCCATTCCATTCATGCACCTCCAGGTGAAACTGTACAAACAGAGACATAAATTTCCATTTAGTGTTGGATTCATAAACCACCTGATTCCGAGTCCTCTAGATCAGAGCATCCACAACTTGATTCCCTTTTCTTGGTGTTTAATCCAACTAAAAATCGATTGATTGCAGGTAATTGACAAAAATTTATTGCTGATGAATTAAATAAATCTTATTAATGATTATACATTAAACATGTATGATTAGAAAACATTGTTAATTATTCTCCCAACAAGTAGTTCCTCCAACACTAAGGCATAAACTAAAGAAGCTAGCTGAAGACAATGATAATAGTAGTTTCATTAATGTGGTGTCAACTATCTCGACTCGTAAGATGAAACCCATTCATCCTACATCAAAAGTACCCTAGGTCCAACACTGAATGCATCACTGAACAAGGTGTACTTATTATAATGTATAGGTAATATTATAATCAGTTTGGTAGTGGAATTCTCCTTCAATTCTTGAAAATAAATTTCACATGCCTCTATCCACTCAAACATTACACCCTTAATGGTTAAGATTGAGAGTGGTGATTCCAAATGGTAGAATCCCTAAGAACCTTTGGAAATATCTATCCATACCCAAAACACTCCAAACAATAGAAACACTCTGGTACTACTCCTAAGACACCACTTCATGTACCTTCTCTGGATCAGCTGACCCACCTAACTCAGAAATGATTTTCCCCAAGAAACGAACTTCCTTAATCCAAATCTGGCACCTTGATATCGTGGTGTAAAACCTATGATCTCTTAGTGTAATCAAGGTGATGACAAGATGTTGGGATGATCATCAAGGGTTCATGAGTAAACCAATATGTCATCATGAAATACAATCACAATCTAATCTAGATAGGGGTGAAATTTCCAGTTTAATAGCGCCATATCCAATAGTAGAACATTGGACAATCCAAATGACATCAATAACAAATTTACATCACATACCTACTCTGAAAAGCTGCCCACTGTACATTTTAAGGACTCACCCTCATCAATTGGTATCCCAATCTAAAAACGATATTTTCAGACACCATGCCACCCTCAGTTGGTAAAAAAGGCCATCAATTCTAATAAGCATTTATCAATTCTTACCCGTATTCTGATTCTACTTCCTGAAGTAAACACATAACCTCATTAAATAATTATCCTTATTAGAAAATAGAAATTTTCATCCCTATAGAAATGTACTAGATCGAAAGAATCCAATTTTCTCCAACTCGTCCAGTTGATCCTTGAGCTCCTGGAGTTCTCTCAGTGATAATCAATATGATTTAAGTGAAATAGGTTATACCCTTAGAATCAACTTGATAATAAACTCAGTTTATCTCTTAGGTGGTATCCCAAATATGCCATTAGGAAACCCATCCTTGAACTGATCCACCACAGGAGGATGGAAATGCTACGCCACTTATCCATCATAAAGATCAAGGCATTCCACGTGCGTCGTGATCTCTCCCAACTGCTGACCCAATAGCTCTGCACAACCTTCTCAAAAAACCCACTCACCTTGAAGGAAATAAGTATCTCCATTAGAAGATGTACCCATTACCCAATGTCGATAACAATCTGTATGGGATTGATACCCCAGTAAGCAATCCATTCCCAAAATAAGGTCAAAAAATGTCATACCAGAATAAAAGGATCCTATAGGAAATGATATCCATCAAAATATAAGGCACAATATTTACACAACCTTATATTCTCAACTCGCACCCCCAACAGAGTATCGTGTCACCTAACTCGACGCACGCCATCTATAGTTGGCCCGACACTACTAATAATTGCAATGAAATAAAATAATTTATGGGACCTCTATAAAATAGAGCATTTGGAATTGTAGAAGCTATATGAATCATACATAAAATGGTTGATGTTTTGAATTATCTCCTCATGGTGTAGACTAAATTGTTTGTAGATAGCCTATACCTTTACCCTGGTATCCTTCCTGAGTACCCTACACTGCCATGCCCTGTTGTTATGAATGGTCCCTTCCCAGAGTTCCACGTCATCCACCCCTACCGGTACGGATTGTGGAGATACAACTACTTGCCTGATTTAGGGTCATCAATCCCCTTCTAACACACTGTACTGATCTATGTCCTCAAACACTTTCCATCTTCCATGGGTTCCTACAGAACCTGTGCACATGGCCCATCTTGACACATGCTCTTCACTCAATAGGTGATCAAGAACACTAACATCACATGTGTACTGACCTACAACACAAGTAGAAGGAAACATGATCACTAACCCAAGAGAATGTATACATTTTTTAGCCGTTATGTCCACCAATTCCCTTATGGAAATTCTCAAAATGGCGCTTCCAACCATCAGTAGTTGCACCACTACTTTTCCCCATCAGAACCACATGTCTGCTTATAGAGGCCTCTTTGAGGTTTCCTTCTTAGATGAGGGCTTGATCTGTCACCTCATCCAAACTTTTCATCTAAATGATATTTACCTAGTATATGATTTCATGTCAAATTACATCTTGAAATAACATTTTGATAGCATCCTCATATCCCAATAATGAAGGAAAAAAATGTTGCATGTCTATGAACCAGACATCATACTCTATTAATGACATCATCCCCTATGTCAAACTCATAAAATCTATAGACTTTTCCTGCCTTAATGTTCTTATGTAGTAATTCTACATATACATTTTCTGAAAAATCTTCCACATACTTCCCTCTACTAATTCATTCTAATCTAAGATATCCCACCAATGCTTTATTTGACCCTGCAACATATAGGATTCCAATGTAACTCGCTTTTAAGAAAGAGTCTCTAGATGCTCAAAAATTGTATCGATAGACTCTATCCAAAATATAGATGCCTCTGGCCCACCCTCTCTAGTAAATGACATAGGGTGTTGTAGTTGAAACTCCCTATTCAATTAGAACATACTTGGTGTGACCCGCCATGGGCTCAATTCCATCGTCTGCATAAAATGAGAAATGTTCTCATTGAACATCTCTTCCCTATCATTCTAAATCACCAAGACTTTTTCATCTACTAATGGGGGAGAATTATCATCAAAATCCACTTATCTACAGACTATAACACACCTATGTGGGGGCATTTATCTACAATGAAAAAAATATATTTTTTGAGCACAACCATGGAACATTCATGAGGAACAAGGAGACACTCATCACTAGACATAAACAAACAATTTTTCATACACATTCCATAGGGATTTATTATATCTAGAACACAACCCTCAAACATCCTTCCCAATTCCATGGATAACACTAATTAACTAACTCACATTGTTACAAGCCCTACCTTATACACATTTTTTAAATGTCTTCCATATCCCTATTTACTTCGAATTTTTTTTGATTCACTTACCTTTCTTTATCAAGAATCATTATTTAATTATTATGTAGCATTATCATTTCTATTTTTTACTTTTTTATAACATCCTATTAGATAATATTTCACGATTTTCAAGAAAATAAAATTATTTTATCCCATTATGTTCTGCAGACCTATCCTATGTGTGTGTATGCTATAATGCATGTCACTTATATACATTGGTGCCTAGAATGAAGCAAGATTACACAACCTCATTTCTTTTCGGCCATGATCAAAATATCATAATTCTGTCACATCACACCACATGTGCATCAACTAATGGTGAAATATCATCAATTGTTAAAATACACAACAATAGCAACAATTCCCACCAGGTGTGACTTGGGCTTTCCCTCATACTTGGGTTAGCTAATCCCTGGAAGGAGATCATTACCAAGGACTTACATTATCATAATATCCTATCTACCATCCCCAAATAGTGAGAATTAGATATGAACTCCTTTAATACCACTTTGTAACATCCCTTGAATGGGTGCCACTAAACCGGTGAACCATGATAGGTCGTTACATGAACTCAAGCGCACCTCCCCATATGCTAGAGGTTGCTCACCAGCAACGAGGGTCTAGATTAGTCACGTGGGGAGGATATACCTTCATTATCAGAGTAATACATAGTAGATAATAATATAAATAGCAGAAAAAATAATAAAAAACCAATAAAATGCATATCCAATCATCTCCCAAACTAGGTACAACCAAAAACAAAAGTAAATATGCCATGTCATGCTATAATTATATGTGAAAAAAATCCAAAACAAATAAAATAGTGGAATACCCAAAATGGTCTTGAGTCCATGTTGGGAGCCTCATTCATCCATGTCCCATGTCCATCTTAACTCCTTAGAATTGGTCCCTTGCCCTGGATCTATCCTACAAGCATGTAATTTTCTCAGGTTCCCCAACGGAGACCCAAGAAGGGTGCAAGTACAACTCAGTAGGCCACCACAAATGATGTCCATAAAATATCTAGTCTAGTATATAGTTCATGTAAGTATATATAAATGGAATTTAATTTAAACATAGTTTGAGGCCACTCATTAACCATTTTCTACTTTTCTATTACTATTAGGATTATTATTACATGCTCATTATGTACATCATATCATCATTTAGTTCATCATCAACACGTAATTCATAAGTCATACATTTACCTTATTCACACAATATTCCTGGCATTTATCATTCCCCATAATATAACTTGTTATGAACCAATCTCACTAATGATTAACATATCATGTAATCACCACACATTCCATATAGCATTAGTGTAAGTATTTTCACTGAATTGAACCATTGTGTTCATAGAGAATCATTCTAACTCCCCAACCCATGCATCTTGTGGTAGGTTTGAGAATTAGTCCAACACTGATTGTGGTAAGAGAGTCAATCCTAATTCCCACCACTAAGCCATGTGCACATGTTTATTTATCCATTCACCACATATAAACTATATCAAAACCAATACAACTAATAAATAAAACAATCATTATTCACAACAATCCACATGAGATTCAATGTCATGTCATAGCCTATTCACAATGCCATTTTACACTACCAACACATTAGCCCAATTTTATTTCCCAAGTCTCTCCATATTAACCACACTCCTCAATTTACAAGACATTACCAACCCCATGTGTCAAAATTTCTTACACACCCACCCTCTTAGTGTTTTTCAACATAATTCATTACCCCATGGAACAATCCCCATTTAACTAATTTAACCCAGTTTCATTACCATGAAAAAAAATCCCTTAATGCATTAAAAATAATATAAACATGATAATAATTCATTTTTACTCCCATTCAACATTTCAACATGCTTATCATGGGTTTTATATTGTCACAAGGAAGCATTTCTAAAACTTAGATATCTAATATGTCCATAAAGTATAGTCACACCCCATGGGTGTCCCTAAAATGGTCAAGTCATCCTCCATGTTCCACATAGGAACTTTGAAGGTTTCCATTCATCAGGAAGTCATCCATTACACCAAAACTCATCATGTATCAAAATCACAACAAGGGGATAACCAATATATTAACCCATGAATGCACTAATCTCAACTGAAACTATGGGATATAACATATAGACCACATAACTGGGATTTGTTGGTAAACATACCCCTAATAGAGGCATTGGATCTTGATTCAACACCACATTGATGTCTCAACACATTCCCCATTGGAAAAGATGGGTTTTAGAGCTTTAGAATAAGATAAGGACGAAATGTGAACCCTGAACCAAAAAAAAGTTGCAAGAGGGGGTGAGCATTACCTGGGTCTTCAATTCGCAACCGAAGGCACTCCAATGACCTGGAGATAAGGGAGAATCTCCCTTGGAATTACATGGGAGCTCATCCTCATCACTATGTTTTCAAGGGGAGAGAAATTGAAAAAACTTGATTTGGGGTTAAAAATATTGGAATGGAATTTTTTTAAATTTATTATCATTATTGGGCTACATGGTTTACCCACATAGTTTACCAAACCATGACCAAATCGTGTGAGAGATACTATCACAAAATTACACCTCTACATTGTTTCAGGGGAATTTCCCATGATTATCTTAACTATGTGATAACTTTGTGCAAGCCTCTATCCATGGTTGTATGGTTACTTAGGAAGATCCGCATGGTTTGCAGTAACCATGCACAAATCGTAAAACATACCCATAAACCCTGTGTTCCTCAATTTTCATGTCCCAAACCCCTGAAACACCCATGATGCTTCACCAAAACTTCAGGAAAGAATTATTTTTCTATAATAAAATAAAATAATTGAAACATAAAAAAACATTCCTTAATAAAAATCACGGGTGTTACATGTGTTGCACGGTACTCCAAGTAAAAATTTAATTAAACTCTATAAAAAAATAATTTTCTGATACAAAGAAATGTAATATTATTTTGTGTTATATTCAACACTATTTTTTTACTCCTAATACCAATATCCTTCAACATCTTGCATTACACAAAATACTATGTTTTACCCAAGTAAGATTTTATTATTACAATATTGTTGCATTTATCAATTTGTTGTTAGAATAGAATATATGATTATGATTAACTAAATTATAATAATATGATATATGAATATTTATATGTTTAATTATTATTTTTATAAATTAATTGGAAACTAAAATATAAAAATAATTATAAAAAAGATGTGTTTTTAATAAAAATTATTCGTATACCCATTATAGAATTTTATATCAAACAATTAATTTAATCACTATTAGTGAGATATATTAATGAAAATTATGAAATTTTAATTCAACCAAATGATTTTAAATTCATACAATAAGATTGATATGATAAAAGAAAAAAATTAGTTTTAGGCATACAACCTATTTTTTGTAATAGGCAATTTTACCGCCTTTTAATGGTCGAATTATCATAAAAATAATTTTGACAATTTTATAATTTATATAAGAAAAAATAAAATTCACTTTTTACATGTTAATGTTTCAATTATATTAGTGTGATGTTTTGGTATTTTTCTAAGAGGTTTCATTTTTCTATGAATAGTGAAAAAAATGAATATTAATTAAAAACTTCATTTTCATCTAATTTATTAATATTGACAAATTATATATGAAATTATTGTATAGGTATATTTAGATTTATTATTTATATATATTAAAAAATTTATGTAATTTTAATCAATTTCCTTATGATATTTTATATAAATAAATTATTTTTTTTATCATTTACACTTTAAAAACCCTTTGTATCATCCCGCATGTGGGATTAATTTTTAATTAATATCTTCCACATCTATGATTAAAATTTATAAAAATGGATGCCATATTTATAATCAGATTATTTTATAATGTATAATAAGATCAAATTTACTTTTCAACAAAGTAATTATTTAATTTAGTTAAAATTAATTATAACGACTAAGGTTAAGATAAGTTAACATAGTGGTTAATCATTAATATAAGGGAAAAATTAACCATAAAACATGTAAAAAATCTTTTTTATGTACCAATTTCGATAATATCCTACATTTTATCTAAAATTTACTATTTTAGGCACATTATGTAAGGGATACCTCTTAATATTGTTTATATATTTGTATTTACTAGAATGACACTCCTATCCAACTATATAATGGCACTCACCCCTATGAATTATTCACACCTATCAAAACATTTGTTTCATAAAAAACCCTAAAAAATCTACATTCATACCAACCTCTATCATATAGGCTTATATTTGTGAAGAAATACATCCATGAAATCTCTTTATTGTAATCAAAACAGAGTTTCCCCAATAAAAGGTTACATCCATCAGCAAGAACTGTTTTTATTTCATTCTACATCTCCTATGTTTTTGTTATTTCAAGATTATGTAATAAGAAAAATATCATAATAATTATTATATGATGTTATGTAAATTTTATGTCCAACACTCCCACAAACATCCATCAAATGTGATAGAAAATCATCATTCGTTTGTATGACAGAGTTCCACCTTACGAACGGATGTCGTTCGTTCTTCAATAACCACCTCTCAATGTTTGGAATAAATATTGAATTGTTATTTTTATTTTTTTATATGATATTTATAATGTATTCATGCATCGAGAATTATTATATAACACACACCTTCATTCTTTCTATTTTTTGGCATACGATAACAACCTTTGTGGACGTGTGGACTACCGCCTCATCAAAGTGACATGGTTTAATCACACATTACATGGAATGTATTAAGGATGTTTTTATTAAACATATGTGATATTTATGAAATAATAATTATAATTTAATTATAATATATAAATATTTTTATTTTTATTTTCTTTCTTCAATTTTTTAAGCAAATGGAAACAGTGTTCATGCATACGTACGCCTTATCATCTCCATGAATTGTGTATTTAATTTACTATATATATATTATAGATTATTATAAATATATATTATGAATATATATGATTATAATATCATGGTTTAAATTATTTTAATATTTATTTCATGATATATGTAAGATGACTAAGAATGAAAAGTCAAAACATGTACGAAAAACACAGCATTTATTACCCGAAACTTAACATTAAAATGAAATTATTGACAAATGAGATGTATAAAGTAAAAAAGTAAATAAAATATGTTATTATATATATAAATATAGTTATGTGATAGGGGTATAATGAACTATTATTTATTATTCATGTGGTTTTGACAAAGTATACATGATTCCAAACTTAAGGTAAGGGAATTTCATTTCACTTTTTATTTCTGCAAGATACAAGCCATATTAACCACACATTTATTTTATGTGGTGTATATACTAACTGATGACATGTTATATAAAAAATTAAATATTTTTAATGATATTAAATTTTTAATATGATGCTATTTATTCATAGGGATCATGATTCAAAATTTATTCAAGTAGTTAGGGGATTTCATATCTCACATTTATTTCTAAGAGATTTATCCAGTAATCACCACTAATGAATTTTATTTTTTGTATGTATGGAACATGAATGTATCATATTATTATTATATGTAAAATTATGGATATTTATATATCCATGTCAGGGTATCAAAATCATGGTATTCAATTCATCAAAAGATACCAAATCAGAAAGGTAATTTTGCCATAATTTTTCTTCTTTGGGACACGTGATTGGTTCTGAACCTACATTATTTTACGAGGTGTATATAATAACCATTTAAATGTTATATTATGAATCTATTTATTTTCATGATGTATTATATATCATGTAATTTTCTTATTTAATGGGTATTTTGATTAAAATTTACAAAATTTGTAAATTTTCATTGTTATAATCTCATCATTTATCAAAATTGATTATTATAATGCTTCAATTAATGAAATATTATTATGCATCTCTCAAAAATTATCATATATTTTCTTAAAATATTTTTATTCATGATAAAATTATTTAAAGGTACCATTATTTAATTCAATAGTACTTAATATAATTAAGAAAATATTTTTGAGTAAGTTTGAATTTCTTTCTCTTTCGATCAAAAATATATTTTATTAAAAGAACAAGTTTTCCTAAAATGTTTTCAAAAATACTTTTAAATGAGATAATTAAATATAATTTTAATTTAATTTATATAATTTTTTTATTGTTTTCAAATATACCTTTACAATTTATCAATGTTATTTTCAATGAAATTTATTTCCAAAATGTTTTTAATGTATTTTTTCAAGAAGAAATGATATTACACATAAGAAATGTTTTCAAAAGATTTATAAAAATTATTTTCCATATAAAATGACATATATTGATGTGACTTATGCATTACTGTGGTTATGATATAATAAAATCATTCTTATTATCTCTATAAATGGTATAATTTTGATTAATTTTTTTATGAAACTCATTCCACTTCCATAAGTTATACCATGATGCATACACATGAAAACCAATTATTTTAATAGGTTATTCTATGAAGAAATTTATATGACACGTATCTATTTTTCACATGTTATGATAGGATGACATTTTTATGATAACCATTTCATTTCTTGGGTTATGATATGATGATTTTTTAGATCTTATGGAAAATGTTTATATGATTTCATTATGATATGTGTGGGACCTATAAATCCATCCAATGTGTTAGTTAAGGATTTATATATCGTAATATAGACATGGATAAAACTGAGAGTGAACTCAGTTTAGTAACAGGATTTGACAACAATGATGGTCATGGGAGTGAATGTGACTACTATGATGGTTATGGGAGTGGACCCATTCAACTAATATGGCCTTGGTAATAATCCTCGACTACTGTGGAAATATTTTTTATATGTTTATGTGTATTCATTAATTTCATATCTTATTCCTATGTTGTTCTTTCATCTATTATTCTATTGATTCCTGTAATATTTGTTTCTTATGAAAATTAAATATTTATGCCATGAATCATGATTATGATCTTTGATCTACATGTTCTCATACCCTTATTCTTGTGATTATTATTACATATCTCCATTTTACCCTTACTGACCATCTAAGATGACCTCATCTTATGATTCCTTTCCATAGATTATGATGATATATATTATGTATGATGTTTCTAATAATGGTTCATTCTATGTAAGACATAGTGGGATATAATGTATCTCCCTTATGTACCAGTGTTTATGTTTCTTGGTTTCTAAATCAAATGATACAATATTTGGGAATCTCTTTCGATAATGTATTATGAATTCTAAAAAATTGACATATTTTGGGTGTTTGAAAAAGGAGGGTCTCTATTTTTGGTATCATAGAAAAATTATAGTCAACCTTTTGAAATTAGGATGATAAAACTTTAGTGAGATACCTAGGAATATTTAAAAGTATATGTCGAGGGATGTCTCTGAAGATTAGTCTACGTATTAGTTAACGTATCGAATAATGTCCTAAAATTTTGGTAAATGGATGAGTGAGTGGTTTCCTATCAATACTTCCATATCAAGATACTACAAGTGGATGTGGCTATGTCACAGATGTACAACAGATAAACAACCTTGAAAAGTATTTATTGATCTAGAATTGATCGGGAACTGGTGCATGAAAAAGATCCATGATGCACCCATATTTTGACACTCTTGAGGGATATGTTTTTGGGAATTAAAAAACTCTTTACAAACCATAATAATGGATTTAAATAGAATATTACTATGAAAAACTGAGTATAGGCATATGATATCAAAGATTAATTTAGTAGGTGCCATTATTTTGACGTCCAATAGTTTATTTTTAATTATTATGTAGTTTTAAACTATGAGAAGTGTTTCTCACACTATGATTTCTCAATTTATTCAATGTCTTTAACAACAAAGAATTGTTTTAATGATAAATGTTATGAAAATTTTTCTAATTAGAATTCAAATGGGATGATTTCTAGAGTGAAGAAAGTTGTCATAGCGCATAATCAGTTATCACGAAACATGATTAAAAACATGTTAATTAATTAACACTAATAATAACCAAAGAAGAGAAGGATATAGTTTACTAATATTTTAGGTAATATATATATAAAAATAAAGAATATTTATTTTTACTCATGTTGATAATTTTGGAAAAATAACCCAAGTGAACGTCTTAGAGGAATGGGAATATTTTTTGTCTAAGGAAAAGGAGTAAAAAAATAAAGTAACCAGAAATCGAAAACAAAAAGTTTAGTTAGGATAATGTATTAGAATAATTTCCTTTGTAATACATATACTATGGTATAATGCTTTAAATTAAAAATGAATGGGAATTATAAAAATTTATGTCTTAAATGGAGAGATAATAAAGAGAATCAGCAAGGTGGGACTAGTAATTGTTATATTTATGATGGTTATGAGACTGCATGTAAAATATGAATGGAAAGTGGTATTAAGTAATAAGATGAGGTGGCCATGTTATTTGATTAATAATGATGTAACTAAATTTTATATTTATTTGGATTGAAGAATTATGTTATATGAATTGTGATATATAGATGGATTATACATTTAATGTTTTTCATTGACAAAGTGGTATATGCTATAATTACTAATTTTTACAAAAAAAATTATTTAAGAAATATATCTAATAAAACATGGAATAAAGGAGTATGCAAGTTTTAAATATAGAATTATGGTAACTTAGGTTGTTACTACATCTCATGATAATACATGATGAAATTATTCACATGTTTAGAGCTACATTAAAATATATAAGGGATCAATTTTAAGATGATTTTGTGAAATTTTTTGATCATATATCTAGAGTTTTGAATTTTTATCTCTAAAGATGGTTATAGGATAACCATTTACTTAATGATTTGTATTTAACTTTGGAATAGGTTTTAATGATTAATGTATAAGTTCATCATAAGAAGATTTATCCATATTGGGTTACCAATTTTAACATTTTTACAATAGATATATGGAATGTATATTATGGATATTTTTATCACTTATTTTATCAGGAATAAAAAATTCACTTTCATTTATTAGAGTAAGATATAAAGTAGAAATTTATTAAGGAATAATGAAATGATGATATTGTTCTCATGAAATATAATGAAATAAATTATGTATTTCTTCTAATTAAAATTATTCAACTATAAGGAAATGACCCTGAAAAAAAAATTATCCTTATACATTAATTTTAGACGAATAAAATAGGGAAATATTTCTTCATTCAATTATGGTTTTCTTATTGATAACTTTCCCTAGATCACCCGTTTATGTTGATCGATGTACTTGATCACTCTCCATCAAAACCTAACAGTTAGATATCTCTTTCTTATCCACGTTTTTACATTTCACCTATGTTATCTTATGTGGAAACCTGATTATGAGATACTATTGTTAACCATTATTTTTTTGAATTTCATTTATAAAAGAATTTCTGTTATTAATTTTTAAAATATGAGATTATATTAAAATATATTTCAAGTACTAAACCATTAATAACCCATAAAAATTTGTGGGGGGTGAATTTCACTTCAAGTGGGGTAGAATATATTACCCAGAGTTTTTACAAATTAAATTTTTTTGATGTCTTGTGTTACACACTACAAAAAGATAAACATTAATTATAGTATACAACAAGATTATTTTTTTGTACATGAAAAACCAATGATATATTGTGTTAAAAGATACACTATGTTTGGTTTATGATACACACAATACCATGTTCCTTTGATAAATTGGGTTACACACAAGACTGACTTTTATTAAAATAAAATATTATTATTAAAATATTTTTATAGTGTAACCAAGTCGTTAGAATAGAATATATGAATAAATATTGAATATATGGTTTAAAAATGTTTATAAAATTAACTATTTGGTTATAAATTAATTATAATTGAAAATAAAAAACCAATTGAGTATAAAGAATGTGTTTTTATGTAGACCAATTTTTATTACCACAAGGAAATTTAATATTATTAAATTAAATTAATCACTATAATTGAGTGATCGTATTTAAATATATATATTATAATTTAATACGATTTTTTTACATTAATCCAATAAGTTTTATAAGCATAAAATAAGAATGAATCCAGTTTTAAACATTAAAATATGTATTATTCATAAAGTCAGGTTTACCTTCTCTTAATGGAAGACTTGTTTTAAAATTGGTTTTGGAAAAAATTTTAAATTATTTTTAAAACAATTAACATTATTTTTAAAATAGAAATTTCAAAATTATCTTAGGGTGATTTTTTTGAGAAGATTTATTTTTTGATTAATAGTGAATATAAATGAATTATAATTGTAAAATGTAATTTTGTCTAATTTATTTTTATATTAAAATTATATTTTATTTTTTTAATGTATATTTACATATATATTGAATAAATTAATACAATTTATACTATTTTAAAACAATTAACATTTAAATTGGATGAAAAAATATTTCAAACTTTTGATCATTTCCACCATAAAAACTTGTTGTCTCATCCCCCATATAAGATAAATTTTAAATTAATTTATAAAACCTATGGGATTATAATTTGGAAATATTTATTCAATATTTGGAATCATGATAATTTTAAATTTATAGAAATTTCAACAAAATTTTTTTCCAATGTAATTAGTGAATGTAATTAAAATTAATTACAATAATTATTTTAGAAACATGTTTACATTGTCATTAAACATTAAAATAAGGAGAAAAAAACATTTAAACCTATAAGAATGACAATTTATATCTATATATAGACCATATATTCAATTTTATTTAAAATTTAATATTATTAGATGCACATGATGTAAGGGAGACCTCTAAATTTAGTTTTCCTTTCTGTCTTTACAAGAATTCCACTCTTACTCCACTATATAAAGTCACTCACCCCTCACATATTCAAACTAATAAATCCTTTTGGATAAACCAAAGACTTACTAATAATATTGAAAACTCTTTACCTTCATCTTAGAGGCCCAAATTTTGTGCATCAATTCAACCAAGGAAGCCCTCTGGTGTAAACCAAAAAGAGTTACCCAATGAAGAGGTAACGTCATTCAATGAGCACATTTGTTTTATTTCGTTATCAAACCCATAAAATTATTCCTTCATATACATATATAATAACCTTATTATCATAAATACACTTATATGTTTTTATTTTATGGGTATTTCCAACACACACACACAGAATCGTTGTTCATTTGTGCAACGAACAACCACCTCACGAACCAATGTCATTCGTTCTTCCATTACCACCCATAAAGGTATGTAATAATGATGGAATTGCTATTTTTATTATATATATATTATAGAAATTATATATTTATTCTTATATAATTATTATATAACACATAACTCCATTCTTTCTATTTTTTGGGCATACAATAACATAGTTTGTGGACGTGTGGACTTCCGCCTCTTCAAAGCAATTTGATTAGTTCACATTTTACATGGATTGTACTATGGATGGTTTTTACTAAACATATTTTATATTTATGAAATAATTATGATACTATTAAAATAATTTATTTATATAAATCTTTTATTTTCCTGCCATTCATATGATAAGAAAAGGTAATCAGCATTCATGTGTACGTACGACCTGTCGTTTCCAAGAATTGTCTATTTCATTTCAAATTTGTCTCTTTTATAAATTATTATAAATAATTTTATCATTAATATATATTATATTAATATCATTTTTTTCATTATTTATATAATTAATTATTTATCTATGTGAAATGAATAATAATGGAAATACAAAACATGTACGAAAAACCAAGCGATTATTACCTGAAACATAACATTAACATGGAATTGTAAACAAATAGGTAATATAAAGTAATAATTAAATCATACATGGAATTATATATATGAATATTTTTCTATGATATATGTATAATAAACTTATATTTACTATATAACAGGTTTTAACAAGTATGATGAGATTCAATACTTAATGTATGTGAATTTCATCTAAAATATTAATTTCATGATACATTACATATTCATCATTCATTTCCATAATGTGGTGTATATAATATCGTATTAAATATTATATAATTAATTAATTTTTTTTCATTATATTATATATTTATTTTTATGTTATTATTTTTTGGGGTTCCATATTAAAAAGTTACTCAAGTAGTAAAGGGATTTCGATTCTCACTTTTATTTCTACAAGACTTATCCCAAAATCACAAATACATTATTTTATGTGTTGAATATACTACATATAAATTTATTTTATGATTAATATCTTTAAATTAATTTTTATTTAAATATTAATATTATGATCTCACTACATGGGGTTTGTAGATCAAAAGTTACCAAATTGGTAAGGTAATTCTGTCTCAATTTTCTACATTGAGACATATTTTATGTTATAAAACTACATTATTTTAAGAAGTATATATACTATGATTTTAGAAATTATATCATGAATCTTATTATTTTAATGATACTGTATTCTTCATGTAATGTTACTATTTCATGGGGATTTTTATTGAAATTTACCAATGTGAAAAAATGTTTATTGTTACAATCTCATGTTTATCAAGAATGTTTATGATTATAAATCCATTGATGAAATATTATGATCCATATCTCTATAATTGTCATGAAGTTTCTTATCATATGGTTATTAATGATATCTTCATTTAATGGTACAATTTTCCACTCATTATTACTAAAGATAATAATGATTTTTTTATAAAGTATGAATTTATTTCACTCTTCGTTCGAAAATCTATTTTATTCAAAAATGATGTTTTCCAAAAATGTTTGGAAAAATAATATTTTAATAATATTTTAAAATAAATTTTGACGAAAAATATTTTAAAAATGATTTATGTTTTTCAATTCATTATAAATTTTTAATTTTATTTTTGAATAAATATGTCTTCAAAAAAATTTATTTTAAAGATAACTTTTCAATGAAAATGGTTATTTTCCACAGTAAATGTTTTTAAAAGATTTGTAAAATTTATTTTCAATCAATAATGAATTCCATTTTTGTTTCCTATTTATTTAAAGGGTTATAATCTATGGATACCACACTTTTTCTTCATCTGGATGGTTATTTTTTGATGACATAATGTTTATGAAACATGTTTTTATTCCACGAGTTATACCATGATACATACTTATGAATCCAAATTTATTCATGGTTTATTCTATGTTGAAATTATTATGAAACATGTCTCTTTTACAAAGGTTATGATATTTTCAACAATTTTCTGATACCCATTTAATTTCGGGGGTTGTGATATGATGATTATTTATGATCTTATGGACATGTAAATATGATTTCAATTATGAGATGGATGGGACATATATTTCCCTCCAATTCATTGGGTGAATATTTATATGTCATAAGACAGACATGGATAGAATGGGGAGGGGTGTCGATTTCGTAAAGAACATAGTCCTCCAAGTTGGTATTGTCAGTGAAACATTACTACACATATGATTTGGGGAGTGAACCCATTTCACTAATATGAAATTGTAAATAATCCTTGAAAACTAGAAAAATTGTTTTTCATATATTTATGCGTCTTAAATAATTCCAAGTATTATTCCTATGTTATGATTTGAAGGTTATTCTATTGATTCCATAATGATTCATGTCTTGTGAACTATGAATAATTATTACATAACTCTTGATTATGATATTTGATATATAGGTTATGATCATATATTGTTTTGATCACGTTTTCATACCCTTATACTCAAGATTATTCTTACATATATCTTCTATTTACCCTTAATGAGCATCTGAGCTCACTGTAATTTATGTTTCCTTTCCTCCGATTGTGAGCATATGTAAAATAAATGATATTACAAAGAAGGGTGAGAGTTATTGAGAACTTCATGGGTGATAATTTAGTTCACTTATATATCAGTGTTTATGCTTCCATTTATCAAGAGGCATTAAACTAATATGTTGATTAGGTGTCTTTTTTGTAATATATTAATTATTCCACAGAAAATATGTAATTTCTATGTATGAATTGAAAGGGTCATTATACTTGAGGTAGAGAAAGGTACAATGAATGACTAGTGGTGAACAGGTTTAAATAGATTGATGGAATTGAATTCTCCATGATTTTTTCACTAGTATTTAAGCTTAATATCATATATATAGTTTTAACATTGCATTCATTTGATTTTTTTTGGATCATAAGGAGATGGATGTAAAAATATATTCATTCCTTGATATTTGGATTAATATTTCAAAATGAAGTTACCAATGGGTTTATTAGGTAATAAGAATAACAATTTAGTGTGTAATACATAGTGTTTTATTTATGTATTAAAGAATGTTCTAATAAAGTGGAAGAATAATTTTATTGAATTTATGGTGGAAAAGGATTTACATGGAGAAATTATGATCAATTTTTCTAGTGAATGGTGTGGGAGGATATGAATTTTATTATACATCACATATATGTGTATGTAATGTTGGTAGATGTTACAAACATTAAAGGGATTAAAAAGTTATAGTGTGATATGTAAAAAATGTTAAATATGAATTATCTAAGGATGGATAAGATCATATTAGGAATGAAAAATAAGAGAGATAGTAAATTATTTTCCTTGGTTATATCTCAAAAAACACAATATGCGGAAGATGATTTAGTGTTTTGGGTTTTCAAGATATAAGTCAGTCTCATCTCCATTTGTTGGGGACGTCCATGGACATGGAAACTATAATGAAGGATGGGTTCACGTACATGATGAGTGATCTATTTCCATCAATGGAAGGTATCGTGATGTATTCCATCATTTTTGATTGACCAGACATTTCATTTATTATTTGGTATTATTCGGATTCATGAAAAATTTGGGACGGTAGCATTAGGAGGCTATGAAATGGATCATATTTTAATTTAAAGTATTAAATTATACAACCTTGTTCTCTAGGGAAGATGATCCATTCTAATTTCATGAAAAAATAATAATTATTGGACATTTTGAAACTAAGGATATCACCACTAGTTTTTTGTTCAGCAATATAGAAATAGTCATTGGATAGGTGTAAAAACTAAAACATGTGCTTAATTATTCCATTACGAAAGAAGTAAATTAAATTGTTCGGTTGATATGATTTTTGATAGATCTTATAAGTTTCTAGTTTGTTGGATTTTTTTTATTATAATCAATGTGTGATCAATCTGGCTCAGAACCTAGGGATTCTAGGAAGGATGAAACACATAAACCCTAAAATTCACTTCTGACAGAATTTTTTAGATGAAAAAGGTGTTAGAGTTATTGTTGTTAGTTTTGAAAAAATCTTGTAGATATGTTTATTATGTTCTTAGTTCATGAAATTCAATGTAAACATATATCCCTAGTATGACGTGGGTAAATTTATGGGATATGGAGAACACTTATTAATTTGTTTTTTATGGAATGGGATGTATCACCTATGTGTCATAGTTTATCTAGATAATACTTAATGTAGATATCAAATTAGTTATTATTGTGAAGTGAGTCTAGTTTCAATTACCTAGGAATTGTTTTATGAAAATTATACAGTAGGATGACACAATTATCTTAAGGGGTTCTCACAGTGTCATAGAATCCATCCTAAAAACAAAATTATAATATAATGATACTAATATCTAATGGATGTTTTCACGAGTATTGGTCCATAAATTCGTTATGTATATGTTAATGATGAAAACTGCAATGTCTTTTTTCCATATGACAGGTGGTAATGTTTATATTTTTATTTAATAATTACACCATTATAAATGGAGGGACCATCATAAAAATAAATGGTATTTGCAACTAGGATTTCCAACTAGACAACACCATAAAAGGGAATTGGGGACCCTCTTCACATTTAAATGATTAAAAATATATATTGATCTATCAAAATATCAGTGAATTATAATGGATATTGTTTTTTATAACTAATTCTTACTGACTATATTTTTGGATTGAATTTAAATTCATATAGAGTGAAATTTTTAATGTAAATATATTTACTGTTTATCTAGTGGATGCGGTAAACATTATCTAATCCAAATAATTTCTTATTCCCTTTAATTTATCATTTTTTCTTAAATTATTTTGAGGTATGAGTTTAATTTAATGAAATTCATGGATGACATGGTGCAATTATTATAATCTGTGGCTTCATATATTTCAGTACACCCAACTCATGGTATCCCCTTTTGTAAGTCCTATATTTTTTTGTTGTGTTTCATTATACACTGGAAATCATACAAAAATAATACAGTGAGGTAGATAACAAATACAAATATATTTTTTAGTTTAATTTTATTTGATAATAATATTCTATCTCTTGTATATTACCATCCCTTTTTTTATGTATGATATTATTCATTTACTCTCATGATAACCCTTTTTCTAAGGCATCCTTATGTTGAAGTAATTGTTTATATTCATCTCATTTCCATTTTCTAATGAAATAATTATTTATTAAAATGGTATATACATCCATTACATATTTCATGTACTTATATTTAGAGTATATTCCATCCCCATTCATCATTTATCCATGATATATTACCCAATCCATCTCACATTACCATTTTCTTATGTATTTAAAAATTACAGACGTTCCTTTTTCAATTTCTATTCGATACTTATTAAATTTTCCAATATATTATCTTTTTTAAATTTTATGTTTATTGAATATTTTTGTGATATAAATGTATATGTGATAATTGATATAACCTTTTATTGTAAGACCCCATTTTACTCACACAATTTTTCATTCTTTATCCATTGTAATGTTAAAATTCCCCTAAGAGGTCAGAATTTCAATATTATTCCATGATTAAAATTAACTATTTATTCCATGTTTATATAGAATTATGGATTCATTATTTCTAATAGGGAATCTTTTTCCAAGGAAAGATGAATGAGATATTGTCGTTGGAGCCTCTATCGGGTATTAAGTTAATGAATCATGATTTTGAAACTAGTTTACATTTTCCATCAATGAATACTATCATGGAAGTTTCTAATATTGGATATTTGACATACATAATACATATTAAATATGTGACATTACATAATTTTAATTTTTAGAGTGTATTTTCAATAAATAATTTAGCCTATTTCTATTCGAATTTCATGTATTTTCTTGTCTAGATATATTGATGAACATAATATTTTAAATTACCTAATAACTACAAGTCATTATCCATCAACTGATAAGGTTAATTATTTTCATCTTTTGATTTATTAATTGTTCTCGACATGTTTCATGTGAATTATACATGATATCCACATCATTTTATTAACTATATTAAAATTTTAATATTACTAAAAATTTATTTTTCTTGTGTAGTGTGAGTAGCCTAACATTACTCATTTTTATTAACTATTTTAATCCTTGATATATAAAAATTTCAGTTGGATATGAGAATATATTTTCTTGGTCATATATAATTTTATTGTATATTGTATTAGTACTAGTCATGTAGTTATTTTAATTACACTAAAATCAAAAAGTTGGTCAAACAATTGAATTGATTGAAAATATATTTTGACATGACCATATACTCATTTAACCTATATGGTGTGAGTACCCTAAATATAGTTATTTATATTGAAGGGTGTTCACCTAGATAACCATACTATTAATTTTACTGGTGATATACTAACAATCCATGTACCCATTATTTATATATAAATAATTTTTTATTATTCATCCATGTTAATGAATGTGGTTTCGTTTAGAAGATTATGTATTGTATTATTCGTCCATACATTCAGTTTAATGAATGAATTAGACATATTTTTTTTATTTTTTTGGCCAATAATTTTATTTCCCTTTTATAAATCAATACATATCAGTAAAAAAATATTGGGTATTTTCCTTATACATACCCTTTAATTTATTATTTATCTAAATGAGGGCCTAAAAATATGGTATGATTTTACAGACTTGGGACTTAATGGTATGGTTATGATATATATAATTTTATGTCATCCCATTATGATATCATGTATTGTTGTGCATGGGATTATTTGTTGCCAATATCATGAAAACTATAGATTATGATTATGTATTCATATATCACCATTTGTTTATCTGTTATCACTATATTGATTATTCTATTACGTGGTCATGTTTTTTTCTCTTTCATAGTTTTTCCTACTAATAAATAGAGCTCACCCATTAATTATGTTTCCCCATTTCTCATCTAATAATGATAATTATTTTGTCCAAAATTTGAAGATAGTATTTATGGTTTAATAACTACATATTTAAATAATTTTTTTAGTACAATGTACTTTACATAATTATAATGTAGTTTAATGTTCATGTATGTATCTAGTCCCACCAGTACTAATAAAAATTATATATTTCGAATGTGATCCATTGTAACATGATTTATATGTCATGATGAAAACAATGTCTCTATGTGACAAGGTATAGAAGAATTAAATAATATCCCCTTGAGTTCCAATACGGTATTGGTTG
The DNA here is from genome assembly GCA_963277665.1 of Viscum album. Taxonomy (NCBI): domain Eukaryota; kingdom Viridiplantae; phylum Streptophyta; class Magnoliopsida; order Santalales; family Viscaceae; genus Viscum; species Viscum album. Next base: position 1,208,237,090 of record OY728141.1, read on the forward strand.
AACTACCTCAGGATACAAGTAAAAATCCAAGTACCTGGTAGTCCTAGACAATATTTTATATTATGGAAATGATGGTAATTTCACCACTAATATTTTGGAGTTGGTTCCCTAGAACAAACTTTTGTGAACTTTATGATAAAGTGTATTAATAGTTTTTGGATATTAATAAACTTCTTATCACACTGCGATTGTTATTCAATGTAACATAGTATATGATAATTTATTATGAGTTGCTGTCATACTAAAAGGTAATAATAGTTCTTTGTTATGATTTAGAACATAGAAGTGTTATGAAACTATTATAAAACATATCTATTATATTTGGATGATAACATTTGAGGGAAAAAATGAAACATGTTATGTGTGTTGGAGACTTACAAGACATTGAGGAACCTTTTCATGGTTTACAACCTTAGAAATATCCTTTGTAGGATATTATGATAATGAGACATGCATGTAGGAAATATATATTTATATGTGTCGTTGGATTCCCCTATCCATAGATGTGTTTATTGATCCATTGACTTTATGATTATTATTAATTATTAAAATGAGAAATGTACATTGATGTATTGACGAAAATTGTGATGACAAATGTTCATGGGGAGTTAGGAAATGTTGGGTGTGTCTTGAGTAATATTGAATTTATGAATAATACGATAAAGTATTTATCCCTTATGACCTTTAAAGGATGTTGATATCTCAATATCATTGATAGAAATGATAGGTCCTAAATAAATGTATTGATATGGTGTTCTATGCTAAAGTTTGATTTCTAGAGAGTGAGAGATAGAGACATCAACTGCATAGGTTAATGAGACTAGTGTGAAACATAAATGATTAGAGATACCATTATAATGGTATTATATAACAAAGTAAGCATCTATAGGAGGTATTATGTCATTGTTCAATTAAATTCTTTTTCAATGGTAGAATTGGAGTGTTTCTAGATGCTGATCATATGCATTAATCTTCTTCACCTAATTACAATGAGAATGAGGCCTTGAGGGTCACAAACTACGTGTATCTAAAATATCCATAAAATAATACGTCTTTCTATTTATTTCCTAACATTTTTAATAAATATAATTCTCAAAGGTGGTTTAATAATTATTCTTGGTAGTTTTATTTCATGTATTCAATCACAAATTATTTGAGAAAATATAATGTCATCATAGTATACAATAAATAATTATTTTCTATTTAGTGAATATAAAATTTATTTAATTATTGGTGAATAATGCAGGGATATTTATTTTTTAAATAAATAGTCTGTATTCAAAGCCTGATAAATATTATAGAGGAATGGAATTCCAAATTTTTAGGTCTATTCAGAAATAATATATATTTATTATTATTTAGTTATATCATATTTAATTTAATTTTCATTTTATGTGGGTGTTAAACAAATAATGATATTATTATTATATACATGGGGTTCCTTGAGTGATTAAATAAAAATTAAAAGAAAATTTAAAAATATTTCTTTCTTAATGCTATCAGTATTTAAACACAATTAAATTATTTTTAAAAGAAACCCAATTCATTTATTGTTTTCCACAATGAAAGATGGAGAGAATCATGTCAATCCATTATGAGATCCCTCTATATGAAAACTCCCAAAAATGGAAAGTGTTTTTCCTCCAGCATCCACACTCATGATTATAAAGATCATAGAGAAATCATTGTATGTTATTCTCATGGAGATCATAGGTGAATGACACAAGAGATATGATCTTTCGTGCTAGAACTTGATGATTCCTATGGTGACTTTTTATGTTTTTTGGAATAGGTGTGTGTTTGATAGAAATATATATATAGTTGGAACAATTCAAGAGGGGGTGAATTGTAGGTTTTAAATACATTCATTATCAAACCATAAATAAGCATTGTTTAAAAATATTTAAAAAATCCAATTCACAATACCTCAAAATGTGATAACAATATGAATCGGTATGGGCCCTAGTACTGATGAAAATGATAATAATAATTGAGTGAGTTATGATAACTATCGTAATTAGATTGATTATGAAAAGTATACCACGTGTTTTTTTAAAGAATAGTCATATCAAAGATGAATATGATTATAATAGTAATAGTAATAGAATAGATGATCGTAATTACAATGGTTATGATAATCAGATTATTACAACAATAGTGGATTCTACCACACATCGTATAGAATTTTTACACTAATAAAATGTGAAATGTAAATATTTTAATTAAAACAATTAAAATTAAATTAAATATGAATAGATATAAATACTAAATGATTTATATTTCTATTACAAATATAGTGGAAATATAATTAATACAATTATTTTAACCCAAATAGAAGGGAATCATTTAACCAATGATAGTGGTCTAATGCTTTATACATTCATGAAATTATGTCTTATCCACACTCAGTTAAGCCCTATATTTGAAGATTTTCTTCAGTATATTTTCCTATATCTGACATCCAATGATTAAGAAGGTAATCAACACCTCTATTTTCATCTCTTTAGAAAACCTTGATCCGCAAAAGATAGGACAATATCTATATCCCCAGAAACCATCGATCATAACCACAATTGGTCGACATCACAAATAATTAAAATTCACTCAATATACAAGTTCATGGAACAATATATTCATAAATTTCATTCTTCATATCTTTCACACAGGGTAGTGATTCTGACAGATATCTCGCATAGTATCTCTCGATCATCAAAAAATTGTTTTGGGCGCAGTTGAATGACCAGGAATTTATATCCTTCTTCCAAACAATCATATTCATGAAGAAACATTCATATTTTTCCTGATAATATAGAGGGACTTGGACACCTGGCACGTCAATGGTCATATTAAGAAAAAATAAATGACATTTTTTAATACATAACATATTACATGACATCATTTTAATTGAAATTATCAATAGATTTCATTACATCATTTTGATATAAAAGATTTCATTTTAAAATAAGTAAGCATTACTAGAAACAAAAATGGTAAAACTGTTGATTTTCTTAATGAAAATAATAGGTGGTCACAATTGAAACCATGACATGCAATTACGATTGATTTCAATTTTTATCATTGCGATTATAAATCAATTATGATTAAAAACATGTCATGTAGTTATTATTGTATGCTAGTTATGATTAAAATAAATGCATACTATTATAATAATATATGTAGTTAATATTTATATGTAGTTATGAATGTAAATGTAATATAATTATGATTGTAAACAAAATGTGTGATTATGATTAAAAACAATACTTATGGTTATGATTGAATACAATACATGTTGTTACGATTGAATACAAAACATGTGGTTACAATTGAATATAATACATGATTTTATGATTGAATATAAAACATATTCTTGTGATTGAAGATATTATAATTTTTATTCAATGTAAATAACCATGGAATGTATTTAGAAAGATTTTGTGATTTCAAAAACAAAATGAATGGTGACGTCAAAAAAAATATTTGTCTCAACAATCACCCATTTTTTTGAAAGCACAAAACACAAAGATTATGATAAAAAAACATATCTCCCCCTGATATTTATAAATAATATGATAATAATATTTAATATGACTAATTCCTTATTAGGATAAAATTATCTTGAAGGATCATACTCTATTCTCTTTAATATTTTACCCCCTCTTTCCTAAGGATTCTCCTACATGATATAATATCGTACATTTTTTGAGAACATTCACCCTAATAAAAAACATTATTCCCCTTTGTGATTTTCAATAAGGGGAAAATCTTGATAAACCTGTAATGTGTTTGAGAATATAAAAATATTTAACAATACAGATAAAATATATCATTCATTTTATTTGATAATAATAAAAAATGAGTTCAAAAGAATAATTTTTAATTCTATTCCTTCTATATGATATTTAAAATATACAACTTCATATTTTTGAATTCTTTTCAATCCTTCATCAACTTATCATGAGATTCCTGTTAAGCATGAAACCATTCTTTCTGTTCTATAAACATCTTTTCTTGGTTATTAATTGTTTCATCATGATGAAGATTTATCTCTTCCTATACTTTGAACTTTTATTCATGGGCATGAAAATCTTCTATTTAGATTCTGAATACATTCTCCAGGGTTTGAAATCATTTTTCCAACAAAAGTATTTCATTTTGTAAATATGATATTTTAACATTTATATTCTCAAAAACATAATAGTAAATTTATTTTGAATTATTGGAAAATTTAAATTCCATCACTTTCTCATTCATGTTACTGACCAATCATTTGTAAGCTATAATAAGATCATTGAAAATATTCCTTATTTACTCAATATTTTATCATGTTGTTTTAAATTATCATCAATGTTATATGACCACTTAACCACTTTATTACATTCCTTTCTATGTTCAAGTGAACGATCTTCAAAAACATTAAAATTTACGTCGAGTATCAGAAATCTATCCATCAATATCCTGAAAGAATAGGTTCTCTCATTATGTCAATTTGATATAATATCTCTATATGCATGAATTTTCTAAAAAAATGGAATGATCTTTTCTAGTCTATTTAATTATTGCTCGATGTATTTCACTCATTAGATTGTATTTTTTTAAAAATCAGTCTCTTCCTTGAAATCTAGAATCTCACCATAATGAGTTTATATAACCACCTCCTCAATATGTTGTTTTTTATTTATATCAAATTCTAAATCTTATTCTTCTCCATCTAGGATTTGAATCACATTCTTGGGTATTTTATTTTGAGTAACTTCTTTAGATGACAGATGGTATTGAGACATAAATTTGAATAATTCCACTTCGAAGTATTTTGTGGGGTGATAATTTTCAGGATAGGTTTTCTTATAAACAACATTATTTTGATTTTCATTTTCGTTATCCTCCACCTCCTCATCACATTATTCTTCATCTTCATGGATTTCATCCCTATCTTTTTTATCAATGTATTCATCTATTTTTCTTAGTTCACTCTCTTCATCATCATCTTCTCCTCTTTACTGATTAAATGTTAGAGTTGTTTATCCTTTTCCAACTATTTTTTTCATTTTTTATGAATAGATGAATGAGATTTAATTTATTTTAAAACATTATTGTCACTTTATTTCCACTAATTTTGGAAATTTTTTTCGATATCAATGGGATGATTCTTTCTATTCGTCAACCTCTTTTTCTTCTCAATTAAATTAACTGTTTAATGAGTATGAATATTTTTTCCAATGGACTTAGGAGGATTAGGTTCGATTTGGGTTTCACCCTATTTATATTCTTCATTTTTCTTTCTTTATTCATATGCATCTTCACCAGGTACTACTACAGGCTTCTTTAAATTTCATAGGTTGTTCAGACTCAACCATCATCTTTTTAGAAAAAATTGATTTTGATTATTTTTCATCTTTCTTACCCACTAAAGATATTTATTTTCTTCTTTTTGGATTCAGGATCCTTTTCAAATTTCATAGATTATGAATTGAATTGTAATATTATCCTCCTGATTGTATCTTCACTGATAAGTGTAACATTGAAAATTTTCAGATCTGAATAAATTATCACATTTTATAGCTTCAAACATTATGAATAAATTTTTCTCATGATTCTAGGAAGCATAATAAATTGGGATTTTATTTCTCCGAATGTCAATTTCTTCATAGTCAAATAATTGAATCCAATGAGATTGAATCTAATCATATTTATTAGGTAATCTAGGACATAAACATGAAAAAAAATTATGGTTTCATTATCATATTTTCTCCTCAATAAAAATTCCTACATCTAGAGGGATATTAATCATGTAAGAACCCGGATCTTTTTTTCAGGTATGTTTTCCTTTCCTTGCTGTTTTTGAGTAAAAGAGAAAACTCTGGAAATTTTCAAAGTACACGTCATGTACTTCGATACCGCTGGAACCCGTGTGTTGGCCGTGTCATGACCACACACACGACCATATAGTGGTGACATAGGGGTCACCTAAAGAAAAGTACAGAAACAGTAAGTACACGCTGTGTACTCTAAAAGTACATGTCATGTACATTTTTTTAATTAAATGAAATGACGTCACGTATAACCCCCAGAAGCGTCTTCTTCTAGGTTTCGTTCAGCCGAGAGAAACCATACAGTGCCAAAACATCTATGAGCCCCTAAGACTCTATTTATTCTTAGAATCGATTGTCGTCGATTGCGTTAGAACCGCAGCGGTAAGCTCTTCCTTCTTCTTGAGTCTCATTCCATGATTTTCCCTCTTTCTCTTGTTATCATGGGTTGAATGTTTTATGAATTTTCGTAGATCTATGACGTTATAAGGTGATTAAAGTCTCGTGGTTCAAGTATAACGATCTCTTAATGTCAAGGTAGGTGGTTTGTGCCTTTCCATTTAATGTCCTTGAATTTTATGTGCAAATTCCACCAATACCCTTGAACGGGGTATTGTATGTTTACCATTTTACCCTGTTGTATGCCTTCCATGCTAGTATTCCTATGTAGAGGATTTTTGAATATTAATATTGTTGAACTGCTATGATTTAGAGTCTCTTCCCATTCACATTCTGTTTATGACTGTTTGGTCCTGTTTTTCCTTGGCTGCTTTGTCTGTTCCCATTCCTGTTGTAGTAGGATGGAGAAATGTTTTATGAAGTGATTGATATGTGGTAGAACTATTTAGACAAGTGGTTCTGTAAGTCTAATTTGGCCTTATTTTTTTGATATGTCGTTATCCTACACTGTTCCATGAGAACCGGGTGTAGAAGACTATAAGGGGATAGACCGAGTGAGCTTCTTCAGAGAGTCTTTGAGCTTGAGGCTATATGGGGATTGACCGATTGAGAATCCTTAGAGATCTTAGGATTACTTGGGGATATAAGTTGATAGATTGTGAGAGATTCCTCAGAGAGTCCTTGATTGCTTTAGAATATATGGGGATAGACTATGTGAGCTTCCTCAGAGAGTCTATATTTTTTAATCACGTTTTTACCATAGGCTATAGGAGGGATTGACTGTGTGAGATTCCTCATAGAGTCTATGAACGCCCTGGGCTATACGGGGAATTGATCGAGTGTGATTCCTCATAGAGTTTTTGACCTTGGGGCTATAAGGGGAATTGACTGTGCGAGCTTCCTCGGAGAGTTCCTGACTACCCTAGACTATAAGGGCAATTGAATGTGTGTGCTTCTTTAGGGAGTCTTAATAATTCTGTATGACCAAACCAGAGGGGTTAGGCTGAGTGCAATGCCCAGAGGGTTATTGGTACTTTTAGGTATGACTAGAGGGGATGACTATGAGTACCTCCAAGAGGGTTACCTGTTGGGCTTTGTTTCTTGTTAGTTTTTTCTTAAATTTGGAACTTTGGACTGTTTATTTTTTATCATGTTCTTGTTTGTTGTTTTCTATACTTTTATCTACCATATATTCACTGACTGTTAGACACAGATATTTGGGTGGTTGCCTACTGGGATTTTTTCTCACACCCTTTTTGGGTCATTCTTTCGGTCCCAAAGAGTCTATGTGGTTACAAGTATATACTAGGGTAAGCGCCCTTCGACTTCAGGTACATGACTTGTTGTGGAGCTAGAGAGCATGGGACCAAGCTTAAGCTTGCGATGTTGGGGAGCTGTTTATCTTTCCATTGTACTTGTTTTTAGTACTATTTGAATTTCTAGCATTGTGATAGATACTTTGATAGAATCCCTTCTGGGTGATTGGGAATTTTTTTTGTATAGTTCTTTTCTTTGGGGATGCCAAACTTTGGTTCTTGAGGTGTTATGGGCCCTCATGGACCGGAATTTGGTGGATCCTTGCTTGTTTTCCTTGTAATAACTTGTATAAGATTCTAAACCATGATTCTCGGGGAGTATGGGCCCTCACAAATCAGATTTTTGCACCTTATGCATTCGTTTCAGTGTTTTTCTGTTCTCCAGAGTAGTTTCTAAGGTTTACTATCTGGAAAACCCCAGAATACATGCCGTGTAGTTTTGACTACACGGCATGTGTTCTTATGTTCGGGAAGGAACATTTTTTCACAAGTACATGTCGTGTACTTGTGTACACACTGTGTAGTCTCTAAACCATGTCATAGACCGTGTAGGCAGAGGCACGGGATAGGGAAATTGTTGTAGGAAAACATCGTTTACTAGTCTAGCATGTCGTGTAGTCAGAAAAAGGTACCCCAGCCATGTCACAAACAAAATGAGTCATGTTATCTTTTCACATACAGGCCATGTAAAAGTTTTTACATGGCGTGTATTATAACCTTTTTACTCGGCCATGTCACTAATAACACGGGTCAGTGTTACCTCTTCTCATACACATCGTCTCCTCCTAGAACACGCCATGTAGTGTCAACCATATAGCTGGCTGTGTTACTAACAACATGGGTCGTTGAAACTTGTCTAGTACACGTTGTGTCCTTCGTAAACACGTTGGGTAGTCTAGGATTAAGAGGACCTTATGGGTTAGCCGGGTAAGGAGACTCGGGAAGGGGATTAGAGTTCAAGGACAATCCATTTGAGTGGACAACATTTCGTGTGTTTTGGGTGTTACACGACCAGTTGTGGCAGAAGTACACACCCATGTGAATGGCATAAAAGAACACGCAATGTAGTGTTTATACAAGCCCTGTAGTCATGTTCAGTAAGACATGAATATTTCTTTCTCCTGTTCACTTCATGTACTCTTATGTTTTCAGTCTTTGATAATCTTGAATCTAAGGTGTGTGTTTGACCATGCAGAGTCATGCCACTGAGACATCCTCCGGTTGACAGCCATTTGCAAGGCCATGATCAGACGCCCGATATGGCTGATCAGGGACTTCTTGTGGATCCTCATGTTGTGCCAGCCTTGGCACCATCAGTTATACCAGTTGCAGGAACCGATGCACAGTTTAGGGAGGGTTTCCTGAGGATGATGCAGACCTTCTAGGGAGTGTAGCCTCCTACCTAGTCAATGGCTGATTTAATGTGGGTTTTTCAACAGCATCATCCTCCCACCTTCTCAGGGGAAGGAGGACCTTAGGCTGCAGAGTCATGGCTCGAAGCCACTTTGACGATCTTCGAGCATCTCAAGGTTCCACCAGAGAGGAGGGTGAAGCTCATGACCTATATGCTCTGAAACTCCACCAAGAGGTGGTGGGATGTGATCTCTCAGGCGGGACGCCACCAGAATATGGATTTGGAGGAGTTTCAGTGTATCTTCTATGATTAATTCTACCCGAAGACCTTGAGGGCCAACGGAGCCAGGGTGTTCATGAGCATAGATCATGGTACTCTTTCTATGTCGAAGTATTTCTCTTGTTTCATGGAGCTGCAATGTCTCACACCTATCTCAGATGGATCCCGGACCCTATACAGTTCAAGGTATGATATTAGTTGCCTTAGAATTATCTACAACTCTTTTCGACATAGGGGCATCCCATAGATTTATCTCTGTTTCAGTTGTGGTGAGCCTTGGGCTCTATATCTTTTCATCTGCTGATATCTTGAAACTAGACATACCGTTGGGGACTCGAGCGGTTAGTGTACGTCAGTGCAGGTAATGCCCTCTCGAGGTTGCAGGGTGTCACTTCCTATGGTACCTCTATGTCCTAGAGATGACGAGATACGAATTCATTCTCAGAATGGATTGGTTAGTTCCCTTCCAATAAATCGTCCATTTTTATCGCCGCAGGGTGAGTTTCATATCACTAGAGGGTGGATCTTTTCTTCATCGGGGCAAGTGGGATGTCTAGGAATTTCGAGAAGGACCCGAGCATCATGGGCTAGGAGGATTTATATCTTATATTTCCAGACTATATTTGGATGACCAAGGGACAACATAGTTAGACATTCCTCTAGTGGTGGATCATTTCAGGGATGTCTTTCTAGAGGAATTTTTAGGTTTTCTTCTGAAGCGTGAGGTAGACTTTTCTTTTTAGCTCGTGCCGGGAGTGGAACCTGTGTCCATTCCTCCTCATAAGATGGCTGAACCTGAGTTGCAGGATCTCAAGAAGCAGTTAGAGGAGTTGCAGGTCAAGGGTTTCATCCAACCTAGTACTTCTCCTTGGGGTTCGCCTGTCTTGGTTGCGAAGAAGGCAGATGTCACCCTCAGGCTTTGTGTGTATTATCGGAAGATGAACCAGTTGACGGTCAAGAACCAATATCCCTTGGCAAGGATTGATGATCTCTTTGATCGGCTTCGAGGAGCCCGGTTATTCTCGAAGATCGACTTCAGGTCCAGTTACCAGCAGTTACGCGTTAGACCATCTGATATACCTCTCACAGCTATTAGGAGTAGGTATGGTCTATATTAGTATACGGTTATGTCGTTCGGTCTCACAATTTCTCCTATAGTTTTCATGGAACTGATGAACTGAGTGTTCCATCCATACTGGGATTCCTTCATGGTGGTTTTCATGTAGGACATCTTGGTGTACTCCCACACTCGACACGACCATGCTACCCAACATGAGATCGTTCTGAGTAAACTGAGAGAGCATCAGTTATATGCTAAGCTCATGTAATGCCACTTTTGGAGAGATTATATTCAATTCATGGGTCATTTTATCTCATAGACTAGAGAATCCGTAGACCCAAGTAAAGTGATGGTAGTTGTTTCCTGTGAGTAGCCGAAGAATGTCTTTGAGGTACGAGGATTCCTAGGGCTAGATGGATACTATAGACGCATCATGGAAGACTTTTCACGCTTAGTAGTAGAGCTGGAAGGTTAGACTAATAAGGGTGTGAAGTTCTTCTGGTCATATTATTGTGAGTCAGCCATTCAAGAGCTAAAGGGGAGGTTGACGTCAGCACTGATACTAGTCTTTCCAGAACTGAGCAAGAGCTATACTGTTTATTGTGATTCTTCAGGTATCGGGATTAGGTTTGTGCTGATGTACGGAGATGGAGTCGTCGCGTAATGGTCATAGCAGGTGAGGCCACATGAGAGGAATTACCTGATGCATGATCTGGAGATGGAAGTTGTTGTTCATGCCTTAAGTTGTTGAATATATCATCTTTTTGGAGAGAATTTTTTGATTTTTACTGACCATAAAAAGTCTCAAGTACATCTTCAATCATCGTGATCTAAATCTTAGACAGCACAGGTGGGTCGAGTATCTTCAATCTTTTGACTTTGAGCTTGCCTATACACCTGGGAAAGGCAACGCAGTGGCTGATGCGTTGAGCAGGAGAACTCATATACATGGAGTTAGGGAGGCCAGCAGTGAGTGGAAGCTTATGGCTCTGTTCTCTGAGATGAATTTGGATGTGCATGACAGATAGGGGTAGACTTTTCTATATTCTGTAGTTGTTACCTATACTCATCTCGATCGGGTACAGATGAGGCAGCTATCAGACTCTAAAGGCCTAGTCTTGCAGGAGAGTGTGACAGGATAGGATCCTCTTCCTAGATGGACAGTAGGCAAGGATGAGATCTTGCATTTCCAGGGATGTGTATGGGTGCCAGCAGACATACATGAGAAGCTGATACGGGATTTTCATTCCTCAGTTTGGGCAGTTCATCCTGGCGTCACCAAGATATATCTTAATCTACACCGCCAGTATTGGTGGCCAGGTATGAAGAGAGATGTTGTTGGTTTTTTCATGAGGTGTTCCACTTGTCAGCAGGTGAAGTTGGAGCATCAGTGACAAGCAAGTCTTTTGCAGCAGTTACCCATTCCGGAGTGGAATTGGAATGATGCCACGATGGACTTCGTGACCGGCTTTCTGAGGTCACCTAGATGGAATGATTATTTTTGGGTTGTCATTGACAGGCTTACAAAGTTTTCTCACTTCTTACCGATCAAAGTGATGTTTAGTGTGGATGAGTTGGGATGGTTGTACATCTGACATATTGTACATCTGCATGGAGTTCCACACTCCATTGTTTCAGACAGGGATAAACGTTTTACTTCTCGGGTCTGGTAGGGGCTTTAGAAGGCTTTGGGCACACAGGTACATTTGAGTACAGCATACCATCTCCAGACAGATGGCCAGTCTGAGCGTACGATTCAGGTTCTTTAGGATATGCTCCGAGCTTGCATTCTAGACATTGGAGGTTCTTGGGAGAAGAATATCCCTCTTGTGGAGTTTTCCTACAATAATAATTTTCAAACAACTATTCAGATGGAACCTTATGAGGATTTGTATGGTAGGCCATGCCGATCACCCTTATGTTAGCTGGAGGTAGGAAAGGCAGATTTTCTGGGTCCTCGTCTTATCCAAGAGGTCACATAGCAGATAGAGTTGATTCGGAAGAGGATGTCTACTACACAGTCTCGATAGAATTCTTATGCTCATCAGCAGAGAAGACCTATGGAGTTCGAGGTCGGGGATTAGGTTTTCCTGCGGGTCACACCGAGGTTGGGGCACAGGAGGATTAGGAGATAGGTTAAGCTTTCACCGAGGTACGTCGGGTTGTTTGAGGTGTTGGAGAGATTTGGGCCGGTTTCCTATCAGTTGTAGTTACCTCAGAGGTACCTGGATATGCACGACATTTTCCATGTTTCCCAGCTCTAACTTTACATTACAGGTCTGTCTCATGTCTTTCAACCTGAGGAGGTTGAGCTTGAGGTGGATGCGTCATTTGAGGATCATCCTATCTGGATTCTTGATCGCAGTACAAAGGTTCTTCGTGGCTGATTTGTTCCTCTGGTACGGGTGTTATGGCAGCACAAACGGGTACAGGGCGAGACTTGGGAGAGGGAGACCAATGTATGAGCACAGTGGCTGGAGCTGTTCAGGGTCTCTTCTACTACGTTGCGCTAGGGAAATTCGGGGATTAATTTATTTAAGGGGGGGAGTTTGTGAGAACCTGAATCTTCCTTTCAGGTATGTTTTCCTTTCTTGTCCATTTCTGAGTAAAAGAGGATAATCTGAAAATTTTCAAAGTACACACCATGTACTTTATAAGTACACGCCATGTACTTTGATACTGATGGAGCCGGTGTGTTGGCCATGTCATGACCACACACACGACCATGTAGGGGTGACATGGGGTCACCTAATGCGGATTATGGAAATAGAAAGTGCACGTCGTGTAATCTAAAACTACACGTCGTGTACTATTTTTTCATTAAATGCACTGGGGTTGCGTCTAACCCATAGAAGCATCCTATTCTAGGTTATGTTCGGCTGAGAGAAACCGTACAGCGCTGAAACTTCTCCGAGCCCCCGAGACTCTGTCAGTTCTCCAAATCGACCATTGTCAATTGCGTTAAAACCGCAGCGGTAAGCTCTTCCTTCTTCTTGAGTTTCATTCCATGATTTCCTTTCTTTCTCAAGTTATAGTGGGTTGAACATTTTATGGGTTTTCGTAGATCTATGATATTATAAGGCTATTCATTCCTCGTTGTTCAAGTATATTGATATCCTAATGTCAAGGTAGGTGGTTTGTTCCTTTATGTTTAATGTCCTTGAATTTTATGTGAAAATTCCACTAATACCCTTGAACGGGGTATTGTGTGTTTACCGTTTTACCCTGTTGTATGCCAGCCATGCTAGTATGAATGTGTAGAGGATTTTTGAATATGAATATGTCTGAACTACTATTATTTGGAGGTTCTTCCCACGCAAGTTCTATTTATGCCTGTTAGATCCTGTTTTGCCTTGACTGCTTTGTTTATTTCCATGCCTATTATAGTAGGATGGAGAAATGTTTTCTAACATGCTTGATATGTGGTGGAACTGTTTATCCAAGTAGTTATATAGTTCTACTTTGGCCATATTTTGGTTCTATGTATGTATCCTACACAAGTCCATGAGAATCGGGTGTAGAAAACTATAAGGGGATAGATCGAGTGAGCTTCCTCAGAGAATCTTTGAGCTTGAGGCTATATAGGGATTGACCAAGTGAGCATCCTCAGAGAGCATAGGATTAATTGGGGATATAAGGGGATAGACTGTGAGAGCTTCCTCAAAGATTCCTTGACAACTTTAGACTATACGGGGATAGATTGTGTGATCTTCCTCAGAGAGTCTCTGTTTTGTTTGTTTCAATCACCTGTTTACCATAGGCTATAGGTGGGATTGACTATGTGAGCTTCCTCAGAGAGTCTATAAATGACATGGGTATAAGGGGAATTGACCGAGTGTGCTTCCTCAAATATTCCTTGACCTTGGGGCTATAAGGGTAATTGACTGTGCGAGCTTCCTTAGAGAGTTCCTGACTACCCTACACTATAAGGGGAATTGATTGCGTGTACTTCCTCAGAGAGTCTTCATAATTATGTATGACCAAACCATAGGGTTTAGACTAAGTGCACTTCCCAGAGGGTTTTTGGTACTTGTAGGTAGGACCACAGGGGATGGCTGTGAGTACCTTCCTGAGGGTTACCTATTGTGCTTTGCTGTTTGTTAGATGTTACTTGACATTAGAACAGTGGATTTTTTATTTTTCAGCATGTTCCTGTTTACCATTTTCTTTACTTTTACCTGTAATATATTCACTGACTATTAGTCACAGATATTTGGGTGGTTTCCTAGTGGTATTTAGTCTCACACCCTATTTGGTTCATGATTTTGGGCCCAAACAGACTATGTGGTTGCAGGTATAGACAAGGGTAAGAGCCCTTCAACTTCAGGTACTTGACTTGCTGTGGAGCTAGAGAGCATGGGACCAAGCTTAATATTGTGATGCTGGGGAGCTATTTATCTTTCCTTTGTACTTTTCTTTAGTACTGTTTTTATTTTCATAATTGTGACTTGTTTGGATGTTTTCATAAACATATGTATCATGCATCATATATATATATATATATATTCTCCTGCTATTTATCATATTTAGTCTTTCGTTGTTCACTTGTGTATGGATTGTTACTACTTTCGCTATTGTTTATTGTTTTTCTATTCCACTGTGTACTCTTCCAATGAAGGCATAGTTTCCCCACTACCACACCCAAGGCCCTTGCTTCTAGTCGGCAGCCTCTGGTGTTTGTGGAATTGTGCTTGAGGTCATGTGACTAACTGGGTATGGGGCGCCACTGGGTGGCTTCCGGAATCGGGATGTTACAAATCAATTGTCAGCTAAAAGATGATTCACGTTTCTTTTATCTTCATGAATCTTGAAAAGATATTCCTCTACCATTTTTTTATCAAATGTTCCTTCCTATTTGGGAATTATATTAGATGGACATAAAGCATCTCCTTCACATGGAACTCTTCCAAAAAAATCATGCTTTATCAAAGTGGTGTAATTATTTTCATACATTTTAAACAAAAGATTGAGATTGTCATCAATTTCTATAGTATTACCTTATTCCAACACCTCCTCAGAGTGAACATGTTGTTGATTAGATCCTGGTCATTCAGAAAAAAAGATATAGCCAGCCTTGTAAGTATATATCTATTTTTAACAAAGAATAAAGTCAATCATTAAATTTAAAAGATATTAACCTTTCACAATGAATGTTTATTGACATTAATTAATTTGAAGTAATTTTTTGGAGATGAAGCAATTGATTCTGACAAGAAAAATTGAATGTTATTTTGAATACGAAAGTAAATACCTTCTCTGGTTATAGAAACAAATGGTATCAAATATTTGAAGGGAAGTAGATATTCAATGTTCTTCTGTGAGAAATAGATTTGGGATGATATAGGGGTGTGCCATTATATAGGTAATATAAATATGATCTTTGAGATTTTATGACTAATATTAAATTAAAAAAAATAAAACGATAGAAAATGATTTCAAACTATTGACGTTTTTTTAATAAAAACCATATCGTATTCAAGATGAATCTGATAATGTTTTAAAACAAAGTGAACAAATTGGAATTCAAATAAAAATGAAATGTAATTGAAAGTGTAAGGATTAAAAATTGTACCTATTTAAGTATCAGGATAGATATATTGGTTTCAAAATATAGTTCTTATGATATAGAAATTGAAAGTAATAAAATAAAATTCAAATACAATATCTAAATATATTTTGAATACAATTATGATTTCCATTAAAATGAAATAAAAGAATTTTTAATACCAATAAATGTAATACTGATTAAATTGTAATAAAAATTAAAAAATTTAATAAATATAAAAAATTTAATACCGATAAAAATGTAATACCGATAAAAATGTAATATCAATAAATTTGTAATACCCATAAAAATGAATTTGAACATGGGCCTTAGTCCAGTTGGTTAGGTCTCTCTAAGTGCATCCACAAGACCCAAGTTCAAAACCAGGCAGGGGCATAATTTTAGGGGTACTGTAGCAGACACTGTAATAGGCACTGTAGAAGGAACTATAGCGGTATTGTAGTAGTACTATAGCAGTACTGCAGCAGGCACATTAGCGGTTACTGTTCGGTACTGTAGAAGCCAGAACTATTCACCTTGGGCCATCGGTTTGGTCTTGGAGTCCTTAAGGCCTTCAGCCCACCCAAGGCCTTCGGGTTAGTAGGATTTCAGGCCACCTCAAGGCCCTCAGGGCAACCAGATTTGTAGTTGCATAGACAGATTCTACAAGGAACCACTCCAGAAGAGGAAAGAGCATGGCACATCTAGCAGAGTAGGGCTAAACAGACTTTGGAAGAATGAGAGGGTATGGAATTTTCCATCAGTACCATGCATGTGCACCCCTACACATGGACATGCTAGCTGAACAATTGTGCAAAGGTGGAGAGCTGATCACGATGCAGATGTTGGGAAGGATCTGTTTCAAGTAGTCATAGTCTATATGATTTCCTAAAGACCTACGGGTCATGTAATGTCTCCAAGCCTATGGGAAATGTA
The DNA here is from genome assembly GCA_963277665.1 of Viscum album. Classification (NCBI taxonomy): domain Eukaryota; kingdom Viridiplantae; phylum Streptophyta; class Magnoliopsida; order Santalales; family Viscaceae; genus Viscum; species Viscum album. The sequence goes on from OY728141.1 coordinate 1,208,253,789, forward strand.
ATTCCTAAAGCCTACATGCCTTGTTAGGGTTCCCCCTCATCCATTGAAAGGGGGGTTATCATAAAATCAATAAAAAGGAAGGTCTTCAGGCAATTCAGATCATAAAAATGAAATCATTGTAAAGAACAAAAATGATTACAAACATGCAATTGATTAAAATTTTGAAACCAAATAAAAAACATGAAACTGATTATTAAATAGATTAATAACATAAAAATTATATATAATATCCCTTTGAAAAATAGGAAAATAATCTAAGAAGTTTTTTTATGTAGGAAGTAGATGTGAATTATTAATTTACAATGATCATTACCATATTCTCTTTAATATATTAAAATATATCGGTAGATAATGATTTTGTGAAAATATCAGCAAGTTGTTCATGAATTCCTATGAATTATGAAATTATATCTCCTTTATGTGTTTGATCCTTATGAAAGTGATACCTAGTATCTATATTCTATTCATGAGAGTGATGTGACATGTTTTTTCTAAAGTATATTTCCCTTGTGTTACCACATAGTATTTGAGTTTTAGTAAAACTATTGCCATAATCATTGAGTGTGTGGTGCATCAACAAAAGTTGAGCCAGACAACTTACTCAATGATGAAAATTTCTCCAGAGTTTTGTAACATACAATACCATGAATCTAATAAATCTTTTAATAAATGACAAGTTCCAAATTTACTATTCTTATTCATTCTACAACCTCCAAATTTAGTGTCCAAAAACATTTTAAAATAAGATCACTTATAGAATAGTATAAAATTATTAAGTCCATAGTTCCCTTTAAATAGAGAAAAATTCTTTACAATTATTTTATATGGTCTTATTTTGGATAAAATTGATATCTTCTACATAAGAATAATGAAAATATTAAGTCGCGATGACTAACAGTTTAGTATAGTAAACATCCAATCATACTTCTAAAATATGTTTGATATATTGGTTTCCTAGATTCATCATGATCAAGTATATTTGAGGTACCAATTGACGTACTTATACTTTTAGTGTTTTCATATCGATACATTTTTAAAAAATATGTAATATACTTATTTTGATATATATAGGTTCCTTCTAGTTTTTTGATAAATTTGAAAACTAAGAAAATTTGTTAACTCACCCATCATACTAATTTCAAACATCGATTTCATAAAATTTGCAAATGAATATGTTAAGGGTTGCTAAGTTAATTTAAATATAATCTCATCGACAGAGATTCTGACAATTAAAATATTTTTCATTTCGTTCATTATAAAAAGTGTTGGATCAACAGTTCAGTTAACATAATTGTTTTGTAACAAAAATCTTATAAGTGTATCATACATGGATCTAGGGGATTGTTTAAGACCATATAATTCATTGGTAAGTATAAAAACATTTTCAGGATGTTTTGTGTCTTCAAAACCAGAAGTTTCTTCAACATAAACATCCTATTAAATATATACATTAAGGAAATTTCATTTCACATCCATTTTAAAAAAGTTTGAAGTTATAAAAAACTATGAATTATAATAGAATATGAATAAATCCAATTCTAGAAACTGGAGCATAGGTTTATTCATAAGCAATTCCCTCATCATGATTATAACCTTTAGCAACAAGTATTTCCATATCTCATACTATGGTTCCATTTTTATTACATTTATTTATGAAGACCCACTTTGATCCAATTACATATGTTTCTTTAGGTCTTTAAACCATGGTCCAATACATTGTTTATTTCAAATTAATTTGGTTTGCCTTGTATAGATTTAATCAAATCTTTATCACCCAAAGACTCATCAATACCATTATGTTCTAATTGGTAAAGAACTGATATAATCCCAACTTTATTTGATAAATAATTTCTAGTCCTTAGTAGTTGGTTTACATCTCCCATGATGTTATCACTTGGATAATTCCTCAGAAACAATATATTTGGGTTTTGTAAAACATGTTCATCAGTATAGGGTAGAAAATATTCTGGACTGCATACATTAAAAACAATTTATTGTGTATTCTTCTTAATAGAAGAATCTTCTATTAAAGGTTGATAATCACTTTTTGAAAACACATCTGAAGGTGTAGGTTGGGGTTGTTTAAAAACTAAAGTATCAGTTTCATCAAATTTGAAAAGTACTATATTTTCAATAGTTCAAGAGATTTTAATGAAAACACTATATTCCTTTGAGTTTGTGGAACAACAAAATAATATTCTTTCATAGGATTTGGGAGGGAATTTGTGTATGTTAACTTTTTAATTCAAAATGAATACTTGGAAACCAAATAATCTAATGTATGAAACAATAGGATATTGTCTATTCCATAATTCATATGGTTTTTTATTAATAAATGACCTAATTTAAAATTTATTTATAGTATAACAAGTTGTACTTTCAACATCATCCCAAATTTAGTTAGCAATTGAGTATTCACTCAACATAGTTCTTATTATCTCTTGAAGAATTTATTTTCTTATTTTTACTACACCATTTTTCTGAGGAGTTCTTGAGGATGATAAGTTATGAGTAATTCCTTTTTCTATAAAAATTTTCAAAAAATGAATTTTAAAAATCTCCACCATGATCACTACAAATAGTTATTAATTGTAGAGTTTTCTCAATTTTAACTTTGTCTATAAAGGGTTTAAAATAAAAGAAGGCATGAGATTTATTTTCTAGGAAATGGACCCATGTAAATATAGTGTAGTCATCTAAAAAAACAAAAACATAGTATTTTCCTCCAATATATCCAGTTTGTGTTGGACATAAAAGATCCATATGCATCAGATGTTGAGACTTCACTTTTTCATTTAAATCTAGACATATAATGTTTTCCATATTGACAAGGGTTATAGATTTTTGAACAATCTAATATAATATCTGATAGATCCTTAAAAAGTTCTTTCATATATAGTTTTCATATGTTCATATGGTTACAGTTTCATAACATTCAATTCCATAACCAATATTGTTCTTCGATTACATTAAGACAAGTTATGTCTTGGCTCTTATGGTAATCTATGATTATAGTGTAACCATATTCATGCTTATTGGCAGAAATAATAAAATTGTCCTTCAAATTGTGTAACAAGCATTTATCATTCCTTAAATTAAAAAGGTAACCTTAATAAAATAATTGATTTATTCTAATAAGGTTATATTTAAGACCCTTCACAAATAAAACATTTTAAATTAAGTATTTTCCAAGAAGAACAATATTACCTATAAAAAGGATATTTCACTATGAATTATCAATGAAGGTAACTCTTCCACATTTAATTTCAAAAATATTTTCCATGAAATCTTTTATTTTCAGTCAAATAAAGAGAAAATCTATTGTCTGTGTACCAAATAATATGCATGTTGGTACTCCCTTTGTTTTCAAGAAATTAAAACAATTATATTTTTAGAATCCATAATTTCATGGTTCCAGAACTGTTAGAAAGTAAAATATTTGGAATCCACATATGATTCGAATAAAGTGCTTTATTAAATCTTAATAATTGGATTTTTTTAGAGGATAATTATTCTACCAATGTCCACCACATTGACACTTGGTTAAAATGGGAAATTTGAAGTGAAAAATAGTTGTGGCTGAAAACTGTTTTTCGGTGAAATTAACCCAATCCAGAATGATTATTAAGACTATGAAGTTGTGAATACATTTTTTCAAAACCTTCCTTATTAAAATAATGGTTTTAAAAAAATTTCCTTAAAGAATATATTTTATATTTTAGTCTAATGACTAAATTCTTTTCCCCATAGTCATTAGTCTTCAGATTGGAATTTTTCACTAAACCATTTATCTTAGAAATAATATTTGGAAAATATTTTGAAAATTTATCATTCATAGAATTTACATCCTAGAGGTTTTTTGATTTGGTAACAATTTTGATCAATTTTGAATAATTATCTATAGAATGATCTAATAATTATTTTTCTAAAATATTTATTCTAGAATTTTCCTTATCATGTTTTTTTATCTTACTATTTTTATATTGATGAAACATTGAAAATCATGAGACTTCTTTAAAAGTAGGTAAATAATAATTATCACTAGCTAAATAGGATACTTCATATAATGATTCAGAATAGTTTTTATTAGGATATTAATGTTTTTCAAGACATTTTTTTGTTGGTTCAGAATTGTATACATTATCCATGAAGTAGTTATTTTCGTTTGGAATCCTAGATTAAAGAACAATATTATTTTTTCTAGAATATTAAATATCTAAATATTCATCAGATGAGTCTCCATCAATCGCACTCCCAGTATCATTTTCCATGAGCACATTCTTTCCCTTATCTTTCAGAAACATTTTTACTTCTAAATTAATGTGTATTCCTTATTTCATTCTTATTAATCTTAGGAAAATATTATCTGATATGTCATATTCTTTTACATCTATAACAAGTCAATTTTTAATCATTTTTATCCTTTCAATCCTTGTTTAAATGTTTATATTTGTACTGAAAATCCTTCTTTAAAATAATCTTGTTCATCCTTCGAGAAATTTTAGCTAATTTATTTCCAGATTTTTCATCTTCACATGAGTCTGATTGAAAAGAAACATTTATTTTCTTAGAAGACTTTAGAGTATTGTCAAGAGTTTGTTATTTTAATTGATTAATAAACAAATTAAAATAAATACATCCATTATTCTCCATTTCATTTTTTATCTATCATTAATATGTTCTCAAGTTGAAAGAGAGTTCCAAATCACTCATCAAGAGTTATATTTGTAACTTTCCATGATTCTTCAATAGAATTTCTCATAAATTACCAGTAATTATGCATGATGTCAATGATCTTATATAAAATAATATTATCATCTAGCCATTTTTCTTCCATTTACAGTATGCTATTTACAATGGTCATGAATCTATGTTGATCATTAACAATAGGCTCTTCATAAGGTAAAACCCATGATAATATTCTCTAAGAAAAGATCTTCTAGATTCAATAACTTTAGAAGTTCCAAAATTTGTAACTTCCAACTTATTCCAAATTATATTAACTAATTCATAAGAATGTATCTAGTTGTATATATTCTTTGACATTGAATATTGAAATGTATTTCGTACCATATAGTTTAGCTGATGTTCTTGATTTTCTTTCTTGGTAAAAGTCCTGACTTCCTTATCCGGTATTTTATAATCTCCAATGATCATAACAATATTTCCAACACAGGTATTAATGAAAAAGGTATTCATTCTAACTATTAGGTGTTCATTATCATTCCCATCAAATATATGTTGTCTTATATGGTTCAAATTATCTATGGATCAGATATTCATTCCTGCCATCATTCAAAACCAAAATATTCCACTCCACATGTTAGTGTAGTATAAATTTATAAACAATGATTTCATCAGATAAATAAATCTATCTTTTATAAGAGAACAGGTAAGATAATCCCAATAGAATCATATTTTAATTAAAATGTGTATATTAGTATTTTACAGACCTCCTATAATACCAATTTTTGGATCAAAATATGTATGTATTTGGAAAAATTCAATAGGGGTGAATTGTAGGATTTAATAAATTTTGTTATCAAATCCAAAATAATCCTATTTTAATAAGATTTAGTCTAATCCAATTTACAATAACTCTAAATGGGGTAAATATATGAATCATTGTGTCTCCTAGTACTGATAAAAATTGTAATCATAATTGAGTCAGTTACGATAATTATCTTAATCATATAGATTATGATAAGTATACCACATGTTGTATTTAAAGCACAATTGTATACTCATTGAATATGATTATCAGAGTAAGAGAATAGATGATTGTAATTATAGTGGGTATAAGAATAAAATTATTACAAAAATAGATGATTCTACCATAAAATGTATAAACTTGTAATCACTAATACAACGTGATATGTATGTATTATAATTAAAATTATTATAATAATATGAAATATGAATAGAAAAAAACTAAAAGATTTATCTTTCTATTAAATATACATTGGAAATATAATGAATACAATTATTATAACCCAAAGAGAAGGGTATTGATTAACCAAGGATAGAGGTCCCTTGAGTTATACATTCATGCAAGTTTTTCTAACCCAAACTAGTGTAATCCCTCGATATGATGATTGGATTATGTATGTCTATCTATCCCTAACATCACCTAATTAAGAAGTCAATTGAAACCTCTGTCTACCTATCCTCAAAGCCCTCAATCAAAAAATATATATGATTTTATACCTATTCTCATCATCCCCTGATCGTAATAGCAATCGATCAATATCATACAATGAAAAAAACCCTCAAAGAAACAAGTTATCAAAAAAATATTTTCATGACCTGTATTCTTTAGAGCATTCTCACAACGTAGTGATTTTTACAGAGCTCTCGTAGTGTATCTATAGATCATAAAAAAGTGTCTTATGCTCAATTTATTGAACTGGTATTTATATTATTCATACCAATGGTCCTATTCTTTTTCCACCATTTATATTTTATTTGAAAATAAGGAGGGACTTGGACATCTGGCACTTCAACTGTCATTTTAAAATAGAATACATGATATCATTTTAATACATAATATATTACATGACATTTTTTAATTGAAATAGATAACAAAATTCCTGGAATAATTTTTTAAAAAAATATTTAGTTTTATAATAATTAAGAATCACTAGAAATGAAATGGTTAAGACTGATTATTTTCATAATGAAAATAATAAGTTGTTATGATTGAATCGATGACAAGGAATTACGATTGATAACATTTTTTACAATTATTATTATACACCAGTTATTCCGAACAACATTTCATAGAGTTATGATTATAAAAAAGTTACGACTAAAATGAATGAATATGGTTATAATAATACATATAGTTATGATTGATTTGAAGTTATAAATTATAACAAAATACAAATAATATTATAAACAAAATTTGTTCTAATGATTGAAACCAATACATGTAGTTACAATTTAATACAATCAATGAGGTTAATATTTATTTCAAATCATGGGGATATGATTGAATATAATACATGTGGTTACTATTAAATATAATACACCTAGTTATATTTAATATATTATAAATTTTATTTGATGTAAAAAATGATGGATGTGTTTAGAAATTGATTGTGATTTCAAAACAAAATGAATAGAGAAGTCAAAACCAAACATTTGACTCAATGGCATGGATCATCTCTAGAGGGGTTATATAAGGACCAAATATTATTACATTACATAATTTTGAATTTAGTCAAGAAAATTACTTCTTTTTTTCATTGAGTAACTTTTCATGTTTAGAGATTATGAGAAATAGGATATAATATATTCATAACATTACACCTTAATACATAGTGGATACCATAAAAACAGTATTCATTTCTTTCAAAATATAAAACATTTCAAATAAATTATGATTTCATTAAAAAATCCTAAAACATTTAACATGGATTCCTCATTTGTATTAATCATCCTTATAACATGTGAAAATCATTCAAAAACAAGGGATGAGCACAAAAATCTTAGTAAGGGGTATGAAATGAAGTAAAGAAGACATTAGTCCAGGAATACCTGTATCATATGAAATCATTTTCAAAAGACATACTGGTCACCCATATATATTAAATTTTTGAAATATGAGACTTCCAAAAGATCTCCACAAAACATAAGAACATAAATAAAACCATAATTATATCTTGGGGAATTACTTTCATAATCCTGTTACCCTCTCGACTACCACATAATTTGTAACCCTCATGGGTACATTACAGTTTGGGTACCCATCACAGTTACACATGGAGTAACCATATAGACAACCTCAAACATACACATACCAAATGAATTAGAGGAAAATAGAGGTCCCACACTTCATCATAAACAATTACATGGATCCAAAACATAATCATACATACTGAATAATTTCCCAAAAAAATAACTTTTGAATTTTGTAAAACAGAATTTCAATAGTGGATTTTGAAAGACAATCCCACTTACAAATATCAATTAAATAAATTGAGACCTAATAGAGTGGATGGATTATGATATAAATTATAAATATACATAATTCAACATAAAATATACATAATTCATCACACAATCAAATTTAATACCACATTGATAATGAAGAAGATCGTTTTCCCAATGAATGGATATAGGGTCAAGAATTTGCGTACCTCGGGTTCGTCACACTACAAAAAAAATTTAAACCTCCTGTATATTTGTTAAAAGAGTGTTATTAATATTTTATAGAAACTTTTTAGTTTTTATAACATCTTATAATATCATTTTATAATATAATTTCACCATTTAATTTTTAGTATTTTGTTCCTTCCATTGTTTTGGTTCTGTTCTTTACATGATTTCCCTGATGGCTTCATGATGGATGTTTTTATAGATTGGATGTGAAGAAAAATAATTAGAATGGAATGGTATTTATATATTTAATTTATCCCTAATTATACCATTTATCATTTAAAATTCCTACATTAGAATGATTCATTTGGTAAATCATTCTTGATATTTGTTTAGCTCATTCTGGTGATTCTTCGATTGTAATGAACTCACATTGTTTCATTGTTTTTATCATGTGTAACAAATTATTATAGAACCTTATATAATATATAAAAAATAAATTAAAATATAGTTGAACTGAAAAAACAATTTCATGATCAGTCTTGAAGGAAGTAAAAGAAATTGAAATCACATCATCCCCGATGTCGGTAAATCGACACATAATATACGGTATTTTATTTTCTTGAATAAGTGGAAGAGGTGAAGAGGTATAACAGTGAATCATCCATGAACATGATGAAATAAATAATATATATGATACTAGATCATTCATTCCTCTTGGATAAGGGGAGGTGAAGAATGAAAAAAATTATATAAAGTAATCTCAAAATAAATGGAAATTTGAGAAATCTCTTACGAAAATTCGGCAGCATAACGAATATGCAATATGGTTTTAGAAAACATTAAAAAGGGAGGGGATATGGGTAACCCATCCATAAAATTATCATAATACAATATAGATATGTAATAAAATGTAAATAAGAACATGGTATGGGAACTTTGAATTTATACAACATAAAAAGGAACTTGAATGAAAACGAAATAAGTTGACAATTTTCTTACCTTGTAGAGTAACTCTTATGACTTGAAGGTTGCGACCTTGGGGGATTGAGGACACCATGAGAGAAAAAATAGTGAGTTAAGGAACACGATCTTTTTTGAGGATGATGTTTTAATGAATGGGATTAAGGAATGGGTTGGTATTTATAGAAAAAGTGAGGGAATATTTTTTTAACATCCAAGGGACACATCATTAGTGGTATTTGAAAAACCATGGGCTTGAACTTGGTATATTCCTATGGTATTGGCCACATGGGACACCACATAACATATTTTAATGTACACTTGTTGACCAGAATTATTACATCATTAATGATGTCATTAACCACAATGTAACCCAAAACATTAGTTTTTAATATTAATTGATAATTCAAATATTTTAGAAAAATTCGAAAAATTCACCCTAACCATTTTTTGACATTTAGAATTCAATAATTTACTACATTTTTTAAAATAATTTTCAATATATTATTAATATAATTTTTTAATAAAATCATCATTTATTCAAAAATTATAATTCTAAATCCATAACTCTTTAACACCTTAAAAAATTAACTGACATCTCATTATCTTATATCATTAACAAAATATAATAGTAATATTATTTAATATTAATTAGGGTCATAATACTCTTCATTTGGATAGATTACTATTCACCAAAAATAATGTCAGTTCAATTAGACTCTAAATAACATAACGATCACAATTTTAGATAGCCATTTTTCAAAATAAAAAACATAGATGTTGCAAAATAATTTTTAATATATTGTTATAAATTTCAAATTAAAACAAAATTTCAGTTATTTCATTTAAATTTTAAAAACCATGGGGTGTTACATTATCCCTACCTTTTGGAAATTGTGTCCCCACAATTTTATTATCATATTAATCAAGTGAAGGTACCTTTATGTGATAGAATTTTCATAATCCCATGTTGCTTCTTCAACCATGTGGTTTCCCCACAAAACCATTTCCTGGTGGATTTCCGTATTCTAAAATACATGTTCCCTTCGATCAGGAATCTGAACTAGTTTTTCTTTATAATAATGGTTTTATTCCATCTAAACCACATCTGGTCTGTAGACATGAGTTGAATCTAGTATGTACTTTCTCAACATCAAAACATGAAAAACATTGTTTATCTGGGATATATTTAGAGGAAAAGATACTCGATATGCAACTGGTCTAAATTTTTCCAGTATTTCCAAAGTACTTATGAGTTGGGGACGTAGTATTTCATTCTTACCAAAACGAATCACACTTTTCCATGGGGATATTTTAAGGAAAACATGGTCACCTACCTCAAAAGAGTTGTCTTTCATTATGTTATATCCCTAACGTTTATGTATGCTCTGATTTTTCCTTATGTTTTTATGGATTGTCTTCACCTTCATAGCTTCATCCTCTACAAATTATGGCCTCATCAACATTCTTTCACCAACTTCATCCCAGAACGCTGGAGTTTGACACTACTTCCCATAAACTACCTCAAAACCTGCCATCAGTATACTAGAATGATAATTGTTATTATAAGAAAACTCAACTAAAGAAAGATGTTGAACCCAGCATCCCTTGTAGTCCATTGGAAAAACTCGAAGAATAAAATCCAATGTCAGAATCATTCATTCCGACTGAACTACTAATTGAGGATAAAAATTTGTACTAAAATTTTATTCGGTTCCCAACAACGTTTGAAGGACTTTACAAAAGATAGAATTGAACATGGGAACCTAGTCAGATACAAATAAAATAGGAACTACATGTAACCTGACAATCACTTCTATGTACAATTGAGAAATCTGATTGAACGACATTGTATATAAAATAGAAAGATAATGTGCAAGTTTTTTAATCCGATCAATAATAACCCAAGTAACATTATTACCCTGATAAGTCATAGGTTGTTCCACCACTATGTCCATGGAAATATTCTACCATTTCCAATCTGGTACTGTTAAAGGCTGAAATATCCTCTTCAGTAACTACCGATCTTCTTTAATCTGTTAGCAAGTCAAAAATTTCACATTGAATTCTTCAAAATCTCTTTTCATTCCATCCCACCAATAATACTTATGAAGTTCTATATACATCTTAGTACTTACATGTGGAACTAAAAATAGAGAATTATGAGCTTCACACAACAAATAATTCTTCAATTGGGACTCATAGGGTACACACAACCTTTTCAAAATCTTAAAACACAATCTTAAGCAAAGATAAATTCTGGAAACATGCTTGTTTTAACCAATTCGACCAATTTTTATAACTCATGTTCTTCCTTAGGTGCTCTCTTAATTCTATATGATAAAGATAACTACACTAAAACCTGAAATAAAACTGAGGTATTTTATGCACCAACAACTTGTAATCCAAAATTCATCAATTTATTGGTCAAGGGATCATGTTTTAAACATAACATGGTTAATAAAGAATTATGTTTTCGACTCAAGGCATTTGACACCTTTTTTTGGATTTCCTATTTGGTATTTGATCAGGAATGATAATCCTTTATCATTTTAAGCCATCTTCTCTACCTCATTTTAATTCTATCTGAGTGAATATATACTTCAAAATTTTATGGTCATTATATATTGGACATTTGGATCTGAATAAATAATGCCTCAAAATTTTCAAAGTAAAAACCACAGCTTCCAATTATAAATTATGTATGGGTTAATTTAATTCTTGAGGTTTTAGTTGTATTTAATCATAAGAAATTACTTGATCATTCTGCATTAGAACCCAACCATCTTCCTTTTATGAATCATCACATTAGATAAAAAACTAACCATTTTGGGAATGCAATGCCAAAACTGGAGCATTCACCAATCACTTCTTCAGTTCTTGAAAACAAACTTCACATTATTCTGTCCCAATAAATTTAACCCCTTTATGTGTTAACTTAGTTAGTTGGTTAGATATCTATGAAGTTTTTTAACAAACCATCGGTAATACCCTACTAATCCAATAAATCAATTTATATCTATAACGTTTTTATGTCTTGGCCATTCATCAACTGCCATTGTTTTGGCAGGATCAACTTATATTCCCTCCTTATTTACAATGTACCCATGAAAATATATTTATTGCAACCAAAAATCACACTTGATGATTTTTCTATATAGTTTCTTTTCCATTAGGATTTGTATGAAAACCCATTGATGTTTTTCGTGCCCATAATTTTTCTTAAAAGATAGAAAAATATAATCAATAAACATAACATAAAATTTATCCAAGAACTAATGAAATATTCAATTCATAAGATTCATTAATATAGCAGGTTCATTAGTTAACCCAAATAGCATAATAAAAAATTCATACCACCCATATCTAGTAAGAAAAGTTGTTTTCAAATTTTCATCCTCTTTCACCTTTAGTTGATGGTATATGAATCTCAATTCAATGTCAGAAATGTACTGAGATCCCTTGAGGATATCAAACAAGTCAATGATATGAGTAAAATGAAACTTTTTTTAACAGTGATGTAATTCGATGCTCTATAATCAACACAAATCCTCGTGGAACCATATTTGTTTTTATATAAAAAAACATGAGCACCCCATAGTGAAGTTCTAAGATGAATGAATCTTTAATCGAGAAAATACTTCAACTAATTTGTCAATTCAAGAAGTTCTATTTGAGCGATATGACATGTGGGTTTTGGAATTGGATTAGCATTAGAATCTAAGTCAATTATGTATTCAACTAACTGATCTAGAATGAAACCAGGTAACTCATTAGAAAAAACATAAAGATAATCATTTACCACTAGAACATCATTAATTTGAATAGTTCTATAATTTTAAACAATATGAGCTAGATAAATTTCATTTTCATCTTTCAATAGTTGTTCAGCATAAATATCTCAAGGTAACATTGCAGCATTTTTGGGTTAACTGTGTTTATTGACAAAGCAGGATTCTATGGTGAATGGTCAAGTTCCAGAGATGTTGTTGACAATCCATGTTGACAAAGAACCATGAGAAAGGAATGGATGATCTGGAGGCGGTATAAAAGAATAGATACAAGGTGGTGCGGTTTTCCAGTGTTTGCCAAATTTTTCGGATTCAAAATTTGGATTTTGGTGAGCATTACAAAATATGTATTTCCTTGAATATCTCATCAAAATTTGAAAAAGCATCAGTTTAGTGAAGATAGGCTTCATGGTTTGGATTTCACGAAGACCATCAAAATGTTGACGGTGATGCATCGTGATTACGACAAGCTTCGTGAATGATAGTGTTGAAGGGAAATGTGAGGGAGCTTTGTGGAGACGGTGTAAAGTAATTAAAGGAAAACACCGCTATTAAGATGAGCTCCACGATCAGAAAATTTCCATGGTTCTTTGCACTTTTGAGAGAATTTCGGAGGGAACTTCTGAGCTACACTATTTGAGATGATGTGGAGATGACTTTTCATGGATGGTTTGAGGATCTGTGGAATCACCTATAAATAGACCTCGACCCCCTTCGGAGAAGTAGAGAGTTTTTGAAGAAAATATATTTCTCTCAACTCGTGAAGGTAGTTCGTGATGATAGTGTGCTTAGAAAAAGGAAGGAGCTTTGCAGTGGCTATTATTGATCCATGATAGTTGGGTGATTCACATTGGCTCGGTTAGATTTATGAAGGAAGTCACTCTACGACGAATTGAGCTCCGCGACGGCTTAAGCTTTGTAAAGGCTTCAGCTTTGTGATGGTCAGAGCATCATGAAAGTAGTGTACTCCATGATGTAGGAGTTCTGCAAAGGTGTGTTGTTTGAAAAAAGGTAGGAACTTCGTGAAGGTTTGTTTGAGCATTGAGAAAGTGGGATCTTCGCGAAGTAGGGTACTTTGCGAAGGTGTTTCCAAAGTGTTTTTCCTAGTGTTCGGTGGAAAATGGGTATTCATTAGTGGATGGAATTTTGACTTCAATAGAGAATCTACATATAGTGGAGGATACATTCATTAGTGATAATGAAGATACCTACAGGTCTATAAACTGTGAGTGGATCCTCTGAAGAAGCAGTGATCTCACTTTTGTTGAGAGAGTAGTGGGTTCTCAAATTGGGAGTTGATGTAAACAAGGAGGTACAATGAGTCCGCTTCAAACTTGTAAACAGTAGTGCACTTATAGTGCGATTGGTACATTGGAACATTGTTGGTGTATTCTCCTTGGATGTAGCCGAGTGAGGGTGAACCAAGTAAAAATCGATGTGTCATGTGCATGATTTAAGGTTTATTCATACTCTGCAATGGGAAGGAAAGATAATAGTGTTTTGTCTTACAACAAAACAAGATGAGAAGGGTCAGTTGGTTTAATCTATCATACCCTGATTCACCCCCCCCCCCACTCAGGGTATCTAGCCTAGTGAACCTAACAATAGTTTGTAAGGTTCTTGATATGTTACCAACTTTATCTATTTGTTCTTGTATACATATTGAAACTCTTAGAGAAAATTGACTTCTTTAACTCTACACTAAATCTTAGCATGATGAACAGAATGAAAAACCATTCCCAGAATGAAATCAAACTCTAATAAAGGATAAACAATAAGGTTTTCAGGTAAAGACTTTCCATAGACAATAATATAATGATTCTTATAATTCATATATGCTATAATATTTACCCCTAGTGTTTTAACAATATGTTCCAATCTCAATTGTTTGGGTGATATTGTGTAACACCCCGAGATTATATGAAAAATATTCTTTTAATTTCATTAATGTCTTGTGTTTTATGCTACACCAAGATTACCTTGCACTATACGCAACACCGTATTATCTTGCAGTATACGCAACACTATTCTTTGATCGTGTTATACACAATTTTGATAATAGTTATTCTACGCAACATTGAGTATATATATATATATATATATTCAATGTATAAATGAAATATGGTTGGATTCTGTTATACAAAACAACGAAGGATTCTTTCACAACACGCAACCCTGACTTTGCTTGCATTACACGCAATCGCGACCTTCCTCAGTAGCGTGTGTTGTACGCAATACCGGGTTTTACTAAATAACGATATATTATTATAATATTATTATGAACTAGACGTTATGAATATTATTAACTAAATTTTCAATTTTATAACATTATTATCCATCTTTCACATTTTCTAGAACATGGTATAAGAACAAAATAAATTTTTCGGGTAAAATAAGTATTTTTCAAAAAATGCAGTTTTGCCGCCTTTTGATGGCGCACCCACATTAAATCTAGTTTTTGACATGTTTATAAGTTCAATTTGACAAAATAAAATTCTTATTTGGAATCAAGAAATAAAAATTTACTTTGGATAAATTTTTCATATTATTCTGGTAACTTTCATATTTTGATGAATAGTAAAAACACGCTATATTTTAATTAAAAACAACTTTTTTTCATCGCAATAATTTATATGGTTAAATTATAATATTGAATGGTTTTAAAGTATAAATAGAATATATTTTTACCATTTAATATATTTTATGTCATTATCATTGATTTTACATTAAATTCGTAGGTTAAATCAATTCAATCTTTTGCAATGTTTTAAAGAAAAACCCGTTTTCTTTCGACAACGGGATTAATTTTAATTTAATTTATGAAACTTTTGTGTATTGAATTTGGAAAAATGGATTCCATATTTGGAATCAGTGGGTCCAAATTATGTTAATAAGCTACTTTTTATTTTTGGGAATTATGAATAGTAAATACGGTAAATTTTATTTACCATAGTTAAAGGTAAATCGGGTAATTAAGGGTAAATATAATATTATAAAATTACCCTAACACATGCCAAAATTCTATTGTATGGATAAAAGTAGACCCATATAACCTAAGGGTCATATTAGATTCATTTTATGGACTTTTGACCCTGAAAATAATTTAATTATTATTAAAACCAAAGAAAGTGACAACATGTCACTCTCTTAAATCTTATAAGTATATTAATTTTAATTTAGTGATAAACTTCATGAAACTTCGAACATGAATAGTCTCCAGAAATATAATGAAATTATCTACATCATATGAATTTATTTATAATTTTTAGGGATTAAATAATTTTCATTAATTGTAACACAATAGTGATGTAGAAATTGTTTATCTAGTGAAAAATCAAGAATATAGTTTTTATTAAACTAATAGTAACCATAAAATTCCCAAAACCCTGACAAAAATTTATGTTTCATGTACATATAAACCATAATCATCCAATGGTCGAATATTGGACCATTTTGAGCCTTATAAAAGCGATTATGACACTTATACTATTTTATTTTAAATGATTCCAAAGTTGTCACCTTCATAATTTAATAAATATAACAATATAAATATTGTTATTTTAAGATTATAAATTCTAGTAAAAGTATTATTATGAAATTAAATAGATTTATCTTCATCATAGTATTTTATTTTTAATTTTTATGCAACAAATAAGTATATTAAATAATTATACAAAAATGATGCAATAATTTATTTATTAAGAGATAAACCCAATAAATGGTTTTAAAAATAATAAAATAAATATTATATGAACTATTTAATGTGCTACACTAATTTTCTAGATACATATGACCTTTTATGATTATATTAAAGCTTTTTGTTAGAACATATATTCTGTATATATTTTATTTAAATTCAAATAAATGAATAGTGTCAAAATTGACATTATTGTTATTTTATAAAAATAATATATTATAAAATTGTTTAAAAATCACAAATATATATAAAAATTATAAATTTAACTTTATATGGTATAAAATGTTATAAATTATCCAATTATGGGCAATTCACAACAAATAAGTAATTATTTGTTATAATTTAAATTTTAGAATGTTATTACCACAAATAAAATAAAATTGACTAAATAAGGATAAATCAAGTTGATAATGTTTAAAATAAATACCTAACATGTCTTAAATTGATTGTTTGATGATATTACAAACATATCTCATCTAATATTCGGATATGAGTCATTTTTTGAGGTTTTTAAGTGGGGTTAGATTTATTATAAATTAATATTTTTAAGAATTCCAAAGGTGCCCCTCTCCTCCCTTATAAAAGGGCACCTCCTCCCTCTCCTCCTCACACCAATTTGAGCCTTCAATCTCGGACAACCCCTAAAAAATTATCTTCTCCACTTCCCTAGAAACATCCTAGAGGTTCTGGTCTACTTTAAAGACCAATCTTAGTGCCCTAAGAGGAGGTTTCAAAGAGGCGTATCGAAGAAGAGGTAATTTCTTCTCTCGATTCTTTCAAGCTTCTTTCTTCTTCAAATTCTTCTTATTTAATTCTTTCATTATAAAGTAATAACATCAGTATCACTAATATACTGATTTGTTATTATAAATATGAAACAACCCCATTTCACCTTCTATCCATCCTACGGAAAACAAAATCACCGCGCGTGCGTACGTACGGAATACCGTCTCCACGCCGTGGTGTAATCTGTTTTTCCACCAACACCTTACATGGATGGGTATAATGGTGTAAATAATAACTATAAATAGTTATTATAACATCATACTAACTCTGATATATTGTATCATCCACTCCAATTCAATTCAATAATTATGGAAACGATATCATCGCTCGTGCGTACGTACGGACTACCGTCTCCACGACGCGATGAGATTCATTCTCCATGTTAACCATTTAAGAATGATTATAAAGTATATACAAGCAATAATAATAAAATATATGACATTATAAAGCTACTGTATTTATGTATATATGTATGTCATCTACTTAATTCCATTCAACTCAATAAATAATCGAAAACGGCGTTCATGCGTACGTACGACCTACCGTCTCCATGAACGGTGTATTTCTTTCCATTTATCGATCTATTATATATATGTATATTCTGAATATATATTATATATAAATCATGTTTTATATTCTGGAATTAAGTAATCATGATCTAAGTAATCATATGAATAATTACAAGTCAAAACACGGACGACAAATGAAACGATTTTACCCAAAACACTCTTTAACATGGTATTTACAAAAGAAAGGGTAATATAAAGTCATAAGTGAACCATATATGATATCATAACAATGAATATGATTCTATAATAAGTCAATGACATTATTTAAATCATTATACAGTAGTTTTGGATACATATGAAGCATATCGGATATAAGGTAAGGGATAATTTCGCAAATCTCATTTTTATCCGAGATTGCTTATTCGTAAGTATTTACTGGGGTTATTTATATCATCCATGTACATGTTTTATAAAAGTGTTTTTATGTATGTTTAAAGTCCTTCTTACCCATTTTTTACTTTTACTACATGGTATGTAATGAATCTTTCTTTTGTTTACATTACAGGGTACTTTTTGACTTTTTCGGCAAAAGTACGAGAAGAATGTTTTTTTAACTTCTACGGCACGAACGGATTTTTACGGTTTTATAAAGCCTTAATTTCAAGAAGATTCCTCCAAAATATTTCATGACTATTTTCAAAAAAATCCTTTTCTTTTAAAATTTAATGACATTTTGTGAAAAGAAAATGATTTTAAAGAAGAAAGGATATTTCCCTCAAGAATTCATTTCAAATGTTTTATCAAAACCATTTTCCATCTAAGATGACATTATTTGATATGTGTATGTTTCAAGATTAATGTCTCTATGATTTACATGGTTCAATTTTCTTATGATGAAATGCCCATTTGTTTTATATGGATTATGAAATGATGGGATGATGTTTATGAAACCCATTTTATTCTTTGGGTTATGATGAATGTTTTAAGTTTATTTTGTGGAAAAAGTAAGAATGATTTCATTATGAGATGTGTGGGACCTATATCTCCCTCCAATGAATTGGGTAAAGAATTATATCTCATGAGATAGACATGGCTGGAACGGTAAGTTAATCCGGTTCAGTATTACAGGACTGAAATGAGAAGTGAACTCGATTCAGAAAGGGACTTTGTCCACTAAGATGGTCTTGGCAGCAATGCCTTGGCTACTATGGAAATCATTACATGTGCTTAATGGATGCCACAATTACATGCTTTATTCCTATGATATGTTATCATGATTTATGTTCCATTATGATCTATGCCTTATGTGATTCCATGTTTTAAGTCATTGCTCAAGATTTTTATGTTTAAACATTATGTTCATGTTTTTAAGTTCAAATGTATATGGTGTGTTTTATTTTATCCATGCTTACGCTTAATGAGCATTTGAGCTCACCCTTTTTATGTTTTATCTTTCCCCAGGATTAAAAAAAAGGTTTTAGTTAAGGAAACAAAAAGTGGAAGATCTTTATGGGAGATATTGAAGATCTTTCACCACAATTAGAAGATTACGTTCCATGTTTCCAAAGACACTAAACTATTACGGTCCTTGTGTGTCTGTTTTTTGTTATGTATTAATTATTCTGCTAAAGTAATGTAATGTCCATGTATGTCAAGTTTTGGGTCTCTACATATTGATAATTTACCATAAAATTCCTTAGAAATAATTGAATGCCTATACCCTGTATCAAGAAAAACATTAGGAAAATCTGAGGAAACAAACAAATTGCATGATTAAAATTCATTTGATGGCTCGACGTCTGCTGACGTAGTCTCAGAGGATCTCGCTACCCCTTTCTGCTTATTTTTTGGCTCCATCACTTCATTCAGATCTCTCCTTAGGTAGCCATTTTCATAATGACCCATCTCTCCACATTTAAAACCCTTTATAGTTTTTTATCCTGATTTATGTTAGGTTCATTTTCATTACAATCATAGGAAATATTTCTAAACTTACTACATCGAAAACAATTCCTAGTTTGGTAAAGGAATTACCCAGGGTGCTTCTTGCCACAATTTTTGACAAACTGGAAATTATATTATCTTACCATTAGATTTATTTGTATGATTATTACTCATCGGTTTCCATTTATACATATTCTTCTCCTTGTTTCCAAAATGTGTGTGATCATAAAAAAGCTCTATATTCACCCAATCAACACACCAGAGAAGTTTCTCATAACTTTTAAAGTCACTAGAGGCCAACACCCATCAATACTTTGGCTTCAATCCTGAGTAAAATCGGTTGACTTTTCTATCAAGATCTAGAATAATATTTGGATCACAACTCACATGTCTAGTGATGTTAGCTTTATACACATCCACTGAATCATCCTCATTTTTCTTCAATTCAACGAATTTCATCTCCATATGAAGTTAAAACACCTTTGGAAAACATTCTTCTTGTAAACGACATTTAAATTTATCCCACTCTACAACAACAATATCATCTATATCTATGATATTATTTACCATTGACCACCACTAATAAACTAAAACTTCAAAATGATAAATTTAATGGCCTATCTTTTGATAATTTGAAACATCCTATAACACCGAATATCATTTCAAGGGCTTCAATTAATCTTTCACCCGTTATGGGGTCAGAATATCCATTGAATGCAACAGGGCGTTATCACATAAAATGTTCCACTATTGTAATGTTCTATTTTGGTACCCTGATTTGTTCTCTTTAATGGATTCCACCACAATTTATTTCCTATGTTAGGTGAGTTATTACTGTAACAAACTACTTGGTTTCAATCCCAAACATTCTAGGATGTATATTTCGAAGGATATCGTTTTGTCATTGCCTCTCCTCTTTAGCTTCCATGTTTCACCTGTAGACACCCATTTTGAACAAATATATCTTAGTCGAAGCAACGTTGTATTATTTAAATTTTATAACATTTAAAATTAATCAAAATGTAAAAATCATTTAGGTTATTCTATTAACATCATCCTAGACACTAAAGTTATCTAAACTATCATCTAATACCATCCATAAGGACCATCCTTATTACATTGCATAATCTTGAATCTAGTCATGAAAATAAATCCCTATAACATTGAGGATATTTTCATTTTTAGAGATTTAGAGAACTGGGATATAATAGATTAATTACATTACACCTTAATACATAGTGGACTCCATAAAAACAATATTCATTTATTCCAAAATATAAAACATTTCAAATAAAACGTGATTTCATTGACAATTTTTCAAACATTTAACATGGCTTCATTAGTTGTCTTACCCATCCTCATAACTAGTGAAAATAATTTAAAAATTTGTTATGAGAACAGAATTCAGAAAATGGTTTTTGAAAAGAAGGAAAGAACACATTACTCCATGAATACATGTAACATATGAAATCATTTTCAAAAGACATACTTTCCACTCATATATACTTTGTAAAATATGAGATTTATACAATATCACAACCAAATATACAAACATAAATAAAATCTTAAAGGAATCTTTGGGAATTACATGCATAATCATTTAACCCTCTCTACTCCCTTATAATTTGTATCTTTCATGACTACCTTACAGTTAGTGTAACCATTGCTGTTGTACATAGAGTATCCATATGGACAACCTACAATATAAACATTTCCAATACATTGAAGGGAAATTTATGTACAACCCTTAATCAAATAAAATGCCCAACATTTGGAATAAAATCATACAACATGAAAAATTTTCCGAAAACAATACTTTAGAATTTGGTGAAACAGAATATTAAAAGTGGATTTTGAATGACAAGCCCACATAAAAATATCATATAATTCAATCGCGACCTAATAAAGTGGATGAAATATGTAAATACTCTATAAATACACATAAATCAACATAATATATAAAATATTAATCAGACAATAATATTAAATACCACGTAATTAATAAAAAATAATTTTAACCCAAAGTAAGGAAATCGATTTATGAATTCCATTACCTATGGTTCTTCATACTTAAAAAGTATTTAAAATTCATATATAATTGCTAAAAGAGTGTTATTAGTATTTTATTGAAATATTTTTATGTTTATAACATATTATATGATAATTTTATTATATCATTTCACCCATTAAATGATAGTATTCGGTTCCTTCCTTTGTTTCAGGTGCATTCTTTACATGATTTCAAATATGGATCCATGATGGATGTTCATGTAGATTGTATGCGAAAATCAAGAATTTTAATGGATTGGTAGTTATATATTTCATTACCACACATTATACCATTTATTATTTTTAATTAATACATGATGATGATTCAGAAGTTAATACATTATTGATATTTTTTTAGGTCATTTTGGAGATTCTTCGATCATAATGACCTTTTGTTTAATAAATTTATAACATGTGTAAAAAATTATTACATAACTATATATAATATATAATAAATAAATTATAATCATGTTCAGTAATAATAATAGTTTCATGATGGGTCTTGAAGGATGTAAAATAAATTGAAATCACAACATCCACGCAGTCGGTAAATTAACACATCATGGACGGTGTTTTAATTTCTTGAATAAGTGGAAGTGGTGATAAGGTATAATTTTGAATCAACCACAAAAAATATTAAATAAATAATATATATGATACTATATCATTCATTCCTCTTGTATAAGGAGAGGTGTGGAATGAAAAAAATAAAATAAAGTAATCTCTAAATTAAACAAAAGTTGAGAAATCCCTTACGAAAATTCGCAGGCATAACGACTATGCAACATGGTTTTAGAAAACATTAAAAAGAGAGATGGAATGGGTAAACAGTCCAAAAAAGAAACATAATATATTATATAGATGTAATAAAATATAAATAAGAACACGGTATGGATAATTGGATGTTATACCACAAAAAAGAGAACTAGAATGAAAACAAACGAAGTGGATAATTCTCTTACATTGTATATTAACTCCTAATAATTGAAAGTTAGGACCATAGGGGATTGCGGACACCTTAAGAACACATATAGGGAGCCAGGGAGACTATATAATAGTTTAGGAAGAATATTTAATGAATGGAATGAAGGAATGGGTTGGTATTTATAGTAAAAGTGAGGGAATATTTTATTAATTTCCAAGGGACACCTCAATAATGGTATTTGAAATACCATGGGATTTCTCATGGTAATTTCCCATGTTATTCACCACATGGGAAACCTCATTACATATTTTACTGTACACATATCTACCAGAATTATGAAATCATAATTCCATCATTAATGATGTCATTAAAAACAACAAAACTCAAAACAGTGTTTTTTACTATTCAATGAGAAATCAATTATTTCTGAAAATTACCATACATTTAACCTTACCATTTTTCAACATGTAGAATTAAAAATTGAAATTTTTTTATTTAAAACATTTTCTATGTATTATTAATTTAATTTTTAAATAAAATAATTATATATTAAAAATAATAATTTTAAAATCTATAAATCTTTTTTTACCACCTTGAAAAATAAATCGACATCTCATTTTCATATATCTCTAAAAAATTTAAATATTAATATGATTTAGTATTCATTAGGGTCATATAATTATACATATTACAATTCATTAATGTATGTTACTATAAACAAAAAATCAAGTCAGTTCCATTAGACACAAAATAAATATACCGATCACAATTTTAGATGACTGTTTTTCAAAATTCAAAACATAGAAGCTACAAATTTATGTTTGAAGAATAGTTAAAAATTTCAACATAAAATAATGTTTCATTCGTTTAATTTATTCTTTATAAAATTTGGGTGTTATAGGATATTTTCTCGATTTCTACAATGAAATGACAGAAAAAAACATATCTATTTTCATATACATCAATGAAGAAAGAATTCACACATGGAAATTAGTTAATTAATTATATTAATTATAATAAATATTTGATGATCCTCTCTCCGGTTCTAGTTTTTTATCCATTTTCTATTTTCTAAATATAAATTCCATTGATCATTGTTTTTATCATCATGTAGATCTCAAATAGATCATCAATCATGACAAAATTAAAAGTAGTACGTGAACCATCTAATTCTTCATCTATGCCCAAAACCTACAAGTGGAATCACAATAGTCACATAATTATTTATAAGTATTTAATAATAGTTGATTAATTTACACATATTTTATATTGTTTTAAATTCAATATAGAATTTTCATTTAAATGGAATTGTGAGATATGCTTATTCCTATTTTGTTTCTCATCTATCTAACAAAATCTATTAATTTACATAAAGAATTAAAATTGAATGACTCATCTGAAGTTGTAGGAAATTTTGTCTCGATAACCCAATGTTACACATTATTTAACAAGATTTATAAGCCATGTACTAGTGCTAAATCCACGGAGAATTAATTTTGAAATAATTTAAACTGTTTGCATTGAATACATGCAGTGGATTTAATTTCTTATAACATATGTTGACTTCGATTTCATAGTGCACTTTCAGATGGAGCACACACTGTGTAGGCCACATAAACAACATGTATTCCTTTAAGTAACATAAGGGACATTTATTTACCAACACAACCTAACTTACTAGTGACCATTTGAAATAGAGACCACACTCCAAGTAATCCAATTTTTTTAAGGAAAGTTATACATGATGAGTCCCTATCTGTGTGCCTCAGATAGATGGTGAGAGACATGCACACCATGTAACTCACTTATACACTCCATTTACTTTTAAAAAATTAAATATAATTATAATTCATTAATTATACTATGTATACATAATCGATATGTTATTGACTGTGGTCATCAAGTTGATACGACATTCCATTTGATGGGTTTTAATATATATATATATACATATATATATACATGTTTGATTAATTTCTGTGTAATGTTAATATGTTAATATCATGTTTGAGTTGTATGAGAGATATTACTCTATGTTCATTGTAGCAAACAATGATTCCAAAAATCATGTACTTCATGTAATCATTATGCTGATAGTGTACATCATGAAAGTACGTGATAATTTTTGTATACCACATACCACAAGAGTAAAAAAATATGCAAGTATAATACTTGTTGAGTAGATTCAGATGGGTATTCACCATGTTACATCAATGGTACATTTAGATACATAATTAATTTTAAATAAATATATTTAATTTTATTTATTTATTATGGATGAAAATATCAAGGTAATTTGAATGAGAAATATGGTAATGTAATTGATTAGTTAATGAAGATAATTAATTTATTCAAGAATATTTTATCTTGAATTAGAATTATTAACAATTGAATGTTAGTTTTATTAAAAGTGTTATTTGTTTCATCCGAGTGGATGCTCATGAGAATATAACAATCCTTTTTATGAAAATTTTTTAATTTAATTTTTTATTAAATGAAACTATGGTCCTACATTCCTTCTCTCCCCTTATTATTAATGGTAATGTGTTCCAATGGTTTCTATTATGTAAAACCTTTTCCCACACATGAATGTGAGTAAAATCATATTTATTAGATATAGATCCCATGATAGTAGAGATTGTTTGTGTTTAGACATGGGTCAAACCCAATAAAATAGAGACACTTTGGTGCATAGGTGGAAAGTTGTATCAAGAACATTAATTGGTTCAAGTTGTTTTTCCCCAAGATCAATGGTTATTGTATCAACTGTTAGATAAACTAACCATTAGTAAAATCACATGATCATATCAATTTATTATTTTATTTTTTTCATGTTCCAAGTTTATTTCATTATGGTTGTTTTTTAGTGATCATAGGAATTAATGAATTAATAAAAATGGAGGATAGAACTAAAATAAATTGTATTATGCACTAATATTATCTAAGACGTGGTTAATCACATGAGTAAATACACTTAATATTAAAAATCATGGGATAAAGATTATATTTTCCTATTCACACATAAAAGATAAAATCCCTCAATTATATATTAAGTCGGTATAGCCATCCACTTCTTTAGTTAAAATCAAACAATAATTCAAAGTGCTTGACCAGCCAGAGTTGGGGTGCTCTCTGTCATCAATGTACTCTAAAATATAGTTTTTGGTTGACATAACATAGATAACATCACAGATTCATAGACAACGAATTATTTGGTGTAAATTATTGTAAAGGATATAGAAAATCTAATTTTAGGATTTTAGGATCGGGGAGTCCACTGAACAGATCAAGGAACTGTGAGTTAATGCAGTTTGAATTTTGAATTCCCACATTAAAGCATTCATGTTTTTTGTATAATCAATGTTGGAGTAATGAGAAGGGGAATATGGATCCTTGACACTATAATTTCCGAGAAACATGATACATTCAATCCAATAGTTAGGACTAATGAATTTTGATATAATAATAGGAGATTAATAACTATAATATATATTTATTTTTATGAATATTATTAGATAATTTACTAAAACTATGATCATCATACTTGTAGAAACAATAATAAAATGACATCAAATATATCATCGTGACCCATTCTTTAGAATTATAAACTTATCACAGGAAAAAATTACCATGAGTGTAAAAGAAACTTACACGTTATCATTATTCATGAATGGAAAGTGTTTGTAATGGATAACCTATTCCTAATGCACCTGGAAATGAGGATAATTAGGAAGAGTTGTCTCTCTATGAGAAACATTGAGACGATGCTATAGTTGTTCTATGTTTCATTATTTCATCCATGAACAATGATATTTTTAAGAAACATGAGTAAATGGATGAAAATAGTATGATTCCTCACCTTTGGTATCACTGTCAAGAGAAGGTGAGACAATAGAGATTCGAGATCTTAATATCATTGTTTACAACTAATATGGGAGGGTTTGTGTCAATTAATCCTCGTGTATTCATGATTATTAGAAACCTATAATTCTTAGGAATCATAGGGATTAAATTCACAAATGAGTTGGGTATAGATCTCATACATTCCTCACTTACCAATAAATTCTCTAGTTTATTTTTAATTATAAAATGATCAATAATGAGAAGTGTTATTTGGAACATCTTACTTTGATTCACGAAGTGGATAAGGACATGGTGAGTGATAAAACCATGGTCCTTGTGGTTAATAATAAAATAAATACCATACAAAAGGTTCCCAAAACTCATAACAAGTATAAATCTACCATGAAGCGTCCTTCCAGGAAGAGTAAGATCTAGAGGCCGGGAATGAAAAAGGAGGCATAATGTTTTACATGTGGAATGCAAGTCCACTATAAGAGGAACTGCACCTAGAAGAAAGGGGAAGCTAAATGTGTGTACTTTATAGAGTGTAACAATTCAATATATACACATTGGTTATTAGATACAACTTGGGGCACTCACGTCTATATAAATATTCAGTA
The DNA here is from genome assembly GCA_963277665.1 of Viscum album. Lineage (NCBI taxonomy): Eukaryota > Viridiplantae > Streptophyta > Magnoliopsida > Santalales > Viscaceae > Viscum > Viscum album. The sequence goes on from OY728141.1 coordinate 1,208,281,016, forward strand.
GCCATGTAGATTCTAAAATATTTATAGAGGAGAGATGGATTTGAGAGATACAAATGATGTGTGACTGGTTTCCCAAGCCATTAGGGACTACCACCATTCATTAACAATGGTAATGATTTTGGTTTTAAAATATTTTTATTATGTACCAATAGTTACCATGAACAAAATTCTTGTATAGTTTCTACATACAGATAGGTTTATTTTCATGTTTGGAAAGGAATGATATTTCATTTACAAAGAAAATATATGTTATGGAATGAAATATTTAAATAATTGTATTTATGTATGTAATTACAAAAACCAATTATTTCTAATATATAATGAATAATGATCACACAAATCATATAACACCCAACTATGGCATCACATTCTTATTCATTTAAACAAAATGTGTTTCACAAAGCTCTATCAAGATGATTATTTACTCTCGTTTGAGTTAAAACCACATAAAATATTTCATACTTGTTTATAATAAAAAATGACCAAACTATCATTAAGGGGATAGGGAGATAGAGCCATTAAGAATATAAGACTATTACACTCTAATGTGTCTAAACCATTTCTAGTAGAATCTAGAGGTGGGTATTCTTAGTTCAATACTATTTCTGATGAATTTAATAGATATGGTAATGTCTAATTGATGTGGTATAAGTCTGAGTCCTTTTTGAAATTCAACGAATTCAATAATTAAGTGGAGAATCATCATAGAAATGATATAAATAAACTTTGATCATATCAATGTGATGAATATTCAAAACCAAGAGATTATCGACATTCTATGGGATTTTGGGATTCTATCAAAGTCACTCCAACTTTAAAACCATGGTGGAGTGATGTTAGTGATTAGGGGAATCATAAATTTTTAGACATGGTATGTTATATAATTATTCACTTAGATCATCCATTATCATTTTGGGGATCTTCATTACAAAATGAAACAAACATATTAAATTGAGTACCATTTAAAGTGGAAGATTTATTTACCTTAAATTTATGCAATGTAATGAAACTTGTTTTTTCAAATACATGTGTATGGTATTGGGAGATGTTTTTTAATACATTATCAAGAAACTAACTATCATTATAGGGACAAAATTGTATAATTACATGGTATCCTAAGAAAAAAAGGATAATACCTATACAACCCCACAAATAATAAAGTGATTGTCACTAATAATCCAATATTGTTGAGGGGGAGAATATCTTCAAAACAAATAGTGGGAGAAGTATTTACTTAACTAAATTTAGTGATAAAGATACACAATAATAGGTACAGGAACAGGTTCTGTAGGTCTCAGTAGAAGAAGTAGTTTATTAAACACAAGTATAGCATATGAGACCAAGAGATGTATTAGAACCATAGATTTATTGTTTTCTAGTCACCGAATATGGTGATTTATTATTGGTTGACAATGAAAAAACACTATCCGACAAAGAGGCAGTATGGAGAACTAAAAATGAAATATGGTAAGAATAAATTAATTTTAAATGTATTCCAGGAATTGAAACCATGACTAGGTTCTCGACGATGTGCCAGTTAATGTAAATCCCACAGGGTTCAAATGAAAAATCAATAAAAAACTAGACATGGAAGGTAATCTAAATTCCTATAAATATAGGCGTGTGGATAAAGGGTTTAAACAACATCATGGAATTGACTATGATGAGACCTTTTCATGTGATTCTATGTTTAATTCCATCAAAATTATGGTTTCTATTGCTCCATACCATTACTATGATATTTGGAAGAAGTATAAAAAAACTACATCAATAATGGGAACCTTAAATAATAATTATATATGACAGAACTATAGGTTTCTGTGACTCTATGTGACCAAAAAAATATTTTCAAGCTGTAGATATCCGTTTTTATATTAAATCATGAATATGGTCAAGGAACATTAGATTCAATGAATATATAAATTAATTTGGTTTTATTAATATAAAATTTGATCCACATGTTTACAAGAGCATTAGTGGGAATGAGGAAGTTATCCTAGTAGTATATTTTGATGCTATATATCTTATTTTATATAATATACCAGTCATACATTATGTTAAGGGCTATTTAAACATGTGTTTTTTCTATGAAGAAAGTAGGTTAAGCATCCTATATTCTATGGATCAAGATAATTCATGATTGAACCAAGAGGATTCTTGGACTAAGTCAAAGTACAAATATAGAACATATACTAAATATATTTATTATCAAAAATTCAATGAGGAAATAATTTTTGGTGTCACATGGTTAAAATATTTAAAAGAAAATATTTCCATAGATACAAAAGGATAAACAGAGAATGTGTATGATCCTATATGATTTAATGAAAGGATCAATCATGTATTCCTTGTTATGTATTATAATTGATGTTACTTATGACTTAAGCATGGATGGTAGATATTAAGAAGGTCCAGAAGAACAAAATTTTTATACTGTTAAGAATATCCTTATGTGTCTGAGAAGAAAAGAGGACATGTTCCTAGTGTGTGTATGAGACGAGAAGCTGATCCTTAGGGGTTATATAGATGAGAGTTTTCAGAAAGACTAGAATGATATAATGTCATAGTAAGAATATGTTTTCTCTATCAATGTAGGAGTTTTTATCTAGAATATTTCAATATAGCCAGGTGTCCCTAATTTTATAGTGGATTCCAAGTATATAGTGGCTTCTGATGCATCCATCAAACCCATTTGAATATGAAACATTGTCAAGGATCTTGATGTGGTACTCAATAGGAAAGACCATATCCCACTATATTGTGATAATACTATAATGGTGGATCTTTCAAACACAACTGGAGAAGAATTATATACCCATGGGGCTATTACATTGGTTTGAAAATTCCATGCATATAGCTTACCCTATCCCAATGGTTTTTCCAAACCATTGGGATAGTCCATTTATGTGAAACTTATCCCAATGGTTTTAAAAAACCAAAGAGATATGTGTATCTACGACAATGTTTTTTTTAAATAATTGGCATAAGTCTTAACCAACTACACACATGGCTTCCCCTCCCCTCCTCCTATCTAGATCTACTATATATCCTTGAAATTATGGGAACTCTAGTGTCTTCCAATATAGCCAAGGATAATCTCAATTATTGATTTTATTTCATTCTTATACATTGAAAAAGCAGTGGCTTACAAATCATTTATGTATCCATTTTTTTTTTCTCCCATCTCTTTGCATGGAAGATTCTTATTTTGGTGTTATTTTAATTTATTTTTATCATATAGTTTGATTTAGGATTTATTATATTCGTTTTTTGTATGTTTGGATTAGTTGAAACCATTTTGTCTTAGATTCTATTCATTCTATTCAATTTTTTATTGGTTTATTATTGTTTTTTCTTCATTATGGTTCAAGTTAGTTTTTTAAAATATCTATATTTCTATTTTAAATTCATAATCCTACAATATTATTAGGTATGTATCTTCCCATTGGAGCATGAAATCATCAAAAAAATTACTACAAAAATGATAAATTCATTACAAGTTACGAATGTATTATAATTCATCTCATATTTATTAGTATTTTATTTATTCCACATGACATGTGATCTCATGTATTGGTTTTTTTGACTAATTTTATAATGTGTCTAACTAGGTATCTTCAATAACACTTATACGTTATAAAAATCTAATTATTCTTATTGATTTATAAGATTATCATGGTTTTATATGAAATGATTATATCGATATAAAATGTGCTTTGGGATTTATGAGTTTTCATATAAAATTATTATTGAAAAATAAAAAATAGAAATTATTATCTTCATTTATTTTTAAGAAAAATGATTTTTTGAGAAAAATTATATTGACCAAATGTGTTCGTAGAGTGTATAATTTTTTACTTGTGGATTAATATTGTATAAATTTTCTATATTGGGAATGGATGTGTGTCTACAAAAAATATATTATTCAATTAGATTATTTTCTAACATATATAATACAAGAATTTCAAAATAATACACATAGAGAGTATTTTTTATGTCATTTAACATGAAAATAAATGTTTCTACATACACAATACTTGTAAAAAATGATAGGTTTTAATAACAAGAGAAAGGTTAAATTTGTTTTGGAATTTTTTTTAAAAAAAATTAATATTAAAAAATATGAAAAAAAATGTTCAAAGGAAAAGTGTGAGTGATGAAAATAGATAAAATTGTGAAAAAAGCACAATGAAATATTTTAGATAAATAAATAGGGACTTATTAATTATAATATTTAATATTTAATGAGTGAGGGAGAGAGTATTTATATTCACTGGTGAATTTTTTTTCATTTAATCCAACAATATTTATCATGGAAGTGTATTGAAATTTTATAGGTAATGTAACCTTTTAGTCACCAAGTTAATTAATTTATAATTAAGATAGAAATCATTACCTAATATATCCATTAATATTACTCTATAATACCAACTCATTTTTTTAATTAAATACTCATTACATAACTTGTCACTCAAAGATTAATTTAAAACTGCACTTATCAGACTTAACCCAAAATAAATTAAATTAATCCAAACTAAACAAATAAGAGAAAATCCTAAATGAATGGAAATGATTTAGACTGGCCCAATAAAAACTAAACTGAGTTGAAATTACTAAAATCAGCCTAACTCTAATTAGTCAAAATGGATCAAAATTAACGCTTAAACAAATAGTACTTAATTTACTTAAAGTGAAATGAAATAAAAAATTGGAACAAAACCAAAAAAAATAAAATGTACAATGAATCTATAATTCAAAACTAAATAAAAAAAATTTCAATTAATTGATCAGCCCCTAATAAAACTAAATTGTACTAAACTAAACTTCAAGTAGTAATCTTATATACTTGATTTTATTGAATAAGAATAAAGATTGTTAAAATGTGAATAAAATAAGATAAAAAAACAAAACCAACAATTATAAACACAATTTTGTGTACTATTATGTATAGTTATTACTCATTTTTATAATTGAATTCAATATAATAGTTTTATAATTATATGACATTGGTATATATATATAGTATTTTGTTTTATTGTATATTATTATTCGCATAAGACCAATGTGTCAGTAATTGATTCATATAAAGAGAACAATTCTCATTTACATATATATATTTTCTATTAAATTTCAATTTTATATAATTTACAATATTAAATGACATATAATAATTTTTTTATAGAATGGATAGAAGATAGATGTGTGAAACTGATCAAATCTATAGCATTTTTCAAAAAAAATATGGACAGCTTTACAGATTTTTAATTTAAAAATGATTTAGATATGGGTCACATACACTTAACATTTTATAATTATGTGGAATAACTTTTTTGATCCACAATGAAGTTAGATACCATATAACACAATATGTTTTTAAAAAAACTACTATGTTTGGTATCACAATGGAGAGAAAGTAAAATATCAAAATTATTATTTTCTAAATGATATGATTATATTGAATAATTTGTTAGATGATTAGTTTAGATTTATTTTTCATCACGTTAATGAAATTATAGTAACCTAAAAATACTTTCATATGAGCACACATGATTCATCTATTGAAAATTTTGATTTCGTTATGGTGAAAAAAATTAATGATGCTACCATGAATCTTGTATATCAGTAATGTCGTAAAATGAAAATTCTGAAATATTTAATCCAATTATTCCAATGGAAAAACATTTATGAAAATTTTAATAATGTAATCGATTGAATTATTAAATTTTTGATGTACATATATATTATGTTGATATTTCTCGAAACCGTTATATGGAATGGATGTTATTTTAGGAATTTTCTTTCGTTAAAAAATCATTTTTTTTCTAAAAGATTTAATCTTATTCTGAGAGCTAACTAATGAATGGGAATATCGTATAAAATTTGGAACATTCTAGTTGAATCCAAAAAATGAGGGAACACCATCTCTTCTTCCAAATAAAGTAATTTTTTACTTTCCAATGATCCCTAGACTCTAGAATATTTTTATATTTGATAAAATATCAATAAAAATGTGATGGCATAATACCAAGATAATAAATAATGATGATGAGTTGGATCAGCATATAGATGGATTTTTAGGGATTTAATTTTATACTCAATATCTTGATTTCCCATATGATGTGTATAATTTTAGTTTGGGTCTTTAATTTAAATGTTTTAATCTATTTTGGAAGTTTCGTACTTCGTACAACACATGGAAGGTTTTCATACACATTTATAAACTTCCTCCATGGATGTGTATGAAAAAACCTGTAACCTTCATGAGTATAATAAAATATATAAATTCATATCCAAGAAGTGAAATAGATTTATACCTACATACTTTGATAAAATAGTTCAATCATATTTGGAATGTGGGTGTGCACACATAATTCATGTCCGAATGAAATATTTATGATACATGTTGTGCTTATGTGAATGATTAAAAGTTTTTTTCTTATGAAATGATGTGTGGATAGAGAAAAAATGTAAAACTATCAAGTCAAGTTTTTATGAATAATACATGATCCATTAGACTTAAATATCATTACAGATTATATTTTATAGGACAATGATGATTCCTTCCAATGGACCTTCCATAAAAGAATAATCATCAACGATTTGAAAATAATTGAGAGAGAGATAATCCAACAAATAATATACTTGAAACTAATGTTTATAATGAAATTAAAGAATTATTTTATTCATTTGGGAATGGTTAGATGAAATATACAAAGAGGAAGAATGATTCCAATTAAATATTTTATAATTGGAAGAAGAAAAGTATCTTCTTTGAGATTCCTTATTGGTCTACCAATTTATTATGTCATTGATTAGACGTAATACACATTGAAAAGAATGTATATGAAATTTTTATTTGAATTATTCTAAATTTCAAGGTAATTAAAAAAATTATTTTTGATCTCGACATGACATGGTGGTATGGGGAATTAGGCCTGAATTGCATCATGTTTGTTTCAGTGAAAATAAATGGAATGTTCTATATTATTCTTATGTGATGACACCTGCAAAAATAATTAATTTATGGATGTACTATAAACTATTAATGTTTCTAATGGATATTAATGAAACATATCAAAACATCTCAATATAATATATTTGAAGATAAAATCTTTGAGGACATAGGATTATTAAAATAATTTTGCATGTGTAGATTCCAATAACAATTCCTCACCTTCTGTCTAATAATGTAAATGTGTTAGTTATTTTTTTGTTCCATTTTTATAGAGATATTTGTGAAAAAAAGTTTTTCAAGTATTTTTTGAAAAATATGTTGTCATAAGAACCAATAAGGTTTTTTGATTCAGATAAATTATTTCCTCCATCATTTTTACCATGCATGATGCATTTAACTATCCATTTCCCAACTAAAATAATTTTCAAAGGACATGTTGCTTTTTGTGGGATTTATCCAAATTAACAAAATATGTACACATTGAAGTCTTTTATATAAAATAGAAGTAATCCAAAAGGGTCAATCATCAAAGGTTATTTGGATTTATAATTTTTTAATTTTTTTAATGTATTTGTCTAATCTAATTCTGAGATACTATAGACCAATGAGAAATGATGATGAATGGTATGATAAAATTGAACTTTTTTTCCCTCAATTTAAAAAAATGAGGACTTCTCAAATAATATACATTGAGAAATTTAATCCTTGAAGAGTGGGAGATGGTGCATCACATAGTTTTTATAAATGTTATTTGTTTGATGAATACATCGAGTAAGTAAATTGAACATGTATATCTTTTATCCTCTCATGAAAAATTACGTATTTGTTAAATTTTTTCATTATCATATTAGAAGGGAACATAATAAATTATAAATAGAAATAATAATTATTTTTCTTTGAGAATGAGAGATACTTTTCCTAGTAATGAGTTTTATATTTGGATGAAATTAACTGTAGAAATATTATTGTAATAAATAAATAAAATATTTATTTATTTTGGTTTGATATTCTATTACATTTTATGAATTGAGTTTTCCTACTAATTCGCTATCATAAAAAATAATCTCACTAGATTTTGGTCCTAATTATTTTGTTTGTGAATTAAAATCTATTTTGATCAATGATTATATATTTATTTTTAGTGAATGAGAAATGAACAACATAAAAAATGATTGTTTTATGGTAACTATCACAATAGATTATTATTAAAATATTTCATATAATATTCCTCAATTTGAAAATGTATCTTATTATGGAGTTATATAGAAAATATTAATATTGGACTATTACTCTTATGGTCGAATCACTATACTGAAATTGAAGTCGTTTGATTCGATGATAAGTCATGGAAAATTTATTGATGAATACAGATTTTTGAGTTATTGGAATGATACTAAATATTTATATTGATGAACCAAATGTATTGGCATCAATACTGAAAAAAAAATTATGTTAAATATCATCTTCAGCCTGATTTTTTAGCCATTACTAATGGAATCTGGAGACATATTTTTTATGATCGTGATTATGTAATTGAAATCATCTCTACTACAATTAGACCCAATCCATATATTACTTATGATGACTTCAACAGTTCAATTGTTATAGTTATTTTTGAACCTGAGGTTTTGGTGGAAAAAATATACAATCATTCATATATGCTATCAGTTCTTTTGGTTTAGCTTGACTTGAGTCATTATAGTTGGTACTATTCAAATTTCATTACTATTGATTACAAATATTTGTTATCCAATATGAACTTCATTTGAATTTTTAATATTTACTGTTTGTATATTTCATTGAGTTGCATTATCTAATATTGAATTGAACTATATTAGATTATAAAAAACCAAAAAAACTGAAAATATTAAATTACAACCAATACAAGATGAATTGAATTGGATATATTAAACAAATTAATATAAAAATAAAAACTAAAGAAAATAAGGACATATGAAAAAAAGAAAAAATGAACTAACCCAAAATATGAACCAAATGACCTATGAAAAATAAAAAATAAAATATGATCTAATAAATTGAAAAAATGAACCAAATTACCTAAGACAACCAAAAATAGACAAATGTCCTAATCAATTTACCAAAGTACACCAAATTATCTAATAAAAGTTTTATTAGATTGAATTCAAAATAGAATAAAACTATATCATACCAGTGAAAATCATGCTAAATTGAGTGTATTAATTTTACAATGACATGTATTATGTTTTTATATGATTACCACTAAATATAAATGGTTTTTTATATACTTACATATCTTGTATTTGGTTTTTCAATTAGTATTCCTTAATTATGTCATGTTATATATTCCTTCATGTTTGGATGACACTTTATTTATGGATATAAAATTAATTTAATATTTTCATTCAAATATAAGAAATGAAAAACATTTAGTAGATATGAAGAAAAATGCTAAATAACAATAATCATTGAATTATAGAGTTGTGTGACCCTTCATTGGTTTTAGTTTTGATTATTTTACTTCAACTATATATTTCAATAACATATAATGTAATGTGATTAATTTGTTTTCAACTTTTAATTATAATCCACCACCTAGGCGGTAGTTATTCTCTGACAATCCTAGTGGTTCTAGCGTTCTGGATGATGATACGAGGGGGTGGTACTAGAGATATGTGATCCACTCGGCGTACCCAATCACATATTGTCCATACCACTACCATACCATATTCCACATCTTCTGATCCTCCAGTTTTGTTAGGGAAAATAGGGATATTTAGTTCTACCTTGATTTTCCCACCATTTTCATCTGAGCCTCCTCACCTATATATTCCATATCAGATGATGATTCCTACTCCTTATCTATATTCTGGGATTTCTTAGCCATATTGTCCATCTAATTTTTCTTCTACTTATTTCTCCCTAAGCATCCACAGTCCTGCTTCTTCGACTTCTACTCTAACACATTCATTATCCCCAGAGCATAAATTGGGACTCACTCCATCTATATAGGTCGATGTTCTTTCACAGGCTGGGGATCTAGTGACATCCACCAATCATCCTACCTCAGCTATATTTTTAAAACCCCTGTATTTTTTTCAATAATATATATTCATTATATGATGTATTGATATAATATTTATTTATTCATTATCTGGGGGATCTTATGATATGTTTCATGGGAATACAGACATTCATGTAGTGTGGAACTGTGACACCCAGTGATGTTGTAATACAATAAAGAAAATTGTGTTATTGATAAAACAAGGTGAGGATGTAAGAGTTTTTTAGAGAAACATTCTAAATACTCTAAAAACATTCCCATCAACCCACTCTCCTAGAGACAGCTACTAATGAATTAAATGATAATGCATGGGTGTAGAAATGGGTAAACACATTTGTTAGATTTAAGGTAATATTATAATATTATTTATATAAATTAATATTTTGGTTCCAAATCCGTTTTAATTTTTCTGATGTTGAGGCAGTGAGGACATCATGGATCACAGAATTAGGTGAGCTGTGGAGTGAATACAAGCATGATTTGTATAGTGGCTGACGTGATAGACATTGTATGTATTTATATTCCATTCCTATCATGAATGACTATCTGGTAGAATATTATCATGAAATTATTTCTCATTATTTAGGTATTGAGTTCAAGGTATTAATCATATTTGTAGTTTTTTAATGAAAATTACGATATAATAATTTGTTTTTTATTATATATATTTTTTGAATATTTAGGAAGATATTAAAAATGAATGCTATGAAATACTTCAACCCTTTGGAGAAGAATACTATTTCAAACCATGAGAAGAATCAAGTACAAAACACATTTAATATTATAATATAATTGTATTCTTAAACAATATTATATATTAAAATTTGGATTCACATTTACTTTAAAAAAATTATCACTTTAATTCAACTCATATAGACATTTTATTCTTGTATACACACTTCTTATTATAACATATACTTACATGAATATGTATTATAAAAAAGTAACATGGAAAATGTATTTATGATCATTGGTTATAGAATAAATGTTATAACAATCCTTTATTTATCCTCCTCAGTGACCTAGTTAAAAACTCTATTACTATTAATATAAGTTGTTAGAATGAAATAATATCACTTAATATTTCCCTAGAATCCAATAATGTATCCAAAATAAAATTGTGGAATTTTTATAATAATTTAGTAAATTACCAACTTCCTATCACTTTTTTATATAAAATATATCTTATCCTGACTAGATAAACTCTTGAATGAATTATATACTCATTAAAGTTGGATTCTTCCTTGAACCTCCATTTAATAGGTCATAAGAATCATATGATTACTTGTGTAGTGAATTTTTAGAATATTTATTTTCAATTTAACATGTCATTTCATCTTCATTATTATCAAATAAGTTTTCATTATTCACTCTAAAAATGAAAATATAGTGTTGAAAATTTTGTAAAATATAATCTGGTCCGCATTCTCAAGTTGATGTGATCATGTTATCTTTATTGTCTTCTTTATTCATAAATGAAATTTTCTTTTAACAAGTGATTATACTATTGAAATATTTTATATCTCATTTATGTACATTTTTCCAACTAACAGAATTATAATCATTGAATTATAATAAATAACATTTCAATAATATATTTTGTAAGATCCATGTAATAGATCATTAGTATTTACAATTATGTAAATCTATACACAAATAACCATATTTAAAACATCTTAGAATATAAATATAATACCTCTCTCATTTTTTCCATGATGTTGAATTCTAAATGAATCCAAATATTAGAATTGTTAAAATTTTATCATGTTCCACATTTATCATTCCTATTGTTATTAAACATATTTAGAAAATTGGATTTTTTTTTTTATTTGATCCGATTTTATATTAATGTACACTACACTACATCAGAATCTAAGTTATAATGAATTATTTTAAATTATTGATAGATGACAGAGTAACATTATTATGTATTATAAATGATTCATTACAAAATCATCCCTTCATTCCGTATCACATACATATTGGAAAATATGATCATATAATCTAAAGGGTTACTAGAACCACAATTCAAATTCTATAGCTAAATATAAAATTTTACACATAATATGAATTACAGCCAACACCATGAGTAAAACCATTTTATCCATCAATAATATAAAAACGTCATATTCAAGATATTTTCTCCTTATGTGGGTGTAAGATAAACCAATTGAATGTAATATTTTCTATCACTATAATTCATCCAAAATGTTTTTTTTATTTCATATTTATTTAGAATTAATATTGATTTGATTTTTTTAGGAAAATAATTAATAATATTATATTTTCAATTGAGGATTTATAACATTCATTATCATTTTATATAGATGTTATTAATAATGTAGGTTGTGTGCCTTGAAGGAAATTATATCTCTTGAGGAGAAAGAAAAAACATGGAAGCATAATGAATGAAATCACAAAGTGGAAGATTGTATTTTTTACATTGATTCTTTAAAATTTTATTATATATTTTTTAAATTAATGATCCATTTATATTTGTAACAATGTGATTTGTAGGCTCTACATGAGAAATTATATGACAACTTTGGTCCAAATGATAACTTACATCACGTTTTGGGAGATGATAACCATGGTAGAGTATGCAATCATCTAGGGAAGAGTATTGTTCTGATGAGATATTTTCCTACAATGGGTTCTAGTTCTGATCGCATTGATTTGAAAATGATAATTCATGTGTAGCATAGGATTATGTCAAGGAAGAAAATTCCCAAAATATGGTTATACATCAGCATAAATGGAATCAATGGTCCAACAATCAATTCATGAATTTTATGGAACAATTATGTCGATAAAATTCAACAAATTCTGCCTTTTATATGATGCAATTTTTTCAATGAAGTGTATGTTATATATTACAAATAGAAATTGTTCTAGTGGTGTTTGGTAGTATAACATTCTTCATGATGGAGATGGTGAGGAAGATTGTGTGGAAGAGGATGAGGATCTTGGTGATGAAGAGGGTGAGGCTAATGATGAGGATGAGGTATTGGATGAGAACAATGATGATGGTGATAATAGTAATGGTGATGATAGATATATTGATACCTTTTATCTTGTATTGATATTTATGATATTTGTTTATTGAGGATTTATTCATAATGAATACATGTGATGTTTTTCTTTTTCCTATCATTAGTTAAATGAATCAAATTATTTTCTATGATATCATTTTTTGTGTATTGGTTTGTGGGTCTTTGAGGATGTCATGTAGGTCACATTTCATGTTTTTTTTGTTTTTAGGAACATGATTCATTATATTTAGGTACTATTTATTGAGGATGTTATATTGGTTTTATTGTAGGTTTTTTTGGAGTTTATTTTTTATTGGTTTGTGGCTCTTTGTTTTCCTATTGGATTCAATATAGGTTTTGTTTCATGAATTATCAATTAATTTCAGGTTTTGTAGGTAGGGTGGGTCATCTTCTAGAATGGTAATTGATTGGGATATATAATAATGGATTTAATATTATTTGTATATCCTTAAACAATTGGTTTATTGTCAACTATTATTATTAAGGTATCGCAGTAGTTCATAACCATTGGTATATGTCTATAAAAATAGTTTGAACCATTTTTATTGGTATATTCCATCATTTTGAACCATTGGTATACATGTATACCAAACATTTGATCCATTGGTGTAGGTGTATACCAATGGTTCTGAACCATTGGGATACCTTTATGCCAACAATTCACTGTAAACCATTGGTTAAATTGAAATTTAGATTACCCTATATGAACAGTTCACTAAGAGCCATTGGTATAGGTTGTTCCCAATAGCCTTTTACTAATGGTTTGGAGACCCACCAGAATATGATATAACAACAATTCTCCTGCCAATACAAACTATTTTGAACCATTGGTATATCCTTCAATTCCAATAGTGAAAATAAACAAGGGTACACCATTGAAAAAAATATACTCCAAAATTATCACCTATTGAGAAATTTCTATCATAATGTTGATGTTGTAATATGTAGAGTACCACTATAAGATAACATGTATATATCCTTTAATAGAGGAATATCTTAGAATAATCCTGAGTATCATGTCAAAGATATCAAACTAAAGGTTATTAGAAGTTCGATCTTGTCCAAGTGGGAGTCTTTTGGAGTTTCTTCCCAAAAACCACGTTCTGTGTACTTTATGATAACATGTGTTCATGGTTTCAAATATTAATAAACTCATTATCACACCATTTTTATTATTTGGGGTAACATATTATGCGATAATATCTTAAGAGTTCTTGTTAAACTAAAAGGTCATAGTAGTTACCCACTAAGATGGGAACCATGAAGTTCTACGAAACAATGCATAAATATATGTTATATAGTTGGATGACATCATTTGTGGGACACTAATTATATAGGCTATCAGGGTTGGAAACTCATAAGATACTGATTCCACTTCTCATGATGTATAACCTTTGTAATATCCACTGTAAAAAATTATGAGAACGAGACCCGCCTATAGGAAATCCACATTTATATGTTTCATTAGATATTCATATATGAGGACATTTGAATTGATCCTAAGACATTATTATTATTATCAAATAGTATTATGAGTCATGTACTTTAATTTATAGATGAAAACCATGATTTCAAATGTTCCAAGTAATATAGGATATGTGGGGTGCATCACAAGTAATATTGAATTAAAGAATAATGAGAGAAAGGATTTCCCTTCAATTAATTAAAAAAATTGATATCTACAGACCTTTAAAGAAAATTATATATCCAAAATTATTTAATAGCAATGGTGTTCAATGGGGATGTTTGTTTTCCAAAAATTCAATGAAAGAGACATTGAGAACATAAGTTTATAACAACAGCAAGAAGTCTGCCTGATTAGAGATATCGTGATAAAGAGATTATATTTCATAGTAGGTGTTAATATGAGTTATTATGTTGTTATAGAATTAACACCTTTCTCTATGGGTGCATTGGGGTGTTTCTAGATGATATCCTTGGATATTTTTATACTTCTCCTAATACCACTAATAATGTGACCTTGATAGTCACAGAAAAAGTGTATAAAAAATATGATTTACATTATATATATAATTATTTATTATTTAACAAGTTGAATAAATATTATTCCTACACATAGGGTGATAATTATTCATTTATTTTGGATCGTATATATTTTGTCACCAGTTATTCTAGAGAATATAATATATGAAAAATATTTAACAATTTTTGATTTTTAATTTAGTGAATATAATGATAATATATTTATTGGTGAATAATGATGTGATATTTATTTATTAAATAAATAGTCAATATTTTAAGGCTAGATAAATATTATGGAGCAATGGAGGACTGAGATTTTAGGTCGAGTGATAAATAATATAAATGGAATATTATTTTATTAAATGATAGTTAATTTCATTCTAATGTTAATCTTATGTTGGGGAAATAACTATAATATTTTTTTACACATGATATTACTCATGGGATTAAATTATTATAAGCTTTTACTTAGGAAATGATATATTTCTAATCCCTAGTAGTATTTAAACATAGATATATTATTTTTCTAATAAACCTAATTCATTTTGTGTTGTGCACAATGATAGTTGAAGAAAATCCCCTCAAGACCCACAAAGATCCCTCTCCATGAACTCTCATATGATTGGGGAGTGATATTCCTCCACTATACATGCTCATGTCTGGATGGATAAAAGAAAACAGATTGGAAGTAATTATCATGGCAATCAAAGTCAAACGACACATGTGATAGGATCTTTTGTGCTAGAAATAGTAGATTCATACGATGGTGTTTATAGATTGGTGGAACACATGTGGATAACCAATAGAGGGGATATTCTTGTGATTCCTACAATAAAAGGATGGTAAAGTGAAGATCAATTTTTAGATCTGTAACACCCAGATATTTTTATGAAATAATTTATTTAAATAATTTTTATTCTTTAGTAGCCTGATTTGAATGAAATTGTGAGTTTAAATGAACCATCGTATGCCCTTATTATAAAACTACCATTATATCCCAGTTGTTAGGATAGCGGTAATAATTATAACTAACATATAAAAAATGTTATGAATTCATTGGCTATCAATTATTTATTAAAAATATAAATCAATTAGATATTAATATTTTGGGTGAATATATTTTAAAATTGAAATTAATGAGATATATATGTGTGTTATATACATAATAAAATATTTTCTATATTCATCCAATGGATATTTTAGTCATAGGGTATGAATAGAACCCTGTTGGATTTATGAAGACCTATTTTTTAAAAGGTTAATTTTACACCATTGAATAGAGAACCCATTTTAAATTAATATTTTAACACATTAATAATTTTTATATGACAAAATAAACATGTTACTTTGAAGTGGGATATAAAAATTTACTTTGGATAAATTTTTTATATTTTTCTAATAACATTCATGTTTTGATGAATAGTAAAAGTATGATACATTTTAATTATAAACATCTTTTTTCATCGAGATAACTTATATGGTTAAATTATAATATTGAATTTTTTTATGTATAAATAGAATATAATCATATCATTGAAAATAATGTATGTCATTATAATTAATTATAAATTTAATTAATAGGTAAAAATAATTCAATCTTTTGAAATATTTTAACTTTTTAAACTCGTTTTGTCATTTCAACAACGATATTCATTTTTAATTAATTACTGAAGCTAAAGTATTTTGAATTTTGAAAAATAGATTCCATATTTGGAATAAATTATTCCAAATTATGATAATAGGATACTTTTAATATTTGGGAATTAGGAATAATAAATGTTAATTATTTTTATTACCATGGTTAAAGGTAAATCAGATAATTAATGGTAAAAATAATATTATAAAATTACCTTAATACCTATAAAAATCCATTTTGATGACTAAATTATACCCTTATAAACTATTTTTTCTAAATAAAATCACTTTATGGACACTTACCTATGAATATGACATGAATGTAATAAAAACTACTGATTGTGAAAAAATGTCACAACCTCATTTTATATAATTATATTATTTTTACTATATGGATAAATAATATATAATATCAACTATATATAGTACCATTAAAGATAAAATAATTATATAAATCATAATAATTTATTTATAATTTTTATTGATTAAATAATAAGAATTAATAATGATATAATAGTGATGTAAACATTATTCTATTAAAAGAAATTTCAAATAAATGGATTTTAAAATGTTAACATAAATATTGTATGATCTAATAAATGTTATCTATGAATTTTTTGGTGACTGTGACATGTTAAGAGTTATATCAAATATATTTTTTCAATTAATCTCATTTGGGGATTTTTTTAAATGTCATATAAATGAATTGTGTCAAAATTGACACTATTTATATTTAATGAAAATATATATTTATTAAATTATTTTAAAAACATAATAATATTTAAAAATTACAACATGATAATTATGAGTTCTAAAATTTAATTTAATGTGTATATGTTCAATTAACACCATATAATAAATATTTATAACCATAAAATATTTAGAATGTTATTACCACAATTAAAATTAAATTGAATAACTAAGTGTAAATTAAAATGATATGGTTCAAATTGAAAAAATAGCCTTTACAAAATTTATTGGTTGATTATATTACAACCCTATATCATAAAATATTTGAAATTAGGACATTTTTTAGGTTTTTGGTTAGGTTTGGAATTTATTATAAATTATTATTTATGGAGTTTCCAAAAGATTCCCTCACCTCAATTATAAAAGGGCACATCCTCCCACACCTCTTCACTTCATATTTATCCTTCTAGCTCGGCCATACCCTTCCATTTTTCCTTTTCAACGTCAATATTTTCATTCTATAGTTTTGGGTCATCTCCAAAGAAAACTGTAGTTCTCTAAGAGTAGATTTAGAGGAGGCAAATTGAAGAAGAGGTAATATCATTTACTAATTCGTTCAAACTTATTTATTTTTATACTTTCTGTTCATTATTTGTTTTAATATAAATAAATAATATCAGTATTAATAATATAATTATATGTTGTTATAAACATTTAAAAACCATACTTCACCTTCTACCCATCCTACTAAAAATAAAAGCATCAGGCGTGCGTACGTACGGCTTACTGTCTCTACACAGTGGTGTAATCCGTTTTCACCACCACCATACATGGATGGGTATAATGATAGAATTAGTAAATATATATAAATTATTGATATAATTTTTATTATTCTTATATACAATACACTATTTACATAAATACCATTCATCAATTATTTGAATGATATCGTCACTTGTGCATACATAAGACTTACCCTCTCCATGGTGTGATGTGATTCATTCTACATAATATTCACTAAAGCATGATTATATAAATGGATTTAATGAATAAATATGATATATATTATATTAATATCATTCTATATATTATATTATTATATTCTAAAAATAGGAATAAGAACTTATCTCACAAAACATGTATAAGAACATAAAGCATTTAATACATGAATAACGACTAATAATAAATTGTTACTTAAAAAAGATGAAAATATGATCATAAATGTAATAATGAAAATGATTATGATTCTATAATAAATTATTAAAATTATTCAAATCATTATAAATGAGTTTCTGATACATACAAAGCATATCATTCTAATGGTAAGGGATATATTTGCGTATCTTGTTTTTATCCTAGATTGTTTATTTATAAGTATTTACTAGGGTATAATTATCACCCATGTCCATGATTTATAAATATGTATTTCAATGTATTCTTTATATCCTTATATAAATTTTAATACCCAATTTTAACTATTGTTAAATGTTTACTAAATTGTATGAATGGAATCATTTTTCATTTTCAGTATGAGGTACTTTTTGACTCTTCCTACAAATGTACGATAGGAATGTGTTTTTGACATGTAATCCATTAATTGATTTTTACACATTCATGATGACTTATTTCCTTGAAGATTCCCCTAAAATTATATAATTTTATTTTCAAATTATATAATTTCTTTTAAAATTGTGTGGCATTTGGAGGAAGGAAACTATTATTGAGAAGAAAGGATATTTTCCTCAAAAATTAATTTCAAGTGTTTTCTCAAAAAAAAATCTATCTAAGTTGAAACTCATGAAGTAGTGTAATATTTATATCCTTGTTATTAATAATATTTTATTTTGTTTATGATGGAATATTATTTATTAAATACATTTGTTTTATATCAATTGTGATGGAATGATATTTAAGAAACTAATTTTATATAATGGGTTATGTTATGGTAAATGTTTTTATGCTTTTGTGGAAAAAGCAAGAATTATTTAATTATAAGATTTTTGGGACCTATATCTCCCTCTAATTCATTGGGTAATGATTTTTATCTGATGAGATAGACATGACTGGAATGACATGTAAATCCGAATCAGTAATATAGGACTGGAATGAGGTGTGAACTCAGTTAAGTAACATAAATTGTACGCTATGATGGTATTGGAAATGAAAATTTAATAATATTAAATCATTTTATATGCATATTTGTGTATTTCATGAAATTTTGTGACATATGGTATGACTTTAGGGATTACATTATACTTTTATGATTTATCACTTGACATGATATTCTGATCTTTTTGGTGTAGGATTTTATTTTCAAAAGTTATGTTCTTATTATTATGAGATGATTGATATTTACCTTGTTTACCCTTATTGAGAGTTTGAGCTCACTCATTCATATGTGTAACGCCCCGACCCTAGTTGCCTAGAGTCGGTGCATTATTACAAAACATTGACATGATCACAAGAAAGATCAAATCTCGAAAGACCGATTGGTTTAGTAGCCTTGGAAACACTAGATATATTCATAAGTTTTACATTACATCATAAAATGAAAAACTACTACAACAACATAATGTTTCCACAGTCCACACTATAATCCCCTCATAATATCCCTGCATGTCATTCATAATTTACTTCTTCACTTCCTGGGAAAAATAAAACATAGAAAAGGGGTGAGCTCAAATGCCCAGTAAGGATAACAATATAGCGGAAACTTTCATAAATAAGAATAAACATTTAAGGCAATGTATAACTAAAACAAAAGCCTTTTAAACTTGAACTTTTAACATAGTATAGCATAAATAAAATTAGATAATGCCATTTACTTATTCACATGGATATTCTACTAATCGAATAATCACATGCAAAATCAATAACCACTTTCATAATGTTGGAATGCATAATGCTAAACTTTAATTACTTTTCAAGGCCTCGTCCCAAGACCTTGGGGATAACTGTAACCGGAACCCAACCCGGAGTGCCTCTAATAACCGGACATCAACCCGGAGTGCCTCTAATAACCGGACACCAACCCGGAGTGCCTCTAATAACCGGACACCAACCCGGAGGGCTTACTTTTACCAGTCCCTAACCTGGAGGGCTTACTTTTACCAGTCCCCAACCTGGAGGGCTTACTTTAACCAGTCCCCAACCTGGAACATACTTGTCCAACACATTCATATGAAGTAAAGATTGAAATATAACATAAACATTCTTATTGGAACTAGCATACGAAATGTCAATACTTTCACCATAAACTATGAATGGTATAAAAATATCACATCCACAATCAAACATATCACAAAACCTTCAAAACAATATAGAAGTTTTGTATCATAATAAATCAACTTCAAATAATCTTAAAACCCATCAAAGGATGTTGACATAGATGAAATCAAAATTCTTTTTAAAGAAATATCTCCTTTTATTTTGAAATCATTTAAGATCCATATAAAATCAAACATTTTCTTTGAAAATAATCTTATAAGATTTTAAGGGAAGCTTTGACGATTTTATAACGGCGGAAAATAACCGCACCCGCTGTATAAGTTAAAAAAAACATTCTTATCTTAATTCTGTCGAAAAGGTTAAAAAGCACCTTGTTTGGAAAACGACGGAAAGATTCCCTTATAAACCTCTTATAAAAAGTCAAACAAGGGTATAAATGACTTTAACCCATATTATTTTGAATATTAAAAATGTTTTGAAATACATTTTGAATAAACATGGATGTTGATGATAACGAGATCCCAGTAGATTATTACGTATAAACAACCTCGGATAATGAAGAGATTGTGAAATAACCCTTACCAGTTTGGTAACTTATGAAACATACAACCCATGAAAGAGGTATCATACAATGAATATGTAAGTACACATAAATTAGAGTGTATTACACAAAGAATATAATTATGGGCAGTACATACACCACACAAAAGGTAATGGTGGCAATATGGCATGAATCTCACGGGATTAAGGAGTGAGATGAAAACCCCTTACCACGTTAATCAACTGAGTCGTATGGCCAAAAGTTAATAACCACCAAATTATTTACAGAATAACATGAATATGATAATATATATATCAAATGCCAGTACACAATACACCACTTTCAATAATTTAGTGGCGAATAATGGAAATCTCACGGAATTGAATGTGAGATAAGAAAAATCCCTTACCTTGTACTTTTCCTTGGTTGGGGTAGGTTAACCTCCTGTATAATGGTGAAATAATTGTTATTAAATTATACAAGAATCATATACATTAATATGATATCATATATGTTCTTTTAACATTGCTTTATTAATAATATCTTAGTATTATCGTCGTTTCGGGTGATAATCGATTCGTTCTTCTTAAATGTTTGGTTACGTAAGACATGTTTGTAATGGATAGATTATATCTTATTCATAATCAGAATGATATTAACATTATTTTTAACCCTAAAATGATAATAAGACTTGAATGGATACGATGGAGGATGGATCTCACCGCGTTCGTGGAGACGGTAGTCCGTACGTACGCACGAACGCTACTTCCATTTAATTTTTATTTTAAAAGAATTGAATCCAAATGATACATAGGTATATTACTATTCCAGTATAATATAATATTTTATATATGTTACTTAAGTTCATTAACACCATCCTTTATATGTTCCATGTGTGGTATGAACGAGTCATATCATTTTAAGGGGGCGGTAGTCCGCACTTCCTCAAATGAAATTATCGTATGTATATACAACATGAAACGAATAATGGTATGAAATAAAATGGAATTAAAAAAGCTTAAATATAAAATATATATCATTAATATCATATTTAATTATAGTTCCATCATAATGGCCACCATGAGAGGCGGTAAGATGTATTTGAACAATCATCGTTTCGTGAGGCGTTAGTTTTCCATCCACAGAAACATTATGTTCATCATCCATTAGATGGAGTTGTGTGTATGTGTAATTTGAATCCTTCTTATAACAACATCCTAGTATATTGAGGATACTGGTGTTGTTACAAAAGAAATGAAATAAAAAGAGTTTGGGGGTTGGATAAGCAAAATAAATGAAAATAATTTAAGAGAAATCGTTACCTTTAATTTAGGTAACTCACTTTGGTTGGAACCAAACGACTTCTTGAAATGCTTTCTGCCTAACGGGAAGCTTCAAGGAGGAGGAGAGGGATGTGGGGAGCTTATTTGGGCAGAGTTTGGACGAGCCAAGTGGCTTGAGAGGTGTGAGGAATGAGTATAATTGGTCTCCTTTTATAAGGGAGAAGAGGGGATCTTTAGGAAAGAGTGAAAGTATTACTTTATAATATAATTATATTCGGTTTATAATGGTCCAAAAATCATTTAGGTAGAAGATAAGATGACTCGTATTCTAAATAACATCAACCAATAAGAATTGGACAGGTTTTAGATAATATTTTAATCATTATAATCTTATTTATTTAAATGATTTATTAATGAGGTAAACATTGCATCATTATTGTGTCATTAATAATTTAAATTATTTGATGTCTAAAAATTATAAATAAAATATCATTATGTGGGAAATCTTTTTAGCTTTCTAATGAATATTTATAATCGAAAATCCAACATGTATAACCCTATGTAAAAATTGTTCTTCTAAAGGATGTAAGCTTATGCCATTTTTATTTTTATTTTAACTTTATTAATATAAAGTGTCCCTACCACATACAAGTGGATCCAAGGGGTCCCCAAATTGACCCAAGGATGCTCATGGTCGGGTATGTGTCCACCAATAAGGTTAGGACACGTTTTAGGTTAATTTTGTATTATTATAATATTATTTTTTAACCCTTATTTACCGGATTTACCCTTAACCATGGTAAATAAAATATTTACCATAGTAATTATTCAAAATGTCTAAAAATAAAAGTTACCTATTTACACAATTTGGACATCCTGATTCCAAATATGGAATCCATTTTTCGAAATTCAAAACACAGAAGTGGCAGAAATTAATTTAAAATTAATTCCCGCTGTCAAAACAAAAAGCGTGTTTTTAAGAGGTAATAACTATCAAAAGATTGACACTTGTTTATGTTTGGTTTAATTGTAAAATTATGTACAATGACCAACATTATATTAAATGGTAAAAATATATTCTAAATATACTTTAAAACTACTAAAATTCATAATTTATCACTATTAATTATTTTGATTAAAAAAGATGTTTTTAATTAAAATTTAGTAATTTTCACTATTCATCAAAATATGAAAGTTATCCGAAAAGTACCAAAATTTCACCTTAGGCTAAATTCGATATTCCGAATCCAAAAATGAAGTCCATTTTAAAATATAAAATATATATAATTTCAAAATTTAGGTATTACTATTCATAACGGCTAGTTTGATTGGTTGTGGCGTGTGTTAAAACTCAAGGTTGCGTACAACACACGCTACTATTTTATTCAAAGAAAAGCGTACTGTAGAAGCTTGGGATGTTTCATTTTAAAAAAAAATTTTGATGTCCCAATTTATTCAGATAGTTTAAAATATTTTATTTAAAAAGGTTTTACTATTAAAGTTGATAAAAGTGCAATACTGAAAATGAATCTGTTCTTGCATTATGACTAAGAAACTCATAATAGGGATTCTAAAATTATAAGGATTATATAAAGTTCAAAATGTTGTTAATACTATTCATGACCTCTTTTAATGGTTTTTTTTTGTACGTCATGGTGTGATTGAACTCGGTGTTGCGTGTAGTGCAAGTTATTGAATTATTTTTAAGAAATAACACACTATGAAAACCTGGGGTGTTACATTCTCCCCTCCTTCAATAAATTGCGTCCTCGCAATTTGAAATTGTTCATCGAAAATAAAAGGTTGAAAATAGAAAATATCTTTGTGGGAAAACCCACATCGGAAATTAGGTTACTAAAATTTAGTCTTAATATGAGGAAAAGAGAAATGAAAGGGTCACCACCAAATTATGATCTCGATTAGGAGAACATTGGTGGCAATTAGAGACATATAATTGGAGGAAAAACGTAAATATTTATAGGTAGTGATTGAGGTCATCAATCACAAACAAGTATAAAATTGAGGTCCTTAAACTCATCAATCTATGATGATTTGAAGTACCATCGGTTCAACAAAATATAGGGTATTGGGACAACACATTTTTGACATTTCAAAATATCTTAGTTGAAATCCCACATCGAAAAATGAATTAATGAGGCCTCTATTTAAAATAAAGAGTGGAAAGTCTGAAGATTACTGAAAATAACACATACTGGGGTTCCATGTAGGAAAATATGGATATGGAAGAGAAATCTAACCATCAATTATCTGATGGAGAGTGGTAGAGAACATGGCTATGAAAAGGCAAACAATCCCAAAGCCATAAATTTGTGATGATTTAAGGTACCATCTAGGACAACATTTTTGTTCTAAGTTTCTATTATTAATGTTGAGGAATTTATTTATGAGATTGGCTAAGATAATAAGGAGATATACTTACTTTATAATTAGAATTTTACCCATTAATAAATTTCTACCACAAACTCATCTTTCACTCTAGAACGTAATTTTTTTTTTCTATTTATACTATTCGTACAGGGTTCCAAAATAAATGAATTTATAATTCATCTACCAGATCTTTTAAAAAAAACTACATTATTTAATTCAGGAAATATCGTGGGACAGTGGTAGGTGATACACCCTTGTCTCCCTTCGGTTGCGGGTTCAAGTCTCGCAGCCTTGCCGGACGCGACGGATTGCTGCCCGACCTCCGGGTTGTTCTTTTATGGAAATCCAAAATAATCCAAACTAGAACTATCCAAAATACTTCTGTCTAAACTCACAGTCCAAAATTTATAAGGAAGGTAAACATAATATAGATCCTTTTTACCCCGTAATAGAATATGAATACCTTCATCATGTATTACCATATTCCTTATTGATTAAATTCATGCTTCCTTATTCCATATAGAATGCTGGATATACTTCATTAATCCAAAAATGTTTTAAACCCCAACAATGATGGAATATACAAATCATTAATCAGCTTCAAGGTAGTCAATAATATCCAATATAATTTATCCAAATCAATCATGTATTATTCTAAAATCACCACCTCGGTATCTGAACCATATTATGGTTTATCATTCTCTCAACCATATATTTTCCAAACATTTAACCTGCTACTGAGTCACTTTTCTTTGTTCCACACAATCTCAAGTCCTTAATGAAATAGTACTGCAGTACAATCCTTATATACTCCATGATTATTGTAACAAGTACATTGTTGATACAACACTCAATTGACATAATCAACATAAGAACTCTAATCATTCCTCTTCATCTGTGGTAGTATCATAACTTGATTATTATCCAATAACATCATTTGCGGCATAGTCTGATGACTGGGACATAGGTTCGCGTAGTGTCCAAACTCCTTGCAAATGAAGCATTGTACATTTAAAACCATTTTCTTACCCTTGCAGTCACGTACTTTGTTCCCTTTTCCTCCACACTTATAACAAACTCCAATTCCTTTCAGGCAAGTTCCAGGGTGTTTCTTTCCACAGTTACCACATATGGGAAAATTCTTCTTTTCCCTTTTCCCTTTATCCATCTTTCTCTCTTCCATCCTTTTCATCTCTTTATTCCCTTCAAAGCCATAGGACTCAGTAAACTCTTTACTTATCTTATCAACACATGATATTATTTCTTCATATGATGATAATACATGGGAGACTATTTCTCTTATAAATTCTAGCTTAAGACCATGAAAGATATGATCCTTCCTTCTCTTTGAATCATGTGTATTTCTGGAGTTCTCATTCCTTCTACTGGGCGCCATTTCTAAACAATGGCATAAACTAGATCAGTTTATGAATCAAAATACATAATCCCATACTTATAAAACACTTAACATAAATTGAACTATTTATGGATATAATCCATAATCATAAAAATGTTTTCTTTGAGGAAGTATATACTCATAAACCCTTCATAATGATTTGTAAAGAAAATGAGAGTTATCCTAAGCATATCCCCTGGGAGTGTCGTAACCAAGAGTGCAGCAAGGCCCGTTGTCGTGCACCAATTCCCGTTCGAGTCTAGCTCAAAGCGGTGTTTTCGGGTTTTACCCCTAGGTACATCTGTGCCAGAGCCGCCTCTACCTGCTCGTATCCAGATAGGGATGTATTGCTCGGAAAACTCACAAAATCTCTACAATACCAAAATTCTAGGAAGTTCTTCTATACTAATCCTCAAAGTTCATCTTAGGTCTACGTGCTCTAATCAGATTTTATCTAAATCTAGCTTCCAAGGTTTGTACTAAACTTCCTCTGATACCAACCGTAACGCCCCGACCCTAGTTTCCTAGAGTCGGTGCATTATTACATAACATTGTCATGATCACAAGAAATATCAAATCTCGAAATACCGATTGGTTTAGTAGCCTTGGAAACACTAGATATATTCATAAGTTTTACATTACATCATAAAATGAAAAACTACTACAACAACATAATGTTTCCACAGTCCACACTATAATCCCCTCATAATATCCCTGCAGGTCATTCATAATTTACTTCTTCACTTCCTGGGAAAAATAAAACATAGAAAAGGGGTGAGCTCAAATGCCCAGTAAGGATAACAATATAGCAGAAACTTTCATAAATAAGAATAAACATTTAAGGCAATGTATAACTAAAACAAAAGCCTTTTAAACTTGAACTTTTAACATAGTATGGCATAAATAAAATTAGATAATTCCATTTACTTATTCACATGGATATTCTACTAATCGAATAATCACATGAAAAATCAATAACCACCTTCATAATGTTGGAATGCATAATGCTAAACTTTAATTACTTTTCAAGGCCTCGTTCCAAGACCTTAGGGCTAACTGTAACCGGAACCCAACCCGGAGTGCCTCTAATAACTGGACACCAACCCGGAGTGCCTCTAATAACCGGACACCAACCCGGAGTGCCTCTAATAACCGGACACCAACCCGGAGTGCCTCTAATAACCGGACACCAACCCGGAGGGCTTACTTTTACCAGTCCCTAACCTGGAGGGCTTACTTTTACCAGTCCCCAACCTGGAGGGCTTACTTTAACCAGTCCCCAACCTGGAACATACTTGTCCAACACATTCATATGAAGTAAAGATTGAAATATAATATAAACATTCTTATTGGAACTAGCATACGAAATGTCAATACTTTCACCATAAACTATGAATGGTATAAAAATAGCACATCCACAGTCAAACATATCACAAAACCTTCAAAACAATATAGAATTTTTGTATCATAATAAATCAACTTCAAATAATCTTAAAACCCATCAAAGGATGTTGACATAGATGAAATCAAAATTCTTTTTAAAGAAATATCTCCTTTTATTTTGAAATCATTTAAGATCCATATAAAATCAAACATTTTCTTTGAAAATAATCTTATAAGCTTTTAAGGGAAGATTTGAAGATTTTATAACGGCGGAAAATAACCGCACCCGCCGTATAAGTTAAAAAAACATTCTTATCTTAATTCTGTCGAAAAGGTTAAAAAGCACCTTGTTTGGAAAACGACGGAAAGATTCCCTTATAAACCTCTTATAAAAAGTCAAACAAGGGTATAAATGACTTTAAACCATATTATTTTAAATATTAAAAATGTTTTGAAATACATTTTGAAGAAACATGGATGTAGATGATAACGAGATCCCAGTAGATTATTACGTATAAACAACCTCGGATAATGAAGAGATTGTGAAATAACCCTTACCAGTTTGGTAACTTATGAAACATACAACCCATGAAAGAGGTATCGTACAATGAATATGTAAGTACACATAAATTAGAGTGTATTACACAAAGAATATAATTATGGGCAGTACATACACCACACAAAAGGTAATGGTGGCAATATGGCATGAATCTCACGGGAATAAGGAGTGAGATGAAAACCCCTTACCACGTTAATCAACTGAGTCGTATGGCCAAAAGTTAATAACCACCAAATTATTTACAGAATAACATGAATATGATAATATATATATCAAATTCCAGTACACAATACACCACTTTCAATAATTTAGTGGCGAATAATGGAAATCTCACAGAATTGAATGTGAGATAAGAAAAATCCCTTACCTTGTACTTTTCCTTGGTTGGGGTAGGTTAACCTCCTGTATAATGGTGAAATAATTGTTATTAAATTATATAAGAATAATATACATTAATATGATATCATATATGTTCTTTTAACATTGCTTTATTAATAATATCTTAGTATTATCGTCGTTTCGGGTGATAATTGATTCGTTCTTCTTAAATGTTTGGTTACGTAAGACATGTTTGTAATGGATAGATTATATCTTATTCATAATCAGAATGATATTAACATTATTGTTAACCCTAAAATGAGAATAAGACTTGAATGGATACGATGGAGGATGGATCTCACCGCGTTCGTGGAGACGGTAGTCCGTACGTACGCACGAACGCTACTTCCATTTAATTTTTATTTTAAAAGAATTGAATCCAAATGATACATAGGTATATTAATATTCCAGTATAATATAATATTTTATATATGTTACTTAAGTTCATTAACACCATCCTTTATACGTTCCATGTGGGGTATGAACGAGTCATATCATTTTAAGGGGGCGGTAGTCCGCACTTCCTCAAATGAAATTATCGTATGTATATACAACATGAAACGAATAATGGTATGAAATAAAATGGAATTACAGAAGCTTATATATAAAATATATATCATTAATATCATATTTAATTATAGTTCCATCATAATGGCCACCAT
Source organism: Viscum album (assembly GCA_963277665.1). Taxonomy (NCBI): domain Eukaryota; kingdom Viridiplantae; phylum Streptophyta; class Magnoliopsida; order Santalales; family Viscaceae; genus Viscum; species Viscum album. The sequence goes on from OY728141.1 coordinate 1,208,310,193, forward strand.
GAGAGGCGGTAAGATGTATTTGAACAATCATCGTTTCGTGAGGCGTTAGTTTTCCATCCACAGAAACATTATGTTCATCATCCATTAGATGGAGTTGTGTGTATGTGTAGTTTGAATCCTTCTTATAACAACATCATAGTATATTGAGGATACTGGTGTTGTTACAAAAGAAAGGAAATAAAAAGAGTTTGGGGGTTGGAGAATCAAAATAAATGAAAATAATTTAAGAGAAATCGTTACCTTTAATTTAGGTAACTCACTTTGGTTGGAACCAAAGGACTTCTTGAAATGCTTTCTGCCTAAGGGGAAGCTTCAAGGATGAGGATAGGGATGTGGGGAGCTTAGTTGGGTAGAGTTTGGACGAGCCAAGTGGCTTGAGAGGTGTGAGGAATGAGTAGAAGTGGTCTCCTTTTATAAGGGAGAAGAGGGGCTCTTTAGGAAAGAGTGAAAGTATTACTTTATAATATAATTATATTCGGTTTATAATGGTCCAAAAATCATTGAGGTCAAAGATAAGATGACTCATATTCTAAATAACATCAACCAATAATAATTGGACAGGTTTTAGATAATATTTTAATCATTATAATCTTATTTATTTAAATGATTTATTAATGAGGTAAACATTGCATCATTATTGTGTCATTAATAATTTAAATTATTTGATGTCTAAAAATTATAAATAAACTATCATTATGTAGTAAATCTTTTTAGCTTTCTAATGAATATTTATAATCGAAAATCCAACATGTATAACCCTATGTAAAAATTGTTCTTCTAAAAGATGTAAGCTTATGCCATTTTTATTTTTATTTTAACTTTATTAATATAAAGTGTCCCTACCACATACAAGTGGATCCAAGGGGTCCCCAAATTGACCCAAGGATGATCATGGTCGGTTATGTGTCCACCAATAAGGTTAGGACACATTTTAGGTTAATTTTGTATTATTATAATATTATTTTTTAACCCTTATTTACCGGATTTACCCTTAACCATGATAAATAAAATATTTACCACAGTAATTATTCAAAATGTCTAAAAATAAAAGTTACCTATTTACAAAATTTGGACATCCTGATTCCAAATATGGAATCCATTTTTCTAAATTCAAAACACAGAAGTGGCAGAAATTAATTTAAAATTAATTCCCGCTGTCAAAACAAAAAGCGTGTTTTTAAGAGGTAATAACTATCAAAAGATTGACACTTGTTTATGTTTGGTTTAATTGTAAAATTATGTACAATGACCAACATTATATTAAATGGTAAAAATATATTCTAAATATACTTTAAAACTACTAAAATTCATAATTTATCACTATTAATTATTTTGATTAAAAAAGTTGTTTTTAATTAAAATTTAGTAATTTTCACTATTCATCAAAATATGAAAGTTATCCGAAAAGTACCAAAATTTCACCTTAGGCTAAATTCGATATTCCGAATCCAAAAATGAAGTCCATTTTAAAATATAAAATATATATAATTTCAAAATTTAGGTATTACTATTCATAACGGCTAGTTTGATTGGTTGTGGTGTGTGTTAAAACTCAAGGTTGCGTACAACACACGCTACTATTTTATTCAAAGGAAAGCGTACCGTAGAAGCTTGGGATGTTTCATTTTAAAAAAAAAAATTGATGTCCCAATTTATTCAGATAGTTTAAAATATTTTATTTAAAAAGGTTTCACTATTAAAGTTGATAAAAGTGCAATACTGAAAATGAATCTGTTCTTGCATTATGACTAAGAAACTCATAATAGGGATTCTAAATTTATAAGGATTATATAAAGTTCAAAATGTTGTTAATACTATTCATGACCTCTTTTAATGGTTTTTTTTTGTACGTCATGGTGTGATTGAACTCGGTGTTGCGTGTAGTGCAAGTTATTGAATTATTTTTAAGAAATAACACACTATGAAATCCTGGGGTGTTACAATATGTTTCATTTACAATGGTTATGAATAAGGGTATTATATATGATATATCCAAAATGAGTCTATAATTGAAGAAATAAGTGGGATACAATGTATATGTTTAAATAACCAGTTGTTTATGTTTCCTAGTTTCTAAAGACAAAAAAACTATATGGTCCTGGGGTGGATTTTTCAATGTTATGTAATAAATATTATTCATTTTTGAAGTAATATCTACATGTAATGTATGGTCCCTTATAGTTGGTATTAGAGTAAAGGTATATTTAACCTTTGGAAACTAGGATGATAGTACCTTAGTATGATTCCAAATGATATATCTAGGTATAGGACACAATCCTATACTACTGTTTTAGATGTGTTAATGAATAACCTAGGATAAAACCCAAAGTGTCTAAAATTGAAATATTATTCTTGATTATGTGGATTTATTATTATTTTTGGTATTTCTCACAATATTCTTCTTGGTTTTTGTGAATGGATGGAATTATAAGGAACCATGTTAAAGATAAATGTGACAAGAAATGAAATGATTGTCCCCATAGGAATCTAAATGTTATGAGAGATATAATAAAAATTCATATAGACATTATCACAAAACATTCTCAAGCTATGAGTAATATTAGACTTCCAAATGAAAAAAGTAAAGCGCAACATTCTGTTAAGTCATTCATGAGACAGTGTCCACCTTCATTCAGCAGCCTTTTAATCCATTATTAGATGAACAGTAAATCAGTAAAATAGAAAATATATTTTGAGTTCTACAACATTCTGAACATTATAATGTCTTCTTAGTATTCTACCATTAATAAAGATAATCTAATCATTGGTGGAATATTTTGAAGAATAAAATTCCATGAGATTAAATTTAGTTTATCAAATGGGATATGTTACAGAACATATTTTTAAATAAGTACATTACTCATATTCCTCAAACAACAATAGAGAAGGTGTTCCTCGAAATTAAGAAAAAGGATGAAAAATCCGTTCGTACCTATGAAGAAAATTTTAAAAGACTTTCAAAGTATGCTTTTGGAATTATTATTCAACCTAAGAGTAAAATTGATCAATTATTTAATGTCATATAACCAAGAGTCTTAATGGAATTATCTGTAAGGTACATCAATAGCTTCAATGAATTTTTTTGATTTGATATCAATGTTCATATAGAGATTTGGGTAAACTACTAGTAATATGGGTTTGATATGAAGAGAAAAATTGAATTCAAAGGATAATATAAAGACCACACTGAAAAATAAGATTATATTTCCTTTAGTCTCAATGTGTGGATACTAACTTGGAGTTAATAGTCTCAGAGGGACTAATAAATGATTTCTGTGTGGAAAAGAAGGCCATCAGGCAGTTGAATGCCGATGTGATGGGTAAAATATGTCTAATGATGTGAAATAAGAAAAGGCTACACAAAATGTACCTCATACACATCAATGTTACAAGTGCATGGAAATGGGGAATTATTTCAATCAGTTCCATAATACAAGGATAATTGATAATTATTGACATCAACAAACTCGTAAGGGCAAAGACCAAAGAAATTCACATAAAATCACTATTGGTGACGTGATGTTTGATAATGAAGTAGTGAAATGTACCCTTGTCGTACACTCTAAAGTAGAAAATTTTTTATTTTATTCTCAATCCACCCACTAATTTATTTCTAAATAATTTCCTCAGTGTATCACTATAATACCTCAACAATTAGATGTGGAGTTAGTTGGGAAAACTCTTAATGGAACAACAGTCGCATCAAAAGTTATTTAATTATTCTCTGATAGAAGTTTACGAGAAGGTTCTTCATACAAATCTTGTGATCCTTCTTATAGTGGAAGTTGATGTGATTCATGGAATGGATTGGCTTTCTCTATATAGAACTCATATTAATTTCCAAGGAGGGTAAGTCAAATTTTATAATATAGATCAATCTTTGATCATTTATCGATGCAATTATTAATATAACCTTCCAGTAGAAATTCCTTCCATATTTTGGGTCTTAATTTTAACAAATGAAGGTTATTTATCTCAAATGGTTTGGGAGAACCTCACGATTAAGAATATCCCCATTATATGAGAGTTTGATAATGTATTTTCGGATTAATTTATCGGTCTTCCACCAAATCGTGAAGTTGAGTATTCAATAGTACTCATACTAGGTGCTTGTGTATTTCAAAGAAACATTACAGAATAACCCCAATTGAGTTGAAGGAATTGAAAAGGAAACTCCAAGATAATCTATATAATGGATTCATATAGCCTAGTGCGTCACCTTAGGGATAACATGTTCTATTTATTAAAAAGAAAAGAAGGGTCAATGAGACTCTGCATTGATTATCCAAAAGTTAACAAGATAACTATCAAGAACAAATAGCCTCTTCCTCGCATTGATGACTTGTTTGACCAACTATTTGGAGCTCAATAAAATTCCAAAATTGATCTTCATTCATGATATCATCAATTAAGAGTCAAAAGAAGGATATACCAAAGACTAAATTCCATAACTTGAGAATTGTACTTATGACCCTATGAAAAGAGAATATTTATGCCAAATTTTCCAAGTGTGAATTTTGGCTTTATAATGCTTCATTTTTGGGTCACATAATCTCAAGAGAGGGGATATCTATGGATCCAGAATAAATAGAGGTTATTGAAAGATGGTTGAGACCAACAACGGTAATTGAGATCCAAATATTTAATGGTTTGGATTGATATAATCGAAGATTGGTGAATTAATTTTCACGATTATCTAACACACCCATAAAGTAGACATAAAAAAGTGTTATGTATGGTTGGATAGAGGAATGTGAAGAGAATTTTAGAGAGCTAAAAATAAGGTCAGCTAGTGCACCTGTGATCACACTGATTTTTAGTGGAGACAGGATTGGGATCTACAATGATGCATCCAAGAAGGGGATGGGATGTGATCTCATGAAAAATGATATTTTGATAGATTATGCCTCATGGTAGTTAAATATAAATCAACATAATTACCCAACTAATGATTTGGAGGTAGTTTCAGTAATCTCAGCATTAATGATATGGAAGCATTATCTTTATGTTGAAAAGGTGTGATATTTATACTGATAATAAATTATTTAAATTATATATTCAAAAAAATGAGCTGAATATAAAACAATGAAGATGGTTGTAGTTTATTCAACATTACAACTTCTCAATACATTGTCACCCTGGTAAAGTGAAAAAGGTGGAAGATACATCGTGTTGAAAAGATAATGCATGCTTATCTATGATGAAGAACACAAAAGATAAAATATATATGGATTTGAAAAGGATGGATCTTGAAATTTTAATGGACGGAGAGAAATCATATCTTTCTCAAATGAATGTTCATCCATCTATACAAGTGAAGATTAAAGAGGCACATAAATAAGATTTATAGTTACAAAAGAAGGTGATAAATATTCCTAAATTCAATCTTGATTGTGATGAAATAATAAGGTCCAAGAACTGGGTTTGTATTCCTCCCATACCAGAATTAATGAAGGAACTATAGGATGAGGCTTCTATTTCTTCATTCTCAATTCACCCTAGAAGTAAAACAATGTACATGGAACTGAATGAGTACTTCTGGTCGGATGGAATGAAAATAGATATCACTGAATATGCCTCTTGATGCTTTGTTTGACAACAAGTTAAGGCTGAGACACATAAGACTATGTGGGTGTTACCACAATAACCCATACCAGAATGGAAATTGGAAAAATAACTAGGTAATTTGTCATCATACTACCTAAAACATCCAATAGAAATAATCATATTTGGTTTATAGTTGATTTCCTTATGATGTTATCACACTTCATTGCTATTATAGATGATTTCACACTTGATCATCTTTCTTGGATATATGAAAAGGAAGTGGTAATATTTCATGGAGCACCACATTCCATTATATTTGATCAGGATTTGAGGATTACCTCTATGTTCTAGAATAGTCTCCAGCTTTCTCTAGATATAGAGTTATGTTTTATCACTTATTATCATCTGCGGACAGATAGTCAATCTTATAGGACAATTCAAACTTTGGAATAAATGTTGAGATCATTCTCTATTGATTTCAATGGTGGTTTGGAACAACACCTTCCATTGAAGAATATTTATTAAAATAATATCTTTCACTTTAGTATTTCTATGTATTCTTGTGAATCCCTCTATGGAAATATGTGTAGAACTCTAACTTGATTGGTTGATGTTGGGGAAAGAAATATATTTGGACCTGATTATGTTGATGAAATGGCATAAAAATTCACATCTATTCAAAAACACATAAGAAAATTTCAGAATCGACAAAAAAATATACAGAAAACCAAAGAAAATACCTAGAGTTCAAAGTGGTTGATAAGGTGTTCATATTAATATCTCCCCAGAAGAGAGTAATGATATTTCTAAAGAATGGAATGACAAACCCTAGGAATATTGGTCCTTTTGAAATTATGGATCGTATTGGGATGGTAGATTACTGATGGACACTTCCACCAAATCACTCTCATGTTCATTATGTGTTCCATATATCTCTCATGAGAATGTATATACTAGATACTTCAATTGTACTATGCTAAAAAGTTGTGTTACAGGAGCAAGATCTTTCTTATGAAGAATAACTGATAGATATTCCTGATCGTAGCGAAACAGTTATAAGAAAAATACAACATTCTAGGTTAAAGTTTTATAGAGGAAACACCAATTTAAAGAAGATACATTGGAACTTGAAGATATAATAAGGGATAGTTATCCTCATCTATTTGTTTCCAAGTGATGAATTTTGAAGGAGAAAATAATTTTAACATGGGAAGAATGTTACACCATTATGTTTTAATGAAATATTTTCTATAAAAAAATTGATTCTTTAGTATCATTCCTTGCAGACAATTGTGAGTTTAAAAAAAACTTCAAGATGACATTATTATAAAATTAACATTATATCCTTTCCACTATATTAGAAGAAGTAATTATAAATAACTTATGAAATGCATTATGAATTTCTTGTCTATCAATTATTTATGAAACATATAAATCAATAGGATAAATTTATTTTAAATAAATTTCTTTTGGTAATGAAATTAATGAGATAAAAAATGTGTTATGTAATTAAGAATATATTTTTGATATTCTTCCAATGGATATTTTAGTCATAGGGTATGAATAAAACCTTATTTGTTGTATAAAATCCTTTTTTAAGGTTAATTTTACACCTCTGAATGGAGAATCCATTTTAAATTAAAATTTTCACACATTAATAACTTTTATATGATAACATAAACATGTTAATTAGAAAAGGGAAATAAAAATTTACATTTGAAAAATTTATGATATTTTTTGGATAACTTTCATGTTTTGATGAACAATTAAAATATGCTAAATTATAATTAAAAACAACATTTCTTATTTAGATAATTTAAATGATTAAAATATAATGTTGAATTATTTTTAAGTATAAATAAAATATATTTTTATCATTTAATATAATTTATTTCATTATCATTTATTATAAATTTAATTCATCGGAAAAACATTTCAATCTTTTGCAATGTTTAAACTTTTAATCCTCATTTTCTCATTTTAACAACATGATTAATATTAAATTAATACTAAAAATTTATTATTTTGAATTTTTAAAAATTTATTCCATATTTGTAATAATTAGGTTGAAATTATGTAAATCAGTACTTTTTAGGGAATTATAAATAGTAACATTGGTAATTATTTTTATTACCATGGTTAAAGGTAAATCCGGTAATTATGGGTAAAAATAATATAATAAAATTACCTAGAAACTTGTAAAAATAAAATTGGATGACTAAATTAGACACTAATAATATATTTGTTAATATTGAATAACTTTATGGACACTTACCTATGAATATGACATGAACGTAATAAATACTAATAATTGTAAAAAAATTCAAAATCTAATTTTATATAAGTATTTTAATATTAATATATGGATAACTAAGAGATAATATTTATTATAGATAGTATCATAAAAGATAAAACAATTTCCTACATCATAGAAATTTTTTGTAATTTTTCTAGATTAAATAATTACCATTTAGGATTCCACAATTGTGATAGAAAAATTTGTTTATTAATAAAAATATAAAATAAATGGTTTTAAAAATAATAAAATAAATATCATATAAAATAATTGATGTGCTCCACAAATTTTTTATGTGATTATAACTTATTAGGATTATATTTAATTTTATTTTTGTAATTTATCTTCAGTTTGGATTTGTTTTAAAGTTAACTAAATGAATATTGTCAAAATTGACACAATTGATATTTTATTAATATAACAAGTTATTACATTATTTAAAAAAATAAAAACATTTAAAAAAACCAAGTGATAAATATAATATCTAAAATTTCATTAAATATCCAATTATTGTCAATTAACAACATATAAGTAAATATTTATGACTATTAAATATTTTCAATATTATTACCACAATTAAAATTAAATAGAATAACAGTGTAAATTTAAATTATATGGTTTAAATTAAAAAAATAACATGTCATAAAATTATTGATTGATTATATTACAATATTATCTCATCTAAACATATAAATTGGGACATATTAGAAGGTTTTAGGTATGGTTTTATAGTATTACAAATTATTATTTATGGAGTTTCCAAAAGTGGCTCTCACCTCAATTATAAAAGGGAACATCCTCCTTCACAACTTCACTTCATTTTTAGCCTTAAATATCTGCCATACCCAACCCCTTTTCCAAAGAAACTTCTCTATTTTCATTCTAGAGGTTCTGGTCATCTTCAAATACCAAATCTAGTGCTCGATGAAAAGATTTAGAGGGGACACATCGAAGAATAAGTAATATCATCTACAGATTCTTTCAAACTTAATTCTTTTTCTGCTGTATCATCATTTGTTGTTTTATTGTAATGTAATAACATAATAGTCACTCCTATTCTGATATGTTGTTATAAACATGAAACAACCATATTCCACCTTCTACTCTTCCTAGGAAATATGAATTCACCACGCTTGCATACATATATCTTTTTGTTTCACACCGTGGTGAAATCCTTTTTTCACCACCACATAACCTGAATGAGAATAATGATGGAATTAATAAATATATATATATATGAATTATATAAAATTATTTTTATTATTAAATATTATATTCCATTCGCATCAATACCATTCAAAAATTATGGGATCTATATCGTTGCTTGTGCATATGCATGGATCACTATCTCCACAGTGCAATGTGATTCGTTCTACATAATCTTCATTAAAGAAGGATTTATAAATGAATTTAATGAAAAAATATGATATATATTATACTAATAACAAAAATTAAAAGATATAATTATAACTGAAAAATAATAATAATAACTTATCTGACAAAACACGCATAAGAACATAGACCATTTAATACCCGAATAACGAGTAACAATGAAATGTTACTGAAAAATAGATGAAAATAAGATCATAAATGTTATCATAAAACTGATTTTTATTCAGGAATAAATCAATAAAACTATTTATATCTTTATACTAGAGGTTCAGATACATATAAATCATATCATACCTAAGGTAATAGATAAATTTTCAAATCATTCTTCTATCCAAGATTATTTATTAATAAGTATTTACTATGGTATAATTATCATCCATGTCTAGGTTTCATATGTATGTATTTCAATTTATTCTTTATATCCTTATATAGTTATGAAAAATCAAATTTACACATTGGTAATTTTTTACTAAACGGTGTGAATGGAATCTTTTGTTGTTTTCAGTATGAGGTACTTTTTGACTTATCCGGCAAACGTATGTGATGAATGTTTTTTTAACTTGTATAGAATGAACATATTTTTATGCATTCATAATTATTTATTTCCATAAACACACTTCTAAATGATTACATGGTTATTTTAACATAAAATTATTTCTTCCAAAAAAATTTCATTTTGATTAAGAAAAAAAATGAAGAAGGAATGATATTTCCCTTGGGAATTAATTTCATGTGTTTTCTCAAACTTAGTTTCCTTCTAAGATGACACTCTTTAAATATGGTTATATTGATATACCCTTTATTTATATTATATTATTTTCTTAATTATGTAATTTAATTTAGGAAATCCATTTGTTTTATATTAGTTATAATGGAATGATGTTTAGGAAACCCATTTTTTTAATGGGTTATGCTATGGTAAATGTTTATATGTTTTTGTGGTACACGTAAGAATAGTTTTATTATGAGATGGATGAAACCAATATCTCCCAACAATTCATTTTTTAAATTTTAATATCTCAAAAGATATACATTTCTATAATGAAAAGTAATTCCAATTTAGTTATACAGGAATGGAACGACCAGTTAACTCCGTTCAATAATTGACTTTGTCAGTTATGATAGTCTCAGCAATGATCCTTGATTTATATGAAATAATTTTATATTATTATGTGTGTATTCCATGTAATTTCTTGTCTTATTTTATGAATATTGGGATTACATTTCACTTTTATGATTTATCCCATGTTTTGATAATTTTCTCTTTTATATGCAGGATAAGATTTTAAAATATTATGTTTTTCTGATTTTGATATGATTGATATTTACCTTGTATACCCTTACTGATAATTTTAGATCACCCTTTAATATGTTTATTTTCTCATGGCCAAGAAAAACGGTATTATATAAGATATATCAAAAAGGAGACTGGTTTTTATGAAATAAGAAGATAGTGCAGATGTCTTATAAACTAGTTATATAGAATTAATAGTTTCTAAATACATTAAACTTATACAGTCCTAGCATGGTTTCTATTATTTTAATTATTAACTATTCTACAATTTTGAAGTAATATGTACATTTAAATCATGGTAAATTATAATATACTTCAAAAAATAAAGAATTTACACAAGGTAATTCATTAATTGACTAAATTAATTATTAATAATATGTGAATATATTCTCTCTAGTTCTGATATTTTGTCCATTGTCTTTTTTATTTTATTCAATTACATTGATCTCATAATTTATCATTGTGTATATAATGGATTCATCATCAATCGTGACAAAAATAAATTTTGGGCATAACCCATCACATGCTTCAACCACGTCTAGAACCTTCATCAGTACCTTGGGTTCTTTAAAGGGGAGGGGCATGTAAATAGAAATTACAATTACCCCATTAACACCCTTTGATATCACCATTTGATTTGAGGAAAATTTAGGGGCTTTCTTGTTTCCATTTGAGTTATGATCCATGTTCTCAAACTTCATTATTCTCTTCATAGTACCTCCCATAGTTGGTGGTCATCAGTGATAGGAAATGTGTAAAGACCCGTAAAATTCAAGGGAAATTTTTTCTTAATTTTCTTTAGAATTTTACAAGAGCGCGGTTTCAGACGGCACCTGATTCCGAGGCCCGGAGTGCCCGGAATTAATTTCCGAAGTTTGGGCTCGGGTACGTTCAGTGAACGAACGAGCGGGAATTCCTAACTTTTGATCCGGTGCTCGGAATTGAAATCCGAGGGCACCGATGAACTCGCAGCACCGATATTCGCTTAAAGAGACCTTTTCGGGAGTTGCGTTTGTTGCGGGTTGAAAGTTAGTTTTAGGGGTTTTTAGTTTGAGTTAAATAAAGTTGTGTAGAACAATTTTATTTAACTTATTAAAAACCTACCAAAGGGGGTTGGAAGTGGGACCCACACCCACTTAACCTCCCTTGGGAGGATTAAGTGTGGTGGGGCCCACACGAACCCCCTTTTCTTTTCAAATTCTCTCAACATACTTAACCCCCCTCTTTAATGACTTAAGTTACTTAATTTAATTTTGGGGAGTTAAACTCTTTTGAATTTCAAACATTTGAAATTCTTTTGAGTTATGTGTTAATAAAATAAGATGCAATCTTATTTGTTTAAGAGTTGTTGTTTTTTTTTCCCTTGAGAACTTTTTGAGAGCTCCTCTTCATCTTCAAGCTCTGACGAAGAACGAAGATCTCTCAAACTCCGACGAAGAACGGCGCCTCTCTTCTTCGTCCTCGGTGTCTTTAAAAAGGGAACGCCGCACCCTCATCGGACCTTCTTCGTCGACAAACGAAGATCCGCCAACGACGTGTCTCTTCGGGCATAACTCTTCGTCAACGGATTTGACGAACGACGACCGCGACACCCGACCTCCGCGACGCCGTCTTCCGCGGAGCGTAGCCGAACCTTTGAATCTTAAACCCGAGGTAGGGGTTTTTGTTTTCATTTTGGTTTCCTTACTCCATTTCTTGATCGTTAATAGCAAGTATAACGTGTGGCTTATTTTATTTAAGTTTCGTTATTATTTCTTTAACGTGAGGGGGGCCGGACCGCACGAACACGGCCGAATCCCCCCTCCATCGTTCATGTTTGTTTATGCGGGTGGAAACAAGTAGCGTGGTGCCGTCGCACCACGCGGATGATCGTTCATTTATTTTACGCAACGCTGTCGCGCTTCGCCGAGGAGAGTCGTCAAGAACGCGACGCCGCCGCGCCGCGTTGGAAGGATTCATGGCACGGCGAAAGGGGCGCGGTGCCGTCGCACCGCGCCGGACGACGAACACCGCGGCCGGTTCCGGGCCGCGGCGGGAAGAGAAGACCGCGGCCGGTTCCGGGCCGCGGCGGGATGAGGAGACCGCGGCCGGTTCCAGGCCGCGGCAGAAGGGAAGGCCGGTGGCCGGGCCGCCGGCGTCGGAAGCCGAAGAGGGGACCGGATTTTCCGGTCCCGTTGGAGAAGACCGGCCGGCCAGCTGGCCGGCCGGATGCCATTAAACCGGGGAATTAAATTCCCCAGTCGGTTTACTAAACCCCCCTCTTAAAGAGAGGGGGGGCGGTTTTTAAAGGAGGGGGGGGCAGCCGGCCCCCCCGGTTTCGCTTCAGCAAGCCCCCCACGAGCGGGGGGCATTTTTTTTTTTTTAAAAAAAAACGGCGCGGCTATGCCGCGCCGTCAGAGGGAAAACCTGGGGAGTTTGTCCCCCCGCGTGCGGCCACCCCGCGACCCGCCGCCGCCACCGCGGCTCGCCGCCGCCGCCACCGCGGCTCGCCGCCGCCGCCACCGCGGCCCGCCGCCGCCGCCGCCGCGGCCAGCCACCGCGCCACCCCCGGGGGGGGGGGGGGGGGGGGTCGGGCTGGGTCGGCCCGGACCCGGACCCCCCCCCCCCCCCCCCGTTTCGGACCAGTTTCGGTTTTTCGCTCATAACTTGAGCCTCGGACCTCCGAATGACGAACCGTCTGCGGAAACGCGATCCTTGGATCGAGACGGTCGTTTCGGTATATCGCACTCAAGGTTTCAGTTTACTTTGAGTTCGGCCGGGTTGGTTCGTTCACGAAACCAACCGGGCCTTCGGAGCGGAAACGCTCATATCTTGAGCTACGGACGTCCGATTGACGTGCCGTCAGTCGCGTAGTGTTCCTCTTAGTGAGACGGATCTTTTGGCATACTCCGCCCGAGGTTTGGACGCAGGTGGAGTACGGTCGGGTTGGTTTTGCCTTAAAAACCAACCGGGCCCCGGAGACGAAAATGCCAATAACTCTCAGACCGGGCGTCCGATCGACGCGCCGTCTGTTGCGTTGAGTTCCTGTTGACGATACGGAACTTTTGGATACATCAACTCCGGTCTTCGTGACAGTTGATGTATCAGCCTCTCGGCTCGTGGAGCGGACCCTCCGTACGAGCTTGCTGTGTGCGGGAACCCTAGTGCTGGCTGCGACTGTTCTACTGCTACGACTGCTACTGTGACTGCGCCGACGACAGTACAGAGATCCTGTGTGGATTTGACGACGACAGTACAGAGATCCTGTGTGGATTGGACGACGACAGTACAGAGATCCTGTGTGGATTCGACGACGACGACTACAGCACTCAGCGATCCTACGTGGATCAGTGCTACAGGTTCTGTGTGAGCCCGATCCTGTGTGGGTCCTTGCGCTCAGCGGTTCTGTGTGAGCCAGCGCCTACAGGTTCTGTGTGAGCCCGATCCTGTGTGGGTCTTCTGCGGGGGTTAGTTACCTATCGATCCTTCGTGGGTCCGACGACTTAGATGGATCAGTGATCATCTTTATCGTCCTTGAAGAAGTATACCTGTGTGAGCTGAATCCTGTTGTTTTCCTGTGTGGATTGTGTTGTGCAATCCTGTGTGGATTATATTTTTGCTTTCCTATGTGAAATACGTTTACTTTCCTGCATGGACTGAGTTGTACTTGGGTTCGGAGGTTGGAGTGTATTTTAATTGATGACTTAGGTATATGTATGGGCATATACCTAAGCTGTGTCAGTTGTTACTTCGTGTTTGTACCTTTCTTCGTGGTTTATCCTTTGTGGATTTGAGAGACCTTCAGGGGTCTCGAGGTCCCTACTGAGTAGCTTATACTCACCCCTGCACGGGCTTCGCCCGCACTACGTTGTGTTGGTTGCAGACGACGGACAGCGTTGACCTTAGCTGAGGCTTGCACAGCGGGACGGTACCCGGAGGTGGACCACTGGGCGGGACGTGCACGGAGCAGACGGCGGGACCCGTGGAGCAGAGGAGCTATCTGTACCCACCCTTCAGGTGGGATTTCCGGTGGACAGCTCGGAGTAGCGGCTTTTACTTTACAGTTGCTGTTTTTCCCTTTTGAGTTGTACTTTACTTTCAGTTTGGGTTTGTATTCTGGCCCATTTACTTTCCGCACTTTCAGTCGTACTCTGTTTGTTTAGTGTTTACTTTCCACTTGTTTACTCTGTGGTGTGTGTTTACGTTTCAAAGGCAATGTCTTCCCTTTTTACCGGGATTTACGCCTTGGTGCTAGTCGCCAGCCCCTGGCCTATGGAAGGCGGGCTTGGGGTAGTCACGGCACGGACCCCGAGGGCGGGTCGTGACAAATTGGTATCAAATGAGTTCGGTTCTACCGCGAACTCTGATCTTTTCTATGTGAAGCAATAATGTTTAGCGTATTGAGTGTGGTTATCAGTCCAGGGAGTCCAGTGTTGGTGCGGCGGCCGACGTATCCGTACACCAGGACCCTGACTTCTGATTTCCGACTTAATGCACGAAAACATTGATTGCGTGTGTGTTTCAAGTTTTCTTTGTGATTACTTGTGTCAGCTCACCGGGTATACTGATCTGCTTTATGAAAGTCTCAAGTTTTCCTTGTGATTACTTGTGTCAGCTCACCAGGTATACTGTTCTAACCGTGGCGCACCTGTTTCCTTTTCAGGATGGCCCCACGACGGCAGCCAGCTAGGGTTTCGAGAGTCGAGCGAGACGACAGCCCACCGAGCGACGAGGCTTCGGTGCAGGGCCCTTTGTCAGCAGTGGCACCGGCAGTAGCTTTACCCACCGATCCCCCGATGCTTCCAGCAGCAGCCGCTGACGATGCACGTCGCCTCAGCGCACTGCATGAGTTTCAGCGCCAGCGACCGCCCAGGTTTCGCGGGGAGACGGATCCCCAGGCAGCAGAGGACTGGCTGGAGGCAGTGGTTCGAGTGTTTAGGCTAGTGAGGACACCAGCAGACCTCATGGTGATCCTCGCTGCGAGCCTACTACACGCAGCAGCAGGACGATGGTGGAGCTTGATGCTCCAGGTGCACGATGAGGCATCTCTTCTTTGGACGGACTTTGAGAGCATCTTCCGCTCGGAGTTCGTCCCAGCCACCCTTCGTGCGGTGCGCATCCAGGAGCTTCTACAGCTGCGGCAGGGCAGCATGACGGTCGCTCAGTACTCGGCGAGATTTACCGATCTCTCGCGCTACTCGACCGACATGGTACGGGACCCATTCTTCCGGGCCCGGACATTCGAGCAGGGTTTAAGACACGAGATCAGGGCATCGCTGATCTCCCTCAGCATACCGACTCAGACAGGAGTACTGGAGCGGGCCCTTCTGATCGAGAGCTTCCTTGCTGAGTCTACACCAGCACAGAGACCCACCGCAGGACGGCACGTGGCAGAGTCATCTGCAGCTGGCAGTCGGCGAATGACTCAGGGGTCCAGACAGACCAGACCTCAGGGCACTGGCTCAGCAGTGCAGGGCACACAACGCGGAGCCAGTCTTTCGAGTGGAAGACAGTGCTATGCATGCGGCGGGCGAGGCCACATGACTCGTGACTGCCCGACCCGCCATGCGGAGGAGCAGCAGACGGTTGAGGAACCACCTAGGCAGAGGCATAGGTTCGACCGTGGCGGTCCGCAGGGAGGAGGCGGACGAGGCAGAGGAGCTGGACGAGCAGCTGGTGGTGGCCGACGCTTTGAGGCTCTACCACCACCACCACCAGGAGGTCCACCCCGACCGCAGGGGAGAGCTCAGCTTCAGGCAGCCGAGGCCTTCGATCATGGAGCCCTGGGAGCCGATGGACAGGAGCAGAACTAGTGGATACATCCTTTGTACTTCTGGTTCCTAGTTGCTTTTGTGTAGCGTCTTGTATTACGAGCTGCAATAATAAAAGACGCATACCTTGTGATGTTTTCGTTCCTGTCCTCTATCGTAATGTTACTAAGAGGTTCCAGTTTTGGCTGTTGACTTGACCCTCACTTGTGAGACATCTACTGGAGGAGACCCAGTTACCACACACTGATGCCGACAGTGTGACTCAACCCTTGGAGGCGAGAGTAACGGTTGAATCTCTTAGTAGTAGCGTCGAGGCCTTACGACGTCATCCTTAGTATGGATTAGTATCATCCATGTTAGGATTGACTGTTTTAGGCAAAGAATGTGGTTCATCCAGGGGATGAGACTAGATTTCTCTTTTCGGCAAAAGAGAAATCTTGCAGCTCTAGTGGGACCTGAGATGGTCCAGGTCATCCAGGGGCGGATGAGTACAGCTCAGAGCCAGCAGAAGCCTTATGCTGACAGGAGGCGGAGGCCACTGGAGTTCGAGGATGGCGACCACGTCTTCTTGCGGGTCTCACCTCGACGTGGTATTCGGAGATTTGGCCAAGGCGGCAAGTTATCTCCGAGCTTCAACGGACCCTTCCAGGTTCTCAGCAGGATTGGCGAGGTGGCTTATCGCCTGGCTCTACCACCTCAGTTGCACCGGGTGCACGACGTCTTCCACGTATCTCAGCTGAGGAGATACGTGCATGACCCGACGCACATCATCGACTTTGGGGAGCTTGACGTTGATGATGGGGCGACTTTTACGGAGGTCCCGGTGGAGTTAGAGGATCGACAGGAGCGGGTCCTACGTGGGCGATTGATTCCTCTTGTGCGCATCAGATGGCAGCTTGGGAACCTCCAGGAAAGCTCATGGGAGCGGGAGGCTCAGATGCGTGCTCAGTACCCTCTTTTGTTTCCCTAGTTTTGTTGTATCTTTACGGGGACGTAAAGCCCTGAGGTGGGAGTAATGTAAAGACCCGTAAAATTCAAGGGAAATTTTTTCTTAATTTTCTTTAGAATTTTACAAGAGCGCGGTTTCAGACGGCACCTGATTCCGAGGCCCGGAGTGCCCGGAATTAATTTCCGAAGTTTGGGCTCGGGTACGTTCAGTGAACGAACGAGCGGGAATTCCTAACTTTTGATCCGGTGCTCGGAATTGAAATCCGAGGGCACCGATGAACTCGCAGCACCGATATTCGCTTAAAGAGACCTTTTCGGGAGTTGCGTTTGTTGCGGGTTGAAAGTTAGTTTTAGGGGTTTTTAGTTTGAGTTAAATAAAGTTGTGTAGAACAATTTTATTTAACTTATTAAAAACCTACCAAAGGAGGTTGGAAGTGGGACCCACACCCACTTAACCTCCCTTGGGAGGATTAAGTGTGGTGGGGCCCACACGAACCCCCTTTTCTTTTCAAATTCTCTCAACATACTTAACCCCCCTCTTTAATGACTTAAGTTACTTAATTTAATTTTGGGGAGTTAAACTCTTTTGAATTTCAAACATTTGAAATTCTTTTGAGTTATGTGTTAATAAAATAAGATGCAATCTTATTTGTTTAAGAGTTGTTGTTTTTTTTTCCCTTGAGAACTTTTTGAGAGCTCCTCTTCATCTTCAAGCTCTGACGAAGAACGAAGATCTCTCAAACTCCGACGAAGAACGACGCCTCTCTTCTTCGTCCTCGGTGTCTTTAAAAAGGGAACGCCGCACCCTCATCGGACCTTCTTCGTCGACAAACGAAGATCCGCCAACGACGTGTCTCTTCGGGCATAACTCTTCGTCAACGGATTTGACGAACGACGACCGCGACACCCGACCTCCGCGACGCCGTCTTCCGCGGAGCGTAGCCGAACCTTTGAATCTTAAACCCGAGGTAGGGGTTTTTGTTTTCATTTTGGTTTCCTTACTCCTTTTCTTGATCGTTAATAGCAAGTATAACGTGTGGCTTATTTTATTTAAGTTTCGTTATTATTTCTTTAACGTGAGGGGGGCCGGACCGCACGAAAACGGCCGAATCCCCCCTCCATCGTTCATGTTTGTTTATGCGGGTGGAAACAAGTAGCGTGGTGCCGTCGCACCACGCGGATGATCGTTCATTTATTTTACGCAACGCCGTCGCGCTTCGCCGAGGAGAGTCTTCAAGAACGCGACGCCGTCGCGCCGCGTTGGAAGGATTCATGGCACGGCGAAAGGGGCGCGGTGCCGTCGCACCGCGCCGGACGACGAACACCGCGGCCGGTTCCGGGCCGCGGCGGGAAGAGAAGACCGCGGCCGGTTCCGGGCCGCGGCGGGATGAGGAGACCGCGGCCGGTTCCGGGCCGCGGCGGAAGGGAAGGCCGGCGGCCGGGCCGCCGGCGTCGGAAGCCGAAGAGGGGACCGGATTTTCCGGTCCCGTTGGAGAAGACCGGCCGGCCAGCTGGCCGGCCGGATGCCATTAAACCGGGGAATTAAATTCCCCGGTCGGTTTACTAAACCCCCCTCTTAAAGAGAGGGGGGGCGGTTTTTAAAGGAGGGGGGGGGGGCAGCCGGCCCCCCCGGTTTCGCTTCAGCAAGCCCCCCACGAGCGGGGGGCATTTTTTTTTTTTTTAAAAAAACGGCGCGGCTATGCCGCGCCGTCAGAGGGAAAAGCGGGGGAGTTTGTCCCCCCGCGTGCGGCCACCCCGCGACCCGCCGCCGCCACCGCGGCTCGCCGCCGCCGCCACCGCGGCCCGCCGCCGCCGCCACCGCGGCCCGCCGCTGCCGCCACCGCGGCCCGCCGCCGTCGCCACCGCGGCCAGCCGCCGCCGCCGCCACCGCGGCCCGCCGCCGCCGCCGGCCGCCGCGCCGCCCCCGGGGGGGGTCGGGCTGGGTCGGCCCGGACCCGGACCCCCCCGTTTCGGACCAGTTTCGGTTTTTTGCTCATAACTTGAGCCTCGGACCTCCGAATGACGAACCGTCTGCGGCAACGCGATCCTTGGATCGAGACGGTCGTTTCGGTATATCGCACTCAAAGTTTCGGTTTACTTTGAGTTCGGCCGGGTTGGTTCGTTCACGAAACCAACCGGGCCTTCGGAGCGGAAACGCTCATATCTTGAGCTACGGACGTCCGATTGACGTGCCGTCAGTCGCGTAGTGTTCCTCTTAGTGAGACGGATCTTTTGGCATACTCTGCCCGAGGTTTGGACGCAGGTGGAGTACGGTCGGGTTGGTTTTGCCTTAAAAACCAACCGGGCCCCGGAGACGAAAATGCCAATAACTCTCAGACCGGGCGTCCGATCGACGCGCCGTCTGTTGCGTTGAGTTCCTGTTGACGATACGGAACTTTTGGATACATCAACTCCGGTCTTCGTGACAGTTGATGTATCAGCCTCTCGGCTCGTGGAGCGGACCCTCCGTACGAGCTTGCTGTGTGCGGGAACCCTAGTGCTGGCTGCGACTGTTCTACTGCTACGACTGCTACTGTGACTGCGCCGACGACAGTACAGAGATCCTGTGTGGATTTGACGACGACAGTACAGAGATCCTGTGTGGATTGGACGACGACAGTACAGAGATCCTGTGTGGATTCGACGACGACGACTACAGCACTCAGCGATCCTACGTGGATCAGTGCTACAGGTTCTGTGTGAGCCCGATCCTGTGTGGGTCCTTGCGCTCAGCGGTTCTGTGTGAGCCAGCGCCTACAGGTTCTGTGTGAGCCCGATCCTGTGTGGGTCTTCTGCGGGGGTTAGTTACCTATCGATCCTTCGTGGGTCCGACGACTTAGATGGATCAGTGATCATCTTTATCGTCCTTGAAGAAGTATACCTGTGTGAGCTGAATCCTGTTGTTTTCCTGTGTGGATTGTGTTGTGCAATCCTGTGTGGATTATATTTTTGCTTTCCTATGTGGAATACGTTTACTTTCCTGCGTGGACTGAGTTGTACTTGGGTTCAGAGGTTGGAGTGTATTTTAATTGATGACTTAGGTATATGTATGGGCATATACCTAAGCTGTGTCAGTTGTTACTTCGTGTTTGTACTTTTCTTCGTGGTTTATCCTTTGTGGATTTGAGAGACCTTCAGGGGTCTCGGGGTCCCTACTGAGTAGCTTATACTCACCCCTGCACGGGCTTCGCCCGCACTACGTTGTGTTGGTTGCAGACGACGGACAGCGTTGACCTTAGCTGAGGCTTGCACAGCGGGACGGTACCCGGAGGTGGACCACTGGGCGGGACGTGCACGGAGCAGACGGCGGGACCCGTGGAGCAGAGGAGCTATCTGTACCCACCCTTCAGGTGGGATTTCCGGTGGACAGCTCGGAGTAGCGGCTTTTACTTTACAGTTGCTGTTTTTCCCTTTTGAGTTGTACTTTACTTTCAGTTTGGGTTTGTATTCTGGCCCATTTACTTTCCGCACTTTCAGTCGTACTCTGTTTGTTTAGTGTTTACTTTCTGCTTGTTTACTCTGTGGTGTGTGTTTACGTTTCAAAGGCAATGCCTTCCCTTTTTACCGGGATTTACGCCTTGGTGCTAGTCGCCAGCCCCTGGCCTATGGAAGGCGGGCTTGGGGTAGTCACGGCACGGACCCCGAGGGCGGGTCGTGACAAAATGGATGAAAATTGCTTTAGATCTTTGTGGAATTATCTAGAATCCTCAAGATGTAACATGGAGTAGATATAGGATTATGAGAGATGATAAAAACATGTTTTATATTAATGTTTAAATTGAGTAATGTCCCCTTATGTGTATTCTTAGGGGATTCCCTTTTTAAATGAAAAATTAGAAATAAATTGGGTATCAGTTGATGTGAATTTTTCTATAGAGGTTATAATAATGATAAATGGACCCTACTCTGATGGTTAGTTGTAGTTTTTATGTCAGAATATTTTATAGTGTGTTTCTAATGGTTTTGAATCATTTCATTTAATTTTCAAATTATTTATAAAAATTTATAAGTAATTTTATAATCCTTTTCATGTGAGATTTGGTCCCAAGGTTTTATGAGGCTTAATTTGGGCTTAACCAATGATTGATTGAGAGTTACCTAAGGATCATAACTCCTTATTGAATTTGGTGGTCCCAATTATACTTAACCTCGTAATTTCTTAATTGTGATAGTGCATGCATCCATGGGGGTTTTATGTTTGGGTAAATTAGTTTGTAATTATGAGTTACATAAGTGGAGAAATAATATAGAAATATACCACCTAGATTTATAGTGATTGATCCACCCCATACAAGATAATAAATTATCAACCAAAATTAATACTTCTAAAGTTATATGATTCTTGTGAGTATGATAGCTTATTGGTATAGGTCTTTAGGAATTGAATGAGTTTGAATAGACTATGTTTGTTTTCCTTGGCTAGTATAGTATGAATGATGGTATTATAATTATAGGTTATGGTATAGAAAAATGTTCATCATAAGGATGGATGGGAGAATCCTCAAGAGGATTAATAAGAGTCTTTGCGCCAACAATGGCCTTGAAAATCCTTATGGGGATTGGTATAGTGAAATGAGGAGGGTTACCTCTAGATGAATGGATTAGGATCTCTCTTTTGAGGGGTAAATAAGGGGAGTCCTTTTGTGGGTTGTGGGGACTATTTTTTGATGTCCTGATGATGATTTTAATAAGGGACTTCAATGTGAATTAATAACATCTCATGTTTTCAATGAATATTTTTATAAATTTTATTTGATGGATTATAAATGTAAATTATAGATGAATTTATTATCTTTTGACAAAATACACTAGACGGTGATACAAATATGTATCAACTAATATGTTTTATTATATATTTTCATGTGTAATTTAATTTAATTTATTAAAATGATGTATTATCAAAAGGGTAGATAATGGTCACTAAATTATAATATATAACCACTAAATGTAATAAAATAAAAAAAATATGTGAAAATTAGGATGAATGGTAATATATTATTTTTACACTAATATTATAAATTTTCATGAAATTTTAGTATAGATGATTTAATTTTAAAATGGTTGTTATCACATTCTAAGTAAATATTATTGTAGCCTAAAATTTCCATTAAAAATGTTAACTAACACGTCTTATAATTAAATTATATTATTATATTATTATAATTTTTATTTGAAAATTTAGTTCCTCATATATATAGTTTCTTAATATCTCAAAAAGGATTATAATTTTGGACAATATACTATTTTGGATAGTAAAGTGGTGATTGACATAAAATTTTAATCATAATGTATATTGTGTTATACTAAAATCATATTCTTAATTATGCATTTAATAGATAAATTCTAATTAATTAGAAGAAACTTTTCATAATTGTATATTTTGTAGAACTAGAAATATTTCATTATCTATTTTATAATAAATAATGGTTAATAATGAAAAATAATTAATCATTTGTAAGACATGAAATGTTTTTTATTATAAATAAATGGATTTCCATGTATTATATGATTTTATTTAAAAGATAAATTTATAAATGTTATAATTTACATTTTATAAAAATGAATTTATTTTTAAAATTATTATATATAAATTATCTTAGGGCCTATTTTTTGGGTATTTTTGAAAAAGTAGATTTTTTAGTGAATAGTAAAAAACTACAGTTACTTTTAATACCAATACTTTTATGAAATAATTATGATATAATGTTGAATTAATATAATTTAAAAATATATACACAATGAAAAAAATTTATTTTAGGAGTTTATTATTGAATTTAAAAATATTATGTTGAGTTTAGAAAATTATATTAGACATTTTTTATCCAATATTTTATATTATCCTCATAAAAATTAATTTTTTTTGAATTTAATTATTTTTATAGAAATTATGTGTTTATATAAATGTAAAATATCCATATTTTTTAATAATAAGGCATAACGTTACTGGGAATAAATTCTATTAAAAAAATTAAAGCCTAAATGATAAAATAATTAAAATTTTAACACAAGAAACCCCTCTCCTCATGAATAAATACCCCTACTCTATTCCCCTGGAAAATAACTTAACATACAATTATAAAAACCCAATATCATCTTAATAAACCTGTAAAATATACCGTAGTACACACAATTATTTTCTTCTATTACAAAAACCCTAGACTTCCACGCATTACCAAAAAAGTAAATCTGCAATGATGTGGTATCCCTGATTCCCTTTTTATTGGTTTTTCATCTTCTTCATTCTATTATCTGTATAAATTTACCATTTTATAGAGTTATATAAAACTCAATATATAATAATACAAAAAATATTATATATTATGTTTCTATTATAACAGTCCTTAATCCATATATTGTATATACTCTATCCCCCCTCTCTTTACATGTCTTGATAATGGTCGGTTTGAACCACCTATTAGTATGTGATCAATGATTTATCAATCACCACATAAATGGATGGTGAGTATAGATTATATAATATAAATTTGTTTTAATATATTTTTATATTATTAATTTATAATACAAAATAATAAATTACAAATAATGAAAAATATGGAATCAATAAAAAATTGGATAATCTTAAAGAAACCATCACATAAAGCCATTATCTATTTAATCAAAATAATAATAAATAATTAACAATGATTATACATAATAAATAATATAATAATATAATATAATTCACTTATAGGTTCATGTTTCACCAATAATTGTTTTTATTATAGAGGATATATAAATGTTATGAAATAAAATGGAACCTATGTTAAGGGTTCATCACCTTAAAATCCATCTCTTGATACATAATTAAAATTGTGAACCATTTAATATTTAAAATTATTAACTTAAAATAAATTTAATTATTTAATCCTAAATAACTATTTCCTTATTTTTAATATTCTATTTCATTATATCATTCCATTTTCTTTTGATTCATTATCAAATTTGTAAGGGGAATCACAATCCCAATTCTTTTCATTGTGGTTCATCACATATTTCTATATCACTATATATCTCACTCAAATTGTTCTTACTTATTATTAATAAGATAATATTTTTTCTATTTATTCTTCCATATCTCACCTCTTTATGGGAATATTCAGTTCATTATGGAACCCTTTGTACTACTTCTTATATTCAAATAAGAAAAATATTACATGGGAATACTTTTTTAACATCCCCTACAACATTATTATTTTTTAAAATATATTTATTTCAAAGGACCCATTATTGAGATATTATATTGTTAAAATATTTTTCTAAGATGATATATGTTACCTTTTTAAAATGGTTTTACAAATTTAAATAATTACCTTTTTATATAATTTCATTAATAATATTTAATAAAATTATATTAAATATTTATCATTCATTCTCATCTATATAATTATCAGGAATCATTTTCAATGAAATTATTTTTATTAAATGTATAAATAATAATTTTTTTTCTTTTCAACATTTTATTTTATTACATTTATATCATTATATAATGTTTATGTTTTTCTTTTATTCCAAAGATAGATAAAACAAAGAAATTGATTTATTATAACCTATTCAACTCCATGTCTCACTCTGAATGGTTTTCATCTATGTGAGAAACTCTTCCATGTTCCACTTTTATAATGATTTATTTCTTTAAATAATAAATTTCACAACAATTAAAATTATACCAAAATACCATATTGATTCATTATTGTTTTTCTTTCATATATATGATATTATTTAAGTGAGATATATATAAGTTAAATGATATATAACTTACATAGTCTTTCATAATAATGAAACTATACATTAAGAAAACATTTCATCTAATTCCTCTCATATGTAAATACCATAAGATTCATTATTTTCATTTAGGGGGATCATCTTGGTATCCATGAATCAATTGACGGGTGAAAATACTAACCAAATTGCATACTCCTCATAAATATGGTGTAAATTCAATATAGTTTATTATTGTAATTAAATGGAATTTACCTAGTGTTTATTTAATTTATTTTGATACCCACTTAATTTGTAAGTGTCTCTCATCTTATGATTATTGATGGATTTATGTATGTTTTCTTTATGTGGAATGCATATTAATTTACATATTATAAAATTATGTATGTACCTAAAATTATAAATCCCTATAATGTATTGAGTAATTTTCAATATAATATGAGTTAATATATAATTGAGTATGGAGTTAACCCAATACACTATAAGACTATGTCTACTCTGTGATGATATACTTCACAGTAAGCATTGAAATATGCATATTGTATCATGTTTTATATTGTTTCAATATTCTTAGGAAACCATGATCCTATGATATCTAATTATTTATGTTAAAGTCCTTATGGTATGATTTATTTATTTGGATGTATTTTTTTCGAGAAATTTTTTTTATAATGTCATTGAACCAAATTTTTCTTTCTCAAACCCACATGTGTATCTTATTCTCACTTTTGACCGTAAATTATTATCACATATGTTTTTACTTATTGAACATCTATGATCACACTATCATATGGTCTCTTTTCCTTAAGTTATGAAGAAGATTATTATGTACGATGTTTGTAAATGGGAGTTAATTACAGAGAATTTTTTTTCCAGGATATTTATTATTTATTGTAAAATAAACAATCCATTTTTAATTGGAAAAAATTATTTTAGAAATATATGGTCTTGGTTTGTTAAATGTTTTTCCTTATTCACTAAAACCCTAAACCTAAGGATTTTTTGGGTGTGTAAGGGAATGAATACATTTTAATGATTCATTTAGTAATATTTTTAATGGTTTGGACACATCATTTGGTATAAAAAATTTATAAGGGTCATTTTTTTAGAAAACAATATTAGCATGGGGGTATAAATTATCTTAGTTGGTATTAGAGTATGTTTTAAATAACATTAAATGTTAGTATGTTATTGTTTGGGGATAGTTTTAGATATTTTATCCCCTTTGAGGTGTTAAGAGATTGAAAATTAAGGTAAATATTGATATTCATGGAGATTATTATTTGGTTATAAGATGAATATATGAACAGGGTATATGTTTTCTTTAGGATTGTCATGTAATTTCATTTCAATAAAATTTGGTTTCTTTTGATAAATTATTAATATATTTTTGGGATTATATATGATTAATGTATATACAGATTGATATCATATTTTTGGTTATTTAAGGATTAAATAGTAAGTTAATTTCAATAGGCATAAGATTCCATGAATGTTGTGGTTAATATGTAGTAAGAATTATCTAGATAAAATTAAATTTAATTATTAATGGGTAATGTGACTATAATAAAATATTTGAAACCCTAATGATAAATCTAAATATTATAAATAATTCTAAAATTTTAGAAATGTGTAGAGTTTGTGTTTACCTAGAAATGACATTCCTATCTAGCTGAAAACAAGAAGATGAAAGATCTTATTTTGATTCAACTAGGACTAATAACACTAAAAATAGTTAATTTGGTAATAAATAAATCTTTCATCGGTGCACAAAAATATGATCAACATATACATATGGTTTGATACTCTTGGGGGAAATTCTTTGGGAAATTTACATAATCTTTATAAACCATTATTAAGTATTTGAATACTTTGTTATATCTTGACTCATAACTATATTAAGAATATTGTAATATATTTTCATTGATGATAGAAATTAAAAATGTGAGGGTGAAATTTTTTTAAGCTTTTAGAATGTATCATTATAGGTATATAGTGATTTTTATGAATTTTATTTTTAGTATATAAATGTAAATTCTAAATTGTATTCATTAATTTTAACATTTTAAAACAAACATATATATATACATCACCAAAGTTTTTTGCTATTATGATTTTATATTATAGTGAACATTATTTATTAAAATGTTTTATTATCCAAATAGAATCAAGTGGGCTATAAATTAACACATCACATCTGGGGAGGTTGTAGAACTCGAACCCATGATCCATGGGAAATATGGACACAATGTCTACCACAAGCCTATATATTTTCATTCATCCATTTTCCATACATTTTAATATCTACTTATATATAATTTAATATATTCATTACTAATTTTAAAAATATTTTTTAACTACAATACATTTATTAAATTTTTTATTAATAATAAAGTCATTATAATCTATAGATATACAATGATTGATAAAGGTTTTCAATGTCATAGTATTTTAATAATTAGATATTTAAAGTAATGCCATATAACATTTTTTTGTGATTTATATGATGAATGGTTAAATATTTTTTTGGACTAAAATAAGACTTTATCTCTAATTAATAATACAAAGAATTTAATTTCTAAATTCCTCTTACCACCTTGTATGGGCATATTTTATAGTAAAAAAACCTAAAAAATTGTTAAATAATATGTATTTTAACAAAATAAAATTATGGAATATTTATTATTTTTTAAAAAAATTAAATTCATCATATTGATATATTTTTTTACCATAATATGTTGATAAAATTAAGATAATATAGTTTTTAGGAAACTAAAATGATCATTGACATATAATTTTGATCATTGTCTATATAGTTCGTTACACAACAACTTTATATAGATTTTGTATTTAAAATATAAATTCCACTTTATTGTAATAATAATTTTATAAATTTTATAAATTTTAGAACTATAAAATTTTAATTATATATCATAAAATAATCAAAAGATAATAAAAAAATAAATGTTGTCACTCATAACAAAATAAATGTTTTTATTAAAAATAAATGGGTTTTCTCTGTATTATAAGATTTTATTTAAAATTTAAATTCATAGATTTTAAAAATTTTATATTGAAAAAAATAAATAATTTCTGGAATGCTAATTTATAAATTATATTATTGTTAATTTTAGGTATTTCTCTAATTAAATTTATTTTTGAGTTGAATAGTAAGAAACAATATTTTTTAATACTATGATATTAATAACATAATTATGATGTAAGAATGAATTAAAAATATATGAATAAATTTTCATGAAATAATATTTAATTATATAGTATTAGAATTAATTTATAAATATTAATTTGAATTAAAAAATATATACTTAACAATTTGGAACCTGAATTATATTATATCTTATTAAAAAACTATTATTGATTATTTACGTTTATTTGAGTGGTTTGAAGGTTAAATTTGTTTTTTGATTTATCTAAATTAAAAATAACCCTCATTTTATAATATAATAATAAAAAATAAATGAGAATAAATTCTATTCAAAATTTTATGGACTAAAGGTCAAACTAATCAATATTTTTCCCCAAAACACTCATCTCCTCTAGTTTAAATACCCCTATCATTTCCCTTGGATATGGACCTCTTATACACTTCTAAAATCCAATTATGTTATCGTGTACTCTATTCTATGTCCCCCAGTAACCATTGGTACATTCATATGTAACACTAACCATATACTTCAATTATTTAGCAAAGGACTAAATCTTCAATGAAGAGGTAAATCTAATACTCATTTCATTATTTTTCTCTATTATTTTCTCTAATATCCCATCCAATTTCAATTTTTACAACATTCTAAAACATTTCATATATAAATATAGAATGTATAAATTTTATTATTATTCTGGTATAACTATTTCAATCTATTTATATCGGTTACCTTCTCTCCCTCTCTTTTGACAATTCATGATAACGGTATGTTTCAACACCACCATAATTTAATTATTAGTTTATCACCACCTTAATTTATGGTTTATTTACATTATGTAATATAAATTTATTTTAATTCACATTAATCTTTTAAAAATAATTTTAAAAAATTATGAACTATAAATAATTTAAATCATGAATTCAAATGAAAATAAAGTATTTTAAAAGTAATCATGTCTTCAGATAATTGTCACTTCAATATAAATATTACTAAATAAACTCAAATATTTTTAAAATCAAAGAATTAAAAAATAGAATATAATTAAATTATATAGTCATGTCTTAATAAGCATAATTTTATTATACAATAGGGTAAAAAGTTATGAAATAAAACATTAACTAAGGTAAGGGTTCTATACTTTAATTTCCATCCCTTGAGACATTATCAAATTTTGCAACAATTCCTCTATGGAATTATATAATTACTATAAATTTGATTTTTTTATAATAAATCACCTTTTATCATGTGGTTTAAATATAAATATAATTATCTCATTCTATGTTCTTTTGATTCATTAGAAAATCCATTAAGGGAATTTAAAACCTGACTCATTATTTTTTTGATTCATCACCATATTTTTTATCATTACTTATCTCACTCAAATAAATTTTCTAGATTATTAATTTTCATATATTATTCACTTTATTCCTCATTCTATTTTCCCTTTTATTGGATAATCATTTCATTATGGACCCTTTATACTATTTGTGTTATTCAATCTCGTCAAATATTTTAAGGGATTATTTTACCATCTTAATTTATAGTTTTACTAATTTTAATATATCTTTATTTTCAACGATCAATTATTTATAAATTTTATAATTATAATATTTTTTTAGAAGTAATTTTTCTTTTTTAAAATGGTCTCCAAATGTGACACATTTCTCTATTAATACAAAGAGACCAAAAAAATTATGAAAATGATTTTCAGGATTTCACTCCCATTTTCATTTCTATTTGTACAAGAATTATTTTCAAAATAATATATTTATATTAAATGTTTTAATAAACATTCACTATTTCAAAAATGTATTATTATTACATTTTTTCCTAACATAAATGTTACTTTTTCTATTAATTTCAATTTTATATAAATCTAAGCAATTACATTATTAAAACCTACAGAAATTGATGTGTTACCCCAGATGGTTGTCATCTTTTTCATCAAATCATCCATGTTTCAATATTTATAAGGATGTATTTCCTATAATTTTAAAAATCACATTAGTCTATAATAAGACAAAATAATCATTTTATTGTACCATATTATTATATATTTAGATATTTAGTGTGATGGAAGTGATATATCTATAAGAGAAATCATCCTTCAGAGGCATTTTTTCCTAATCATTAACTATGAAAAAAATTTCCTTTATTAAAATATATTTACTCTATAAATACCCTATGTTACATTATTTTTATTGAAGGGGTTCCCCTATATTCCTATACATCATTTGTCTTTGGAAATTATTGATTAAACTGTATACCCTTTATCTATAATATGTAAATATATTATATATTACTTGCATAATTAAATGATACTTGCATATATAGTTAACTAATAACATTAGATATCCATTTAATTTAAATGGATTTATCATGTTATTATTATGGATGGATTTATATAGTTTTTCTTTATGTGGAACAAATACACATGTTCATATTATAATGTAATGGGTGGGATAGAAAATATATTGTTTTATATTGTAATATGTATTGTTTTATATCTCATGAGATGCTATGTAAGAGACTAGGGATTAAACCCAATCCATTATGAGACTTTCTATTATGCAATGATTGTCTTGGAAATGATCATTGACTTATACTTATGATGTCATGCTTTATATTACTGTAGCATTCTTATGATTTCATGATCCTATGATATATAGTTAGTTATAGAAAAATAATTACTCTATTATTCATGGATTATGATTAATATTTTTATGGTAATATTTTTTTATAAAATGTTATTAAAAATTAATTTTTTATCTTACATACAAGTTTATCATATAATAACATACGATCATTGATTTTTTTCAATTATATTTACCCTTATTTCACATTTCATCTCACACCATAATATATTTCATTTTACCCTGGTTATAAAGAAAATTATTATTTATGATGGGTCTAAAAGGTTATAATGTTTGAAGAATCATCAGGAGATGTTAAATAAATATTGTAAAATAAGGAATCTTTTCTTTAATGTAAAAAATAACATTGGATGGGAAATATAATTGTTATGTTAGGTAAAAGATTTACCTAATTATATAAAACCTAATACATTAAAATATATTCATTATGGAAGTGAATCAATGTTTTTTTATTAATATTGTAATTATGTATGGTTATATTTTTTTAGAATAAGTTAGCATCAAAGAAAATTTGTAAATGATATGTTTTTAGCACCAAATCTTAGAGTGAAGGTCCAGGGTGTCTCAAAATTATAATGAAATGGTCTTAGGGCATCAAATCCTGAATAGTGATTTGGGAAGTGGAAAATGATTTCGAGTGACACATTAAGGCTATGTTATAATATGTATTGGCGGTTATGTAATCACTATGGATTGTTGGGTATGTGTTGGTATATGTATGTAGTGATTGAGTAAAGGCTAATGACCTAGTGGCTGGATTCCTCGAGTGGGATGTTTATGGACTAGTTGGTGGATTCATAGATAAATAAGGGTAGGATTAAGGTTTTATAATGGAATTCATTGTGTGATGAGGATTTGGATATAAAGGTTTGTCTATGTGTACATATGGTATGGAATTTTTTATATAGGGATGTTTTTTATTGAGATCTTTTTGTTTTTCCTATTGTTGTGAACGTGGTGTGTAAATGTGGCTAGTTTATGGATGGAGTGTGGTTATGTTTTGAATCTATTTATGAGAGGTTCAGACATGAGAGTGACCTCTTGTGATGGTTGAGACATGTGATGTTGAGATATAGGGTCTGAATATGTGACTAGAACATGTGATTAATTATGTCACTGAAGTGATCATTGGTGTGGGTTTTCTTTGAGACCTTCCCATAGTGAGGGGGTGTAGCTATGTGATTTCGTATGAGACCCTACCCTATCTGAGTAGCTGGTGGGAATTATTTTTTGTAATACATTACCTTGAGTGGGAGGGTAGTGTTCAAGACTAAATTTTTGTTCCTCAACTAGTGTTATATTAACTTGATGTGATATGTGTTATAGGAAATCCCACTGAGTGATAGTGTGTTTTCATGAGATGTGCTTTGAGATATCTCCATAATTTATAGGATGATATTATGAGACATGGTTATAGGCATCAACCAAAGTGAAAGGGTGGTGGAATGACACCATCTTGTGGGACTTTACCCCAAATCTAGGATTTTGGTATAGGGTGAATCTTCTTTACAATGGTGTTACTAGAATGGTGAACTATATTTGAACCGACTAGGTATTGTCTAGATTTATAGTTTTCAATTTTAGCATGCAGTTTATCAATATATAATAAGAATGTTTCTATTATTTATTTTCCTCATGCATTCATATATATATTATGAACTAAATTTGTTGAATTTAGTGACAACCAATTGTGAAGCATCACTTGCATCCTTAATAGGATGCCTAGTGAACTTGAAGACCTTATGTTTGGTATAAAAGTCCATGAACAGGTTAAATAATGGGTCTGGCTGGAGTTTCTCGATAAGGATTGGTGATGTGTTGAAGTGAGTCCCGGGGTATGAATTAAATTCTTCTTCTATATTTTATTCTATTAAATCATATTTAATATGTGATTGACCTAGTGTAGAATTTGGAAATGTGGTTATATTATGATATAATTTTATAGATGCGTACTCTTTTTATTTATTGTGTATATTGTTTGGTAATTTTTTATTTATGGTCATCTAATTTAGAGTATATTTTCATTACTATTTCTCGTAGACTTTGAACACTAGTGTTCAATCACTAGTATATGGGGAGCTATGCCAGAGTTAATTTGGTTCTCTGACTAGGGTACCTTCTTAAAATCCATATTTCCTATTTTTAAGTACCTATCCTATGGTTATGTAGGAATTTTATTCAAACACTCACAATAGAAATGAGAATCACATTTCATGAATCCATTGAAATCATGAAACATATTATCTCATTCTAGAAAGTTGATGATGATAATTCTATGATGTTTAGCTAACATTCAATTTTGGTGATTTTAGATGAGGCAATACGCTATAGTAGAGTTGATCATTTCAATATGAGTTGAAGCAATTATGGTACGAGACTATATATTCATGGTAAAAACGAAAATAATTTATAGTGATTTTCAATTCAATTGTGCATATTATTTTGTATTTTTTATGTTATTTTATGCACTTCCAATTATGGTAATATAATACCTCTTTTAAAATTATATAAAAATTAAGCATTTTTCTTATATTCATTTTGGTGTATTATATTTTATATTAATATGTGACTAAATAAATAGTCATTCAAATTATCGATTTAAAATATTTATTTAAAAATATCCATTTTATGTTTAAGTTATGATATATAAAATGTCTCATTTAAATGTTAAATAATTTCCATTACCGTTATTTTAATTTTTAAAATATTTAATAATTTATTATTAGGGGCCCATATTTTACCAAACCCTTTATCATTTCTTGAGTGTTAAGGGTTCACAAAAGTTTATTATTAAATAATTTTTATCATTTTATTACATATCAATTGTTTAATAATTATTTAAAACAATCTATTCAATATAATTTAAAATTATTTTACATATGAGATCTTGTTAAGTAGAAATATTATATATTTAAAAATATCATGTATTGAAAATAGACATATAAACACATTCGAATATATATAATGCATTGATATTACATTACAATTAAAGAAATTAAATATGTAGATATATATATATATATATAATATTATTATAGTTTTAGTTTAACTTATTATTAAATCATTATATATTTAAGATAATATTGAATTATTTTGGTTTCATTAATATTTAGAATATGTAATTTTATGTTTAAACATAATTTTTGGATTGATTGGAATTTATGGGATCAATAATTATGGTATCCATGTAATAATAAGTGAATGTAATTAAATATTTGAAGTGGTTTCTTGGTAGTGTTATCGAAATATCATTATATTAAAAAATATAAAATTTCTAAAATACGGGATGTGTTCATATATTATAATTTTAAATAACAAAAAATAATTGGTTCATATTCTCAAATTTAAAATTCAAAAATGTTTTTTAATAAAAATAATTTTAGATTAAAAAAATTAAATGAAGTCCTTTAAATAAAGAAAATAAAATATGGTGAGAACAAGGGTTGGATTGTGTAAATAGTAATGATACAATGAATTGTAAAACATCATAAAAATCATAAAAATAAAGAAGTAAAAAATCATCAAAATATTATTAAAAAATTTTATGATTCATATGATTTTAAGATTATTATAATTTGAGATATAATATTAATTAATTGCTAACAATATTTCTAAAATATCTCATTGAAGCATTAATCCCTTCTTTTAGTAACCCCTAGTACTGGATAATAAGAAACATCACCATTCACATTTCTAGATATCCATTAATAATAAATATAGGGAGACCTACTCACATTCATTAATTTAATCTCTTACAATAAGTCCACAAGAAAGAAAAAATTCAAAATATTCAACAATTTTTATTCAACCTGGATGAATCTCAGAGAACAAGGTATGTATATACTCTTTCCTCATGCTTAGCGGTAACGATTAAGTGTAGGGGGATGGTCTTAATTTAATTGTAATATTTTACTACTACACTCTTTTCTTTAGCCGTAGAATTTTCTATAATAAAAGGGTCCTTTATTTACCTTCTTATATTTTTCTAGCTATTATTAATTTACATCTCATTGTTTTTGTTTTTATTACTTAAAAAATTTTCAAACTGAAATGCAAAATTTTATTTCCAATTTTGAAAAGAAAATATTAGTATTTTTTTCTACGACATTAATATATTTTTAGTCATGGGAGTTGGAAAATATTAACAAAATTAATATTTTAATTGGGATATAAGAGCAATGGAATGCATATAAAATGGTTACCATGATCATTTTAACCCCCTTTATGTCATTTTATATTTTTTGTACAAGATTATATGCTCTTCTTATTTTTTATATGCTTCCAATTCTCTAAAAATTCCCCTATGAAGCTGAAATATTCTAGAATGAAAACAAAAATGGTGATTTTGAATAATAAAAAAATTTATGGGATGTAACATTACTTCCAATATCTTTTTAATAATAATTGTTCATGTGTTGATGCATATAAATTGAAGAATATTTATATTTCTTACATATGGTGTGATATTAATTGATAATTTTAATTCGGTTGTTTTTCATGTTAATTCCTATATTATATTAGAATATATATTGATGTTAATATACATTGATTTGCGTAAATATTAATATGTTTAAATAACATGGAATGTTTTTCTACAACAATTTTGAAATATACTGATAAATAATAAATGTGAGCAGAGTGTAAATTGAGTAAATATTGGCATAATAATCATTAATTTAAATTGATATGATATAAGTTATTTCAAAAGATAATTTCAATGGTAGATAATTTATATCTATGAATTAATCAATGCATGTCGTTTTTATAATTGATTAATATTGATGTTAACTTGTGTGAGGGTATGTTGTGTCATATAATATTAGTTTAATTTAATGTATTATTAAAATAAGTAGAGAATGGAAAAAATATTAGAATATAATAATTAAAATGACCTTATATAAATTCCTCAATAAAATTGGATATTGGATTAATCAAAATAGAGTAAAATATATATAATAAATAAGTAATCATGCGTGAGGTATTTTGGAAACTTTTAATAGAGACATCATTCTAAATTATTTATTTCACTAGATAATGAAATTTCTCCATTAATTCTATTATATATTGTGATGAAGAATATATTTAATGATATATAAATGTTTACTTTTTATTTGTGAATGTTTTATTCATGGATTACACATACTTTTTCCCTATATATGGGTTATTTATTGTATAATTATATATAGTTTTTTATTTTCTTATATGATTTTATTTTTATTACATCAATAGTTATTATGAGACTAACTAGTTAATCCCTTTCTTTTTCATGTTTTTGGAATGTTTTGGTATGTAATGGTTCTTTATTTGAAAAGAGTATATTTACAAATTTGAGATGTAATGGTGTCAGGTCATGTCACATGCATTTAATTATGAGTTGTAATAGATTAAAGTTAATATGGACACATATCCTCTAGAGATGAGGGGTTGATGGTTAATGTCAGGTATTGGACCATATTTCTTTGAGGTTTAACTCAATTTCATAGATCGTGAGGTTGAACATGGTATAAGGGTGTGATGATGTGGCTACATGGGGTGTATGGAAGTGATAATGAGTCTTCTTGGGGTGTTGTGATGTAATGATGTGATTGTACAGGGTGCAGGATGTGATGATGCGGTCATATGGGGAGAAAGGTTATGATGATGGGGATTCAATGGGTGTAGATATGTGATGATGTTGGTGCATAGGATGTGGAGATGGGATGAGGTGGTCTCAGAAGTTGCATGGATGTGATGATGGGTTGATTAGTTCATTTTGAGAGCTGGGCATGGCTACATTTCTATATAACCTTGTGATATTGAATATTTATTCCTTGTTGATGTTAACTACAAGTGATGTTGTTTGAAATAACATTTATTTTGTATCCATTTTCATATAATTTTTTTCCTTGATCTTGTCTATCTTATATATTTCCACACATGTATACTATAGTATTATATTTCTTATGGGTATACTAACTCAATTTTTTTTATTATTTAAACATTTTTATGGAAAAAGTGAGCATCTCAAAGTTCAACCACAAAAGGAAAATATAGAACAATTGATGAACAATTTAAGCCTACCAAAATTTGTTTCTCTAGATAATTTCCATGAAATGTTGTTTACATTGATATCTCATTCATCCACCATATTGTCTTGAAACATGATTAACAGCTTGTCCCAAGACTAGATGTATTCCTCAAGATTGATCTTACTACATTTGAACCCCCCCAACTAAAATTATATCCAATTTTTTGATCCATGTATACTTCTCCTTATTTAGAAGTATAATTAAATACCAACACCCATTCTTGTTGCTTGTTCTTCAATAGAATTATGTTTTAGAACCTTCTCTACACTTCTTCATCCGCAAAAATAAGGAGTTCCAAGGATTGATCAAGAGTGACATCTGAATTCCTCTACTAACATTCCATCTTGGAAGAAGGGATAGTATCACCTACTATCGACATGTCTTATTTTATTTCTTTGTTTAATATGTCTCTATAAAAAGCATCAAGAATGAGTAGTTGTTTCTTGGTTTTCAAATTCCCTTTCGGTTCTTAACTATCCTCGGACATGAGAGTCTAAATCCAAAAACTAAAACCTCGTCCTCAACATCATCTACAAATTGACTAGAACTATCATCACTAGACTCAAAGTCATTATGCCCGTCTATGGAGTACTTGGTCAAATCTTGCTGAAAATACATAACCAGGTCCTTATTATGTAGCCTTGCAAATCAATTTCTCAACTCCATAACAACAAACTCTTAACATGCACAAGATCTGAAACCATAATAATTACCCTCCCAAGATTCATTAAGAGCCTACTTCACAAATATATACTTTTTACCCCTCCTTGGGAACACCAACTCAGTGTATGAGGAAACCATGGGGCATTGGGATGTCAATAATCCACTATTTGAGACTCCTCTTCTATGTTATATCATATTCTACATTGGGTGCCCTCTGCTCCAGCCCCCTTTTCATCATCTAGTTCATTCAAAGATAAATCCACAGGTGCTTGAGGATCCTCAATGGAAATTTTCAATCTAATATCATCATAGGAATAATTCTGAAATACCTTATTTGACACCTCTGCACATGTTTTCCCCTGACCAGAGAGACCAATAACACTGGTCATATGGGCCTTGTCGATGTCGGTTGATCCCACGCCACCTTTCTTATCTGACCATCTAGAGCCATGCGTATAATCCATTAAGGAGTGAACCATACATTTTCAATCATAACAAAAAATAACCCATGATTAATATACAACTTATTGTTTACAATGGAACTCCTCACCTACTATAATCCAATAAAATTATGGAGTCACTGTTATGGAAGAAACATCCACACAAATATTGGGGTTAATAAGATGATAGATATAATTGGTTGAGATATCAGAGAATAAATACCTACCAACAGGATTTACAATCATCCCAACAATTAAGGGATTTTGAAATTGTAATGGAATGTTAGGAAGACTAACCCAAATCCTGACCGATGGAGAATAACACCTCATGTGGAATCCATAGTTACTATATTAGGCTTCAATAATGGACTCTTTTTAATTGAAAACCTATCATGATGCGCTTGTTGTTGATCGACCCCATAGTTTTCCTATCATGTATGTCCAAGGAGCCGAATAAATACAAGTCAATTGAGTCCTCTTAAAGACATATCTAATAAAATGGAGTGATTA
Source organism: Viscum album (assembly GCA_963277665.1). Taxonomy (NCBI): domain Eukaryota; kingdom Viridiplantae; phylum Streptophyta; class Magnoliopsida; order Santalales; family Viscaceae; genus Viscum; species Viscum album. Next base: position 1,208,348,641 of record OY728141.1, read on the forward strand.
ACATCAGGATAATGAGGGAAAAGGCTTCATTGAATTAAATTGTCAAAATTAGAAGTTTAGGGAACCCATCATGTTGATCCTAAAAAATGGGACAAAAAAGTCATTATTGGAATGTGGGGAGTAGATCGGGGTTGGAAAAGGGGGAGAAGGTGGTCTCTGCTTCATCAAAGGACATTAAAGGTCCCTTCGCTGAGGGGGGGGGGGGACCAGCCTAGTTGCCACCGCCATTATGGAACAAGTGAGAAAGTCAAGAGACCCCCCCCCACTCATAGAATGTAATCCCAAGGCGCCCATCCCTCTTATGGATATACAATTTCATAAAAATATAATCATAGTAATTAAAAAATAGTTCTATCCCCAGCCCAATTTCATAAAAACATGATCATTCTATGTAACTTCTATCAAAGTCCATATTATCACTGATTATCTACCTTCACCAGCTAACTGGCGGAAAAAACTTAATAATACCAAATACCTCATGATACATCCCCAACTGGAAATACTGATGATATAAATCATGATAAATCATGATAATGTTGAGATGTACTACCTAAAATGAGGAATTAAACTCTCATGTCATCTCTTCATTTATTTTTGATGGAACCCATACACAACCATGAATATGTAGGATTTAATCTTTGCCCACAATACAACAAGAAGGAGGGGCCTCAACTGGAACACTCTCCCATGACAATATTCTCTTTGAATCAAATAAATATATCATCCTAACTCTAACTGGAAAAGTATATGAAATTCCCCGACCCAAGTTACCCAAACATGGTGCATTATTCAAATACATTAGCATGATTACAATGAATGAAATACGGAATGACCAGTCAGTTTAGCAGTCTTGGAAAATTTATTACATACATGTACATTATATTACAATTTATAACATAAAAAATATCATAAATATTCATTTGAGAACTCTATAATTCCATTAGCTTAACCCTTCATATCAATCATAATACACTTCATAAAATCCTTGGAAAATAAAACATAAGAAATGGGTGAGATCAGATTCTCAGTACAGGTAAATAATTTTTCCGAAACTATAAACATTGAAGGAAAGATGTGCAAAAGAAAAAAAACCCTTTAAACATAAACGTGAACATAATATGGAAAAAGTAAATCAAAAATTACCATATAAACATACACATGGATATTCTACTAGTAGAATAATCACATGTAATAACAAATTTCATAACGAGGGAATGAAAAATGCCAGACATCATAACCACATAGTCACGGCCTTGTTCCAAGACTATAAATAACTTTTTTCATCTAGGCGTTGTTCCAAGACACTAATTTGTCTCATGATACCTACTGAATATTTGAGGGGCTATATGGGGGCCCTCTTGTAACATACTAAGTCCAATGCAATCTTCATAAGAAAATGTTGAAACATAACATAAACATTCATATTAATGCTAGCATACGAAATGTAAATACATTAACCAAAAACCATTAATGGTATAAAAATAGCACATCCAGAGTAAAACATATCATAATTCATTCAATGCAATATATATGATTATATTATAATAAATCAACATCGATAAATACTAATATCCACTAACGGATGCTGGCATAGCTGAAAATGATCAGTAAAACACTTTGATAGAAATTCCCATTTTTTATGAAATAATTTAATATTTGCACAATTTATAGAATAATAAATATAAAATATATTTTTGAATAAATTTTTCCCATAAAACTTTGAATATTTTTAAACGGATAAACATTTTAAAACATTCAGGTCTATGTATATAAATCCTTAAAACTATTTTGAAAACATGGACATTAATGAGATAGATTTAGAAAATGAAATATTTAAAACATTTAAAATGATCATTTAGATAAATAGAAACTTAAAATAATAATTTTTAAAACTCTTTTATGAATCATTTACATGTATAATAAATATGTCTCAGTAAATACTTACACATAAACTATCTCGGATAATAATGAGATTGAGAAATTAAACATTATCTTGTACTTTCCTTTGGTCGAGGGTACATTTAACCACTTATATAATGACCATAGCATGTTATTAAATTATAGAATAACCATATTAATATTTATTATTGCATACATGATTCATTTATGGTTTTATACTACCCATTTAAAATTATTTTCTTTGTTAAAATAATATTTCAGGTAATAATCACTTTCTTTATCATAAGTGTTTTAACATGTTATTCTTGATCATATCACTTATATCAAGATTTTATTTTTTAATGAATATAATAAATTATTTATATATCATGTATATTCAGAAAATAAATATGTATAATAGATAGATATATGAAATGGAAAACACTATTTTTGGAGACTGTAGTTTGTACATACGCATAAATGTTGTTTTCGTTTTCTAATTGTATTGAATGAAAGTGAGGTATATGTAAATACATATATATATATATATCTAGTATCATTATTATGTAATATATTACATACTTATTAATAATATATACTTTATTAATCATCATTTAATGGTAAACGTGGAAATGAATATCATCATGTCGTGGAGACAGTAATCCATATATACACGCGAGCCAAGATATAATTATATTGATGGTGAAATTGTTTGTAATTGGATAGTATATCATATATACAGAATCATTAAAATGTTATATTTATTTTTTACATCAATTATACTCATTATTATACCCATCCAAATAATGAAGTGTTGAATAAAAAACTACAACACGTTGTGGAGATGGTAAGCTGTACATACGCACGTATAGTGAATTTGTCATTCATAGGATGGATGGAATAATGAATATGGTTGTAAAATATTTATAATAACATTCTAGTATTTAGAAGTTACTGGATTTATTATTTCTATATGGAAACACCAATGAAAGAGGAAGTGGAGGAAGAAAATAACATTGAAAGAGGTGGTGAAACAATTACCTTTTTTGGGGTGTTTCCTTTTGATTTGACCAAAAGGGATCCATATATTTTCTTTCTTATAAATGTAATGCCTCTAGGTAGATGATAGGGTAGTTGGGAGGATATTGGATTAGGTTTTGGCTGATCAAAAGGACTTTGGTGGTGCGAAATTATGAAAAGGTGAAGTACCCATTTATAAGAGAAGTGAAGGTAACATTAGGAAAAGCTTGAAGTATTATGTTATTATAAGATAATATTTGGTTGATAATGGATAAAATTGGATTTATATATACAATAAAGTGTTTATGGGTCGAAATAATCTCATAAAATATATTTTAAATTAGTTTAAGTCACCATATTAACCTTATCTTTTAGATCTATCTATTTGTTAAATAGTTTCACTTTTACAATATATCTTCTTGTATTTTTATATTACATGGATAATAAAATTATTATAGAATACCAAGAGATACCAAAGAGGTTTATTAATGAAATATATATCATTATGTAAATTTTTTGACTGATCCTTATATTTTTAAGAAAATTATAACTTTTAATAATTCATTATTATTTTTAAAAACTCATTTATGTCAATTTTTACACTATTTAGTATTTGTTTTTTTTAATGTCACACAAAGTTGATTACATAGAACTAAAATAAATTTAATCAATCCTAACATGTCATATTAACCTAATAAATTCTTTTAATGCATTAGAAGTCTAAATTTACATTTATTGTTATATTTATAATATCAATTGTTTTATTCTTTTCTTAATCAGGTAATCACTACATCGCCATTGTGCCATAAGTAAATTTAATTATATAATTTGTAAAAATTATAAATAAAGTACTAATATTTAGGAAAAAAATTTACATTTAAAATAAATATTTATAGTCGTATTTGTCTTATCTATAAATCTATATTAAAAATGTTTCAGTTATTAAAATTTGAATTTAACACTTTTAACTCTTCTTTAAATAAAATAATAATAAATGTCCTAATCTAATCCAAGTATATCAAATAGGATCGTATTTTATTCCGAAGGTCTATTTTGGTCTAAATACACTTATCCAATAGAATTTGGACATGTGTTAGGATAATTATAATATCATTATTACCTTTAATTACCCTATTTACTTTTACTATGGTAAATAAATTGAAAAGTTAGCATTCACCCAAAAAAAAATTTCATTCTATTAAACCACATTTTACTTAATGATGTCAACCATGTCTCAGAAATTTTTAAAATTAAATTCACAAAAGTTGTAAATTTATGTTTTATGCAAATTTTCCAATGTTCCTAGAAGGTAGGTAAAAGACGTTAAAATGTTCAATAAATTTATACATATATAATCTTATTATAAAATTACCCTCATGAAATAAATTGTACTAATATATGTATTATGTAACAATTTCCAGATAAAATTTTTATTAAAAATAATTAATTAAATGAAATGTCAGTTTTTGTGTATTATGCAGTATTTTTCACTATTAATCAAAAAATGAATTTTTTGTGAAAAATTACAAAAATTCACCCCAAGATAATTATGATATTCCAAATTCAAAAATGATGCATAATTTACCAAATTAAAAACAAAGAATTTGCATGAATTAATTTAAAATTAATTACTGTTGTCAAAACCAGAAAGCATGTTTTTGAGATGTAAAAACTATCAAATAATTAATATGTGTTTATGTCCAATTTAAATGTAAAATTATTTACAATTAATAACATTGGATTAAATGATAAAAATATAATCGAGTTATACTTAAAAACAATTTAAATGTAAAATTTTACACTATAAATTATTTTGATTAAAAATGTTTTTTTTCAATTAAAATTATGTATTTTTACTGTTCATTAAAATATGAAAGTTATTAGAAAATTAACAAAAATTTATACAAATTAAATTTAAATGTCATGATTCTAAAAAAATAATTTCATATTGTCAAATTTAATATATAAAAGTGTCAAATAGTGGATTTAAAATGTTTTTTCCATTAAAATGTGGTAAAATTGATTTTTTTTAAAAAAACTTCTTTTCTCTGAAAAAATGAATTTGTCTTTATATTATGTCTGAAAAACACATAATATGGATGTTAAAATTATATAGAGTTTAGAAAATTCAAAATTTAGTTTATACAATTCATAACCTCTTTTTTAACGGTTGGTTTGGTAAGTCGTGGGGCACTTGAACTCAGTGTTGCATGTGGGAAAGTTATTTAATTACTTTAAAAATATAACATAGTATGAGATCCTAGGTTGTTAAATTCTCCCCTCCTACAATAAATTTATTCCTAAAAATTTTTAACTATTCTTTGAAAATAATAGGTTGAAAATAAAAAATACCTTTGTGGAAAACCCACATCGTAAATAGGGTTACTAAAATTTAGTCTTAATAAGAGGGAAAGAGAAATGAAAAAGTCACTCAAAAAATAAGGATTCGAATAAGAGAACATTGGTGGAAATTATAGACACATAATTAGAGTGAAAACTTAAATATTTGTACGGAATGATTGATGTCATCAATCACAAACTAACGAACAATAAATGTAAAATTGAGGGCCTAAAAGTAATCAATCTATGATTATTTAATGTATCATTTTTTCAACAAAACAAAAGGTATTAGGATAACCCATTTATTTAGATAAACTTTATTGATGTGGATGGATTAATTTACTATCTAGATAATAACTCAAGAAAACATACTTTATTTCTTTACCTATCATAATCATAATCTCGTCATTTGTTTGTTCTTCTATATATTTTCACTTCATCCCTTACACTAGGAAATGAATGTTCAAAAATTATTTTTTTACGCCTAATGCAGATTTGGAAATCATAAGGTTCATAAGTATTTCACTAATCCTCTATATGTTTATTGAAATCCAAAATTTTTGGTCAGAGTATCTAATAAGTTATACTTTTACCGTATAAAAAATATAAAATTCTCAACTTACTCCATTCCAACCTTTAGACTTATCCAAACTACTTGTGTCCAAATTCACAGTCTAAAAATTTTTATGGGTTATAAACATAATGAAGATCTATTTTAAAACATAATAACATGTGAATACATACATCATTTATTTTTATTAAACATGGTAAAAACATTAATTTCCATATAACCTTGTTTGAATTTGTTTTTATTTCATTATTCCATCATTAAAACATAGAATACTGGATATACTCCATAAATCCCAATATGTTGTAATCTCCAACAATGATGGAATAAAAAAATCATTAATCAGTTCCAAGGATGTCAATAGTATTGAATATATTTATCAAACTCAATTATCTCTTATTTAATAATCATTACCTTAGCCTCATGACCATTTTAAGGCTTATCATTATCTCAACCATATATTTTCCAAAAAGATTAAACTGCTATTGAGTCACTTTTCTCGGTTCCACACAATCCCAATTCCTTAATGATATAGTACTGCAGTACAATCCTTATATAACTTATAATTCATATAACTTTTACAGCATTACTACAACACTCAAATGACATAGTTATTTAACAATAATACCATAACACTAACAATCCCTTCTCAACTACGGTGTTATCATTACTTGATTATTATCTAATAGCATCATTTTGAGTATACTATAATGATAGGTACATTGATTCATGTTGTGTCCCAACTCCTTGAAGATAAATAATTTTACATTTGAAACCTTTTTCCGTACCCTTGAAATCACAAACATGGTGTCCCTTTTTTCCAAACTTATAACAAACTCCCATTCCTTTCAAGCAATTACCAAGGTGATTCTTTCTATAGTTATCCCATGTGAGAAAATCCTTCTTTCCATTATTCCCTTTATCCATATTTTTAATTGTCATACTCTTCTTTTCTTACTTCACTTCAAAGACATAGGACTCAGATAATTCTTTACTTATCTTATTAACACATGATACTATTTCTTCATATGATGTAGATACGTGGTAGAATATTTCCCTTCTAAATTTTGGCTTAAGGAAATGAATGATATGATCCTTATTTACTCATTGGATCAGGTGTATTGATGAAGTTCTCATTCCTTCTACTAGGCACAATATCTAAACAATGGAATACACTTGATTAGTTTACGAATCGCAAAACATAATTCCAAACATGTAAAATACAAAACATAAATTGAATAGTTCATGCATATAATCCATTATTATAATAAAATGTTTTCATTGGGGAATTATTTACTCATAAATCCTTCATAATAGTTTCTAATGAAAATGTGTATTATCCTAAGCATATCCCCCAGGAGTGTCGTAACCAAGAGTGCAGCAAGACCCATTCCATTGCACCAGTACCCATTAGAGTCTAGCTCAAAGCACTATTTTCATGGTTTACCCAAAGATACATATCTTCCGGAACCACCTCTACCTGCTCGTATCCAGACAGGGATGTATTTCTTAGATAATTCCCAAAATCTCTACATTACTAATATTCTAGGAAGTTCTTCTATACTAATCCAGAAGTCTATCTTAGGGTAATGTTTCATAATCAGAGTTAATTAAAATCTATTTCCATGGTTGTTTCTAAACTCTCTCTAATACCAAATGTAATTCCCCAACCCCAGTTCCCTAGATTTGGTGTATTAATTTAATACATTGAAATGATTACAAGGAATCAAGTCCCAAAAGATCAATAGGTTTAGCAGTCTTCAAAAATAGATTACATACATGAACATTACATTACAATTTTTAACATAAAACAAATTATAAATAATTTTTTTAGAAAACAGTTATTCCCTTAGCATAACCCTGCATATCAATCATAATAAATTTTTTTAAATCCTTATAAAATAAAACATAATAAATGGGGGAAATCAGATGCTTAATAAGGGTAAATAATTTAGTAGAAGCTATAAACATTGAAGTAATGATGTGTAATAAAATCAAAAGCCTTATAAACATAAACATTAACATAATATGGAAAAAAATAAATCAAACATTACCATATAAACAGGCACACGAATATTCTGCATGTCGTATAATCACATGTAATAACTAATTTCATAATAAGTGGAATGCATAATGCCTGTCATCATAACCACATAGTCAGGGCCTCATGACAATACTACAAATAAATAAAATTCAGGGTTATCTCCCAATAAACTAATTTGTCTCATGATACTTAATAATTCATTGAGGGGCAATATAGGGCCACACCCTTCACATTCTAAGTCCAATGCATTCCTCATATGAAAATTTTGAAACATAACATAAACATTCGTATTAAAACTAGCATACGAAATGTTAATACTTTAACCATAAACCATGAATGGTATAAAAATAGAACATCCATAGTAAAACATATCATAACTCATTAAAAACATTATATAAGAATGTATTATAATAAATCAACCATTATCAAGAATAATATCTAGTAAAGGATATTGACAATGTTGAAAATGATTAGTAATACTCTTTGAGATAAATACCCCTTTTCATGAAATCATTTTAAAGTCACACAGTTCATGAAGGAAAACATTTAAATGAAATGATGCTTTAGATCAATTGTACCTTAAAAGAATCATTTTTAAAAAAAAATTATGATACAAGGACATAGATAATAAATATGTCCCAGTTAATACTTATACAAAAACAATCTCGAATAATAATGTGAATATGGAATTATACCTTACCTTGTTTTTTCCTTTGGTTAATGGTACATTTATCCTCCTGTATAATGACCATAGTATGTTACTAAATTATAAAAGAAACATATTCATATTTATGATATCATAATTGATTCATTTATGGTTTTATACTACATATTTAATAATTATTTCTATGTTAAAATATCATTTCGGATAATAATCAAATTCTTTATCATACAGGTTTTAACATGTTATTCTTGATCATATCACATATATCATGATTTAATTACATCCAGAATATAAAACATTATTTCTATATCTTATATATTTAGAACATAAATATGTATAATATATTGATATTTGAAATGGAAAAAACTGTTTCTGGAGATGGTTGGTCGTACGTACGCATAAACGCCATTTTCATTTTCATATCGTATTGACTGAAAGTGAGATATATGTAAATACATACACAGATAAATATAAAAATATATATTTCCAGAATAATTAATATTTCATATATTAAAAACTTATTAATAATAAAAAAAAATAATTATCATTCAATGATGAATGTGGAATGAATATCATCACGTCGTGAAGAAGGCAAGCCATACTTACACACGAGTAATGATATCAATATATTGATGGAAAAATCGTATGTAATCATATGTTGTATCATATATATAGAGTCATTAAAAAGTTATATTTTTTATTTACACAAATTATACCCATTATTATACCCATCCAAATAATGAAGTGTTGAATAACAAACTACACCACGATGTGGAGATGGTAAGTCGTACGTACGCACGTATTGTGACTCTGTCGTTAATAGGATGGATAGAATAATGAATATGGTTGTGCCATATTTATAATTAAATCCCAGTATGTAGAAGGTACTTGACCTATTATTTTTTAATGAAAACAACAAAGAATGAGGAAGTCGAAAAATAAATTAACTTTGAAAGAGGTGATGAAATAATTATCTATTCTTCGGGTGGTTCTTTTGATTTGAAAAAAAGGAATCCATATGTTGTATTTATGATAAATTAAATGCCTCTAAGTCAATTTGAGGTTTGTTTGGAGGTTATTTGATCAGGTTTTGGCTCGAAAAAATGGCTTTGGAGGTGTGAAATTTAGAGAAAGTGAAGTACCCTTTTAGAAGAGAAGTGAGGGTAACTTAAAGAAAAGCTTGAAATATTATATTATTATTAAATCGTATTCAGTTCTTAATCCCTACAAATAGATTTATTTAGTATCTAAGGTAGGTATGTGATGAAATAAAGTCAACCAATTGGTATTATACAAGTTTTGGTCACCATATTTACATTTTCTTTTCGATTTAACTATTTGTCAAATAGTTTATCTTTTACAATGTCTTCTTGTATTTTTATATTACAAGGTTAATAGACATACAATAAAATTCCAATTAAACACCAAGTGATTAATTAATGACATATATATCATTATATAAGTTCTTTGGTAGAACTATATATTTTTTGAAATATTATATCATTTAATAATATAGTATTTATTTCAAAAACTCATTTATGTCAATTTTGACACTATTTAGTATTTGGTTTTTGTGAAACTCAAAAAAACATGATTACGTCGAAAAAAATAAATTAAATCAATCCAAACATGTCATATTGACCATGAAAATTCGTGGAATCCATCATAAGTCTCAATTTACTTTTATTGATATATTTATATCATTAATTATTTTAATGTTTCATTAATAAGGTCATTACTGCTTCATCATTGTGTCATAAATAAATATAATTATTTAATTTATATAAATTATAAAAAAAGATCCATTATGTAGGAAATATATTTATATTTTAAATGAATATTTAAAGTCTAATTTATCTTATCTATAACCTTATATTAAAAATGTTTTAATTATTAAAATTTGATTTTAACACTTTTAAATCTTCATTAAATAAAACATTAATAAATTTCATAATCTAATCCATGAAGATCAAAGAGGATAATAATTTATTCTTAAGGTTTATTTTGGTGGAAATAAACATATCTAATAGAAATAGGGCATGTTTTAGGGTAATTATAATATCAATTTTACCATTAATTACCCTATTTACTTTTAATCGTGGTAAATAAATTCCAAAGTTACAATTGACAAAAAAATTAATTTTCGTCCTACTGAACCAAATTTTACTTACTAATTTCAACATTTTCCCATTTAATTTTTATATTCAATTCACAGAAGTGGCAATATTACGTTTTTTGCAAATTTTCAAATGTGCCTAGAATGTGGGTAAAAGACCTTAACATGATCAATAAAATTATATATATATAATCTTATTATAAAATGACTCCATTTAATTAAACTGTACTAATTAATTTATTATTTATCTATTTAAAGATTAATTTTTTATTAAAAATTGTTATTTAAATGACAGTGTCAGTTTTTATGTACTATGTTGTATTTTTCACTATTCATAAAAAATTGTCTGTTTACCGAAAAAATACCAAAACTTATTCCTATGATAATTTTGAGATTATGAATTAAAAAATGTTTTTTGTTTTACCAATTTCAAAACATATAAGATTAAATAATTAATTTAAAATTAATTCCTATTGTCAAAACCAGAAAGTAGGTTTTTGAGATGTAAAAACTATCAAAAGATTGATATGTGTTTATGACCAATTTAAGTGTAAAATAAATTCCCATTACTAAAATTGGATTAAATGATAAAAATAATGTCACGACCCGTCCTTGGGGCCCGTGTCGTGACTACCCCAAGCCCGTCTTCCATAGGCCAGGGGCTGGCGACTAGCACCAAGGTGTAAATCCCGGTAAAAAGGGAAGACATTGCCTTTGTAAAGTAAACAAGCACCACAGAGTAAGAAAGCGGAAAAAGTAAACACTAAGTAAAAGCTGGTACAACAGTAAGTGCGGAAAAGTAAAGGGGGTCGGAAATACAAGCCCAACTGTAAAGTACAACTGAAAGGGGAAAAACAGCAACTGAAAAGTAAAGACGCAACGTCGAGCCGTCCACTAGAAGTCCCACCTGAAGGGTAGGTAAGGATAGCCTCCCCTGCTCCTCGGGTCCAGTCGACCGCTCCGAGTACGTACCACCCAGTGGTCCACCTCTAGGTATTGTCCTGCTCCGCAAGCCTCCACCACGATCAGCGTTGTCCGTCATCTGCAACCAACACAACGTAGTGCGGGCATAGCCCGTGTAGGGGTGAGTATAAGCTGCTTAGTAGGGACCCCGAGACCCCCGAAGGTCTCCCAGAATCCACAAAGTCTAAACCACAAAGGAAATATACAATCACGAAGTAACATCCGACACGGCTTAGGTATATGCCCATACATATACCTAAGTCATCAATTCTCGCTCGGCTCCAACATCCGAGCTCAAGTACAACCCAGTCCACACAGGAAAGCAAAACGTAAATCCACACAGGATAGCACAACACAATCCACAAAGGAAAGAAAAATGTAAATCCACAAAGGATAGCACAACACAATCCAAAAAGGAAAGCAAACAGGGTTTCAGCTCACACAGGTATACTTCTTCGAATGATGATAGAGATGATCACTGATCCATCTAAGTCGTCGGACCCACAAAGGATCGATAGGTACTAACCCCCGCAATGACCCACAAAGGATCGATAGATAACTAACCCCCGCAAAGACCCACACAGGACATGTAGGCGCTGGCCCACACAGGACCGCTGAGCGCTGACCCACACAGGATCGGACCCACACAAGATCGGTAGCACTGACCCACAAAGGATCGCTGAGTGTTGTAGTCGTCGTCGTCGAATCCATTGAGGATCTCTGCATAGTCGTCGTCGTCATAGTAGCAGTCGCAGCCAGCACTAGGCTTCCCGCACACAACAAGCTCGTTCGGGAGGGTACGCTCCATGAGCCGAGAGGCTGATACGTCAACTGACACATAGTCCAGAGTTGATGTATCCAAAAGTTCTGTATCGTCAACAGGAACTCAACTTCGCAGACAGCGCATCAATCGGACGCCCGGTCTGAGAGTTATTGGCTTTTTCGTCCCAGGGGCCTGGTTGGTTTTTAAGGCAAAACCAACCCAACCATACTCCACCTGCATCCAAACCTTGTGCGGAGTATGCCAAAAGATCTGTCTCACTTATAGGAAAACAACAAAGTCGACGACACGTCAATCGGACGTCCGAAGATCAAGATATGAGCGCTTCCGCTCTGAGGGCCCGATTGGTTTCGTGTACAAACCAACCCGGCCGAACCCAAATTATTCCGAAACCTTGAGTGTAATATACTAAAACGACTGTCTTGATCCAAGGATCGCATCGCCGCTGACGGCGCGTCGTTCGGAGGCCCGTAGCTCAAGATACGGGTAAAAGACCGAAAACGGTCCGAAGACGGGGGGTCTGGGCCCGGACCGACCCGGCCCGACCCCCCCTGGGTCGGACCGAACCGGGTCGACCCGACCCGGGTCCAGGTCGGACCCGGTTCGGCGCGGCCCGGTCCGGCCAGGGCGCGACTCAGCCGGTCGGGCCGGCCCGGCTCGGCTCGGCCGAGCGAGGGAGCCGCGGGGTGGCGCTGCCCCCGCGGGATGAAGGTGTCGCGGCCCACGTGGGGCCGCACTGGAATCAGCGGACGTGGCTTTGCCGCGTCCCGTGCGTGCTGAACCTGCGCGGCCGCGGGTCAGCTGGCCACTGCCGCTGCGGCTTCAGCCGCGGCGGCCTTGTCTGGCGGCCCGCCGGGGCGCCGCCGCCGGTGGGTTCCGCAGGCCACCAGAGTTGCTCCGGTGGTCCGATTTCGCTCCCGTCTGCACTATAGCTCATCCCGGGTCCCGTTCTTCACTGCGGAATCAACGAATCACCCCTGCGGCATGCTTTGTCATCGCCCGCCAATCTACACATCAATGAAGAACTGCGGAGAGTTGTCGGGCCGTGTTTCTTTGGCCCGCACCCTCCGCGTTAGGTGATAACAATCGGGAATAAAATATTCAAATCATGAATAACAAGCAAGGCACAATTTTAATACAATTAAAATTGAATTTGTTCTGGGTTATTTGTTTTAAAAGAAACAATCACGGGAATATAAATTACTTCACAAACTAACCCCTACCTCTCCAAGTCGTCGCATGCGCGTTCTTCGCGGAATTGATCGCCGCGGAAGGAGGCGATCGTCGCGTCGTGGAAGGGATTCGCGTCGTCGCGGAAGGGTGTCGCATCGTCGCGGAAGGGCGTCGCGTCGACGAACTCCGAGGTTCAAGAACACATAGATTTAATTATATTAATTAAATCAATGATGTTGTTATAACCCACAAAGAGATTTAAAAGAAGAAACCCGAAATATCCTACCTCAAGCAGTTGGTGATCGGAGATCGTTGCGGGGAAGAACGTCTCGGAAGAAGCGCCGTCAATCTCCGAGGGTGATGGCGTTCTTCGCGTTCTTCGCGTTCTTCGCGTTCTTCGCGTTCTTCGCATTCTTCGCGAAGGAGGATGAAGACACAAAATTGGTCAAAACCTCTCAACGAGCATTTCTCCAGAAGTCGTGCGTTGGTCTTATTTTATTATTATGCCAACGGATTGTAAACAGGTTAAGAAACGATTAAATTAATTCATAAAATTAATTCAATGAATAAAACCGCCCAATTAATTGGTGTGTTAAGAAATTAAGAAAACGCGTCAGTTGACTTTTATAGTGACGGGTTTTTGCGGGTGCGTTACTTAGCGGAAAAGAAACGGTGGGGCTCGTGTGGGCCCCACCTCACAAATATCCTACCAAGAGGGTAGGATATTTTTGGATAGCACCATATCCGTATCAACTCAGCTTAAGCAGCTTTAAGTGGCTTTCAAGTGGCTTTCAAGTGGCTTTAAGTGAAATAAAATAAAGTTTGTCGTACAAATTATTTTATTTCTTAACTTTAAGCCCAAAAAAAGAAAAACCACACTCGAGAAAACGCAACTCCAGAAGAGGCATTTCTAAGCAAATACCGGCGTTGTGATTCCATCGGTGCCCTAAAAACTCGATTCCGAGCACCGGTTCAAAAGTTAGAGAAACCCGCTCGTTCGTTTACTGAACGTACCCGAGCCAAACTTTGGAAAATGATTCCGAGCACACCGGGCCTCGGAATCAGGTGCCGTCAGAAACTGCGTTCTTGTAAAATTCCAAAGAAAATTAAGAAAAAAAATTCCTTGAAATTTAAGGGTCTTTACAAATAAAATCTAATTAAACTTCAAATCCATTCAAAGGTATAAATTAATAATATAATTTTTTTTAAATGTTATTTTCAATTAAAATTATGTATTTTTCAATATTCATAAAAATATAAAAGTTATCAGAAAAACACCAAAACGTTATCCAAACTATGTTTTTAAGTCTGACTTCTGTATTTAATGTATATTTTTTAAAATTTAATATATAAAAGTGTCAAATATTGGATTTAAGATGGGTTCCCATTAAAAGGCGGTAAAATTGATTTTTTTTAAAAACACTTCTTTTATTTGAAAAATTGAATTTGTTCTTATATTGTGTCTAAAAAGCACATAAAGGAAAGAGGATGGTGCTCATCTAGTGCTCCATGGGGATGGAATTTCATGAAAAGGGAAAGAATGGGGTGATTTTAATTAAAATAAAATATGGTTATAATGGTCTTTTCACCATTTTAAAATTCTGGTCACACCGTACGGTTCCTGCACGGTTTACTAAATAGTGTTCTAACCATGTGTCCCTCATTAGACACACCAGGAGCATGTCATATGGTTTGGATATAGGGTTTGGTAAATCATGTTTCAATTGTTTGATCATGTATAAAACATATTATAGGTTTTTCATGATTAGGCTACATAGTTAGCACTAATTGCATGCAAGTTGTGTGTCTATACTGAAACCTTATAATTTAAGAAATTTAAGAAGATTCAAAACAAGAATTCAAGGACATAAATAAAAATAAATAAATAAATAAGATAATTAGGAAATTGAAGGTTGCAGTGTGATAGTTATCCCCATCATAACTCTCCCACTCCCACCCCTTATAAATTCACTTATGTCCTAGAGAACAACAAAAAGTTAAAAACATAAAAGATAACTTGAAACCTTTCTAGATCAGAGATAATTCCCAAAGAAATAAAAACTATTTTCCAGCCTTAAACCCAGGCATTATTATCACTAAATATAAAACAATGGAATGATTCAAAATTTTATACCTTTAATAGGTCTCCCCATCATATTATACTTTTACTTAATATGTAATATCAAAAAAACCAACAGTCCTAAAGAAAAAACTAAAAATCACTATTTACCCCTTCAACCAAGGGAATGAAAACAAATTACCAAACCTAACACCCCATCTATAATTCCATCAAATGGATATAAACTTATATAAAATGGAACAAGGGATAAATATCCCAAAGAACAAAACACCAATCAAGAAATGAAGAAAACTCAAAGGAGTGATGGATAATAAAAGAAGTGGTGCCTCAAAATAGATTAGTTGTAATACCATTGAGATCTAATATGGGATTAATATCTTTTCATTAATTGATGCCTAAGCTTACAAAACTTATGAATATATCCCAAAAAACTATAGATATGGAATGTATTTGGGACTTTTGAACAAGAGGGGATAAACTTACTAAGTAGGACACACTAATATCATATAGGAGACCACTTATTTACCAGAGGAATGGAACCAGAAAAAGAATATTATCTCAAGTCATTATGATTTCCTAACTCAGATCCATCTTATTTTCACTTATTATAAGATGTTAAACCTTCACTAATTCCAAAAGGAACAGGGTCACCACCACTACTGAGTAATATTCTCGAGACCAATTTCACCTTCATAGCCTTATTAAGCACATCTAAGAGAAAAACTATATCAAACAAAACTAAGATCGAGATGAAGAAACGTTTTGGAAAGAGGAACCTTCAGTGAGTCCTAAAACACTAACTTTTAGAGAATAAGATAAACTTATTAGAATGGTTAATGTACTATTTCACAATTGGATCACCTTATTTGGGGTTTATAATAATTTTCACCCTCTCCACTTTTATATTCTCAAAAAAATTATACTAGATTAATGTGGTCATAAAAACAATCCAAAGACATGATACTTTGTTGTTGAAGGGGACAATGGTCCTCCACTAATATTGACTTGATCCATCAATCAAGACTATTATGGTATTCAATCATATGGATTATTTCAACAAATTAAATACTCCTTCAATTTTCTCTAGAAACTTCATATCCACTTTAGGTCCTTTGTCACCATAAAAGATGAGCGAAAACTGAGGGAGTTTGGATCTAATACTCTAACTGGAGTTAGGGTGGGTCAAAAATTGGGAGAACCACATTTCATCCATGAGAGAAACTAGGTTGAGAAACAACCCATGATACAGATTTCCTAATATTTCTTGATAGTTTCCAAGGATGAATAATTTAAACAAAAAAATGAAATAAGAAACTCAATCAAACCACCTAGACTCCAAGTTAATCTAATTAAAATAACACATTCATTAAAATCATAAATTCCCTTTGAAAAGTACCATATCAATTAATGTTTTAAGTAATCTCCTTTAAAACCCTTTTGAAATCATTTTGTTTTACTTGAAAATGTGTTTTAAATCAAATTTTCATTGTAAAACTCACTCTAAAAATCCAAAACATCCCATTTATCTTAAAACAAATTTGAAAACATCTTCATAAACATTCAAACCCAAGTTTTATATCTTTTAAATCATGTTTCTCATTACAAAATATCAATAAATCCAACAAAATAACATCACCACATCATAAAACTCCCCCAAATCCATTTCAAATAACAATAAAACATAACTAAAGTCACTATAAGAAAAAAATGAATCAAAAGAATAAATTTTAAATGTGATAGTGGTATTTCATGATTTTGCCACATGGTTTTACAAACTGTGCACCAACTGTGCAACAAGACACTAAGAGCCTTACAGAACCATGTGCACAGGAACAACGTGGTTTTTCAGGTCATGCGGTAAAACCGTTCACCTCCATTTCTTATCCCACTTTCATATAAAAACACTAAAAACATTAAGAAAATATTGAACACCCACAATAATGAAAACAACATAAATTAAAACCAAAATACATCAAGAAAAATCAAAAACATAACTCAAAATATAGTCTTAATTATTTATATCCAATAGTAACTCAGGTTTTCTCATGATATATGGTGATCGTGAACCTATCCATGGCCTACCTCTTTAATTAGGATGATCCTATCTCCCATCCACCAAACACTCTAGGAAGAATCCTGGATATGATACCATTTTTATTTAAAAAATCCCAATAAACCCCGGATCTGAACACTGGATCCATCCCATGGAAATTTCTGAAGGGAATTACTGATCCTACCAGCTAACAATAAGATCCAAGGAACCAATATAAACTCATTGGGAATGATTTTTCCCAAATAATTAAAAATTATTACATAATAAAATTCTCCCAAAATTCTATCATGGTGCATCTATACATTAGATGTTTGTGTATAAAAAATAAACATATTCAAATAAAAACTAACTAATCATTTCATAATAATGAAAAAACATTCAACTGTATCTTAATTAAAACAAAACTAACATAATACTAAGATATATAGATGGTCATCTTGTTCAATTCATGAACAATTCCAAAATATCCAAAAGAAACAAAATTGAAAACTAATGGTATCTATGTAAACCGAGGTCACCATCCAACCTAATCATTCCATGAGAAACCAAGGGATAAAATTCCATAAATAATATCTTCTCAAGAACCCAAACCAGATCCTATAAAATCCACTCATTCTATAGAAACTAATTAGTGTAAGAAAAGTGTGATCATAAATGATCTAGTATGATTTCACCAAAGATTCCATGCATTTATTTTTTCAAAACATTATAGAAATACTAGTATGATATATAGTATTTTATAATATTTTTGAAAATGTTTATGGAAATAAGTTCACAAACCTTACCTACTCTCTTTTTTAAAACCAAACAATGTTTAAAAGAAAAAATTATATTTTCTTTTAAAAATACCTTTTTGAAATATAAATTTCCAAAATCCACCTTTAGATAATACTTTAGAAACATTTTACCCCAATAGACATAAAAATCTCAAGCTGCACTTAGCATAAGAAGTAAAAAATAAATGTGGAACCATATATACTAAGATCAAAAGAAGTCATAAACTAGAGGCATTTATCAATAAATAATTATTCAGAAAATGATAAATTTTAGACTATCTATAAATAAAATAAGGGGGAAAGGAAAATAACTTACTATAATAGTACTAGTAAAAATAATATAGAACATTCATAAATATGTGAGAGTCCTAGTGGATCACGTAGATGCACCTGATAGGGGGTGAATCAGGTGTTGTCAAATTATTTTACCAAGAACCGATTCTTCTTTAAATTATTTAAACCCATTTTGGTTTTGAACCTTTGATAATAGTTAAGACATAAAGATACTTTTGTTGTATAACCTAGTATACAACTATATGAAATATAGATAAAGTAGTAATGTTGGCATAGGTTTTCATCTAAAAACGAGTTTACTCTTTGTTTTAGGTAATTATCATCATGCTCCATAGATTTTTCACTATGAATATCATTATAAATAAACTTTTAAGTGTAATATTATTATCTTAACCCATTATCTTTTTATATTATATAGGTTAGTGTCTTCACAATATTACACAAGTAAACAATGCAATATCCCATTTCACTCCTTCAAGCTCACACCATATCAGCTATTCTTCTCAACTTTCCTACCGCTATTTAAGTAGATTAAAAATATTGAATAGGGAAGTCATTGAACTCAAAAATAATGATCTTCTTCTTCAAACATAGATTGTCTATGACTGGTTGAATATCTTTAAACACTACTCATGTAACTTGGCCTTTGTTTCACTTTGCACAGTTTCCTAGTTTCTCTTGAATCTGATTGTTGGCTTTATAAAGATCAAACTACTCAACACTAAAAACTAGAGCATTAAATATGTTTAGTTCCCAAGAACAGATCAGCTTCAAACTCAAATTATTCTCTTATTCTTCCTTGACTGTATTTGACCAGCAAAACAGGTCATCCTCTACTTCTTATTTGAAACCCAATAAACTTTCTTAGTGTATCATAGGCTCAGTAAATTATCTTCTTCCTCAAGATATCTTCTAGTTTCTCTCAAATTCTTTACTTCCTTCTTCATTCTTCAAGATATTCTCCTTCTATTGGCACACTCAATTGATTCACATATCTTACATCAAAAAAATACCTCAATAATATGTATTTTTATTTTCTCTATCCCACTTTTATTATACAAGAAACTTCATTAAATTAGGAATCACATTCATATTTCATAAAGTGGAAATATTCACGTGGTAATGTGAAGATCAAAACAAAATAAAACATCCACTTGCACCAGATCTTTCATAGTCCCTTTTATCAATGTATACGCATGGTATTTTCTCTTATTTTATTTAGGACATATGTTCTAAGTAGTATTACAAAAATACCTGCTTCTTCTTCAAATGATAACCAAATCAGTCGGGTCTTCCCATCATTGTCCTTCAGTAAGAAAAAATAATAAAAATGTGTCTGTGAGATTCACAAACACCTAGAAGTAATTCAATTTTATTTCACTAGAAAAATATTGATTCTCAGTTTCTCCCACCTTTTTATAGCATGAATCAATTATTTTTGGTGCAACACACCTCAAAAATAAACCTCATAAAATATCATAAACATTTGAAAACATAACTTTAATCATGGATTAAATTACATGTGACATGGGAACAAAATAATAATAAAGAATCATCCCATTTGACATATGAATTATTCTTGAAAACCAACCCATTTTCATTTTGATTTTATATCAATTGGTTTTTCTCACAAATGATGTTGATATTCCTAATGTATGAATCATGGAAAATTAATTTTTCATGAATTTTAATCATTTTTTAATGTTGTAATCATCAAGTAATTGTTCTAGAATCATTAGGTTTCCTTTGGAATTTCCATATTTATGGAATTTGTAATTTTTCATTTCAGGTTAAAATATATTCTCTGAAGTTTATCCCACCTCAATTTTCCCAATTCTCAGCCAAGTTGTTTGAATCACGTTATTATTATGATATTTAAAACATTGATGTTTAGTTTAAGTAGAATCCTAAAAAAATATCTATTTTATCACAAATAATGATTTTCAAATATTCTCATTTGAAAGTCATAAATAAATACCACAGTGATCCTCATCTTATCTCATTCTTCTTTATCTCAATCTTTGATCATGTCTAATCATAGAATCCTGATGTTTTGAACGTGATCAAATAGATATAAAATCATACAATATAATTTTTATCATTAGAATATAAATTCTAGAAACATTCTGAAAATTTCAACAATTTCATATGGATAAAATGATCATTATGTGATGATCAGCCTTATGGTAGCAAATCCTCCTTATAGAAAATAAGAATTCATCTATATGGGATCAACCTTACATTTTTTTATGGTACTTGCAACAATAATGAACCTTACATCAATGAAACTTATGGGTTGATCATCCTTATGGTGATAACTCTTATAGTTTTATACATATGCTCCTTCATGATTATGGGTGGTCTCATCCTTACAGCTCAGCAGGTGATCCTTATGAGCTAAAAAATTATTCTTATATTGAAATTAAAATTAACCTTATAGGAATCATCCTTAAAAACTCATCCTTACAATGTAGAATATAATGATTATGTGTTTCACATGATGTATATGCACATTGGGGATGATATTTGTGCACATATAGTAACATGCTTAAGTAGATTCATAATTATAGGAAAATGATCCATATGGAAGTCATCATTATGGTTGTATGGCATTTATAGAAATCTATAAAATTAAATAACTTAATCAATGTTATATATTTCCTTCAAATTAATTCAAGCCCTCTTTAAATAAACTTTATCCCTCTCCAACCTTCATCCAATAGTTTTTACACACTTATTTCAATAACCTTCAACCTCAAATCACTTAGGATGGATTCTCCATAGTTCTATCAAGTCAATATCCCATTCAAACTAGATTTAACCTTTTATAATAGTATCTCACAATTTGTACCTAGTATCTAACAATTTTAAACTTTTCCAAACTCTTAAAACTTCATTAAAGTGATGTTTATCACTAAAATCATCAACAAAAATACTCAATAATGAAGGACCCTAGAACACCCAAAGAGGGGAGGGGTGAATCTAGGTGTTAGATTTTTATTTTAAAATTATTGATCTTGTTCCCACATTGGTAGGAACCTGTTAAATCTGTCTGAAAAGTATGTGAAGAAAATAAAAAATAACATGAAAAAAAATGACACTTCAATTTTACTTATTTCACCACTAAGGGATACGTCCAAAAAACATATGCTAATAGTTTTTCGGTCGTAACAGAAACCCCTAATCTTAAAAAGTTGTGGATTAAAAGAGTTTAGCATAGTCACTCTGTGCTAGGCCCACTGCCTTTACAAGGTTTTAGGGATTGCACACTACGTCCCTCAGATCACTTCCGCTGACCCCCCCCCCCCCCCCTTGCTCACTATGTTGGAAGAATATTCGCTTAGTTTAAGGACTTAAAGGTCAGTTCAATGGTTTTGAATTAATTAATGTATCCTCAACTGTAAACAGAGGCTCTATTGAAGTATCTTAATAACTCAAAGATGTAATTTATTTTCCCATGCACTGATATGTTATGGAAATTAATTCTGTAAAATGATTTGGCCAATTTTAATGCTTTCATGGGTGTTATGCATACTGCTATTGTTTCCATGTATTGCTGTTGTTTTTGCATACTATCCAGCTTTTTCTGCATATCGTTTTTGTTTATTCATACCGTCCTATTGTTTATGTGTACTACTATTATTTTTGCGTACCATCCAGCTGATCTGCAAACTTTCATTCTCCGCTTACTCCCCTACACCACATACTGATCCACTCTTCCATGAACTATTCTACTCTGCATACTTCCTTGCTCAGACACATACTGTGAGAGCTTCTTGTGTGAACTGGTCTCTCTTCCACGAACTATTTTCTTTACAAAGATGATTCTCTCTGTGTACCATCTTCTCCTCTGCGTACCACTTCAGACTTCACCAAATTTCTTCCTAAAATTTTAATCTCCAATCTCTTCCATTAAGAAAGGGGGTTACTGGTCCTTAAATAGGCATATAACTCTGCAAATTCTACTAATCCTATTGACCTAAATTTTCAATGTGGGACAATCTTCACAATATACTGAACTCTATATTTGTACTGTTAGCCTCCACCACGTACCAATTCTGTTATGAAAACCGAAGAAATCCTTCGAACCTTCAGATTTCTGTGTACAATAGGCCTTCACTACATACCCTCACTGTGAACCGTTTTCGATAGCATTTTGCGTACCGCATTCCTTCATCACTTACCATTCTGTGTACTGCATGCCTTCACCATGTGCCAACGCTGCGAATTGTTTTTGACAGTATTACACATATCACACACCTTTACCACGTACCACACACCTTCACTGCATACCACACACCTTCACCACATACCACGAGCCTTCATCGCGTACCTCATGCCTTCACCGCCTATCGTGCACCTTTACCACATACTGTGCGCCTTCACCACATACCATTTATGTGAACCGTTACCAAACTCCTGATTTTGAGTCCCAAAAATTTGGAATACACTGGGAAACTGTGCCACCTTCAATACTGCTTTCAGCATCAAACATATGACCCCATTCTATGCAAACTCCCTTTTCATCCATGTGAATATTGAAAAAAAACAAAAATCAAACTCTAATATTATCAACAAACATCCTTATTTCTAATAATCTTCCCTTTTGGGTTTGTTGCGAATCTCCAGATAAATTCACTGATGTGCCAGCCATGATCAAAACCTGAAACTTCAAAAAACAACTCAGCCATCACTTTAAGTCTATATGATCAGTGCTTGGTGTAGAAAAAAAAGAGAGATGACATGAATTTAGTTCTCATTGTTTTCTTTTCTCCCTCATACTCTATTGAATTTATCCATTCTCCCCCATTGGCAATAAACCCAATTGACTGAATCTTGACTTGTAGAGTAAACAAACTATGCTCCCCCTAGATTGTATTGCCCCCATAAACCTACATCATTTCCACAAACAGATTAAAAATAGTTAAAACAACTGGGGATTGGGGAATCTTGTAACCTCCTTATTAACTAGGAGGTGTCTAAACATCGACGTTTAACCGATGTTTCTCAAACACAGCCGCTGACAATGGATTGTTCATAATGCCATCCTCTTTCTCATCAGTTCTCACGTGGTTTATTTTCATCACGCTTTGTTTAGATTTTTTCCATGATGAAGTAAAATCCAATCTCAATCTGTTACATATGAGAATGGTGAACATGATTCTTTGTAAGATCAATTGTGCTCTTATTATCATAGTAAATAACCATTGGTTATTTCACCTCATCACCTATGTCACTCAGTTGCTTCTTCATCCAAAGTAATTGAGTGAACTCCTTGGTAGTATATATAAATTCAGCTTCAGTAGTAATAAGTTAAGTACTTTCCTTTTTTTCATAACCATCCCACACATTTCTTCTCAATATAGAATGCTCCACCACTGGTAGACTTTCTATCCACTACATCTCCATCCCAGTCAGCATCAAAAAAATTTGATAGTTCATTATCTCTTCCTTCGGGAAATTATATCCCATAATTATGTGTACCTTGAATGTATCTCATGATTCTTTTCACTACCACCATATGTTCTTCCTTCAGATTACTCTGAAAGTGGGCCGCAATGAAAGTTGCAAATACAATATCTAGTTGTGTCACTGTTAGGTATAGTAGGCTTCCAATGATTCTTCTATACATGTTTGGATCCACAGAAGTCTCTTACCCATGCTTTCTAAGATTTTATCCAACTACAATCGGAGTCGACATTAGTTTGGAATCATGCATATTGAATATCTTCAGTATCTCTCTTGCATAATTTTCTTGTGAAATGAAAGTTTAATCCTTTTTCTTAAGTACCTAAAACCCTAGACAGTATGTGACTTCACCAATCATGAACATTTCAAATTATAATTTCATGTGATTGGAAAATTCATCCAATGATCCACCTCTACTTCTACTAAAAATAATATCATCCATGTATACCTTTACAATGAACTTATCCTGTTGAGAGTTCTTTACATAGAGATTGTGATCCACTCCTCCTATTTTAAACTCAAGATTTCTTAGATAAGAGTCCAACTGAGAGTACCATGACTGTGGTTCCTAGTTTAGTCTATAAAAATCTTTTTTAATTTTAAAAGATTCATTTCATCATTACCAAGAAAAAACCCTACGGGTTGTTCAATGTAAACTTCCTCTTCTAATATTCCATTTAAGAATTTTGTCTTGACATCCATTTGATACACTTTATAACCTATTTGTATTTCCATGGAAATAAATAGCTTAATTGACTCCAGTCTCTCTAAGGGTGTAAATGTCTCCTCAAAATTAACACCTTCAATTTGTAAATATCCTTTATAGACCAAGTGCACCTTATTTCAGATCACATTCCCATATTCATCAAATTTGTTCTTGAAAATCCACTTCGTAACAATCACATCATGATCTTCAGATCTTTTAACAAGATCCCATGTTTGATTTTTGTCAATATGATATAACTCTTCATTCATTGCTTTCACCCATGACTCATCCTTTGCAGCCTCTTCAAATGAGGATGGTTCCAGAACTGATAGAAATTCATATTTTTCATTATTCATCATTATCCTTGTCGTTTTATGGGAATTCTAATCCTAGATAATGTTTTACTGATCAATATCTACTCTTCGATTTCTCATTTGGAGTTCAACTTAATTCTATCCATCTATGGATTCCTCTTCTGATTCTTTTTCAGAATCAACATTATGATGTGACTCCTGCGAGTTTTTACACCTTCCTCTACCTATATATTATCATTTCTTCCATGTTCACATTTTTCCTCATCTTCTATCACATCATCATAAGAATTCATTGAAGCATTCAGGTTTTGCTCTTCAATGATCTTTACATCACTTCTTCCCACAATTCTTCCCAAGAACTTATTGAAACAGTTCTAGGCTTTTCTATTTAATGAGTATCCAAGAAATATTCCGTTGTCTACATTGTCTCCATACATCCCTTGATTTACTTCTTTGTTTTAGATAAAAAAAATTCTTTTTAAAATACAAAAATATTTCAAATAGGGCTTCATTTCATGTCACAATTCATATGGTGTCTTTGTTTCACCCATATATATCCCTGTTCAATTTTTAATATACATTTCATCTTATACTTCCTCTTTCCAGTAATGTAGTGGAATACGACTCTCAATCAGCATAGTTCTGGCCATGTTGTTTACCTATCAATTCCTACGCTCAACAACTCCATTTTTTTATTGATTTGTCACAACTTCCACCACCTTTTGTGTCCCATGCTTCTCTAGGTAATTTTAAAATTCAATCTATGTGTATTCCCCTCCATTGTCAGACCATAGGACTTTGATCTTTAATCCAGTATCATTCTCGGTGATTTGTTTATAGGTTTTCATGAAATCAAGCACCTGTCACTTCCTATGTATAACAATCACACTTGTCATTCTACTATAATCATATATGAAAAGAATAAAGTACTTATCTCCATGTGTTCCAGCAACACTTATCAGGCCACATACATATGTATGGATGAGTTCAAAGAGATTTGATGCTCTTTTCTTCTTTGGTTGGTAGGAACTGCAGACCAGTTTCCCTATCATGTAAGCATCACAATTCTTTTCTCATTCACACTTTATATTAGGGATATCCATGACTATATTAATCTTAGATATCTTTTCTATGTCTTTATGATTGATGTATCCCAATCTCTAATTCCATAAGTTGTTTCCCTCTCCAACTATTAGGTAGAAAATGTTCTCTTTGTTGTTAACCTAATATAAGTTGCCTTATGTTCTACATCCTTTCATGAGAAAATTCCTAGACTTTCCTATTATTGTACATGCATTCTCATTTAATTTCACAATAAGACCTGAGTCACAGAGTTGACTCACACTAAGAATATTGTGATGTAGACCGTCCATATACATGACTTCAATTTTCTTCATCTCTCTATTATCTAGCTTAGTACTTCCGCTACCTTTTATCTTTAAAGAACCATCATTATTGAACCCCACTATTCCATCAACCTTTTTCATGACATTCGCTAATAGGTTTTCATTACCCATGTTATGGGATGAAGATCTGTTATCAATAATCTAGGTGTTGTTGTTCATTGTATCTTTGAGTTCTACTTCTAAAAAATTAAACTTTTCAATTTTCCACTTTTCTTTCCATGAGATATTGGATTGAGTGTAGGACGTTGATGGCCTTTCAATTCTATCTTCTGTGTACATGGGTTCTTCATATTCAAATTCTTCTTCCATAGGAGAAAACCTATTTGAAATAGCAACACTATATGTTTGAAATGTACTGAATCATCTCTAAACATTGAAAGAATTTCTCCAGTCATACCTCTGCCTTCAATACACAGCTTTATGGCCAAAGTTAGAACACTAAAAACAATATCCATAGAAATTATTTCGTCAATAAAAGGTTGGATATGAATATGTTCTCTTTTTTTGAACTTCTAACTCTTCCCCATTCATATAGCTCCTTCTCTCTTCATAGTATGACATGGTATGGCCTAGATAGCAACAAAACTAACACTTCATGAAAGGAAATGTATTATCACTTCTATTTATCCTCATGCCTTTTTCTTTAGGAAAATAGTTAGATTTCATATAATTTCTTGAAACTCAAGTATAATCTTCCATTCTCCTTTTAGTTTTATTTAAGGTTTTCATTTTCATCACTTCTGGTGGCTTTTAAACATGATCGACTTTTATCTTTCCTTTATTATATCTCACTTTATTTATAGAATTTGACATTTCAGAATCACAAACAATTCCACTATTCCCCATGCATGTGGGTCTTTGATCACTCACGATCTTTTCAACTCCATCAGAACCACTTTTTTCTCTCTCTAAGAGATCAAAATCTAAGATTCTTACAAATTGTATTTTCTTCTTTGATTCTTTTGAAATTGATTCCCTTTTGAGTTTACTTCTTAGATTAAAAAATTTTTCTTCCAGTCCCTCAATGGTCTTTAACTACTCCTCCAGTCTCGAGGTAAGTTCATTAATGACATTTTCTTGTTATTCATTTCTGAGTTTTAGTTGCATAACATCATCAGTGCTTTCAAGGATTGGTGGTTGTACTTTCACCAATTCTTCCAGTCATTTAATTTCTACTTCCATTTGATCAATATATTCTAATGATTACTCCACCATTGCTTTCCAATTATTTCATCTCTTACTTTTAATCTCAAGATTACCATAGCATTCTTAAGTTGCAACTTGGGATCAACATTAATAGTCAACTGATTATCTCTAGCTTTGTTTTTTAATGGTTCTGACTTTTCAATGGTATCCATCATGGAGGCATGGTTTCTAGTCTTAAATTCTAGTTCTTCATCTTCATAGAATTCATTATCATCATCTTCCTCCTCATAGACAAAACTCTTCTTCTATACTTTCTTTACAAATTTTAAGTTTTCCTTTTCTAAGATTCTTTTCCAAGTATTTTCCAGGTTTTCAACCTCGCTATGTTCATCATAAAATTTTCTTGAGTACTGAGAGGCAATGTGCCCAACTCTTCCACAGCAAAAAACAATCCAAAGGTAGCTAGCCTTCAAATTTCCATGTTCCCTTTTTGAGGTTCTTGGAAATTAGAGAAAGAGTTTTTTTTCCTCTTCATCTTCATCACCACTATCTCCTAAAACTTTTTGTTTGTCCATGGATTTTAATGTCATTTCCTTTCTCACATTATTCATAGCATCTTCTTGTTTGATTCTCATTTCATAAGCTAATAGATTGCTCAGAAGATCATCCACTGAGAGTTTGGATAGATCTCTTTCCTCAAGGGATAACACATTTGCATTATAAATGGGTGGAATTCTTCTCAAAATTTTCTTTACTATGTCAATGTATTTTATTTCTTCACCTAGACCTTGGATTTCTCCTACAACTTCAATAATTCGATTGAAAAAGGAGTCTTCATTCTCATCAGGGTGTATGTTCAGATCATAAAACCTTTTTTGTAGTACTTGATGTTTTTCCTCCTTAACTTTTCTATATCCTTAATAAATATTCTCTAGTTTATCCAAAACTAACTTGGTAGATTTTTAACTCATTAAATTTAGATAAATATGATCAGAAAGGGATTAAGTGAGAGAATTCTATGCTTTTTCATCAGCATCAAGCAATTTCCTATCTGTATCTATCATCGACAGTCCTGTAGGATCAGTGACTTTTATTCCATATGCAGTAGAAAATAATACTTCCATTCCAATATATATTAGGTGAGATCTCATCCAATTTTTTTCATATTTAAAAATTACATCCATTTAAAAGGGGAACTCCCCGAATGTTGACTGGATTCTCCATGACATATAGATTCAACACCAACAACCTTTACCCTGTGATACCACTTGAAGGACCCCGGAACACCCTGAGAGGGGAGAGGTGAATTAGGGTGTCAAAGTTTTCTTTTAAATTGATGGATCTTGTTCCCAAGTTGGTAGGAACATTTTAAACCTGCCTGAAGAGTATTTACAGAAAATAAACAATCACATGCAAAGCAATGACACAGAAATTTTACATGGTTCACCACTAAGGGCTACGTCTAAGTAGAATATGTTGATAGTGTGTCAGTCGTACCAAAAACCACTAATATTCCAAAGTTTTGGATTAAAATATTTCAAAACAGTCACTCTATGCTAGGCACACTACCTTTACAAGGTTTTAGGGATAGCACAATGCGTCCCTCAGATCACTTCCACTGAATCCCCCTTGCTCACTACGTTGAAATAATGTTCACTTAGTTTAAGGAATTGAAGGTCTACTAAATGGTTTGGAATTAATTCATGCATTCTAATATTTAAATGGATGCTCTGTTGAACTCCCATAATCACTCAAAGATGTAATTTATTTTCCTGTACACTGATATGTTATAGAATTTAATTTCGCAAACTGATTTGGAAAATTTTAAATATTTTGTGGGTGTTCTGTGTATTACTACTGTTTCTATATACCACTACTACTTTCACAAACAGTTCAACTATTTCTGTGTAACATATCTATTTCCACGTAGCATCCTGTTGTTTCTGCGTATCACTGCTGTTTTTGCGTACCATCCAACATTTATACGAACTGTCCTCCGTGTACTCCACTACACCACGTACTGCTCCACGCTTCCGCGTATAATCCTACTTCGCATACTGACTTGCTCGGCCGCATACTATGATAGATTCCTACCCGAACCACTCTCTATTTTGAGATATATTTTCATTATGTGGATGATTATCTCTATGTACCATCTTCTCATCTACGTACCACTTTGAACTTCACTAAATTTCTTCCCGAATTTATAATCTCCAATATCTTCCCTTAATAAAGGGGATTACTTCTCCTTAAATGGACACATAACTCCAAAAATTCTGTTAATCTGATTGACCCAAATTTTCAATGTGGAACAATCTTCACTATATACTAAACTCTATTTGTGTACTGTTAGCTTCCACCGTGTACCGCTCCTATTTCGTGAACCGTAATAATCCCGCCAACCTTCATCATTTCATGTACCACAGGCCTTTACCACATACCATCACTACGAACCATTTTTTACATCATTCTACATACCGCATGCCTTCACCGCATTTTGTTCTGCGTACTACATGCCTTCACCGCATACCGATGTTACGAACCATTTTCAACAGCATTCTATGTACTACATGCCTTTACCGTGTAACGTGTGCTTTCACCGCATACCGTGCACCTTCACCATGTATTGTGAGACTTTACCACATATTTCACACCTTCACCTCATACCGCACACCTTCACTACATACTGTTGTTGTGAACTTTGAACAAACTCTTGATTTGGAGGCCCAAAAATTTGGAAAACACTGGGAAACTATGCCACCTTCAATACTACTTTCATCCTCAAACGTATGACCCCATTCTTTGAAAACTCCCTTTTCATCCATGTGTATATTTACAACAAATACAAACCAAACTCTAATATTATCAACGAATAGCCTTGGTTCCAACAAATAACACAAGGATAGACCTTCCAACTTAAAGTTTTCACTCTCCATGACTTTGAACCTATTTCAAACCTTTTAAAATATAGTGATATAATCATTCCAATATAGGATTAGCAATCATATTCCCTTCATCTTTTTACTTCCATTGTAACATCTTTTAGGCAATGCCTCTCTACCATCAACACATGTCTTGATTATATGAAGAACAAATATACAATCATTTGATGTGTTTCCTTTTCTATGTATGAAACATAGAAGCATCTTCATTCTTCTTAACCCAAATAAATGGGTATCTTCTCTACTTTGTTCATTGGGTGGATACTCACTCCATCACCCAATATATAATTTTTCATGATTACATCGATAGTGACATTAAAGCTAATTGATAACAAATACAACTTCAACCCAATGAAACTTCAACATGTATAGTAATAAAAGAGTCCAAGTAAAGAAAATAAATGTGGGAGGCTCTAAAAATATAGAAAAAGTGATTCTAGATATACTTTTGTGGAATTATTTATCGGATTATCAATTAATTATCAATCTATAACCAATCAGCTTACTCTCATCTATCCTGACTGGCGACATCCCTCAAGTTAGTATTGGTCCAAAGCTAGATGATACAAGTTCATATCATAAGGACAAGTATAGAAACCATCTCTAAATATCACACTAAGATTCATAATATCTATATGATATTAGAAATAGAGGGTGAGGAAGGATGTGTTCCATGTCAAACACAAACCAACATTATAATATAAGGAAACCCATGTCCATGAAAACATCAACCCACCCTCACACATACTCCTTGCTAAATCCCCGATTCTAACTCATATAAATAACAACAACAGTCGCATTCATTATTAAAATCATTTTAAACATAGGTTCATAAGACTTCAGGATAGGTTGTAGTGCATTTTGGAAAGAAAACCATTTTTATAAATTACTAACTGATCCTTGAATTTTAAATATAGTAATACATTTTAGAAATACCCTTTTAAGATCATTTTCAAATCCATATCATTTTTAACAGTTTTTTTAAGATAATTGAAATAAATTTGATAAGTAAAATCCTTTTAAAGATACCAAAAGATCCATAGGGTTCTAATTTAGAAATATCTTTTTGAAATCCCTTTCTAAACCATTTTAAAGTCAAGTAAAATTGGAAACCATATTGAATCCCATGGGAAGATCACACCCTAAAACCAAAAAAAAATTAATTAAGAATATAAACATCATAGAATAATATTAATAATCCAATACAAAAAAACCAAAAATAATAAATAAATGAGATAAGAACAAGTTTCAACACACATTAATGTCAATTTAAAACAAATTCTCAAGCAAAGACACCTTATAACCCATATAAATTCCCTTTTAAGTTTAAAACATATTTTTTTAAAAATACCAATCCCTTTAAGATAATACTTTTAAGAATTTAAAATAATTAATAACACATATGTTTTAAGGAAAATAAATTATAAATCATAAGCACCATGTGGATTATAAATGAAATTTTAAAGGCATGGAGACACCTACCTAGGTCAAGTGTGGTTTAAGTGAAACCTTCAAGAATAGAGAGATAAATTTACAATGATGAATTAACATAATATAGAAACAAAATACATAGGTGATTATAACCATAACCCTTAAAGGTTCATCCAAAACCAACCCATAGTAAGATAAAGAATAAGAAGCTAGAATATAAGAGTAAAGAAGTGAGAGAGAGGACTAAACCTCGAATAAAATTACTGAAATTTGAAAGATAGGACCCAAAATCTCAAGTAAGGATGAGGAGGGATGTAATATAGGGATCCCTATGTATAACCTTACATAAAAGGGAGAGAATAGGGGTGTGGGTTAAAATAAAAGTTTGTTAGACTATCCTTTTCACCATTTAAAAGTTTTGGGTAGACCACAAGATTTCTGCATGGCTTATCAAGGCATGTTCCAACCATGTCTCCCTAATTAGATGAAAATGGAGAAAATCACATAGTTGGGATAGAGGGTTAAGAAAAAATTTTGCAAGACATGTGAGGATATTTAAAACATATTTCTGGTATTTCCTTAGAAAACTTCATGATTATCACTAACCATGTTCCAGCCACACACCTATCTTAAAACCTTAAAATTTTGGAAATTTAGGAAGATTTTTACCCAAAATTAAAGGGAAATGATAAAAACCAATCAATTAATAAAATAATGAGGAAAGTGAAGGCAGATTGGGGACAATTTCCCTATTCCATAAAATTTCAAAGAGAAACAAGTGGAGAAACACATTATAATCCAAAATTTTATTTCACTATGTTAGTGGGATAACTTCCCATGACCATGAAAATACAAATAAAATCCAAATGGAATCAAACTAAAATATGAAAAAAAAAATATATAACTATCTTGTTGAGATAACATACCACTATCGTGAAATTTCAAATAGATACAAACATGAAATTTTTTATCACTGTGTTGGTGAAAAAACTACTTATTTACATGAAAATTCAAAGGCAACCCAAACAAACTATAATAGTAAAATATTAAAATTTTATAATTTCCTTGTTGAGATAACTTACAGTTTCTATGTAACTTCAAATAGAAACGACTAGACATGTACATTATGACCTGAAATTTTATCATACTATGGGAGTAAGATAACTTTCTACTACCATGAAAATATAAAGAAAATCAAAACTTACAACTACATTTAAAGTTTATATTTACCAAAATATTTTTTTGTTATAACTTACCACTTCCTTGAAATTTTATAGAGAAACAGATGGATAGACACATTAAAACCTAATATTTTATCTCACTATGTTCATGGGATAACTTCTCACCACCATGAAAATTCAAAGTTGACATAAATGAACTATCACATTAAAATTATTTACAATATACCTAAAATAAACATCATTAAAAAGGATTAGAAAATTTAACACTTAAAAAATGAATTTTAACAATATCCCCAAAACATAAAATTACATATCCTTTATCAACTATTTAATTGGGTTGCATTTGGATAATTCAAATCATTACAAAAAATATGTGTTTGATGGGATTAAATGTTTATTAATAAAGTACCACTGATTTTAGTCATGGGAATTACATTAAAAATAGTAGCATCTATTGTTTCCTAAAATATAAATAATTATGTATTAAATTTAAATTAAAGAAAATTTTAATTTAGTGACTAAATCATATATTATCAATCTTTTTTTCCTGTGATTATTATCAAATTATTGAAGTCGTTAAATATATTTGGATGGTCGCACATTATTTTGTCTAGGAATCATCCATGTTCATCATACCATGGAATTGATATGCTGATTAAATATAGATAATTATTGTTTTTAATGAAAAAAACAAATTGTTTTTATATAAATAATAATATTGAGTGAAAAAAATCAATTGAAAAAGATATTTAACTCATTTTCAACTACCGCACCTCTTTGTTCAGTTTCATTAGACTGATACTTTCTTATCACTTTATTTAAAGTTTATATTTTTCTATTTGAAGATGTATTTTCCCTATGATTGGCTTTTATTAGGCTATGAATTTCATTTTTATAATCTTTTTTCTCACTAATAATATACATGTATCCTTTATTTCCTCTACTTTTCATTACTAGGTTTTCCCCATTTGAATTTTTTCATGAATAATTCCATATTTTAGGGGGATAAGAGCTTAGCTGCCTATGATTCCAATAATCCATCTAAAGAAGGATCCCAGGTCCACCGGAAGTTTAACATAGTGAGCATTAAAAAAACAAATCCTCTAGAACTTCTCCCCCTGAAAAAGTGTACCAGAAATAAATAGTAAAATCACCCTATCCATTACAAAAATTGAAATTTAAAAACAATCAAGAAATAAATGGAAATTCATTTAATGGAAAAACATATAATTAGGAAATAACATAGGGTGTTTTACATGCTTTGGAAAATTGGTCCTATATGCATGGGATAAATATAGTTGAAACCATGTTCATTATAATCAGAAATAAAAAGTGATTAAAACACAAGATTAATACTACAAAGTAATCTAAATAATATACTATATCAATCTATTAATAAATTTTGGATCTATCTTTTCAAGTTATCCATGCACTCAAGTTCCCACTGATTATGTACTAAGAATCATATGGTTAACCTATAATTCTTGATCCCCTGAAATCATAGATCACTAAACATGACCACCTTAGCTTGGTTACCAAACCGATGACCATTAATCTTTTCTAAACTTATGAACCTCAAGTGATCAATCATAAAATCATTTGAATATTCAAACTTTTGATGATCCTACTACCCCTAGATAATACCAACTACCATTTTTGGCACACTACACTGCTCTAAATTCTAATGACCCCACTTTTGGTAGCCTGAATTCATTGAATGAACATCTAGTGAAATGAAATAGACTTCATTTCCAAAAAACATCCCACTTGAAGACTTGTTTTAATGAACCTCAATAACTCTCTATACTAAGGAAAATTTTTCCTTTGATCATAAGTAGTAGTGTTTCTCCACCTTCCATTTATTTTACTTAATTCCCACTAAGGTGAGATATTGCCTAGGATTTTGTTAAAATATCACCTTGGTGATCATATATGATAGATTTTGGTTACCCATTAGCTTATGTATCTCTAACTACTTCTCCTCTAGTTAATTTTAAATGAAATGATATTTTAGGTCTATGTGATTTTTTTTTATAGAATGCTAGATTTTTATATAATTGGATGGCACTTTAACTATCATATAATAACAATAATTCTATTTTATTCCTTTTGATCTAATTTATTAGTATCATTAAATAAATAATTTCTTTTCTATATTTGGATTATAATACATACTTAGATTTCATTGAACTTAGAGTAACAATCCACAAAAACATTGATGACCAACTGATAGTCATTCCTCTGATAGTAAATAAAAAAACCACTATAATTTTACTTGTATTCTCAACACATATAAATAATGAATCCAAAAAACCATGAAAAATATTATATGTTTTGAATAAAAAGGTTGTATCTTTTTTTTTAAATACCAAAGGATCCATTTAATAGTCTCTCAATGTACTCTTCTCGAATTCTCTATGAATCGAATTACAACCCTCACTACATAGCCAATGTCCATTTGAGTGAAAATCATCATGAACATCAAGATTTTAAACCCTGATTCATATGTAAATTTAACTGTATACTTGTCCTAAAATTATATTTTGGGTGATTTCTCCTTAGATAATTTGATTTTTCTGATAAGAGTGGTTGAGATTGGCTTGCATCCAGTCATTCCAAATTTATGGATCGCCTTCTGGATGTAGTCTCTCTAAGATAGAACCAAATTTATATTTATATTATCTCCTTCTATCTTCTTCCATAAAATATTATTAGCATACCCAAGATCCATCATTTTAAATATAATAACTATGTCATGTTTTGGCTTTTGAATTCTTCTATCATATATTCCAACTAACAATATCCACATAAAATCAGTATAATGAATGTATCATCCCATTGCTTCTAGTTATAACAGTTACCTTTATTTCACTTATTCAAACCTTATTTGGATATAAATGAAATGAATTTATGGTTTAATTTTCCTAGATATTTCTTGAATCATTTTATACTTTTCTTTAATATAAAAACAAGATTAATGTTCTTCCTTTTTTTAAAACCTATTTTTTGTTGCATATAGATATCCTCCTCCAAATCAACATGAAGGAATAAGGTTTTAACATCCATTTTTTCTGGATGTAGATCTTCGTTTTCCACCTTTCTTAGCATATTTTAAATAGTCCTATGCTTAACAACCAGTGAGAATATTTTTTAGAAATATACACCTTCTATTTATTGAAATCCCTTTACCACTGACCACACTTTATAATGATTTTTTATATTTTCCTCTTAAATTATGTTTTTTCCCACTTATTATCTAGTGAATGATTTCTTTTTAGTAGTTCACTTAATTTCAAAGTTTCATTTGTTTTCAGAAATCTCATTTATTCATCCATTACTAACTTAAACATTTCAAAATCACTAAGATTTACTTCTTCCTTCGGTCTTTTAGGTTATAAGTCATCTGTTAAAATTATGAAGTTTATATCAATCCCAAACCTATAAAATGGGTTTCTA
Source organism: Viscum album (assembly GCA_963277665.1). Taxonomy (NCBI): domain Eukaryota; kingdom Viridiplantae; phylum Streptophyta; class Magnoliopsida; order Santalales; family Viscaceae; genus Viscum; species Viscum album. Next base: position 1,208,385,442 of record OY728141.1, read on the forward strand.
AATTTTGTTAATATAAAAAATTGATTTGGTTTCACTACCCTTATAAGATAAACTCTAAATTCTAGTATCTAAACATTCAGTACTCCAGCTAAAGCTCTAGTCACTCTTGAACTTTCTCACACATCTTCTGCTGGTCTCACCTCTATACTTATGTTGACTTAATCTGAGTTATCCAGAATTTTATCCTTCCTAGTTATCTTTATTAGATAAAATTGGACTTAAATTGTTGATTTATAAACAAATTACTTTTATAAAAAGTTATAGTAATTCCACAGAACACCTTCATTGAAGTGGACATATCAACTTCTAATGAATTTCTTCTTATCTTCATCCCATAGACAATAGTTTATGTCCTCAATAATATATCCAAAAAAATTAAACTAAACCTTAAGTTTTTTCCTGTCCTTGGAATCAATATTAATGTATTAAGAGATTCCAAAAACTCTAAGGTGGTTAACTAATGGTTGTTTTTTGGACCATGGATCCTCCATAATTTCCTACCCAACTGTTGAAGTTAGACTTATATTGAAAAGGTATACAACAGTGTTGAGAGATTACACCTAAATTTACTTAGACATTACATAGTGAAAAATAATACTTTGATAATTATATATCAATTTATGATTCATTATTTCAAAAAATCTATCCTTAAATGGAGTTCTAAGCATCATCTTCTCATGCTTTATCCCCTTCTATTGGTAGAAATTTTAGATGTTTTATCTGGTGTACTCGATATTTTTTCAGTGAAAAGGCACTTAAAATTCCAACCTATATCCATTTACATTGTATTTTTTCCTTTAATAAATACATAAAAAGCATTATAATTATTCTTCAAAAATTAAACTCATACTTTCCTTATAGAATCATCAATGAAAGTAAAACAATTAAAGTGAACCTACAATGGATTATATAAGTGTGGGTCCCTAAATGTCTGAATTAATTATCTCTAGTTTTATAGATCTTTGATTCCATCCATTCGAGTTTAAGAACACTATCAAGAACCAACTTGGATACCTTGGTACACTGGTACCTAATCCAGAACTAGTGCAGCCCGAAGGGTGTTCCTAATCTCCACAGGCTACCGACTAGCATCTAGGCATCAAAAAATTGTTATAGGGAAAATTTTCACCATAAGTATAATTAATAAATATAGAAATATGGAAAATAATTAAATGAAAAAATGGTATTCCAAACACTCATTAAAGATAAAATCACCACAATAGAGAACATAAAGATCAAACTAGTACATCATCTAATAAGAAACACAATATCCATCAAGACAAAGTCCAAAGATTTCCGAGTAACATGCAGAACATTGCTCCACCGGTCACCACCATCACCCAAGGTCCTATTAGCTAAGCACACCCACCACATCTATGTGTATATTTCCCTTTTCTTTGACCTAGAATAACTTAATCTACAAATTCCCAAAGGAAAAGGTAACGTGTGAGAAAAATATCCTAGTATAATTTTACCAAATGTTCCATAAGAAAATCCATAACAAATAAACCATTTATTCTTAAATTTAAATAAAAACAAGGAATTGGAAATAATTTTAATATTTTTAGTCAAAAAAGGTTTCAAATCAAGTAGATGGAAATTATATAAAAACAATATAAAATGAACATTTTAAAAAAATGGAAGGGCATGGATAAAATGGTATAATAAACACTAGTATGTAATAATCAAGTCAAAATAAAGCACTATGGTTATATTCTATGAGGTTCGTTAGTTCCTGGATCTAGGATTCTCACACTACTAAGTCAATAAAACATAGCCCAATGAGTGCACATGACCTTATGGATCATGTCATTGGGATACAATCAATTAACCACCCATTGGGGAAAATCGTGCTGAATTTAGTTTAGTTATAGTTTTTGTTGTAAATATATTTCTATAGGTTCATATTCCTAGCGTGCATGTCTAATTCACCCAATAACTACTAATAATTACATGTTCTTTTAATCAATCAATCAATCAACCAACCAATCATGAGAAAATAAATTCAATTCATCATTTATAATTCAACTACCAAATTTCAAGTTTCAACATGTCATTGAAGTTTTAAAACCAAATCATAGATTTTTTATCAAGTTCATGCCTTTTAAAAATAATATTTCATTTAAATACATTTTCCTCAAGATTAAGTATCAAATTATCTCATCATATCACTTTTTATTTCAAGAAATATTTCTCAAAATCTAACTTATATTTTCAAATCCTTCAAAAATGGGTTTTATTTCAAAATTCCATGCCTTTTAAAATAAAACATTAAATTTTCTAAAATTTACGTTTGGAAATAAATTAAAATGTAACTTTAAATAAATAAATCAATTATGATTTCATGTGTAGGGAAAATCCATATGATACTACCAACATTTAGTTACAAGATCAACCAATCACCTGAAACATGAACTGCCAATGGAGAACTGAACGAGGGGAATATCAAAGAATAATATCTTGTATTAAAATTAATCAAATTAAGGTTTAAACCCATAAATAATAATATTAACCAATCTAAAATATGTTGAGATATAAGGAAAATATAACTCTAAATCAAGAAGATTATTCTTACCCGAGAGGGATCAATCTCATGCACCAACACATTGATCTGAGAAGAGAAGAGGTTGATGGAGCCAAAATCCTATCTAGGGAGCCTCTAAATGCCAAAAGGGTTGAATACTGTTTGATTAAGAGGAAATTAGTATTTATAAAATGGGTTTCAATATATTAATTAAAATTTTAGAAGGATTAAAATCCCATAAAATGGATTCCTAGGTTAGGCCACATATTAAGCACTAGTCATGTGCCTAATCGTGTTCCCTTAATAAGATTTTGGAAAGAATCTCACAGTTTGAAAAACTATGCACCAACTATGCACTCCTTCATAGGATACAGGAATAAGGTTGTACGGTTTTCCAATCATGCACTAAACATGTGATCCCCACCATCTCATGTCCCACAGTTTTAGGGCAAGGTCTATTATTTTGAACTAACTGTCCACCCCCCTCTAGAGCCCCAAAATATAGCACAATGTTTTTTGGGATGACACTCATGGTTTTTCCAAACTTTACATCAATTTTTCTATAGTACAAAAACTTCTAAAAATTTCCAAGTCTCAAAAAAACCCAAAATAATATCCAAACAAATGATGATAAAAACCAAGAGATAAAAGTACCTAAAATCTAGTAACAGAATGTTACAACATCCCCACCAAAAACAATTTTTGTCCCCATAAATCCTGTCAAAAATAAACAAAATACAAGATATGTGGTCACTACTATTTCATCAATTTCTCAAGATCCCAAGTCTCATATGAATTATAAAATTCTTGAAAATAAATCAAACTAAGGGTATTGACTTCCCATGAAGAACCTTTATCTCAGATTTAAAAATTCTAACTAACTTCTCATTCATGAATAAATCAGGTTCCACATCAAGGTCATCCAATCTCAAGACATGAGATGGGTTATAGAGATAATTTTTTATTTTCAACACAACAAACACATTATGAATTGACGTCAACTATGGTGGAAAACCCAAGAAATAAGGCACCTTTAAAATCTTATCAATAACCTCAAATGGTATCATATATTTTGGAGCTAAATTTCATTGTTTCCCAAGCCACTGATGACCCATCCAAGGTGAAAATCTCAAAAAAACATGGTCACCAAATGAAAACTCTAAAGGGTGTTTATAGTGATCAACATAAGATTTATACCAACTTTTACCTGTCATCATTCTTAAATGAGCCAATTGAATTTTTATTTTCATCACTTTCACCAAACTAGCTCCAACTAGTGATGCTTTACCAATCTCCAACCAACAAAACATATATTTACACGGTCAATCATACAAGGCCTCAAAGGGTTCCATCTTGATGGAAGACTGGTAAATGTTGTTATAGGAAAACAAAATAATTCCCAAGTGGTTATCCCAAACTCCATGAAATTTTAAAACGAAATCACATATCATATATTTTAATATCTATATAGATCGTTCTATTTGGATATCCATATACGAATGATATGTCATGCTCAAAATAACCTGATATCACATCATCTCCTGGAGGCCTCTCTAAAAATGAGAACTGAATCAGGGATCCCTATCAAAAATTATAGTAGATGGAACTCTATGGAATATGATTATCTCCTACACATATTGACTTTCAAAGTCCTCAACTTTGATTTTATCATGAATTATAATAAATTCAGATGATTTGGTTGGTTTATCAATCACGACACAAATCACATTCTTTCATTAAGGGGTACAAAGCAACCCAACTGCAAAGTCCATTTAAATCTTGTCCCACTTTCTAGTAATCACAAGAAGGGGTTGAAGAAACCTTGAAGGTTTCTAGTGTTATGTCTTGACTAACTGACAAGTATAACAATGAGAAACATAATCAGTGATATATTGTATCATACCTGACCACTGAAATTATCATCACATATCATAAAAAATATTTATTGATCCAAGTTGTACTACCCACTAAGAACTATGGAAATCCTTCATCACAGCCTTTCTCAAAGAAAAAGGTATGATGTACCAACTCAAAAGGCATAAGATACCCTCATAATATAAAAACCCCTCACTGATGATATCCCCACTATAAAGAGAGTCCTTGATTCCATAGAACTCATTATCATGTTTTTTCTCCAGAATAATCATCTCGAGAATAGAGAAGATCAGTTGTATGCTTTCCAGAACAATCTCAGTACTGTCCTCCTGAACTCTCAAATGCATATAAGTAAATAGATACATAAAACTACACTCTCTAATGATTTTTTTATAGCATGAGTTGGGAGTTTCCAACTCAAATCATCAGTAATGGAATTCCCCTTACAAGGGGTTTAGGCAATTTCAAAATAAAAACATTGCATGTATTCCGCAAATCAACTCTAATGGAGATTAAAATTTTTTTTTGCGAGAATATAAAACTCAAAATTTTGTGATCAGAATAAATGGTAAACCTTTATATAAAAAGATAATGTCACAGAATATTAATAGAATATATAAAAACTGAAAGTTTGAGATCATGAGTTGGATATCTCTTCTTATGTGGCCTAAGATGTCATGAACCATAAGACACCACATGATCACTATGCATGAGAATGCAACAAAAACCCGAATTAGATGCATCACAAAATACCACATAGTCTTAACCAACCTATGGAATAATCAACACTAGGGTAGAATTCAATAGGCACTTCAATTCATCAAAATAATTCTAATATTTGGAATCCATAAGAACTTTACTCCTTTTTGAGTGAGATGCTCATCATCGAATTCAACTTTGAGAAATATTTAATGAACAAATGGTAATACCCTGCTAATCCAAAGAATCATTGATTCTCAAAAACATTTCATGGTTTTTCCCATGTAAAAATAGCCTTCACCTTCCCAGGATCAACAAAAATACCATGTTCTAAGAACATGTCTCCTAAGAAAATAAGTTACCAAATATATAAATTACATTTTCATAGATTGGTATAAATTCAACGATCTATAAAAATTTACAAAACAATACTCAAATTACGCACATGATCTTCCTCATTTTTAGTGTAATCCAATATATCATCCAAAAATACCATCATGAACGAATTAAGGTACCTGTGGGATATATTGTTCATCAACATTATAAAAATTTCATGTTTACTAGTTAGACCAAACGGAATAAAAAGATACTCATAATGGTCATACCTACTCTATAAAGTAGTCTTCAAGATATCAGACACTTTGATTTTAAGCTGGTGACAACTAGACTGAAGATTAATCTTTGACAACCACCCCAACCCTTTAAACTAATCAAATAAAACATAAATATGAGGTAATGAATACTTTTTATTTACTGTGAATTGATTGAGTTTTTAGTAATCAATGAAAAGGTTAAAGTTTCCATCCTCTTTCTTTGCAAAAAAGCACAAACGCTGCCCAAGGTGGCACACTCGGGTGAGTAGAGATTTAATTTGAGTAAGTAAACCAAATGGGTCTTTAACTCCTTAAATTAATCTAGTGTCATATGGTAAGAGTAAAAAAAGATAGGTTGGGTACCTAGTACCAAGTTAATATAAAACTCCACTACCCTCACTAATGGTAAGACAACAAATTCAAATGAAAACACATCAAGAAACTCAACGAATATTAGAGGAAGATCATAACTCAAAGATTCCTACCCCAAGTTAAAAGAATACATAGCTACTATCCTTTTTTAATCTAAGAGAAGTGGTTTGTATCTACTAAAACATAGGTCTAATTCTACAAGGAAAACACAAAACATCCCATCAGGGGTAGTGAAGGAGACCCACTAAAGATAATAGTTAATCTAGGATTTATGGGAAACCAACCAATCCATACTGAGAACGAGATACTGATGTTTCATATCAAGAACTATAAAAAACTAGATGAGCTTGATCTATAATAAAGATAAGGAACAATAGGGGAATCATAGACCCCGATTTATCTTCATTTTCAAGGGCGCAATAATATCCATCAAATAATACATAATCTCCATAGGCAGTTTTAACAGATTCACAATTCATGTCGATATGAAATAATGAGATGCACCAGCATAAAATATATCAATCACTAAAGATGAAGTTATAGTTATGGTACATATCACTATCACTGGACTTGCATTAGCTTCCTTTGGAGATTCACCCACTATGTGAAGAATTGTTCTTCCAAATACTTGTGGCTAGAACCCCTTAGTTATTAAATCATATGAATACACCACAATAAATTTCAACGCTGATAACATCATGCCACTACATGGGGTATAAAAGACATGATAGAACTTCTACACATATCCTGAGAAACTTCACAAATGTTCCTCTGTAAAAAGACACATTGAATTCTTGGTCTTTCCACATTGGAAGAAAACAACATGCCTTTTCCAAACCTTAGAGGAGGTCTGGATGATAGTTGTTGTCAAGATCTTCCATGAGACTCATCATGATTTCTATTTCCTTTAATGTAACTAACAGAACAACCACTAAGAGTGGGAGGGACTCCCGCCAACCCTAACTTACCAGCTAGGTCAATATCATCCATCAAAGTACTATCTAAAAAATCTATATAATAGATGATATTTATCATGAAAACCTAAGATTGGATATGAGATAGAAGAACCATCTCAAATTTTTGGTCCTTTACCATCTCTTCTGATACTACCTCAGCAAAAAACTATACAGGTTCAATAAAGTTGTTTACATATTTATTCATGGTTCTATCACCTTATTGGAGATTGAGAAATTTCGTAACCTTCACCAAAACAATTGATTCAGATAGAAAATCTTTGTGAAAATTCTATAAATTCTTTCCACTCGAAGACTTTATGTTCCTTTATTGTAACCATATAATCCCACCACATCCTTCTAGGACCTTAAAGATTTATGGTGACATATTTTCCCTTTATTAAAGATAAAATTTCCAAGAACTCAAAAAATATCTCAATATTTTTTCAAAAAATCCTCTACCTCTTAGAGATCATTTGAGCCTTGTAAACTTGGTGGTTTCTACTAAAGAAATTTATAAGAATGATCTATACTTTCATCCCATAGAGGTTCCACTAATGGATCATAAACATGAATAGGTGTGGCTACTTATCCCAAATCATAGAATATATGAACCACTATCTGGATAAGGTTTTGATCAAGTGGAGTGTTCACTTTCCATGGTTTATTGGAAGCTCTCTCCTAAGGTCTGTTCAAATGTCTTCTTGGAGGAATGGTACTACATAGTATCAATAGGAAACACAAAAACATTAGAAAGGATACTAAAATCATGAAATCAATCAATAGATACAAGAATTTAAATTCCCTTAGATAGAATTCAATTCTTTGGATTTTAAAATACTTAGATCAAGTTTGTGGAAAACTATAATAGGATTAATTTAATCTACAAATACATTTTTCCCAAACTCCCATGGTGACTCAAGGATTTATGCAAAGAGAGATGTCCAGACACTCACCCACAAACTTCCACTTAAGTCCCAATAATCATACCTCTTATCTACCAGGACATCCCAGACAACATATCGATAACAATAAGAGACGCACAACCTGGACCATCCTTTGATACCATTTTGTCATGAACCAACATGGATAACCTTGTACACCAGTACCTAATCCAACACTAACATAGCCCTAATGGTATTTTATATCCCCATGGGCTACTGACTAGCACCTGGGTATCAAAAATAGTCAGAGAGAACAATTTTTCAAGAATTATAATTAATCAATATAGAACAACATAAGATAAATAAATGAATAGTAATTATTCAAAACACTTATTAAGGTTAAAAGTACTATAAGAAAATAGATAAATATCAAATTAGTACATCATATGATAAGAAAATAAATATTGATCAAGAAAATTTTCCAAAATCTCTGATTAATGAGTATATCACTACTCCATCAGTCCCACCATCACCCAATGTCCTATTAGTTAAGCACACCCACAACCTCTAAATGGTGATTTCCCTTTTCTTGGACCTATTATAATGTAATATACAAGTGTCCAAAGGTAAAGGTAGGGTGTGATAAAATTATCCTAGTAATATTTCACCATATTTTCCATAATAAATTCCATAGAAAATAAAACATTTATTATTCAATTTAAATAAAATAAATTCATGGAAAATAATTTTCATATTTTCAGTAAAAAGATATTTCAATTCATGTAGATGGAAATCATATAAAAACTAGCTTAAATGAACATTTTATAAAAATAAAATATAATGAATAAAATAGTTCAATAAACAAAGGCATGTAATAATCAAGTCAAAATAAATCCACATGGTTATATTCCCTAAGTTCTGTTAGTTCATGGCATTAGGATCATTGGACTACTCAATCAATAAATCTTGTCTCAAAGTGTTCACACATCCCTGAGAATAAAGTATTTTGGATATAATAAATCAACACCCCATCAAGGAAAATAATGCTGAATTTGTTTTATTTCAAGTTTTCATCATTAATCCATTTCTACGGGTCACGGTTCTTATGTGACTTTCGTAATCACCCACTAAATACTCAATCACACATGTTCTTTCGATCAATCAATCAATCAACTAATCATGGGAAAATCTATTCAATTGACCATTCATAGTTCAAATACCCAGTTTTAGGTTTCAACATGTCATTTTAGTTTCAAAACCAATTTATATATTTTTTATCAAGTTCAGGACTTTTGAAAATAATCTTTCATTTAAAGTTGTTTTCCTTAAAAATTAGAATCAACTTGTTTCATCAAAATGAATTTTCATTTCAATAAATATTTCTCAAAATCTTACCAATATTTTCTAATCCTTTAAAAAAGGTTTTTATTTCAAAATTCCATGAATTTTAAAATCAAACATAAAATCTTCTCAATTCAAGGACAAGAAATCAATTAAAAAGTCACTTTAAATCGAGAAAGAAATTAATGTTTCAAGTGTGGGGAAAATCCTTATTAAATCGCCTACCTTTAGTCACATGATCAATCAATCACCTGAAATTGGAATCACCAATGGAGATCCAAATGTGAGGAAGATCAAAGAATAATACCTAGGATTACAATTCATCAAATCATGATTCAACCCATTGAAAAAAATAGGACTCAACACTCTCAAAGAAGGTGAGAGAGAAGAAAAAGAGAACTCCAAACTAAGAATGTTACGCTTATTAGAAAAGGATCAATCACATCCACCTAAACATAGATCTAAGAAGAGAATAGGTTGAAGGATCCAAACTCCTATCAAGAGAGCCTCCAAAATAAAAAGGTTTGAATTATGTTTTATTAGTATGTGATTAGTATTTATAATAAGGGTTTCAGGTTGGTTAGGCCACATGGATGACACTAATTTTGAACCTAACCATATTCCCTTATTAGGATTATGGATAGATTCTCATAGTTTGGTCACATAGTTTGACAAATCATGTGATAACTATCTGCTCCATCCTAGGATATGAGGAAAATGGCGCATAGTTTGGTTGCACGGTTTGAAAACTGTGCACCAACTATGGATCCCCATTATCCCATGCCATATAGTTTTAGGTGTAACGATCCAAACTATTATTAATGAAAATTCATCTTGATCTAATGAAATGTATTATTATGTAAAATGGTTATCTAAGAAATATGTACTTATTTGTTTTTATTTTTTTGGATTTTAAAATATTGTTATGAATTGTTATCGTTGCTAATATAGTCATTTAATAGTAATCACATGACTAGTATAAATATAGGGCTTCAAAAAATCCAATTTACTCAGAAAAAGGAAGTGATTGTCTCATCTAGCATAATTACTCCATAAGAAGCCCATTTTACAAAGATCAGAAAGGATGTAGAATCACTGGGCTTCTCTCTTTACCAAGCCCAATCCGAGCTTCAACACGTTAAGCTTGAACAGAACTACCTACGGGAGAAGTAGAAGTTAATAGATATTACCACCCGAGTGATGTTATCTGAGTCACCCCAAGAGTCGGTCACCATTGCACACCTTACGCTTAGGTCTTAAGTGGGTGTTATAAGGGGTTATATAACAAGATCCTAGAACTATGGTTATGTGAAATATTTTTTTATAGAATAATGAATATAAATTCATTTTATTATTGTTACTTTTTAAGTGGTTTTTAAAACAAAAATTCTATTTTTAGTTAATATTCAATTAAGAAATATATTTTGATGAATTAATGGATTTTTGAATTATATAATATTTTAATAAAATATTACTACAAAATTAATTTTTATTAAATATAAATGATTGTATAGTTATTATGAATACAATTTTAATTTTTATTAAGGTTAGAAAGCTGTTTTGTTTTTGTCAAAACCCATTAATTTTCGATAAATGTCAATTTTTATTTTAAAAGAAAAAAATAAAAAAATTAAAAAATTATTTAGATAAAATGAATATTATTTTTGGATTTAGTATTTCTAAATTATATAATGGTCAATTTTTCATAATTTTCTGAGCCAGGTGAATTTTTAGGTAAAAATTAAATACCGTTAAAATATATAATGTGTTTTATGACATCATAATGACCCAATAGTGATGTAAAAAAAGAACCATAAAAGTTATATTCGACCAATATATGTTTCAAATTTAATATAATGTGATTTTATATTTTTTTTATTAATTGTATAATGCCTTAGTGGACCCTCCAAGACTTATAAACTATTTTAACATTTTAAAATGATTTTCTTGAGAGTGTGACTCGCCTCCATATAAGCGAGCCTAATTTTTTATTATGTTCGGAAATTGGCCATATAAAATATTTTTTTCCACTCCACTTTGGTAAAAACTATGGGACGATTTTTGGTTTTTATTAGTTTAATGTGTAGTGTCCAAAACCTAAATAATAAATAATTTCCTCTCGTTTCATAAATAAACCCACTCAATATCCCATTCCTGTTCAATAAAAACCTTTGGATACTAACCAAAATCTGACCTCCTCTCTCTAGAATGCTCCCAAGGCACCCCAATATCCCAATAAGCCTCTCTCAAGCCTCTCCCAAGCCTTTGGGATCACATTCCAAGTAAAAGATTTCTTTCTTTCTCATTTTTTTCAAATTTATTCATGTTGATATACCCTTTTATTTTCAATTACAAATGTTGGGGTATGATTTAAAACCTCACCCACACTTCCCTAATTATGTTATAATGATTATATACCTCTTTATATCTCATTAATTCCTCCCATGTACACCTGTTACCATGTCGAAATTCCGTAAGGACTTTATCTATCCTCATTTACATTCAATCAATTATTTTATATTATGCATCAAAATTCCATTACATATGTTGGGATATTATGTTACATAATCCCTTTACAGTCCATTTCATGTATAAATGATTATATACACCTTTATCTCACATCAATCCATTTTATAATTTCTATTTGATGTCGTTATTCTGCTGAAGTTACACCCAAAAATTTCCATGCCAAAATCATCATGTAAGTGAATACCATACCCATTTCTCTATAAAGGGTATTCACCTTTATGAACATATACATATTTAATGATAATTTAATTTATTTATTCCACATTCCTTCATTTTTGAATAAATTATGATGTTGAATGAATCCATGTTATATGATCCATGTGGCACACTTAAGCATGAAATGAAATGTTTATAAAGAGTGTGCCCTGATAGCGCTCCAATGAATTGGGTAAAGAATAGTATTGTGATACACCATCTGAAATGAGGGTTTGCTCATGATAATTTAAGTGAAATTTGGGTTTAATCATTCTAGTTCAAGTTCAATGAGGGTTTACTCATGCTACATGTGCAATGATCCTTGGCTCATGCTAATATCATGTTAAATGTTGTTGCCACTTTTCCATGTTATGATAATCATGCTATATCATGAATTTATGTTCATGTTTCTCTTGTGATCCATTGATATGACTATTGTATAACATGTACTATATTATTCATGTTATGACTTGTTTACTCCCTTATTGGTATTTATAGCTCACCCTTTTCTTATGCACGTCCTCAGGTTATCTCATGCAATGCCATGTACGAATGAATGTTTTGGTCATGTAAAAGATGTTTTCAATAAGGATGTTGTGTTCTAAGTTTTTATGTAATGTTCCTAATTTACCAAGACACTAGACCTATTGATCCTAGGGGTTATCCTAAGTGAAATTTTATGTAATGAATCACATTTATGTGTGTAATAAAGAGTATTGGTGTTATATTAGGAGAAGGAAACACAGTTTTAACTAACTATGCACCCATCTCCAAAACCCCAATATATAGAACACTAATTATTGGGATGACCCACACAATTTTCCCTTAACTATGCACCAACAGTACTCTGACCTATAAACTTCTAAAAATTTCTAAAATTCTCCAAAAACAACCTGAAACATGATCCAAAAAAAGGATGATCAAAACCAAGAGATAAAATTAATCTAAAGGTGGTAATGGGATGTTGTAAACACCCTCTTTTATTTATCCAATATACAGTTTTCACATCTTCTGATATCCATGTTTTCAAGATTCAGTATGCCTTTTCCATTTAGAACTTTTAGGTTCTTCTCACTGAGGTGTCCCAGCCTAATTTTTTTTAACTTTCATATCTTTTAAATTTTTTATTATTACTATATCACTTCTGTTTGAATTTCTGGTTAGGTAAAGAGTCTCATCCTTAACTCCTCATGAAACCACCATAAAGCCTTTGGTCACTTTCAAAACTCCATCTATAAATCTAGTCCTATAGAATGATTAATATATTTGGCCATTGGAAATTAAGTTCTATAAAATTAAAGGGATATAGCTGGATTATTTTAGCTATAAGTAACTTATGTGCTTCATTGAGACATTCAAATCGCTATTTTCGACAATCTTCAAAGCTTTATCATTGACCAAATATACCTTGAAAAGCTTTCGAGATGCATAATTCTTCATGAATCTCTTCTCTTCTGTTGCATGAAATGATTCCCTTGGGTCTATCAACTATGAATATTCTGAATTATTAACATTTAGTAGAAAATTTTTACTTCATCCCATTATTCTGAATTATCTAATATACATTCTGTTTGGGTGTCCATCCTCAACCTTATACATTAAGAGCATTACTTGATGGTGCTTGGACTTTTATATGCTTCATACCCTCATTCTGGGTCATGTTTTTGGTATCATGAAACACTATATTCATATTTTAAAAATAATTACTAATTGTTGTGACCATCACATCCCAACTATTAAGAAGTAAAGATAAAAATATTAACACCCATACATCATTTTTAAAATTCACCTTCAATGATTCGATTTTCCCTTGGGTCATATTGAATTCATTCACATGATCTATTATCATACATACATCTAATAATCTTAAGTTGAACAAAAATCAAAACATGAAAACTTTTTTTAATGACATTGAATATCATAGATATAATCCAGAGACTTCAAAAATTATATTTTGGTTTTCTTTTCTTTGATATTGAAGGATAAATTTCAGGCCAAATACATCCTTACCTAGGTCATTACCTTCTTGTACAACCATTCCTATTCTGACTTATCTATTTTCTTTAGAAATTTATCAATTAGAGGAATATCTAGGTCCTTATGAATGACATGGTACTTTATATGAATTATATAGAATGAAAATTCCATTCCATCAAACCTATTGATTAAAACCTTTCATTATTCAAATATCATATCTTCTGATGATAGTAAATCCCACTAAAATGAAGATACTGTTAAGGGAAAAAGTAATAAAAGAAACTTAGGCTACTTGAAATTGTGGATATAATAATAGTTGTTGGTGGAGAGGAACCTAACTATCTGTGCAACTAATAAATCCATCATAAGAAGGATCCTTGATCCACTAGAAGGTCATCACAACATGTATTCGGAAAAATCAAACCTCCAGAATTTCTCCCCTTAACTAAGTGTATCAGAACTAGGTAGTCAAATCTTCCTATACATCATAAAAAGGAGGTCTTAAAAATACTAAATAAAGAAATGTAAATACATTCAATGAAAAAACATGAAATTATTAAATGACATATGGTATTATTTGTGCTTCAGATAATGAATCTTATATGCATGAGAGAAACATTATTATGTTCATTTCCATTACAATAAAAAAATATAGAGATATTAAAGCGAAAAATTAATAACTACAAGTAATCTAAATAATTTTTTTTTCAATCCCTTAATATAGTTTTGATCTACCTTTTCGATTTTTTCATTTTCTAAAGGAAACACTTCTTGTTTATTAAATATCATTCAATCAACCTATAATACATGCTCCCCTAAAATCATAGATCACTAAACATGACCGCCTCATCCTGGTTACCAACCTAGATACCCTTAATATTTTTTGAACTTCCAAACCTGAAGAACTTCATCATAACATCATTAGAATATGAAAACATCCAATGATCCTACTTCCATTATAGAATACCCACAACCATTTTTTTCACACCACGTCACTATAACTTCTAGTGATCGTAATTCTGGTGACCTGAATCCATTGATATAACTTTTAGTTAACTAAAACAAACTTCACCTCCCAATAGTTCCCATTTTCATGTTTTAATGAACAATTCCCTTTTAATGAATTTAGGTCACCATAAAGTGTTTTTTCTTGTGTTTCATTACCAAAAAAATATTCCTCTTCATAAAATATCTTGCGTAACCCATCAAATATTTCCATTCATGGCTTCATGTGTCTAACATCACAATTGATCTTTACATAAGTGTTCCACTATATTATATTTTTAACCCATCACTAAACAATATATTTGGGAGGTGTGTCTTTAACACACTCTTATCTCAGTACACATAAATCATGAATACATAATATTAATCTAAACTCAAATAACAAGTATTGACATGACACATCTTTACTAGTATGGTTAAAAAAATCCTGATGATTAAATTAATTTTATTGACCCAAAAAAATGATTTCATTAAACATATTTTATGTTTAAATAGACACCTCACTCTGTAAATTAGTTTTTATGCAACTCATCTTTCCTCTAAATTCAACTTATACCTCTCTACACTTTTTGTGTGTGCATACTAATATTAAAATTATAATTAAATAGAATATCTTGAACTGTAAGGAATTAAACTATCCATGGATTTAAAATATACTTCATATTCCTTATCAGTATTTTCATACAATACTTTTCCATACTGCAAAAAAAAATTATAATGTGGTACTTGAGTTAATGAATTCATCAAAAAATGAATAAATTCTTTATGATTATAATGTCCTATCTCATTCCATAACAATTGAGCAATTCCCAAACTAGAGAAATAGCTACTTGACTCTAAGTACACCTCCCCATATGCAAAAGGTCGTTGAGTAATAGTTTAGGTTTAGGGTATTACCATGTATATACAATACCCCTAAATTAGAGTGTGAAAAATTACAATAAAAATAATTAAATGAAATCCATAAAAATAAATCATAGTACACACAATCAACAACCAGTTTTGATGTTATATCAAATGAACATACGGAAGAAAACATTCATATGGAATCATGGTCATTCCTACACACACAATATGATCACCCACTGGGACAGTCACATAAATTAGATAAATAAAAGAAAAAAATATAAGAGGATATACTATATCCCTGAGTTGTACCTCATTCACCACTGGGATCTATCCAAGATCTCCAACTGAAAGATCTAAACCCCAATCCTCTTCCCAACCTAGATCTATGATCAAATAGATCTTCTCAAGTACTTAAGTGTCATGGATTCCCGAGTAGGGTGTGAGTACAACTCTATAAGACACCACTAATGTGGTCCCATATATAACTAGTAAATGGAGTGTATGCATATATATGATATGATTGAAAAATAATTTCATTTTTGGAATCGTAAATAAATAACCACTATGGATCCTTGGGTTCTAATGTGATACCCAAGATTGGACAAACTTTTTTCGGTCGATGATGTAGTGTCTATGAGCATGTCACACAACTATGCCAACCAATATCAGGCCCATGGATGATTCCTAGGAGATAGTCTTAAGCAATATGGTGGCATAGGGATCAACAGCTAAATACTAGGAGAAATTTCTAACCATAAAATGGTATACTAATCACTCCGAGGGCAATGCTTCCCACTTGGATCATCTAATGTATACCTCTCATTGGGGGTAGTATTTCCCTCTCATACCATCTCATGGTATACTAATCAACCAAGGGGGAGTGTATCCCTACCATCCATCATATAGTAGTAGTCATGAAGGTCATATCCTAGTAAAATATATAAGGCAAACCATGTATCTTAATATCTATATATAAACATTGAATCTCATCATTTATAGAAATGAAGGTTGGATTTAATAATAACATTCAAGGAATCACATGTATCTCAATACATCTAGATGGGTAGTGCATACAAACTAAATAATCTTACAAAATGTGTCTTGATAGAGTCATCCTTTTGCATGAACGCATCTCACAAATATGAGGTTGGTGTCTCTAGTAAACTACCTATTATCATCACCCTCTATAACAATCTCACATAACCAATTTGTGTTATAAGTTAACACCTAAAATAATTTATACCCAACCTATATTCACCATCTCAGTGTTAACATATCATCAGGGCACCCGCTAGGGTATCCTATGTCACATCAAGAATAGATACCTCATAAGGGCTCCTCAGTGTTAGTCTCATCTCTCAATTAAATACCCACCACTCAGAGGGAATAACATCCCTTGTCTCATGGTAATTATCACATCTAAATAGGTACTATCTAATTAGTATCACACAAGGGAGATGGCTTAAAGCTCATGCCCTTCTCAAGTCACCCTAGGTTATTCCTCACACCTGACATGTCCATAAATCTTCACGTGGTCAACCCACCTAGGTAATCACATCTTAGTGGGGGAGGAACACCTGACCCATGATCATCTTGACTATCCCAAATGATCTATGTCATCACATGGGTTTTTCATGGCCTACTCGGGATGAATACTTCAGTCCAACACTCTCTTATACTTATAGGTCACTCAGGGAACTTATCAAAAAGATCACTATGTGGTATTAATTTTATTAAATTTAATTAACACCCCTCAGTGTCCAAGTATCACAAGTAATGAATTTATAATAAAGTCTTTAGTTATCAGTGACCAAAACATAATGGAAATGTACAAGGTTCAATCATGGCCCCTAGAACTTTGTTAAATTCATTCATGGGAGTTGAATTTAAATTAAATAGTTTATTTAATCAAAATGGTTGATCACCCATAGTGGAAATACCAAACATATCCCATTCCATATATATAAAAATATTCCAATGCCATAGGGAAAGGAACCATATACCTTAATAATAGAGTTACCATCCTTTAAAGAAACATGAACATCCTCACCAAAGCCCATTCGAGTTTATATCAACTCTCAACCACCTAACTCAAGCAACATGACATCCAAGTTAATTAATGTTAATCATTTATAATTAATATAAAAATTTATAACTAAACTTACAATCTAATTCCAATATTCATAAAAACCTAATAAATCACTGGACTAACTAATCACACTAAAATGATAGCCAACCACTCATGGAAGGTCCAAGGACGACTCTCTCTATCATCCCAAGGAAAATCCCTAACATGTGACTCTAAATAGATCACTAAAAAAATTTAATTCAATAAAAAAACTTGATCAACTTCATATAGTGATGCACCTTTAATAAAATGTTGAGAAACAACATGAAATCATCATATTAGGACACCCTTTTCCCATTTCATGAAAAATTCCCATCATTTCAAATGATTCCCACTATAATCTGGTGGAAATCATCATTAACACCTAAGTCGAGTCACCGGAATTATATAAGAAATAAGTAAGAATTAGAATAGAAGAAAAGTAAGAGGAAACTCACCTTAAATATCTACCAAAATCACATTAAAACCAACCCATGATCAAATGGGGTTGAGAGAGATGATGATAGGGTTCCTCCCTAGTTTGGTTGTGCATGAAAGAGGAAGAGAAATGAAGGGGGGATTAAAAATCTAGAGGGGAAAAGGGGGTATTTAATAAAAGTGTTAAAATCATATTGGGGAACCATGGATTTCACTATGTTGTGGTGCACTTTAGTCAGCCTTATGAGATCCCAATTCATGAATGTATATGGTGACATTTCCTCCTTCTCATCATTTTGCACATACAATACCCCAAAATCTACCCACACACCATGATTAGCACCATGGGGAGGAACTCCATGTGGAACTCTCAAAAATACCACCTAGGTCTTACTATATTGTGGACCTAGTCATTTCTATCATCCCAAAAAAACACCTTGGGTACCTCACACACCCAGCATCACAGCAATGTGCATGCCCCATGCACCACACACCATGACCAACAAGATTACCACATTGTATGTTTCAAACCTTTCCATTTCCAATAGGTAATAGCATCTTAGAACCACACCCAACAAAATTATCAACACCCCAACACTATAATGTGGTGGGTTTCACATACAATACCCCCTTATATTGGGTGTTTCACCCTCTAATATGGGGACCACCACGAGGTATCCCTCCCCATGGAATGAAAAACGACTTCTAGTTTCACCCGACATCACCCTAATGATCACTGATGTGCTTGAATCACCTTTTGGGTATTGTGTCACATCCAAAAACATCTCTTTAATATGTTCCAACTCTCAAAATTCTATTTTAAATCCTAAATTTCAAAATGAACATTTCTATATAAGAAAAAATCTAAATTCCCTCTGAATTTCTCAACCTATAAGTACACTGGGATTTAAAACCTCCCTACAATATCACTTGTCATCCTAAATAATCCCCATCATCCCTTAATAGTAAATCTCAACCTAACCAAGTCAGAAAACCATGTTGAACTCATGGTGTTCTACTCCAGAACACGAATGATCATTCATTGTGAATATCCCAACATGAGGTGTGCTATTCATTAAAAAACGATCCACCACTAGTCACAATCACTGAATAAATGAGATGATGATTCTTATGCCCATCTATATTGAGACTACAATCTATCATCAACCAATTCATCACTAAGATTATAGTCCTATCCACCATAATTCTTAGCATACAAGGGATGATTCTAATCCATGGTGCTCCCCAACATCATAATTGCCTAATAAAACATATTCTCCAATTTTCTAATGACCTAATCAGTGCAATTTCCACCTCACCACACCCAATTTCATAGTAAAAACCAGTTGGTCCTCCTCTAACTTTCCATTATTGTAAACACTCTGTCTCACCTTCCAATGTATTATCACATCACTTGATCTTGATTCCTTTACTCCTGAAGGCATCATTAAATTTTACAAGCACTAACACTAAAGTATAAACCAAAAAATTGTTGTAATTACATGGTTGGATCACCAAACAATCAAAAACACCATCATAATTCACTCCTGAACATCGACATACCATCAATATGACTCACTCTCTGATAACATCCAACACTATCCTAAGCCCAATTCCAGTTCACAAACTTCTTTTGACACCACAAACCAAACTAAAATCTATTTTTCACTAAGGAACCAAATCAAATCAGATTCATCTTCTCACCAGCATCCAAGTTCCATCTCAACCATCCCACAACTAAACCCATCACATCCACATCCCTACCTACACGTAGTTCATACCTATATAGCCCACACTCCATCCATTAGTGCACATAAAAATTACATACCCATCTTACTCATCACTAATAACCAACATGAAACATCAATGTTAATTATTCCTAACTCACAAGGAACATCATCCTTAATACTTATCAAAATTTATCCTTAGTGAGGGTAACATACTTTAATGGTCTATGTAACACTCCCCACCATAACACTAGTAGAAATTTAGCTTACGACCACACCCTTATTACCATGAATGGTCATAATTGGGGATATCAGTAGCTTATATCCATGGTCAATCTAATAATCATGGAAATATGTACCCCTATAGATAAGGTTATCCCCAACCACATCTATAGTATTTCCCATGGTAAGGGAATAGGGAAGATCATATATCCATGGAAAAGTCTCTAATCATGGTGATAGGGTATCAGGGAAGGCCTATGGCCATGGTTGGGGGCCTAACCATGGATATAAGGTCTCAGGGTGGCCTATATCCATGGTTGGGCCCCTGACAATGGCCATAAGGTGTCAAGAAGGCCTTTATCCATAAGTAAGACTTCATGTGGCTATAAGTTGGAAAAAAAATATGGTAATTTATTATTAATTTCATAATAATAATAATATATTTATAAAAAATTTTAAAGATATTTTTATATAAATATTGGTTATATATATAATAGAAGTAGTATTTAAGTGGTGAGGTTCTTTGGATTATATAAGGGGGTTTGGGGTTAAAATACCACTAAAATTTTGTTTCAATCCAATAGTCATGGTCTACTCACCATGGCTATAGTTGTGTCTCTTTAAATCCTCTTACCATGTGGCTATGTCCAAGGGTTATAGTCACATTCATGCTCATGGCCATAGCATGGGAGGCTATTGCAATGCCAATAACCTCATTAGGAATTATGACCGTGGAAATAGGTAATATTTCTAGTAGTGTAAGGATTCCCCTATACCGCTCCTTCTGTAAAACCTTAATAATATCCAACACCAGATGCGTGTTTCTCCTCCTGATCCCAACTCATCGATGGTAAAATCCTGACACCACACCATTCACGATGTCATCATCATTATAGAGGACACACTCCTCATTCTTATCCAACACCTTGGGCCGTTGAGCCTACGAGCATATCACAATTACATTGATCCTCATCCCACACATGGTTATTCACTGGATCATATCTCAAATGGAACCATGTGTAGCCAATGTATATTCTTCCACAATCTCAACTGGATTCAACATTTGTACACTCCCATGCCACTCGGTAATAGAAATCAAATCACAATCCGATGAGTTTAATGTAAAAAACCTATGATCACACTCCTAAACCACTAACCATGCTCCTATCAGATGTTAATATCATCTACTAATAAATACACTTGATGCTCCTCTTCAAAATTGGGGCATCTCACTCATTCAAAATAATCACATGACCAGTTTCCAACCAACGTCATCACTAATTAGGCACATCTACCCACACTCTCACCACACTCCTAAAAGTACACCCATAATAAATAGGGTTAGATTCTCAACTATTCCTTCCCTCTAAAACCATACTTAATACCATAATACCAAGCACTTAGATTGATTTTCATCATGAAATCACAAAACTTCTCATGATCTCATACTCATGCCTAGTAGAACCTCCCATGCACCAATCTCAAAAATCGAAGAATCTACCCATGATTTCTGTATCTATGACACTCACAAGCCCAGGCTAACCCCCCATTCAAGTTAAACTCATATATTACATCTCATCTCAACAACACTCAACTCACCACTATATTGAGTCACATCTCAATGACACTAATCCCAATCACTTATCTCATAGGTCATATCTCACATAGGTTATAGATCAAAGGAAACACCTCGCTATTCTCATCTGAACCATCATTCAGAAACTCACATGCCAAAAAACTACTATGGTGTCTCACATATATATAAAGATCACATGCCAAGTCACCATTCTATTAAATCATTTATCCTCATTCGGCATCCACATATAAGACTACCCCTTGAAAAACACGATCACATCTTAAAAAACATATATGTAATGACATTGTACAAATATGATATAATTTGAATATAACATAGTCACATGAATTGGTTAAGTAAAATTTCACCAAAAATATATATGGGATAACACCATATAGGTTATTGTTGGAATTTTAAATAATCAAACCCATTTTCTAATCACCCATAAGGTGTTAATCATTGAGGAATGTGATGCATATACTAACCTACTAGGATAACTATACATCCCTTACACCAAGGGATTGTATATCCATCATCAGAGAGAATCACTCTATAGAATCAACATGACCTATCATCAAACGAAAATATATCATTGTTTAGCTAAGTAAAATGATACCAAAAAGTTATATTGAGAAACACCATATAAATAATTGTTGACACTTCAAATAGCTAAACTCTCATCACCAATGATATCGATCACACATAACACACATATTTCAAGTGAATCCTAAATGATAAATATTAAGCATTTAAAAAAATTAATATAAATCATATTCATATTAAATTTATAATTATTATATCTTATGTAATCATTATCATCTCATGTTTTATTCCTTTTTTCTATGCATGATTCTATCAATTTAGTTTTCTAATATTTATCCCAACCAAAAAATTAATTTTTTCACACCACATTAATGTGTGAATATTTACACAAACCATGGTATGTGTTACTCACCCACACTAGTGAAACAAATAGGTTTTCACATATATTTTTTTCAATTTCGATGTTGGTGTTTAACTGACATTTATAAAGACAACATTATAAATAATGGCTTCGGTGTCAGTTTTTTTAAAAATGATTCCAAATATATAATTTTTTAAATTTAGGTACTCTTTTTAGAATTGGTTTATAGTATAAAATGATGCCTAAAAGGAGCTTCAGCATCAGTTTCAGCAATGGTTTTAATGAAAACCAACATCGAAGATCATGTATTTTTTAATTTTCAGTATCAGTTTCCCTTAAAATCAAGGCCAAAAAATTCCATGGTCATATTTTCAGTGTTATTATATATATATAACTGATTTCTAGGATCATTTTTGTTTTTTTCAAGTTTTCAGCATTATTTTTTAAAAAAAACTTACACCAAAATATTTAAAAGAATATAAAATTGTAAATACACACCCCAAAAAATATCAGAATTCCTATAATAGAAAAAATAATATATATCAATCAAATAGATTGTATCACAAAATAAAAATCTATAAAAACAAACATAATTTAACAACTTAATCAAAAAATATTATCTACGTAATTGTATTTTAAACTAGATTTAAAATACACATACCGGATAATTTATAAGATAATCATTCATGGTTGTTGTTGAAGCATTCTTTTAAGATCCCTAGTTTCAAACACATATTATAAAAAAATAATTTTTTTAGAACACTTTTTATTAGGAAAATGTAATATTAATCATAAACATTAAAAGATTCATACCTGATAATTTAAATCATAATCATTCTTAACAAATAGTTTTAAAACATAGATCAAAGATGGGTAAGTTCATCAATTGTATATGACTCGACATTATTGAATGTCTAAAATAACATTTAATGTAAGAAGATTAAAAAATAAAATACTACAATATAAAAAATAAAATAATTAATATACCTAAGCTTATCATTTTAATTTTTTAACCTTGTTGTGATCATCTCGTACATGAATAGTAAAACATAATAATTACATCCCATATTTCCTTGTTGATGATGACACAGTGGTTATAAAATATTAAATTGATAATAAAAACCAATATATATAAATCAAAAATCATAATATTATCTAATATAAAAAATATTTACCTTTACTTACATGTATTGGATTTGATTTGGGTTCTTTATCGACAAGTGATCTTTGTTAAACTTTTTCCATGACCTGGATTTCATATATATAAACTAAAAACAAGTATAAATAATAATAATTAAATATAATGGACATATAAAAAATAATAAAACTTACTTTTCTAATAATGTGATAAATTTTTTTAGAACATCACCTAATAAACAGAAAACCCAATATAATGTGCATTAATTTGGGAAAAACACACCTCATTTCCAACAATATCTTCAATATAAAAAGTTCACAATTAATGACTTTATAATGAATATTAGTTCATAATTATCTTAGTGCTATTACCCATTAAGGAATGAAAAAAACCAACACCTAATCTCCATATTGGATAATCTCTCACTTATATATGTAACTATATCAGAAACCATCAAATATTTCACACCCATTGAAATGAATTATGGATATATAAAAACCATAAATGCTAGTGGTATAATTTTGAACAAGAAGCATGTGTAGATACCTAATTAAATAAGTAATATAGTAAGTCACTTAAAACCATAATTAATTAAATAAATAAAAACTGAAACATAAATTTACTTATATGGAAAACAATTGCAACATAGGAATGTTGATATTATCAAAACTGATATGATCCATGATATATTTTCTAAATATTCTCAATGGATTGTCTATTACACATATATTGAACGTCATCTGAAACTCAAATAAATTATCCAAAGAAGAAGAAGCTTGAGTTAAGCTTGGTATCCCATCAGAAATATCATAAGTATCTAAATTTGTTTGTTCCAAGACCTTTTGTCTCCTTTATGCTAATTATTTTGATTTTAGATACTCTTATATAAATTAAAATTCAGAAAATAGTATATGTAATTTTCAATAAAATTTAATTAATATTTAAAAAACACATAACTCATCTGAAAGATTATGAATAATTCCATCCGGACAAAATAAAAATTGACCCATATAATCCCCAACTCTGGTAACCTCTTTGGTAGGAAATGGTAGTAGAACATTAGAATCAATAATGTCATCTATTGATACTATGACCTAACCCATCTTCATAGGCTGGTGATGTATATAATACCCAAAAAACATACAAATTTATACATTATAATACATACATGAGGATCTCCATCATGAAACTCAAAGTATAAGGTTGTGTCTAAATGAGAAAGTGGAGGATCTGAGTAGGCAAACTGGGCAAGCTAGTCTGGTTGGGAAGGCTGTACAGGCTGTGCAGTCAGTTGGGAAGGCTAGGCAGGCTAGGTAGGCTACGAAGACTATGGCTATCTCATCAATTGTTCTAACATATCCTACACAGCTTATTGAATTTTATCTCCCATGGAATACTCTATATATTTAAACTCATATTTTAAGGATTCAATTTCTAGGTCTCTTGATTTCTTACTTTTATGAAAAAAAACTTTCCAAATACTAACACCCACCTCATATCCTCTTATGTGGCCGGGCATTCTAGATTTTCTAAAGTAGTGGATAAGATGTCCATCATACCTTCAGGGATAAAAGTTCCTTGTGTTGATTTCTCTTAAAGTTCATCCTAAAATGAAAAATGAAAATGGTATAATATTTTTTAAATTTATAAAATACAAAAATTTATGAACAATAAAAATTATTTACTTAAAAATATTTTTGTTACTTCCTTATCTTGCTGTATAAGATAATTTTCATTTTTTCTTTTTCTTTCTCTTTTCCATTTTTCATGATGGGTGGGGGAAGATAGAGGACCTAAATGGACCTCATCTGAACCACTAGTAGACTGATCTATTAACACATTAAACTTTTCTTCAATCATTTTTTCTACAATAAATGACACTCTCTACATGATAAAGTATGAGGGTATAAATTCTACAATTGGATCTCTGATAAGATTTCTTAGAGTCCTATTATATAAAAAATAATAATAATTAATTTGGTAAATATAAAATAAATTTTACAATATAAAATAATTATTATACTAGAAATGTTTCACCATGTTGGCAAGAAATAAATTTATTTCATGTATCTTCATCTAAAAACTCATACTTGAGGAATGGGTTTTCATTTTGTTTCTTTCCAAAAACATAAATTTTTGTCAATTTTATTTTGAAATCTATCCATAGAACCCCCACTAAAGAAATAAATATTTTCTTAATTGAATTCATTTTTTCAAAATTGAATGTCATCTATAATTGAATAAATTAAATATTAGTCTTTTAAAATATATAATATTCATAAAATAAGATAAAATAAATCAATTGATATATTTTACTATAACAGATTCTCAAATATAATATATCACCATATTATCAATGAACTTATAATTAGGATATAAAATATTAATCCCGCAATACCTTTTCTTGACAATATAGATGATAAACTACATTTAATTTGGGCCAGTTGCATTATTTTTATCATCAAAAGTAATATGTAATATCTCATATCCATGAGAAGGTGATAGTTTTAGTAAGCATGTAATTCCATGTTAACCAACTTGAGAAAATTATTTATGAATACTAAAAGGAGTATACTCCACCACTGAATTCTCGTCAGTAGTACTACAATTATTTTTTGTAAATTAAAAGTTTTCTTTCATTAAATAATTATATTACTAAATATTTAATAATAGTAAAAAATAAATATACCTCAGTACATGTTTATCTATCTCTGTACTTGTATCTCTTATTGAAACAAGAAAATATATTGAAATTTTGTATACATGCATATTATTAGACTAGTGAATAATTAGAAAATGGGAAAAAAATATGTGAGTAAAAAAAGTGGCATGCATGTGTATGTTTTAAAATTTTGATGTTATGATTCTTAACCAAAAACTATGCAATCTAAACTATGAAATATAAACATTACTTCTAAAATGATAGAAAAAATTATAAATTTAATATCAAAGTTATGTAAATTTATTTCTAAATGAGTAAATTTAACCAAAATATAATAATTTACATTTATTATTTCAATGAAAACATGTTTAACCATAACCATGGAATATAAAATTTAACACGAAAAATCATATAAATAATCAAATATATATAATTAAAAATCTAATAGTTATTAAAAATTATATTTTTTAGACATTTAAATTTCAAAAAAGAAACAAAATTTAAATATTTACTAGATTAATTAAGAGTTAAATTTAGTGTTTTCTCATATACCTTCAGCACGATCATTTCATACTTCATGCACTATGTCTGTGTTATAGTCATTATTATCTATAAATCGTGTAATATGCGAATAAGCCCCATATAAATCAATAACATCATTGTCATCCTCATCACCTAGATAGATTCTTTTCCATTAAAAATGATGGACCACTAATCATTCGATGGATCAATGACATAAAATATTTGGTTTTCATGTGTCTCCATGATAAATGGTTCCTCATTTGAACTAAATCTTTTCAAATCAACCAGTTTAAACCCATATTCATCATGTTTCACACCA
Organism: Viscum album; assembly: GCA_963277665.1. NCBI lineage: Eukaryota > Viridiplantae > Streptophyta > Magnoliopsida > Santalales > Viscaceae > Viscum > Viscum album. The sequence continues at coordinate 1,208,412,853 of OY728141.1, forward strand.
ATATTAATAGAAACCCAATTATACTTAAACATTATGACTCTAAATTTAGTATAATCAATTTCCCATATGTCTTTGAGAACTCTAAAATATGGCATTGAAGCAAAACTTGGGTTTTTATATTTTAAACTCAAAAAATGCAGTACTTTAGAAATAACCATTAAACCACTATTTTTAATGATACTATTTTCATCCATCTTTTTTGTGTCAAATGTGTACCCATTAATATCAAAACCAGATCATGAGATCACATTAAGAGATGTTCTCCCTTCCAACCATTTCAATGATTCTGATGTAGATATATCTGTGATTATTTTATCTTTAAACAATGAAACAAATTCCTTTTTATGCTCAATAATTATCCAATTTTAATTTCTTTTCAGATATAGTACATTTAATTAAGAAATATGTGATGATATATATGATGGAAGCTCATCTGTGTCGTTCAAAATGTTGATGAACTTTACCTTTAAGCCTCGAATCCCTCTACCTTCACTATAAAATGTCATATGTCGATATATAGGGAGACCAATATGATTCACTTTATAAAAATAATCAGTATATAACTCAATCACCTCATCTGATGTATATTTTTTGAAAAATAGAGGCCTCTGTTCTATAAGTATTTTTAACATATCCCTTCAAAAGTTTTGTATATCTTTCAAAAGGATACATCCATCATAAATAAACAGTCCCTCATATTCTTATCTCGCACACCAAATGAATCACCAAATGAACCATTATATCAAAAAAAATTAGTGTCAAATAAATTTATAGTTAAAAAAGTGTATTAGAATCTTAATTCGTCAACACATCTAGAAAATTTGGATCAATGAATTTGCTACAAATGGATTTGAAAAAATTACATAACCTAATGATAGTATTTTTATCAGCTGTCAGAAATATACCACATAGTGTGACTTGTAGATTTTGTTGCATCAATACATTAAAGTCATGAGATTTCATACCTATTAATTTACAATACACTGATAAAAAATCATCTTTTTAATCTTTCTTAATGTGTGATAAGTTGGGGTTAAATATGTTTTGTTTATTTTCATAGTAGGATCTAACACCAAAAGTGTTCTCATTGATATCAAGTCTAATCTAGCATGAAATCTATCTTTTTTATTTCCTTTTATGTCTAACAAAGATCATATCAAACTATAACATATGTTTTTGTCAACATGAATCACATAAATGTTATGTTTTATCTCTGAAAATATCCAATAAGTTAGCTCAAAAAAGATAGACTATTTATTCCAGATATTTTTTAAGGACCAAAACTTCTTTTCTTTCCAAATGTAGAATCAATATTTTTTACCTTGTCGTAATATAATTCAAATGACAATGTTCATGGGGGAATATTTTATTCTTGTAAACCGTTAAATGATTTTATCAATCTATGATAATGATGATCAATTCGAAAAAATATTTGATGTCCCCTACACACTATATTTCTTCTAATATGAAATTGATAATATAAAGTATCTTATTTACAAATTAGAAGTGATTTATGAACCTTAACATTGTATCTAGATAAGTTTTTATATATAGAAAATTCGTTTATACTAAAAATTATCATAGCATGCAAAAGAAAATGTTATTTCTTGTATGCATCAAAAACTTTAAAAATTGTCTCCCATAAAAGTGTCAAATAATTAATCAATGGTGGAAGATACACATCAATGTCATTTTCTAGCTGTTTTGGTCCAGAAATCATAAAATTAATCATAAAATATTGTTTATTCATAAAAATATGTGGGGAAAAGTTTAAAAACACCAACAAAACAGATCATGAACTATGTTGGAAACATAGGATCCAATATGAATTCTTTCCATAATCACACAATCCCATTCTGAAATTTCTAAATTCACTTCCAAAATTAGGAATTTTTTTAATCAAATCACTTCCACTATGGTGAATTGGTAGGGTGATGTAAGTTACCATCAGAGATGAACTCATCTGAATGACATCTTAACCATTTTTCATCAATTGAATTTGAAAATATATTCTTCAAACAAGGAATTATTTGAAGTTTCCAAATTGATTTAGCAGGAGCTTTGATTCTGGTACTTGAGAATGAATCAGAGTTAAATTATTGGAATTATATTAAGTAATTATTGGATAGAATTATTAAGTACCAAATTGATTTAACATGTGGTTATATGAAAATACCTAATAATAAATATGAGTTGGATATTTCATCCATCTTATACTGTGATGTCCAGCATGTAGAACATTTTGATAAATATTCTTATCCCTTCCTATAAAACACACAATCATTTGGGAAAGCATATATATTTTTATATCCCAATCCCACTGAGTATAATATTTTATTCACCTCATAATTGGAATCTGGAATTCAGTTTCCTTCTGGAAGTAGTTCTTTTAAAGGCTTAAGTAAGTTAGAGAAACTTTTATCACTCCACCCATTTCTTGATTTCAAATTATCTAATCTCAAAACTATTGATAACACTGTATATTTAGTGCATCTAGGGAATAATGGTTTCTCAGAATCTTCATACAATCGTTCAATAGTTTTTTTTTTTTTATAGGTTCAATACCTAAATCATGAATTAATTTTTAATACGATCATATCTCTCATTATGAATATGTTCATCAACATTAGATGTTGAATTTTTAGTTCTTTCACCATGTTAGATCCCACGTGTATAATTAAGGATAAAACCATAGAAAATGAGATTATCCTTGATTTATATGGAATTTAACTTTCTCATATTCAAACACATTACACATCAATAGAAAATCAAATCTATGTTTTAAAGATTTTGTTTAGAAAAATACAAGAAATCATCAACTCCTCTTTCATATTCACTAGTGGATCTTCATAAATTTAACCAATTAAAATATGTTAGGCAAAAAACCCTCAAGGTATCATTGAAGTATTTTTGAGGTGATTGTGTTTGTTGACAAAGTGGACAACTATGCTGTGATTTTTGACAAAGCAAACCATGACATAAAAATTTGTGGACAAAGGGGATTTCATGGTGGCATTCCAAGTTCAAGATATGTGGTTTACAATCAATATTTGATTCACGAAATTAGAAAAAGGAATGGATGATCTGAAGGCAGTACAAAAAGAACAGATACAAGGTGGACTTGTGTGCCAGTTGTGAGTTGGGAGTAAAGGGAAGTGCGTCTCTCAAGCTTGGAGAGGACGAAGCTTGTGTCGCACAAGTTTCTGAGGTGGACTTGTGCGCCAGTTGTGACTTGCGGGATGAGATTTGCATGCCAGGTTAGACCTGCACGCCAAGTAAGGGTTGATTCACGACTATTATTCCAGGCTGCGTGAATGCTAGAAGATTTCCCGATACCTTTGGTGCAAACTGAGATTCATCTACGGGTGAAAGCTGGACTTCAACAGAGCATCTACATATAGATGAAGATGCATTCTTTCATGCAAATGAAGAGACCTACGAGTCTATAAACTGTGAGTGGTTCGTTTTCAGATAATTGAGTAAAGGAAGAGGCAAAAGGTGATCCTCTCCACCAGCAGTGAGCCAGAGAGAGAGAAACAGGGAGTGACCCTTGTGAAAGCAGTTAGATGACCCTAAACCTTGTAAAGGCAGTGAGCCTAGGACAGAGTGACTGTGCCCGAACCTTGTAATCCACAGCTAGTGAAGTTTAGTGGAATTTGGTATGACGGAAAACCAGTCTGCGTATGCTCCTTGGACGTAGCCCTTAGCGGTGAACCAAGTAAAAATTGATGTGTCCTGTGCTTTCTTTACTTTATGTTTATACTGTGCAACAGGAAAGGGAGAGAAGAGTGTTTTTATTAATAGTGAAACAAGATCAGAACGGGATTTAATTTTAAATTAGTAATACCATGATTCACCCCCCCCCCTCTCAGGGTATTGAGCCTTGTGGACCTAACAATTGGTATCAGAGGGAAAGGTTGATTTTAGTTCTTCTCTCAATGGAGGTCACTAATCATAAAGGAATTCTGATCTTCGATGGGAAAAATTTTCAGCTATGGAATAATCGGATGCAACACTACTTCCGATCTTTGGGAATGGTTGTATTCACAGCAGTAATGCATGGTATAATAGCAGACGTCAACAGTGGTGCATTATCAGAAGCTGAGCATAGAGAGTATGCTGATGCCAAAGCAATCAATGTATTATGGGGTACCCTATCCAATCCTATATATACAAAGGTGATGTCTTGGAGAATATCACATGCCATGTGGGAAAAGTTATTGAATATATATGAAGGGGATACAAAGGTTAGAGAGGCAAAGATGCAAGTATTGTGGAACAAGTATGAAGATTTTAGAATGAACCTGAATGAGTCTGTTGATGCATTCTTCGATAGGGTAAATGTTGTAGTGGAAGACATGCGAGGTCTTGGAGAAGTTATTGAAGACATAAAAATTTTGAAGCGCATCTTGAGGAAACTTCCACCTCGGTTCAATCAGAAAGTTTCAGTGCTATAAGATAAAGATCCAAAAGAGCTTACATTGGATAACCTACACAGCACACTTGTTGCATATGAAATGAGAAATGATGATAATGATCCTCTAGAAATTGGGAAATCCAAAGAGGTGGCATTCAAGGCCATGAAAAATCTCACCATTGAAGACTCTCAGGAAGAAGAAGAGACAGATGAGGTAATGTTATTTCTCTCCTCAAATATTCAAAGAGGAAAAGGAAATTTCAAAGGGAAACTACCTCTTGCATGCTTTAGATGTGGAAAGGTTGGACATCTCGTAACCAGATACCCCAAAAAGTTTCAAGAAGAAAATGATGAAAATGTTGTTGAAATTCCCAAGAAAAATCTTCAGCCTATGTGAAAGGGAAGAAGCAGTTCAAGAGAAGTTTCTTCAAGAAGAAGAATCTTCTTTCACATGAAAGAGATAGTTCAGATGAGTCTGAGGTTGAAGAGGTTGAGGAAATAGAGAACTGTAAAGATTGAGGAGAAAATGCTATGGTGACGGTCATTGGTAGTTCTTAGGAAAAGAAATAAACTGACGCAGAAGATGGAGAAGAAGTTGAAGGAAGAGTTGATATGGAAGATAAGTTGGAAGCATCTCTTGAGGAGATAGATGTTTGGAGAGCCAAAATGAAGAAATCCAATAAAGTTGTTCGTGATTCCAAACTCTATATGCAGCAGCAGGAAGAAGAGAAGTCTGAGTTGTTGGAAGAAATTGAAAAACTCAAGTCATCTACAGCAAAGAACTCTGAATCACTCAGTGAGTGTAAGCTCAATATTGAAGAACAGAAAAGGGAGATCGATTTCTTGAACAGAAAAGTGAAAGATCACGTCAAGCATATCGAAGATCGTGAAGAAGAAGTTTTCGGTCTACGGAGGAAAGTTAAAGACCAGAAAAAACCCTTGATTCCCAACACATTCTTGGAAAAGCAGGTAATTACAAAGACTAAAAAGATGAAAGAGGATCCTAGTAGTTCAGCAGGAAAGAAGCACCAATTGAGCTCAAACGTTAAGGCTGATTTTGGGCTTGATCAGAAGCAAAAATTTGTAGCAATTGAAGTCGGACTGCAAGCACCCATCCCGAGATTGAAGGTTGATTTGGGCACAAAGAATAATCATAAAAATTAGAGATCCCAAGGGGAAACTCGTAGTGCTGAGGTAACACAAAGTAATGCACCTTATATCAGGTGTTATTGTTGTGGAAATATGGGAAATTCACAGTATGTGTGTTCCATAGCCAAGAGATACTGAAGGAAACAAGAACAGAGGTGGCAGCCAAACAGAGAACGGTTTTTCAGAATATATTTATAAGGACACTATTTTTGGTGTGGAGGATTTGGGCACATGGCTAGGTACTGCACTTCGACCATTCAGATAAATGTGCTAAAGTAGGATCAAAACGTTCGCAAGCAGAAGATCAATAAACTGATAGGTGAGTTAAAAATGCAGAATAGATTTGTAGCTTTGCAAGATGAAGATGGTCCATCATACTCTGAGAAAGAGCATAAGCCTTAATCCATGTCGAGTGTGAAAGAAAAATTATGGACCAAGAATAGGAAAAATGAGAAGGTTGTGGTGGTAGAGATTTCCCTTAATGCATCAGATCGATCTGGTGTGTGGATCCTTGATAGTGGTTGCACATCTCATATGACGGGTAATAAGGATCTTGTTACAGGCATAAAATATGACAAAGGAGTTGTAAAATTTGGAAATGATGAAGGTCTAAAGATTGTTGGCTTAGGAAAATCCAAGTTTGGGGGAAAAGAAATGAGACGTGATGATTTCTTTGTAGTAGAGGGTCTAGGTCATAACTTTCTCAGTGTCAGTAAACTATGTGACTCTGGGAATTCTATCTAATTTATCAAGAAGATGTGTGTTGTGAAAGGAAAATATGGAGCAGTTGTTCTACAGGGAAAAAGGACAACGAGAAATCTTTACCTTGTAGGTAGAGAATAAGATACGTGCCTTTTATCCAGAGAGGAAGAAAACCAGTTTTGGCATAAGTGACTTGGTCATCTATGCCAACCATCCATGGAAGATCTGGTAAAGTGTGATGCTGCTAGAGACCTTCCCAAACTATCGCGTGATCACACTCATACGTGTGATGCTTACCAACAAGGGAAGATCATCAGAAAGACATACAGGACAAAGGAACAGAAATCAACTAGAGTGCTCGAATTGGTGCAAGCAGATGTATGTGGACCTATCTCACAACGAGTTATAAATGGACAAAGGTACTATGTTCTTTCCATCGATGATTATAGCAGAATGGCCTAGGTATTTGTCATTACCCATAATACAGAGGTGTTTAGTTGCATAAAGCAGTATAAGAGGGAATTAGAAAGGATTCTTGGGCAAAAAATCCAGAAGTTTTGTACTGATAACGGAACAGAATTCACAAACAGTCAAGTTGAAGAATATCTCAAGAAACATGGAATAAGGCATCAAGTTTCATCAGTGAGAACTCCCAAACAGAATGGAGTAGTTGATAGGAGAAATTGTATCATCAACAAAATGTCCAGAATAGTGCTTATTGAAAAGTACCTACCAAAGAAATTTTGAAAGGAAGCAGTTTTGACATCGTTCTATATTTTGAACAGGTCTTTGTTGTGTCCAAAGGAAGGGAAGACTCCGTATAAAATGTGGTAAGGAAAGAAGCCAACGTTGAAATATTTTCAAATCTTTGGAAGTTAGTGTTTCATACTCAACAAAGAAAATCATAAGAAGTTTGAGTCATGAGGAGATGAGGGGATATTCCTTGGCTACTTAGGGAAAAGAAAAGCATATAAATTCTTCAACAAAAGGCTAGGAAGAATTGTTGAGAGCAATGATGTCACTATAGTTGAAAATTAATAGAATTATCAACGACCCAATGAATAGTTTCTGGATGAAAGTGATGATGAGTTAAGAAACACAGGGGGAGTAGAAGTGGAAGAGGCTGACTCAGAAGAAGATACTGATGATGAACAAGAAAGTTTCAAGCCTGTGTCTGCAAGGAATCCAAAGAGTCGAGCTGAAATTGATAGGCAAAATATCATTGGTGATCAGACAGCTCCAGTTCAGACTCAAAGAATGAAATCATTACAACAAACATTGTTTTTATCTCAGATGGAGCGGAAATGTTTTTCCGTTGCAGCTGAAGATGAAAACTGGGTTCAGTCTATGAATGAAGAGCTTGATCAAATTGAGAAGAAACAGACGTGGGAGATTGTTTTGAGGCCAGCAAACAAGAATGTCATCAGGACTAAATGGGTCTATCGCAACATGATGAATGAAGATGGCACAGTGATTCGGAACAAAGCATGACTAGTGTGCAAGGGATACTCCTAGATAGAGGGAATAGATGTTGATGAGGCATTTTCACCGATTGCAAGGCTGGAGACAATCAGACTATTTTTTTCCATAGTAGTGCAAAGAAAGTTCAAAGTGTTCCAGATGGATGTCAAATCTTCATTCTTGAATGGTGTTTTGGAAGAGGGGGTGTATATTGAGTAGCCAGATGGTTTTCTCATTCATGAGGATGAGAACAAAGTTTGCAGGCTGAACAAGGCATTGTATGGGCTGAAACAAGCACCAAGGGCATGGTACTCAAGTCTTGATCAGTACTTGAAGAATCTTGGTTTCTAGTGTGGGGGAGTTGATTATAATCTCTATTTAAGCAATGACAGTAATCAAAGGATGATGGTTTTTGTTTATGTCGATGACATAATATTTGGCGGATCAAATGAAGCTCAGTGCAGACTATTCTCTGAATTCATGAAAAATGAGTTTGAAATGTCAATGATTAGAGAGCTAACATTTTTCCTTGTCTTACAGGTGACATAAGGAAGTAATGGAACTTCCATTTCTCAATCCAAATATTCCAAGGAGGTTCTAAGAAGGTTTGGAATGGATAATTCCAAGGAGATGAAGACTCCAGTTGCTACTCGGATGAAATTATCAAAAGATGAGGATGGAAAGGCAGTTAATATTACCGAATACAGGAAAATTATTGGTATCTTGCTATACATGACTGCAACAAGGCTTGATATTGTTTTCTCCACATGCCAAGTAGTGTGATATCAGGGTAATCCCAAGAAAAGCCACATGCTTGCAGTAAAAAGAATACTTCGGTGTATCCGGGGCACAGTGGATTTCGGCTTGACATATAATGACAAATCTCAAACAGAGTTATTGGGATATACTGATGCAGACTGGTCTGGTTCAGCGGATGATAGAAAATCAACGCCAGGTGGTGCATTCTATCTTGGTGGATTGTGTATTTCTTTTCTAAGAAAAAAAAGAAATATTTCATTTCATTGAGCACCACAGAAGATGAGTATATTGCGGCCACTCAAGCTTGCACACAATTATTGTGGATGAAGCAGCAGCTTGAATATTTGGGAGTTGAAGTGAATTCTCTGATCGGAATCCAATGTGATAACACAAGTTCCATAAATCTTAGAAAAAATCTCATCCATCACTCAAGGAAAAAGCACATTGAGATAAAGTATCATTTTATCAAGGAGAAGGTTGAGTAGTGAATCATGAAGTTGGAGTATGTGCCTACAAAACTATAGGTTGCAGACATTCTAACAAAGGCCTTACCCAAGGAAGCTTTTGAAAGTCATTGACTGGCTCTAGGAGTTCATTTGACTCCCCGCACTTAAAAGAGTGTGGATGTGGAATCACCCCCTCTTCCTGAGGTCTGATGTGTTTTTCCCTAATGTGCTGAAATGTGTTCTCTACTCTGTTACAGACTACAAAGGAGCGATATTTGGGTTCTTTGACAAAGGGGGAGAAAATAGTGATTGTTCAAGGGAGAGACAGTGTGGTTATTTGAAAAATCATGAATTATATGGGGAGAAGCTGATAGGTGGAGCAGTGAGATAGGGGGATCAATGAGAAAGGGGGATCGTATTAACTCTGACGATGCTAGAAGTGATCAATCAAAGAATATATATCACGACAGCTGAGGATTGTGATAAAAGCATATGAGTGGTGTTAGAAGAATATTTCCAAAAATTGGTATCAGTTTGGTAAAAATTGGTATCAGTTTGGTGTCAACAATGGGTTTAAGAGATGAAATGATTCTATGATGAAATTTTCATTTACTCTTGTTTCTCATGCCGAGCATTGCTCATGTGGGCTTAGAGTACGTGTTGAGTAAATCCTTGATCGCTATCAGAATCACATTTGGGACAATGGTGGCTGAAGATTTAACGATGTATCTTTTTATGGAAGAGTTTTCAACAAACCCAAAGGGGGATATTGTTCGGAAAAAATCCCTCAAGGAATCATTGAAACATTTTTAAGGTGATTGTGTTTGTTCACAAAGTGGACAACTGTGCTATGATTGTTGACAAAGCAAACCATGACATAAAAATTTGTTGACAAAGGAGATTTCATGGTGGCATGCCGAGTTCAAGATCTGTGGTTAACGATCAATGTTTGATTCAAGAACTTCGACAAAGGAATGGATGATCTAGAGGCATTACAAAAAGAACAGATACAAGGTGGCATTGTTTTCCAGTGTTTTCCAAATTTTTGGGCCTGAATATCGATAAATGAAGAAAATTGGTTTTTAGAAAAGGGACTTGAACGCTGTGTACTTAATGGCTTGAAAAAATGCACTCCATATGTTTTTCAATATCAAATCATCAAAATATGGTAAAGGGATAAGGGTCGTGCAAGTATTGAGTTGGTTGCGCAGGTGACTTGCGCACCAAGAGAAAGGACTTGCGCGCAGGTGCCTAGGAGGATTGGAAACTTGCATGCATGTTGCTTTTCAAGATCAGAACTTCAAATTATAGAAAAGGAAAGAGGTTCGCTCAAGTTTGGAAGTGGGTCACGCAAGTGAATTTCAGGGGAAGAGACCTGCGCGCCGAGACTTGCGTATCGAGGGTTGACTTGTGCGTCGTCGCACAGGGTGGTCAAATTGCCTATAAATACTGGACCACCCCTCTTCATTTCTCAACAGAGTTCAACACTTTGAAGAATCAGAGCTCCCTTCGCGCAGGTGTGGTGGTCGCGCAAGTGGTGGTGTGTCGCGCAAGTGGGACTTGTACGCCAGATTTGAAGAAGGGTGATTGTTGTTTGTTGTGCGCCAATATTGGCTTGGGTGTAAAGGGAAGTGTGTCGATCAAGTTTGGAGTTGACGAAGCCTGTATCGCATAAGTGTCTGAGCTGGACTTGCGCACCAGTTGTGACTTGCGGGCCGAGATTTTCATGTCGGGTTAGACCTGCGAGCCAAGTAACGGTTGATTCATGACGGTTATTTCAGGCTGCATGAAAGCCGGAAGATTGCCCGATACCTTCGATGCAAAGTGAGATTCATCTACGAGTGAAAGATGGAATTCAATAGAGCATCTACATATAGAATAAGATGAATTCCATCATAAAAATTAAGAGACCTACAATTATATTAACTTTGAGTGGATCCTTTTCAGAGCATTGAGCAAAGGAAGAGGAATAAAGTGATCCTCTCCACTGGCAGTGAGCCAGAGAGAGAGAAACAGGGACTGACCTTTGGGAAAGCAGTGAGCTGGCCCTAAACCTTGTAAAGGTAGTGATCCTGGGACAGAGTGACTATACCTGAACCTTTTAATCCACAATTAGTGAAGTTTAGTGGAATTTGGTACGACCGAAAACCAGTCGGCGTATGCTCCTTGGACGTAGCCCTTAGCGGTGAACCAAGTAAAAATTAATGTGTCATGTTCTTGCTTTACTTTCTGTCTATACTATGCAATAGGAAAGGGATAGAAGAGTGTTTTTTTAACATTGAAACAAGATCAGAACAAGCTTTAATTTTAAATTAGTCATACCCTGATTGCCCCCCCCCCATCTTAGGGTATTGAGCCTTGTGGACCTAACAATTTATATCAGAGGGAAAGGTTGATATTATTTCTTCTCTCAATGGATGTCACTAATCATAAATGAATTCCGATCTTCGACGAGAACAATTTTCATCTATGGAAGAATCGGATGCAACACTACTTCCGATCTTTGGGAATGGATGTATTCACAGCATCAATGCATGGTAAAACAGTAGACATCAACAGTGGTGCATTATTAGAAGATGAGCGTATAGAGTTGGATGCTGATGCCAAAGCAATCAATGCCTTAGGGGTTACCCTATCCAATCCTATATGTACAAAGGTGATGTCTTGAAGAACATCACATTCTATGTGGGAAAAGTTATTTAATATATATGAAGGGGATACAAAGGTCGAAGAGGAAAAGCTGCAAGTGTTGTGGAACAAGTATAAAGATTTGATAATGAACCCGAATGAGTCTGTTGATGCATTTTTCGACAGGGTAAATGTTGTAGTGGAAGACATGCAAGGTCTTGGAGAAGTTATTGAAGACATAAAAATTGTGAAGTGCGTCTTGAGGAAACTTCCACCTCGGTTAAATCCGAAAGTTTTAGTGCTAGAAGATAAAGATCCAAAAGAGCTTACATTGGATAACCTACATAGCACTCTTGTTTCATATGAAATGAGAAATGATGATAATGATGCTATGGAAAAGGGTAAATCCAAAGAGGTTGCATTCAAGGCCTTGAAAAATATCACCGTTGAAGACTCTCAGGAAGAAGAAGAGATAGATGAGGTAATGTCATTTCTCTCCTCTTATCTTCAAAGAGGAAAAGGAAAGTTCATAGGGAAACTACCTCTTGCATGCTTTAGATGTGGAATGGTTGGACATCTCGCTGCTAGATGCCCCAAAAAGTTTCAAAAAGAAAATGATGAAGATGATGTTGAAATTCCCAAAAATAAATTTTCAGCCTATGTGAAAGGGCAGAAGCAGTTCAAGAGAAATTTCTTCAAGAAGAAGAATATTCTTTCACAAGAAATAGACAGTTCAGATGAGTCTGAGGTTGAATAGGTTGAGGAAATAGAGAACTGAAAAGATCGAGGAGAAAATGCTATGGTGGCGGTCATTGGTAGTTCTTAAGAAAAAGAAGAAACTGATATAGAAGAAGAAGAAGAAGTTGAAGGAAGAGTTGATATGGAAGTTGCGTTGGAAGCATCTCCTGAGGAGATAGATGTTTGGAGAGCCAAAACGAAGAAATCCAATAAAGTTGTTCATGATGCAAAACTCTATATGCAGTAGTAGGAAGAAGAGAAGTCTGAGTTGTTGGAAGAAATTGAAAAACTCAAGTCATCTACACCAGAGAACTCAGAATCAGTCAGTGAGTGTAAGCTCAATATTGAAGAACAGAAAAGGGAGATCGATGTCTTGAATAGAAAAGTGAAAGATCACGTCAAGCGTATCGAAGATCTTTAAGAAGAAGTTGTCGGTCTGCGGAGGAAAGTTAAAGACCAGGAAAAACCCTTGATTCCCAACACATTCTTGGGAAAGCAGGTAATTACGAAGACTGAAAAGATGAAAGGGGAGCCTAGTAGTTCAGTAGGAAAGAAGCACCAATTGAACTCAAACGTTAAGGATGATTCAGGGCTTGATCAGAAGCAAAAATCTATAGCAATTAAAGTCAGACCGCAAGCACCCATCCCGATATTGAAGGTGGATTTGGGCACAAAGAGGAATCAGAATATTCAGAGATCCCAAGGGGAAACTTTTAGTTCTGAGGTAACACGAAGGAATACACCTTATATCAGGTGTTACTATTGTGAAAAGATGGGACATTCACAGTATGCGTGTTCCATATCCAAGAGATACCAAAGGGAACAAGAACAGAGGTGGCAGCCAAACAGAGAACAGTTTTCTAGAACATATTTCTAAGGACACTGTTTTTGGTGCGGAGGATTTGGGCACATGTCTAGGTACTGCACTTCGACCATTCATAGAAATGTGCCAAATCAAGATCAAAACATTCGCAAGCAGCGGATCAATAAACTGACAGGAGAGTTAAAAATGCAGAATACATTTGCTGCTTTACAAGATGAAGATGGTCCATCATACTCTGAGAAAGAGCAGAAGCCTCAATCCATGCCGAGTGTGAAAGAAAAACTATGGACCAAGTATAAGAAAAATGAGAAGGCTGTGGTGGAAGAGATTTCCCTAAAATCATCAAATCGATCTGGTGTGTGGATCCTTGATAGTGGTTTCACATATCATATGATGGGTAATATGGATCTTGTTATAGGAAAAAAATATGACATAGAAGGAGTTGTCAAATTTGGAAACGATGAAGGTCTGAAGATTATTGGCTCAGGAAAATCCAAGTTTGAGGGAACATAAATGAGACATGATGATGTCTTGGTAGTAGAGGGTCTTAGTCATAACTTGCTCAGTGTTAGTCAACTATGTGACTCTGGGAATTCAATCCGAAGATTGTGTGCCATATGTTTTTCAAGATCATATCATCAAAATATGGCAAAGGGATAAGGGTCGCCCAAGTACTGAGTTGGTCGTGCTGGTGACTTGCACTCCAAGAGAAATTACTTGTGCGCCGTTGCCTAGGAGGATTGGAAACTTGTGCGCTTGTTGCTTTTCAAGATTAGAACTTCAAATTATGAAAAAGGAAAGAGGTTTGCGCAAGTTTGGAAGTGGGTCGCGCAAGTGACTTTCAGGGGAAGAGACCTGTGTGCCGAGACTTGCGCGCCGAGGGTTGACTTCTGCGTCGTCGCGTAGGGTGGTCAAATTGCCTATAAATACTAGACCACCCCTCCTCATTTCTCGATGGAGTTCAACACTTTGAAGAAACAGAGCTCCCGTCGCGCAGGTGTGGTGGTCGCGCAAGTGGTGGTGTGTCGCGCAAGTGGTACTTGCGTGCCAGATTTGAAAAAGGGAGATTATTGTTTGTTATGCGTCAATATTGGCTTGGGAATAAAGTAAAGTGTATCACACAAGTTTGAAGTTGATGAAGTTTGTGTTGCGCAAGTGTATGAGGTGTACTTGCGTGCCAGTTGTGACTTGCGCACTGAGACTTGGGCACCGGGTTAGACCTGCGTGCCAAGTAAGGGTTGATTCATGACGGTTATTCCGAGCTTTTTGAAAGCTGGAAGATTGCCTGATACCTTCGGTGCAAAGTGAGATTCATCTACGGGTGAAAGAAGGACTTCAACAGAGCATCTACATATAGAGGAAGATGCATTCCTTCATGAAAATGAAGAGATCTACAAGTCTATGAACTATGAGTGGATCCTTTTCAGAGCATTGAGAAAAGTAAGAGGAAGAATGTGATCCTCTCCACTGGCAGTTATCCGGAGAGAGAGAAACTGGGAGTGTCCCTTGGGAATGTAGTGATATGACCCTAAACCTTGTAAAGGCAGTGAGCCTGGGACAGAGTGACTGTGCCCGAACCTTGTAATCTATAGCTAGTGCAGTTTAGTGGAATTTGGTACGACGGACAACCAGTCGGCGTATGCTCCTTGGACGTAACCCTTAGTGATGAACCAAGTAAAAATTGATGTGTCATGTGCTTGCTTTACTTTCTGTTTATACTGTGCAACAGTAAAGGGAGAGAAGAGTGTTTTTCTTAACAGTGAAACAAGATCAGAACGGGCTTTAATTTTAAATTAGTCATACCCTGATTCACCCCCCCCCCCCTCTCAGGGTATTAAGCCTTGTAGACCTAAAAAAAACCATTCAATACCTAAGATCAAAATATAAAAGGTTAATATATTAAAACATATAAACATTTAAATATATATAAAAAAAGATAAATTTTAAACAAAAAAACATACAATCCAAATGATTGGTGAACGGGTGGGAAATATCAATTATTAGTACAAATAAAATAAAAAATAAATTACTCAAGATATTTATTTTATTTAAATAAATAAATATAAATTGTTTTTTAATATCCTAGTAAAAGAATATGGATAATTTTATCAAATAAAAAATGGAAAAAAACTAATTAATTTTTAAATCCCAAAACACAAATAATATGGGTTAAAAGTAATGTATACATATTTGATCAAAATAATATATTAAATTACCATTTTGAGGATGAAGATTAAAAATTATTTTGGTAATAATTATCATCAAATATTCATTTTGGTTCAAATTAATGAAAAAAGCATTAATTATTATGGGAAAAAAATTATTTATATTATGACATATATGACTATATTTTCTTGGTATGTGTCATGCTGATCCAAAATTATATAATTTGGTTAGAATAAAAAATGAAAAAGATCATAGTGACTAATTTCAACTAATATATATATATAATTTACAATCAAATGCAAACAAACAAATTTATAATTAACAAAAAAATTAAACAATCTTAAACAATCAAATTAAACAAACTTTAAGAATCAAATTAAACCATTTTAAAATTAATAGTGAAATTTACAAAAATTAAAAAACGTTAAAAATCAAATAAAACAAACTTTAACAATAAAATTTTAAAAAATATATAATTAAAAAAATTTATAATTAAAAAAATTATAATTAAACATCCAATTAAAAATATTTATAATTAACAATCAAATTATAAAATATATAATATTAGACAAATTTATAATTAAAAATTAAATTAAACAATGTTATAATTAAAAAACTTTAACAATAAAATGAAACAAACTTTAATAATCAAATTAAAAAAACTTTAACAATCAAATTTAGAAAAAACTCTAATAATAAAATTAAACAAACTTATAATTAACAATCAAATACATAAAAATAAATTAATAATTAACAATAAAATTAAAAAGACTTTAATAAAAAAATTATAATTAATAATCAAATGCATACCAAAAAAAATGAACTAATGAATCAAAATTATAACGAAATGATAAATAATTTAAATTTAAAATTTTAAAAAAAAAACTTTCAAAATTCAGAGTTCAACAATGAAAATCGATCCACAATTTCTCCCTAAATTTTTTTGGAAGGATCAACACTGAAAGATCTAACAAAAAAATTTATAGAAACAAATAATAAAAAGAACCAATAAAAAAATGAACCATGGTTGATCACTGGCCGAAATAGGGTTTCCAGAGACGAAATACCTCTATTGATGGTGAAACAAAGATAGATGATGAAATAATAAGGACCACTAATCATGAAATATTTATTTAAATCAATTAAAACCAACAAAAATAATTATCTAGGTTCCTCAGGTAGCCATTGGTGTCATCATTTGTTAAGAGGAAAGGAGTCTCAAATATTCGAAATGATGGTTTCAGGGTTTATTGGGATTTTTTAAAAGTTTTTTTAGGGTTGTTTTTTTTTAAAAACCAATGATTTTTTTAGCTTTAGGCATTTTTTTAATAAAAAATAATTCCAAAAGCTAACAATTTTTGTTTTGGAGAGGTTTTTTCCAAAACCAAAACCAAAACACAAAAAAATCAGTTTTGGTGTCAGTTTTGGACAAAGTAGCGCCAAAAACTCTTTTCATACCTTTTTTGCATTATTTTGTAATAAAATAACGTTATATTTCTAATGTTGAATCCACTTTTTCTACTAGATCCAAAAATATAAGCTAAACATATTCATATATATTTGAATGAATTATAAGCATATGGTACATGAACTTTTAATGTAAAGGCACAGATTCATATGAGATTGATAATCTCCACATGAGTAATCCCAGAGCAATAGATAGTTAACCTCATTCACCTTTATAGAATAAGGTATAAACCTTCAGGTAGGTAGGTGGTATGACCCTAATTCCCTCTCCTCAGGGAGACTTTACTCAAGAAATATTTCAATTCATGATATCTCTAATACCTAATATACACAAACTATGACTAAAAGATATATTCAGGCTAATGAATTCAATTAAAAACTGAGGCCAAGGTAGATTAAAACTAACATTTAGGGATTTTTACCTAGCATATAATTCAAGGCACAATTTCTAATAGTCAATTTATCACATAAATTCTTGAACACATAATATTCATAGTATAAAAAATTTATATATATGAAAATAGTAAGGAATAACTTCTAAATAAATGAAAATTTCAAATATTTAAACATGAGAATAATTTATGAAACTTTTCATAAATAAATTCTTGTTATAAAAATTTTATAATTAAGAAAAACATTATGGTTATTCTTTAATTTTAGACAACACACTTTTATATCCGATTTCAATATGAACTCTTCCATATTTTATATTAAATGACATTTATATATATATGACATTTCATGAATTAATTTATAGTTAATTTTATATTACGTAAACCCTTTAACATATTTTACATATCATATACATTATATTATTTAAACCTTTAATCATATTAATTATCAAAACATTTTTTATGTGGTAAAAATAATATCTTTAAATATTAAATTCCTTTTAATTAAAAAAATTTAAAATTAAATAATTATTAATAATTCATAATTATAAATATTAACTTCATTATATTTAGTCATTATTTATGTAATTTATAATTTTTTTATAAATTTTCTTTATAATTTCTAAATAAACATTTTATTTTAAGGTTGCACAAAGGAAATATAATTTGATTGGATGTGAATATCATTTAAATATTATTCATAAACATTTTATAAACCATATTAATATGAAGAATATATTCCTAAAATTAAATCTTTCATATTTAAGTAATGGTTGTAGTAAATGTTTCAAAAACATTTAATCCATTAACCACAAATATTTTATAGTTAATAAATTTATAAACCATCTTTTATAAATTTTAAAAACATCTCAAAATACCTTTTCATTATTTATAATCTATTTATTAATAATAAATATTAATTTTTAACTAAATTATATTAATTAAAATAAATACATTATTTATTAGTTGGGAAGTAAATATAAACAATCCATAATTTAATTCTAATTATAAATTCTTTTATAAATTTGTGAAAATTATGGAGATTACATAATTTTGAATATAAACCCTTTTATACTCCATAGAATATTAACTCTTTCATATTCTTTAGTATATGGAATTTTCAATTTAAATATATGAGATTATTATGAATTATAAACTATTTTATAATCCAATATTATGTAAACATTTTATATTATCTAAAAACCATACACTTAAATATTATTTAAACCAAGATTGATTTAAT
The DNA here is from genome assembly GCA_963277665.1 of Viscum album. Taxonomy (NCBI): domain Eukaryota; kingdom Viridiplantae; phylum Streptophyta; class Magnoliopsida; order Santalales; family Viscaceae; genus Viscum; species Viscum album. Next base: position 1,208,431,244 of record OY728141.1, read on the forward strand.
CATTAAAACAATTTTTGATGCGGTTTAAATAATTTCTCAAAATAAGGCCCTTGTTTAATTCGAACAAATAAATTTAATAATTATGAACATTTAATTATTTAAATATAAATAATTTATATTTATAACTTATTTTTCAATCTCTATAAACTCTTTATAAATTTCCCTTATGATTTCTAAATAAACACTTTATTTTTATAACAAAAGTCATGTCATACAATAGGTAAAAGTTATTTTTAAATATTAACATTTAGTATTTCAAATTATTCTCATTAATAAATATTTAATAAACATTTATTTTATTAATTATATATGATTTTATAATAATTAATTTATAAATACTTCACAAATTAAAATAATCTTAAAATAGCTTTTTACTGTGATTTGTAAACCCTTTTATAAGCCATATTTTTTAAAAAAAATATTTTAACTCAATAATATTATGGAATATTTTCAATTAATGTTTCAAAAAAACATTTAATCATTTAACCATAAACATTTTATAGTTAATTAATTTACAAAATACCATTTATAAATTTTATAAATATTCCAAAAAAACTTTTCATTATTTATAAACAATTTATAAATAGACTAGTTCTCAATTATAATAAATAAATACTTTATTTATCATGAAAAATAAATATGAACTTTTCATATTTAAATGTCAGCTTGGAATATTTTAAAATTTTTAAAATGTTTCCATTAAAACAGAACACATTGATTCATCGAGGAAGCCTTACTTGGATACTACTGTTAGGTGGGAATCACATCCCCTCATATAGACACATCTAATGTGAAATCCATATAAACCTATAAAAGCACTTCATTATCCCAAAAATTGGTTTATTCAACTCTTTTAATTAGTAATAGATCCCTTGGGAAGAGATTCACACTTCGTTTTCACTCATGCATGAGAGTTCCCAGGATTTAACTAACCCATTAGTCTCTGCTTTCATACTAATATTGGGTTAGGGGGCGATTTTCCATTCAAAAATAAAACAACCACTACCAAATATAAAATAATAAAACAACAACTATATGATGCATGATAATAATGTAATACAAATCAAAGTAATACCATGAGACAACAATACCAAACTACACCATAATTAGCATCAGAGTTCCAAAGCGAAAAACTAAACCACAAAGTTCAAAGACTCCAAATATACCAACTCAGTAACTCCCAAAAAGATCTGAGATCCAACTCCATAATCCATTCCCAAGTATCATGAAGCACCACTAAATAAATATCATACTTTCCCTTTACCTGTGTCCTAATGAACGATATCTGAAAATGTACCAATGTTCCCAAGTAGGGGGTGAGTAATGAAACTCAGTAGTTTTTTCCCAAACAACTTCCCTACTAACACAAATAGGATAGAACATGTTAGTAAATTTATCTAAAACAATTTATATAAAACAATTTAAAATAGTTTATATCAAATCCAAACCATTTATAAGTTAAAACAAATTCATACGAAAATATTTTGACAAACCAAAGACATTTCCAAGGAAAGAAACCAAACAATTCATTCAACTATTTCTAAATAATCATTTGGAATATCCCATTCTATTTCACACAACCACACACACACACATTCAATCATGATGTTACCATTTATGGTGGAACTCTACATCCATACTTCTATACTTTGATGGTGGTACTTCATGACCAATATCCATCTTATTCAACACAAGATTAACCATTTAGGCTAACAACCATACCAACAAAATCTTTTCCAGACCATTTAAATAAAACTGACCTTTTTTTGAAAAATCTTTTTCATGCATCAAAACCAAACAACCATTTTAAAATCATGTCACTTATTTTACTTTCAACCAAAACATCCAATTTTCACAAATCCATAAACCATCACCAAAGAGGGTTTCCATCGAGTATTTTACAAAAAATTAATAATCAATTTCAAGAAAAATAGTCAATTTGAAATCAATCCTTAATGTTTTAATAAGAGGAATTGAGATTGAAGACACCTACCTCAGAAATTATAGTGAAAATGAATAACGGTATGAATTTTTCAACAAGTTGAATCTCTAAAAACTCATCTTAGATATCATTCCATAACATCAACACAGCCATATCTCAATACTATCGGCATCAACAATCATAGATATATCCTCAACGTACTGTATTTATAAATCCTAGAGTGGGAATAAGAGTATATCTAATAGAAAACACCAATAATGGATACTTACCAAAAAATATGGCCTTCAACGCACTAATATTTTCTAATGGATTGCTCTCGAATCGAAGGGGAAGGTCTCCACAACATTTTGGAGGAGTGAAAGCTAAGTCAGGGTTGAAAATAGTGTAAAATGAGAGTTTTATGGGTAAAAATGAGTGAGATACACTTTTTAGGATCTAAAAAATAATTGTGCATGGTTGGATCCCATGGTTAGGAAAACTATGTTCCAACTGTGGACCAACCACTGCCTCTAAATACCCTTCGCACAGTTGGTTTGCACAGTTAGACAAACCATGTGACAACTGTATTTTTTCCTCTATTCCACTTTTCATGGTTACTCTTGGGTGGCTTCATAGTTTGGAAAAACTATGTGTCTAACCATGTGCCTTCACATAGCCCACTGTCTTCCCTTGAACAGTTCCCTACAGGTGTTGCATAGTTTTTACTAACTATGAACCATTGAAAAAGCCCCAAAAATATTCCAAAAGTCCTCTAAACCCTCCAAAACTTAACCCAAACACTTTACATAGTTAAAATACATAAAGAAAATGTTAATTTCTTGAAAATGAGGGTGATACATTATCTATACCATTGGCCTTTTTGTCCCCATAAAGTAGAAAAACATCATTTCCCTAAAAGCATTCAGGCTATTGCTTGACCATTTCCTTCTTTGGTTCCCAAGTAGCCTTATGTATCTTACCATGTTCTTACAATACCCACACTATACAGATGTTTTTTTTCATGAAATTATTTCTCTTTCCTATCCACAATTTATACCGGCATATGAACCAATGAAGCATCTAGATCTTGGTCAATGTGATCACATCTAATCACATGGTCGGGATCAGGCTGATACTTTTTCAATTGAGATACATGAAATACATTATGCAATGCACTGAACCATGGTGGAAAATCCAACTGATATTCCACCTCACCAATCCATTCAAGTATCTCAAAAGGGATTATGTATCAAGGATATAACTTTCCTTGTTTTCCAAAACTATAATTCCCAAGCCATGGAGAGATTCTCAAGAACACATGATCACTCACCTCAATCAAAAATAGCCATTGACAATGATCCACATATTATTTCTGATGAGTCTAAGCCATCTCCATTCTCTTTATGATCATTTGAATACTCTCTATTGTCTCTTGTGCAAGGCCTGGCCTAATCGGTGAAGTCTCACCTATTTCCACCCAACAAAGTGGAGAACAACATGGACGTCCATACAATGCTTCAAATATAGCCATATGTATTGAGTTTCGATAACTTTTTTTATATTATAACTCTACTAATGGTACATGATCCTCCCATGATCCACAAAAATCCATCACACAAACCCAAAATATACCTTCCAACATTTGTATCATCTTTTTCATTTTTCCATTTTCCTAAGAATGACACGTCGTACTCATGGTCAACTGAGTCCCAAGGGATTTTTGTAAGCATTTCCAGAAATAATATGTAAACCTTGGATCTCAGTCTGATACTATTGAAAATAGTACACCATGCCTCTTTACCTCTTCTCATATATATATTTTTGACAAGTCCTCCACAGTATGAGATTCAAAAATAAGAATGAAATGGGATAACTTTGTGATATGATCCACTATTACACATATAGAATCGTGTTTCTGAACCTTTCTTGGGATACCTATTACAAAATCCATGGCTATCTTATCCCATTTTAAAAAAAAAATAGGTAAAGACTAAAACATACCCGCTAGTTGGTGGTGCTCTTCCTTAAACTGCTGACAAGTTTAGAATCTTGAAATAAACTCATCCACTTTTCTTTTCATACCAACCCAAAAAAACTGTTATTTCAATGCCTTATACATCTTCTATATTCTATGATGAACATATCATCTAGAATGGTGGTAAGAATGAATTATTTTTTCATTAAAATCCATAGGTACGACCATCCGGCCTCAAAATCGTAGCATTGAACTCTCATCTAGCTTACATCCATCAATGGTCTCCCCACCATTGAGTTTCGAGCTTATAGCCACACATTCTAAATCCATTTTTGTGCCACATTTACCATATTCACCAAATCATGAACCAAAGAAACTAGAAAGAAAATTATAGAACTATATTAGTCTTCACAATACAATATCATGTTATTTATCATCGACATTAACTTCCATTAATCTGAAGACTCATTTTCCAACTGACCATATGACTTTCCTCTTAATGCATCCTCTACCAAATCGCCTTTACCCAGTTTATACATCAAGTAAAAGTAAAAAATTTAGAGATACTTCATCCAACTTCTTTATCTCAGGTTCAAATTCCTTTGTGATAAAATATTTATCAAACTCTTATGATCTGTAAATACTGTAAATTTTTCACCAAATGTAATGATGTCAGGTATTCAAAGCATGGACTACAAAAGATAACTCCAAATTATACATTGGATAGTTCTTATCATGAAACAAAAACTTTTGTGAGCCATAAGCAATAACATGATCTCTCTAAATGAGAACACATCCTAGCCTAGATCTTGATGCATCACAATACACCATGTATCCTTATCCTAATTCCACAAAAAACAAGGTTGATGATGATGTAAGGAGAAATTTAAGCTCTCAAGAAGATTTATGTAATTCCTCATTCCATTGGAATGGAACTTTTTTCTTTATAAAATTAGTCATTGGTGAATCTAGTCATAATAAACCATGAAAAAAACATAAGTAATAACTGACTAGACCAAGGAAACTACATATATCGAAGACATTCTTTAGTGTTTTCCAAGAGATAACAATCACTATATTTTTTGGATCCATAGAAACACCTATTTTAGAGATTACATGGACAAGTAAATGTACCTATTATATCTAAAATTCACACTTTGAAAGTTGGGAATACAACCGATGATCCCACAAAATTCCCAACATTATCACCAAGTGTTTCTCATACTCAGACCTTGTCCCTGAATACACTGATATGTCATCCACAAACACCACCATGAAAGAATCCAGATATCTCTAAAATATCTAATTCATAAATTCCATAAATAAAATTACTGCATTTTTAATAATAAAAGGCATAACCATATACTCATAACGGCCATATCTACTCCTGAAATTTGTTTTTGGAATATCCTCTTTCTGAACCCGCAATTAGTGATATCCTGATGGAAAGTCAATTTTAGAGAACCACTGGGATCCCTTCGATTAATCGAATATATCATCAATACGTTGAAGTTGATACTGATTTTTTAACATAACTTGTTTAATATTACGATAATACACACACAACAAAATAGTTTCATCCACCTTTTTGACAAACAAGACTTGTGATTCCCATGGAGATGTTCTAGGGTAAATGAAACCTTTGCTTTCTAGCTCCTCTAACAGCACTTTCAATTCCATTAATTCTATTGGTGCCATTTGATAATATGGAAGTGAGATAAGATTGAATCTTAAGAGTAGATTATTCATATAATCCTCTTATCTTATGGGTGGTTACACTTGTAAATTTTCAAAAAAAACTTGTGGATACTAATCAACAACTACTGGAAAACTGATATTCTCAATCTCTTCCACTAATTCCATGGTCAATTCTTCCAAATTTTATGAGATAAATCCAACTATTGGTGCCATAAATAATATTGTACCTATATTTACATTCTATTCTCCTTTACATAGATGGTCTACACCATCATCAGTCATAAAACTAACCGTTTGGGTATAACAATCATTGTGATCCTTGAACATGTTCAACCAATCCATACCCAGGATTATATCATATACATATATCTCAATCACAGAGAATTCCCAACTTAATTATTCTCCATTAATAGTTATACAACATTCTATACATATAAATTCTCAACGTTCTCTTTAACCAAAAGTATTTTAATGTTTCAAAACATAAGACATCATCTCCATATTTAAATTCAAAATATTAAAAACATGAGAAGAAATAGACGAATGGTATTCACCTATATCAAACAAAGATTTCATAAGGGTATAATTTAAGAGAATCATACCTCTCACCATTGATGGTATAGATTGATCATCCATGATTACTTTCTCAGCTCAATATAACTTATTACTTATTGCACTTTATTATTTATTTCCCTATTAAAATTACACTTCCTGAGGAGTCATGGTATTGCTGGAATCACCATGGATGTCTTGGTTTTTCTGAAGAGAAGTATTTGTATACCCTCATCCCATAGAATCATACTACATTGGTGAAACATGAGATGTGTCCCAAACACCTAACATTAGAGAGCTACAACAATAGCACTGAAGATTCCCCATCTGGTTGTAATTATGGAATTATATAGGTGGTGTCAGATAATCTTGATTCATGTGGTCCAAAAAACCACATTAGAAATATCCTAGCTTACTCTTAGGTTTTGGAGGAAGATTCAATGATCCATCCATCTGATTCTGAGTCATTCCACTACATTAGAAATATGTGTCCCTCTTCTGCTTTATCCTAGCATTAGATCTCCCACCATTACCCATAGGTATCAATATGTTCCCTATATCCATTTCACCTGAGATATCTATTTATACCACTATTTCACTATTGACCATATCTATATAATCTATTATAAAAATCATGAAAATCTTCGATTGAATCTCCTACCTCATCCCCAATTCAAAAATGTATGCCTTCAAGGTCAAAAAAGTAGCAACTTAGAGTGAAAATCAGACTAAATTCATAAATTTATCCACATGATATGTCATTGAGATATTATCCTACTTAAAGATGAAAAGGTATATCATTCATGGAATCTTGAATGTATAAGTATATAATTGTTTGTTGAATAATTATTCAAAATAATCTCATGCAATTCATTGGTATAGTTTAGCCTGAACTTCTAAATCCCACAACTAGCATGCAAGATCCTCTAGAATATATGTCACCAACTTGACTTTCAACTCTACTGGTGCGCCAAGGAAATAAAATATTCTATTCATCCTATTCAGTCACACCTCTACCTTCTATGGTTCCAAATCACCCCAAAATATGGGTGTATTTTCTTCTATAACTGAACTAAATGATCTACTTACCTTGGCCCATTTCATATATTCCCTCTATCAATATCCTAAAAGTATTGTATTATACTCAAAACTAGATGTTAGTTCACATATAGCTTAGGTGAAACCACATTCTCGGCAGCTTCTTCCGGTTAATTTTGATGATGCCTATCGGGTTCCATTTTCTATAAACACAACAAACACCATAAGTCCCACTCTCTAGATACTAAATACTTAATAATTTCAAATTCTAACATATCACAACTATCACAACAAGGATTTCCCAAAATTACCCGCTTTCAGTTTTCAACCCATTTTTGAAAATTCCACCATTAATTTGAAAATCAATCCATTTTCAGAATACCACTATCGTTCCATCTCCAAAATCTCAAATTTAAAAATATTTTTCAATACTTTTAAAAAATGAAAATTTTTACATTGAATTCTAAATAATTACTCAAAGTGAAATATGTACTCCTAGTGGGAAGTCATATTTATAAATGCATTTCATGATCTTATCATTAGTTAAACCCATGAAAATGAGATTCCAACTCTTATAAATTTCTCCAACACACTTATATTCCCAAATACATGGTAACTTGAAGTTCAACATAAAAAGTTTAGCTACATATTTTTATGATCTACATTTCAAATTCAAAAAATCCTACTCCTTTTTACCCATCCAACTCAAGGAACAAACTAGAATTATTTTTCAACTCCAAGACCAACATAACTGATAACCAAGTATTGAAAAAATTGATACCACTTATAACATATTACCCCTACTCATTGTCTTTATAAGGTGGAAGGATATTACTTGGCATTAGGTGACATCACCAAGATGCCAAATGTTGGAAATAAATGTCAAGGGCTTTAATATAGTTGTGGGAAGATTTTACCATTGAAAATAAAACAACCACAACCAAGTATACCACAACCAAACAACAGTTATATGATTCATGATAACAATGTAATATAACTCAATGTAACACAATGAGATAATAATACCAAACTACATCATAACCAATATCAGAGTACCAAAGCAGAAGACAAAACCACAAAGTTCAAAGACTAAAAAGATACTAACTCAGTAACTCCCAACATGCTTTGAGATCTAATTTAACGATCCATGAACAAGTATCACTAAGCACCACTAAAGAAATGCGATACTTTCCCTTTACCTATTTCATAATAAAAAATAACTACAAATACAAGAAAGTTCCCAAGCAGGGGGTGAGTAATGAAACTTGGTAGGTTTTCCCCAAATGACTTACCTACTCACACCACTAGGATAGAACATGTTAGTAAATTTATATAAAAAAATTTATAAAAAAAATTCATAATAGTTTATATCAAAGCCAAACCATTTCTATGTAAAATAGATCTCATACTAAAAAAGTTTTCCAAACCAAATCCATTTTCAAGGAAAGAATCTAAACAAGTCATTTAAAAATTTCTCAATAATCATTTGGTATAACCCATTCTATTTCACACAACCACACACACAAATATTCAATCTCGGTTTTACCATTGAATGTGGAACTTCACATCCATACTCTGTCCCTTTGATGGTGGTACTTCGCAACTAATATTCATCCCTTTCAACACATGCTTAACCATTTAATACAATAAACATTCCAACACAATATTTTACAAAACATTTCAATAAAACAGCCATTTTACATAAAACACTTTTTCATGCATCAAAACAAAACAACCATTTTAAATTTTTTTCATTTCAAAATCATGTCACCACTTTCACTTTCAACCAAAATACTCAATTTTCACAATTCTATAAACTGTCACCATAGAGGGTTTCCATAAAGTATTACACAACAATTTCATAATAAATTTAAATCAAAATGAACAATTTGAAATCAATACTTCATGTTATAATACGAGTAGTCAAGAGTAAAGCCATATGTCTTGGAAATTATGGAAAAAATGAAGAACAACACAAATTTTTCAACAAAACCAAGTTGAATATCTAAAAACCCACCTTACATATCATTATATAGAATCAAAACACCCATATATCATCATGATTGTCATAAAATATTATATATCTATCCAAAATGGACTATATCTATGAATCCAAGAGAGGGAATAAGAGTACATCTAAGATAAACCACCTTGAACGGAGTCTTAATAAGAAATATGGCCTTTAACGCACCAAAAGTTTCCAACAGATCACTCCCAAATCTAAGGTGAAGGTCTCTACAGCCTTAGGAAGGATAGAAAACCGATTTAGGATCAAAATAGTGAAAAAATGTATGTTTAAGGGTAAAATCTAGTGAGATCCACTTTTTGGATCTAAAAAATAACCGTGCATGATTGGATCGAACGGTTAGACAAACTATGCACTAACCGTGTATTAATCACTACCACTAAACACCCTTCACATGGTTGGTTTGTACAATTTGAAAAACCATGAACCTACCATGTTTTACCCCTATTCCATTTTTCATGGTTACTTTTGGGTGGCCGCATGTCTTGGAAAACCCGTGTGCCTACCCAGAGCCCATTGTCTTCCCTAACACGATTTCCAAAAGGTGTTGTACAGTTTCTACTAACCATTCTGAAACTTTTAAACTCTATAAAATCCCCAAAAACATTCTAAAATTCCTCCAAATCCTCCCAAATATCACTTAAAAATTTTAAATACTTAAAATAAATAAAAAAGGTTACTTAATTAAAACTGAGGGTGATACAAGTATCAACATAACATGAGAATAAGGGTATGAGAACATGATAATAACATTGGAAAACCATACTATTCACATCATAGATCATAAACTTGAGTTATCGAATAAAAATTTGCAGTTTATAAGACATGAATCATAAAGGAATCAATAAACATAAATAATGAGAGAATAAAATTAGCATAATATATATATATATTGTGTACACATAAATAAAGAATTTTTTTTGTCAAGGATGTACATTAATACATTCATAACATGTTAGGATTGGGATAACCACCCATGAACCTACATCTGGATTGGGATAACCTCGTTTGTACCCTCTTTTGGTTTGGTATAACATATAATGTACCTTATTTTCAGGTTTAGGATAACCTCTTGTGTACCCTATTATTTCAGGATTAGGACAACCACCCATATGCCCTCTTGTTTTATGCTTAGTATAACCACCCGTGTAACCTTCTTTTTTTAGATTGGAATAACCTCTTGTCCACCCTCTTGTTTCAAGATTAGGATATCATATCATGTACCCTTTATGATTATATAACATTAATCATTAGTCAATAAATTTTAGGGATATATAGGTCCCACCCATCACATATTCCATACATTTTTGTTCCACAAGATCATAAAACATTCATCATATCATAACCCATGAAAATAAATTGGGTTTCATAAAAATTTCATCATAATATAACCCATGGACAAGAAAAGGGTTTCTGAAACATATCATCATCAAAATAATAAACCATCTATAGAAATAATAAGGATGGTACCATTGGATTATATCCCTAGAAAAACATAATCAACACCAAAGGTCATTGTCGTTGATGAATATAAATTCCATAAAAATATCATTAAAACATTCATAAGAAAAATATCTTTTCTGTTTTGAAATCACCTCTTTACAATATAAAAAATTAAAAAATATTAAATAAAACATTTTATTTGAAAAAAAAATTGGAAAATTATAAGGTAATATTTAAATCATTGATCAGTCATGACAGTGGAAAATATCATTCATTTCATACACATTAAACAAAGATTCCTTTCACACTTTCAGTAAAAATTCAAAAGTTCTTCTGCTCATTAAACAAAAAGAAGATTCATTTTAAACCATTTTTTAGAAAGTAAAACAAGGGTAAAAATGACTTCAAAAATATTTTTATAATATTAAAAATATTATTTAAAACATTTTTAGAAAACATGGACATGGAAGAGAAAAGATTTTTGACCGAAGAGAGAAATAAAGTTGATTTTTATTAAAAACATAATTTTGGTATATTTAGCTATTAAAGAAGAAAAAATGAAAGGAAAAAATTTATTCTCTATAAATAACCATAGGATAAGAAAATTCATGAGTTTCTTGATAGGTATAACATAATATTTTATCATTTAAAACTTAATCAATAATAATCCTAATAAACAATAAGGTTGCAACATAAAACATTTACCACTTTGGTAACTTTTGAATCGTATGATCCATGAAAAAAACATAGATGGATATATATGTATTATAATTTTCATGATAATTATAATAAAATACATTAATGGGTAGTATATACACTACATGAAATAAATAATTGTCGGATATGGTATGTGTCCCATGGAAATAAAAGTGAGACGTAAATCCCTTACCTCAAGTCTTGAATTTCTTCGTACATGTTCAAACCTCCTATATAATAACTATATATTTATTATACATATATTATAGAATAATAATAATATATATTATACCATATATTATTTAATTAGGACCTTTTATTATCCATTAATTAGAAAATCCTTGTTAAAATCACGTTTCAGGTAATAACTACTCTGTTTTTCATGTATGTTTTGGTTTGGTATTTTTAGTACTTTTACTTTGATCATAGTTCCATAATCTCTAGAATATTAATAATTATATAAATATAATATATATATATATAATATTTATTAATATTAATTTATAAAATTTAGAGATATAAAATTAATTACAGCGTCCATGGAGATGGTTGATCGTACGTACGCATGAACATTGTTTTCATTTTCTCGACAGATAGAACAAGAGAAAGTAAAATATTAATTAAATTTTATAAAATAATTTTTATATAATATAAATATTATAAATTAATTAAATATATCCTTATTACCATCCACATCAAAATAAAATGAAAAAAGAATCACATCGCTTCGTGGAGGCGGAAGTCTACACGTAGGCACGAGCGACGTTATCGTTTTTCAACAGCTTGGAAGTTAAGAATGTATATATGAAATTATAATTATATAAGTAAAATTATTTAATAAATATAATATATATATACATTAAATAAATAATTATTTATATCCATGAAATGTGGTGATGGAAAATGACTTACATTGATTTGTGAGGTTGTAGTTCACCGTACACACGATCGAAGGTTTTGTTTCCCATTTGATGGAAGAGGAGATATGTATGGATTATGTCATTAAAATAATAACATCTCAATATATTTTATATAATTATGTTATTATATCAAAATATTTTGAGAAAATTTTAAGGAGTTAGAAGAATAAATAAAACAAAAATGCTCACTTAAGAACGACACATCTTTTTTTGACAACCTCATTAGTTTTTAACCAAAATACTTCTTAGGAGAGTTTCATAATAAAAATAATTCCTATAGTAAATTAAGTAAAATATTTGGGTAGTTATTTACTAAAAAAAGGATTTTTATGTTTGAAGAGGATAGGAGAGGGGGTTCCCTTTTATAAATGGGGTAGAGGAGACACTTGGAAATTTTTTAAAGGAAAAGTTATACCCAAATTTTACACATTCAACAAGGATAAAAAATGGATCACTATCAAACCTTATATTATATATGGTCTAAATATAATCACAAAATGGTATTTTGAAAAGTTTTTAGGTCATTTAAAGCCTTATCTTTTTAGTTTAACCCCCCCCCCCCATAAACTCTTTTAAACCTTAACCAGCTTAATTAATTTTTACAGTTTTTACTATTCATTTTGACCAAAAATAAAGTTAAAAATATTATAAAATATTAATTATTCTTATTAAAAATATTTATTCAATTTTTTTAAAATTAATTCATAGAATTAAAAATTTAATTTAAAATTAATCCCACACACGCGACGAAAAAGCAGTTTTCCAAAGAGAAAATCTTCTTTGGTACAAAACATTTTTATAGAAACATTTAACATGAAAATGATTAAAATGAATTAAATTATATTAATAATAATATAATTGAACTAATATTACTTTTAAAACATTTTAAAATAATTTTAACTTTTTATATGATTTAAATGAAAAGAAATTTTTTTATAAAAATCAATATTTTCACTATTCATCAAAAAATTAATCTTCTCAAAAAATTATTAAAAATTAACTCTAAGATAATTTTGACAAGATTATTTAAAAATAAATTTTATTTTTTCAAATAAATTTTATTAAATTGTTAGAAATTAATTATATTATTTTCTCACAAAAATAGTAAAACAATTTTTTGCAGAAAAAATGTGTGATTCAAACATATAAAGAATTAAATAGAAATTATATATACATTATCTAAAACCTGTATACATATTTTTAAAATATTTTTATTCATATTAATACAACCAAGTCTAATTTATTAGTTATAATGGTCATGTCTAAATAATAATATTAATAGTATAGTGCGGTTTGTTAAAACTCAGTGTTGGGTGTGATGTAAGCTATAGAAGAAATTTAATTTATTTGAAAAAAATATTTCATAAAATTGCAGGGTGTTAAATTTTACCCCCTTAAAATTAATTTCTCCCGTAATAATCCTTCACTCTGATATAAATAATTGAGGATACTTTTGCTTCATCATATCCTAAGGTTCCCATGTAGTTTCTTCAAATTAGTGGTTTCACCACAATACTTTGACCTGCTGAGTGGTCTTATTTCGTATAAATTTCTATATATGACCCAAAATCTATATCTATTATTTATTATAATAAATATATTTCTCAATTGGTATGATATACAAGTTTATTACATGTGAGGACTCTGGTATATACTTCCTTAGGAGAGATAAATGTAACACATCGTGAACTTGAGAGTGGTTTAGTGGAAGCACCAAGTGATAAGATACCATACATACTCGATCAAGAGTATCAAAAGGTAAAATATACCTAGGTATCAATTTTACATTATTTTTTTAATCTCATAACCTTCTTCCATAGATAAAATCATTGAAAAAATCCTTCTCACTAACTTTAAATTCCAAATCACACGGACGATTGTCATCATAAATTTTTTGAAAACTTTGTGCTACCCTTATGTGTTATTGAATGGATATAACCTTATATACCATTTATTCATATAAATAATTTTCCAATATCTTTGTTTCTCTAACTTCATACCAACACATTGGAGTTATACACTTCTTCATGTGGATGGCTTCATAAGGAGCCATCTGAAAGCTCTATTGAAATCCATTGTTGTAAGAAAACACAACTAGAGGAAGTTTCCAATACCAACCACCTTTAAATGAATAAAATAATATCTCATCATATCCTATAGGGTTTTTATGGTTCAATAAAACTTAAAATATATCCAAGGATGATACAAGGTACTAAAACTCAACTCTATATCAAGGGCTTGCTGAAGACTTCATGATAACTTTGAGGTAAACCTAGAATCTCGATCAGATAAAATAGAATGTGGTACTATGTGAAAAATTATCGCTTCCTTAATTTATATCATTTCAAAATAATATAGATATAAATATTCTCTGATAGTAATTAAGTGTGTTAACTTTTTAAGGTAATCGACTACAACTCATATGAAAATGCACCCTCTAAATGTTTTGGGGAGTCCGACAGAAAAATCCATGGTGATGTTTTCTAATTTATATTATGGTATGGGTAATGGTTGTAACATCCCCTTAAACTTGTGTCTCTCAAAACTTAAATTTAAATATAATAGTCACTGAGATACTAACTCTACAATATCTCTCTTCATTTCATCCCACCAAAAATACTCTTTCAAATCTCTATACATCTTTGTACTTCCTGGATGAATTGAGAATGAATAACTATGAACCTCCTCAAATAGTTCCTTCTTAAAATATAGTATGGATGGAACACATACACGATTCTTGAACCTTATCATTCCATCATAACCACGTTTAGACTCAAGGACATTTATGACCTTCTTCTAAAACTATACATCTTTGTTTTGCACCTATTTAATCTTCACTTAGATATATGTTTAATGATCAATTGAGAAAGATAATATTTCTCCCCTTTATTCAAGATTTATAGATCCATAATTTGAAAATCCATTAATATTGGATCTTTTTTTATCCTCATCATGGATAATATAGCATGATCCTTTCGACTCAAATCATCAACCACCTTATTATCCTTCTCAGGGTGGTAATGTATCAAGTATTCATAATATTTAATCAGTTCAAACCATCTTATCTAGTATATATTCAACTCCTTCTACAGGAATATATACATTAAAATTTTATTATCAGTATATATATCACACATTTATCTATAAATATATTTCATACATATCTTTAATTCAAACATTACCATATATAAATCCAAATCATGAGATGGGTAATCTTTCTCTTGGACCATCAATTGTCATGAGGCATAAATTATCACTATATAATTTTTAAATCCCATGGTTATATCTACGATAAAACATATCTTCCCAAAATTAAAATAATTATTTATCTATCACATCAAAAAAATCATACTAACCAAGACCTCAAGTAGGTCAGTGGTAATAGTTTCACTTATATCTCCCTTCATTTGTGAGTTCAATCCCCACGGTGATATCTAAAATTCTTATGTTAATCTTACATGAAGATATATATGCTTCCAAAATCAATAAAATCCTTAGATGTTTTATGATTCTTATAACCAAAATACCATTGGTAAATATAATTCTACAACATAATTCTTGAATCACAATATATAAATACTTCAACCGTTTTACTTTAATAATTTGGTATAACATATATTCTTTCTTGGATTAGGGGATAACACTTAGTTTAGGTAATTTACTCGGATAATGTGAAAGTTACCCACATATAAGACATTGAATTTATTGAAATTTTTTGCTCTATGACCTTCATTTACCCTAGAAAACATCTTTCCCTCCATTTGAGATATTATTCTATGTGCATATTTCCACCTTCTTGACATTTAAAAAGTCAAATATTCTTTCCCCTGTGTTTATTACTATATAATCATTCATAAAATCCATTATCCTCTTATTTGATGCATTAGGAATCTCAAAAAAATCATGTTGTTAATCATATATCAGGATAACTGATTAAGAATAATCACAATATATTTCTCTCCAATAATTATCCAATTTAGTTTCTCATAATCACCAATTTTTTCATCACATTAGGTGTTAACATGATTCCACTTGGTTTCATCCATTGACTAAAGCCATAAATCGTAGTGTGAACAATAATAATCATAGTGGGGAAACCACATGATCATGAAAAATGATTTATAGGATATCTAAATCATGATGCCTTATTCTCAATATATGACACCTTAGGTTTCATATAGATTATATATAGTCATAATATATTCAAATAATTCATGATGTTTCATAGAGTTTGTAAATTTCCAAAATATATCCCCCATGATTTTCAAACAAGGTGTGAACCAAGGCCTGTTGTCGTGCACTATGTGACAACTGATTCAAAGCCCAATGTACCCTTTTTGGATCTATTACCCCAAATTATAACTATTCTAGAGCCACATCCACTTGTAGTATTCAGTCATCAATGTGATTTCTTAAAATCCACTCACTCTATACTTCATCAAAATCCCAGTAGATTTTTCTATACTTTGAATTATCCATAGATTTATCCTTGGGAATACCCCTAGGGATCTCACTAAATTTTTATCATCCTAGTTTCCAAAGGTTAACTAAACCATAATCTGATACCAACTGTAGCGACCAAAAAAATTCAAACATAGATATTATATCTGAATAGATAAATATTCATTACATAACATAATTATCCATGATATAATCTTATGGGTATTGTTCCTTTGGAAACATAGATGTATAAAAAAATGATTCCTATGGGATATAAATCATCTCCCACTAAGTTATTCATAACTAGCACCCTTCTTAGGCATATCATACATAATACCTTTCTTTATAACCTAGGGAATTAAAACATAAGAAATGCTGAACTTATATTCTCAGTAAGGGTTAAAAAGGGAGATTTCAACATAACATGAGCATAAGGGTATGGGACCATGAGAATAAAATTTTAAAACCATACCTTATATATCATAGGTCATAAACTTGATTCGCGTAATAAATCTTGACAATTCATATGGTATGAATCATTAAGTAATTAAAGAACATAATCCAAGTGAGAATAACATTGGTATAGGAAAGATATTTGTTTCATACACATAAGCATAGAAACTATTATGTCAAGGATACCCACCAATACATTAATAACATGTTATTCTTGGGATAACCACTCATGTACCTTCTTTGGGCTTGGGATAACCTCATGTGTACCCTCTTTAGGTCTTAGGATAACCTCCTCTCTATCCTATTTTTCAGGATTGGGACAACCCCCCATATACCCTCTTATTTCAAGATTAAGATAACCTCGTTTGTACCCTCTTGTTTAAGGTTTGAAATAACCTCTTGTATACCCTTGTTTTTTTGGTCTTGAGATAACCTCATGTTTACCCTCTTGTTTTGGGTTTAGGATAACCTCTTGTGTACCTTTTGAGAACATAAAACATTAATCATTACCCAACTAATTGGAGGGAGATATAGGTACCAACATCCACATAATCCATAATTTTTTGTTCCATAACATCATAAAACATTCATCATATCACAACCTATTAAAATCAAATGGGTTTCATAAACATTTCATAATAGTATAACCAATGGGAAAGAAACTGGTTTAATAAACATCTTGTCATCATAATAATAAACCATATTGAAAAATAGTAGGGATGGTACCAGTGGATTATATCCTTATCAAAACATAAACACAAAAGTTTTTTTATTGATAAATATATGTTCCATAAAAATATCATTAAAACATTTTTGAGGAAAATTTCCTTTCCATTTTGAAATCACTTATTTAAAATATAAAATTTTTAAAAATATTAGAGAAAAAATTTTCTTTGAAAATAAATTTGAAAAATTATAAGTTAATCTTTAAATCATTTAGTGTTCATGAAAATGAAAAATATTTTTCATGTTGTACATGTTAAAATAAATATTCCTTTAACATTTTTAGTAAAAATTAAAAGTACCACATTTTGGAAAATGAAAGGAATATTACTTTTAATAAATTTTTAAAAAAGTTAAACAAGGGTAAAAATGAATTTAAAAAATCTTTTTATAATATTAAAAACATCCTTTACAAAAATTTTAGAAAACATGTACATAAAAGAGAATTGATTTTCGACCGAATACATAAATAAGGTATATTTTTATTAAAAACATACTTTTGGTCCCTTTAGTTCTTAAAGATATGAAAATGGAAGGAAAAATGTATTCTCCATAAATAAAAAATATTATAATAAAATTAATTATTTTATTGAGAGGTAGACAATAATAATTCCTTATTAGAAACATAATCATTAACTATCCTAAAAAATAATGAGATTGTAACATAAAACATTTACCACTTTGATAACTTTTGAATCATAGGAACCATGAAATAAAAAACCCTATATGGATATGTATATCCTGAATTTTTCATGATAATAATCATAAAATAAATTCATTGTTATTATATACACCACACAAAACAAACAATTAAATAATATGGCTTGTGTCTAAAATAAATAAATGTGAGACGAAAATCACTTACCTCAAGTCTTGATTTTCTTCGTACACATTCAAACCTACTGTTTAATAAATATAGGTTTATTATATATTTATTACAGAACAATTATAATATATATCATAAAATATATGATTTAAATATGATCTTTTATTGCCCAATTATTAACAACTCTTTTTTAAAATCACATTTCAAGTAATAACTGCTTCGTTTTTTATATATATTTTAGTTTGGTATTTCTGGTCCTTTTAATTTGATCATGGTTACATCACCTCAAAAATTTTAAAAATGGTATAAATATTATATATATATATATTCACTATTTATTTATTTATATTAATCCATAAAAGTTTTAGATTATAAAATGAATTACAATGTTCATGGATACGGTAGGTTATATATTCGCATGAATGTTGTTTCTATTTTCTCGATGGATGGACAGAAAGAAAGGTAAATATTGATTAACCAGTACATAATCATTTTTATATAATGGATATATTATATATTTATTAAATCTATCTATATTACAATCCATTTCAAAATAAAATGAAAAACGAATCACGGTACTTCGTGGAGGTGGTAGTCCACACGTACGCACGAGCGATGTAATCTTTTTTCAAATTATTGGAACGTAAGAATGTAGATGTGATATTATAATTAAAGAAGTTTAATTATTTCATAAATATCATATATATATATATACTTTAAATACATCATTATATCCATCTATGAGAGGCGATGACGGAAAATGAATTACATCAGTTCGGGATGCGGAAGTCTGTCGTACACGCGCTCGACAGTTTCGTTTTCCATTTGATGGAAGAGGAGATGGATATGGGTTATTACATTAACATAATAACATATAAATATATGTTATATACATATATTATAATATCATAATATTTTTAGAATATTTTAATGATGTGAAAGAATAAGTAAAACAAAAACGCTCAGTTAAAAACTATACTTCTTCTTCAGAAAACAACCTTAGGTTTGCACCAAAATCCTTCTTAGGGGGGATTGATAGTAAAAATAAGGACTCTAGGATGTGAGGATGGATGTAAGTAAGATATTTGGTTAGTTATTGTCTAAACCAAAAGTCTTTGGAATTATGAAGAGGAGAGGATAAGGGATACACTTTTATAAGTGGCGGAGAGGATACACTTGAAATTTTTTAAAATAAAAATTTATACCCTCATTTTACACATGTCACAAAGCTCAAAAATAGTTAATTATAGAAAATTATATAATATAAGGTCAATATATGACCATAATATGGGATTTTGACAATTTTTCAGGTCATTTTAACAATTATATTTTTATTTTATACATTGTTTCAAATTTAATTCACATAAGTGGTAGGATTTAATTTAAAATTAAACTTATAAATATGACGAAAAAGTGGTTTTCCAAAGATAAAATCCTCATAAGTATACAAAGTTTTTATATATTCAAAATTAAATTAATTATAATGACCTAAATTGGATTAATAATAATATAATTTAACTTGTTTTAATTTTTAAAACATTTTAAAATAACATGGATCTCTGTAAATTCTTTAATTTAAAGGGAATTTTTTAATAAAAATCAGTATTTTTCACTGTTAATCGAAGAATTAATATTTTCATAAAATTATTAAAAATTCAATATAATATGATTTCAACATTATGACTTCAAAAATTAATTCCATTTTTTCAAATTTATTTTATAAAAGTGGTAGAAATTAGTTATATTATTTTCTCACAAAAAATAGTAAAACGGTTTTTGCGGAAAAATGTGTTTTTAAAACATATAAATACTTTACTAGAAAATATATTTACTTTATCTAAAACCTTTATAAATATTTTTAAAATATGGTTATTCAAATTAATACTTTTAAGTTTAATAGATATGTTATAACGGTTATGTTTAAATAATAATATTAATAGTATATTGTGATTTGTTAAAACTAAATGTTGTGTGTAATGAAAGCTATAGAAAAAATTGAATTTATTTTAAAAAATATTTCATAAAATCATGGGGTGTTAGAATCTCATTTTTACCCAATTCCCATTTTTCTTTATGAGAATATTTTTTAACATCTTTCTCTACTAAACTAATCTTGTTATATCCCTAGACGTATATTACATGCAATCAATGTTTTTTTTAAACCCATACATCATCATTTGTTTCAATAGTTATTTTGATGTGCATGTTGATATTCTAGTTCCCTCTAAAAAAATTCTTTTTTTGTACTTAAATCAAGACAATTATTGATAATAAATTTCTTAATATGTCACAATACTTGATCCTTTAATATAACAATTATTTTTACTTAGAAATTGATTTTATTTAGCAGATGTATCTTTTCTAAACATGGAACTTTTGAAATATAAGATTCATTCTGATAATATCTAATAATAAAATAACATAACCCATGATTTTTGGGGTTTTGGGAGTTCTTATTCATCTAACTGAATTTGGAATTCAATTTTTACTTCTTATAAAATGTCTTAACTGCATTTGTAGAAGAGAGGTACATCCCAACTACTGACACCAAAGCTTCTGCAGAAACACGGCTACTGTAATGCTCATCACTCAGAAAATCATCATCCAAAGAATCGATCTTATCAACTCCATTTACATCATTCAAATAATTGATATCTCCTCAAACCTCCATAAAAATTATTCTTTAAGTTATGTAATAACACACAAACTAGGCCCTGCAACATTTTTTTATGATGTTTTTATCTGACTTCTTTCTATGAAAATTGGGAAAATATAAACAAACCTTTCGCCCCACAATCTTCTCTAGCACTAATCGGTCTGGTTTATATGATTTTTAAGCAATGAAAGTCCCACACTTCAATCATTCACAACTATTCGGGATGCATTTTTATTTTGGGTTTCAACCATCCCCTATGTTCTCCCACACCAAATCTAATTTTGTGAGATTTTCATCTACTCTCGCACTGTAATGTCTCCATGCATTCCATAAACCCAAAAATTGACACAAATCACATGATCTAATTTATATAATGACATCCTCTTCCCACACACATTAGAGATCCACAACTTGAAAACTGTCTGGTTTCCCAAAATAAAATAAAACTGATAACTCAAATAAAACAGTAATGAGAGTGTCTTGTTATTTTGATGTGACCATATAATGTAAATATGATACTGACAAGAGAGATTTTAAAATGACAGAACTGTTACAAGATGAAAAAATTTAAAATTCTTAATGATAAAATAATTTAAAAAAATTATTTATAATTTTTTAACATTATAAGAAACTTGTAAAATTTTAAAATGGAATAACCTTAGGATGAGTTTAGGTTATTTATGATGTTTTGTGATTATTTATGATGTTTTGTGATTATTTTTATCCTAGTAAATACCACCATGGGAATCCATAAAGGCTACAAAAATTCTCACAAGCATGGAAGCAACATAGTATCCATGAAAAGGTATAAGGGGTTAATTATTGTTAACTTGTACGATCGTTCTTAGAATCACTTTGCACGAATATCAAAAAAGGCTTAAAGA
Organism: Viscum album; assembly: GCA_963277665.1. Lineage (NCBI taxonomy): Eukaryota > Viridiplantae > Streptophyta > Magnoliopsida > Santalales > Viscaceae > Viscum > Viscum album. The sequence continues at coordinate 1,208,453,495 of OY728141.1, forward strand.
GAATATAAAGAGATAATGACTATAATCATTCTAATTTCTATTCAAAACCATATCTCTGAAAAAATGGGTTAGAGGTCCCTTATATAGGCCTCTATGATTAGTTATCCTGAGAGTCTGACTCAGCCTTTAATTATAATGCACACATCCGATAAGGAAAAAAAAGTTTTGGTCAGAGTAGGACACTCGAGAGGATGGTAAATTGAGTTCCTATAAAAATTTATGTTAAAAATTTTATTTAAAAAGGATTCCCCCAATTAAAATAAAACATGCCAGTTAATCAAGGTAATAAAATTATAATAGTTTGACTATTCAAATAGATTCTCATAAGATTGATTAATTCTCAGTTATAACAATATTAGATACTGATATAACTTTAGAAACTACTCTAATAAGGGAAAATAGTTATAACTATTGTCCAAGACTAACTATGAAAGTAAAATTTAGTTTTCATAAAAATTAATTAAAATAGAGAAAGACTAAATTGAAAAACACAGTGGATAAAATAAGTGATTAAGTCTCAAGATTAGAACTAATCCACTCCACTTGGTGATCACCTTCCATAAAGAAATATATATATATATATATAAAGTCTTGATCCACACCCTGGATTGGGGTAAACAACAATACACAGAACTATCTAGGTCACAATACCTCTTCCATTGTTCTACATGGGAATAAAAACAACAAGGTCATATAGGACCTCTTCCATATTTATATGTGGGTGAAACAATGTGTAAAAATATGTTTGAGTGAGGATATATTGTATCCTCCAGTTCGGTGCAGGAGACAGTGTGTGTTTTAATATAGATACACACACTGCTCGAAAGATAATAAAAATTTTACACAATAGATAAAAGATATTGAGAAATGATTAGAAATTCTTTGAGTGTTGTTCTATGCAGCTCTAGACTTGTAGGATGTAGAAAATATGATTTTAGAGCCCTCTTATGAAAACATAGTATCATGAGTCTTGTGTTCTAGTTTCCAATTCAGTGAGATATTTTTTGTATTTATTGTTATTCTTAGGGTTTCTACTGTGAGAATGTTTGACATTCTGATCTATAGTAGTTCAGTCACTAGGAATCGAGTGTTCTTCATGTGTTCTTCAATACAAGTGGTCTGCTCTTTTTTCATGCATTCAACTTCTCGTGTTCTCTCTAATGCTCCAGTTCCACACCATTCTTTTTATTTCGTGTGCTTGAGTTGGAGCCTACAGGATGAACTATCTCCACACATCATACCTTGTACTGTCTACTGATAGGACTAAAAAAGAACATTAAATATATCAATGTCATTAAATGAATCAAATATTACCATTAGAAATAAATTTTAAATTTAAATGAAAAATATAGAAAAATTGTTAAGTATGGAACGGTGTTACAGTTTGTGTCTTGAAATGGTGTCACTTGGAATGGTGTCTTCTCCTTTACCTTTGAGCAGTGATATAGTCATGGTGCCACAGTTCCGTTGAGATTTGAAACCGATAGCATAGTTACATTGTATGGTCTTTTGTGAATTCTAGAATAAGTAGTGAGACTACAGTGTCAGATAAGTCATGTCTCAGGTAACGGTGTCTATTACTTTGTCAAAATTCTAAATGGTGTCTTGTTACGGTGTCTTGGAAACAGTAGAAAAGAAATAGTGTCAGTTTCTTTGTGAAAATCCAGAGCTGGAAGAAAGGTCACAGCGTCTGGGTTAGAGTGTCAGGGTTACAGTTTTAGGGACATAGCCAATTTTTCAGACCAATGGTGAGATAGTGATCATATAAGAAATGTCTCATACTTAGGAAAAAATCTATAATTTTTTTTAAGAATAAATAATCATATAATGGATTAGACTTCAGAATTATTATAATAAAATATAATATAACAAGATAAAGCATAGTTTACAAGATTCAAACATGATTTGTGATATTCTTAATCAGGATCTTGTGAGAGTTTAAACCATTAGTTGTAATCATTAAAACATAAGGAAACCAACAATCTCCAAACATTAGTTATGATAGGTTAAACATGATTTTTTATATGTTAATCATGATTAACATGATTTTTGAGCATTAAAACATGAGGATTCCAAAAATATACCCCTTGTTAATGATCAAAAATCATGGAATTTATAATATATATATATATTAGTAAAGACAAGATATTTGAGCATATATTTTATATTTTGTATAAAAAAATTTCTCCCATGAACCCCATGAAGATCCTTTTTCCATAAATGTCTTGTCTTATTTCTCTCCCTTTTGGGATTATCAAAAATAGAATAAGAAAGAAAAATAAAAATAAATAGCAATGGTTCACATTGTATTAAGTAGAATGATAAATTCCATTACAAGCATAATGAAAAAGACAATACATCCCTGTAAAAATACATACTTCACTTTTCTTCAGAGCCATAAGTCTTTTCTTTTCCCTATCTAGAAAAATTAGGAGAAGACACAGGAGCATAGGTAGAATTTGTAGAAGGGATCGATCCAATGATGAGAGAAGTAAAGGTACTCCTTCAAAGACTAGGGTGAAAGAGTTGGTTTGGTGGAAGATAGAGGAAATGGTTGTTTGATAATAATAGGTCTAATCTGGCTCAGAGCCTAAGATACAGACATGGTAGTAGGAACAAAGGTGGTGGGGGAGGAAGGGGTTGAACTAGGTTGCAAAGGGGTAGTTGCAGGAGCCACAATGGCATTACTTTTCACGTGTAGATAAGGCTTTAACAACTTAATGATATTAGTGATAATATCACCTCCAAACTATATAGCCTTCTCAAATTCATCTTTGTTATCCAAAAACTTGTCCAAAAAAGCAGTTAAGCCTTTAATTTTTTGAACTTGAGTCTTAAAGTCTTGAGTGAAAGGAGAAATTTTCAAATTATCTACATGATATTTGAAGTTATTTTTCAGATCATGCTTAGAATAAATTTTGTTGAAGTAGAAGTCCACTATATTAGATAATTAGTATTGGGAATCATTAGAAATTTTTGAATGTATCCTCACCAAATCAAGCACTCGGTCACTATTATGTATGAAAGTAGAGAAACATTTCTTATCAATACCACTCAATACTAACTGAATATCTTCTTTAATAATTGTTCTAATCAGTTCATTGTCCATAGGATGAGATGACTGTCCAGTGGCAGTTTAAGCTATAACAGCAGATGTAAGAGACTTAATTTTATTTATAACCTTTTTTAAACAACCTTTATACTCATCGATCATCTTATTAAGTCCAAAAATAAATTCACGCATCTCACTAACTATCTTGGTGTTGTTATTAGACATTTTTTCAGATACTATAGCTAGGTTTGGTTGAATCATAGATACAACCTTCTGTGGGATCTAATCACCAATTTCCTCAACAGGATGATAAATAGTATATTTTCCATTTTGAAAAAAATTATGCATATCTTAAACCATAGTTTTGAGAGACTTCACCTCATCACTCAATTAATTTTTTTCAATTCAAACTTCATGAATATCATAGAGCATCTTTGGTTGAATCATCCATATGCTTTTATCTAACAGCAGGGCATCATCTCTTTCACTGAGATTAGTCACTGGGGGCTAGTAGTGACTTTATGATCTTTTTAAATCCAGATAACAAAGTGTCTCAAAAAAGATTCAGATCACTGTAATTCAAAAAAATAGAAGATTCTTGAGTAGGTTCAGGAACATGAACTCAAATGAGTTCATACTCCTTAGTATAGGTTACTTATATAGAAAAAATTGGTTTTAATTGAAACATAGTGGAAAGATGCATTCCTTTTACTGAGGCCTACTGGATATAATCCACATAAAAATAACTAGGAAACTTATACCATGTATCCATATATCTTTGATCAATATGATTTGGAAGTTGAATACTTTCTAAAATATGGTTATTCTCCCCCTAAACAGGTGCATCTCTTCTGGGAATAGGAGACTCAATCTCTTGACCCATTTCCAAATATTCAGTTCTTTCATGCTCACCCATCTCTTTTTAGACTATATTAAAAGCTTGTTCCATTATTTATTCACAAGATATGATTATTTCAGGTTCATATTTTTCTTCTGATTGTTCCATAGTAGTAGGTCCTTCCTCAAGAAAAAGATATTCTTCCACAGTGGGCTCTTTTTCAACAGCAGGCTCTTCCACTATATCAACACTTCTTTTAAAAACAGGTTCATCTTTTGAAAATACTTCTTGTGGAATAGGTATTCCATTGTATTCTTTATATAAGATATTTTCTTTCTCATGTGAAACTTCTGCATCTTCTACTTCTTCATCTAAATATTCAACAACTTCATCAGGTTCCAAACTAGGGTTAGATACATTCTTGGGTCTTTAAGGATTCTCAATTGGATTAAACTTCTCATACAACCTTTCATTGTCTTCCACCTAAGTCTTTTTCTAAGTATTATAGCTAATTTTCATCCTTCTGAGTGTATCCTTAGATATACATAACTCATAATCCTTAATAAATTCTTCATTCAGAATAAATATTCCCTTGGTAGAAAATATTGTCGAAATAAACCTTGAATAAAATAGAGAGTTTATTTCAAAGTTGTCTTGATCATTTCACACATGTGAAGTATAATATACTTACATAGATTTATCTTGTTCCCATTCTCCATAAGATGTATTAAGAACACATATTGATAGTTAAGGGTGTAAAAATATAATTTCCTTGGACAAATAATATTTTGAATAAACATAAATAACAACGTTGTCTCATCATCCAACTTAGGAGAAATTTCTCTTCTATTCTACTTATTTCCTGTCAAACTTCTCAGGGCCTCTTCTAGGCTAACCACATCACTTAGATTATGAGGACCTCTTTAGTAATACTCAAATATTTCTTCATGAGTTATTCCTAGGTAGGAATCCCATAGCCTCTATTAAAAGGTAAATCTTTGACCTTTTACCCAGCTTATTACAATAAAATCATCTTCAGTTTTGAACAAAAACTGAACATAATGATAAAACTGAGAAAAAAGCTTCAGATAAATCAGTATTTTCTATTTTATGAACCAGTATAGTCATCCCTATTCTTCCAGTACTTTTAAAAACAGAAACTTACTTGTCAACAGCCACTTTGAAGAAAATTCCTTTTCTAGCACTATTGTTTGATCAGTAAGGCTTGGATTCTGTGGTCCCTTGGGCATTACTTTCGGATCCTTTTTCAATTTCTTCAGAGATCTGCACTTCTCATGATTTGATGAAGATAGATGCTTTTTTATGGTCATCCAACATGGACTTGATAAAGTTGAAAAGTTGAAAGAGGGATAACAGTTTGAGATAGGGATTTTGGTTTTAAGTGAATAGATCTTGAGTGAAGAGAAGAGTGAAAAATATTTCAAACATCATGGTATAAAATCATTAAAATAATTAATACAGTGATATGGGAAAGAAAATTATAAAAATAGAAGTTTGAGTTATTACGGTGAGATCAGAACATGTCGTCGTGGTGTCGGCATTACGGTGTGACTGTATCATTGAGATAGTAAGTGTGAGATCGTAAGTGTGAGATAATAACAACAATATAGTAACTTGTGAAACTGTGAATCGTGAAACCATAAACTATAAAATAGTAATTGTTCACTTAATAATTATCATCCCTAACCTATGTATGATGTAATTTATCCTTTCAGAATTTAATGTCTTAGTGAATATATCAGCAAGATGATGTTCAGTTCCAATGAATTCCAAATTAATATCACCTTTTTTATAATGATATCTCAAAAAGTGATGTCTTAAATGAATATGTTTAGTACTGGAATGTGAAACAGGATTATTTAAAATGTTAATAGCACTTGGATTGTCACAATTTATAGTTACATGTCTGGATTGATATTCATAGTCTAGTAATGTGTGTTTCATCCACAAAATTTTTACACAACAACTACCAACAGTTATGTATTCATCTTCGATGGTAGATAATGCAATAAAATTTTTCTTTTTACTACAATTTGATACTAGAGACTTTCCTAAAAATTGACATTTTCCAGAGGTTCTTTTTCTATCTAACTTACGACCACCAAAATCAGTATCTGAATATCCAACTAAGTCAAATGATTTTCCTCCAGGATAGAACAATACTAAGTTTTTAGTATGTTTTAGGTATTTGAAAATTATTTTAACAACATTTAAATGAGACTCTTTGGGGTTTTCTTGAAAACATGCACATATGAAAAAACTAAACATAATATCAGACTGACTAGCATTTAAGTAGTGTAAACTTCCAATAATTCCACTATAAGTGGTTTGGTCAACAAATTTTCCATTTTCATCAAGATCCAATTTATAAGTAGTACTCATTGGAGTATCACTAATTTTAGTGGTATATAATACAAAACATTTTATAAGATTTTTTGTATATTTTTTTTGATTTAAAATGATACCTTCTTTGTTTTGAAAAATTTTAAATCCAAGAAAGAATTTTATTTCACCCATAAAACTCATTTCAAATTCATTTTGCATCATATTTGAAAAAACAGTACATAAATAATTTCTTGAAGATACAAAAATAATATCATCTAAATAGATTTGAGCAACTAAAACATCTTTAGAAATTCATTTTATAAAAATATTAGGATCATCTATACCTTTTGTAAAACCTTTGGAAATAATAAAACTACTTAATATATCATACCAAGCTCTTAGAGCTACTTTTAAACCATATAAAGCTTTTTTTAATTTAAAAACATGATTTGGAAAGTGAGGGTTTGTAAAACCAGGGGGTTTTCAACAAAAACATCCTCAACTATATAACCATTTAGAAATTCACTCTTGACATCCATTTGATAAAGTTTGAAATTGATATGCGTTGCATATGAAAGCAAGAATCTAATGGATTAGATTCTATAAATAGGTGAAAATGTTTCTTCATAGTCAATTCCTTCTTCTTGATTATAACCTTGTGAAACCAATATATCTTTGTTTCTAACTATGTTACCATCTTCATCTACTTTGTTCCTAAACACCCATTTAGTTCCTACGGTCAAGGTGTCTTTGGTTCTATCCACAAGTTTTGAAACTTTATTTCTTTCGAACTGGTTTACCTCCTCTTGTGTATCCATCACCCAAAATCCATCATTGATTGCATCATTGATGTTTTTAGGTTCAAGTTGTGACAATAAAGCTTTATATTCAACCTTATTTCTAAGAGAAGCTCCAGTCTATGTTATTTTATTTAAGTCTCCAACAATGGCATCTAAAGGATGGTTCTTAACGGTTCTAACAGCTCTAGAAAAATAAGGACTAGTAATTTCAGGTTCTTCAATAGGTTTGGGTTCATTATGGATCGAATCAATAGAATTTTTAGAACTGGAAGTTTTAATATATTCCTTCATAATATGGTTAGAGGAATTTTCCTTGATGTTCAGATTTTATATATCATCCTCAAGATTCTCTAGGGGGGTATTTGGTTCATGCAGATCTGTTTCATCAAATTTGACATGTACATATTCTTCCACACATTTGGTTCTTTTGTTAAAGACTCTATAGGATTTACTAGAGATTTAATGACCTAAAAATATTACTTTATCACTATTGGAGGTAAATATATCAAGATTATCCTTAGTATTAAGAATGTAGACTTTTCATCCAAAAACATTGAAGTAATTAACCTTGGTTTTTCTATTGTTCCACAACTCATAGGGAGTAATTTTAAGAATTGTTCATATTAACACTCTGTTAATAATATAGCATGTTGTATTGACAACTTCAGCCCAAAGACAGATAGGTAGGTCATATTCACTAAGCAAGTTTCTAGAATTTTTTTGTAAGTTTCTATTTCTTCTTTCTACAGCACTATTTTTTTGAGGTGTCCTAGGGGTAGAGAAATTATGACTGTAGCCATTTTTTTAGAAAAAGGTTTCAAACTCTTGGTTTTAAAACTTAGGGACATGGTCACTTCTAAGATATTTTATCCTAAGTCCACTAAGATTTTCTACATTCCTAGAATACTTGGTAAAATGAGAGCAAGCTTCACTTTTGTGAGCCAAGAAATAAGCCCAAGTATACCTAGAGTTGTCATCTACATGAACATGAACATAATTCTTTCCATTTAAACTAGAAACTATAGATGGTCCAAACAAATCCATGTGAACCAACTTGAGAGTTTGAGAATTTGAGGCTTCTTTCATTGTTTTGAAAGATACTTTGTGTTGTTCACCATTTTGAAAAGGATTACCGACTTTATTATTTTGAAAATGAAGTGTGGGTAGGTCCTTGACTAAACCTTTTCTAATAATCTTTCTAAGGTTGTGTATATTGTAGTGTCCTATTCTTCTATGCCAAATCCAAGACTCTTTGTGAAATATAATTAAACATGAAACATTTTAAGAAACTAAATAATCTAAGTTAACATCATAAACATTTTCATTTCTAAAAGTAGAAAATATAGTTCATTTTTAGAGTTAAAAACATTACAAGAATAATTTTCAAATTTAACATAAAATTCATCATCAAATAATTGTGAAATACTAAGCAGATTATATTTCAGTTCATAAAAAAAGTACTTTAAAAATTAAAACTGAGTTAGAATTACCAATCTGGCATAAGCCAATTATTTTTCCTTTGGCATTGTCACTAATGGTGACATTCCCACCATTAATATTTATTAAATTATTGAAGTATGAGTAATCTTCTATCATGTTTCTTGAACATCCACTATCCAAGTACCATAATCTCTTGCAAGATATCTTCAAACAGCTTTCCTCAGATGTGTTTTTTATAAAACACATATTCGCTTTGTCAGCCTTTTCATCATATGAAGACTCTGAGTCACTTGAAACTGTCCTCAGAAACACTTCACGTTTCCTTCATTTCCTTTTTATACTTTCTATCTTTGTCCTCATACCTTTTCTTATATTTTAACTTGGTATAGCCTACTTTCAAATTTCCTTTTCTATTGCATTTATAACATACTATTTCATCAGATTTTTCACGTCTTTTATAATCCTTTTTCTAGTTTCCCTTGTGATCATATCTTCCTTTGAAGTTTTTATTTCTGAAAAATTTATTTCTTTTATATAACTTCTTAAATCTTCTGGCTAATTTAGCCACTTACTCATCACTGAATGATGGTGAATCTTCATTGACTGTATTGTCAGAATGAAATTACATCCTTTCCTTTTCCTTATTATTAGAAGTAGTGGTTTTGAAAGCCACTTACTTTCTCTTTTCTTCATATTCTTCTTCCTTGTTGACTTTTAATTCTTCCTTATACATCATCATCTTTCCTATCAACTCCTTTACTGGTAGATTTCCAATGTCACAAGATTATCAAATTGAGATAGAGGTCCCTCTCCATCTATATAGTAATCATCTACGTATTATCATAATTTTCTCATTGGTTGTAACATCTCTTCCCAGAGAGATCATAGTGTTCACTATTTCATTGAACCTGAGATACATGTTAGAAATAGGCTCATAAAGCTTCATTTTAAAGTTATCATATTTAATAGTATATGTGTTAAGTCTCATTTGCATAACACTAGAGTTTCCTTCATGTCAAATAGATAAAGTATTCCAAATTTCATATGCTATTTTACATGTAGAAATTCTATTAAACTCTTCACCTCCTAAAGAAAAAGATAGGGAATTCATGGCTTTGTAGTTATTATTATTAGAATCCTTAGTTGTTTCTTCCCAAGTATTCTTATCAGTAGCAGGAATCTTATATTCATCTATAATGGAAGACCAAATCTCAAAACACATAATTTCTAAGTGCATTTTCATTTTAATTTTCCATTGTTCATAATTTGTTCCATCAGAGAATGGAGTTTTTTTGGTATAAGTACCTTCCAATCTATTACACATGATAAAGAAATAGGATTTTAGAGAACTAGAAATTTAGAACTAAAAAAATTTAAATATCTTTAAAACACAACTACAATCACAGTTGAAAAATATTTTAAACATATTTAAAAGTTAAAATTTTGAAAATAGGGATATTAAAAACTCCTCTGATACCAAATTTTGGTCAAAGTAGGACACTAAATAGGGGTTTAAATTGAGTTCCTATAAAAGTTTCTATTAAAAATTTTATTTAAAAAGGATTCCCCAATTAAAATAAAACAGGACACTTAATCAAGATAATAAAATTATAATAGTTATACTATTCAAATAGTTTATCAAAAGATTGGTTAATTATCAGTTATAAAAATATGAGATACTGATACAAATTTTGAAACTACTCTAATAAGGAAAAATAGTTATAAATACTATCCAAGAGTAAGTGTGAAAGCAAAATTTAATTTTCTAAAAAATGAATTAATATAGAGAAAGACTAAATTAAAAAACATAGTGGATAAAACAAGTGGTTGAGTCTCACTATGAGACCTAATACACTCCACTTAGTGATCACCTTCAATAAAGTAATATAAATATAAATTCTTGATCCACACCTTGGATAGAGGTTAACAACAGTACACATGACTGTCCAGGTCACAAGACCTCTTTCACTATTCTATGTGGGAAAACAAACAACCAGGTCACACATGACCTCTTTTACAGTTATATGTGGGTGAAACAAAGTGTAAAAAGATGTTTGAGTGAGGATATATTGTATCCTTCAATTTAGTGTATAAGATAGTGTGTGTTTTAATACAGGTACACACGCTGATCAAAAGATAATAAAAACTGTACACAACATAGAAAAGATAATGAGAAAGGATTTGAAATGATCTAAGTGTAGTTCTATGTAGCTTTGGACTTGTAGGATGTAACAGATGTGATTTTCGTGTCCTCTCGTGAAAATAGAGTATCGCAATTCTCGTGTTCTGGTTTCTAGTTCAATGATATGTTCTTTGTAGATCTTATTCTACTTAGGGTTTCTACTATGAGAATGTTTGAGGTTCTGATCTAAAGCAGTTCAGCCACTAATAATTGAGATTTATTCGTGTGTTCTTCAATATATGTTCTCTTCTCTTTTTTCATGCATTCAACTTCTTATGTGCTCTCTGATGCTTCAGTTCCATGCCATTCTTTTTATTTTTGTTGCATGTGTTTGAGCCAATAGGATGCACTATCTCCATACCTCGTACCTCGTATTGTCTGCTGAAAGGACTGTAAATGAACATTAAATATATTAGTGTCATTAAATGACTCAAATATGATTGTTAGAAATAACTTTTAAATTTAATTAAAAAAGAAATAAAAATGGTTAAGTATGGAATGGTGTCATATTTTGTGTCTTTAAACGGTGTCATCTCCTTTTCCTTTGAGTGGTGAGATTGTCATGGTCCCACAGTTGCGTTGATATATGAAACCAGTAGCAATGTTGTGGTGTCTGGTCCTTTTCGAATTTTGAAATCAGTAGCGATACTACAGTGTCAGATAAGCTATGTCTCAGGTAACTGTGTCTATTCCTTTGTAAAAATTCTGAACGGTGTCTTGTTATGGTGTCTTGGAAACAGTAGCAAGGAAATGGTGTCAGGTCCTTTGAAAAAATCTAGAACTGGTAGCAAGGTCACGGTGTCTGGGTTATGGTGTCAGGGTTACGGTGTTATAAAATTAGCCAATTTTTCACACCAACGGTGAGATGGTGATCATATAAGCGGTGTCTCGTACTTAGGCATATATCTTTAAATTGTTTTTAAGAATAAATACTCAAAAATGGATTAGACTTGAGATTTAGTATAATAAAACATAATAGAATAAGATAAAGCATAGTTTACAAGATTCAAACCTGATTTGTGAGATTCTGAATCAGGGTCTTCTGAGAGTTTAAACCATGATTTGTAAGTATTAAAAAATAAGGAAAGTAACAATATCAAAACATATGTTGTGAAAGGTTAAACATGATTTGTGATATTTTAATAATGATAAACATGATTTGGTAGCATTAAAACATGAGGAGTCCAACAAAAATCAAAAGGTGGAGTGCACAACCATGAAACTTACACCGTACACTTCACACATAAAAAACCAACATAATTGATATGTCTGATTTGATCTGATCATCCATGATGAATATAATGTGTGTCTGGATCAACACCCAGAATCCCTCCAAATCATACAGAGTGTCGAACATTTCCCCAATAGGGAATTATTTTTCCAACTCTTTCATTTCCATTAATTATTTGATGGAGTATTGGACCTAGTCTCTAATAATAAATACATATTCTTTATGTATCTTCCACATCTTGAGTTCTTAAAAAAATGTGTCTACCTCCATTTAGAAGTCTATCAAATGTGTCATTTTTTCATTTTTCATGTCTCTAGACTTGATAGAGATTAGAACTTTATCACCTGAAAAGAATATACAATCTTTAATAATTGATTTTAACTCAATTATATAAACACTATAGGAAATATGGATACATTCATAATTAATTTTATTAAAACTAAAATCTAACCAATCATCACTGATATATTTTTATTCTTCGAATGCTTTCTAGATAGGTCCTTTAGTCAAGTGCCCTAGTTACAGGTTCCATAACACAATCAATTTATCTATTAATATGATAGGTTTTATTTGTGAAACCGACTATAGTAAACTTGGGTATGCATTTTTTAGAACTGTCTTTACCATGTGTTGTAAGATCCCAACTTTTGTATCATCATGTAGAGGATTTCTTCTCTCATTGAGCTCCCACCTTGTATAAACTAGGTAATTCAATAACTTCTCGATCTGATTCTTGATTCATGAACCGTTTGTCTCATTGGATCCACACTGATAATATCTAAATTAATTTATAGTTGTTCGTAGTTTCTATTATCCTAGAAAAAGTTATCAAGGTGTAGGATCATATGCCCTATTTTCAAGGTGTTCATCCATTATTAAAATTTCTTCTAATCTAGGCCAAACTAATGGCTGATACTAGATGAGGAGAGTTGTATGATCTTGTGTTAAGTAGTCTATAAATTATCCATCATGTTTTTATGCTTTATAAAATGTGTCATTATTCCACATGATGGTTTCACCATGTGTTTCCACTAAATTGTAATTTCCATAAATTGGTTTCCTTTCTTGGAATACAAAGACTTGTTTGAACCCAACCACTTTTTGAAATAGATAACCTAGGAGCGGTCCATCCCTTTGGGTGTTCCCTCCAATGTTCCTAGTTAGACTTAATATTTTATAACCAAAATAACAAATGGTGTGTTTATACTTTAATTAAAATTATTATACCATGTTAATATGGAATGAAATTAGTGGCACAGCAGGGCTAGTGCCCTTGAAAATTATAGTGAATTGAATTGATTAGAGGTGAGTGGTAATCCCATGTCACCTAATAAAATGGAAAATGGGTATGACCTTGTCATTATTAAATTTAAATGGGAAATATATTATACCTTGGCACATATTAATGGAAATGGTTATTTTATCATTGATAAGACATAAGGTCATGATGACCCTTGTGAATTACAATGAATGGGAATGATGACCCTTATGTATGTTTTATATGTAAATGGGTAGGGCATCCCTTCTATTTAATATCAAATGGGAATTATGAAACTTAATAATTATATTAAATTAGAATTATTACCCTTGAACATGTTATATTAATATAGGAATGACAATACTCACATAAATGTGACACTATACGGGAATGGTGTCCCTTATGATACTATAAAGGCATGGAATCCCTTCTGATACTATATGGGAATGAGGTACCTTGTGATACTATATGGTCATGGCATCCCTTGCTGTGATATGGTCTTGGAGACCCTCGTATATACATGATATTAGGCATGGTGTCCCTATTCCATGATATTGGTAATGACGTCCCTATTCTATGATACTAGACATGGCATCCCTATTTTATGATATTGGGAATGTTGTTCCCTTTACTACTGTGATACTAGACATGGAATCCCTTAAAAATGTGATACCAAAAATTATGTCCCTTAATACATGTTCAAAGTTATTCCGACATGGGATGAAGTGGGTAGTGTCATCCTAGTTTTCTTCAAGAACCAAAGATGACCCATTTGTAGTTATTATTCCTACTTTAATTTATTATATCTTTACATTTTCCTGTTATACACACATATTGGATATTTATAGACGTCGTTGGTGGTGACCTACTAAGTTTATCTAACACCCTATATAGGATGCCTATGGCACTTAGGAAGACTATATTCTTGTAGGTTTAGATAAGTGGAAGCATCCTCTTATGAATGTGTGGCATTCTGGCATGTCTTAGGATGGATCTTGGTAGAACATGACCAAGATAGAGCTCAGGATGTTTGATATAAATTTTAGTTTTTTTAATTTTTGTATAGCATGTATTGACTACTTCATTTTATCCATGTTTTCTTGCTTTATAGATACAAGACATACATTATCATCCTTATGTATATGATTCAATTTACTATATTTGATTATTTTAAAGTGATTCATTATTTGTGTCTATTTCTATTTCTTATTCACTATTATACTACTTCCACTATTTATTTTTTTGTTATACCAATGTTCTAATTTAGTAATGATGGCATAGTCTCCCCACGGAACACACCCAAGACCCTTGCTGCTAGCCGGAAGCCTCTAAAATTCAAAGAGATTTTCTTGAGGCCAGGTGGCCCACCATGCATGGGGAACCTCCGATAGAACCCAGGTTTGGGAAGTCACAAAGTGGTACCAGAGACTTTATTATATTTCTTTACAATTTTGAGAAAATATACAGGAGATTAGAAATATTATGGGGTTTGGTAATGAGTTGTTCCTTGGAGTAGAAACCCATGTATAGGGAAAAGTAAAATTACCTAAAATAGAAATTGTTATTTACTATTTTTTTCTTATTATAGTTGATTTGATTCCACTATTGGGTGATGTACTTGAATTTTTATATTACTATTGATATAATTGAGGTTTATCTTTTACCCTTGGCCTAATGAGATGAGGGTAAGGAAGCATTGAGCATGTATAATATTAGTACTTAGAGTGTCTTCCATAACCTGATGGTGTTTTCCTGTATAGGCTATAGCATACATCCTAAGTAGTCAACTATAGAACATTGAGTCATGGACTATTGGTTGCATGAACTGGAACGTGTTATGGTATGGATTGACTGGATGCCACATTTAAGTTCATAATGTGCATGGGCCCTTACGGATTGGAAGTGGTAAACAATTTGGTTCAGACATTTTAAATGAAATGTATCTATAAATCTAAAATAAAATTGGAATTCAAAAAAAAATATCTTAACAAAGTCTCAACCTTAATAGTGGGATTTTGGTAGCATATCATTTGTTCTATATAAATGCTTCTATCAACTAGAACTAACTCTTTGAGATGATAGAGGGGTGAAGATATTGCATAAAAAGGATTTTTACCTATTCTAGTTCTATATTTGTGGCTTATTCCTTAATCGAGTCCTATCTGAGGTGTGTGTTTGAAAATTATAGACCAATTCCACCACAAATTTTCACTGGTCATACACTAGGAGGGCAGTGACGACCATGCCTCGAAGTTGATGGGCCATAAGCTGCCAGTTATACCTCTAATAGTTCCTCATGTGTAACCTCTTTTTATTCCTAATGTAGTCGGTGATGTTGGGTTTTGAGGATACTTTCTATGACTTATGAAAACAATAAAGGAGCTTTGTGCTCTTCCCCTTCTATGGGAGAGTTGACCCAGGAGCTCAATAGTGGCATCCGCCCACATTTTTGTGGGATGGAGGACCATAGGCTGTAGAGTTATGGTGATAGAGATAATTTTTTCATCATTTTAGGATATTATTTTCAATTAAATAATCACAAACACTTTGTCAATTTGAGATGATTTTCAGGATTTTAATATTTTTGTTGTATGTTTGGCTAAAAATAGAATGTTGCTTAAATCTGTATTTTTGACAGATTTTCACATCAAGGGTATTTTGGTCATTACATAAAATTATAATTCCAAATTGAATAATTATTTTTTTGTTATAATACATTATTTATTTCCTTAATTTTTTCTCTTTTTTACCAGGGGTTCATTTGAACATCTAATGGTCTAAAAAATCAATGAAGTTCAAGATTCTTTCAGGCAGATAGCGTGGATCCCACCATAGTAACGGAAACACATCTCGATCTACACTCATACAATTTAAGTGATTACACTTTGATATAAATAGGACTCAGTGGTGCATTCTCACATTAAATTTCATAGAGTTTGGAATGAATTATAGTGGCTTTTGAACGAACCCAATTGAAGGAAGCTTCCTAGAAATTTCATCCAGAAAAAGAAACCTCCAATAGAAAAATCATAACTCGTGCATGAGGTGGCTAATTAAACTAAAATTTAGAGGGTGTTTTCCCAAGAAGATGATAAATATCTTTCATGAAGTATCTGATGCGTGAAGAGGAGGTTTTCATGGTCATTAATATGTGATTTTGTAAATGTAGAGAGTCTACTTGAACCGAATAAATGCTTGGATTAAAAAGGCCATAACTCCCTCACCAATAGTCCAAATACACTGAACTCTTGAGTGTGGATGGAAAATGAAAGATTGAAGTTATTTCATTAAGGTATCAAGGTGTTATTTGATAATTAATTGGGGATAAAATGCACCAACATAAGAAGGACATAATATGCTTATAAAAGGAGAGAAGCTTCCACCTCTCAAGTCATTCCATCGCATTCACAATTCCTCCAATCGACCAGAGAGGGAAGCATTGGACGATGACATTATTTAGATTTATTTATTAATTTTTATTTTATTTTAATTTATCCCCTCTCCCGAATCAACTCAACTTCCCCATCCATGGAGGGGTAGTACTATTGAGTGATCGGGAAGGGGAAGGCTGGACTGATGTGCTTTCCTGAGTTATTGTGCTTTAATTTAATAAGATACCTTATTCTTTCATAATCTTGTTTCAATTATAAAATCAGTTTTAAACTCCAAATGCAGTTGTGTTAGGTTTCAATTCTATAAATTTATATTACTTTGGTTGATGATCACATCTCCCTCCACCGAATTCTAATCTATATATGGTGGAACAGATTAGGGTCAGGTGGTGAGTGCACAATGGTTGTCAGCACGTGTGTATGATTGCATGTGGAATATTGGTTAATTAGGGAACGAAAATTCCTGGTTATGGATTTCTCTAATTAATCAAAAACCCATCTAAAATCCTACACATAATGGAAGAAGGATAGACCAATCCAAGTTTTTTGATAAGGAATATTCTCATCATAGCCATTTGTCCAAGGGGGGGGAGTACTTGGTAGAAAAATCTATCTCTAACTAGATAAAGAAAGAAAATGGGGAAAATTTAGAAACCATGATAACAAAGCACTAGGTCTAACCAAGCCCACTCTGATCACCATATTTCTAATTTTTTTAAAACCGATCAAATAAATCTTCTTATTTCTCACACATCATTCAAATTAATCAAAACCAATTATTTTCATAAAACCATTAAAAAGTGATAACCTTGTTTTGTGTTCACTCCACTTTAGGAGACTAGCTAGGATCAACTACTATACTACATTTTAACTTAGGAAATAATTTTTTTTTCATGCCCTGTGAAAGTCACGCGTCAAACTTGGCTCCGTTTCTGGGGAGGCATTGCCTCAAAACCCTTTAAAAACACTTTTTTGAATGAATCGTAGTTTAAACAACAATTTAATTGAATTTGATCCAAAAATTGAGCAAACAATAACCCAATTGAGAATGAAAAATTTGCAAATAGAGTTGGAATAAATTCATCTAACTGCTTCAAGTGACACATCCAGTTATCACTTTGATCATCCAATGGTTGTAAATCCCAACCAAACTTTTTGTGATCTTTGCGCACCACAATTAGCTATCCAATGAAATCAACTAGCTATTCCATCCTTAGAAAATTATTTTTAATTGCGCATTAACATGATTCAAATTATTCTTAAATTCCATGGTCTTAAAGGTGAATACCCCAACAAGAATTTCCAGGAATTTACAAATATGTGCTCCAACTGCAGACCTCGAGGTGTTACAGAAGAACAAGTAAAGTGAAGGGCATTCCCCTTCTCACTCGAGGGAGCAGTAAAATAATGGTTCTACAGTCTCCAACCAAGAGAGGTCCAAGACTGGGAAGATCTTCAAATATGCTTCATGCAAAGGTTGTTTCCTAAATTCAGGAGCACAGCTATCCTAATAGAGATCTATAACATTCATCAATCGACCGTTGAAACACTTTATGAGTATTGGGAGCAGTTCAATAAGCTTTATGCTAGTTTTCCACATCAGACTGTAGAAGAACACCATTTCATTGTTTTCTTCTATCAAGGATTGTTTGAAAATGATCGAAACTTGCTATATGTGTCATATGAAGGATACTTGATTGAAAAGTCACCAGTGGATTCCAGAGGACTAATTGAAAAGATTTCACAAAACTCATAGTAGTTTGGAACTATAGGTACGAGAACCAGATGAATCCATGAGGTGAGAACATCGGATTCAGTAGATTTAATTAGAAATGAAATGGGTGAACTCACCAGGTTAGTGTGACAAATAGTTTTGAACCATGTGAAATAATAACAAGGACTGAATCAGGTATGTGGTTTATGCTCTTCTAATTCTCATTACACAGATCAATGTCCATAAGTGAAGGGGACATAAATTTGTTTTGCAGCGTATCAGCAAAGGCAATACCAACCTCAAACCCAACCAGGGTATGGATTTCAACAGAACAAATCCATATCACATTTTTAGCAGCAATATAAGAACCCGATAGCATTCCAATAACCTTATAAATAGCCCTTCCAAAAACAAAAAACTTTCCAACCACCACCTTTCTAGTAGAATAATTACGAGGAACCATCCACAAGTGCACCAACAACTGAAGATCAACAGATGAAAATAATAGTTGTGGGAATATAAGATAAAATGAAAAAGCTAGCTGATCAATTATCAATAATTATGGATGCTCTCTCCAAGAACCAAGGTAACCTTCCTACACAAACAATTACCAATCCAAAGGTTAATGTTAGTGCAATCACCACCTGAAGCAGGAATGATCTCACACCCCTTGAACAATGTGAGGACAATTATTCCAAGAAACCTATGAAAGTTCTTCCTATCTAATAAAAAGATGAAGTCAATAACAAAAAAGTATAAAGAACAATGTTCAGGAAGGAATGATGCAAACGCATTTTCAAAAACAAACAAAGGGAGAACAAGGATATCCCAGAATCATTCCCAACTGCATTAGTTAAAGAAAATACGGGTGAAGAAGAACGAATTCAATGGGAAATACAGGAAACATTCCAAAAAGTAGAGATTAACATCCCACTACTTGAGTCAATACATCAAATCCCTAAGTATGCAAAATTTCTGAAGGGTCTGTGCACTAAAAGAAGGAGGCTAGGTGGGAATGAAAGGACCAACTTGGGAAGAAGTGTTTCCTCCCTAATCACACCATCAATACCACAAAAATGTAAAGATCTAGAGACATTCTCTATTCCTTGATCCATTGGCTGTTTAAATTTTTTGATTCACTATGTGATCTAGGATTTTCAATAAATTTTATTCCTCACTCAGTATTTACATATTTATAGACTGGAAAATTGAAGCCTGCTAGAGTGGTGGTCCAGCTCGCAAACAGATCCATAGTTTCCCTAACAGGTGTTCTAGAAGATGTTCTTGTAAAGGTCAAAGATCTACTATTCCCAAGTGACTTTTATATACAGACAATGGAAGAATATAGGAGTTTATCACACTCACTCATCATCTTTGGGAGACCATTATTAAAGATTTTGAAGACCACTATCAATGTGCATGAGGGAACACCCTCAATGGAACTCAGAGCTAGTCGATCTCATTTCAATATACTCAAATCCATGATGAATCTATCAGATATTCATTCACTAAATGCAATATATCATAAATAAAGAAAATAACCAACTAAAAATTTAGAAGATACAACCTTAGAATTCTTGGATATTTTTTAGAAGAGGTTGGAAAATCAAAATTAGGAGAATATGTTGAGATCAAGAAGTATAAACTCAAGGAGGTTGAACATGAAAAGATTATCACAGATCTCCGGAAGGAACTTGTTGTGAAGGAAGAAGAACTATCTAAGAAGAATTCCATATGAATTACAATAGAACATGAGATGAAAAAGGATAGGGAAAACCCCATTAACACTGAAGAGGTATCAAAAGGATATTCTCAAATAAATTTCAAGAGTGGATCATAAGATAAAGGTAAATTTGTAATCAATCAATTTCAAAAGACACCTATTTTATTTAAATATTCAGAGGAAAAAACCAAAACCATGTTCATGTGGGTAAAGAAAATTGAGGTTCAATCTCCCACATCTAGAGAAGAGAGGAATTTTCAAAGGACACCACAACCCCTTAAAAATAGTTATGTTCACATTGAAACAAGGAAGCAACAAATATAAAGAAAGATTGAAAACCATTCCAGAAGAATAATATTTCAAGGGTTTTGCTGGAGTTGTGGTATCCATGGACACAAATCATAATCTTGTTGGTACAACATGTCTTTAACAGGAAATAGAAAAGAGCCAGTGTAGGATATCAAACTCCTCCAACCTATTTTTTAATAAAATCCATCAGGTGATACCTCTCCTTTACATTTATTTCTTATTGTGATTCATTTTCAAATTTTCTTACATGTTAAATAAATTTAAATGCATTGAGGACACTACATAAATTAAGTGTGGGGAGGGAATATTTTAGTCTAGGATTTTTCAATTTCATTAAAATTTTGAGTTGATCCAACAACATTAAACAAAATCACTTTCGGGAGGCAACCCGTGTTTTTTCCCTTAGTCCAACCTTACCCTTGGTCATATTCTAGCATGATTGAGCATTCCTACATTATCATTTGTTTTCATTCTTATATTTCATATCCATGATTCAACTCATAAAAATGGGAGGTACTTAATAGAACATATGTTGTGAAGGTTCTTCAAAACATAACTAAAGAAACATGAAAAACACCACCCGAATGAAGCATCATTGCTAAATGGAGTTTTCTTTTACATTCAATATCATTTGAATTCCATATATTTTTTTCCCTCCAACAGTTATTTGGAAATTAAACTAAAATGGAATTCCCACACTTTAATTCATATTTTCCTTGACTTATCTAGGAGACATGAGTTTCTTAGGAATCCAGTGATTCCATGTTTTAGATTTCAATTTTAATAAAATTGAATGAGTAAAATAGAGAATTGAATTTTTAAAATGAAGCATGGATATTGAAATAATGACCCATGATTTGAATGAATTATTTGATTCATGTAAATGAAATTTCTCTACCATCTTTCAATCGTTGAATTTTTGAAATTCATGTGAATAAATTTGTTATTATTAATCATTCCATGAGTGATTTTACAATATCATATTCCCATTCCCGATAGGATTTCAAGACCAAATATTTCATATTTTATCTAGATCATATTTCTTGAGTGATCTTGGGACATTTCACCTGCCAGAACTTGTATTGAAACTTTTCAAAGATATGATTATGCAAAAACACATTTAAAATGATTGAGGCACTACTTTGGCTAGCCACATATTT
Organism: Viscum album; assembly: GCA_963277665.1. Classification (NCBI taxonomy): domain Eukaryota; kingdom Viridiplantae; phylum Streptophyta; class Magnoliopsida; order Santalales; family Viscaceae; genus Viscum; species Viscum album. The sequence continues at coordinate 1,208,474,940 of OY728141.1, forward strand.
ACCTAAGACCCACCCTTACATTTATCCTTTGTTATCCCATAGAATGCATGAATTTCATTATATATTTAAGCCTCATTACAAGATGATATTTCCTTACCTACCTTCACTTTTAGTATTTTTTTCATGGATATTTCAATTTTGAGTGTGGGGGAAGGGTCTTTCGTGTGCGTTCATTAGGATTTGTATCGGTTTTGGGTGGTGTGAGGTGTGAATCATCATTTTGGGAAATTTATTATTAAAAAATTGGGCATGAGTCATCATTTCATTATGATTCTTTCATTTCATCCGGATATCCTTAAAAAAAGATAAAAAAAATTAAAAATAAAGTTGTGCCTATTTGGAGCTTAAAAAAAGGGAAAAAATAAATTTGTGCCTTTCTGGATCTTTACAAAAAAATATATAAAAAAATGGGAGAACTTGGATGATATCATTCTTTGTAATCATTTATTAACTCATGTCCCATGTCATAAAAAGGGGGTGGTGTTGTAATTCACATTCTCAAGGGGATTTGAGTGAGGTTCATCTTGCTTTTCACTTGATTAATCATGCATTGTACTTAAGAGTCAAACCTCTTACTTCTGGCCTTAAATTATTTCAATAATTTTCCAACCAACCTTAAGCCATAGATTCATTTGAACCTTAATTAAAAGTCCTCATGATTTTATGTACTTTCTATCTTTACAAAGTGAATAAAGTAGTTCATTTACAAGCATATGGATAAGGATCATGTTCTCATGATATGAGAATAAATCCACTTGAATTATATCATGGTATATGAGAGAAAAGATTCACGTGAGGTAAATCATGATATATAAATTTTTATAATAATGAATTGAGGATCATTAATGAATGAAAGGAGAAGTACCATCATTTTTCAAAAGGGAAAATTAAAATGCATGAGTTGATTGTTTCATTGAAAATAGGGAAATTAAAATAATATTTTATGTTGAATTTTAATTTTTTGTTTGATTTTATTGCTTTGGAATTTAAATATTGGTAACATTGGGGCCCTCAGATTTTCAATGATGAGATTTCATGCTTGAGGAAAAGCATGGTTTAAGTGTGGAGGATTTGATAGAGCTAATATTTTCATCATTTTAGGATATGATTTTCAAGGATTTAATCTCATAAACTTTGTCAATTTGAGCTTATATGCATGATTTTAATATTTTTGGTGTATGTTGGGAGAAAATTGGAATGTTTCTTGAATTTTTATTTTTAACATATTTTCAAATCAAGGGTATTTTGGTCATTACATTAAAATTATAATTCCAAATTGAATTATTATTATTTTTAGAATCCTTGATTTATTACCTTCATTTTTATATTTTGGACTAGGGGTTGATTCGAACATTTAGGGGTCTAAAGATATCAATGAAGTTTAAGATTTTTTCGGGAGGACAGCGTGGACCCCACCACAGTAACGGAAACCCATCTCAGTATACACTCATACAATTGATGTTATTTCACTTGGATATAAAATAGGACTCAATTTAGTGTTTCAAAATTAGATTTCATGGAGTTTGGAATGAATTATGGTGGCTTTTGAACAAACCCAATTGAAGGAAGCTTCCTGGAAATTTCATCTAGCAAAAGCAACCCCCAATAGAAAAATCATAACTCGTGAATTTGGTGGACAATTAAACTGAAATTTGGAGGGTGTCCTCCTAGGAAGATGATAAACATCTTTCATGAAGGATACAATGCATGAAGAGGCCGTTTTAATGGTAATTAATACGTGATATGTTAAATGTGGAGAGTCTTCCTAGGTAGAATAAATGCTTGGAGTAAAAAGGAAATACTCCCTCACCAAGAGTCCAAATACACTAAAATTTTGGGGGTGGACGACCAAGGAAATATTGAAGTTATTTAAGGAAGGGAGCAAGGAGTTATTCGATCATTAATTAGGGATACAATGCACCAACTTATGAAGGAAAGAATCTGCCTATAAAAGGAAAGGAGCTCCCACAACTCAAGGAATTCCATTCCATCCACAATTCCTCTAATTGACCGGCGAGGGAAGCATTGGACGAAGGCCTTATTTAGATTTATTTATTTTTGTTATTTTATTATAATTTATCCCATATCCCGCATCATCTTTACTTACCCATCCATGGAGGGTTATTACCATTGAGTGATCGGGAATGGTAAGGATGGACCGATGTGCTTGCTTGAGTTCTTATGGTTTAACTTAATAAGATACCTTCTTCTTTCATAATCTTGTTTCAATTATAAAATCAGTTTTAAACTCCCAATGTGTTTGTGTTGGGTCTTAATTCTATAAATTTATATTTCTTTGGTCAATGATCACATCTCCCTCCACCCAATTCTAATATGTATACGGTGGAATAGATTAGGGTTGGGTGGTGAGTGCTTGATGGTTGTCTGCACATGTGTATGATTGCATGTGTAATATTAGTTTATTTGGGAATAACAATTCTTGGTTAGGAATTTCTCTAATTAATCGAGAAAACCATCTAAACCCCTACACACATTGGAAGAAGTATAGACCATCCCAAGGTTTTAGATAAGTAATATTCTCATCATAGCCATTTGACCAAGGGGGATAGAGGAATCAGTAGAAAAATCTCTCTATAACTAGATAAAGAAAGAAAAGGGGGAAAATTTTGGAAAACATGGTATTAAAGAACTGGGTCTATCCAAAACCACTCTAATCCCCATCTTTCTCATTTTTTTAAAACTGATCAAATCAATATTCTTATTTCTCACACATCATTCAAATTAATTAAAACATTTTATTTTCATAAAAAAACTTAAAAAGTGGAAACCTTGTTTTGTGTGCACTCCTCTTTAGGAGACTACCTAGGATCAACTAATATACTACATTATAACTTAGTAAAAAAAATTTACCACGCCCTATGACAGGTGTGTGTCATATGGATCAAGACTATTATTTATATAGTTGAGCATCTCGAGACACATACTAATAGGTAATTGAAACTCTATACTTATATACTAAAAGGATCATCCAAACGCTGGTGGGATATTCTAAATTGGGATGGTTAGTATCGAGATGCAACATGGAGGGAATTCTAGTCAAGATTCATCGATTATTTATTTCCAGAGACCCTCAGTGATGATATTTTTAGGGAGTTCATGAACCTAAAGTAGGGTTTGATGACATTTATGGACTATTTGGCTCGTTTTATAGAGTTTTAGTGCTTCACAACTATCTATACTGTTGATGAGCCAATGAAAGTGGTGTGATTTTTGGATGGGAACATTTGTTATTTATTGCTTTTTTGGTCCTCATATTGAGTTTAATAGGGTCTTAAAAAATAAGTAAAACATCATTTAACTAGGTTAAGGATTCACGCCGGGTTCACCATTTTTTTGTTTCTTCTGGAAATGGTAATGACCTTGTTTGTTTAAGGTTTAAACTTTCCAATCAGTTTCTAATGGGTTTATTCATAGAACCGGAAACATCCAATGATTCTATATCCATTTGGATCTACTTTCCAAAGGTGGGTTCTCATTAGTTGTGGACCTACAAAGCTTAGGAATTTGCATTGGTTGAGAGGATGGAAGGTCAGGCTCATCAAACCTTTTTGGGGGGAATTATTGCCTTCTCTGGGACTCTCTCATATATTTATGTTTTGTTCACGAATCCTTATTAATTCACCGAGCATGAAAATTAGTTTTAGATTTAGAAATAAATTATTGATATGTATGGGATTTAGATATTCCTTTATATGTATTTGAGGTTCTTCATCGATAGAGAATCATCCATATGTATTAGAGATTCTTAGTCAATGGTATCCTTCAATATATTATATGGAAATCTCTTTGTCATTATGATGACCATACTAGTTTTAAATCCACTTAGTAGGGAACTTGAATTTTATTGTCATTCAGAAAGACATGGATTATTTTAGAGTTGGGATCGTACCCGCAGATGGTCTACCTACATCCTCATTAAAAAGGAATCAGAAACCACATAGTTTGATTAGAAGGATATAGTTTAATGTCCTATGGGATGGAAAATAATTAATGAAAGATGGTCTTGAACCTTATAAAGGCTTCCTTTGTACTCTACTTTTAAGGCAGAGATCACAGTCCATGTAGTTCGGGTAAAGAAATATGGGTTTTATGCATGGTTAATGACCCAAAAAGAGATGTCGTGATTACTTTTACACCATAAGCTCACGTGAGTCATGCTCGGTGTGAGAAACAAGAGGTATCAGTAAATTTAACAATGGTGCCATGAAATATGAAGTCATGAGAAATGATGTGGGGCCTATGTATATATGACTGCCCTAGTAGATGAAGACCAGGACTTACTTTAGGAAAGAATCCCAAGAGCAGGGTCTATAAAGGTATTTGTACTTTATGGAGATTTGGATTTTTAACTTGGGGATTTCTCCTGAGAAAAAGGACTAAATTAAAAGACACTTATGATTGGGGTTTATTTCTGAGAAGGAGGCCCAAATCAAAATAAATTAAGATTGAGGCTTACTCCTGAGGAGGATACCCAATTAAAGGGAACTTATAACATGGGTTTTACTACTAATAAGGAGGCCCAATGTTAAAGGAAATTATGACTGGGTCTTACTCCTGAGAAGGAGTCCCAGGTTAAGGGGACTCAAGACTTGGGAATTACTCTTGAGAAGGAGGCCCAAACCAGGAGAACATGGGGCTTACTTCAAAAGAGGATGCCCTAAATCAAAATATCTTCTTATATTAAAGGATGAGGTTAAATAGGAAACCTCTAACCCTGGTGACATAAAGCTTGTTATTCACGAGGTTTTGGGAGAGGTTCTCATAGAATTCCTTTCAGATAAGGAAGACAACAAAGGAACTATGCCATAAATGGATTTGAAAAGGTGTTTGAGGTATAATATCTTGAAGAGGATAGGTGATTGGGAGAGAGTCACGCAAATAATTTTGCGTGCAAGTCTTGGTCATGCAAGTGTACTTGCACGGCATGGGTTCACCTGGGCGATGAAGAATCTATAGGGTAATAATTGGGTGAGACTTAACTCAAGCCTTTAGTATTGTCCTAAGATGTTTCCAAAAGGGAAGCATGCAAGTTTCATTGAAAGGGTAGGGCGACGCACAAGTGTTTCCACTTTTAAGGAGGTCTGGACACTTAGGCGCACAAGTGTTGATGAATTATAAATACTTAGGCCTTATCCTACTCCTTCAATTCTTCCATTCTAGGTAAAAAGTTACCTTAGAAAATTTCAGAAGAGTTGAGTTGAAAACTTGGGTGACCAAAGCTTGAATCTGAGTTTTGGAAAATTAGTCCTCCAAATGGGGGACCCACAGGGACTATTTATAGGCCACTGGGCACCTTGGGAGAAAAAAAAAAGAATCGGGCACGCAAGTGACTTGCGCGACCCATAGGAGGCACTCAAGTGACTTGGGAAGCGTGCAAGAAATTTGTGTGGTTCCCTCCAAAATGGGTTCCTTGTCCATGACTTTGTCAATTATTGATGTTCTTTAAAGGGTGACCCTCTTTGTGCTTAAGGTATTCCCCTTTTCCATTCGGTGGAACTTGTGACGAAAAGGAGCATCAACAATCAAGTTTAATTATCTTTGTTTATATCAAAATGGATTTATCTTATCTATTTATGTACATATTCAAAATATTGTTTAGGTTTACAAAATGTATTTATGAATACCCTTTTATCCCTCTCTTTCTGGGATATATATGTTTTTAAAATATTCTCTCCTTAAAACTTTCCAATAAGCAAACCTGTTTTAAGGTAACTTCCTGAATTGTTACCCAATTTCATGTGCACTCTATCCTATGTTTTAATCCACCATTGTATTTATAAAATCATTATTTTATTATGAAAACCTTCTTGGTTCAATTCTGTTTTTATATAAATGATTTTCCTCTTTTCTATTTTAAAATCTCTATAGTATTTTCCTCAAAACCGCGCAAAAATTTTTTAATGCTAATGTTTATAAAATACATTTTGTATATTTTTTCACTTCTATTTGACACCACTTACCATGTTATATGCCTATTTTACCCTATTTACATCCATGTATGTTAAAAACCTTTCCTTTCATGGACACTTTCGTGATACGCCCATTGGTTATGATTTATGTCATGATTGTGGTACCCAATTCTTTCCATGGGTACCCTTATGTTTATGTATGGTTTATTATGTATGATTATTTATGCGGTAAGAATATTTATGTGGAAAGAATATTCATGAAAATTTTGAGATGGGTGTGCCCAGATAGCGCTCTAATGCATTGGGTAAAGTTAAGTCTCATGAGATGCGATGTGAAATGGGATTGGCGGTTAGCCTTGACCCGTACTAAAATGGGAAACGTGATTGGCGGTTAGCCTTGACACATACTAAAGACATGTTTTATGATTCTTCCACATTTATATGATACCATTTTTATATGATCCCATGCTTATAAGGTATGATTTTATATTTTCTATTCTTTGGAAATCATTATTACATTCCCCCTAACTCATGTGCTTAAGATGTACCCTTATGTTCATTCCCTTACTGGGATTTTTAGCTCATCCCTTTATTCATATGTTCCCTAGGGTACCCTATGTGGATGTAAGGTCTCAAAAGAAGTTATGAGATCTTTATGGAGATTGAATAAAAAAGTGTTTTTTATCCCCATGTTTTATGTTTTATGTACCTAGTCTTCCATGACACTAGACTTAACGATCCTTGGTTTGTACTATGACGTATAATTATGCTTAAAATCATGTAATGTTATATGGAAAATCCCTAGGTCACTATATCTCATACATAAAACCTATCATATTATCAAATAAATTGATCATGTCATGAAATTTGTACCCAGGGCACTGGACTAAAGGAACTACCCCTAAAGTATTCAAAGAATCGCAGTTTAACAATGAATATTGGCTGAAGTTCAGTTTGAATAAAGGTAATTACTAGTGTATCCAGATTTCATGAAGTGTTTATCTAATTGAGTCGAAATCAAAAAGTTAATATTGTATATTCTTTGCAAGATATAATGTGTTAGCCTCTATCAACTCTGGAGACATGCAAAAAGCATAAATGACACATCTGACATACATCATGGTGGAAACATGCATGATTCTTAAAGAACTTTAAATGTGGAAGAGACATAAAGAAGATGCCTTTATTGATGGATAATGAATCTAACACACCATCAAAGAATTAATGGAAATGAAAGAGTCATAAAAAGTATCGGTTGGTGAAATGATCAACTTTTTGTATGATTTGGAGGGATTCTAGGCCCTGATCCAAACATTTGTCATATCCGACATGGACGATCAGATCAAATCAGACATGTCAATTACATTTTTTTTATGTGTGAAGTGTGTGGTGTAAGTTTCACAATTTTTCATCCTATCATTTTCTTTTTCTTTTAATTTTTTTCTATCACATGTGTGTGTTTTAAGTAAAGGTTGAGAAAGCTTCTCAAGAAATCTAAACTCAAAGACCTATATAATGGACCTCCAATCCATTTGTTTGAAGAGATGATTTTGAATAGAAATCAGAATGATTTAAGATATTCTCTCTCTATGTTCTCTCTAAACCTTTTTTTTCATGCGAGTTGAAGATATGTAACCCCTTACCCATATATATTCCCACATTTAAAATGAATAAAATTATATACCTCCATCAAGTTGAGATTATTCTCAGTAATTACCATTTTTAATTGAACTCAATATTACATTATTGAATATTTGAGTAAAAATTCTACTAAAACTTGAATTAAAAAATAAACCTCAGAATGACCTACCACAGGCAAGTGGGGTGGCATTGGGGGTTGGGGTGTGGGGTGATAGTCACAAGGTTAAGTGTTTGGGCCATTTATTCTTTAGGGTGCATTAATAATAGAGCCCACCTTTTTAAAAATGAACCTCATAGGCCCGTTTTTAAAGTTTCACCTACAACTGTAGATTGTGTCATCCTCTTCACGGTAATTCCTTGATATGAAAACTGATGTATCTCCTTTCCTACCACCCCTCTCTCATTCATATCTTCTATTTCTCATTCTCTATCGATCTCCCCATCCTTGTGATGTCCGTCTAACAAGTAGTTTCTGCTGTATTATGGAGTTTATGCCTTCCTTCTAGAAAATTATACCTGATTAGCTTCCCGAAAAACGGAAAAGATTATTTCATACCGCTAAGTACGCTTTCCGCTTTTTTCCCTTTAATTCAAGGTTTCTCATTGATTTTTCTCATTTCGAAGTCATAGTCGGCTTAAGAATCGATTCTTATGTACTGAAACATGCTCTAAAAAATTATATATGAACACGAATGGTTTGTATGAAACTACATGAACCTGAAGATTCTATTTTTGATGTTATTAATTATACTTTTCATCTATAGAGTGAAGGGATAGAAAGAGAACGCATAATTAAGAGAGGGAAAGTTTTCATGCAGAGGACGCTTAACATGTCTGCTATTAGTACTTGTTTTTGCAGCTGCTGATGTACTACAGTTGCTGCACCTTCCTTCTAGAAACTTCTATCTAATTAGCTTCCCAAAAAACAGTGAAGCAACCTGAATCCCACTAAGTACGCTTTCAGCTTTTTGTTTCCTTTAATTCATGGTTTCTCATTGATTTTTCTCATTTCTAAGGCATAGACAGTTTAAGAATCGATTATTATGCGTTGAAACATGCTCTCATAAATTAGATATGAACACGAATGGTTCATATGAAACTACCCAAACCATAAGATTCTATTTTTGATGTTATTAATTAGGTGTTTCTTCCATAGAGTGAAGGGAGTGATAGATAATGTGTAATTAAGAGAGGTAAAGTCGTCGCGTGGAGGTCTCTTAACACATATGCTATTAGTACTTGTTTTGTAGAAAAATGACCAAAAACACTTGATCATACGGTGGCTATTAATTCCCAAATTCTAACAAAAGCAACGTCCATTAGCTACCCATTCAATTGGTCCACTGATTCACCTTGTTCATCCTACTAAAGAAACTTAACTGAATGGAATGGAATGGTTATTAATGGAACTAAACTAAATGGAATGGTATGGAAAATGTAGAAATATAGAATATTGGACTCAATATCCAAGATTCCTCTTTAAATAGGTCTTAGAGTTTATTTATAATCAAAAATAAAGATCACATAATACCTCAAGTACGATGTGGGACTTGACATAACTTATCCTCCAACACTCCCTCTTATGCTAGGTGTACCTAGATTGGACACATAATTAAATAAAATAGAGAAAAGAAAACAAAGCAATCAACAAATAATGAAAACACTCCCCCTCAAGCTATATATACCCAGTTTGATTACATAACAAGACAAAACATAAGAAAATATAAATTTTCATAACCGCTCCCTTCTCAATAATGCACTTCCCACCAGATGTGATCCACTTGTTGTGATCCCATACATGGGTGATAAAGTAAATACGACCATCTTAGAATTCTCATGCTCCCTTGTTGAGGACTTACCTTACTTCAAGATGCTGGATGAAACAACAACCAACAAACGGATTCAAAATGGCCAGGTGAAACGATTCTCGACTAGCGGACCCAAAAGTTCGGGTGATACTAAAGACATTGATCGACTCAAATACTTCATTAATCAACATTTTCATATGAATTATTTGGGTAAACTATGATATTTCTTGAGGATTAAGGTCTCCATATTCACTAGAGTATTTTTATCTCAGAGAAAGTATGTTCTTGATCTTCTGCAAGAGACTGTAATGACTCAAGATGACTCAATTGACTCACCTCTTGAACCTAGAGAAATGTAACTTCATTCTGATAGTGATATGTTTTCTTCACCCAATAGATACTAAAGACTTGTTGGGAAGCTCAACTAATTGATGAAGACTCGACCTGATATTGCTTGTGTGGTTATAAAAGTGAGTCAGTTCATGGAATCTCCAATAAAGATGTTGTGAGAGGTTGTTCTTCTCATTGTAATATGTGTGAAAAAGGAATCAGGTTTGGGTATTCTATATTTTGATCGAGGGTCTACATATATTTAAGCATTTTTTGATGTAGATTATGTTGAATGTATCTCTTCTTATAGATCTACATCTGGTTTTTCTATGTTTTTTGGAGTAAATTTGTTCTCATGGAAAAGTAAGTAGTAGATAGTTATCTCTCGATCAAGTGCATAGTCGGAGTATCGTTCCATGGCATATATGACCGTAGAGATTATTTGGGCACAAAAGAAATCTACAGAAGATTTATTGTACTTTTTTGATTGGTGTATCCTGATCTGATTGGTCTGAATGCTTATGGACTAAAACTGTCATAGAGTTGACCAACCGACACTGATAGGGTAATTTAGTAGAGTTGAACAATGGAAAATAACAGGGAACTGTAATAGTGAGGAATTCAGATTCAACTTTACTGTAACCTTTTGGACTTCCAGTTAGCAGTCACTGTATCACTTTTGACTAAGGTGGTCATCTTTCACTATAGTGATGTGGACTTCCTTTATGGAACAGTGGATCGTATTCCTCCTTTTGTAGCCCATTTTTAGGATAGGTTTTGTGTGAGAAATTACTATAATTTGTTCTCCCAAATCATAGTGAAGTTATGCCTCTCCATAGATATAGGTATTATTCCCAAACCACATAAATTTGTGAGTTTTTTGTGTGTTTTTTCTTCTTCATTTTCTTTCTGTATCTCGTTTCTATCATTGCGACTCCCGATACTTCCTCAACATTAATATCAAGAAACTAGTACATATCTAGTGTGACAATAAATCTGCTATCAAGATCATCATGAATCTAGTATTTTATGAATGGGAAAAGTACATTGAAGTTGATTGTCTCTTTGTTCGAGAAAACTTTGAGAAGAAAATAACATTCTTCTATGTTCACACCTCTAATCAACTTGCAGATTTTTTTACAAAAGGGGTGCCTGGTCCATGTGTCTATTTTTTTGTAACAAGATGGAAATTATAAATATATATGTATCAGTTTGAGGGGGAGTGTTAAGAGTATTAGATGTTTCTTTAAATATTTTTAATATTATGTCCCACTCTCTTGGTTGTGCACCACCAGGTCACAGCCAGACTAGCAGCAGACTCCCAGTGAGGGCCACCCTCTCCAGATCCAGGTATCTACCCTCTCCTTGTTGACCATCATGCACAAGAAGGTGGCCTTCGCCTCATCCCTCATTACTCTAGGAATACCAGACCAAGCACCCCTCCTCTCATCTGCTATGCAAAAACTGCTGCAAATTGAATTCTTTTCCTCTATCAGGTTCTCCACTCGTCCATACTACAAACCTTTGTTGTCAATCAGATTTTATGGTCCACTAGTCAGATGTAATTTCACCTCATCAATTTAGGGTCCGCAAAGACGTATGATATTTCACCTCTGTATTTTAGGGTTCTCTAGTTGTACGTCGTTTCACCTCATAAATTTGGGTCCGCAAAGATGAAAACTATATCAACCAACCTTGGAGTTTATTTATAATCAATAACAAATATCACATAATACCTCAATTCTGATATGACCATTTTATGTGATTCAAAGTATCAGATATTCTTAAATTTCTTTAAAGTCATTGTCGGTATGTTTGATGTTTATAATACATGACATTAGGTGAGTATATATATCTATGAAGACACCTTGTAAGCTAAAGTGGAGGATTAAAAAAGACAACAAAAATAAATACACTAAACATAATGCAGCTTAACATGAGCAAGAGAAATAGTAACCTCATCGCGGGGTGTAGATGAACTATACATGTAGAGTCTTTCTCATATAGCATGAGAGTAAACTAATTTAACCATAAGAAGCTAAACACAGAAAACATGTGGGATATATGAGTTTTCACATCTTATGATGATACATAGTTTCCACATCTTATGGTAAGATAGTAATCGAATTCAATGGTATATATATATATATATACTTCAAAAAACCTAAATGAGGGGGTTTTCATCTCACATGTTCTTTTCAAGAAAAGGGTTTTTAATTGTTTTAAAATTCCATCAATGATACCCAATCTCTCATGTCATCTCAAAAATAATTGTTCCAGTTAATCAACGTATCATCACTTTGTCTCTCTAGATAGATGACTCATGCATTATATCGTTATAGAGATTCTACTACATGCCTATAAGTATGGACGACCTGTGTCCTGATATAATATTGAATTATTGTTTCTATAAAAAAATGACCCACACTCTGATGTGATATGGGAGTATCATCTTCCTGGATAAAGAATATCTACTCTGGTACAACAAAGGAGTGTCATCTCTATTTTCTCGAGTTTAGAGGGATCATGTAGGGAAGTATCATCTCTATGGATAGAGAATGCATGCCCTAGTGCCACATAAAATTATAATATTTATATGTACATTGAAAATGGAGGACCCATGCTTTGATGTGACATGAGAGTATCCTCTTCATGGATAAGAGGAGTCCCATGTTGATATGATGACGAAGTATCGTCTCTACCTCGATCGTGAATATTGAGGACCCGAACCTTGATATTACAATGAAGTATCATCACTATAGATAGGATCTATTATGATGATATGATAGTGAAGTATTGTCTCCATGGATATATGACATGTGCGTTGATATGTTGATGATGTACTGTCTCTATCTGAACTTTTCGATGACCTTGATTGATCACCTCTATAGTCAAATGTTGTCTAAAGAAGTGTAATTCTCAGAACATTTCACATCATATCTCAAAATCCACTACAAAGGAAACAATCGTGTTTTATGCAAAAATATTTCGGATGAGATACTTGTGGACCAAAATTTGAGTTCAAACTAAAGAGATATAAGAGGTTGAAGATTCATAAAGGAGTACACAACATGTAAGGGATCCACATGATGTGTGGTCATGCTCTGCTTCTTGGATGGTCCCCGCTAGCATATGACTTTATGACCGTGTAGTACTACATGACACATATAAGTACTACACAACGTGTCTCAACTAAAAACCTAATGAATGCATGTGGCTCATTGTCTGTCCGAGAGTAAAAAAATAGTTCTACTTACATGCCTTTGTGAGATGTCCTAGATGGAAAAATTGATCACATTATTACAATCATCATGGAATATTTTTTAGGATAATATATTTACTTTACCAAATCAAACACTTGGTGAAAAATTTATATTTAATCGCATCATGCTTGAATGATGTTTCTTCATCTTGATCCATGAACTTGAATTAAATATTCAATATTGGACTCAAAATGATCACCTTAAAATTAGTGTCACAACATCACAAACAATTCATCATTTTAACATTGTATGAAGAAGATACTTCAGATAAATGGTTTCATAATAATAATAATAATAATAATAATAATAATAATAATGTTATTATTATTGGACATTTTATAGACCTTAACCATGATAGAGGATAGCAGAGTATTGTATCAATGGATAGAGGACATGTGTGCGGATATTTTGACAAAGTATTGTGTCTATATGAACTTTTTGATGACCATGCTCTATCACCTCTATAGTAAAATGTTTTCTAAAGAAGTGTAATGCTCGGAACATTTCACATCGTATCTCAAAATCCACTACAAAGGTCACAATCGTGTTTTATGTAGAAAAACATAGGATGAGCTATTTTTGGGCCAAAATTTGAGTTCAAAATAAAAAAGGTATAAGAGGTTGAAGATTCATAAAGGAGTAAAAAACATGTAAGGGATCCACATAATGTGTGGTTCTAATATGCTTCTTGTCAGGTCCTCTCTAGCATATGAATTTATGACTGTGTAGTACTACACGACATGTATAAGTACTACACAATGTGTCTCGACCAAAAAACTGATGAATGCATGCGGCTCATCGTCTGTCTGGGAGTAAAAACATAATTCTACTGACATGCCTTTGTATGTGGCCCCAGATGGCCAAATTGATCACATTATTTCGATCATCATGGAAAAATGTTTAGGATGATCTATTTACATTACCAAATAGAACACTTGGTGAAAATGTTGTATTTAATTGCATCATCCTTGAATGATGTTTCGTCATCTTGATCCATGAACTTGAGTTAAATATTTTATATTGGCCTCAAAATGATCACCTTAAAATTTTTGTCACAACATCAAAAATAGTTCATCATTTAGACATTGTATGAAGTAGATACTTCAGATACACGGTTCCATAATAAAAATAATAATAATGTTATTATTATTGGACATTTTGTGGACCTTATTCATGAGTTGGAAAAAGGTACCTGTCACTTGAAATGATCGTCTCAATTCTAGGGTCGTGTTGTTGTAGATGGTTCATTAATCTGACATCATATGAAAAAGTTATGATCGTATTTTGGTTTGACACCTAATTTGATCTATTCACAAAACATCATCCCACCCGTTATCATTTTTTCCACAAATCATTGATTTGTGGGTCATTCATTCCACCACAATGAATCTGGGGGTTTGACTGCACTTGAACTCTCCCCAGTAATGTCAACTTGTTATCCAATGGTCTAATGATTAATAACGCGATGATTGTTGGGGAAACCATTATTAAAAAAGGTTATAAACATCTTTGGACAAATTTTAGTGAAAATCAATTTCATAGCAATGAAATCAAGGTGAGAAAAATATGGCATGAACAAGAAATAAATTGAAATGTGAAGGTTCATTTAAACACAGATTAAGGAAACATATTTTATTGTGATCAATATTTTAATCATAGGAGTGAAAATCACAAATGATGAGTCAAACTAAATTTATAAATTATTTATTTTAATTAAATATATCCGCCAACAACTGTTTTTACCTGTTTTCTTGTTCCGACCAGCTTTTGGTCATGTTTATTGTGAACTCTGCATTCCAAACTCAATGGTGGTTTTCAATTTTCCATTCAAGTTTCTATTTGTGAGATATTTCAGTTTGAGTTTTAAATAAATAAATTAAATTAATTAATTTATCAAATGAATCCATAAATGACTGCCCTATCCAAACGTCCCACACCAACCTATCTTAGGTTGCTTGTAGGGTAAATCATGTGCTATGGATTTAACCTTCGTCTCAAATTTTTTATCACAAATTTTTTTAGGAGAAATTTTATTTTTCAGGAAAACCATGCACAATTAATATAAAATATGTTTAATATTTTATAAAATTAATTTTGTGTTCATTATATTTCATAATCACGCGCCATTTTAGTGTCTGATTTTAAAAATAGTTTTAGGAATATTTCAAAGTCTTACACAAAAAAACTAGAGTCCACATTATTCCTTTCTTAAAATATTTTTGTCCCTTTAAGTCACAAACTAAAGAAAAAGTTGGGGATACTCTCATGTATCATGTGCTCCAACTATGATACCAAGGACTAAAGAGTATCATTACAGCAGACTACCATGAATTTTTCCAAGAAAGGTTAAGGATATCGCTCATAAGTCTTGAAAACTGTGTTGTGGTGTTCAACATGTTGAAAGGTATCCTGAATAACTGAAAAAAATGCAACGGTTCTAGGTAGTAAAGCTCAATACATCTACCTATTGAACCTGGAGCTGATGATAACCCATAATGAGGTCTGGTGTGGATCAAATTTTCCCATCCTAGGTGACTATATGGAAGGATTATCCACCCTTCAGAATCAATTATCTCTTCTCCCAGTGAATATGGGTGAAGCGGACAGATGTTAGACCTCAAGATGAGTTATCACCAGCTTCAGGTTCAAGAAGTGTATGTTCCAAGTGTTACTTTTTGAGATTTTTTGTGGTTTCTTTGAGTTCATGGTGATACCCTTTGGTGTGTTGAACACCACAACAGTGCCTTCAAGAATTATGAGCCAAATACTTAACATTTTTTTGATCAATTAATTATAGTCTTTTTAAAATGATACCCTCATGTACTTAGTGTTAAAGTTGGAACATGAAATACACATATGGATGATGTTAGACATGCTTCAAGATTGTTAGTCGTATGTCATATCCTTCTTCGATCTAGTTACAAATTTTAAGTTCCACTTCTCATGATGTATTCTCAGATATGAGAGTGAAAATTAACCTTGAAAAAGTTGAGGTGGCATGAGTTTGAGGGCCATCCAAAGTGTGTCCCTGCCAGCTATGCTCTCCATGAGGTTTTCATTCGTTGTTGTTGAGCGAGGTGATGGAGTAAAGGACCTCTTTGCAGTTAAACCGGTTTTTTGGTGTCTCTACATGTCACAACTGAAGAGGTATATGCAAGACTCATTGTATGATACCGACCATGGTAAAATGATCCATGAGAGTGAAGTTTTCCTTTTCAAGGAGCTGATGACGTTGATAACCAACAGAGAATAACCCTTCATGGGAAAGTTTTTTCCTTGGATGTGTGTTTGTTGACAACATAAAAAAACATCGAGGGAGATCATGGGAGCGGGAGAGCCGAATGCGGGCTCAGTGTATCTATATTTTTCTTAGTTTATGATTTTGGGGGAGGAAAATTTTGAATAAATAATACAGAGGCTCTGATTTTTTCATTGAAGACTTTGTAATATTTTTAGGAATAATTTTGCATCTAGGTGTTGAGATGACGTACGATTACCAAGACCTGTTGAGCTCAAAATTAATTTTATAAAATATCAAATATATTTTAACTTAAGCACATGTGGTTTTTTCTGGAAGAGGAATTTTTCCTGAATGAAGTCTTTGATAGGAAATCTATAGCGTGAGGTTTATCCAAGGCTCGATCGAAGCTTGCTGGGCGCAAGATGTTTGGATGAGGTAATTGTTGGCAGGTGCATTGGATAAATTAATTTATTTAATAATCTTAAATCAAATAATGTTATGACCCTCCTTCACTAAGATGAGGGAAGAGACAGTGTATTTCTAGACCCTTCCTTCCTCAAGTTGAAGGAGAGAAAATGACCCCTGAAACCAACCTTCAATAGGTCCCAAAGTGGCGACTACCAAGGGTATAAAATCACACACAAAATGGAATGTATTACCCTTTTTATTTAGTAGGATTAGGAGATAAGATTGTAAATCCCAAAAAACACCAAAACTGGAGGTAAAAGTAAAGCAAAAAAAACCATTCCCATATGCATGTTCCAAAAGTAAGTGCTACAAAGTACAAGAAAACTCCAAAGGAAGGTACCAAAGAAAAGAACAGAAGCAACAACAACTGTCCCAATGTCCGAACTGGTACAATCCCACATGATCCACAAAGTCCTCCTGGAAACCTGAAAGTAGTTTTATATATGTGTGGTGAGTATACAGGTATACTCAATAGGGAAAACCAAAAGCTCTCATGCACAACTGGGGAGGCATTCTAATCCCATGTGAGAAAACAAGATAACCAAAGCACCTAGTAAGGGAAATATCCACCCAAACCTC
Source organism: Viscum album (assembly GCA_963277665.1). Classification (NCBI taxonomy): domain Eukaryota; kingdom Viridiplantae; phylum Streptophyta; class Magnoliopsida; order Santalales; family Viscaceae; genus Viscum; species Viscum album. Next base: position 1,208,492,200 of record OY728141.1, read on the forward strand.
ACCAAGGAACACTCCCCAAATAACGCAATTCAAGTAAAGTAATAATAAAACACATCAGTGTTTGGGTACCCCATGCCACTTTTCCACTTGTTATTAAAGAAATCCTACGCGTCAGACCTCCCCTGCCATTCTCACCGCAGCACCACTGCCATACCCCACCCGCAAACACTTGGGCTACCACAACCACACATCCTGCCTGAAGACACCTGGGCCACAAAAACCAAATGTAACCATGCCTGCAGACACCTGGTCTAGAACAACTACCGCTACGCCCGAAGACACCTAGGCCTCATCACAAAGATGCTTGGGAAACAACTTGCCCGCACACACCTGGGCCAAACACCACCACGTACCCTGCCCGAAGAATCTTTTGCTATAATAGACCTCAGGCCATCGCAACCTGCCCGAAGAGTCTTGGGCTACTCAGGAAAGGGAGCAGAAAAGAAGCTAATAACCAGCCACTCATAGGAGTGTTGGGAAAAACACCCTCCCCCATGAAATGGGGGTGTTCGACACGAATTGATCAACATGGGTGGGGCATGAATAAGAAACATAAAAACTAAATTATACATATAGGTAAAAAGAACCCATCCTAGCCTAGGGGTTCCGAAACCAGCCCACATACAAACACCCTCATTACTATTCATTCATAAGAATCACCACAACCATAAACATGTCACAACTCATTCCTAGAAAACAAATCCCCATTTAACCCATTCTTTTTTTTTATATTATAGTGACTCCATTTATATAAATTCTTCACTATCGGGAAACTAAGAGGCATCGCCACAAGCTAAGGAAGGAAAAACAGCCAAACAGTAATTTAAGCATTCACACCTGGTTCTCTTGTAAAGTCACAACAACAAAAGGGATCAGTGATATCCCTCAAAGTATTGGAACCAAACCAAGCCCCAACATACAACCCCACACGGCCTCAGGTCTACAAACCAACAATGGCACAACAAAATAGGATCCCATCCCCATCCACGTCACCTCACAATCATCAACCATAAACATCACCAGAATAGGGAAAGGGAGTTTTCAAATTTGAATATGCCATTCATTTAGTTTCATTTTTCTGTTTGGTTAACTGGGGTGATCACACAAGGATTTTTATTCATTGGGCATCCATTTAATCAACCGAGTTTATGTGATATACCAGTTTCCATGTTACATCCATTAAATCACATAAATATCCAGAAAAATAGAGGTAAATTAGTGCATAATAAAGGACCACCAACAGCCAAAATTTTTAGTGGACATAAGCCCATTCAATTCACAATATAGAGGATTAGATAAAGGAGTACAACAGCATTATCAAACACACCCCTTCATTATTTAAATCCATTTATTATCTTTGTTAATGTTTAGTTTCATCCATCCCTATAGGAAACATTTTTATACCCACCCCGTATGATACACAATAAAGAGAGATGAAGGAAGAACCCTACATGGATGATCAATGATCAAAGTTTTTCTCCTCGCTCCAATAACTAGGATGTGCGACTTGTAGGGAAGAAAACTCTGAGGACTCCAATAATGATCCGGAAGGGCTCCGGCACAGGCTTACCACTAGCCTCGGGAAAGGGGACTCCAAACACACCAAGGAAAGAAAGAAACTAGTCGAAAAGAAGAAATAAATAATTCTAGTGTGATAAAAAGGGAGATATCTTGGAGTTACAGGATATTAAAAATCTTGAACAGCTTTAAGGGCTGATCGTGGTTTCACCTCGTAGTTAGACAGTTACACATGATGGAATTAATTTTTATTTAATAATTCTCATTGGAGGAGTGGCCAAAACAGTTTTGCATTAAAGGATTTCATTTAAAGAGAGGAAAATGGGTCCGTTGAGGGTCTACCCACTCATAGGGGATTTAAAACGTTGTTTATGGCACTAAAAACATATTTGAACCACTTAAAAAAGGTTAAAAGACTTAAAAGTGGGATTAAGGGAAAAATGGAGAAAGAAAACATGACACCCATATGTGGCCGATTGGTGAGACTGATAGGTGAACCCTATCAGTAGAGCTGATCGGGTGAAGCTAATCCCATGAAGATGATCCTGTGAAGCTGATCCCATGAAGCTGATTGGGTGAAGCTGATCCTGTAAAGCTGATCATGTGAAGCTAATCCTGTGAAGCTAATTAGTGAAGCTGATCATGTAAAGCTGATTATGTGAATCCGATCCTATGAAGATGATCCTGTGAAACTGATCAATGGAATAGATCTGCAAAACTGATTGGGTGAAACTGATCTTTGAAACCGATTGGGTGAAACCGACCTCTGAAACCTATTGGGTGAAACCGATCTATGAAACTGATTGGGTGAAACCGATCTGTGAAATCAATTGGGTGAAACTGATCTATGAAACTAATTGGGTGAAACTGATATGTGAAACCGATTGGGTGAAACTGATCTGTGAAACTGATTTGGTGAAACCGATCTATGAAACGGATTGCGTGAAACCGATCTATGAAACAGATCTGTGAAACCGATCTGTGAAACCGGTTGGGTGAAACCGATCTGTGAAGCTGATCTATGAAGATGATTAGTGAAACTGATCAGTGAACCTGATATTAGAAGCTGGTCAGTGAAGTTGATCTGTGAAGCTAATCAGTGAAGATGATCAGTGAAGCTGATATGTGAAGCTGATCAGTGAATTTGATCCGTGAATTTGATCAGTGAAGCTGGTCAGTGAAGCTGATCTGTGAAGCTGATCAGTGAATCTGATCTGTGAGACTGATGGTTAGGATTGATAGATGAGTCCAGAACACCCCAACACTTATAATTTGGCAAAGTAATAGACCAGGAGGGTCTGGGACATTACATAAGATACCTCTCAAAATTATTCCCGCCCTCAAGAATACAAGAGTAACCTGAACAACCAATCAAGAAGATACCTCCCAGGGACAAACCACCCCAAACATCCATACAAAACACAAGGATCAAATTTTCCCGACACACATATTGGGGATTTCTTTCCATCATTTCAGGATACTATCCTCTTTGGGCGGAACTGACTTGCCCGCATGGGTTTAATCGCATCCACCTTAATCCGTCTTTATTAGGGATCAGGTCTTCCCTTCCCCACATATCCATAATTTTCATAAACATTCAAAAAGTATGGAAACAAATCATCATAAAAACCAATAAGGTTAACATTACATCACAACATGTCATAAAAACAATAACAACAAGGAAATCTCATAACAGCAACTCAAAACAGCTTTGGGTATTGGGTGCGCATTTGAGCTTCTCTCTCCCAAGTACTCTCCTCGAGGCCATCGTGCTTCCACAACACACGAACCAAATGCATGGTTCATCCATGAAGCACTTTCTCCTTTAGATCTTTGATACTCACTGGTTTCTCCAAGAATTTAGAATCTTCCCCTATATCCAACTCTCCCCAGTTGATGACATGGGAGTCATTGTGTAGATATCAACGAAGTTGGGAGACATGGAAAACGTCATGGATCCTTTCCAGATGAGTTGGAAATGCTAGCTGATATGCCACCTCACTGATTTTCCCCAACACTTTGAAAGGTCCAATGAACCTAGGAGAGAGCTTTCTCCCCTTTTCTAACCTTCACTTCCCATGTCGAGGGGAAACATTCAAGAACACATAGTCTCCAACCTTGAACTCCAAGGGCCTCCTCCTACGATCGGCATATGAATTATGCCAGTCCTAGGCTGCCTTCATCCCCTCACGTACAAGCTGAACCTTATCTTTTGTGCTCTGCACTACCAATGGGCCAAGAACACCTACCTCCCCAACCTCGGTCCAACACACGGGTGAACGACACGGCCTCCCATACAAGGATTTAAATGGTTACATGCTAATAGAAGAGTGATAGCTATTATTGTAGGCAAAATCTACTAATGGTAAAATGTTGTTCCCATGATCCCCTGAATCCCAAAACACATGCCCATAGAATATCCTCCAATGTATGGATGGTTCTATCTATCTACCCATCTAGCTGGGGGTGGAAAGAAGTGTTAAGACGTAGCTGGGTGCCAAAAGCATGCTGCAATCCCCTCCAGACTCATGAGGTAAACTGTGCATCCCTATCTGAGACTATGGACCTCAGAACTCCATGAAACCACACCAAATAATCCACATATCTCTATACTAAGGCATCCACCACACTTGATTTCTTTATCGCCAGGAAGTGTTCTGATTTCATCAGCTGGTCTACCACTACCCAAACAACATCACAACCTCCTTGAACCCTGGGTAGTCCTGTGAGAAAATAAATCGAGATGTCATCCCACTTCCACTTGAGGAAATATAAAGGCTGCAACAAACCTCCTAGGATGAGGTGTTCATCCTTCACCTATTGACACACCATGCACCTTTCCATGAACTATGCCACTACTTGTTTCACCCTAGGCCACCAAAACTATTCCCTCAGGCCTCGGTACATCTTGGAAACTCCAGGGTGTACCACTAAGAGTGAGTTATGGAACTCACGGAGAACTCCCTCCCACATCATCTCCGGGACAAACAACTTCCCTTGAAAAAGAATTTGATTATGAACATCCTCCAACCACCCTTCCAGAGCATTGCCTTGGTTGACCCGATCACGCATCACTTCACTCTCTGTGTCTCCCCACATAGATTCCTCCACCTTCCGAAATAGAAAGGATTGTACTGTAATATGAAATAGGCAACCTCTACCACCATCCACCCTTGCATCCAAGTGTAGGGCAACCAACTCCTCCATTTCCTTCTAAGAATCCACAGATTCCTGAATAGTTTACCTCCTTGACTTCCTGCTCAAGGCATCAGGCACAACATTCCCCTTACCTTCAGTGTAAGAGATATCGAAGTTGTAGTCCTGAAGAAACTCCACCCACCTTCATTTTCAAAAGTTCAGGTCCCGCTGGGTAAAGATATGCCTCAAACTCTTATGATCTATGAAGACCACAAAGTGCTCCCTGATGATGTAATGCCGCCACAACTTCAACGCGAACAATACCACTACAAGCTCTAGGTCATGGGTGGCATAATTACACTCATGAGGAAGTAACTTCCTAAACCCATAAGATATCACTACCCGCTACTGCATGAGCACACACCCTAGGCCAAATCCAAAAGCATCACAAAATACCTCATACAACACCCCTTCATCTGGAAACCTAATCACTAGAGCACTGACCAACCTTTCCTTCAGATAACTGAAGGCTTCATGGCACTGCTCACTCCACATGAAGGCCTGGTCCTTTCTGGTCAAAGCTATCAAAGGAGCTACAACTTGAGAGAAGTTGGGTACAAACCTCTGATAATAGCCTTCTAGACCTAGAAAAATATGAAACTCTATCACATTCTTGGGTTCTTCTCATGAAACAACCACTTCAACCTTTGACGGATCAACCGCTACCCCTTGCTGAGACACCATGTATCCAAGTAAATGCACTTCTCGTGTCATGAACTTGCACTTGGACAATTTCCCATAGATCTGGTGATGTATAAGGATATCCAAGACCATCCTCAGGTGCTTAGCATGTTCCTCCTCTGATCTAGAATAGATCAAAATTTCATCGATGAACACAATGATGAACCGGTCCAGAAACTCGTGGAAAACAGATTTCATGAGCCCCATGAAAATAGCTGGTGCATTCATAACACCGAATGACATGACTAAAAACTCAAAGTTCTCATACCTTCACATAGAAGTAGTCTTTGGGATATCACTATCCTTCACCCTTAACTGGTGATACCCAGGACATAGATCGATCTTAGAGAACCAACCTACTCCCCTCATCTGGTCAAAGAGATCATCTATCCTCGGGAGAGGGTAATGGTTCTTAACTGTTACCTGATTCAATTTGTGGTAGTTTATGAATAGCCTGATACCACCATCTGCCTTCTTCACGAACAAGATTGTAGCACGCCATGGAAACATGATGGGTCGGAAAAAACCATTTTCATCAGCTCATCAGACTGAATCCACAACTCCCGATACTCAGAAGGATCCATCTGATAAGGAGCCATCAAAATCGAACGGGCACCGGGATATAAATCTATCCTGAACTCAACATCATGTTGAGGGGGTAGTGTCACAACCTCCTTGGGAAATACTTCCAGGAACACTCTAACAACTTCCAGAACATCCATCATCTCTACATCCACTGATGTTGTTGAAATCTCGGCTATCTTAGAAAAAAGAGGCTCCACACGCCGTCTCCCCACATGACAACTCTATTCTCCAACAAAATCCACATGCTAGCCATCATTATTAGAGAACATGACTCTCCTTCAGAAGTATTCGATAATAGAATTCACCAAAAATAGTCATTCGATGCCTAGGATGACACAGTATGGCTGCATTTGCAGCAGAAGGATATCTCAACTAGACTGATGCGGCCCTAACATCAGTCTGCATCCTTGACAAACATCAAACAGGCTGGTATGACCCCCAACTGGAGTACTCAAAATCAGGGGCCTAGAGATTCTCTCTATATCTAGGCCCAAGGAATGGGCTATACCAGGTGTAACAAAGGATTTTGAATCTCCTGAATCAAACAATATGTAAGAAAGAGTACTAAACAAGCTGATCATACCTCGAATGACTTCCGGCCTTACTAGAACTGCTGCCTCTGTGGCATGCAACTACCCACGCCCAGCTCCTCTCCCTTTCGACTGTCATCCACCTCCCGTACCACACCCTGGCCGAGGTCCTTGAGGAGCACCCTAGGGTCAACTTCCTCCTACCACATCTTCTCTCGACGGAGCGGAAGATCGCTTTCCATGCTGCTACTTCTGAAAGGGCCTGGTTGGAAACTGTTGTTGCTGAGGTGGGAACAAAACCTTCCCACCCTCATTGTACTGCACTCTATCCGGGAACTGATTCTGGAGGTGACCACAACTCCCAAAGATGAAGCACCTTGGTCTTGGGCCTGCGAGGAAAGGGAGAGGACTAGGAGATCGAAACTAAAACTAGCGGGGCCTGCTCCCCACTGGTCGAAATCTAGAAGGCCCTGACGCTGGGGGACTGCTACTGATGGCCTTCCCTTTTGATGAGCCCAACTGGATCCCCTCTCGCAGCACACCTCCCAGCATGTGCATCCTCTCCACCACTTCAGCCTTCTTTTGGACCTCCAAGTACATCGGCAGGGTGAAGGTAGTAACATCATACTGAAGATAAGGACGAAGTGCCTCCTCTAAACGTCTCACCTGGGACTCCTCATCAGGAAAAAGGTACAAAGAAAAATGAAATAGATCCTTGAACTTGAATCACAGCTCCCTCACTGACATTATCCACTAGTAAAGGGAGAGTAGATCTTGCCTCTTATCCACCTTCATCGTGGAAGAGAGGAATTACACCCAGAATTCCTTCTCAAAGTCAGTCCATGAAACATCAGCCTCCCTCTTCTCCCCAAGATAGAGAGTCAACCATTGACGTGCCACTCCCCGCATCTGGATTACATCTAGAGGAACCCAGTACTTCTTTGAAGCCCAGATCAAGCTAAAATATATCATCAGCTCCTCTAGTCAGCTCTCTATCTCCATGTCTGAGACATTTCCCTCATACTTTCCGAGGGTCTGTCACTGAAAGGCACGAAGTGTTCTCTGCCACTCGTCACCCTCCTTCTCTTGATCAGCCCTCTACTGATCATCGAAATCAGCTTCTTGGTCCTCTATTTCTCGCACTACTCATGGTCTTCATCTGGGTTCCATAGGTGAAAGGTAAACAAGGTATGCCTAATCCTGAGTAGTGTAGAATATTGATTTTAAATTTTTCTTAAACTTTTTATTTATTTAAATTCCTAGAACACCCATAACACACAAGAACACAAATCATTATGATGCATGTACCTTCCCTAGGGTCTCTACCCTGCAATCAGTGTAGCCTCACTTGGTCGTTCGGTAGGTCCTGAGTCTTTGCATCGGATCACGGGGGGGCCTAAAATACCATGTCCTAGCCGGTCTTCCCTGGCCTATTTCACGAACCAAGATTTCCTAACATTGTTTCCCTACCATACCATGAAATACTCATTGTTCCTAACCCTGAGCTCCATCCTATCTCTCAATCATCCCTCTGATACCATTCTTTCATGACCCAACTTCACCGAGATGAGGGAAGGGATAGCAGATTGACAGACCCTTCCTTCCTCAAGTTGAAGAAGAGATAATGACCCCAGAAACCCACCTTCAATAGGTCCCGGAGTGGAAAATAGCACCAAGGGTATAGAATCACACACAAAATGGAAGGCATTACCATTTTTATTAATTAGGATCGGGGGATAAGATAGTAAATCCAAAACAACGCCAAAACTGGAGGTAAAAGTAAAGCCAAAACAAACCATTCCCATATGCATGTTCCAAAAGTAAGTGCTAAAAAGTACAAGAAAACTCCAAAGGAAGGTACCAAAGAAAAGAAAAGAAGAAACATCAATTATCCCAACGTCCGAACTAGTACAGTCCCACACGATCCCCAAAGTACTCCTAAAAACCTGAAAGTAGTTATATATATGTAGGGTGAGTATACAGGTATACTCAGTAGGGAAAACCAAAAGCTCTCGTGCACAAGTGGGGAGGAATTATAATTCCCTGTGAGAAAAGAAGATAACCAAAGCACCTAGTAAGGAAAATATCTACCCAAAACTCACCAAGGAACACTCCCCAAATAACACAAGTCATGTAAAGTAATAATAAAACACATCGTTGTTTGGGTACCCCACGCCACTTTACTACTGGTTATTAAAGACATCCTATGTGTCAGACCTCCCCCGCCATTCTCACCGTAGTCCCATTTCCATACCCCACCCAAACACACCTAGGCTACCACAACCACACATCCCACTCGCAGACACCTGGGACACAACAACAAAATGTAACCACGTCCGTAGACACATGGTCCAGAACAACTACCGTTATACCCGAAGACACCTGGGCCACATCCTGAGGACACTTGGGAAACAACCTACCTGCACAAACCTGGGACAACCACCACCATGTACCCTTACTGAAGAATATTGGGTTATAATGGACCTCATTCTATCACATATTTCCCGAAGAGTCTTGGGCTACTCGATAAAGGGAGCAGAAAAGGAGCCAATAATCAACCACTCATACGAGTGTTGGGAAAAACACCCTCCCACTTGAAATGGGGGTGTTCAGAACAAAGTGCTAAACTTAGGTGGGGCGCGAATAATAAACATAAAAACTAAATTATACATATAGGTAACAAGAACTCATCCCATCCTAGGGGTACCAAAACCAGCCCACATAAAAACACCCTCATTGCTATCCATTCATAAGATGCACCACATCCACAAACATGTCACAACTCGTTCCTGGAAAACAAATCCCCATTTAACCCATTCTTGTTTTCATATTTGAGTGACTCCATTTATATAAATTCTTCACTACTGGGCAACTAACAGGAATAGCCACAAGACAAGAAAGGAAAAACAACCAAACAGTAATTTAAGCATTCAAACCTGGTTCTCTTGTAAATTCACAACAACAAAAGGGATCTGTGAGATCCCTCAAAGTACTCTAACCAAACCAAGCCCCAACATACATCCTCAAATGGCCTCAGGTCCACAAACAAACAACTTCACAACAATATAGGATCTCATCCCCATCCACGTCACCTCACAAGCATCAACCGTAAACATCACTAAAACAGAGAAAGGGAGTTTTAAAATTTGAATATGCCATTCATTTAGTTCTGTTTTTTCATTTGGTTAACCAGGGTGATCACACAAGTATTTTTATTCATTGGGAATCCATTTAATCAACCAAGTTTATGTGATATACTAGTTTCCATGTTATATCCATTCAATCACATAAATATCCAGAAAAACAGAGGTTCATTAGTGCACAATAAAGGACCACCAACGACCACAATTTTCAGTGGAAATAATCCCATTCAATTCACAACATATAGGAAGAGATAAAGGAGTAAAACAGAATTATCAAACACACCCCTTCATTCTTTAAATCCATTTATTATATTTGTTAAGGTTTGGTTTCATCCATCCTCATAGGATACATTTTCATACCCACCCCGCATGATACCCAGTAAAGAGAGAATAAGGAAGAACCCTATGTGGATGATCAATGAACGAAGTTTTTCTCCTCCCACCAATAACTGGGATGTGTGACTTGCAGGGGAGGAAACTCTGAGGACTCTAAGAATGAGCAGGAAGGGCTCCGGCACAAGCGTACCACTAGCCTCGGGAAAGGGGACTCCAAATGCACCAAGGAAATAAAGAAACCAGCCAACAAGAAGAAAGAAATAATTCTAGTGCGATAAAAAGGGTGAGATCTTGGATTTATGGGATATGAAAAATCTTGAATGGATTTAAAGGTGGATAATGATTTCACCTCACGGTTAGACAGTTACACATGATGGAATTAATTTTTATTTAATAATTCTCATTAGAGGGGTGGCCAAAATAGTTTTTCATTAAAGGATTTAATTTAAAGGGAGGAAAATGGGTCCATTGAGGGTCTCCCCACTCCTAGGGGATTTCAAACGTTGTTTATGGTGCTAAAAATGTCTTTGAACCAATTTAAAAAGGTTTAAAGACTTAAAAGTGGTGTTACAGGAAAAATGGGGAAAGAAACCCCAACACCCCTCTGTGGACGATTGGTGAGACTGATAGGTGAAACCGATCGGTGGAGCTGATCAGGTGAAGATAATCCCATGAAGCTAATCCTGTGAAGCTGATCCCATGAAGATGATCAGTGAAGATGATTGGGTGAAGCTGATCCTGTGAAGTTGATCATGTGAAGCTGGTCTCATAAAGCTGATCAGTGAAGCTGATCCTGTGAATTTGATCTTGTGAATCTGATTTGGTGAAGATGATCCTATGAAGTTGATCCCATGAAATGGATCGGTGGAACCGATCTGTGAAACCGATTGGGTGCAACCGATCTCTAAAACTGATTGGGTGAAACTGATCTGTGAAACCGATTGGGTGAAACCAATATGTGAAACTGATTGGGTGAAACCGATCTGTGAAACCGATTGGGTTATACCGATCTGTGAAACTAGTTAGGTGAAACCCATCTGTGAAACCAATTGGGTGAAACCAGTATGTGAAACCGATTAGGTGAAACTGATCTATGAAACTGATTTGGTGAAACCGATCTGTGAAAACGATTGGGTGAAACTGATTTGTGAAACCAATTTGGTGAAACGGATATGTGAAACCAATTGGGTGAAATCGATATTTGAAATAGATTGGGTGAAACCGATCTGTGAAGCTGATCGGTAAATCTAATCAATGAAGCTGATATGTGAAGCTGGTCTATGAAGCTGATAAGTGAAGCTGATCTGTGAAGATGATCTGTGAATCTAATCTATGAAGATGATATGTGTAGCTGATATGTGTAGCTGATCAGTGAAGCTGATCAAGGAAGCTGATCAGTGAAGCTGATCTGTGAAGCTGATTAGTGAAGCTGATCTGTGAAGCTGATCTGTGAGACAGATGGGTGGGACTGATCGATAAGTCCAGGACACCCAAAAGTAATGGACCTGGATGGTCTGGGCCATTACAAATAACTCACAAACAGAGACTCTAATAAGAAATTCGAGACCACCATTGAGTTTAAAACATAAATTTTACCATAAATGTGATCTAAAGTTGGTCGGTCTAAGACCTTTGATAAAAATGGTTTTTAGCTTGTGAATTTAATTAAAATAAATATTTTATTTATTTATTTTTAATTAAATGATCTAAACTATTTTCTTCTATAAGTAAGCTGATATGACAAATAGTTAGGTTAGCTATATAACCTTGAGATCGTTGAGAGGAGCTTACACCCCTTCTGTATTGGTGGAATCAAGAGTAGACAATGATCAGTGATTAGATCGTGGTGAATCGACAGGCGATAGATGAAATAGATCATCTGCATCGTTAGCGGATGTGTTTTTCACCCAAAATCGATCCATAATTGATGTATGACTTGAGATTTGTGATTTCCACCCATATGATAAAAGGATTGGGCATGATCAAATCTATTTCTTTGATCTACATTTAGAACCATTCATAACTTTCATATAATAAACATCAATATAAATTTAATTCCTTCTTCTCTAGTTTCTTTGTGGCCCATATTTTTCTTCTTAATATAAGTAGTCACCTAAGGATATAAATCAAACTAGGGGTGATCTAAAATCCCATTAAGAGGATAGATAAGAACATGAATCAATATAACATGAGGTGAACATAATTATCATCATCATAACATAAGCATAGGATTATCATCATAATCATGAGAGGAGACATTAGATTTTGAATGGAATATGACAATGCATAAAAATGAAATATCATGTATTAATGGTCAACTAACACACATATTTGTGAAAAAAACTTGCATCATGTTCATGAATAATATATATGTATAATCATAACATAATCCTTGTGAACAATATTGGGATATTGTTCACACATATTGTCTATATCTACTTCTAAAAGATGTCTTTGGAATATCCTCTTTTCGAACTCTCAATTGGTAATATCCTAATCATAAGTCAATCTTGGAGAACCATTGATCTCCCCTTAATTGATCGAATAGATCATCAATGCGTGGAAGTGGATATCTATTATTTATTGTAACTTGGTTAAGCTTACAATAATTAACAAAGAGCCGAAGAGTTCCATATGCCTTCTTCACTAACAAAACCGGTGTTGCCCATGGAGACGTACTTGGTTGAATGAAACCATTTCTTTCCATCTCCTCTAACTTCACTTTAAATTCTAGTAACTCGGTTGGTTCCATCCTATAAGACGGATGGTAAATAAGGTCATTCCCTGGAAGGAGATCAATCGTAAACTCAACTTACATTATAGGTGGTAACCCTGAGAAATTCTTGGGAAAGACATTTGGAAATTGATCCACAGAAGCTAGAAAATTATTTTCCTCAATCTATTCTATTGACTCCAAATTCAACACTACCAACTGATAAGAGATTGTTCCTGCCATTGGTTCTAACAAGATCTTTGCACCTTTCTTTATAATCCTTTCTCCTCTAAAGAGATGCTTGATGTTGTCCTCAGTCATGAAACTAGCTGTTATCCTATAACATTCGATTTGAGCCTTGAATGTTATCAACCAATCCGTACCCAGGATTATGTCATAGACATCCATCTCCAACATCGAGAAGTCCCATTTCACCTCAGCTCTATCAACATTTATAACACAAGCTCTACACGCGAAGGCTCAACATTCTATTTCACTGAGAGGGGTTTTAGTTTTATCATAGAAGTCTTCATTTCAAGTTTTAAACATAGAAAATAGGTTCCCCACCTCCTTTCATCTTAGTGATAGAGTTCTCAGCCCCTTTGGTGAAGACAATTGTACTTCCTCCACTTGGATTTTTAGCAGTGACAAATATCATAAACGGAGTATCCAACTTTAGTCCCAACTCAATGGTTTGAATAGCCAGAGTGATGCTTTTGAACAGCTATTGGTTCACTTATGGCTCGGGTGAAACCAAATTCTCAACAGCCTCTTTTAACTAGTTCTTATGACGCCTATCGGGTTCCATTTTCTAAACCAACAACAAACTCTATAAGTCTCACTATATAGTAACTGGTGTCTTAGAATTTCAAATTCTATCACATCAACTATCACAAACTTGTTTTCCAAAAACAACATTTTTCTATTTTTAACCATTTTTGAAAACATTAAACGTGATTTTTGAAAATTAAACCATTTTCAAAATACCAAAATAATTCCCTTTTTCAAAATTATTAATTTGAAAAAAAAAACTATTATTTTTCAAAAATCAACTCTTTTTCAAAACATAAATCATTCCTCGAAATGATATATGCACTCCTGGTGGGAATTAATTCCTCTATAATTCATGTCAAGCTCATCTCATTGGCTAAACCCATGACAATGAGATTTCAAAATCCTAGAAGTGTCTCCAAACACTTATTTACCCAACTCCCTAGTAACTTGAAGTTCAGCATAAAAGGGTTAGTTATGTCCTTTTATGATATACAATTCAATTTCTGACAATCCTGCTCCTTTCTAATATTCCCACCCAAGGAATTGACAAGAACGGATTTTATCTCCAAAACTAGGAACATCAATGACTACTTGTTGGTAATGGACCGAAAAAGCTGATACCATTTGTACCACCAAGGACCAGACTGATACCATTTGTATTGACTTGTCAATTCTCATTGGATTGAGAGTACAACGAGTCATTACTAGGCCTTAAGCGACATCCCCAAGATGCCAAAGGCTAGAAATAAATTCCAAAGGGTTTCAAATACAAGTGGGGGACGATTTAACATTTAAGAAATAAACCAATAAACCTACAAACCATAACTAAACATTCACTATATGATGCATGAACAAATGGAAGACAACTCAACAACTTCATGTATCTCAAAACCACATCAAAGTAAACAACAATGGAAGGATAACCAAGTATCAAAGTACACAGCGGATAAACTACACGAGACTCTCCAAATAAATCAAGAATCCATGCTCCACAAGCTCCAAGCTCCAAAATCTCCAAACAGCCCAAATATCACGAGGTAGTTCTAAACATGTGTGAAACATTACCTTTTCCCCGATCCCAGAAGATAGCATCTGCAAAATCACCAAATTTCCAAAGCTGGGGTGAGTATAAAACTCAGTAGGTTTACCCCAATGACTTCCCTACTCACACCACTAGGATAGAAGAGTTAGGAACAATTATATAAAACAGTTAAAAAAAATCTCAAAAACAGTTTATAACTAATTATAAACAAGTTTAAAAAACCATTCATCACCAAAAGCATACAAGTGCAATTGAAACCAATTTTACCAGTAAGATATTTTTCCAGAAAAATAACTAAACAATCCTTACAACCATTTCAAAATATCCCTTTATTAGCATACCCAACTATTACTCAAACCAATGAAACCAACCATGCATGCTACGTTATGACAGTTCCATACTCATGAGCAGTTTCTCGTTGATCTACCAAGTCATCACAAGGTAATTTTTTCCCATGTGCCATTAATCCTTTGGCACCGAGCACAAGGTCACATTTCAACCAAGACCCGTATATGAAATTCCCATGTGCCATTAAAACTTTGGAATTGAGAACAATTTCATATTTCAACCAAGCCCCGTATATGAAATATGAACACACAACACATACGCCCAATGATCGCCAAAACAAACCTTTCAATAAAAACACCTTTTTATTGAAAACCATTTCTGTCAAAACCATTTCAATGCCAAACCATTTCAACTCCAAACCATTTCAATAAAACTTAATTTTTTTTGAAAAATATTTTTATTGAAAACCCTTTCATCATAAACTATTTAGAAATTCCAGAAAATCCATAATTTAAAATCATCATTTTAAATTAAACCCCCTTTTTCACAACTCTTCACCAAGATCACACAATTTCACAAAAACAGTAAATCATCACAAATTAATATTTTTCCAGGTATTTCACAATAAATAAACCAATATTAATCTAAGACAATAAATTCTAGCAAGAGGATTCGAGAGAGAATCCTCTTACCTTGAAGGTTTTGATGAAACTTTGACAATATATGAAGAATGCAAAAGAAAGCGGGTCGATTCTCTAAGAACGGCCTCAGTTATCTTATCCTAGCATGATCACTACTCAAAATTGAATTATTTGGCATCCAAAAAATGAATATATACCCACTATAGGTTCATATCTGAGAAATAATGGAGATCGGAGAAGTAGATCTAAGCAAATCTACGAAAACGTGACAAATCAGGAAAGAATGGTGATATACCTCAAGAATCGGACTCGAAATCACCAAGGGAAGGCTCTAGGTTGAATCCAACTAATTTGGGGAGGGTTATACAGCCTTATAGGGAGATTAATATCAAATTAGGGGCGTTTTGAATCCAAAAATAAATATATAGAGCAAAAACAAGTAAGCTCCTAGAAAATAGGATCTAGATTTGACCTCTGTGCAATATTTGACCACACAGTTTGTGCCAACAGTGTATGGATCGTGTGACCTTCCTTTTGGTATCAACACTCCTTATAAAACCCCCAAACTCTACCATCATTCACATTTACCATTTTTATGGAAACACATTTTTTATGGAAACATCCCACTTTATGGAAACAACCCACTTTATGGAAACAACCCGCTTTATGGAAACACCCCACTTTATGGAAACAACCAACATTATAGAAACTTCCAACTTAATAGAAACTCTCTATATTATGGAAACTCTCTATTTTATGTAAAATATCTATTTTATGGAAACTCTATATTTTATGGAAACTCTCTATTTTGTGGAAACTCTCTATTCTATGGAAATTCTCTTTTTATGGAAACTATCTATTTTATGGAAAATCTCTATTTTATGGAAACCCTCTATTTTATGGAAACCCAATCAAAGTCACACCAATTAAAAAATGTGAGGAAGGGGGTTATTTACCCAAAACTGGGGGTACTACAGCATGTATATCTCAAAAATGAAAAGGGAAGGACAATGAGAAGAAATAATCTCAAGAGAAGTAAAAGATGGATTTTTTAGAAGGAAAAGTTATTTTTAAAAAATATTTGTATTTGTTATAAATTAATATTAGAATCATGTTTATCCCATAAATGAAAATAAATAAAATGAACACTCTAGAATAATGATATGTGGATGAGTCATTATATAAAAGGTTAATGATAATCATTTAGATTAATTTGGTGGTTTTTTGATCATCACGAACTTTTTTCCTTTTATTATTGAATAATATATATATATATAGGGAAAGAAGTTTATAACATAAATTTTACAATATGTTTCAATCATTATAATTGTTTTATGACTACTCTTTAAATCGGAATAGAAAAATGAAAGCGCATCATCCACGATGATGGTAAATCGACACATCATCGATGATGTTTTTTTAGAATAAAATGGAGATGAGAAAGGGTTTGATTATGAATTATTCTATTAAGATAATAACATTATAGTATATTTAAGATACTGGAGTTATCATGCAACTTGGATAAGGGGAGATGATAAGAATAAAAAAATAAAATAAATTGAAAAAAATTAAAAGAAAATAATGAGTATTTTACCTCTTGGATTTTTTTTCCTTGAAAACGTCCTTAGGGAAATTAGTTTTGGTATGTTCTCTAGAGAAAAGGCTCATAGAGTTGGGGTAGGGGTATTTACAATATGATTGAGTAGAAATTGAACTAGTTTTGAGGGTTGAAAGGTGCGAGGAGAAGTGGTGAGAGGTGATATTCTTTCCGATATGAATACTTTCATATTAATCATAACATGTCATTTCCTTTTTAAATATATAATATTATATGAATTATAAACTATTTATAATTTAATTTCTATTATAGAAAACATTTACATGATTTAAATATCATATACTTAATTATTATTTAAACCTTGATGGTATCAATTATCAAAACACTTTTTGATGTGGCTTAAAAAAATATCTAAAGAAAGCCACTTTAATTTGAACAATTTTAGATTAATTAATTTAAAATTAAACATGAATATTAATGAAATTAATAAATTCAAAATTTATTCATTTTTTAAAATATGAGACATTATGAACTATTCATAAATAAATTCTAATTATAAACATTTAATAAATTATAAAAAATATAACCATTTTATATTCTTATCAATACGATCACATTCACATTTTATATTAAATGGAATTTATGTTATATTTCATGAATTATAAACATTTTATAATTCAATATATATTATATAAACATTTTTATATAATCTAAATATCATATATGTTGGAATTTATAAACTCTATAAATTGCCTTTTATGATTTTTAAATAAACCATTTATTTTTATATCATAAATCATGTCATTTAATTTCTAAAAAGGTATTAAAAAATTATTTATCAATTAACCATAAATATTTTATAGTTAATTAATTTATAAAACAATTCTACAAATTTATATAAAAATATCAAAATACATTTTTTATTATTTATAAACAATTTATAAATAATATAATTAAATTAAAAAATGAATTATGTTGATTAAAATAATCTTAATTTATTTTCATAAATAAGAGTAATATATATGAACATCTCATATTTATTTTTGGGTGAAAATCTTGTTTTACTATTAAAACATATTTTTTGTAAATAAATAAACATGTTGATTTGTCAAAGAAGTATACCACTCTGATATCACTGATGAGTTTTGTATGATCATGATATGACTATGTGCAGTGGAAGATAACCCAAACATATATAAATCTATATTTGAGAATCAATGTGTAAATAAACTGTATAAATTGTGTACCTGAAAATCGTCAATGGTAGTAGTATTCTTCTTCTTTCCTAGTAAAAAATAATGCTTGATGAAGATCACAAAGTACTGAACAAAATCACCCTACCTTCGAGTGGGGTACACCGACCAATGGATCTGAGTTCGTATCACGAGGATACCAAAATACTGAAGGGGTTCTAGAACCTTCATCACCGATGATGAAAAACAGTGTGAGAGGAAGATAGAAATCAGTTTCTTGATCTCAATTTTTTATTTTCAACAGAAGGGATCACATCTCTTTTTATATCCATCCATGATTTGTTTCATTAAATGAAAACACGCCAATCATATTAATGTATCCATATGCATTTATTCTCATAATTCATTGAATCCTATTCAACGAGTGGTCAAGTCAATTAATCCATCCATAAGGGATTGTAACTGATAATAAAACCATTTAGAAGAAATAAATATATATCAAATACACACACACACACACACACATATATATATATATATATATTATTTTTTGTATTAAAAATATTCATTATAATACATGCATCATATTCATGTAATTAAATATACACTATATATAATATCATATAAATATATATATTTGTGAATATCTAATAGAAAGTTCATGAGAAGTATCAATGTTTATGAGCCCCTAGCTTACTTATAGAGAATACAGTTTAGATCATTTAATTAAAAATAAATAAATTATTTATTTATTTTAATTAAATTCACCTGCCAACAGTTATCTTTACAGGGAATCCTCCGCTAACCATCTTTAGGCTGTGTTTAGGGTAAACTCTGCATTCCGAACTCAACTGTGGTATCATATTTTCCATATGAGTCTCCATTTGTATTTTATTTGAGTAATTATTATCATATAAATAAATTTAATTAATTAATTTATCCAATTCACCCACCAACGACTACCCCATTTGAACGTCTCGCACCGACCAACCTTATGTCTTGCCTAGGGCTAACCCTGCATTATGGATTCAACAGCAGTCTTAGATTTCTGATCAGATATTCTATTCATGAGATATTTTATTTTTTCAGGAAAACCACTTGCACTTAATATATAATATATTTAATATTTTATAAATTAATTTCATGCTCATCAGGGCTTAGAATCGCTGACGCATACCTGTCACAGGGCATGGACAAAAGCAATTATAATTTGTCCAAGTGCAGCATAGAGGCTGACGAGGGTAGTCTCTCTTGACGAGCCTTATCAATGTTGTTCATTTAATTCTTCTATATCACCTAAACTATCTCTTTTTTTGTTTTTTATATTATTAAAAACAATGATATGTAAAATAAAAGTTACAAATTTACACTAAGATACAAGTCTAAATAGAATGATGTTAGGAAGAAAGCACTTGGTTTTGAGGTTCAGCCTTGGATTCAATCATTATTTTCCTTCATGTGTTTTATTCTAGTTTGATAATCCAAAAAATTAAATCTCAGGTTTGAATCGTTATTCTTTTCCAGAATATAAATATTTTGAGTTTCATGTCATTGGGGGTCATCACCACATCGGGGACATTTGGCTCACCCAAACATGCTGCTCAAATCTACCACAAAATTAAAACAAACTTTAAAGAAAATTCAAGAACTCATTGAAATTCCTCTATTCCAAGCCTTGGTATTATCTTCTCATTTTATAGAGTAAAATATAACAAAAGTGGATGGATGAGAGGGGAGAGAGTGTGTCACACCCCGACCACAATTTTCATTTTATTTATTTATTTCCGGATGTTAGAAATTTTGGTTGAGGTTTTACTTGAGTGTCCAAGAAAATTATTTCTGTTTTGGTGGTAATGGTTTTGTTCGAACCCAATTCATTGTTATTGTGAATATTATTGGGAGACAATTTCATGGTTGAGAGTTTGTGACACCCACGATGTCACTATATTGTGTTTAAATCATTCAAGGATTATTGGGTGGACTTACCTAGTGTTTGAGGTATTATTTAAGATATTTTGGTCAATTTTTCAGGTCACATGGTTTGAGCACAACTTTCCCAAATCGTGCAACCTAAACCTATAAGTTGTATAATTTTTTCAGAATCATTCGCACTGTTTGTGCATGGTTTACAAAACCATACAGCAAAACTGTGTAACCCATTATGGGATTAATAACTTTTAAACTAAAGATTTAATTTAAGTTATTCCACCACTAATTTGAAGCCATATCTGTTGAATATCTACTATAGGGATCCCCCATCTTTATCCTTTGTTTTAGTCCACTTTTGGTGCGATTTCTTAATAAAGGTTAGTGATTTTTCATGCTTTATTGATCAAATTTTCCCCATTCCTATTCTCCTCTTCCCCCTCACTTATTTCATGGTTCTCTTTTGGATTGGAAACCTTTTGGCCTAACCCTATGGTTAGGTTTGGATGATTTTGGTTGATTTCCTTGATGTTAGGGTGTGAAGTTCATCCTTGGGGATTATTAGTTCTTACTTCCCTTAAAGTTTCATCACATCCGTACTTCATCGAGGTAGGTGTTTTCTGCCTTTTCTTCCAATTTAAATCCATTAGATTCTTTAGTTTTTTTATTAATTCTTAAATCATGTTTCTCACCTATATTATATTTATAGTTAATTTATGGTAGTGTTTTCTTATTGAAATATTTGTTTAAAAATAGGTTTTAGAATGATTTTCAATCAATGCTCATGTTTATGCCTTTCCAATGGGGTTTGTTTAAATGTATTCATCTTCAAAGGGTATTGTCAAATGTTTTGGTTGGTATTTTCCTATAGAAAAGTTTCATAGAAGTTGTTTGGATTGTGATTAGTTAGTTTTATGGAACTTTGTGTCTTTGAGTAAATAGTTTATTGTGTTAATAGATGGTGTGTGAGTGGTTTCGTTAAAAATGGTTGGGAGAGGACCACTTTTACTATTCCATTAGATGTGGGCACATACATGGATGTATGGAATGTACCCATGGATGGGCCTCCAAATGATGATGACATTTAGAGCAGCTCTTTTTTCAAACCTTGGTTTTTCTAAAAAGAACTTCTACATTCTCTTTCCAACTCTTTTGATAAGTGATCCCATGGTTTCCAAAATGGATTAAAGTGGTTTCAAAATTGTGTGGAGGTTTATGACTTATTTGGTGTTTGAAAAAAAAAGTTTATTCTCTTTTGAAGTGGTTGAAGTCCCGTTTTTTCACCCTTGAGTGTATTGTGAATGGTTTTAACATTGTTTTTTCGGTAAAACGGATTTGAAACTTAAAGGACGATTAGTAAGGGCATAGTGAAAAATGGAATTTCTTATTGTTGGAAGTGGTTTCGAGTTGTTTCTCTCATTTTGATAAATATACCCTGGATGAGTGGAACTAAAGGCTCGTTTGTAATTTTGAAATTCCTTTTTGGAAAACCCCTCTTGATTTGGGTCTTTTTCCTCGTTGGTTTATCATGAGTTGAAAGGGTCCTTGGTATGTGACTTCCTTTTATGGTAATTATTTTGAGGAAAAAGACTAACACAAAGGTGGTTGGGGAGGTGCTAGATTGTGTGGTGTGTTGTTTATTTATATGTAGCTTGTTGTTTGAATTGAATGGTACACTCCCTTGTGAAACATAACATGGGAACCTAGAATAGAAAAGAGGAATTCTGATAACTTTTGTTGCACTAGTCTAGGTTATTGTACTATCTAGTGCCCCATAATAGGTGGATACTTGAGTTTACTGCTATGGGATTGAGCCCCTTGACCAGACCGGGTAGAGTGATGATCGGGCATTAGGGCGTTATGACATCTTGAGTAGGGCATGCCTTCAGGATGATTCACATGTATAGTATGTTCTAGTTCCCCTCTAAGTTCCTAAGATTTCCCATATTCTCCTGTTATCAGTACCAGTAGATTTGTTGCCCTCATTTTGGAATCTTATACTATGTACCTGTTTTTGGTGTTTATTTGTAAAAAACTATGAATGTTTTGTTGGTTTAAAAGGATTCTCTAATTAGATGTTTGGAAAGAGAATGAACAACTCCTCTTTTTCCTTCTTATGCCTTCTTTTAAATTATGAGGTCAATGGACCCTTTTTATTTTTTTCAAAATGAGAAATGTGTATGAAATCTATTTTTTATAAATTTATTTAAAAAAAGTCTTAATGGAATGTTTTTGGGAAAGGATTGACATGGATTCTTTGGTGGTTTCCTACTTAGCTGTTAGCTCACACCCAACTTATAAGACTCAGTGTCAGTAGACCCAAGTTGTTTTGCAGGACCATCTTTGGTTCAGGTTTCCTGGATCAGGAGATCATTGTTGGACCAGGTTTGGTCTTGTTGTTGGAGGTAACCAAGAGGTCACATGGAGATCGTGGTAGCTCTGTTTCTAGTTTTTAGTTTTGTATTTTGTCTCCGCTTGTTTAGTTGTATTTTGTACCTAGATCAGTTTTCTGATTATTTATGCTTGGTTTTTAACTCTTGTGTCTTGATTGGTACTTTTTATATTGATTATTTTTTTGGGGCTAAAATTGTTCTCCTTAGTTTAATGTTTTGATGCTCGACACTAGTTGTCAGCCATTGGGGATTGGGAATGCCCTTCGGGTCATGTCGCGGACTAGGTTGGGTGTTGGGTTGGATAGAGACCCAGCTTTGTTCATGAAAAAATGGTATCAGAGCATACCCATGATATTTGGGGTGTCAAGTATATGGATATTAGAACTATAAGGACTCGAGAGGTAGGTGTGGGAAGAGCGTCAAAGACTCTAGCTCGCATTGATCCTCGAGTTACTAGAAGTAGTCTGGGATTTGAGTCATTTGCATTTGTTTTGGATTGAGGAATGAAAATAGAGGCGATCAGATGTCATGATTTGATTTAACATGGAGCAGTGACCCATGTGTTTTCCAAGTTCCTCATTCAAGTTCCTCTTATTGTTATTCCTTGTGTGGGGTGTGACCCACTACCAAGTTGTCGGGTTAGACATAGATGTTAGTTCCTCCTTATGGTATTTTGGTGTTGTAATGCCCTGACCCCAGAAGCTCAGAGCCAGTGTATTATTTTAATACATTGGCATGATTACAAAGAATCAAGTCTTGAAGGACCAATCAGTTTAGCAGTCTTGGAAAATATATTACATACATTAACTTTACATTACAATTTCAAACATAAAACATAGAATAAATAGTCCTTTATGAATGCCATTATTCCCTTAGCTTAACCCTGCATATCAATCACAATACACTTATTAGAATCCTGGGAAAAATAAAACATAGAAAGGTGTGATCTCAAACACTCAGTAAGGGTGAGAAATACAGCGGAAGATAACATATATATTATGCATGGTGAATAATTGAAACCACATGTCTTTACCAAAAATAAACATGAATAATTTTACGGTAGGAATATGAGCTGAGTAAATAATGCCATAATAAAACATAATCATGGGTATTATACAAGTCGAATGACCATATGAACCATAAATATTATTTTCATAATGGGGGAATGTATAATACCAGACTTTAATTTCTGTTTCAAGGTCTCGTGCCAGGACCTATGGGATAACTGTAACCGGACCCAAACCCGGAGAGCCTCTGTAACCGGACTCCATCCCAGAGAGCCTCTGTAACCGGACTCCAACCTGGAGAGCCTCTATAACTGGACTCCATCCTGGAGGGTCTTCTATAACCGGACCCCAACCTGTAGGGATTACTTTTACCAGTCCCCAACCCGGAACATACTGGCCCAATACATTCATTATAAGAAAAGGTTGAAATATAACATAAACATTCATATTAAAACTATCATATGAAATGTCAATAGTTTATCCATATACCATGAATGGTATACGAATAGAACATCCATAGTTAAACATATCACAAAACCTTCAATACAATATGTAATTTTTTTATCATAATAAAACAACTTCAAATAAACATAAAACCCATCAAAGGATGTTGACATAGAAGAAATCAGAACTTTTTTTTAGAGAAATATCTCTTTCTATTTTGAAATCATTTAAGAGTCGCATAATTATAAAGAAAACATTTATTTTGAAAATATTCTTATAAGCCTTTAAGGGAAGATTTAGTGATGTCATAAGGGTGGAAAATAGTCTCACCCTCCATATAAGTTAAAAAAACATTCTTACCGTAATTTTGTCGAAAAGGTTAAAAAGTACCTTATTTGGAAACTGATGGAAAGATTAATTTCAACCCATTTTATAAAAAGTCAAACAAGGGCATAAATGACTTTAACCCATATTCTAGTAAATGGTAAAAACTTTTTGGAATAAATTTTTAAGAAACATGGATGTGGATGATAAATAGGTCCTAGAAGATAATTACGTATAAACAACCTCGGATAATGAAGAGATTGTAGAATTAAACCTTACCTCGTTGTAATCAATCAAGTCGTATGAAAAATAGTCAATAACCACCAAATTAATCATATAATATCATGAATATAAAGATAATAATGATAATATATATCAAATGGAAGTTCAAAATACACCACATGCAATAAATAAGTGGTGAACAATTGAAATCTCACGGAATTAAAAGTGAGATAAGAAACCCCTTACCTCGTGTCCGACTTGACCCGTTCGTTCTTTAATATCCTAAATAATAAACTAAAGTTAATTTTTACTTTATTAAGAACCTTTTTAAAGTTTATTATTCCTTTTATATCACTTATTACCATGTTATAAACATTATTTAATCATTTAAGTTAATAATGTTTGTTTTGTCGATATTTGGCACTTGAGTCAAAAATGAACACCTTATATTTACAAGTTTTTCTCATTGTCAAAAGTTCATTATATCCAGAATGGTATTCATGATTTAGATATCATATATATAATATATATCCAGTATATACATGTATTTATAACAGTACATATCATTTTGGGGTAAGAAATGAAATGCACCGTTCATGGAGACGGTAAGTCGTACGTACGCATGAACGCTAATTTCATTTCTATTTCTTATTTTAATGGAATTAAAACATAATTATACATAGTTATATTATAATTAAATTATAATATCATATATAATATCATTAACTCCATCCTTTATACATCCCACATATGGTATTAACGAGTCATATCACTTTGAGGGGGTGGTAGTCCACACTTCCTCAGATGAAATTATCGCGTTTACCCATAATGAAAACCATTAAGTTATGCTATAAAATAAAAATAAAGAAGCATGAAGAAAATATAAACATAATATATATATCATATATAAATACAGTTCCAACATAATGGCCACTATGAGAGGTGGTAGGAGGTAATTGAACAATCATCGTTTCGTGAGGCGTTAGTTTTCCATCCACAGAAACATTATGTTCCTCACCCATTAGATGGAGGTGTGTGTAAGTGTAATTCAAATACTTCTAATAACAACATAATAATTTATTTAGGATACTGGTGTTGTTATAAAATAAAGGAATAAAAATATTTTATGGGTTGGAGAAGTAAAATAAAAGAAAATAAGTTAAGAGAAACGATTACCTTTAATTTGGGTAACTTCCTTTGGTTTGAACCAAAATAACTTCTTGAAGTGCCTTATGCCTAAGGTAAGGCTTCTAAGAGGAGGAGATAGATATAGGAAGCTTAATTTGGTAGAGTTTGGACGAGATTAAAGGCTTGATATGTGTGAGTAATTGGTTAGAAGTGGTCTCCTTTTATAAAGGGCAGGAGGGGCTCTTTAGGAAAGTGTGAAAATATTATTTTATTATATAATGATATTTGGTTTCTAAAGGTCCAAAAATAATTAGTGTCAAATATAAGATGACTCATGGTCTAAATAAAATCATCCAATAAGAATTGGACATTTTTTGGATATTATTTTAATATATATAATCTAATTTATTTAAATCATTTATTAATGAGGTAAATACTGCATCATTATTGTGTCATAAATAAATTAATTTATTCGATTTCTAAAAATTATAAAACAAATACCATGATGTAGGAAATCTCTTTATATTTCCAATGAATATTTATAGTCAAAAATATTACTTAAATAACACCATATAAAAATTAATTACTAAAATATTTTTGTTTATGTCAATTTTTCCTTTACTTTAAATTAATTAATCTAAAGTGTCATTATCATTCATAATTGGCTCCATGGGATCCCAAAATAGACCCAAGGATGACCATGGTCATACATTACTCATACAATAAGTTTAATACATGTGTTAAGGTAATTTTGAATTATTACAATATTCTTTTTACCTTGAATTACCCTTTTTACCTTTAACCGTGTTAAATAAAAGTCAAAAGTTACTATTCACCAAAAATTATTTTCATCTAATTGAACCAAATTTTACTTACTAACAACAACCATGTATGTCAGATTTTCAAAATTCAATTCACAAGTGGTAAAATTTCATTTAAATGAAAAATCCAATTTTTTAACTACTACTAAGTGGTTTCACTATTCATCAAAAATTGAAGTTTTTCAGAAAAATACCAAAAATTAATCCTAAGATATATTTGATATTATGAATTCAAAAATTATGTCTATTTTGATAAATTCAAAACATATAAGCGGAATTAATTAATTTAAAATTAATTCTCGTTGTTAAAACAAATAGCGTGTTTTTAAGAAACAATAACTATCAAAAGATTGATACTTGTTTACATCCAGTTTCAAAGTAAAATTAATTCCAATAAACAACATTGGATTAAATGGTAAAAATATATTATAATTAAACTTTAAAACCAATTAAAAATATAATATAACCATATAAATAAATTATATTAAAAGGCACTTTTGAATTAAAATACAATATTTTTCACTATTCATTAAAAAATGAACTTTATCGGAAAATTCCAAAAAATTTACACAAAGTAAATTTTTATGTCTTAATTCTAAAGAAAAAATTTATTTATTCAAATTGAATATATATAAATTTTAAATATTGGATTTTAACAGGGTTCTCCATTAAAAGGCGGTAAAATTACATTTTTTTTAAAATACTTATTTTATTTGAAAAAAAATGAATTTGTTCTTAAATTATGTCTAAGAAACTCATAATATAGATTCTAAAATTATAAGGATCATATAAAGTTCAATATTAAGTTAATAATATTCGTAACCACTTTTGAATGACTAGTTTGGTAAGTCGTGGTGCGCTTGAACTCGGTATTGCTTGTAGTGCAAGTTATTGAATTACTTAGAAGAAATAACGTACTGTGAAATCTTGGGGTGTTACAGGTGTAAGTTGTGTTTTTTCATGGTTTCGATTGGTGCTAGTGTTCTTTTGAAAATGATGGTGGTTTGGAAATGGAAATGGATTTATTTCAAATGGATTTTGAAATGAAAATAGAATTAAAATGAAAGTGCTTTCCATCAAATGGTTTTAAACTAGTAATGTGAATTTTAAAATTGAAAGTGTTTTGGGTTTGAGAATTTGGTGAGTTTTTTGATTTGATAAGGAAGTGGATTGGGGGCGAACCTTGCTATTCCATATCGATGTTTTCATGTGTGTGGATATTTTTTTGGGAAGTATGTGTTTCCATGCATGGAATAAAATGGAAGGACACAAGTGTGATGGTTCATAAGATTCCATGGGTGGGGTTTTGGAATCAAACATTTGACTTGGTTTTTCTAAAATGGATTTGAATGCGAATATGATTTTAGAAAAAAAATTATTGGAATTTCATGAAAAGTGGATGTTTAGTATTTTTGAATTGTCCTTGGAAGAAGGAAGTTTTGAAATTTAAAGGAAAATATTGATTTTGAAAAAAAGAATTTTGGTTATGTTATTTTTTTGGCTTTCAGGACAGTTGTCTCAGCTTGGGGTATTCTTTTCGATTGTATTTTGGCCTGATGCATGTTTTAGATTTGTGTTCCTTGTGTTTTTTAGAGTGTGCCACCCATAAAGTGTCCCCAAGGATGCTAATGATTCATGCCCAATTTTTGGTTCCTTTTGAGTGTTGCGTGTTTATTGAATTAATCAATGTCCATTAGAGGCAGTTGTCTGGTTTGTGGAATTAGTGTGTGTCTTTAGGTGGTTGGGAACTCCCGAGTTTGTTAAGGTTCATGCCATATTGGGTTAGTTTGAGTGTCTAGTTTTGGGACCAGTAGAGATTGGATGTCTCTCCATCATTGGAGTTTGGGGTATAGTTAGTGGTGGTTGGATTTCATGAGGGTTCTCCGTCTAGTGAGGAGTGCATGCCGGAGGAACCTGGCTACAAGAAGCTATCCTTATTGGTTCTGGAATCTAGTTTGTCAAAACACTTCTTGGTGTTCCACCAGTGTGGAGGGTTTGAGAATTTGGAGCTATCATGTCGCATCCATCCAAAGTCTTGTTCTCATCGGGGCTATTCAGGCCACTGGGAGAATTTCTGTAGGAAATGATGTATGAAGAAGGAGTTGTGATCAGGGTATGCTCATTCCTGTCAATGAGGCAGGAGATTATTCATCCATTAGATCCCCATCCACAGGTTTTGGGGTGAATCTCATGCACAATCTGAAGTGTCAGGGGTGTGAATCCTCATCCTAGTTTTTCTTTCTGTGTTGGGATATAGTTGTTTAAGGTTTTCCTTGTTCTTTTTCCCCTACTAATATAAGTTCATTGTTTCATTGTAAAGCTATGATGAACTTGTTCTTTTTTAATCCAAGTAGTACTGTATATTTAATTGTGGCTTTTGAACCGTTTGTTTTTCTGAAAGTCTGTTTGACCCATGGACGGGTTGGTTTCAGATTTGGTTTGAGTTGGGATCATTTGGAAATGTTTAGGTCTGGTGAGATGGGTGGTTAGTGTTTTCATTTCACTATATCGTTTGGTTTTCTTCCATGGTTTATTATTGGTGATAGGGAATTCAGATGATGTTGATGACTTTTAATTTTGGCGGTGGTGTTGTACGCCATTGTGCGGAGGGTTGTTGGTTCTTGTAGAAAGTCTCCTCATCCCAGAATCCCGGTATGTTGGGTTTCTTCATAGTGGGTCTCCTGTTTGAATCCTTATGGTGGAGTTATTCTTCTTGTAATAAGGAAGTTGGATTAGTTAAGGCTGGGAGTTCCCGCATCCCCCCCCTCAGAGTAGTGTGTTTGGGTTTTAAATTTTGCATTAGTGGAATTCTTATGCTAGGGAGAACCCTCTCGGGTTCTCCCTTCATCATCATTTTTATGGAGTGGTTTCATCTTGATGGGTTGGGTGTGACTTGTGGAGTGAATAGTCACCTCGGGGTTCATGGTTTTTTTGGATTTGATCGGGCATGGATTTGAGTTTTGGTTAACTTTAGTTTGAGTGACATTCGGGGGCATAAAGTGTTTGTGGTGTGGAGAATTGTCACACACCGACCATAGTTTTCATTTGTTTTTATTTATTTCTTGATTTTGGACATTTTGGTTGAGATTAAACTTGAGTGTCCAACAAAGTTCTTTGTTTTTTGGTGGTTTTAGTTTTGTTCCAACCTTATTCATTGTTATTGTGAGTATTATTGGGAGAAAATATCATGGTTGAGATTTTATGACACCCACAGTGTCACTATATTGTGTTTAAATCATTCAAGGATTATTGGGTCGGATTATATAGTGTTTGGGGTGTTATTTGAGGTTTTTTGGCCAATTTTTCAGGTCACGCGATTTGAGAATGACTTTCTCAAACCGTGTAACCTAAACTTGAAAGTTTCAGAATTTTTTCGGTAGTATTCGCACGGTTTGTGCACAGTTTAAAAAACCATGCAACCAAAGAGTTCATCCCATTACGAGCTTAATAACTTTTAACTTAGAGATCTTATTTAGATGATTCCACCTCCCATTTGAAGCCCTATCTATTGTCTATCGACCATAGGGTGCCCCCCCCCCCTTCTACTTATTTTTTATCCACTTTTGGGTTGATTTCTCAAGAAAGGTTAGTGAATCTTCATGTTTTCTTCATCAAATATTCCCCATTCCCCTTCTCCTCTTCCTACTCTCTCATTTCATGGTTCTATTTTGTCTTGGAATCATTTTGTCCAAACCCTGGGGTTAGGTTTTTGTGATTTTGGTAGATTTTCTTTGATGTTAGGGTGTGTGGTTAATCCTTGGGGATTATTTCTTTCTTCCTTTAAAGTTTCATCGCATTCGTACTTAATTGAGGTAGGTGTTTCCATGACTTTTCTTCTAATTTAAATCCATTTGATTCTTTAGTTTTCTTGGTTAATTCTTAAATCATGTTTCCCACCTATATTATATTTATTGTTAATTTATGGTAGTGTTTTATTGTTTAAATATTTGTTTAAAAATAGGTTTTAGAATGATTTCATATCTATGCTCATGTTTATGCCTTGCCAATGGGGTTTGTTTAAATGTATTCATATTCAAATGCTATTGTTAAATTTTATGGTTGGTCTTTTTCTATGGAAACATTTCATTTAAGTTTTTTGGCTTGTGATTGGTTGGTTTTATGAAACTTGGTGTCTTTGAGTAAATGGTTTATTATGTTAATAGATGGTGTGTGAGTGGTTTCTTTAAAAATGGTCAGGAGAGGACGATTTGTGATATTCCATTATATGTGGGAACATCCATGGATGCATGGAGTGAACCCATGGATGCGCCTTCAAATGATAATGATATTTTGAGTAGTTATTTTCCCGAACCTTGGTTTTACTAAAAAGAACTTCTATCTTCTCTTTCGATCTCTTTTGATAAATGATCCCATGGTTTCCAAAATGGATTAAAAAGTGGTTTAAAAATTGTGTGGAGTTTTATGACTTATATGGTGTTTGATAAAAATTTAATTCTCTCTTCAAGTGGTTGAAGGCCCGTTTGGAACCCTTGAGTGTATTGTTCATGGTTTTAACCTTGTTTTTGTGGTAAAACAGATTTGAAACTTAAAGGATGATTCGCATGGGCATAGTGAAAAATGGAATTTCTTATTGTTGGAAATGGTTTCAAGGTGTTTTGTTAATTTTGGTAAATTTACCCTAGATGGGTGGAACTAAAGGCCTATTTGTAATTTTGAAATGACTTTTTGTAAAACCCCACTTGAGTTGGATATTTGGCCTCGTTGGTTTATCATGTGCTGGAAGGGTTCTCAGTATGAGACTTCCTTGTATAGTAATTATTCTGAGGCAAGGGAATAACCCTAAGGTTGTTGAGGTGGTGTCGTTTGTTGGTTATGTATATGTGGTTTTTTTTAATTGTATGTCACACCCTCTTGTGAAACATAACTTAGTAACATTGAATTGAAAAGAGGAATTCTGAGAATGTTTGATGCACTAGTTTAGGTTGTTATACGAGCTAGTGGACCATAGCAGGTGGATAGTTGGGTTTATTGATATGGGATTGGGTCCCTCGACCAGGCCAAGTAGGGAGATGATCGGGTGTTAGGGATTTATGACTCCATTGAGTAGGGAATGCCTTCAAGATGAGTCACATGTATAGTATGTTCTGGTTCTCCTCTGACTTCCTAGGATTTCTCGTGTTCTCCTATTAAGAGTACCACTATAGTTGTTGCCCTCATTATGTGTAATCTTATACTTTGTACCTATTTTTAGTGTTTATTTGGAAAAAACTATGGATGTATGGTTGGTTTAAAAGGATTATATAATTATATGTTTTGAAAGAGAAAACACAACTCCCTTTTTTTCTTTCATATGCCTTGTTTTAAATTATGAGGGCAATGGACCATGTTTATTTATTTCAAAATGTGAAGTGTGTATGAAAATATATTTTTATAAATGTATTTAAAACTAGTATTAATGGAATTTTTTTGGGAAATAATTTACATGGATTCTTTGGTGGTTTCCTACAAAGCTATTAGCTCACACCCTACCTATACCACTTAGTGTCGCTAGACCCGAGCTATTTTGCAGGTCCATATTTTATTCAGGTTTCCTGGATCAGGTGCTCATTGTTGGAGAAGGTTTGGTCTAGTGGTTGGAGGTGACCAAGAGGACACATGGAGATCTTATTATATTGGTTTTTAGTTTTCAGTTTTGAATTTTTTTTCTCTGCTTGTTCAGTTGTATTTTTTACCTCGATCAGTTGTGAAATTATTTATGCTCAGTTGTTAACTCTTATGGATTTCTTGGTTCTTTTTATATTGATCCTAGTTTTTTTGAGCTAAAATTGTTCCCCTTAGTTTAATGTTTTGATGTCTGACACTATTTGTCAGCCTGTTAGGATCAGGAACGCCCTTCGGGTCATGCTGCGGACTGGGTCGGGCATTGGGCCGGATGGCAACCCAGCTTGGTTCGTGATAGAGAGAGAGAGAAGAATAAATAATATATAATGAATGTTAAAATAATCATAATAAAAATATTATTATTATTAATTATTATTATTAATTATTATTATTAATAATTATTATTATATTATTATTATTAAGAAAATAGTTTTCGAAAAAGGAGAGAGAAAATTAAGTAGTTTTAAATTAATAATGTTGTATTATAATTAATATTTATAATAGTATTAATAATAGTAAGAATGATTTTTAATTATTATTATTATTATTATAATTAAAGAAGAAGTTGAATTTTGGAAAAAAAATAAAAAAATGAATGCATTAAATTTATTTAAAAGAAATTCAAATTACAATTATAATTAAAACTAAACAAACTAAAATGAAAATAAAAAATAAAATAAATAAGAATAAATGGGGTAGATTTGCGGTTGACCTCCCTTGGTGGATATCTCCTCCTTGGTGTCTGAGATGAAATGAAATGGGAAGGAATACTTTGAGTGGTAGGATCTCCCCTCCTTTTATAGGCAAAATTTTGACTTCGAAAGTTGATACGTTTTATCCAAATTAATTGATCGATTCATATGTTTCTACATTCATGAAAGTTGCTCATAAACATGTTTCTCGTTCACCCTCAGAATTGTAGCATAATTGGCCACCATATGTAGGATTTATGGATTTTTTATTGACCAAGAGTTTTTTTAGATGAGATTTCCATGAAGCTTCCTTCAATGTATGTCATTCAATTACCACCATAATGGATGAATCACTCCATGAAATTTAATGGGAAAATTATTATAGGAGTCCTCTTTCATATCCAGGTATAATCACCTCAATTTGAGGTGTTTTTTCCGGCTTATTCTTCTATTACTTAGGTGGGATCCTTGCAGTCTGCCCTGAAGATTTTCGAACTTCTTTGATTTTCTCGACACTCTAGTTGTTCGAATAATCTTTTGGTCCTGAAGAAAAAGTTCAAAAAATAAATCAAGGAATCCAATAAAAAATAATATATCAAATTGGATTAATATTTTAAATGTTATGCCCAAAATACCCTTGTGATTAAAATCTGTCAAAATTCCAGATTTAGCTAATTTTTAGGTTTTAACTCATTTTCATTATATGATTCAAATTGACCATTATTTTAATAAAACATTGAAATACATGAGTTTTATAATTTAAAATAATTAATAAATCATCAAAATTTGAATAAAAATATGCACATAATTTTGGTCTATCAGATACCCCCACAGTTAAACCATGCTTGTCCTCAAGCATAAAATCTCAACAAGAAGTTAAAGAGGTCACCCCTATTGTCAATATTCAAATTTCAATGAAATTAAATAAAACAATTGTCAATGTAAAATAAAATTTTCAAATTCCAAAAAAAAAATCAATTCAATTTCTAATTTTTTAAATGAAACAATCAATCCATATATTTTACTTTTCCCCATTGAAAAAAAAATTATGGAACTACTTCTTTCATTCATTCAAGCTTCTCAATTCATTATTATTAAACATGATAATTCATGATTTACCTCTATTTTGATTATTTTCTCTCATCACTCATGATACAATTCAAGTATATTTATGCTCATATCATGATAACATGATCCTTGTCCATATACTTGTAAAAGAACTACTTTCTGCAATTCCTAAAAGAAAAAAGCACATAAAATCACGAGGACTTGAAATTAAGGTTCTAATGAATCAGTGGCTTAAGTTTGGTAGGATTTAATTTTTAAAAATAAATTTCAAGATGAGGTTTAACTTTCAAGTAAAATGCATTATATCAAAAAGTTTATTGAAATTATCCCCTTCAATGTAGCAACTACCATTTCCCCCAAAACACAAGTTAAGGTCATGATCAAAGTAAATAATAATGAATGATTTGTGCCCTCTATTGAATATTTTTTTTAATTTTATTCATTTTTTTAAATAACCATTTTTTAATTTTTTTTCTTTTCCAAAAGTTATGATTTAGAATAAACATCACATCTATCACCTAACCATGTATTATATAAATAATAGGTCTAGTAGTGGTGATTTTTGGTTTACCCAAATCACAACCTATTTTTCTCATTTTTTGGTTCTTTTTATTATTTTCATTTTTTTAATTTTAAGAGGGAAAAAGAAAAGTGTAAAATTAATGATTCCACAAAATTTTAAAATTCACACAATAATCACCCCCATACTTCTTCCTAAAAGTGTAAATTATCCCATTTACCATGATTCTCTTCACCCCCACACTTAAACTTTAAAATATCATGCAAATACTAAGAGGATGGTAGGAATGGATAAAAATGGCTTGAAACATGGATCATCCCTAACATGGTCATTCATGGTATCTATGTAATAAAGAATGATTTATATACATGTGGTATTTTAAGGATAATTGTATTTTCAAAGGATGGCTCAATCATTTTAAACATGTTTTTGTATAGTCATATCTTTGAAAAGTTCAAATTCAAGTTCTAGCAGGTGGCATGTCCCAAGATCACTCAAGAAATATGCTTAAGATAAAATAGGAAGTTCTTGGTATAAAAATCCTCTTATTAATGAGACATTAGATTTGGGACAATCACGCAAGGCATGATTAATAATAAAAAATCAATTCACATGAATTTTAGAAAATCAAAGCATGAAAAAATGGTTTGGAAATTTCATTTATATGAATTAATTAATTCCTTCAAATCATGAGTCCTCATTTTGATATCCATGCTTCACTTTGAAAATTTAATTATCCATTTTACTCATTTAATCATATCAACATTGAAATCTAAAATATGACATCATAGGATTCCTAAGAAACTCATGTCTCTTAAACAAGTCAAGTAAAACACAATTCAAGTGTGGGAATGTAATTTCAACTTTAAAGATCAAAAACATATTGTTTAACACAAAAAGTAAGGAGTTAAAAATATAAACATTAAAATTGAACTCCATTTTGAAATGAATCTTAGTTTTCTTCCTTCACTATTTGGGATTGACTTATACCATCATGAACATATAAAAGAAAATAACTCAATTAAGTACAAGTATCATGTCATTTAAGCTCAAAAAGATAGAGAGATGTGGCTGCATTCAACGCTACTTCCTAAGAAAATAAATTGAAATAAAATTCCTAGAAAGAAAGTAAAGGT
The DNA here is from genome assembly GCA_963277665.1 of Viscum album. Taxonomy (NCBI): domain Eukaryota; kingdom Viridiplantae; phylum Streptophyta; class Magnoliopsida; order Santalales; family Viscaceae; genus Viscum; species Viscum album. The sequence goes on from OY728141.1 coordinate 1,208,527,703, forward strand.
ACATGTCTTGGTATGATCCCCCAAGTGGGTCCTCAATTTTTAGACTCTCTAGAGGGCAGTACCAGCTTTTATCCAAAATTATATGGTGGATGAAGATTATTTAATTTGAACCACCACATATGGATTTTCCCAGTTCTTACTTCATCCTTTTTATTGAGGTAAGATCCATGGATATATTACACCATATACCCCCCCTTCACAATGAGGTATAGCTTGCATGGTGTGGGTAGGATGAAGTATGGACCATCCTCTTCCTTGATTACTACTTGTGGAACCTTCTTCTCTTCTAGTTCTGGATTCATAAGGGCTTCAATAAGAGCAGCCTATGTTCTGATTTCCTCAGGCTCAACTACCTAGATCTCCTGATGAGGCTCCTCCAATGTATGTTCATTGAAAATAGGGAGTTCCATGTATTCCTCAGCAGGTGCATGTCAAGTTTCTTCTTCTTCCTCTAAGGCATAATAAATAATGTATGATTATATATAATCAAAACAAGAGGGAGTGATATACAATTAAGATTCAAAAAAATAAGAAGAGATAGAGTCAAATAAAGATTCAACTCCCTGAGTTGGTTCATCTTAAATCTCTGCCGTAGTGGTAAGTGCCTCTTGGATTATACTCTTAGAAAATAGAGGCAGGTAGTCGGGCTCCTCCATATTGACTTCAAATTCCACCACTTGGGTGGTTTCTTCCTTCAGTGGTGTTGGATCTTATTATTTTCATGGTATGCGTATAATAGACATATCCTTGTATTTAATCAAGAATTCATCCAAAAAATTTTGATCTTCCACTTATAGATCATCATGTAAGTCTTCCTCCTTTTCCTCCTCAGGTTCTTCAATTTCAATGATAAGTGGTGAAATTTATTCCACCACTTTCTCCGGTTCTTGCTCCAGCTCAGTGTTGGGTTGCTCCATTAATGCACAAACATAATCAAATGCTCTATCATTATTTCTTATTAGTTCTTCTATACTTTCTCTAAGTTCTTGCAACTAAGCTCTACTAAAATATTCATCTTCTTCTTATTGTTGTTGTTTCACCTATGAGTAATTTATCCATGCATAATAATTTGAATTTGAATACATCATGAAACTCTTTTTTTTAGTTTTTTTATAAAAAATAAATTAAATCAAACTAAGGTGTGAAAATAGAAAAGATAAATGAACTATTGAGTAGATCCCCGACAATGATGCCAATTTTCACACATGCCAATCACAGGACATGGACAAAAGCAATTGTAATTTTTCTTAGTGCAACACAAAGGTGGACGAGGGTCGTCTCTCTTGAGGATCCTTTTCAATGTGGTTCATTTAATTCTTCTATATCACCTAAAATATATATTTTTTTATTTTTTATATTATTAAAAAAATGGTATGTAAAATAATAATTATAAATTTATACTAATATTCAAGTCTAAACAGAATGATTTTAGGAAGAAAGCACTTGGTTCTGGGGTTCAGTCTTGGATTCAATCATTATTTTCATTCATGTGTTTGATTAAAGTATGATAATCCAAACATGAAATATCATGTTTTAATCACTATTATTTTCCAGGATAGAAATAGTTTTAGTTTCATGTCATTGGGGGTCGTCACCACATCAGGGAAATTCACCTCACCCAAGCATGCTGCTCAAATTTAACACAAACTTAAAACAAACTTTAAGAAAAATTCAAGAACTCCTTGACCTCCCCCGGGCCAAGCCTCAGGGTTAGCCTCTAATTTCAGAGAGTAAGATATCACAAAGGTGGATGGATCAGAGGATAGATAGAGATAATAATAAATAATATATAATTAATATTAAAATATTAATAATATTAATATTTATTATTATTATTATTATTATAATTAAGAGAGTGGTTTTTGAAAAAGGAGAGAGAGAGAAAAATAGTTTTAAATTAAGAATATGGTATTATAAATTATATTTTATAATAATTAAAATAATAATAAAAATTAATTAATGTTATTATTATAATAATTAAAGAATAAGAAGTTAAAATTTGGAAAAAAAATAAAAAACATGAATGCATTAAATTTATTTAAAAGAAATTAAAATTAAAATTAAAATGAAAAGTAAAACAAAACTAAAATAAAAATAGAAAAATAAAATGAAGAAGAAGAAATGGAGGATATTTCTGGCCTACTTCCCTTGGTGGAGATCCCTCCTTAGTGTGTTATATGGAATAGGATGGGAAGGAATGTTTTGAGAGGTAGGAACTCCCCTCCTTTTATAGGCATAATTTTTGTTTCAAATTTTTACACATTTTAGCCAAATTAAATGATTGATTCATGTGTTTCCACCTTTATTAAAGATATTTATAAATGTGTTTCGTGTTCACTCTCAAAATTTCAGCATAATTGTCCACCAGATGTAGGAGTTATGGATTTTTATTTACCAATACTTTCTATGGATTAGATTTACAAGAATCTTCCTTCAATTTATGTCATTCAATTTCCACCATAATTGGTTAATCACTCCATAAAATTTAATGGGAGAACTCTTCTAGGATTTATATTTCATATCCAAATGGAATCACCTCAATTGGAGGTGTGTAACCCGACTTATGCTTCCTTTACGGGTGTGGGGTTAACACTGTCAATCCGAAAGATTTTCGAATTTCATTGATTTTTTTCGGCCTCTAGTTGCTCGAATAAGATTTTAGTCCTAAAGAAAAAGTTTAAGAAAATAAATCAATTAATTCAAAAAAATCACTGAAATTGGATTAATATTTTAAAATTTATTCTCAAAATACGATTGTGATTAAAATCTATCAAAATTCCAAATTTAACAAATTTTTAAATTTTAGCTCATTTTGATTATATGATTAAAATTTTCCATTATTTTAATAAAAAATTGAAATAAATGGATTTTATCATTTAAAATAATTAATAAATCATAAAAATTTGAATAAAAATATGCACATAATTTTTGTCTGTCAATCACACACCATCTCAATGTATTTCTTTAAAAATATACATTGGAATATTCCAAAGTCTTACACGATAAAACCAGAGTCTCTACACTGCACAATATCCTTCGACTCTTGGTGGATGAGTTCAATGATATTAAAGGTGGGAGGAACTTAATATCCATCAAGGAAGACTTGGAGCTTACTCTAGGAGGGATTACCTAAGGTGACATTTTCTCCTCATTCATTGGTAGATGAGGATGAAGTCTTGGAGAGGGAGTCAGGGAGAGAGACAAAGCTTTCCCTGTCTCCTCTTTTTTTTCAACCCTGGGGTCCCATCATTATCCCCAAGGTTGATATCCTCAATACCATGAGAATGTATAATCGATAACACTCCAAGGATCCCACTTATTATGTAGGATAAATTCAGGTTCTTCATTACCGCGTGAATGTATATTCGAGAAAACACAATGGTGTTCCCTATGCTCTGATCATACATATGGAGTCTTTGGGGGAGGTATTAACATGGTTCCCCTTGGATGAAGGAGCGAGTAGAAGGTGACTTGCATAGGGTAGACATGGGGGGTTCCTATCAAGGTTTACGGAATTCCATACTGTGAGGTACCTCAATACTGGGATTTAACGAGTATGGTAATTGGAATGTGTACAATCTAAATCTCTTAACAAGGATCCATTGGAGGGAAAGTTTGATTCCAAAAACCACGGTAATTCCATCTCCAATAGCATATATTTAAATTGTTTCAGTTAAAAAGCTCATAGTTGGACCCATGTTGGAGCAAGGTTAGTATGGTCAGTGGGGATATACAGTCATGTCCGACATTCCTATGAGTACCTTCCTACTTCCTAGCAATGTTTTTGAGCACCTATCTGCTATCAGTTCATGAATCTAATAGTAGCGTGAGGCTGAATACTTTTTTTCAAGTTTTGTGGGTGTGTATTGTGGAAAACTTTAATTCCTATGTCACACTGAGTAGAGATGAAGTCCTTGAAGGTTTATTTCAAACATTTATTTAGGCTATTTCTGGTATCCATCATTTATCCCTGAAATATGGTGAAATTATGAAGAATATGAACATTATATGTGAGTTTAACTTCTTTTCATACAATGATCCGCCTCCCAGAATGTTCTTTGACAATGCCAAAGTGATGATGATCTGAGGTCATACATGATTGTGTTCATAGATAGTGTGATAATAGCTCATATTGACAATGTAATCACATGTAAATCATATGTTCTATACCAATTATACCACAAATTAAAGTTTCTAAAATAGTTGTATGTATCTCCATTCACACATGTTCGGTTTGAGAAACACCTAACGGTGGCTCGGTAATTCTGGATCCTCATAGACTTAGAGGCATCCCAAGTTCTTATTAAGCTACCTCCACTAAGTACATACATTATGTTAAACTCTGGGTATGCCAATGACTGGGTTTCTTTCTACCTAAGGGGTATTGACAACAAGAGTCCCTTGTGTTGAGACCACAATGATCGGTTGAAATAGAATGTGCAATATGAAGGCTCATCCCAGGAGTGGTGACCACTGAAGCTTCAAGATCTTCCAAATGATCTTGGACACGAGCCATCAAATGAACTAGAGTTGAAAAAACCACATCTTATGAGCTGCAACATTGAAGACTTATGGGTGTTTCTTTAAGTCGACATACAGATCCCTCGGCTTGGGGATATTCAAGAGCCCTTCGATATTCACCTTGATGCTAATTTTTATGTGGTGGGAAAGTATATTTAAGGGTTGGAGATTTTGTTATATGAAACTAATGATCAGGTCTCGGCCACAAAGTGAGTCACTGATATGTTGGATCATGGTGTCGCTAAGGGAGTGGCTGATCATTCCAACGAAGAATGGGATGAATTTTTTGATTCTAGTGATGTAACCTTCTTTCCCTTTTCCTTTTAACCCATAATCATTTTTGTGAGTAGAGGAATTACCATTAATAGGATGCTTTGACTTTCAAAAATATGTGTCACCAGAACTAGGATCCCTAAGATACACCTCAACAGGCACCCCAATCGGGGTTGAGGGGTCTACCCATGAGCTTGGAGAGTTATCTTCAAGTCAGAGTTTAGTGGAAAAACTGATGTTGAGGGGACCCTTTCCACCTCTAGTACCTATTTTTGAGAAGAACGAATGGGGCCCCTCACCATCTCAGGTGAAGAAACATAAATGGGAAAAGATGTTGTTTAGGTGTATATGCAGCAGTAAGTATCCATAATTCCATTCAGTCCTTTTAACTCACTTGACTTATCTATTTGATCATGCTTTCCCTTTGCAAGGTTTTCTCCACTTTCCTCCCTCATGGGGTCTGACACTGATCCTTCAAGGACTGAGGGGGAAATTCTAGATGAGGCTCAAAATTGTGTGAGAAAGTCCACCCCTTTCACCTAAGAAGTGCCAAGAGTAGAATCCATATTTGTTCCTATTATTTTAAAGAGGGATGAGGATCCTGGTAATGTTATATGTTGATAATAAGGTATCATATATCAATCATTGAATTCTATTCCTTGTGATATTTCATATCTTCTACATACACTAGAGGACCTTATGATCATCGTAGTTGGTCTTGTTGCCATCCTAAAAGGGGTTGAAAGGGACCCCGATCATCCAATGAAGGTGCTAGATCTAAAAATGATTTGGTGAGGCCTAAAAGGGTTGTAGATCCTGGAAAGACAACGGGTGATACTGACAATGGAGACAATTTGGGTCTTGATCCCAATGTCTCAGATACCCCGAATAGTGAGGATACTGAGAGTTTTGAAGTATTATATAATAAAAAAATGGAATAACTTTATCATGATATTGATATTTCTAGCTCCTTTGAGGTATTCGATGACTTTAATAAGGAATTGGATGGATGCGCGTATTCCCTTTTTTATTTTTTGAAACATGACCAACCTCCTTATGTTCGATTCCTTGCATCAAAGATTTCATAGTGCTTCTTTGTTTGCATTAACCATCTCCAAGTAGATCCATGACCAGGGAATCAAGGTTCATCCTACTCCTATTGTGGAAGGAGTAATAGATGAGGGTCCTGAGGAGGATGTTCCTTATCAAGAAACAACGACTCAAACTACTAAGGTTAGGGATGGTAGAGAGGAATCCAATCAAACATTGATCCATCAATGGGTGAGTGTCATCAACTATTTTTATCACATTTTTTCTTCTCTTTACCATCTCCTGATGTTGAATACTAATTCATTTATCTTTCAGTGCCATCGGTTTCAGTGGCCACACCTGAAAGAGAGGCCTCCTCCCCAGCTCACCCGACTATACAAGGCGAGGGTGAAATCACTCCAGGAAGGGAAACAAAAATTAATTCCATGAGAGAACTAATTTTATAGTACACTTATCCTCTTGAGACCAACTCCATGTAAAGTCATGAGGCTCAGGATGCTTTTTGGGCATGTCGTCGGTTCATATGACATGACATCTATGAGTTAGTCTCGAAGTCACCTGGGCAGATCTACCTTTACAAATCCATCATCTTTGGAGCATGTTTAACATGTTTGGGTATGGTGGATTCAATTACCACATGGTATACCTTACTGTGAAGGAGATCATTCACTGATAGGAGAAAGAGAATGAGTCACAATAACTCCTTATCAAAGCAAGGATGCTCACCAAAGCTGGTGATCTCCAACCTGCATTATTACATGTAGAGCTCAATCGTGCTAGGAAATTGGAGGGGTGTAAGTAACAGATTTATGAAAAATCCCTTCATATATTGTGTCTCTAAAAAGCGATGGATACTATGAGAGGGGAGCTCGTACAACTTCACCATTCATTTCAAGAGGTCCTGGATGAATGAAATACTATTATTTCATCCATGATAGAGGATCTTTTCCTTACTAAACAGGCTAAGACTACCTAGCTAGCCAAGATTCGACAAGCTATCGATAATTATCAAGAGGCCCTTACACAACTCTAGATTTATATTGATGGTATTTTATAAAATATTACAGAGAGACTCCAACTTTTGGATGATCCTCTCACTTTTGCTCCATGAATGGAAGGAATTTTATTCCCAATCATCAATATCTCCATCCTTGTTTTCCTTTGTAATTATAACATAACAATAAAGCTATTTTATATAGATAACCTTACTTATGTCAATGTATCATAATCAAAATTATATAAACAAGTGGGTGCTCTAATTTTTTCTTAGGTCTTTGGACCTAATGACTGTAGTTTGACAGTCGATAGAATTGTGTAATAGATACTATGAACTTTTGAGTCTTTTGCATCACCACCCTAATTTTTTTCTTGTTTATGTTTAGGTTTTTGATATTAGACACTCTCATTTGATCAAAAGACCTATGAGAATCAATCATAGAGGATTTCTTGAGCCCTCAGAAGTTTGAAGATAAGTTTTTTGCTGCTGAAATATATGGTGAAGTGATCGATCATGCAGATTGACACAAGATTATCTATTTCATGGAGCAAGATGAAGATTTCATTATAAAGGGACACATCAGACTCTTATATTTGATTGTTAGGATAAATGACATTGATATCTAATGGGCTTTCACTGATAATGATTTAGGATTCAACCTCATTCCAGCCTAAAAACATCCTCATCTATGTTACAATGAGACCCACTTGTTCCCTTCTTCTCTAATGCTACCGGGCTATGAAAAAAGCAAGAAAATGTCCCTCGGTAGAATCAAGATCAGGGCATATTTTATGGACCTTGTATCCTACTCAAAATTTTTATTTGTTTGAAAATATATGACCTTTAACATTCTACTAGGAAGGCATTGGTTGCATCAGCACACGACAGTCCCCTCATCATACCATAAATTCCTCAAATATTGCATTGGTGGTCAAATTTAGATGTTTCATGGTGATAAAGTCTCATTATAATCTTTTTAATCACAATATATTTTTATAGGATTCTATCAGAGGTAATGGAAACAAATCATTACTGACGTTGTCACCTGGGTTAATGCCCTGAACGGTCTAGTAATGCCTCCAGCCAATCCATTCAAATAACTCGTCAAAAAATATGTGCTACCCATCAATAAGATTGATGATACAAGTTTATATTCAGGTATACATTCAATGAATTTCTTGATATCAGACATTATTACTATGCCCAATAGTGCTAAAAAGTTCATCAACCCTCTGAATAGTGGTAAAATATAGGGTGAAAATTCACTCACTCCATCCCCTAAGATTCAAAGAAACCCCATGTCATCAGCCGGGTTGGAGGAATTCACTTCATATTTTAGATGTCAAAATGTTAAATCCTCTCATAACTCTGAGAGGAGGATGAACCCATGGATCATTCATGGAAGGTGTCTCTACCACTATTTATGAACTTAGAAAAATAAATCTCGGTACATAGGAGGACCCATGACCCACATTGATTAGAGTAATCGTGTATTTCAAGTAAAAAGGGTATATACCTAATTTCTAAAGAAAAATTGGAGGAGTTTTCCTGGAATTACAGATAAATGTTAGACCTCCATCCTGAGGTGGCCACTCACACTTGGGCGTGCTAGAAAACCGTTGGGGGTTTCAAACATGCAACCAGAAGGACGCACCTAACCCACACCGCCAAAATTGAGGCTGAAGTTGACGATCTTATCAAGACCAATTTCATTATGGAATTTTAATATCCAAAATGGATAGCCAATATAGTCAAATTAAATAAGAATAATGATAAAATCATGGTCTTCATTGACTTCATAGATCTAAAATGACATTCTTGGAAGATGACTTCCCGATTCTGATCACGGAACTCCTAATTGATTCTATAGTTAGGTATTAGGCCCTTTACTTCATGGATTTCTATTCAGGGTAAAACCAAATCAGGATGGACAATGAAGATGAGGAATCCACCACTTTCGTATCGCCCCAAGGGGTGTATTACTATCAAGTAATTCACTTTCGTTTGAAAAATAATGGCACTGCATACCAACGTGTCATGCATCACATATTCAAACCCCTTTTGGGAAATTATGTCGAGTGTTATATTGATGATCTGGTGATTAAATCTCGATAATGTTTCAACCACCTGGATGATCTTGATTCAATCTTCAATAAACCACAATAACATAGACTAAAGATGAACCCCTTGAAATGTGATTTCAAAGTTTCCTCATGAAATTTTCTCAACTTCGTGTTACGCCATCGTGGAATTGAAGTCGGTCCTGAGAAGACAAAGCCCTATCATTAATATTTCCCCTCCATGAAACCTCAAAGAGTTATAGGGGTCATATATACACCTTTCTTATATTCGGTGTTTTATAGAAAACCTTGCAGGAAAGTGTTTGGCCATCACCAGGTTTATGGAAAAGGGGGTCGCATATCAGTGGACTGAAAACTAACAAAAATCTTCAATAGTCTCAGGAAATATCTTTGGATTCCACCAGTGTGGTCATTGGGTGATTTCCTCGCACAAAATAATGATTCCAAGAATGAAAACATTCTTTATTATCTCAGTTGAACCGTGCTTGATATCGAGACTCATTATTTTGATATTGAGAAGAGTTGTCTAGCTTTATTCTTCACGGTTCAGAAGCTAAGTCATTACTTGCAGCATCATGAGGTCCATTTGGTCTCTTATAGAAAACCGTTCAAATACATTGACACTATGGATGGTTATCTTTCAATAATTTTACATTCATTTTGTGCCTCATAAAGAGGTAAAAGGAAAGACATTAATATAATTCCTTGAATAATATCCATCTGTAGAAACCACGTCGTTGAATACTGAATTGTCTAATGGAGAAATATTCTCTATTTAAGAGGGTTCTTAGATATGTAAGATGTATTTTGATGGTGCATCTATAAGCCCATCATGGAAGAGATTAAAATAACCCAAGCTCAATAAAGTTGGTTTGGAAGTCGTGTTCATCTCCCTATTAATGGCATGCTTACCTTACTCTTTTCTGCCATTAAATGGATGCACAAACAATGAGGTAAAGTATCAGGCCCTCATCGCGGGGTTAGAACTAACACTTCAAATTCCAGTGGACCACTTGAAGGTTAAAGGTGATTCAAAATTTGTAATCAAACATCAATAGTGATTACACCATCATAAATAAAAATTTAATCCCCTCATTGACTACGTCTAAGGATTAATGACATAATTACCTTCAGAGTCAACATTAAATCACATCCCATGATCACTGAATTCCTAGGAATATTAACAAAAAAAATGAAACCATGAATTTGGTGGATCCAATGATGTATAAAAAATTCATCAGTATTGCACACCACTGAATAGTGTTGCCTTTTGTTCATGTCAACATGGAAGAAATCAGTGAGGTTAATTCCATATTTGAACCTGAAAGTCCTACAACCGGTTGTCCAACACCAGAATACCTTCAAAAATGAATTCTCCTATCAAACAAATATGAAAAATAGAAAACCTGATGATGAGTGATCAACTTTACTCTTTATGACAAACCAAATTACCAGAATGTTCTCTATAAATGAGGCTTCGATTGAGTCCTTCTCAAGTGTATTGATGGAGAAGAGACTATTGCTACCATGAAAAAACCACCTACAGGGGTCTGTGGTTCCCACCACTCAGGGTCTAAGCTTTCCCATCAAATCCAAAGGCTTGGATACTTTTTTCCTTCAATGATGCAAGATTGCACAAAATTCACAAAAAAATCATTCCTACCAAGTGCATGCCAACTTCTCCATCAACTCTCAAAGTTTATTTACACTGCTAAGTACTCATGGTCATTTTTCGTATGAGGAATGAATGTTGTATGGCCGTATCCCCCAAAAATGACCAAGAAATTCAAGTAAATCCTCATTGCTACCGACTTATTCTCTAAATTGGAAGAAGAAATACCCCTCAAAGAAGTTGGGACCAAAATCATTTTTAGCTGTGTGAAAGACAATATCATTGCTATATTTGGTGTCCCTCATATGATACTAATGTAAAATGACACCTATTTATTTTTGGATGATATGGAAAAGATGTATCCAGTTTATAATATCAAATCCATCCATTCATATCACTGTCATTTAGTGACTAATGGACAAATAGATACCTTCAACATGACCTTATCAAATATAATCCATAAGATGATGGATAATATAAAAGCTCTTGGCCTAACAAGATCTTACATGCCTTGTGGGATTATCTGACTACAACCTACTCTTCCACACATGCGACCCTATATTCTATCATATATGGAACTAAAGTAGTCATGCCCATTGAGGTCCAATTTACCTTGCTTCACATTACCATCTGTGATCAACTATTTGTAGACAAGTAATCCCAAAAATGGTTGGATTAATTAGAGAGACTTGATGAGAAAAAATCGCATACCTTGAGTCAATTGTAAATAAACCAAAATCAAATAGCATGGGATTTTAATAAGAAATTTCCCCTTTTCTTGTTCCTCCAAGGAGAATTGATACTGGTTCTCAAGACCCCGATGATACTAGGTAAGAAACCTCCAATGTTGGAGCCAAAGTGGGAGGTACCTTATGTCATACACAAGGTCCACTATAATTGAGCTTATTTATTGATCAAAATGGAAGGATAGCTTGTTATAACCCCTACCAACACAAGGTTTCTCAATAAATACTTCATCTAATCATTTCATGATCTTCATCGTATGACCTTAGGCATGACATATGGTCTTAGTTGTATGAATTAAAACTACAAGAAACCATAGTATGATCTATAAGACATTAAATTACATAGCCAAACATCATGTTCACAAGAAATAAAAATATAAGATAATTTCCTTTCCACATGATGTAAATATGCATGGTTTATTTCCTTGTTGCATGATGTAAAACTTCTTAAAATTTCAATTCGTGCTTGATCAGATCACAATTTTTGGTGATGGTTTCCCACTGCTCCTCCATTCCAGAACTATGTGTGGATTGATTATCATATCAATAAGATACGTAGTGATGCCCATAGATTATTTCTTGGGCCCAACCATAAAGTGAGGAAAATTTTTCCTCTCTTGCAGCATACATTCAGAACTATGTAAGACTTGATTCATGTCCATACAGGATATGTAGTGACATCCGAGTCCCTTAACCTACGCCCAATCACATTAAAAAAAATAGAGGATCATGTGATGCTTTCCTCAAACATACAAACCCAATCTATGCAAGAGATCTTAATTTGGTTTCCCTCATTTAGTAAACCACTAGGGAAACAAAAATTCCCCCTTCCTACATATGAGAAAGATCTATGAATCGAACTCTAAATTTTGTGGCCAATGCCGATCCAAATGATTCCTTCATGCTTGGTAACATCCCTTTCACACATCATACTCCTTATACTAGGAAACATATATCTTCATAAGATTCCCCTAAACATCAGTAATAGAATGTCCAATACTAGAGGGCACCATTGTTTTGACTATGAATTTATACGTCCCAGTCTGGCTTTGAATTAGTCACCCCAAAAGGTCTGTCAACCAAAGGCACATACATCCTTAGGAGAAACCTATTTTATCTTTGTAATCCCCAAAAACGTCATGCTAAAACCAATTTTCATACATACTTCATATTCACTCCAAATTCGAGAACCCCGAAGATCATGGTTTACAATTTTCTTCTTCATGTTCAAAGTGTGTTAGGACATCCTTAGCTCAGTAATAAATATGTCACTCATTACTTTTATAATTTATGGTCCTATTCATATGACATAAAACTATAAAACAATATAGACTGAGATGTAAGACTTTAAAATACATATCCTAATATATCATTATCATAAGATGGTAAATTTTACAACATCCTTACCGCATGACATAAAACTGCATGGTTCATGTCCTTGTTTCATGATGAAAATTTGTATAGCATTTTGGTTTGTGATTGAGTGGATCATAATGCTTGGTGTTGGTTTCCTACCACATATCCATTTCAGAACTACATGTGGATTGATTATCATCTCAATAGATATATATTTATGCTCGTACCTTATTACATGGGCCCAGTTGTGAAGTAAGGAGAATGTTCCCTCTCCTGTGTACAAAAAAATATGTATATAGGGAACTTCAAACTCCATGAAAAACACTGATCCAAACGCTTCCTTTGTTCTTGGACACATCCCTTGCACACATCATACTCCTTGTCCTTGGAATTCAAGATCTCCATAAGATTTCCCTAAGCATTGGTAATAGGATGTTCGATACAGGAGGACAAATTTTCTTGACTATGAATTGATACAACCCCATATGGATTTACATAAGTCGCCAACAAAAGGAATTTTAATCAGAGGCACCTTCATCCTCAAGAGAAACCTCTTATCTCTTTGTATTCCTTGACAAAATCTTTCTAGAAACCACTTTTCAAGCATGATCTGTGGTCACTCCTTGCGTACATGTCTCAAATTACTACTTCTATTCTGAGAACCCCAAGATCCTGATTTACAATTTCCTTATCCATGTTCAAAGTGTGTCGAGACATCCTTGGACTGATATCACTTATGTCACTCATCATTTTCATAATTTATGTTCTTAGTCATGCGACCTAAAACTGCAAGATATCATTCTCCCTTAATACACAACATTAAACTGTGGCTAACATTCCTGTCATTTAATGTTAATATTCTTCAAGTACTTGGTATGACTTGATTATCATATTTATGAGATACGTAGCAATGATCATATCATACATCCTAGCCCAGCCACCACATGATGAAAATTCTCTTGTCCATTATTTTAATCGCCTATGTTTGGTGAAAGAAACATTTTTCACTCATTGTTTCTCACATCGAGCATAAATCACGTGGTATTAGAAGTTTTTGTAAAGGATTCCCCTCATGATAAAGATGTAGCAGTTCACATTAGGGTTAACATGTTTATGAATGAAAGACCTTATCAGTCACACCAAACGTTTTTACCACATGATGTTAAGCTATATGGTTGACATCCTTGCAGTATGATGTAAAACTATACAATTTGGTCCTCATTACATAACCTTAAAAGGTATGATTTGTCCTTTTAAGTAGCACCAAACTATGTGGGTTTTGATTCCTATTACAAGGATATGTAGGAGGAAATCCCTTCTCATGGTTCCAATCCCAAAACCAAAACAACCCCTATCTCCTTGGAAGAAAATAAATTACAGAGTGCCCCACTGCTTGGATTAAAACTTGCATCATGATAATAAATGTTGTAAGAATCTATAATCCGAGTACAAATGTCTATATATAGAGAGAACCTTAGATACATAAAAATGATTCTAAGATCCATACATGCTAACAATAAATTCTTAATATAAGGGTCACTCATTTCATATTTTATATTTAATAAAAGATTCATGAATATGTCTTAAATCTATAAGAGAGCCCAAAAATAGGTAATAATTCCCCTAAAAAGGTTTCATGAGCCCAACCTCTCATCCTCTTGACCAATGTGAGTCCCTACGTGTTATAGGAACCATTTTAAATTGACTATATGCCTTTATAAAGCAGGTTCATGAGACATCATGAATAATAGAACTATTGAAAGTGTCTGGTTCCACAAATAAAACCCATTGGAAACCTCCTATAAAGGATGTGAACATATGTGTCAGATGTGATGGGTTGTTCCACTTCCACCCCAAAATGGTATTCCAGTCCCACATGATTTTCGGGAATGAAACAATGTGTTTCTATTTTTTTATTTCTACATTGCATATTATGGTGCAGATTAAGTGTGCATTGAGTAACGAGAGAGAAAAACTAAAGAAAATCTAACTTGGTAAAAGTTAAGCACCTTTATTGACCCCCTTTCAGTGTTCAAGTTCCATTGAGAACTTCAATATCATACCAAAACCTTATATTGGGCTAGTAAGAAACATGATAATGATCATGTATTAGATTGTTAATATGTATTGGTTAAAAAATCATGTAAGAACATTTTGAGTTATCATGGAAGTATTGGTGTGAAGAATTGATTGTTGGAACTGCAGTTTTTGAGTAAAAATCGTTGATGAGATAACAAGAGACGATTTTTTAGGAATAATTAAAGATAATACCTAGAATAAATATGAATGAACATCATGAATATGGTGAATCAGGAATCTTTGAATGGTATCACTCCTAGCTAGAGGGGGCGTGGAGTCGGTTGCAGTTTGCATGCAGGAAACTAGTAATAGTTTTAAGTGATTTTTGATGTTGATATGTACCTTATTTATGAACCATTAAAGACTCTATACATGTGATTTATTGGTGATGTGTCTATTAGGAAACATGACGGTGTGTGGTTAGTGATTATGGATAATGGTGGCTCAGAGCACCGTGATGTCTCTAGATTCTAGAGCAAAGCTCATGAGGTGATATTTTTAGTCTATGACAAGTTCATCTTGTAAGTGGAAGATTTCAATGTATGAAAGATTTTAGGTGTTCTAGTATATGAAATATGATGATATGGATAATTATATAGTGGGTAGAATCCTATTGATAATTGGATAATATAACCCTCATTTAGAGTGGATCTTAATAAATACCTAATATGGGGTATACCATGAACCCCACTAGTATATGTTGAGGTGTCATTTTAGATTATGGATTTAATCATATGGATTTTATCTAGTTCCTATGAAACATTATATTTAAAAATTGATCTATGGGTGTTTCATAAAGTTGGTATTGTGAAAACTAGCTTGGGGTAGAATCTGATGAATGGACTATGAGTGACTCGAAGCAGGAGTAACATTTGTACTCATAAGAATAGTATGAAATTGGGCTTACTGAATGGAAAGACTATCCAGTGCATCTAGTTTTAACTGAATTTAGGAATCAGGTATGAAAATTCATATGGTGATTGAGTGTATCTTGAGGATAGTCATGGTCAGATGTGCACCGATATCGTTGATTGGAAGGGTATGATGACAACGATGTAATGACTTCATAATGTCACAAAATATTGAAAATAACAATTAGGATGTGGAATTTGCATCACAGTGTATGGGTATTAGATATTTTGAAGGGATGTGTGTGTTTTTTTGGATTGGGTGCAAGAAAAACATGATTGTATTGAGTATGAAATTAGGGTAAATAGGTATAATTAAACTCCCATGGATGGATTTGGTGTTGGAAGAATCTTGTGGAGGCTTCTTACGGATGGAAATCTACATATTGGGGAACTTTTAATGACATGAGTCATTATGAGTCAATGGAATTTTAATATGGGTTGAAGTATAATGGAATTAGTGTTAGGGAAATTTGAACCTAGATTTTTAGATTGGAAGGGGGCTTATACGATCATGTTTTGAGGTGTTACTATCATGGTTTATAGGTAGGGGATTGAGTGAAAATACTCAAGTTGTATTCTCAGGTTTTATGTAATTGAATCCCATTTATTGGGTTGTAAAAAATCCCACAAGGTATCCATCGGGAAGGGATTTAGGGTACCACTACCTAGGACATTGGAAACCTGGTAGAAGGCTACTAAGAACATGGGACATAGAAATCCTAGTGGGGGTACACCACCAATGGATATGAACTTTTTTTTTAATTTTAATTAATTTAATATTTTTTATAAAAGTGGGATACCCCCTCTTTTGGAGTCATAGAAATAGGAGGGGTCAAGTCCCCTCCTCCCTCCCCTTCTTCTTTCTCCTGAGCATCTGACTCTTGGATAATTGATGAGCCATAAATGGTGAGAGTATTGACTAGGGATATGTTCAACACTAAGAGGGTGAATCAGTGTTGGTAACCTTTTATCCAATTTAAAACCTTTTTATCCTTTCCTTTTTACCTTTTCTCTTGTTAAGGTGAATATATCTCTCATTATTTCTTCTCTCCTTTATCTTTTCTTGCAACACATCCAAATGAACACACACAAGAGGAACAAAAAATTTACAAGGTTCTCCTTTTTTAAAAAGGATAATCCTTGGAGTGAACATGAACTTCACCTAAATCACATGATCCGCTAGTATCAACCTATGAGAAAAAACGAGGAAAAAAATCATTTTACTTGTATTACATGTCTCTTAGTAGTGTATAGTGCATTTCCTATTTTAACAACATCCCATTGTATATTTATACCTCCTCTAAACAGTTATACAACATGTATATGTAACAATAAGAGAGTTTATCACCAATTTATCCTCTTTCAAGTTATTGAGACACTACCGTGACCTTCTCTTATTTTCTTACTCACACAAAAACATGTAGGTAACCAATATTCTTCTTCTCCATTGCGAAAAACTAGGGAGGTTTCAATGAAATCTTATTATTCTTTTTCTACAATAATGCAAGAAACCTATTTTTTATATAAACTAAACTGCACAAAACTCCCTTCTCCTTCCTTCCTCTTCTTTTGGAATTCTAAATTTGTACATGAACTTTCGATATCCTCAATATTTTTCTTCTAGTAAATAATGACCATGGAATTTCATTATTCTTCTGGTGAACTCAAGAACACCTTCTAAAATCACTATCTTAATCTGATGATTTTACAAAAGATCCTTTCGATGATCACATCAAAAAACTATTGATGATCCTTCAATGGTGAATGGAAAAATATAAATATGTGTGAAACAAAATAATTGCATGAAGAATATAACTGAAACAATGTTATATCATCCTGAAGTCATGTGACTTTTCAAAAAATGAATAATATCCATGTTTAGCGAATACCACATTGATTTTTTAGTGAGGATGCATATTCTTTATTACCCAAAATGTTCCACAATAGCCTGTTCAAATACATTTGGGTTCATTCATCCATAGGTCCACCGTGTCAGCCCACATGGTGGTTCTGACCTTCACTCAGTATCGAACTACACTGGGTGCACTCTCCTTGGGCCAGTGCTGACTTGCGGTGACCTTCACACATGTCGCTCAAGGCGGGGTCACATTTGATCTTGGAAGATTGTCTCCATAATATGGCCTAGCTATTTGGGTGCTTGTATGTCCTGGTGTTGGGTATATTTTTTGACTAACTCTTCTTCACTTTCTTTGTCAAAATACTAGTAGTTTGTAAAGCCAAAACACTCAATAATGTTTCACCTTCAATTACACAACTTCACCAAGGATGCTCTTTGTAATATATTTTTACTATTTTCAAGAATTCATAAACCCTCCTTTTAATTTTTATTTGGTCAAGTTTCATTTGGGGTTGTTTTGGGTTGAAAATTTAAGAATATTGAAACTTTTGGGCTAGTAAACGGTTGGCGCACGGTTGGCACACGATTTACCAAATCGTGCCCCTTGCTATAGGAAAATGGAAAATTTTGGACAGAGAGATCTGCATGACTTGTGTACGGTTAGTCAAGATGTGTTCCCTCTCAGTAGAAACCATGTGACCTACTTATAATGGTCACATGTCCTGACATGGTTTTTCAAAACCGTGCACTGTTTCCCAAGAAACCATGTGGATGGGATTTTAAAATATCTGATTTTTTGTTAAAATTTCTTGAACCCTCTTTTTAGGTCCTAGATGGACCTCCTTCGACCCAAAAGAGCTTCTACAAACATTATATCTTCCAAGGAGGATTCTTGGCCCCTGAGACCCCTCCTGGGTGAGATCTGATTCAAGGATAACATCATTTGAACCTACTTCGGTTAGTTTCTTCCTTATATTCTTGATCTCTCACAATCTCTCTCTTTCTCATTAGGGTTTTATAGATCTTAATATGTTTTATTGGAGGATCTAATAACTTCTATTATGGATCTAAACCTAGTTTTGATTCTTTTTTCTCTTGGATCCCCTTATTGTTGTTCTTCCTCGGTAAATCCCAATTAGGGTTTGATGCTTCGAGATCTAGCGGCTTCGATGTAGGAGGTTTCTTTATGTCACCCAAATTATATGAACCCTAATTTCTTTTTTTAAATTTAAATTGTTTTAATTTAAATAAAATACTTTAGATTTGGATTATATGACTTTCAATTGGTTGTTGGAAAAACCCAATTCTGATGAATTTGGGTTTTTGAGAAAAATGATTTTTTTGCATGGAATTAGAAATTAGTGAGATTTAAATTGTTTGATTTAAATTTTGGTTTTTTATGGAAATTGATTCAATTAAGTTGTTAAATTTATTTGTATAAATTTATTTGATAGAAATTTTTTGAAAAACCCCAATTCCAATGAATTGGGGGTTCATGATAAAATTGATGGAATTGTTTGAAAATTAAATTATTGTATTTAATTGTGTAATGGATTGTGAAATTGCATGAATTGGTTTAAAATCCTTGTTTATGAAAACTGGATTAATTTTTTTTATGGAAACCCAGTGGTTTCATATTTTTTTGAAAACATGTTTTTTGATTAAGAACCCGTTATGGTTTTCAAAGGGAAATTGGTATATTGAAATGAAGAATGATATTTAACTGTATTTTAAGTAGTTTTAAAATAAATTTAATATCACTCTTTTTTATTAGAGCACATGAAATCCTTAGATAGTTAGTGAGTTATTTTGGGCAGAACTTTACGATTTACTACGTTCAAAAATATCATATAAGCGCATATCATTCCTTAGAAGATGTTGATGAATCCTCTTGACCTTAGTTCATGGGATGTATATACATACTTGTCATCTTCACAATGTCAAGTCCCTATAGCCCACAAATATACTACCTATTTGAAACATTTCCATGTTTCTCACTTCTTTGTATTTCAATTGTATATATATGCCATTGTTGAAAATTGTTTTACATTCCTTGTAAATTTATATAAACTATTTTATATAAAAGTTTTTATTTAAACTGTTTTGAGAAAATTTCTAGTGTGTAAAGAAACCTTTTATTAAAGGTAAATTACATATTTTTAAATGTATTTTCATCAATTTAAATGTGAATCTTACATTGATAATGTATTTCCATATTTTAAATTTTAAAGCATGTTTTTTTAATATGATTTTTTAAATGTCAAACCTCTTTATATTAAAATTGAAAGAACATTATTGGTTAATTTGATTTTGTAATCTTGTTATGAAATCTCTGGTGAAGTCCTACTGGGATTTGTCTCACACCCTACTTGTGCTTTCAAGTGTTTGTAGATTATATCCTTTTAGGTTCGATCAAGGGGAAAGGATCTTTTAGAGGTGGATCCAGCTGTTGAATCATGGACTTGGTGAGTTTTTTCCTTAGGGACTTGGGATATTTTACTTGTTTGGTACTTGAGTTGTAGTAATTTGGGATTTAAATTCCTATTTGACTTCTGGTATATTACTCCTAGTGGAGTTTCCTTTGATATCCATACTATCTTGTTTCTTTTTTACTTCTGCAATGTTTTTTGAAAAACTATTCTCACTTTAAAATTGTATATTACCAGGTGATAGTCGCTAACCCATGGGGATAGAGAACACCCTTCAGGATATGTTAGGACCAGCTCGATTATCAGATTACCAAGGTACTTGGGTTGGTTCATGACAAAGTGGTGTCGTATCCTGGTTGAGCTTTTGTCTTGAAGTCAGTATGAATTTTTGGAATATTTTTGGGACTTAGGAGGTAGTTGTGATTGAGTGCCTGGACATATCTCACCATAATGAACCTTAATTTTCCAGGGGTGGTTAGGTAAATACCTCTTGTTGATTAGTTCTAATCTTTTCCCTATTTTGATTTGTATAGGTTGAAATCAAAATCTTATTTTTCTATCTGTTGGGATTGATTTCCTTGATGCTCTGTTTGAGTGTAACCTCATGTATTACTTTGTTATATATTTATGTTTTGTAGAATCATGCCTCTGTAGAGACTTGAAAATTGGATCCAGGAGGAATCTACTATTGAAACTCAGCAAGTGAATCCTCTTATGAACCCAAATCTGGTAGAGGTGATCGTGTGCATTGTCCAAGCTCTGGGACAGACACCGCATCCAATTCCTGTTCAGGCTCCAGTTGTGGAACCTCATAAGGTTGTTCTCAAATTTTGTTCTCAAGAGTTCCTTTACCAGAATCTAGAACCATTAAAAGGATCAAATGATCCTCAAGATGCTGAGGGGTGTTTGAGAATAATGGAGCATTTGGGTTCTTAGATACACTCAAAAAAAATCAAAGTGAAGTGTGCCACTTTCATGCTGTAAGGACCAAGTAGGAGATAGTGGGACATACTGTTAATAATGAAGAAACATGAGGTCATATAGAAAAAATAATTAAAAGTTCTTTTCACCGACCAATTCTATCCAGATTTGATGTTGTTGGCCAAGTTCATTGAGTTCTTAAAACTTGAGCAAGCTTATAGGACTATGACAGAGTATGAAAACCGTTTTGTTGAGCTCATGAATTTCGCACCTCATATATTATCAATTGAGAGGATAAAGGATCAAAGGTTTAAGTTGGTACTTCATCCAGATATTTGTTCTCAAGTTTTCTTTTTGAATATTCCTTCTTATACGGACGTACTGGATATAACACTTATAGTTGAAATAGACCTAGCTAGCAAGTTAGGGTTATCAGGAGTTTCTTTCTCTCCCAATGGAAGTGTGAGTTCTTTCAAGGGAAAGAATATGCGTGATGATTCTTGTGGCATTTCTCAATAGTAAGGTCATTATAGACCACCTATTATACCTGACATAGGTCCTTTTGTTTACTACTAATGTGGCAAGGCAGGACATTCGAAGAGGGTTTTCACTGAGGCACCCAAAAACGGTGGCTCCTACAGATGTTCTAGGAACTTTTAGTGATTATTGCATATTTATTCCACTCTTAATAGTGGAATTAGATCATCAAATCCTCCTAAAATTATGGGGAAATCAAATGCTTCATGTGAAAAAGTGTTCCAGCCATAGGCGTCCGTAAAGAAGATTCTTCACGTAGTGGAGGAGTCTCCAGAGGAAGTGGATACGGGTCAAGAAACTTTGAGAGGTACCATTTCCATAGATTCGTTATTAGAGACTTATCTATTTGATATTGGTTCATCTCATTTTTTTTATTTCAACTCATGTTGTTAATATTCTAAATCTTCCTATGGATATTTTATCTTGTACAATGGATATTACTTCACCCCTTGGTATGAAGACAGAGTAGGGTCTCTATTGTAAGGACCTGACCCTAGTTTCCTAGAGTTGGTGCCTTATTTTATTACATTGGAATATAAACAAGGAATATTCATCCCAACGGACCAAGCAGTTTAGTAGCATTAGAAAAAATATACATACATAAGTTAAACATTAAAAATTGAAATGGAAATACAACATAAAATTTTTATTGAAAACATCCACAACTATAAGTTTATCCCTACAGGTCATTCATAATAAACTTCTTCATGTACTAAGAAGATAAAACATAAGAAAGTGGTGAACTCAAAAGCTTAGTAAGAGTAATAAATACAGAGGAAGATAACATAAACATAAACATTAGGCATAGTGAATAATTGAAAACACATGCCTTTACAAAAAAATAATCTTGAACACATTATGATAGGAATGTGAGCTGAGTAAATAACGTCATAATAAAACATAATCATGGGTATTATACAATTATAATAACCACATTAACTTTAAATTACTAACTTCATAATGAGGGAAGTTCATATTACAAATATTCTAAAACATACCATCAAGGCCTCATCCAAGACGTCTAAAAATGATTAAGGCCTCATCCAAAATCATATCTCAAAATGGGCAAGGCCTCGGCTAAGTCCACGTATATTTGTCTCATGATACCTATTGATGCATAGAGGGGCTATAAAAGACCCCACCCATCACATACTAAGTCAAATTAATTTATCATATGAAAGGGGTGAACACAATCAACATATACATTAATATTGAAACTAACATATGAAATGTAAATAACTTTCCCCAATCATTGAACATAAACACTAACCATTTGGAATAATATGGTGAATGGTATCAAGATAGAATATCCATAGTCAAACAAATCAAAAACCCTTAAAAACATATTTGATATGATATCATAATAGATAAACCTCAATGAATTACAAGATTTAACAAAGGATTTTGACATAGATTAAGATATTTTTAAATGATACCATTGACAAATTTTTGAGGAAATAATCATTAAAAATTACAAAGTGTATCATACCACCTTGAAACATTCAAATAACAATCCCTTATAATATAATAATAATAATTAGACTCTTGATATGATATACCAGAGGTCATTACATACACCACATGCATGGAATAAGTGTTGAACAAGGCATGTACCATATAAAAGTTAAAGTGATATGAGAACTTTGGAAAGAAAAGTTCTTTGGGAAAATCATTTTTATTTGACATGAAATAAGATTTTAAACATGTATATCCCAAAAAATAAAAGGTAAGGTAATTGAAATTATATTTTAGGATTACATAAAGTCTTATTGAGGTGAAATCATTTAGAAATAGTTTTTTAGGAAGCTTTAGAAATAAAACATTTTAGTACAGTTTAAGGAAAATATTAAAGGATTTTAAAACACAAAGGCATGTTTGATTTTATAAAACCAGAGATGAACCAAAAAATATTTTTCATGTTAAAATGCGTGATTTTATAAATATAAATATGGCATAAAACATATTATAGAGTGAACTTCAAAATATGTAATAATTCGAGAAGTTCCTCAAATCGGGCTTGCATTTTAGAAGAATTTTTGAAAGATTATTTTAAAACATGTAACTACCTATAAAATAAAGAAGGATTATGATTGGTACACATATATATAACATTATAACATAATTTATTATCATTAAATAATAATAAATAATAATTTCATTGAGGTTAATATAGAATAATAGAAACTCGAATGAAAATGGAGTTTCGGGTAGAAAATACTTACAACTTTGTAATCAATTGAATTGTATGCCCCAAAAATTAATTATCATTAAATGATACATTGAATATAATTATAATAAATATATTAATGATATTAAACATAAATGGTAAGTATACATACACCATATACAATTAATATTAGTGAATACGGAATATCTCACAAAAATGGAAGTGAGATAAAGAAACCCCTTACCTTAAGTTTGAATGTTCTGCTCTTGACCTTATGGTCATGGAATATGAAATTAGAATCATTAATAACTTAATTAAGAACCTATTATACATTTATTTAGTTTATCATAATATTTTTAGTTAATTTATGTCCTTATTGATAAGTTATAATATTTAATTATGTCGTTTTTCATTCTCGAGTGTTCATTTTTTTGATTTTCATAATCATTTTGCTTGTTTTTATGTAATAGAGTTCATGTGGCATGGATATAAATATATATAATTGAATTTAAATATTTTTTATTAACATAAATAGGTGTTAATTTTCATTTAAATTATTTGGTTACATGGCATGAGGACGAATCATTAGATGAAATATTAATGACAATCACTTAGATTATTTTAGCGGTATTTTGATTATTAGGAACTAATTCAGTCATATGATTTAATATTATGTACATATACTAGTTCATGAATATTAAATAGGTTATAATAAATATATTATAGTATTTTTCAACCATAAAAATTGTTTCATGACCAGTAATGAAGGAGAAATTGAAGAACGAAACTTTGTCATCCACAAAGGTTGTAAATTGACACCTCACGGATGATAATTTCGTTTATAAAATAAAAGATAGAGAGTAAGGATATTGATAATGGTTCTTCCATTAACATGATATAATTTAATTATATATATAATAATGGATTTATCATGTTAATTTGGATAGAGTAGGTGAGGATAGATAACAATATAAAGGAACTTGAAATGAAAATGAAAGAAATAAAATGTGAATTTATTTCTTGAACCCACCTCCATGAGAATCTCTTTAAGGGAAGGGGTTTTGGTCTTTTGGAAAGAACAAGATATTATTATACGTGGGGATTGACTAGGAAAGTGTATTTGGGAAGAAATTTGAGGAGAATCAAGGCTTAGATTAGTGAATAGAGGAGGGAGTGATGGGGGGTTTATAGTGGAGGAGAGGAGTAATTTTTGAATATCTTAATCATTATTTTATTATTTTGCCAAAGACAACCAATAGGATGGATTATTATGACCAATAATAGTAATATATTAATGTTATTTCGAACCAAGTGGCCTTAAATCATCCTTACATCACCTATGACTCAATAAATCACATATTTATTATTTATCATAAATTGTCGTATTTTACTATTCATAAAAAAATTCAAGTATTTCAGAAAAAACCCGAAAATTCACCCTTACCATTTCTCAATGTGTAGAATTCAAAAATGAACTCCATTTTTTGAAAATAATTTTCTACATATTATTAATTTAATTTTTAAATAAAATCATAGTTTATTCAAAAAATAACATTTTTAAAACTATAATTCATTTTATATCACATTGAAAAATTAATCAAGATCTCATTATCTTATTACCTTAAGAAAATAAAATAATATTATTATTTACTATTAATAAGGGTCATATTACTATTCATATTAACATTCATAAGGGTATGTTACTATTCACAAAAAAAAAATAAGTTTTTCTTATCAGACTCTAAATATCTTACTAAATGCAACTATATATGTCAGTTTTTTGAATTTCAAAACATAGTAGAGGAAAATTTATGTTTAATGGCTAGATTATAAAATGTGTTGTTTTGTAGGTACTCAGTGTTTCATGCATTCAATATTTATTTTCAAAACCTTTGTGTGTTACATTAGTAGCCCCTCTTGTGTATTCTCACTATTATATGTTCAGTTTTCATGGAGTTTTCTAGTTCTCTACATGAAAATGCTTGACATCGTATTTAGGATGTATTGGATCATTTCCCATAAAACCTATATTTATTGTTATCTTTGACAGGTATCCTTCACTACATTTGATGGTGTGTGCCATGTATTTTAAGTATAATGGTACCCAAGGTCGAGCAAATCCAAACCTTCTTATCTGGAGTTAGGTAAATTAATATTGGTGTTTGCCTTTGATATGAAGCGGGAATCTTTTAGTAGTGTTATCCCTCCAGTTTTTGTCGAGTTTCCCAAAGTGTTTCCTTCTAACTTCTCTAGTTTTCCACCGGTAAGGTAGGTTGAGTTTTCCATTGACTTAATATCTGGTACTCAATCAGTATCTATTCCCACTTACCATATGACATAAGCTAAAATGAAATAGATTAAGTCCTAGTTGGATGATCTTCTTGAGAAAGGATTTATACACCCGAGTGTGTCACCTTGGGCGGTATCAGCTATAAGGACTCGACGTTATTACATTATATAATCTTGATTATAGACAAGAAATAATTTACTTTTACATTTTGTATATTTTCAAGTTTAGAGCTTTAGAGAATAGGGACATAATACATTCATAACCTTACACATTGTTACAAAGTGGTTACTATAAAAACAGTTTCCATTTTTCTCAAAATATAAAACATTAAAGCTTAAAACATGATTTCTTTGACAATTATTCAAAAATTTAACATGGATTAATTAATTTTCCTAAACATCCTTATAACCTGTAAAAACATTTAAAAACTTGGTATAATTACAAAATCTCATTAAGAGATATAAAAAGGAGGAAAGAGCACATTAGTCCATGGATACTTGTAACGTATGAAATCATTTTCAAAAGATATACTTATCACCTGTATATATATAATTACTATGTGAAACATGAGATTTACACAATACATAGAACGTAAGTATAACCATAAAGGTATCTTGGGGTATTAATTAAATAATCTTGTAACCCTCTCAGCTAACTTATAATTTGTAACCCTCACGGCTACCTTACAATTTGTGTAACCATCGTAGTTACACTTGGAGTAACCATACGGCCAACCTCCAACTTACACATACCCAATGAATTGGGTGGAGATATAGGTCCCACCCTTTATCATAAACAATTACCAAGAACCATAACATAATCAAACAACATGAATAATTGTATAAAAACATTGCTTTTGAATTTTGTAAAACAGAATTTTAAAAGAGGATTTTAAAAGAAACTCCCCTTACATAATTCATATAATTTAAGAGATACATAATAGAGTGTATGGAATATTTATATACACTGTAAATAAACATAATATAAACATAATTTAAATAGAACCCATCACACAAACAATTCTAATACCACATAAATAATGAAGTAGAATGTTAACCCAAAGAATAGAAATCGGGTTAAGAATTCCCTTACCTCGGGTTTGTCTTACTTATAAATTGTTTAAACCTTCTGTATAATAGTTAAAAAAGTGTTATTAATATATTAAATAATCATATACATATTTATAATACCTTATATTATCATTTCATTACATCATTTTACCCTTTAATTGTTAGTATTTTGTTCTTTGCACTGTTTTGGGTGAGTTCTTTACATGATTTTCATGATCGGTTCATGATGGATTTTTCTTTTCAATTGGAAGTAAAAATCAAGAATTGGAATTGAAAGGTATTTAAATATTTCCATTTATCATTTTTATTTTTTATATGAGAATGGTTCATAAGTTAAAACATTAATGATGTTCATTTAGATCATTTTAGTGGTTCTTTGATAATAACGACATCATTTTGTCTTATAAATTAAAACCATGAGTAAAAAGGAATTCCAGAACCATGGATGAGACATAATACATATATTATAACTTTATTTAACCATAAAAATGGTTTCATTACCATACTTGATGGAATTAATTAACATTGAAATCACATCGACCACGATGTCGGTAATTCGACACATCACGGACAATGTTTTTATTCCTTGAATAAGTGGGAGAGGAGAATAAGAATGATGATGAATATTCCATGAACATGAGAAAATAAATAATATACATTATTTATTGATCTTTCATGCCACTTTTGTAATATTTTATGAGGAAATAATAAGAAAAGAAAGGAACTCAAAAATAAAATAATAATTGAAAAATCCCTTACAAAATTTCAACAGCCCTACGGCTATGCAACATGGTTTTAGAAAATATTAAAAAGAGAGGGGACAAGGGTAAGACATAAAAAAATGAACCATAATACATAATATATCAAGAATAAGAATGAAATAATAACATGGTATGTAAACATGAAAGTTATACCACATAAAAGAGAACTTGAATGAAAAAATAAAGAAATTGAGAAATTTTTTACCTTGTAGAGTAACTCCTAGAACATGAAGGTTGGGACCTTGGGGGATTGATGAAAACTTGTGAGGAATACTAGGAAGGTAATGAGGCCAGAACTTTGTTTATGAGGAATTGGGAATGAATCTAATGAAGGAATGGGTTGGTATTTATAGCAAAAGTGAGGGATTATTTTAATAATTTCCAAGGGACACCTCATTAGTGGTATTTTCAAAACCATGGGCTTGCCCATGGTATTTTCCCATGGTATAAACCACTTGGGACAACTAAAAAATTATTTTACTTTAAACAAGTTGAACATATTTATTACATCATTAATGACGTCATGAACACACCGAAACTCAAAACTGTATTTTTTACTATTCACCGAAAAAACAACTATTTCAAAAAAATACACAAAATTCAACCTAACCATTTATCAATGTGTATAATTCAAAAATGAACTCCTTTTTTAATGAATAATTTCTAAAAAATATTAATTCAATTTTTAAATAAAATCATACTTAATTCAAAAATTGACAATTTAAATTCCATAATTGCTTTTAAATCACATTGAAAAATTAACCAAAAAGTCATTATCTTAAATCCTCAAGAAAATAAAATAATAACACAATTTAAAATTTATTAGGGCCATATTACTATTCATATTACTATTCATAAGGGTATGTTACTATTCACTAAAAAACAAGTTGGTTCCATTAGACTCCAAAAAACTTACGGAACACAATTGTAGATGGACGATTTTCAAAATTCAAAACATAGAAGTAGTAAAATTATGTTTAAAGGCTAGTTATAATTATCTACTTGAAATAAAGTTTCATGCATTCAATTTATTTTTAGAAAACCTTGGGGTATTACATTATCCCCTCCTTATGGAAATTGCGTTCTCGCAATTTTATTTACTTATTAAACAACTGAGTGTATTTTTCCCTCATAGCATTTTCAGACTCCCATGTTACTTATTCAACCATGTGGATTCTACAAAAAACCTTTACCTGGTGGATTACCTTATTCCAAAATACATGTTCTCTTCGATCAAGAATCTAAACTAGTTTCTCTTCATAAGAAATGTTCTCTTCCAGCTGAACTGCTTCTAGGCTCAAGACATGTGATGAATCTGACACATACTTTCTCAACATCGAAACGTAAAAAAAAATTGTGTACTTAAGACAAACTTGGAGGCATAGCTACTCGGTTGGAAACTGGTCCAACTTTTTCCAAGATTTAAAAAGGACCGATGAATCATGGACTTAGCTTTACTTTCTTACCAAAACGCATCACACTTTTACAAGGAGATATTTTATGAAAAAAACGGTCACCTACCTTGAAAGAGAAGTCTTTCCTTCTGTTATATGTATAACTTTTCGGCCTACTCTAATCTATCCTCATGTGTTTCTAAATCATCTTCATTTTCTCAGCCACTTATTCTACTAATTTTGGACCCGTCAACTTTCTTTCACCGACTTCACCCCAAAACGCTGGAGTCAGACACCGCTTCCCATACAAATCCGCAAAAGGTTCCATCTGAATACTAGAATGAAAGATGTTATTATAAGAAAACTCAACTAAAGAAAGATGGTGATCCCAACTTCCCTGGTAGTCCATTGAACAAGCTTGAAGCATATCCTCCAAAGTCTGAATCATTCATTCTGACTGCCCATCTGATTGAGGATGAAAAGCTTTACTGAAATTTAATTTTGTTCCCAACGACTTATGAAGTCCCTTCCAAAAGTTATAAGTAAACCTGGGATCCCGAACAGATACATTGGAAAGAGGAACTCCATGTAACCTGACAATATCCTTGAGGTAAAGTCGAGAAATCTGATCCAAAGACATTGTATCTCTAATATAAAGAAAATGTGAAGATTTGTTCATCCGATCAATAATAACCCCAATTTCATTGCTACCTCGAGAAGTATTTGGTAGTCCCACCACAAATTCCATGGATACATTCTCCCATTTCCACTATGTAACTGGAAAAGGCTGAATCATCCCCTTCGTTAACTGCCACTCTCTCTTCACTCCATCCCACCAATAATACTCCCAAAGTTCTCTGTACATCTTAGTACCACCAGGATGAACTGAAAATGGGGAACTATGAGCTTCACAGAACAATTCTTTCTTCAACTGGGAATCACAAGCCACACACAACCTTTTTCCAAATCTTAAAACACAATGTTTATCAAGATTAAATTGTGGAAACTTAACCATTTTAACCAATTCTACCTTTTCTTGTACCTCATGGTATTCCTTCTATGCTTGCTTAATTTTGTCTGATAATGATGAATGCACTGAAACCTGAGACAAAATAGATTTATTCCCTACACCAACAAATTTTAATCCAAAATTCATCAAATCATTAATCAAGGGATCATTTTCCAAATGTAACATGTTTAATGATGCATGATGTTTTCAACTCAAGGCATTCGCCACTTTGTTTGCTTTTCCAGAATGGTAATTAATCGTGTAATAATAATCCTTTATCAATTCTATTCATCTTCTCTTCTTCATGTTAATTCCTTCTGAGTTAATAATACTTTAGACTTTTATGTTCATTATGTATTTTAAATTTGGCTCCGTATAAATTATTCCTCCAAATTTTCAAATCAAAAATCACAACTTCCAATTCTAAATCATGTGTGGGATAATTTAACTCATGAGGTTTAAGTTTTTTTGAAGCATAAGAAATTACCTGATCATTCTACATCAAAACACAACCAAGTTTCTTCAAAGAAGCATCACTATAGATGACAAACTCACCATTTCGTGAAGGCAAGGCCAAAACTAGAGCATTAACCAATATCTTCTTTAGTTCTTGAAAAAAACATGATGTTCTTCTGTCAAAACAAATTTAACCTCTTTTTGTGTTAACTTAGTTATCGGTCTAGATAACTGTGCAAAGTTCTTAAAAAACCATTGGTAATAACCCGCTAATCCAAGAAAACAAAAAATCTCAGTAACATTTGTAGGAATTTTCCATTCATCAGCCACTCTTTTTTTGGCTGGATAAACTGTTATTCCATCCTTATTTAAAATTTTCCCAAGAAAATAAATCTATTGCAACCAAAAATCACACTTACTGAATTTTACATATAGTTTCTTTTCTTTTAAGGTTTTTAGAACAACCCTTAGATGTTTTTCATTCTCGTATTTATTTTTAGAAAATACCATAATGTCATCAATAAACACAACCACAAACTTATTCAAGAACTCATGAAATATTCTATTCATAAGATTCATGAATACAGCAGGTGAATTAGTTAACCCAAATGGTATAACAACAAATTCATAATGCCCATGTCTAGTGAGAAATGCTGTTTTTAGGAAGTCATCCTCCTTCACCTTCAACTGATGGTATCTAGATCTCAATTCAATCTTGGAAAAGTACAAAGCTCCCTGGAGATGATCAAACAATTCATCGATGTGAGGCAAAGGATACTTGTTTTTAATAGTTTTGTTATTCAAAGCTCTATAATCAATGAAAAGTATTTTGGAACCATCTTTCTTTTTAACAAACAAAATAGGAGCTTCCCATTGTGAAGTACTAGAACGAATGAATCCATTATCAAGAAAATCCTGCAACTGATTTTTCAATTCAAGAAGTTCTATTTGATCGATCCGATAAGGGGGTTTTGAAATTTTCTTAGCATCAAGAAATAAGTCAATTGTGAATTCAACTTCCTGATCAGGTATGACACCGAGTAACTCATTAGGAAAAACATCAAGGTATTCATTTACCACCGGCACATCATTAATCTGAATAGTTCCCTTGTTTTCAACAATATGAGCAAGATAACTTTCATTTCCACCTTTTAATAGTTTCTTAGATTCCAGATATGTTATCAATTTAATGGTTTCCTTCTTATATAAAAATTGAAAATCTTTCTGAAAAACAACTTTTTTAGCTCTACATTAAATCTTTTCATGATAAACAGAAAGCAAATCCATTCCCAGAATAACATCAAAATTGAATAAGGGTAAAATAAAAATGTTTATAGGTAAAGTCTTTCCACAGACCATAATAAAATTATTCTTATAATTCCTCTTTGCTATAATATTTCCCCCTGGTGTTTTAACAAAAAGTTCTGGTCTCATTTGTTGAGGTGATATTTCCAATTTACCCAAAAATTTCTCAGATATGAAAGAATGTGTATACCCTGTATCAAAAAAAACTTTAGAAAAATCTGATTGAACAAAAAAAGTACCTAATATAACTTCATTTTATGGCCTGACATCTACTGACGTAGTCTCAAAGGATCTTACTACACCTTTTTTCTTATAGTATAGATTCTTTGCATCATTTGGATCTCTCTTTAGAAAGGCATTTTCATAGTGACCCATCTCACCACATTTAAAATACTTTACAGTTTTCTTATCAGTATTATCCTTTGGATCATTTCCATTACAATATCGAACCATATGTCCAAACTTACTACATTTAAAACACTTATAAGT
Source organism: Viscum album (assembly GCA_963277665.1). Classification (NCBI taxonomy): domain Eukaryota; kingdom Viridiplantae; phylum Streptophyta; class Magnoliopsida; order Santalales; family Viscaceae; genus Viscum; species Viscum album. Next base: position 1,208,560,015 of record OY728141.1, read on the forward strand.
TTTTCTAATACATTCCCAAGTGTGCTTCTTTCCACACTTTTCACAAACTGGAAACTAGATTTTCTTACCATCAGATTTATTTGGTTGATTCTTACCCATCGCTTGACATCTAGACCTCTTCTTCTCCTTGTTTCCAAAATGTACGTGATCATTGAAAAACTCCATCTCTACCCTCTCAGCACATCGGAAAAGTTTCTTATAACTTTTGAATTAATAGGAGGCCAACGCCCTTCGATACCTTGGCTTCAATCCTGAGTAAAAGTGGTTGCTTTTTCTATCAAGATCCAGAATAATATTTGGAGCATACCTCATCAGTTGGGTGAAGTCCGCTTCATACACAGCCACCGAATATTCCTCCTTTTGCTTCAATTCAAGAAATTGCTTCTCCATCCTAAGTTGCACTACCTTAGGAAAATATTTTTCAAAGAAAATACTTTTAAATTCATCCCACTCAAAGGCATCAATATCCTTTATATCCCCAATATTCTTTACCATTGACCACCACTAATCAGCTTCACCTTCAAAACGATAAATGTAAATACAAACCTTTTGATTATCTGAACAACCCATTACATCAAATATCTTTTCAAGGGCTTTAATCCGTCCTTCATCCTCTATTGGGTCAGAAGATCCATTGAAAGTAGGAGGGTGTTGTATCATAAAATTTTCCATTGTTATCATGTTCTGTTGTGGAACCTCTAGTTTTTCTCTTGCATGGATTCCACCACCATTTATTGCTTATGTTAGCTGATCCATTACTGTTACAAACTTCTCGGTTCCAATCCCTACCATTCTAGGCTGCAAATTTGGAAGGATGGCGTTCTTTCGGTGCCTCCCCTCTTCAGCTTCCCTGTTTCTTCTACGGAAAACCATTCTAAACAAACTTATCTTAGTCAAAGCAACATGGTAATATTTAAATTCTATAACATTCCAAATTAATCATAGAGTAAAAAACAATTATGGTATTCTTTTAACATCATTCTAACCCCTAAAGTTATCTAAACCATCCTCTGATACCAACTATAAGAACCCAACCTTATTAAATTACATAATCTTGATTATAGACAAGAAATAATTTACTTTTTAATTGAGGATCTTTTCAAGTTTAGAGGTTTAGAGAATAGGGACATAATAAATTCATAACCTTACACATTGTTACAGAGTGCTTACCATAAAAACAGTTTCCATTTTTTTCAAAATATAAAACATTAAATCTTAAAACATGATTTCTTTGAAAATTCTTCAAAAAATTTACATGGATTCTTTCATTGTCATACACATCCTTATAACCTGTAAAAACATTTAAAAACTTAGGATAAGAACAAACTCTCAATAATGGATATAAAAAGGAGGAAAGAACACATTAGTCCATGGATACTTGTAACGTATGAAATCATTTTCAAAAGACATACTTATCACCTATATATATATACTTACTATTTGAAACATGAGATTTACACAATACATAGAACATAAGTATAACCATAAATCTATCTTGGGGAATTACTTACATGATCTTGTAACCCTCTCAGCTACCTTGTAATTTGTAACCCTCACGACTACCTTACAATTTGTGTAACCATCGCAGTTACACTTGGAGTAACCATACGGCCAACCTCCAACATACACATACCCAATGCATTGGAGGGAGAAATAGGTCCCACACTTAATCATAAAAAATTACCAAGAACTATAATATAATCATACAACATGAATAATTTCATAAAAACATTGCTTTTGAATTTTGTAAAACATAATTTTAAAAGAGGATTTTAAAAGAAAATCCCCTTACATAATTCATATAATTGAAGAGATGCATAATAGAGTGGATGGAATATTTATATACACTATAAATACACATAATATAAACATAATATAAATAGAACCCATCACACAAACAATTCTAATACCACATAAATAATAAAGTATAATGTTAACCCAAATAATGGAAATCGGATTAAGAATTCTCTTACCTCTGGTTTGTCTTAATTAAAACTTGTTTAAACCTCATGTATAATAGTTAAAAGAGTTTTAATAATATATTAAAGAATAATATCCATCTTTATAATACCTTATATCATCATTTAAGAACATAATTTCACCCTTTAATTGTTAGTATTTTGTTCCTTGCGCTGTTTTGGGTGAGTTCTTTACATGATTTTCATGATCGGTTCATGATGGATTGTTCTTGTCGGTTGGAAGTGAAACTCCAAAATTGGAATGGAAAGGTATCTAAATATTTCCAGTACCATAATTTATATCATCTATTATTTTGATGTTTTATATGAGGATGGTTCATAAGTTAAAACATTAATGATGTTTATTTAGATCATTTTAGTGGTTCTTTGATAATAAAGACCTCATTTTGTCTTATAAATTAAAACCATGAGTAAAAAATAATTACAGAACCATGGATGATACATAATACATATATTATAACTTTTTTAAACCATAAAAATGTTTTCATGACCAAACTTGAAATAATTATTGAAAATTTAAATCACATCGTCCACGATGTCGGTAATTTGACACATCACAGACAATGTTTTTATTCCTTGAATAAGTGGGAGAGGAGAAGAATAATGATGATGAATATTCCATGAACATGAGAACATCCAGAATATACATGATTTATGGAGATTTCATGCTTATTGGGTAAGTGGTTATGAGGAAATAATAGGAAAAGAAAGGAACTCAAAATAAAAGAATAATTGAAAAATCCCTAACAAAAATTCGGCAGCCCTACGGCTATGCAACATGGTTTTAGAAAATATTAAAAAGAGAGGGGAAAAGGTTCACCTATCCAGAATTGAATAATAATACAGAATATATCAAGAATAATAATTAAATAAGAACATGGTATGGAAACTTGAAAGATATACCACATAAAAGATAACTTGAATGAAAAAAGAATGAAATTGAGAAATTTCTTACCTTGTAGAGTAACTCCAAGAACTTGAATTTTGGGACCTTGGGGGCTATATGAAACCTTTTTAGGACTACTAGGAAGGTAAGGAGGCCAGATATTTGTTTATTATGAATTGGGAATGAATTTAATGAAGGAATGGGTTGGTATTTATAGAAAAAGTGAGGGATTATTTTAATAATTTCCAAGGGACACATCATTAGTGGTATTTACAAAACCATGGGTTTGCCCATGGTATTTGCCCATGGTATAAGACAATTGGGACACCTCATAACTTATTTTACTTTAAACAAGTCTACCAGATTTATTATATCATTATTACATCATTAATGATGTCATTAACACACTGAAACTCAAAACTGTATTTTTTACTATTCACTGAAAATTGATTGTTTCAAAAAAATCCCTAAAATTCACCCAAACCATTTATCGAAGTGTAGAATTAAAAAATGAACTCCTTTTTTTAAATAATTTTCTAAATATTATTAATTTAATTTTTTAAAATAAATTCATACTTAATTCAAAAATTAACAATTTAAATTCTATAACTGTTTTAAAATCACATTGAAAAATGAACCAAAAAGTCATTATCTTAAATCCAAAAGAAAATAAAATAATAACTCAATTTACTATTTATTAGGGTCATATTACAATTCATATTACTATTCATAAGGGTATGTTACTATTCACCAAAAACAAGTTAGTTCCATTAGACTCCAAATAACTTACTGAACACAATTGTAGATAACCGTGTTTCAAAATTAAAAACATAGAAGTAATAAAATTATGTTTAAGAGATAGTTATAATTATATACTTAAAAAAAAGTTTCATGAATTCAATTTATTTTCAGAAAATCATGGGGTGTTACATCATCCCTCTTTTCTAAGAAGGCTTATGGATCACTTCGCCCTTTCCTTGATTATCGAAAGATCAATCGATTTATGGTAAAGAACAAGTATATTTTTTCACGGATTGATGATTTGTTAGATCATTTGAAAAAGGTGAAGTGGTTCTCAAAGATTGACCTTTGATCTGGTTACCATCAGTTAAGGATAAAAGATTCTGACATTCATAAAACCATCTTTTGGATCAGGTACATCAATTATGAGTACCTTTTCATGACCTTTAGTCAAATAAATGTTCCTATAGTTTTCATTACTTTGATGAAAAATATTTTCTATGACTATATGGATACCTTTGTGACAGTATTTTTGGATGACATCCTCATTTACTCTAAGTTCAAGGAGGATCATGTGGATCATCTGAGAACAATTCTGAGTTTACTGATAAATCATCAACTTTGTGTCAATCTTTCGAAATTTGATTTCTAGATCCGAGAAGTGAAGTTCTTCGGACACGTCTTGTCTGAACAGGGTATATTAGTTGATCTTGATATGGTAAAAGATGTTGCGACTTGGGAGCAATCATGAAATGTCTTTGAGATTCAAATATTTTTGGGTTTAGCTGGATATTATCATTGGTTCATGAAGGAATTATCAAAGTTGGCTTCTCTGATGATTGCACTCACTCAGAAGGGAGTAAAGTGTTCTTGGGATGAAATATTTTAGAATTATTTTATTGATATAAAACTTATTTTGACTATTGTACTGATGTTGACTCTCTGAGAGGTTGGGTAGGGCTATGTGGTCTTCTATGATTCATCAGTTTTGTGCTTGGGATGAATTATTATATAGGATAATCATTTTGTTTCTTACAAATATCATCACTTAGGTCACATGAGAAGAATTATCATACCCATGACCTTGAAATTGCAGCTATGATGGATGCACATAATAGTTGATGACACTACCTTTACGGAGAAATTTTTACCATGTGTTCTGACTATAAGAGATTTAGTTATATCTTCTTTCAAAAATATTTAAATATCTTCTAGAGGCGTTGGTTGGAAAACCTGCAGTCTTTATATTTCGACATCACCTATACCCTAGGTAAAGGTAACATCATTACAGATGTTTTGAGCAAGAAGCTTCTAACTCAGACAGTGAAAGAATCATCATAAGAGTGGAACTTAATATCTCTCTTTACATAGTTTCATATTGAAGTTCAGGAGAAAGGGGATGAGGTTTCTTTGGACATTTTTTAGTTGGAATCTGGTATTCTTGAATTGATCTTTTAGAAACAACATCTTGATGATGAGTTCTGTAGCATTAGAGACTCTCTTTATGGTGGGGAGATAGTTTTCCAGTGGTCTTTCTACAAAGAGGGAATTTTATGCTATTAGAATTGTTTTGTGGTACCGTCTTCAATAAGGAAAGTTTTGATGAGGTATTTCCATAGTTCCTAGTGGGCAGTGCACCTAGGAACCACAAATATGTTCTATGAAATGTGGCGGATATTCTAGTGGATAGGTATGAGATGGAGCATTTATGAGATTTTTTTATATTGGTATATATGCCAACAGGTTAAGGTCGAGCACCAAAAACCTTCAGGTTTGTTTCAACCACTTACAGACTCTACTTGTAAGTGAGTAGAGATCTCTATGGACTTTGTGGTTGGGTTTCCATGTACCCAGAGAGAGGATAATTTGATATGGGTTGTGATCAACATTCCAACCAAGCCATAACATTTTATACCCATTCATGATACAATCAAAGTTGAGGAGTTGGGAAATATCTATGTGAAAGAGATTGTTCATTTTTATGAAGTTCATTCTTCTATAGTTTCTGATGGGGATCCTTAGATCAATTCTCCATTTTGGAGGGGACTTTAAGAGGCGCTTGGATCTCACACCCATTTGATTATGGCATACCATCTACAGTCAGATGGCCAAATATAAAGAGTTATACAGATTCTTGAGGATATGCTCTATGCTTATGTTCTCGACTTTGGTGGGGATTGGGATGATCACTTGGGGATGGTTCAGTTTTCTTATAACAATAGTTACCAGTCTATGACCAAAATGGATCCTTTTGAGGCCTTGTATGGATGACCTTGAAAATATCTATTTTAGTCAGGCTGAGTTTGGTGCAAGAGACAAAAAACAAAGATTTAGTTGATTTTTCAGAGGATGCTGACAGTACAGAGCTGATATAAATCTTATGTTGATCTTCGTCATAGAACTTTAGAGTTATCAATTTTTGATCATGTGTTCTTGAATGTTTCACCTCAATTAGGTCATCGATAACTTGGGAGACAAGAGAAGATTTATCCTCATTTTTTTGGACCTTTTGGGGTTTTTGATCAGGTGAGGAAAGTTTCATATTGTTTAGAACTACCACCACAACTGATGTCGATACATAACATGTTTCATGTATCTCATCCTTGAATGTATCTATCTGATTCATCTTATGTTCTGAGATGGAGTGATCTTGAAGTTGAACTTGATTTATCTGTGACTGAATGGCTAGTCAAGATAGTTGATTTTGAGACCAGGGTATTTTTTTGGAGGATGATACCATTGGTTTGTGTGCTATGGAAGAATAGTTATACTTATCATGATACATGGGAGATGGAGGCACTCATGAGAGAGCAGTGATCTCATTTTTTGACATGGAGGCATCTTCATAGGATTTATGGGGATATAAAGTTTCTATGGTGGGGAGTTTGAAACATCCCATTACTATTTTCAGGTATTCCTAAACCCTCCTTTTAATTGATCTTTGGTTGAGTTTCATTTGGGTTTTTTTTGGTATAAAATTTAAGAATATTGAAACTTATGGGCTAGTGCACGGTTGGTGCATGACTGATGCACAATTTTCCAAATAATGCTCTCTACTACAGGAAAATGGAAGATTTTGGATAGAGGGGTCTACACATCTTGCACACATTTAGTCAAGTCATATGCCCCATTAGGAGAAACCATGTGACCCATTTATAATGGGCACATGTCCTACACACGGTTTGTCCAAACCGTGCGTTGTTTCCAAGGATTCCTTGTGGATGATATTTTAAGAGATCCGATTTTTTGTTAAAATTTTCTAAACCCTTTTTTAAGGTTCTGAAAGGACCTCCTTCAGCCCAAATGATTTTTTCCCAACCTTAAAGCTCTCAAGGAGGATTTTTGGCCCCTCATACCCTTCCCAGATCAAATCCAAAGCTAGGTGAATGTTAGTTGATCTTTCTCCAGTTAGTTTCCTCCCGTTATTGATGTCTCACAGTCTCTATCTTTCTCCTTAGGGTTTCATAGACCTCCATATGTTTCTAGAGGATCTAATACCCACTATTATGGATATAAACCTAGGTTTGATTCTTTTTTCTCTTGAATCCCATTGTTTTTTTCCTCCTCAAAAAATCCCAATTAGGGTTTGATGCTTAAAGATCTAGCGGCTCCAAGGTTGGTGGTTCCGTTATGATGAAAAAATTATATTAACCATAATTTATTTGTTTAAATTTAAATTTTTTGAATTTAAATGCAATTATTTAGATTGGGATTATATGTATTTCAATTTTTTGTTGAAAAAAACCCAATTCCAGTGAATTAGGGTTTTTGAGAAAAATGGGGTTTTGACATGAAATTGGACATTTAAAATTGGTGAGATTTAAATTGTTTAATTTAAATTTTGGTTTTTTATGGAAATTGAATTAATTAAATTGTTGAATTTTATTTTAGAAATTTATTTGAGGGAAAATTTGTGAAAACCCCCAATTCCAGTGAATTGGGGGGTTTGTGATGAAATTGATTGAATTGTTTGAAAATTAAATCATTGTATTTAACTTTGTAATGGATTGTAAAATCTCATGAATTGGTTTCAAATCCTTGTTTATGAAAAATGTATTAAAAATGTTTTGATGGATACCCATTGGTTTCATTTTTTTAAAAGGCATGTTTTTATTAAAAACTCGTTATGGGTTTTTAAGGGAAATTTTGAATATTGAAATAGAGTTTGATATTTAATTGTATTTTAAGCAGTCTTAAAATAAATTTCCCATCATTTTTTTATTAGATCACATGAAATCGTTAGGTATTTAGTGAGTTATTTTGGGAATCACTTTATAATTTACAACGTTCTAAAACATCATATCAGCACATCCCATTCCTTAGGTGATGGTGATGAATCCTCATGGCCTTGGTTCAAAGGATGTATATACATACTTTTCATATTCACAGTGTTGGGTCCTTATATCCTAGAACTATTGTACCTACTTGGAACATGACCATTTTTATCGTTTTTTTTTTGTATTTCAATTGAATATATATTCCATTGTTGAAAACTATTTTATATGTCTTGTAAATTTATATAAACTATTTTATATAAGTGTTTATTTAATGTATTTTTAGAAAAGTGTTATTGAGTAAATCATCCTTTTATTAAAGGTAAATTTCATCTTTTGAAATGTATTTCCATCAATTGAAATTTGAATCTTGCATTTCTAATGTATTTTTATCTTTTAAATTATAAATCATGATTTTTTTAAATATGATTTTGTAAATTCCAAACTTATTTGTTTTAAAATTGAAAACACATTATTGGTTAATTTGATATTGAAATCTTATTCTGGAATCTTTAGATAAATCCTACTTGGTTTTGGATCACACTCTACCTGTGCCTTTGGGTGTTTATAGATTATATGCTTCCATGTTTGAGCAAGGGGAAAATATCTATTGGAGGTGGATCCAACTATTGAACCATGGACTTGGTGAGTTCACTACTAGAATTTCTGGTTTTTGAGGCGGGGGACTTTTAGCGGCCGCCAATTGGCGGCCGCTGCGGCCGCTGCACTTTAATATCTAAAAACCTAATTTTCTCCTCCCCCCATCCCTGACCTCGCGACCACCCCTCCCCGACCCCCGGTGATCCTGACCCCCGGCGACCCCTCCCGGACCCCCGGCGACCCCTCCCCGACCTCCGGTGACCCCGACCTCCGACGACCCCGGTGACCCCGATCCCCGGCGACCCCGACACCCGACCCTCGACCGAGGACCTCCCGGTGACCCCAGCAGCCCCCGGCGACCCTAACCCCCGACGACCTCGACCCCCGGCGACCCCCACTCCCTTGCCTCCGCGCTGCGCCCCCGTGACCCTGACACCCCCGCAACCCGGCAACCCCCACCCACCGCCTCTGCGCTGCACCTTTGGACAGTCCCGCCACCGTCGTACCCTCCCGGCCCCGTTGCATCCCTCCGGCAAGTCCTCCTGCCTTCGTTGGACCCTCCCGGTCCATTATGCACCACCGTGTAGAACCCTCCCACGCTTCGGCCAATGGTTCTGCTCCTTTTGAATCCGGTCATCGAACCCCTGTCGTCAAGTCACTACATCGTCACGGATCCATAATCAAGTCACACCCTGTTACCCACGGTCAAGTCCTCTACAGGTAATGTTTTTTATCCTTCAAATTTGGTTTTTAAATTTTAATAATTTCTTTTAGTGTAGGTATGTCACAGGGTGGTCACAGTGGTTCACCTAATGTTGTCGGTATGTATGTTTTCATTTTTCTAAATTAATTGATTGTAAGTTTCTGTGTATATTTCCCTAACTGTTTCTAATCATCAATTTATATTGTAATTGAATTATGAATTTATGTTTATCAGGATCTAGTGATTCTTCCAGCAGACGCAGGGGTCCTGGTAGAGGGGTTCGATCCTGGAACTCTGGAGCCTGATTGGATGTGTTATTTGACGACACATTTCATCCAGTTGGAGATGGTGATACTGCATTGAGTCGTCACTTTGTAAATATGATACGAGACTCACACAGATTCCCTCTGACGACTCGTGACTGGAGTTCTTTCCCCCAAGATACAATGGAAAGATTATGGAGGGAGGTTCAGGTAAATTCAATGTTTAATTTTTCATGATATTGTTATTATTATTGTACCATCTACTGACAATTTTTTTTAACAGGATAATTTTACATCCTGTTCAGATGAGTTCCGTGCTTTATGTATGTCCAAATGCTGAAAATTATGGAAGGATTACAAGTCAAAGGTGAAGAGAGATCACTGGACACCATTTGCGGGTGTGCCAGACATTCTAGACCGAGTCCCTCCGGGCATTCTTCCTGCACAGTGGCAGGATTTGGTTGCGTTTTGGTCGAGTGGGGAAAAGATGGTAAGATTTATTACTTTTAATCTATAAATGACTAATTTTTCAAATGTCTATTAAGTAAATATGTTGAATGTAGACCGACTCTGCTCATCATTCACATAATCGGGCGATGCAGGGCACGCCTTCCAGACTTGGCACTCGACAAGTGTCACAGCTCAGACATGATGTAAGTTTAGAATTCACTATTTCATTCATATTTTAAAAATATTTTAGTATAACATGGTGAACACCTTTATTATAGTTACACCAATGCGGAGAGCCAATCGATCGGATGTCCATATGGATGAGGACTCATAGGGCGGGTGATCCTGATGTTGCTGATGTTATAGTAAGAAAATTATTTACTAATAAATGTATTTTTATTTTATATAAATTATTCATATTTGTTCATTGATTCCTTATATGCTACAGACTCAGTTTGAAGCTCATTTATCAGAGTTTCCAGAGGAGCAACGTCATAGTACTGTGCGTAGAGATGAAATATTTCACCGTGTCGTGGGGCGTGACGGTCATGGTTATTCTTTGACTTATGGCGGTGGTGTCCCACGATGTGCAGTTGTTAGAGACGATGTGATGGGTGCATACATAGAGTCTGGGATGCACACATAGGATGAGATAGATGCTTCCATGCAGGATATGCAGCGCAATTTTGAAGCACAGTTTCAGCAGTTATGTGCAGAGTATGAGGAGAGGTTGTCACAGATGTCATCATGTATCGATGATATGTCGACGCAACAAGTGGCGCCACAGGTAAATAATAAAACAAACCATACTCATATTGACTTTTATTGATATGTTTAAGATGTGTAATATTGATATATATTGTAGGCTCTGAATACATCTGGTGGACATCGCAGTGATATTGGTGATCCAGATGAGAATGAACCCCATGCACGAGGTAATTTCATTTGTGTTGATGAATTCTCTAGAAGTTTTTACATCCTTGATGAATGTAATTTTCCTTTTTTACCTATATTAGTTTGTTTTAGTATTTGTGACCTGAAACCACCATGAAACAATCTAATTATTGTTCGTGATGTGTACGCACAGATGACAAGTCAATCAGACGTGCGATTTGCGCGGTACAGCTAAATATGTGTGTTTTAAGTGCTACGCGCGCTTCAAAAATGTGCGTGGGGGGGTCCAAATGGGCCGAACAAAGTTGGAATGGTCTGAAATCAGACGACAAATACGTGTGACTGAATTCTGAAGTGGTTGAGCAGATGACACGTCAATCGGACGTGTCGTGTGCCCGCAGTGACCGAGAACGCAGCTCTGGTGTCATAAACGGCCAAAACGGGTGTCTAAAGGTCCAATTCATAGTAGAAAATATCGGATTGACCTGAAACCACCGTTAAACAATCTAGTTATTATTCGTGACATGTACGCACAGACGGAACGTCAATTGGACGTGCGATTTGTGCGGTACGGCACAATATGCATGTTTTAAGTGTTGTGCGCGCTTCATAAACGCACGTGGGGGGGTCCAAGCGGTCCAAACGAAGTCTAAATGACTTGAAATCAGATGGAAAATATGGGTGAGTGAATTGTGAAGTGGTTGAGCAGACGACACGTCAAGCGGACGTGTCGTGTGCCCACGGTGACCGAGAACGCAGTTCTGGTGTCATAAACGGCCAAAAAGGGCGTCTAACAGTCAAATTCATAGCAGACGACCTCGGATTGACATGAAACCACCGTGAAACAATATAATTATTATTCTTGATGTGTACACGTAGATGGCACGTCAATCGGACCTGCGGTTTGTGCGGTACAGCTCAATATGCATGTTTTAAGTGCTGCGTGCGCTTCATAAACACGCGTGGGGGGGTCCAAACGGGTCGAACGACGTCGGAATGGCCTGAAATCAGACGTCAAATACGGGTGAGTGAATTGTGAAGTGGTAGAGTAGACGACACGTCAATCAGACGTGTCGTGTGCCCACGGTGACCAAGAACGCAGTTCTGGTGTTATAAACGGCCAAAACGGGCGTCTAATGGTCAAATTCAGAGCGGACGACCTCAGATTGAACTGAAACCATCGTGAAACAATCTAATTATTATTCTTGATGTGTACACATAGACGGAACATCAATCGTATGTGCGGTTTGCACGGTATGGCTCAATATGTGTGTTTTAAGTGCTGTGCGCGCTTCATAAACACGTGTGGGGGTCAAAATGAGCCGAACGAAGTCGGAATGGCCTGAAATCAGACGAAAAATATGTGTGAGTGAATTGTGAAGTGTTCGAGAAGACGACACGTCAATCGGACGTGCCGTGTGCCCACGGTGACCGAGAACGCAGTTCTGGTGTCATAAACAGCCAAAACGGGCATCTAACGGTCAAATTCGTAGAGGACAACCTCGGATTGACCTGAAACCACTATGAAACAATCTAATAATTATTTTTCACGTGTATGCGTAGACGGTATGTCAATTGGACGTGCGGTTTGCATGGTACGGGTCAATATGCATGTTTTAAGTGATGTGCGCGCTTCATAAACGCGCATGGGGGGTCCAAACGGTCCTAACGATGTCGGAATGGCTTGAAATCAGACGAAAAATACGGGTGAGTGAATTGTGAAGTGGCCGAGCAGACGTCACATCAATCAGACGTGTCGTGTGCCCGGGGTGACCGAGAATGCAGTTCTGGTGTCATAAATGGCCAAAACGGGCATCTAACGGTCAAATTCATAGTGGACGACCTCGGATTGACCTGAAACCACTGTGAAACAATATAATTATTATTCGTGATGTGTACGCACAGACGACACGTCAATCGGACATGCGGTTTTTACGGTACGGCTCAATATGCATGTTTTAAGTGTTGTGCGCGCTTTACAAACGCGCGTGGGGGGTCCAAACAGGCCGAACGAAGTCGGAATGGCCTGAAATCAGATGAAAAATATGGGTGAGTGAATTTTGAAGTGGTCGACCAGACGGCAAGTCAATCGGACGTGTCGTTTTCCCGCGGTGACCAAGAACGCAGTTCTGGTGTCATAAACAGACAAAACGGGCGTCTAACGGTCAAATTCATAGCGGATGACCTAGGATTGACATGAAACCACCGTGCAACAATCTAATTATTATTCGTGACGTGTACGCGCAGAGGGAATGTCAATCGGACATGCGGTTTGTGCGGTACAACTCAATATGCATGTTTTAAGTGTTGTGCGTGCTTCATAAAAGCGCGTAGGGGGGTCCAAACGGGCTGAATGAAGTTGGAATGGCTTGAAATCAGAAAAAAAATATGGGTGGGTGAATTTTGAAGTGGTCGAGCACACAGAACGTCAATCGGACGTGCCGTGTGCCCGCGATGATGGAGAACGCAGTTCTGGTGTCATAAACGGCCAAAACGGGCGTCTAACGGTCAAATTCATAGCGGGCGACCTCGGATTGACCTGAAACCACCGTGAAACAATCTAATTATTATTCGTGACGTGTACGAGTAGACGACACGTCAATCGGATGTGCGGTTTGCACGGTACGACTCAATATGCGTGTTTTAAGTGCTGCGCGCGCTTCATAAACACGCATGGGGGGGGGTCCAAATGGGCCGAACGAAGTCGTAATGGCCTGAAATCAGATGAAAAATATGGGTGAGTGAATTGTGAAGTGGTCGAGCAGACGGCATGTCAATCGGACGTGTCGTGTGCCCGCGGTGACCGAGAACGCAGTTCTGGTGTCATAAAGGGCCAAAACGGACGTCTAACGGTCAAATTCATAATGTATGCCCTCGGATTGACCTGAAACCACCGTACAACAATCTAATTATTATTCGTGACGTGTGCGCATAGATGGCACATCAATCGGACGTGCGGTTTGCGCGGTACGGCTCAATATGTGTGTTTTAAGTGTTGTGCGCGCTTTATAAACGCGCGTGGGGGGTCCAAATGCGCCGAACGAAGTCGTAATGGACTGAAATCAAATGAAAAATATGGGTGAGTGAATTTTGAAGTGTTCGAGCAGAGGGCACTTCAATCAAACGTTTCGTGTGCCCACGGTGACCGAGAACGCAGATCTGGTGTCATAAACGGCCAAAACGGGCATCTAACTGTCAAATTCATAGCGGACGACTTCGGATTGACCTGAAACCACCGTGAAACATTCTAATTATTATTCGTGATGTGTAAGAGTAGATGGAACACCAATCAGACGTGCGGTTTCTGCGGTACGGCTCAATATGCGTGTTTTAAGTGTTGTGCAGGCTTCATAAACGCGCGTAGGGGGGTCCAAACGGGCCGAACGAAGTCGGAATGGCCTAAAATCAGAAAAAAAAAATATGGGTGAGTGAATTGTGAAGTGTTCCAGTAGACGGTACATCAATCGGATGTGTCGTGTGCCCGCAGTGACCGAGAACGCAGTTCTGGTGTCATAAACGGCCAAAACGGGCGTCTAACGGTCAAATTCATAGCGGATGACCTCGTATTAACCTGAAACCACCGTGAAACAATCTAATTATTATTCGTGATGTGTACGCGTAGACGGAATTTCAATCGGACGTGCGGTTTGCACGGTACGGTTCAATATGCGTGTTTTAAGTGCAGTGTGTGCTTCATAAACACGCGTGGGGGGGTCCAAACGGGCCGAACGAAGTCAGAATGGACTGAAATCAGACAAAAAATACGGTTGAGTGAACTATAAAGTGGTCGAGCAGACGGCATGTCAATCGGACGTTCCGTGTACCCGCGGGGACCGAGAACGCAGTTCTGGTGTCATAAACGGCCAAAACGGGCGTCTAATGGTCAAATTCATAGTGGACGACCTCAGATTGACCTGAAACCACCTTGAAACAATCTAATTATTATTTGTGACGTGTACGCGCAGACGTCACGTCAATCGGACGTGTGGTTTGGGCGGTACGGCTCAATATGCGTGTTTTAAGTGCTGCGCGCGCTTCTTAAACGCGCATGGGGGGGTCCAAATGGGCCAAACGAAGTCATAATGGCCTGAAATCAGAAGAAAAATATGGGTGAGTGAATTTTTAAGTGTTTGATCAGACGGCACGTCAATCGGACGTGTCGTGTGCCCGCGGTGACCGAGAACGCAGTTCTGGTGTCATAAATGGCCAAAATGGGCGTCTAACGGTCAAATTCATAGCGGAAGACCTCGGATTGACCTAAAAACACCATGAAACAATCCAATTATTATTCTTGATGTGGACGCGCAGACGGCACGTTAATTGGACATGTGGTTTGCGTGGTACGACTCAATATTCATGTTTTAGGTGCTGCGTGCGCTTCGTAAATGCGTGTGGGGGGTCCAAACGGGCCGAATAAAGTCGGAATGGCCTGAAATTAGATGACAAATACAGGTGGGTGAATTTTGAAATGTTTGATCAGAAGACACATCAATCGGGCATGTCGTGTGCCCGTGGTGACTGAGAACGCAGTTCTGGTGTCATAAACAGCCAAAACGTGCGTCTAACGGTCAAATTCATAGCGGACGGCCTCAGATTGACCTTAAACCACCGTGCAACAATTTAAATAGAACCATAGAATTAATGATTTTAAAATTTTAAAATGGTAATCAAAATTATGAATATATTTTCAAAATCAAATACTTTAGATCTGTTACTGTAAGTTTGAATTGAAATATGTTAATTTGTTTCAATTATTTGTTTTCTAGGTTTTATTCGGTACTAATTTTGTTATTAAATTTTGTTATGCAGTTATATTTGTTGATGGATGTGGAGTTTGGAAGATGACTGATGAGATTTATTTGGGTATATATTATTGTGTAATTGAAATTTTGTAAAAAAAATTTAAAAGCTATAGCGGCCGCCATTTGGCGGCCGCTATAGGTGTTTCCATCACCACCTTTAGCGGCCGCCATTCGGCGACCGCCAATTGGAAGCCGCTTAAGCCTCTCTCGGCTTGCCTACAGCGTCCGCCAAGTGGCGGTCGCTAATAAAACATCGACGGGGCAAAAGCGGCCGCCACTTGGCAGACGTTAGGCCACCGCTATAGACCTTTAGCGATGGATTTTGGTGGCCGCTAAAGGTCATGACTATACTAGTAGTTTTTTCCCTAGGTAATTGAGTTGTTTTCCCTATTTGGTAAATAGGTTGTAGTACTTTGGGATTTAAATGCCTGTTTGACTTCTGGTACATGATTCCCAATGGTGTTTCATTTGATATACATATTGTCTTGTTTCTTTTTTTACTTTCAAAATTTTTATGGAAAAACCATTCCCACTTTCAGTTTGTATGATGTCAGGTGCTAGTCACTGACCCATGGAGATCGGGAACGCCCTTCAGGCTATGTCAGGATCAACTTGATTATCAGGTTACCAGGGTACCTGGGTTGGTTCATGACACTCTTCTTCATCAGTTGTTATTTAGAATAAAAAATGATAAATTATTCCTGGATTGAGGCTTATTCACTTTGTTATCTAGTTCTAACAGATTTTACTCATTCTCAAGTTCTCCCTTAGAGAATGTTTCACCATCAATTACCTATATTTAAAGTACACAAATACAACGCAAATAACAGGTAAAAAGGTGGAACTTCCTGTTACTCAATGTGAATAATAAGGTTGAGAATATTTTCTCAACCAAGTTGCTCCATTATTCATGATTTCACATATCTTTTTCAAATATAATTAAGCTTTAAACAACATGGAATTCTTCCTTTATTCAACTTATTTGTGTGGGATACTTCTTGTCTTTGGCCATCAAACTGAATATACCATGCAGCACAACTTTCAATGTCCTTATAAATTATTATTGAGGTAGAAACATAGTTAAACAATCTTCACTAGTGTGTTATTCCTTCTTGTACCTCCCACATAGTTTTTCCGAACCTCTTGAGTTGTAATTTGTTGATAACTTCTCATGAAATTTAACATCTTTATTTGGGTTTTATTCTTTTTACTTTAGAAAAATATTTTAGTTTCACTTTGTCCTTTCTCTTTTCATTTTCTAAATCTGCCACCAAAATAACCATACACTCTTTGGGTACAATAGCGGCCTTATTGGGACTTCCACATCGCTTCTTATGAGTACCTTTCACTACATGACTAGGGAACACATGGGTTCTAGCCATGTACTACTACACATCCTAGGTATACCTTGGGTTTGGTCATGTCCTACTATATGACCATGTCCCCCTTACATGGGGCATCTGCCCTGGTACTAGGAAACATGGACATGACCCACTGCATGAAGTATACATAGAGTACATGACGTGTATTCCCCAAAACATCATCCTATATAAAAATGAAGAACACATTATGTGTGTTCTTGAAACCATGTGCCCTATTATCAGGTTTTCTAAACAAGAAATCCATGTGATCCTCCTGAAACCCGTGTTTCCCACGATTAAGCAGAGATTGACCTCCAAGGGGTCCTCAACTACCATAATAGGGATTTAAAATTTATGAATGGAAAATATAAGTGGATCTAAGTCTTAAAAATAAAATTGACCTACCTCATTTGGAAAAAGATGAAGCTTCGATTCTAAATATGTGCCCCGAAACTGCTACACCTTGATACGGTCTCGATCGCTTCCATGGATGAAGTTCGGAGGTTCCTCCTTCCCCCTTCCCTCTTGGTATGGCCATTGCGTGCAAGGGAGAAACCCTCTCCACTTCAGTCATATGTGGGAAGGAATGAGGAGGGGGTATAATAGATTAAAATATATTAATTAATTTAATTTTAAACACTAATTTAAAATTCTTGTATTGAGTCCTGAAACCCAAAGCAGGTTTCCACCTCACCTAAGAAAACCCCATGTCCCAAACTCAACTACAGAGTCGAAATCTCAACCCAATGTTCAAAAGATATCACTAGACAAACACACACACACATGAATAAATTAATATTTAATTATTTAAATATTAAATATTCTACAAAAATTTGAATGATTCAGAATTCCACAAAACTTTTTTTCTAGGTTAAAAACCCTATTTTGGGACCAACATAGTGGTTAAAAAATTATCTGAGATCATCTAATAGGGTAAAATGACTATTTTAGCATCTAAAGCCAAAAATTAAAATTTCTACTCGTTTTCATAAACCAAAATATCATGGGGCCTTACAATATACTCACCATAATACTTCTCATCCTCAAGAAGTCTCGATGGCCAATAAGCTTCCATGCTTTTACCCTGAGCATCTGCACAACAAATGTTATCATGATCTTCCACTCACTTGTCCCATAATGGCCCCAAATCTCTCAACATGAACTATGACGGATCTAATGCTCCCCTCTATAGAAGTATCCTTACACTGATCCTTGAGCGCCAACCTCAACAGGTGCACCACTGATACACCACTCATATTTTTCTCATGAACTGAACAACCACAACGATCCCAAAGATAGTTTAACTAGCATTATGAATAACCCACACACACATGCCTTCACACAACATGTATTTTCCAAATAATCCATGCCAAAAAAAACTCTAATACAGAAAAAACGATTCTCTAAAAACCCTACATAGGATCTCAAGCTCACACTTTCCCTAAACTAAGAACCTAGGCTAACATTCCCAAAACCACTGACCATGAACCTCACATAGCTCAGTTTGAATAAGTCAAGGCACCCTCAGCACTCCCCTTCAAAATCGAGCACTTCACCTGGTCAACACTTAACCACACACTTAGTCTACATTTGATGTCATACCAAATCCTGAGCGTCTATTCATGCTCTCTCCCATATACTAAAATACGTCCAAACTATAGGGCCAAGAACATGACTAGACCTACCCTTGAAAGATAAACTTGATACTAAGGCACTCCTAGTACCACACATTCCAAGGAGATATCACCCAAAGTGATTATCACACAAAATAAGGCCAAGGAATCACCAAGCCTAAACCATAATCCCGATTTCTCCTTACATGCATCAATCTCAAAATATAGAACATTCCCATGCTCCCCACATCGAAGGCTCCCACAAACCCAGGCCAAACCCTCTCAAAGTTTTTCCTAGATTATCACAAAATCTCAGAATCATAGAGTTATGAGTCATAACTCAAGGTTTCTATGTCCTCCCACCTATCCAATACAGAAGGTCTCATGTATAAGCCATGTCTCACTAGGCAGTTCTTGTTGCACCCATCTCGACACCACACAATATCACATACCAAATCATCATCCCTCTAAGGATCAATTCTCACCAAGAATACACCTATGAGACCGTCCCCTTGATAATTACAGTCTTGTAAATCAGTTCTATACATAAAATTGTTACATTCTAAATGGTCCATATCTAATAAAACACATGACACTGGCTCGGTTAAGTAGAATTTCATTCCAAGCTATATGAGAAAACACCATGTAGTTTGTTACTATAAATTTAAGTAATTGAACGCAAGAAATAAAAACCCACTAGGGATTTCACATTAAGGAACCATGTTTCATAACAACCTACTAGGGTCACTACCATGTCCTAAACACCGAGGGACCCTATCATCATCATCACGATCATCTCAGCATAGATCTAGACAATCTGCAATTGGAAGAAACTATATAATATAGGTTGGCCCAACTGAGTAGAATGGCACCAAGTACTTATAAAAGAAAATGTTTTATGAGAAATTTATGACACTTTAAATAACTGAAACTCTTTCCAGTGACAAAATCATACGCTATAATTCTTATATTTCATGTGAATCCTATATGTCGAATCATGATGCATGTGATGCCTTTTACCTCTACGGGCCAAGAGACAAAGTATTTCACTGGTATCTTGACAATGGGACAAGAACAAAAATTCAATATAAATCATAAGATAATTACACATCCATGTGACCCACTCAAGGTAGAAATTAGATACAACTATAACAATGAAAACCGAGAACATAAATACCATCCATGGTGACTGGGACTTTCAACCGATGAAGGCGTTCATGACACACCAGCCCAGTATACAATACAGCTCTGACACATCCCTATATCTCTTAGATACCATACCCCAAATAGTAAATCAAAAGAAAAATAAAGCTATGATACCACTTTGTAACACCCTGGTCTAGAGGAAACTTGACTTTTACCTCGTCCTATTTCACCGCAAGTCCTCGGGAATGCCTCTTCATACGTTAGAGGCTATTGGCTAGTAACAACAGTTTAAATTTATACTGTGAGGAGACTATACCCTCATATCAGAGTTCACAGTAGTAGTAAAATAACCAAGCATCATTTAGAGTATGTAAAATAAATAAAACATTCCACTTAATAAATAAAATGCATTAAAGGCCCGACCATCCATTCCATACATACAACAACTGATCTCCCACTGATCTGATCACATATAAAGAATAAATAGATAAAAATAAATGCATCAGGCTCTACTAAAACTCTAATACATAGCACATACCTTGTCTCCATGGCTGTCAAATTGCTTTATCTTGATCGAATATGGCACATGAGCAGTTACACTCGATCATTTAGCAATATGCCTCCACCCTATGCATTGTACATCCCATGATCAACTTGAAAGCACACATCAGGTCTATAGGCTCACCACGGTGCACACACATGGGGTGAAAAATGAATCTCAGTTGGTCACCCTCAACAGTAGACCTATAACCTACTGTCATAAGTGCATGCTCATGTAATATGTCCAACATATCTAACAAATAACTTAATAAAAATAAAAAACAAACCCACCATCAATCCTCAGGTCCCTAACCTCGATAAACCATACCTTATTTGACTAGTGTCATAGAGTCTCTAAGCATGTCTCAATAACCATGCCTCTATTTAAATATCGAATCCTAGGTTGTAACCAAGGCATCCCCAATACTCATGCCCAAATGACCATAACTCATCATGAGTGGCTCTACAGACAGATCCTAGGTGTCTTATGAATATATCTAAACTCCAAGTATAACAAACCTCTTGAAGACAATTCCTAGGAATCCCTATAAGTCACTGGACCTAAGGTAAAACTCAATATTATCATGCCAACCGGTCGAATCCTAGGCATCCTCAGTATCCCCATCAAGTACATGTCAAGTCATATGGCTCGACTGGCTAGATCCTAGGGGTGACCCAGAAATCATAGAATAATAATCATCATAAAAATAAAATAGTGATCACAATATTGAAGCCTAAACAGTTGGATCCTATACATGTTAGGCATCCTACGGACCCGGGCATCCAGGGTGCCCCTTATAGACCAGAGGTCGAATCCTAGTATCTCAAACATTATTTATGTGGCTCAATAACCATATCCTAGGTGTCCCCAAGCATCCATAGTGACATCATCATCCAATTCATCTCAAACTCGTATCACATAAGTCCCAAGAAAGAATCTCAGGAAGAACCTCTGAACATCCATCATACCATCATCACATCAAGCCCATAGTTTGGGTTTCAAGAAGCACATACAGGAACCATAGTTTCATCCATAATAAATAAATGAAGGCATAAATAAAATAAAATTATCCTTCAGACACCTAAACCAATATTTACAATTCACACCCCATGACTTACACATTCACTGTAGGTTCTATGATGACACCCGCTACTATATCTACACTAGACATACGTACCCATTTAAGGTTTGTCAATCACTGGGGTACCCACTGGGATCCCTTAGTTCATCACTATATCGTAGGCATCCTACTCAAGATACTTGAGGTAAATACATAAGTGGAGGCATCCCACTTGGGATCCTCTAAGTCAGAGCATCAACAAAGGCATTCCTCTTGGGATCCTCTAAGTCAAAACATGTAACGACCCAATATTTTATCAATGGAAATTACTTTCTTATAATTATGTCATATAATCACATGAAATCACAACACAACGAACTAATAAGTACTATGTGACATTTAAACATAATTTTGACACTTTTGTGATTTAAATTTTGAAAATCTGACATACACAGTTGTGATCAGTAAGATGTTTGGATTCCGATAAAACAAACTTAATTTTTTTTGGTGAATAGTAATTGGACCTTATGAATACTAATTTTACCCTTATGAATAGTAATATGACCCTTATGGATCATAAATCAACCTAAATAATAGTAACCTCACCCTTGAATGTATAAATAAAATTTAGGAATCTTATATTTGATAATATGATCATAGTAAAAGTATTGGTATTTTTGTAAGGCATAAATAATTAATGACAACTGATTAATTAATTTAAAAGAAAATTTATTTTCCTAAATGGTGTTCTTAAATTAACAATTTTATATCTTCTGGTTTTAAGATAATTTTATAAGACCTTATGTAATTTTCGAAAGCATTATAAAATCAGTTATCGTATTAAAATCTATATTTTTCAATTAAATTATTATGTTAATTAGAAATTAAATAAATCATATTTATAAAATTATTTTTGAAAAATAGAGTCCATTTTTGAAATATAAATTTCTAAAAATGGTTAGGGTGATTTTTGGGGATTTTTCTGAAATACTTGAATTTTTGGTGAATAGTAAAATACATTAATTTACCGTATAAATACATTATAATTTAAATCCACTATTCTTGACATCATGAATGATGCAGGCACCAAAATATCAAAATCACATGAACTTATTACTATTATTGGTCATGGAATCATCACTATTTCTTGTCTTTTGGAGAAATAATAAATTAATGAATATAATATTGAGAAAACCCTCCTCCCCTCCAATATAAAAACCACCCACACTCCTCTATTCTATTCACTCCTCTAAAGCCTTGTGCATTCCTTAAATTATGAATATATCTACCCCCAAGATCCTCCCTAAATTATATTATCCCTTGGTCTCTTCAAAGGACCAAATCCTCTCCCCTTAAGAGGCTCTCAAAAGAGATAAACTCAAGAGGTAAATTCCTCTTTCTGATTATTTTATTTTCTTTCAAGTTGTTTTCTTTTCTTGTTTATTTCCTAATATACATTCATACAAATGGTTTTATAACTCAATTAAAATAAATTTAATATAATTATATTAATCTAATGGGACATTTTATCATAATATCTCCCTCCCCCACCTTTTATACTATAAATCAAAATACCGTCTGAGATGTTTTGATTTATCACATTCAAGGATGATGGGTTTTCAATTTACATTACCATATTCTAGACTGGTCATGAAATTTTTTTAATGGTTTTAACCAGATCATAATATATTTATTTTATCTTATGTGATGTTATAGAATCCTTTTTCACACATGATGTAAAATAATAATTCAAAACAAGTTAATTGTGATCAAAATCACCAAATTAATCCAAGTGTTTATCATTAATGTTTTATATAATGATTCACCTTCACTCCAAATAACCAAATGAATTTTATAACCAAGTAATCTTATTTATGTTCACTAATGTCATATAACATCAATTTTTGACAACCACTTTCATCATACATGTGTATCTGAACATGAATATAAGTGAAATGATCATTAAAACCAAGAAAACAAATGGACCTGAACAATGAAATTGAACCACTTAACCCATAAAAAAGGTCATCAATGACCTCAAAAAGGTTATAATAAATATTTTAAATATATAACAGGTTATTTAATTATTTATTAATGAACCTAACTTTATTATTCAGGTCATTAATATCAAGCGAAGAACACATTCGGACTTAAGGTAAGGGATCCTCCCTATTTCACTTTTATTCAAGAATGTCCTCTATGTTATGCCCTTTTATGTGTAATAACTAATTATGGGGTATGATTTTTCACCTACCCATACTTACCTCATTATTTATAAGTGGTTATAAACCTATTTATATCTCATTAATCCCTCTTAAGTACACCTGATACCATGCCGATAATCCGTAAGGGATTCCACTCGAACCACCTTTGTTCCTTTGGGTTGACTTATCTTTCTTTTACCAAAATAAAGTTATCTTATATTTTTTATTTGAATATTCTAAATGATGTGTAAATGTACCAAATTCATCAATGAATACCCTTTAATAATTATCTTTTGGGTATATACATGTTTTTAAGTGATTCTCTCCTCAATACTACCCGATAACCAAACTTGTTTTGAGAGAACTTCCTGAATTCATACCCGATTTCAAGTACACTCTATCTTATTTTTTAAGCCACCATTGTCTTTATAAAATCATTATTTGTAATTATGAAAACATTATTGTTTCAATTATGGTTTTATATAAATGATTTTTCCCTTTCTATTTTAAAGACTCTATAGTATTTTCCTTAAAACCGCACAAAAATATTTTAATGCTAAAATTTCTTAAATACTTTTCTTACATGTTGTAACTTATACTTGAAATAACTTACCATTATACATGACTATTTTCACTTATTAATTTCTATTTATATTTTATTTCATTTATTTCATGGACACTTTTATGATACGCACATTTTTTATGATTTATGATATGATTATGGTACCCAATCCTTTCCATGGGTAACCCTTATGTTTATGTAAGATTGATTATGTATGATTATTTATGTGGAAAACATATTCATGAAAAGTTAATATGGTTTCACCTAGATAGAGCTCTAATGCATTGGGTAATTTTGAGTCTCATGAGACATTATGTGCGATGGTCTTAGCAGTTAGTATTGGCTTGTGCTACCATGTGCAACAGTCTTGGCGGTTAGCCTTGACTCATGATAAAGTCATGTTTTATATTGCTACCACATTACTATGAATTAATGTTTTTATGATTCCATGTTTATATGTTATTATTCCATATGTTTCATTCCTTTTTATATCAAAATTTCATGATCTCTAACTCATGTGCTAAAGCCTTATTCTTATGTTTTTCTTCCTTACTGGGATTTTATCTCATCCCTTCATTCATGTGATCCCTAGGGTACCCTATGTAGGTGTAAGGGCTCAAAGTAAGTTAGGATCTCTTTATGAAGATTAAATAAAGAAGTGTTTTTTAGTTCCATGTTTTCAGTTTTATGTACCTAATCTTTCAAGACACTAGGTTTTATGATCCTTGGCTTGTACTTTGATGTATGATTATGATTAAAATCAGGTAATATTATATGTAAAGGGTTAGGGTCACTGTAGAACATAGTTGGAGGCATCCCTCTTGGGATCCTTGGTCACAAATAGTCTCCTGGGAAAACGTTGTCTCTTAGAGGAAACACATACCACAACCTAATCTCTAATATCTCACAGCCTCATAGGCATAAAAGGTAAAACCTCAAAAGGGAGGTGGCCTCAAGACCATCCCCTTTCCAAGACACTCCAGGTTGGCCTGAACTCCCAAACTATCTGTCTCCTTCAGTTTCAACCTAGTCTCGCTAACCAGGGACTAACCTAAGTTGTGCCAACTGAGGACCTTCTAGATCCCATACCATATCCTCCAACTATTCTCATGACCCTCATCTAGGTCTCATCCCATGTCTAACTCTTAGTATATTATTGGATTCAATTAAAGGAGTAAAACCTCTCCATTAGAACTTGATAACCCTGAAATTCCTCTAGAAAGTTCTCAAATCACCCCATGGATTCCACCATCTTATTATATGTGAAAAAATGCTCAAAATTTACTCCTATTATGTTTAATTCTATCCCTAGGTTTCAAAATCACTGAAAACCCTCAAATGAGTAATAAGGGTGCATTACCCAACGTGTACCTCGAGTACACAACATGTACCCTGAGTACACAACATACACTCCAAAATATCCATCTCGGCTGTGTACTTCTACATGAAAAAGGTACACCCAGGGTTTATCCATGTACTATTACACGACCAGGGCACACATGGGGTCTTGACGTGTGCTACTAAACAACCATGGAATACCTGGGGTCTGGCCCCATACTATTTCACATCCATGTCCCCCTGACATGGGGTGTCTGACCAGGTACTCAACCACAAGACCATGTCTCATTACAAGGTATGTACTCAGATTCCATAAAATATAGTCCCAAAAACTTCATCTTCCCTAAATAGGAAGAACACACCATGTTTTTTCTTGAAACCACACAAAATGTGATCAGGTTTTCCAAATAGCAATCCCTTGTGAACCTCCAACAACTCCTGTTTTCCTGATTAAGCATAGATCGACCCCCAGGGGGTTATTAATAGTCATAACAGGGATTTAAAAATTAAAAAATAAAAAACTAAGGGGTTATACTATTTAAACATAAAACAGGCCTACCTCATGGTGAAAACTCTGAAGCTTCATGTCCAAATCTGTATTCAAAAGTTGATGCACCTCGATCCGGTCCCAATCTCTACCATGGATGAAGTTTTGTAATGACTCATTCCCCCTTACCTTTGGATCCAACTATAATACATAAGTGAGGAACCCCTCCCCCCTTCTGACATGCATAGGGGGAATGAGGGGTATAATAAAATAAAATAATTTAATTTAATTCCATTTTAAACACCCATTTAAAATACATGTCCCGAGTACCAGAACTCGAAGTAGGTTTACACATTTTCTAAGAGAAACCCCACATTTTAGACTCAACCATAGAGTTAAAATATCAATATAATGTTCTTCTCAAAATATATCATCGAATAAACAAAAATTAATAAATTAATATTTAATTAATTAAATATTAAATATTTCATAAAAATTTGAATTGCTTGGAATCCCATCAAACTCTTTTCCTAGGGTAAACAAACTATTTCAGGACCAACATAGTAGTAAAAAAATTATAAAAGATCATCTTCTAGGGGGAAATGACCATTTTACCCCACACAAGAATCCAAAACCAAAAAATAAAATTTCTACTCATTTTCACAACTCATAATAGTACAAGGTCTTACACATTCTCTAGAATACACATATGCATACGTCCATGCATGCATCAGTTTCGATCATGGATTCTTTTTTCATGGAATGAAACTCTCTATGAGATTTTCTTTATTCTTTTTCATCCTTTTTGAATCATTATAAATATTATCATGATATTTATTTATTTGAAAACTCAGCTTACATGACATTTACATATTTAAGTCTCCATTTCTTCATAATATCCAAGTTTTAGATTTCTAAAATTCAACATTAACCTTACATACATCGTAATGTTAAATGAACCTTACAATATTTGTAAGGTTAAATGAACCTTATGAGTGGATCAACCTTACGATCCTCCTTTCTCAACCTTACAAAATAAAGAACAACCCAAAACTTATGAACTTTGTACCCCATGATGATTGATGATGTACCTTATGATCACCATTTCCTATACTCTATGAACTCCCCATTACTTCTAAAAATATAACCTATGGATACAAATTTGTAAAACTTGTGAAGTTATTTTCATGTATCTTACAAGAATGGAACTTCTCAACTACCTTATCCATAGAGAGGTAGAATTCACCATTATAAATTCTCCATAAAACTTAAATGTTTCAACTAACTTTTTACTTTAATATATATTGATCTCCAAAAATACAAAGGAAATAACTCTTAATTTTTCATTTGAATAATGATAATAAACTTAAAAACAACTTCCAAGACATTTCTTCCAATCCTTATTCACTATATACAAATAGAATCATTCTTGAGAACACTTCTACACAACATGATTGGGTTAACCTTACAACTTCTAAGAACTTATTATTTACTCCAATTAATTTTATTACTTAATATATTTACATAAATCTTCATAGATAATCCATGATCTTTTAAAAAAAATATAGCACACACAATGTGGTCTCAACATATGGTAGAGATCTTCCATGTGTAATGATAATCTTTTGCACCCTTTTATGTATAGTTTCTCTATATTTTCATCAATACCTTTCTATAAATCCCCAATCTATTCCATTTTGTTTGATTCTTAAATTACTGGAAAATAAAGATCAATCAAATGATGATATTTTTGAGATACCTCCTATTACAAAAATTTAGATACTCCCAAACACATACAACAATATATTTGTAATTTATATGTATTTTATGTGTACATGCTAGATCATTTGGATTAGGGAGACCTGAATAAGGACCAAAGGGGTTTGAATTCGAAATATACAATAGAGAGAGCTTATTATTACTAGAATGAGTGTTCTATACATAGTTTTGTCATTTTAGGACCACTCAATGATTTCATTGCTAAGGGTTTCATAGACTAGTTTCATGAAACAAACCCTAAAAGGGTAGCTGAGAGTGAGATAAATTTCAAGAGTCTATGGATAGGACTTAAAGGGTCAGTTTGAAAGGTTTAGCATGGGTAAGGCTTTTATTTTTTGATTAGTGATTGGTCTCTTGAGAGATATCTTTTAGTTAGGTTAAGTATAACCTATGGATGGTTTATTTACTTCTAAGTAGGGTGCAAGATATTCTCAAGGAATGAGATGATTGAGAAATCCTCATAGGATTTATGGAATGTTTAGAGAACACTTTCTAATTGATTTGGTGAATAGTTCAATTTGTAATTTGTTGATGAGGAAATCAATACTATCTAATATTCTTGGAGCATAAATTCAAGGTATGACTGTGAATTGGGTTTAAAAATGATTTCTTGATTCTTGGTACTTTTGGACGGTCATGCTGGTGTGGGTTTCTTAAATCATGCCAAAGTTTTTAGTTTTAGGAGGGTTTTTCCTTATCAGCATCTCTGATAATTATTGGATGGGTTTTGTGTTCTAAGGATCTCTTTAAGTGAGAGGTGGTGAAAATGAGGCATAAAAATTGAATTGGAGGCCTTATATGACTTATCATTTGGGGAAAATATCTTAATAAGGACTCTGATAATTAGTTCTCTTGGTTGATTGGTTAACTAATGGTATTTTTTATGTGGGTTGTGTATGAGGTTTTGTTTTAGGAAATACCCTTGTGATTGATAGGTTTTGGTGGTAATGGAAAGGTGGGTTAGAATTGGTCCTAGGAGACCTAGTGGCATGGTTAACCTTATCTGAGATGTTTAAGTTAATCGATTTAGTTTACCATTAATTTTTATTTATAAGTTATTGGAATGTGTTTTCTTGAAGTATTATGGGGTTTTGAGTGATTGTGATGAGCATTATGGGGTAATTTTGAAATTGCAGAGCCATGGGTTTTGTGAGTTAGGATGAATAAAGAATGGGATGTGACGGTTACTATATGAGTGTTAGTAGTGGGTTGTGTATAATATGATTACTTTTTATCTTATCCTGACCAATATGTGATGCATCATGCTTGTGTAGAGATGCTATTATAAAGATTAAGGTCAGATACCGGAGATGATGGTGTGTTGTAACCCCTTACTATAAATTTGTACCACCAATAAACATATTGATATTTAGAATGAGACACCTTCTAGATTTATCTTTTACTAATGATGGATGTACCAACATTGAGTCTAGTAATCCATATGAAATTACCTTATACAACCGATGGATAAATCAATATTTAGATAGGGATGCCATCCAACATACTCTTGCACTGCCAAAGGACAAGCCAATATTGACACTGGGGAACCATGTGGTGTGCCTTTATACCACCAAAGTATAAACCAATGTGAAGACCAGGATGCAATCTAGCATTCTACTGTACCACTTATGGTTAAACTAGATGAATTTAGGAAACCATTAGAACTTCTTAGTTGAAAAATGTGATTCTATGGAACTGGATGAAATAGGTAGGGTCGGGTGTCATGGTGGACTAGTTAGCACAAAATGAACCAACTTGGGTGCTTTCAAGCTATTCTCTACTTATTATTTACTTTTTCGTACATACATCTGATATATTATAACATATTTTAAGGATTTTTTTGGTGGTGTCCCACTGGTATTTATTCTCACACCCTGCACATGCACCTCGATGGATGTGCAAACCTTATGTTTAGCATGAAATTTGAGTAAATCCCATTATACAAGTGACTAGGTTAGAATATCTTAATGAGATTATAGAGATGCGATCTAGGAGAGTCTTATGGTGGGGGAGTGGGGTATTTATGTTTTTATTACTTGTATAAGATTGACCCATTGTGTGATCCAATGTTAGATGCATGTCTAGTTTTGTAACATGGTTTCATCTTATTATAAAATGATGATGTATGTTTATTTGATGGTTTTACCTCTATTGTATATTACATATATACACTATAATGTTTAGTTTAAGGATTTCTTTATTTACTTATTATTGTATACTTATTATATTGAGGGTATAATATTTCTAATGTCAATCATGGACTCTCATTACTAGTTGGAAACCTATATCATATGGGAGGTGTATCTAAAGTCCTATAGAGCCACCTAACTTGGCGTTTTTTGGGATAACATGTTCGAGGAAGTCATACATTCCATACCATTCCCTATTTCCCATTATACCACAATCAGAACCTCATCATATTACAATTACATCCACATATTTCTTATACTATAACATCATAACCATAAACACAACCACATACACAACCACAAAAACTACAATAACCACAACCACATCCATAATCGGAAGGGAGATAAGGAGAGGGTGAGTAATTGACCATCCATTCCCTTAGATTCGTGGATGTTGGGCATTCACCTGGTACCCTAACCTCATATAATAATAGGTTAGGTTATTTTATTCGAGTGGTGGTGCATAATAATGATGAATGGCACATCATTCACTATTAAAATGATAAATCATACAATGATATATTGTTACACACATATATCTCGTCTCATGTTTCATATACTATCAAGGACAAGTATACTTTTCCAATATGTATATTATCTCTACCACACCGTCACTGCCTCTACACTTAGACACACTTTAGAAATTCAATATATCAACCACAAAATTAAAGAATGTCACCCATATTATTTTAGTGTATCAATTACCGCATCATTATTTTCATTTTCTAATCAATTACCAACTTACTATATAATTCAATTTTTATGTCAGGTAACTTAATTCTTGCATGATACTTATTTCATATCATATATTCC
Source organism: Viscum album (assembly GCA_963277665.1). NCBI lineage: Eukaryota > Viridiplantae > Streptophyta > Magnoliopsida > Santalales > Viscaceae > Viscum > Viscum album. Next base: position 1,208,590,700 of record OY728141.1, read on the forward strand.
ATTAAAAATTTCCTTTATTAATCACTATTTTATAATATAATTCATTAACTATGTTAAAAATCTATCTCATCACTTATCAATTCATTTATTATATACATCCCATTCTATTTATCTTCTCTAGTACATTCTTTCTATATTAACCTCACAAATATAACCATATCAACCCCATTATACACACATATCAAATATATATTACCATCCATTTAACATCATTACACCTCTATAATAATACCATATGTCATAAGAATTATGTGCTATGGAAATTCCAGGATCTTAAATAGTAATCAATTTGTATATGAATAGAAAAAGGGAGATAAAAAAGAAGAAAAAGGATATCATAAGACACATAGATTTATGTGGTTTGAGAATAATTCATACATCTATGGACAAGTGTAACACCCCAGGTAAATAAAGAGTATGAAATTTTCATATTTATCCATATTTGTGAATAAAATTTTAATATTAATTTAAAGGGAATGTTATGCTTGATGGTGTACCCAATACGCAACAACGAGTTTCTTGGAAATCTTACGTTGCACTCTAATAATAAAATAATATTATTTTAAATGGTAGTTAACGCCTAGCTGTTGTAATGGTGGTAATGAAAATAACTAACTACAAAATTATTATATATGTTTGTCAAATATTTTTACTTTTATCCAATAAATGTTAGAGGCTTAAAATGCGAATGAATCCAATTTTAAGCGTAAATATTCTAATATTCTTTAAAAGGTCAATTAACCGCCTTTTGATGGAGAACCCTTTTTAAATCCACTTTTTGACAATTTTATATGTTATATTGGACCAAATAAAATCCTTCTTTAGAATCGGGACATCAAAATTTACTTTGTCTAAATTTTTGTTATTTTTCCGATAAAGATCATTTTTAGTGAAAATGTTGTATTTTAATTCAAAACCTCCTTTTAATCTGATTTATTTATATGGATAGATTATCTTTTTAATTGGTGTTAAAGTGTATTTAGAATATATTTTTATCAGTTAATCCAATGGTGGTCATTGGAATTAATTTCACTTTTAAATTGGACTTAAACTAGTGTCAATCTTTTGATATATTTTGTTTCTTAAAAACACGCTATTTGTTTTGACAAAGAGAATTAATTATTAAATTGATTAATGCAACTTATATGTTTTGAATTTTGTAAAATAGACATTTTTTTTGAATTTTTAATATCAAATATAGCTTAGGGTGAATTTTTGGTATTTTTCTGAAAAACTTCAATTTTTGATAAATAGTGAAACCACTAAGTGGTAGTTAAAAAACTAATTTTTCGTTTAAATGAAATTTTACCACCTCTGTGATCTGAATTTCAAAAATATGACATACATGGATGTCATTATGATGTAAAATGTGGTTCAATGAGATGAAAATAATTTTTGGCAAATAGTAACTTTTATGTTTTATTAATTGCGATTAAAGGTAATTAGTGTAATTTAGGGTAAAGATAATGTTATAATAATATGAAAAGACCTTGAAACATGTCCTACCATTATTGGATGAGTCATGTCCGACCAATAAAATCCATGGGTCAACTTGGGGACCCCATGGAGCCACTTGGGTAAGAAAATGACATTAATAACTTTTTATTTAAAGTTAAATTAAAAATGTCACAAACATGTATTGTTTTACTAAAACAATTTTTACATGTGGTTATACAAGTCATATTTTTTACTATAAATATTAATTGGAAATATAAAAATATTTCCAACATCATAGTATTTTTTTATAATTTTTAGACAATAAATAAATTAATTTATTTTTGACACCATGATGATGCAGTGATTACCTCATTAATGAACGATTTAAATAAAATGAGAAGATAAGGTAAATTCTAAGACTTACACTTGTCAAAAACCTATTGGATGGGTGTATTTCTAACCCTTATCACTTTATCCTCGAAATATATAATTGTGGGACCTTTAATATCCGAAAATCATTTTATAACACAGTAACTTTTCAAGACTTTCCAAGAGTGCCCCTCCTCCCTCTTATAAAAGGCCCCCACCTATACCCCCTTACCCACACCTCTCAAGCCTTTGGATCGACCAAAATCTGATCATTTTATCTCTCCACATCCCTCTATTCATCCTAGAAGCCTTAATTTAGGCAGGAAGCTCTTCAAGAAAACCTTTTGGTTCAAACCAAGAGGAGTTACCCGATTTAAAGGTAATGTTATCTCTTGTGTTCTTTTGTTTTATTTTTCTTCTCCATCCACCTAAACTCTTTTTATTACTTTATTTTGTAACAAAAACAGTATTTTAAATATACTAGTATGTTTTTATGATAATTATTCGAGCTACACTTACACACACCTCCGTCTAATGGTTAAAGAACATACTATTTCTCGTGGATGGCGAATTACTGCCTCACGAAACGATGATTGTTCTATATTCTCCTACCACCTCTCATAGTGGACACTATGATGGAACTATATTTATTTATGATATATATTATATTTATTTCCTCTATATGCTTCTGTATTTTACATTTAAAACACGCCTCTATGTTTTTCATGTTGTGCAAATGCGATAATTTCATTTGAGGAAGTGTGGACTACCGCCCCCTCAAGTGATGTGACTCGTTCATGCAATACATGGAATGTATAAATAATGAAATTAATGAACTTATGTGACCTATATAACATATATATTATACTTTAATTGTAATATATATATCTCATTTAGTTTTAATTCCATTAAATATGAAATAGAAATTAAAGTAGCGTTCATGCGTACGTACGACTTACCGTCTCCATGAACGGTGCATTTCATTTCTTACCTTTAAATGTTATGTAATATTATAAATGAAAGTATATAATGGATATATATGATATATATGATATCTACATCATGAATATAACTCTAGATATAATTGATATTTTACCACATGAACAACTTGTAATTATAAGAAGTTTATTTTTTGACTCAAGTACCAATGATCGACAAAACGACTGTTATAAACTTAATTAGTTACATAATGTTCATAACATGGTAATAAGTGATATAAAAGGAATAATTAACTTGAAAAAGGTTCTTAAGAAATTATAAATTAACTCTAGTTTATTATTCATGAATATAAAGAAACGAACAAGACAAGTCGGACTTGAGGTAAGGGATCCTACCTCTCTATTTCTTTTTAAGTACTCTCTTTTATGTCATTTATTTTAATCTCATCTTTCTTATTTTTGGGGATGTTATTTTATATTAATAATACTGTAATTTTTATGTTCATATTATGAGAGACCCTATTTGATCTCATAAATCCATTTTTGGAAGTTTTAAGTGGCATCGTTAGGCTGCCGAGTTTTCGTAAGGGATTTTTCATCTCACTTTTATTACCGTGAGATTTATGCTACATTTGGCACCATTTATTTTGAGTGGTGTATTTACTTCCCATTATTATATTTTTTGTGTAATATACTTTTATTTATGGGTATTTACAACTTCATTGTATGACCCTTATTTCATGGGATGTACGTTTCGAAAGTTACCCAAATCGGTAAGGGGACCTTTCACCCTCCTATTTTTAAAAGACTTATTTTTGTTAGGTATTTTAATTTACATCTTCTTATGTTGGGATATGTTCTTATATATCCTTATTGTTATAAATGATATGTCCAAGTGATGAGATACCCTTTTTATCTCTCATCAACTCATTTTATGAATTTTAAAGTGACGCTGTTAGGATGTCGAATTTCTATAAGGGAACTTCTTAACCCAATTTCAATTATTTGGGTTAAACCTATACTTCTTAATTATGTTATACTATGAATATGTGTGGATGACCTCTGATTGTTTTAAACTTAATATCCTCTTATATTGGGTGTATTTATATTTTTCACACATAATTATGTAATTGATTTATCCTTAATCTAAGGATAACGACTTTGTAAGGGACTTCATCTCAGTCTCCTTTCATTGAGGCATATTTTGTTTTATACACAACTTTCTTTTATATGGTGTATAATCCCCTTTGACTTTTACTTTTATTCAAAAGGAATATTTTTTATAGGAATCATTTTACTAAACGACAAAACGTATGTTTCTTTTTACCGTACGCGGTGACAACGACCTTTCTGCCGCCGTGAGTATTATTTGATCTTTGGCTTCCTAAACAAGCCATAATCTTTTTAAAAGTAAATAAATACCACATACTATTTTATTTATTTTTGTATTGAAAATGGTTTTGATAATTTATTTGTTATGTCAATATATTTAAGGGATATATTGTGCTTGAAATGTGGAAATGTTTTCTTTCCTTTATAATTGTTTTATGTGTTATGATTTTATAATGGTACGTGGACATTTGACGGGTGGTTACGTGATAAACCATATGATGGGTGGTGCCGTGAATACCAGAACGGGTGGTTACATTATAACCTCCAATTAATTGGGTATGGAAGTCGGCCATATGTCTATTCCATGTAGTGATATGTGTGAAAGTCGGCCGTATGGTTATTCCATTTAATTATGTTTATGTACCAAGTTACCTTTATATGTTATGTGTTCTTTATTTGTGTTTTATGGTAATCTTTTTGTTACAAAGGGTAAGTAGTGATCTTTTATTCAGTTAAGAGTATTTACTACTTCATAAAGGTGAAAATTATTACTTTGATAAAGTATTCATGGTTTACTTGTTGTTTTGGAAAAACGAACGGTTTTCCTTCTTTGTGTATCCTTTATTGGGATTTTTATGCTCATCCCAAGTTTTTGAAATGTTTTCCACAGGACTTAAAGATGAATAGGGTCATGTATGGGATCAAGGAAATACATTCTATCTAAAACATGGAACTAGACATGTTTCTTTTTAAGAGTTTTTATTTTATGGAAACTTAGTAGAAGTGTCTACTTTGTAATCTTTTGAGATGTAATAGTTATGTCCTAATTATCTAAAACTATAAACCTGAAAAGATACTCTATGTGAATTAATCATTTAATTCATGATTATGTAATGTTTAAAGGTCGGGTCCTTATAGTTAGTATCAGAGGTCGGTTTAGATAACTTTAGAGGTTAGGGTATTCTTTAAGCATAAGTGACATTACCATAATGGCTATGATTTCAGAAAGAGTCATAGTTTTTAGATAAATTGAATGAGTAAGTATATCTAAGTGTTTATATTCCTCATTAGCACATGATTATTATGTTGATATACTCACACTGACATTTTTAGTTTTAGTAAATGGATGGATCTAGCAAGAACCAAAGTGACAATGGGTTTGAAGGAAACTGTGGTGGTTCTCTGTTTAAGAGACTGGATGAAATGGGGAATTCAATGATAAATCTCGTGGTTATTCTAAACCAACTATTATAAGGCATGATTAACCACTTGAACCTTGGGGAGTTCTCTAATGCATCATGTACGAAATGACCAACTCGATGTGGAATTTCAGGTAATAATTATAAAGGTAACCATTAGGGTTTATATGATCCTTAATTTTGAGGTAATTATGGGTTACTATATGTTATGATGGAAAATTAAAGGCATGAGATAAACTTGAGGTTAAATTATGTTATGGTTATTTTTTATGATTTTATCTCTTTTTGGGGAATGTTTTGAGAATTATATAGTTTTGGAAAAAGGACAACACGCAGACCGTGTGACAACCCATCGCGTCGGACAAAGCTGTGGGAATCGAACTCACAACCAAAGTGCGACTGGTATTTATCACCTACCACTGGACTGCGTGAATTCCCTGGTTAGTATGACAAATTATTTTTAGTTAGACGATCTTATGAATCAGGAATAATTTTATTTTGGGTTATCTATGGAAATTATTTTCCTATAATGGAGGATATGTGATTAGGTTAGTTACTTTTCAGTATGAGACTTTAAGAGTAACTGATGTTATTTGTAGATAAACGTTAATTTGTACCTTGGAAGACTATGTGATTAAATCCTTAAAATATTTTGGTTTCAATCTTATTTTGGTTTACTTTGAAGAATTTTATGGACAAATTGTTTATCGAATGGTATTCGTTGAACTTTGGGTTTTGTTGGACAAATTTTGGAGATTAAGAATAGATTTTCTTTTTTATAAAGGATTATCTGATCTTGTTCTAACAATTTTGGTTTTGGTTAAGGTCTAAAGACATGGGAAATATATAGTTCTCTTTTGTGGATTAGGTGATTCTCTAGAAGTTGATTATAGCGCTCTTAATGGGAACAAGTCATCCTAAATACTCATCTTTTAGAGGAAAAAATGAGATTGTGTAAGAAATATAGTAAGAGATGAAAGTATAAACGACAAGAAAGTATGTTTCCTTGTGATTTAGTTGAGATCATAAATAAATTACTCAATGAAAAGTAAATTAAAACAAAAATGTTTTCTATTAATTTTTCCTATAGGGGAATCAAATACCGTTTAACCCATCACAAGTTTGTGATTTTCTGGTGGTTAACTTTCTCCTAAACATGTTTTCTATCACTCTCCATCAGAACATGACCCATTGTTTTTTCTTACATATCCATTTTTCCTACATGGAATCCTAGTACCTTTGTCTCGGGTGACCTTGGTACTTTTATTTCTTTCTTTTAAAGTGATAGTTTAATCTATTTCTTTTCTGATGTGGGGCTTTCAATGAAGTTTCCAAGCCCAATTTTAAAATTGCGAGGACACAATTCCCAAAAAGGGGGAAGGATGTAACACCCCAGGTAAATAAAGAGTATGAAATTTTCATATTTATCTATATTTGTGAACAAAATGTTAATATTAATTTAAAGGGAATGCTATCCTCGATGGTGTACCCAATACGCAACAACGAGTTTCTTGGAAATCTTACGTTGCACTCTAATAATAAAATAATATTATTTTAAATGGTAGTTAACGCCTAGACGTTGTAATGGTGGGAATTAACATAACTAACTACAAAATGATTATATATCTTTGTCAAATATTTTTACTTTTATCCAATAAATTTTAGAGGCTTAAAATGCGAATAAATCCAATTTTAAGCGTAAATATTCTAATATTCTTTAAAAGGTCGATTAACCGCCTTTTGATGGAGAACCCTTTTTAAATCCACATTTTGAAAATTTTATATTTTATATTGGACCAAATAAAATCCTTTTTTAGAATCGGGACATCAAAATTTACTTTGTGTAAATTTTTGTTATTTTTCCGATAAAGATCATTTTTAGTGAAAATGTTGTATTTTAATTCAAAACCTCCTTTTAATCTGATTTATTTATATGGATAGATTATATTTTTAATTAGTATTAAAGATTATTTAGAATATATTTTTACCATTTAATCAAATTCTGGTCATTGGAATTAATTTCACTTTTAAATTGGACTTAAACTAGTGTCAATCTTTTGATATATTTTGTTTCTTAAAAACACGCTATTTGTTTTGAAAATGGGAATTAATTATTAAATTGATCAATGCAACTTATATGTTTTTAATTTTTTAAAATATACATCTTTTTTGAATTCAGAATATCAAATATAGCTTAGGGTGAAGTTTTGGTATTTTTTTGAAAAACTTCAATTTTTGATGAATAGTGAAACCACTAAGTGGTAGTTAAAAAACTGATTTTTTGTTTAAATGAAATTTTACCACCTCTATGATTTGAATTTCAAAAATCCTACATACATGGTTGTCATTAGGATGTAAAATTTGGTTCAATGGGATGAAAATAATTTTTGGTGAATAGTAACTTTTATGTTTTATTAATCATGATTAAAGGTAATTAGGGTAATTTAAGGTAAAGATAATGTTATAATAATATGAAATGACCTTGACACATGTCCTACCCTTATTGGATGAGTCATGGCCGACCAAGACAATCCACGGGTCAACTTGGGGACCCCATGGAGCCACTTGGGTAATGACACCAGTATCTTCAATATACTAGGATGTTTTTATGAGAAGTATTATACTTAATATCCTCTTATATTGGGTGTATTTATATTTGTCACACATAATTATGTAATTGATTTATCCTTAATCTAAGGATAACGACATTGTAAGGTACTTCGTCTTAGTCTCCTTTCATTGAGGCATATTTTTTTTTATTCCCAACATTCTTTTATACGGTGTATAAACCCTTTTGACTTTTACTTTTATTCAAAAGGAATATTTTTTATACGAAGCATTTTACTAAATGACAAAAAGTAGGTTTCTTTTTAACGTACACGGTGACAACGACCTTTACGCCGCCGCGAGTATTATTTGATATTTGGCTTCCTCAACAATCTGTAATGTTTTTAAAAGTAAATAAATACCACATAATCTTTTATGTATTTTGGTATTGAAAATTTTTTTGATAATGGATTTGTTATGTCAATATATTTAAGTGATATATTGTGCTTGAAATGTGGAAATGTTTTATTTCCTTTATAATTTTTTTATGTGTTATAATTTTATAATGTTACTTGGACATTTGACGGGTGGTTACGTGACAAACCATATAACGGGTGGTGCCGTGAATACCAGGACGGGTGGTTATGTTATAACCTCCAATTCATTGGGTATGGAAGTCGGTCGTCTGACTATTCCATGTAGTGATATGTGTGGAATTTGACCGTATGGTTATTCCATTTAAGTATGTTTATGTCCCAAGTTACCTTTATATGTTATGTGTTCTTTATTTTTGTTTTATGGTAATATTTTGGTTACAAAGGGTAAGTAGTGATCTTTTATTTAGTGAAGAGTATTTACTACTTCATAAAGGTGAAAATTACTACTTTGATAAAGTATTCATGGTTTACTTGTTTTTTGGAAAAACTAACAGTTTTCCTTCTTTGTGTATCCTTTACTGGGCTTGTTATGCTCATCCCAAGTTTTTGAAATGTTTTCCACAGGACTTAAAGATGAATAGGGTCACAGATGGGATCAAGAAAAGACATGCTATCTAAAACATGGAACTAGACATGTTTCTTTTTAAGAGTTTTTATTTTATGGAAACTTATTAGAAGTGTCTACTTTGTAATCTTTTCAGATGTAATAGTTATGTCCTAATTCTCTAAAACTGTAAACCTGAAAAGATCCTCTATGTGAATTAATTATTTAATTCATGATTATGTAATGTTTAAAGGTCGGGTCCTTATAATAGGCATAACACTTCACTATTTCTATAGAAACATTATAGTGCAATTGTCAAAGTATAGAAACCCTTGCTCGATGGTAGCTTATAAAGCAACATAATGCTACAGTAACTCACGTTGCTACAGTGTGAAATCCACATAGTAAGTCCACTTTGGTATAGTACCAATGGAAATAAGTCCAAATAGCTATAGTACCTTGTCAGTGTCACCTAGACAGCTCTGTTACAACAACCACATTGAAGTATAAAGTGCTACAATGACTCAAAATTTAGGTTGAGGGACTTCGACCTCTGGACCCCTAAGCAGGGGTGCAGTGCCCATAAAAACCCCCAATGACTTCTTCAAAGAGGTCAAACTGCAAGAGTTGCAGTCTGGTGTACAGTATGAGATGTTTTTAGTTGGACCAAATTTATCCAATGGTTCAAGATACACCATTCCAACATTATTGAAAAGAAAATAATAATATATATCGCATATACCACAATAATTCCATATAACACATAAATTTATAGTTAATATAATTAAATCAATATCATCTCTACCCCAAGTTTCTAAAACATGATAATTTCATATCAGTAATAATTAAAGAAAGAGTTCCTAAATCACATACCTCAATTTGATTCTTGAATCAATATGTTATTAAATAATGATGACCGATACTCAAATATCCACGCTCTCATGAAGAATTTATGATGAATATATCACCCAAAAATTCCCATTTCAATCTTTCAGAAATTACTACTATAGACTTATAAGGAAGAAAATGATAGATAAAGGAGGAATCAAGGAAATATTACCTTGATTCACTTGGACCTATCCCTAGGAAGGAAGAAAATCAAAATTTATTGAACAAGAACCCAAGGGTATCTATGAAACTCTCGTTTCCTCTAAAAGTTTCCTAAGAAAAAATTAAATCAACTTAAAAGAGGTATACCCATCCGAATTTAAAATTAAATATATAGAGATAGAAAACATGACATAATTGTTTAAATGACCTTTTCATAATTGAAAAAACCAAGGTGATATCTTTTTTTAGCCCAAACACTTAAACAAAACTATTCATGAATGGAATAAATCATGCTGTAATGGAACACATTATGGTTTGATTTCCATGTCAGGTGGAATTTCAACTCAAAATAAACTCATTTTCCCCATTCCTCTATAACTTTAACAAACAAAAAAAGAGAAACAAATAAAATCTTGACCTTTAAACCACACCTCATGACACTAATTATCCCTCCTCGTCTCAACCTCCCAATAACTCCACTTCTAGATCTCTTATTTAAGGTTTAATTTTTTATATTATTTTTTAAATTTTTTATATTTTAATTGGTTTTTATTCTTTGATTTTTTAACTCAGATAAAACCAAACATTCATTGATTTTATAAGTTTTTCCCTAATATTGTTTTTTATTATAACCTCAAAATTAAATTAATTTCAGTTTTTAATTTTGGTCTGATATGATGATTGAGAAGTTTTATTGAAATCGTGATGGTCGATAACATTTAGATTTGTTTGATATTGGTTACTGAAAATTTTTATAACACTTTGGATCTACTTTACAATATTTATTAAATATTTCTAGTACTTATCACATTTGATAAGAAATATTTTATATTTTTTTTCTTATTTATTATTGAGAAATGTTTTCCTACCACTTATTAATATAGATTTATTTTGGAATTTTAGAGATGTATTTTTTTAATAATATACTCGCTCAAAATGAAATATTTTTATTGAAATCAGAGCCAAGAGTCCACCTAAAAAATTCAATGCATCCTAAAGTAATAGATCCCCACCACACTCACTTTTACAATAGTATTATAGTTATGGGGGATTCGGAACATGAGTAAATAATAAGAGTATCCTCCCAATTTACCTTCAAATCCATGATGTCATCTACCTTGTTACCCTCATATAGAGTGTGAGAGACTTCCATTTTCTGAGTTATTGTTGATCTGTAGGCTATAATGGTGTAGAAAATAAACCAATGAGGTTGCATATTTCCCATGAGGGAGCTTTTAATGAGATTAAAATTGGTTTCCAATTCCACTAACTTGATTTTGAAAAGCCTACATAAGTTTTGACCACTCTGCATTGCTTTGAATTTAGTTGTATGAGGATCACCTTACCTATAAAAATACATGAAAATCTAGCACCATTGACCCATGTGGATCACAAAAAATGATGCTTCCGCTTATCTCAACATCTCTAATAAGGCATGTTTCATGTTGGTGTCATTTATCTATGTGCTAGATGTCTCTTTATTTGTATAATGGACCTATCTTGTTACACATATTATTACATTATTTTAAGCATACTTTTCTATCAAATACAAACCAAGGATTGTAAATTCTAATATATTTTCAAGATTAGGTATATAAAACTAAAAACAAGTAAATAGAATAAAACATATTTATATTAATAATCCATAATGAGCTCCTAACTTTATTTTAACTCTTAAATCTACATAGGATAACATGAGGAATACATAAACAAAAGGGATGAGCTCAAAATCCCAATAAAGGAATAAACATAGAAATAAAGTACAACACATGAGTTATAAGGCATAAAATGATGACATAAAAAGGCATGGGACATGAATAAAAATAGAGAATCATAAAATATAGAACATGGGATAATGTAATCATGGTAACATAGGAATGGGGAAACATAATATAACATTACATAAACATTAGTTAAGGCTAACTATCAAGACTATATTATATGGGGGATAAAGTCTCATAAAAGAATTAGGTTTAATCATTATCTCAACATGATGTATCATAAGACTAAAAATTACCTAATGCATTTAAGATCTATCTGTGAAACCCCATAATATCATGTTCATGAATATGTGTGCCACATGAAGAATCAAACATAAATATAAGGGTTAACTGTGGAAAGAAATGGGTATCGTAATCATGTCATAGAGCATAACAAATGGGTGTATCATAAAAGTGACCATGAAAGAATGGATTTAAATCATACATGGACATTCATAAGGTAAAATTTTCATAGATAATTATATATAATGTTCAACTAAAGTGAAAATATATAAAAAGAGTGTTTAATAAACTTTAAAAATTAGCCTATTTAGTGCAATTTAAGGGAAAATATTAGAGTCTTTAAAATGGATGAATGTATAATTGTTTGAATAAAACAAAAAATGAAATTATATATTTTTTCATGATAAAAATAGAGTTTTTAAAAAAAATTGTGCCTTAAAAAAATTATAAAGTGTACTAGAAAATGTGTAAGAAACTGGGAAGTTCCCTTTAATTGGACAGCTTATCAGGAGGAATTGAAAAGGGAACCTTATAAAACATGTATTTCCACTTCAAATAAACAATAATTGATCTAGGTATATATTTTTGGAACATAAACACAGAATTTATGAGTATTAAATAAGAATAGTTAAGAATTAAATTGGGGTAAAGAGAGAGAAAGCATAACCTAGAAGAAAAATGGAGGTTCAGATAGAACCTCTTATCTTATGTCTGAAAGTGTTCTGAACTTGTACTTAATGTCTTGGATAATAAAATTAAATCTATTAATTAATTAATTTAGATAAAATTATACATTTATTTAATTTATTATAATTTTATTAGGTTCATTTATGGTCATTTCATTGAATTATAGTGTTTAATTTCATCATTTTGGGAGTGTTCATTTCATGATTTTATGATTGGTTCCCTTGAGTTTAATTATATGAGTTCTTGTTAAATGGAATAAAAACTATAGAAGTGTATTTATATGAAATTGATAAACCTCCAAAATATTAAATGGTCCCATATATATTTTTTTCAAATATGAGAATAATTCAATATATAAAATGTAAATGATGAACGTTAGTTTATTTTGATGAATTTTCGATCATCACAAACTAGTTTTGTTTCATTATTTAATATTATGAATATATATTAGTTCCAGAACATAAAAAGGTTTATAATATTAATTTTAAAATATTTTTTAACCATTATAATTTTTTTATGACCAGCCATGAAGGTGGTAATAGAAAACAAAAAAACATCATCCATGAAGGTGGTGAATCGACACATCACAGATGATGTTTTCATTTTTAAGATAAAAAGAGAATAGAAGAGATTTAATGATGGATATACCATTAACATAATAAAATTATAGTATATTTATAATACTGGAGTTATAATGTCACTTTGGATAGTGGAGAAAAGGACGAGTTAGAAGAAAGAAATAATTTAAAAGGGAAAGGTGGAGGATTTCACCTCTTGAATAACATCTCCTTGAGAACCTTCTTAAGGAACTTGGAAACAATATTTTGATGAGACCAGTAAGAATAGAACATGGGGAATAGGTTTTAAATAATAATTGGTTATAATATAAAAAATATTCAAGTATTAGAAGGTGTTAGGAGAAAAGGTGGTGATGAGTAGTATTTATAGGGGTGAGATGAGTGTTTTTGATTATTTTATGCATTAGTTTATTATTTTGGACCAAGTTAATTAATAGTGTTGATTATTGTGACTAAGTACAGTAAATAGTGCATGTTAGTTATAAACAATGGGTTCGTACCTCATCCGTACATCATCCATGACTCAAAAAATCATTTTTTTACTTATAATGTTAAATACCGTTAATTACATTTTTCAGTATTTCTCAAAAAAAATTATTTCATAAAAATCCCAAAAAATCACCCAACCATTTATAGATTTATATATTTAAAAAATAGATTCCTTTTTATGAAAATAATTTTCTAAATATGAGAATTTTATTTTTTAATTAAAATCATCATTTATTTAAAAACAAATACCGATTTTAAAATTATAACTGATTTTTTGACACTTTGAAAAATTAATTAAGGTCTCATAAAATTGTCATATAATGTGCCATATTAACCTAGGTTACACTAAATGGTGCCTCGAGCCGGTTGTCCACATGACCTCAAGTGTGCCTCCCCATATGATAGAGGGTTTCGACTAGCAGTGAGGGTTTGATAAGTCAGTCTTAGGGAGACTATACCCTCTTTTATTAGAATAAAACACCAACAAGAGAAAAAAACAATAAAAAAGTGTGGAAGTGTATAAATAACCAAAATAATACCATGTCATGTGATATTCAAAACAAGAGAATACAATACTCAACTAAAAGGTAAAACATGCTATGACAATGTGAATATCAAGTGTCTACAATGCAACTAAAAGTAGAGACAAAAAGACTCCCAAGTGGGTCCTGAACCACATATGTTTCCCTATACCATGATATAACCCCAAAAAATAACCTATCATAGGGCCTTGCCCTTATCCTATCCTATAACAACAAATTCTACTCGAGTTCCCATCAGGCGGCCCAAATAGAGTGTGAGTACAACTCAATAGGCCACCACCAATGGTGTATAAAACAAGTCCAGTCAAGAGATAGTGTATGCAGTTTTATAAATCAATAAATACTATGCATAATTAAAAAGTATCACATTGTCATTTAATCTTTAATCATCACATTAGATTCAATTTTAATTCATGTTTTCCATTTGAATCATCATTCATTATTATCATTCATTTGGTGTTGAACATCATGTCAAACACCCCAAATCTCATTCAATGTAGGTCGCCATGTCTAACACTCCATATCTCATTCGGTTTAGGTCATCATGCCTAGAACCCCATAATCTCAAGCTTGGATAACTATTGGGGAGGAACTCCATGTCCAAGTCCCAACTTCTAATTGGTCTAGAACTCCATGTCTAGCACCACAAAAATGTCATCCATTTAATCATTATTTAATTAAAAATAATTAGCCACATCATTCCATTACTAATACAATGATTAGTTAAACATTTCAAAGGCCATTAGTTAACTCAACAATTAACTAAGAATGTAACCCATTAATTAATTCACCAATTAATTAATAAATCAACACAATTATCATTCCATAATTAATTCTTCACAATTAATTATCCATATCAAATATCAAATTTTCATAATTAATTCTCACAATAAATTATCATTGATCAACATCATGTCATATAATTAATTCTCATAATTAATTATCTTACATAGCCAAACGTCATTTCATAATTAATTTTCACTAATTAATATTCTTAACACAATCAATTCAATATCTCAATTATAATATCTCAACCCATAACCAATCTCCAGAACAAATATATATATTGGAAACCCCCCTTGTTTGTTCTATGATTCAATTATCAATTAATCACCAAGGTAATCACAAGTCAATTCCACATTCCTAATTACTTCAATTTAGGAAATAAATTATCAAGGGAAGCTAGAAAATCCATAAACTCACATTCGCATATGAAATCCATGACTATAGGAGTTCTATTTAGACCACCTACCTTGGTTTATTAATGGATTTTAGCCCAATTAAAATCCCCAAAATTTGAGTGGCACAACGTTGTTGATCAAGCTCCAGATCAAAATCCCTAAACCAAAATTAAGATCAAAGGCATCAAGATCTTTCAAATCTAGATCTAGATCCATGATCCTAGATCTATATATCAACTCATAGGTTTAGATCCATGGAAAAAGTGGATATATTACATGAAAAGATCAAGGAACGACAAAGGAATGAACAGAAGAATCAACGGGATGAAATCCACTTACCGAGAAGGCAACAAATCTTCAATCCGGGATTTAGTTCACGAAGAACGATGTTTGAATCACCTTGGAATCCCTCCAGAAGGCTCAGGGGTCACCTAGAATTTTTCAAGCCCAAGTCAAGGTCAAAACATGAGATTATTAGGGCTTTGGGTGGTTTTAAAAATTGATTTTTGGATATTTAATCCCACGCGCATGGTTTCTTATGCAGAGGCACATAGTTATGGAAAACAATGCACCAACCTTGCAGACCTCTCTATACATGTTTGATCAGTTGGCATGGTCTAGTTGCACAGTTTTTCAAACCATGCGCAAACCGTGCATAGCCCACTTTCCATTAGTTTTTCTTAAAAATCCCCCAAACTCACCCCAAACCACTACTCAAAAACAAAGGTACTTAAAAACCTCAAAAAGTACCTGAGAACGTGCCTGAGATGACTCTAGAAAAGGCCGAGATCTTACAATATCCCCCACCTTATAACAGATCATCCTCAATCTGCACTCCTAATTTTATTTATGATTCTAATCCAAAAAGTTTGGTCCATTAAGTCCCCATGTCTACTTCATGTTCCCAAGTTTCTTCTTGAACACTTCCATGTTTCCATAAAATGTGAAATAATTGCAAAGTCTTTCCCCGTAACACTTTCACACTGCGACCATCACACGTATCGGATGCTCCTCAAAGGACGCATCTATCTAAAGGTCAACCTATTCCACATCAATCACATGAGAATCTTCAGGGTGATACATCTGTAGTTGTGACACATGGAAAACATTATTCATAGAGATTAATTTTGTGGAAGGTAAAATCGGTACGCCATTGGCCCAATTCTCTCCGGCACCTCAAACGGTTCTACAAACCTAGGTGTCAACTTTCCCTACCTCTGTATCCTATGATGACCCAATCTAGGTGACACCTGAAGTAATACACAATCGCCCTCTGTTAACTCTAGGGGTTATATCCTTCTATTATCATACGACTTCTGCCTACTCTGAGTCATAGCCATACATTTCTGAATCAACTAAACCTGCTCTAATGTCTCATGAATGAGACTCAATCCCAACAACTCTAACTCACCCACCTCTAACCAACATAGTGGTGATATACAAGGTCTACCATAAAGTGCCTCATATGGTTCCATCTTTATAGTCTCCTGATAACTTTTGTTATGGGAGAACTCTGCTAAAGATAAGTGATACTCCCAAGAACCACCAAAGTCAAGCACACATGCTCGCACCATATCCTCTAACACTTGTATGGTACTCTATTAATGTACATCTGTCTCTAGGTAGAGGTTCATACTTAACAAAACCAGTGTACCAAGTTCCTTCTCTTATCCCTATCATAAGTTTGAAGTAAAGCGTGAACCATGATCTGAAACTATATTTTGTGGCAACTCATTCAAACAAATTATCCCTCATACATACAGTTCTCCCAACTGTTCTACTGTAAAGGTTTCCCTGATATGAAATAAATATTCTACCTTTGTTAGTAGATCTACAATGAAAAAAATAGCATAATTCTATTTAAGTGTAGTTGGAAGTCCTACCATGAAATCCATAGTCACGTCATCCCACTTCCATTCTGGAATAGATTCTGTAATAGGCAAGGACTGCAATAGGCCTCTAGGTTATTGATCCTCTACCTTCACCTACTGACAGGTGAAACATCTTGTTATGAACCCTGCTATCTCCTTTTTCATTCCTAGCCACCAAAACTGTCATTGTAGGCCACTATACATTTTTTTCACCCCAAGATGTATCACCCACTTTGAGGCATGAAATTCTCGTATGAGTTCCTATCACATACTTGTAGGCATAACAACCCAATTTTTCACATAGATGATCTCATCCTCATCTATAATCTAGACTGAAGGTGTATCCACACCTTCAAGGCTTCCCCTTAAGGGTAAACACTCTGGATCCTCATATGGTTGTCCCTGATCCATATCAAGAGTGTAAACTCCACTACTACAGAAACCAGATTATTCCTCTCTTGACTCTCCTAAACTACCACATGAATTTCCGCCCGCAAATTCATCATCTAACACTTTTCACTTGACTCATATATCAATTGAGTCTGAGTTTTCTTGTTCAAGTCATCAGCCACACTATTCCCCTTTTTGAGTGTATATGCCAGTTCAAAATCAAAGTACTTCATATAATCTACCCATCTTCTCTATCGAAGATTCAAGTCATGTTGTGAAAAGATATACTTCAAGATTTTTAGATCCATAAAAATTGTAAACTTTTCACCCAAAATATAGTGTCACCAACACTTAAGAGAATAAACCATTTTTGTCAACTCGAGTTCATGAGTAGGGTAATTCCATTCATGTGGCCTCAACTGTTGAGACCTTTAAGCAACGACTCGATCCCCTTGCATCAACGCAGATCCTATTCCAATCCCAGAAGTGTCACAATACACTATGTACTCCTCACCCGAATCAGGTAAGATCAAAATTGGTGCTGATGTTAAGCACTTCTTCAACTCCTAGAAATCATTCTCACATGCTTCTGTCTAATCAAAATTTATCCCTTTCATTGTCAAACCTGAAATTAGTGCTTCCAATTAGAAAAATTAATGGATTAACCTTTTATAATAACCATTTAATCCCAAAAATCTTCAGATATCAAAAACATTCTTGGGCTACCCCAAAGAAATAAATTCCTGCACTTTTCTGGGTCCACTACCACACCTTTTTCTGATATGATATGCCCCAAAAATTATACCTTGTAAATCCAAAACTGACATTCAGATAGCTTGTCATATATTCTATGCTCTCTCAGTGTACCCAGGATGATATCAAGATGTTGGGAATGATCGCTATGAGTCTTAGAGTATACCAAGATGTCATCCACAAACACCACCACAAACTGATCTAATTACGGATGAAATATCATGTTCATCAAGGCCATAAATATTGTTGGAGCATTTTTCAACCCAAATGGCATTAAAAACTCATAAAGGCCATACCTACTTTTGAAAGAAGTTTTTGGTATATCAGAGGTCTGAACTCTCGCATGATGATACCCTGATCTCATATCGATCTTTGAGAACACACAATTCCCCTTTAGCTGGTCAAATAGATCATCGATTCATGGAAGAGGATATCAATTCTTCATGGTCATTTTATTCAACTTTCAGTAATCGACACACAAGCATAAACTCTCATCGACCTTCTTTGCAAACAATATAGATGATCCCCAAGGTGACGTACATGGACGGATAAACCCTATATCCTCCAACTCCTTTAACAATGTTTTAAGGTCTTGAAGTGTAGTCGGTTCCATTCTGTAAGGTGGAAAAGATGCAGACTTAGCCTCTGAAATGATCTCAGTAGTGAATTCCACATCTCTCTCAGGTGGAAACACTAAAAACTATCCAGGAAATACATCCTAAAATAGTTCTACTGCTGGTGGAAGGGCGTCTTTCCTACCACTCCCATCGTCCAGCAAAAGACTATCAACTTGGGCTATGAGCTCTCCCAGTTGCTGAGTAATTTTCCCAGATTGTCTTGCATGGATATCCCATTCTCCATGATGAATATACTAGTCACCATTAAGAGATATAAAGGTCACTCTTTTGTGATAACAATCTATGTGGGCTTGGTATACGACTAGCCATTCCATACCCATAATTAGGTCGAAGCCCATTATATCAAGGACATAGATATACCAAATAAAATGATACTCGTTGATATCTAGTGAACATTCCTTTCATAAACAGATATCCTTAGAGTGTGTTCCCAATGGTGTATCGATATTCATCACCCTACTTATAGACTCCACCCCCCAGAACAAACCATTAAAAAAATTTGCAGATATGAATGAATGAGAGTCACTAGTATCAAACAAGGAAATAGCTAAATTAGAAGCAACTAGAACAGTACCTATCATTGTTTATAGACTAGAATATCTCACCATAAGTGTAGGATGCACTACGTGTAACCATACTACCCCTATTCCCTACAGTGTCGTCTGACTCCCTTGAGTATCACCACTCTGATTATACGGGCACTCATACCCTGAAGCACCACATTCACTACCTCTACCACCTCTTCCTATAGAGTTCCAACTGCCAGACCTATATGGTATATAAGTCCCCTTCCCACACTCTAACTCTGAGCAAATGCTCCCTCAGTACTAACATGTCGCTGCTTCCTGCAAAACTTTTGTAGGTTCCCCATCTTGCCACAAAACTGGCACTCCACTAGTGGTCAGGGACAACGAGTACAATAGTGTCCATGCCTACCATACTAGTGGAAAAGTACATGAGTAATATTTGGTGCAACTTTTCCTCCTAGATGTCCACCTTGATTTCCACTGTCCTAACTAAGGTTCTCATAATGGCGCTTCCTTATCTCAGAAGGAACACTCCCTGATCATCTAGTGACAACTACATGTCCAGTACTGGAAGCCTCCTTCAGGTTCCCCTCTGAAATGAGAGCCTAATTAACGACTTCTGATAATTTCTTCAGTATAAAGATATTTACCTGGGACTTAATTTTACACCTAAGTCCATCCTGAAATCATTTTTATGAAGAAGCCTCATCTGCCACTAAAGATGGAGAAAAATATTATAAATCTGTGAAACGTTCAGCATAATCCATTATGGACATACTTCCTTGGGTCATATACATAAACGTTGAAGCCTTCTCTTCTCTTAGGGTCTCTAGATAGAAGTGTTCCAAGAACTTCTCCAGAATGTCCTTCCATAAAATATCATCAGTCTGTCCATATTGTACCTAAATGTCCCACCAACACTTCCCTAAACCCTATAGAATATAAGTAGACAACTTAACCCTCCTCCCAGTCAGATTCTCTAAATGGTCAAGTATTTTCTCTATGGGTTCAATCTAGAATTCAACTCCCTCAGGTCCACCCTCTCCTACAAAAGTAGGAGGGTTCTACAGCTGAAACTCCCTTGTCAACTTAGACATTCTTTTCAGAACCCGCCCTGGGTATCTCTCCTTGAATTGCATGAAATGATCAAAGTTCCCTTAGAACTGTTCCCCTTACTCCTTAGCTTACACGAATGTTGCTTGAAGTTTCCTGTCTGGAAGCTCGTTCTGGGCCATACCCCTCAGCCTCTCCCTCAACAAGCGTCATAGAGGAATATCTCTACAAAGCCAAACACACGTCTTATGTCTCATAATGCAACCTTATAAAACAAGTCCAGTCAAGAGATAGTGTATGTAGTTTTATGAATCAATAAATACAATGCATAATTAAACATTTATCACATTGTCAGTTAATATTTAATCTTCACATTAGGCCCAGTTTCAATTCATGTTTTCCATTTGAATCGTCATTCATTATTATCATTCATTTAGTATTGAACATCATGGAAAGTAACCCAAATCTCATTCAGTGTAGGTTTCCATGCCTAACACTCTATATCTCATTCAGTGTAGGTTGTCATGCCTATCACTCCATAATCTCAAACTTCGATAACGATTGGGGATGAACACCATGTACAAGTCCCAACTTCCAATCGGTCTAGAACACTATGTCTAGCACCAAAAAAATCTCATCCATTTAATCATTATTTAATTCACAAGTATTAGCCACATCATTCCATGACTAATCCAATGATTAGTTAAAAATTTCGAAGGCCATTAGTTAACTCAAAAATTATCTAAGCACATAACCCATTAATTAATTCATCAATTAATTAATCAATCAACACAATTCTCATTCCATAATTAATTCTTCACAATTAATTATCCAAATCAAATCTCAACTTGTCTTAATTAATTCTCACAATTAATTATATTTGATCAAAATCATGGCATATAATTAATTCTCACAATTAATTATATTACATAGCCAAATATAATTTCATAATTAATTTCCCCCATTTAATTATCTTAACACAATAAATTCAATATATCACTTGAAATATCTCAACCCATAACCAAACTCCAAAAAAATATCTATATGGGAAACCCCCCTTCGTTTGTTCTATGATTCAATTATCAATTAATCACCAAGGCAATCACACGTCAATTCCACATTATTAATTATTCTAATTTAGGAAATAAATTATCAAGGTAAGCTAGAAAATACCTAAACTCACATTCACATATCAAATCCATGACTATGGGAGTTAAATTTAACCACCTACCTCAGTTTATTAATGGAGGTTAACCCAATGGAAATCCCCAAAATTTGATTGGCACAACATCATCGATCAAGATTCAGATCTAAATCCTTAAACCAAAATTAAGATCAAAGGCATCAAGATATTAAAAATATAGATCTAGATCCATGATCATAGATCTAGATATCGACTTATATGTTTAGATCCAAGGAATCGTTGGATATCTTCCATGAAATGATCAAGGAAATATAGAGGAATTAACGGGAGAAGCAGCGGGATGAAATCTACTTATCGGGAAGAGAGAAGATTTTCAATCCAGGCTATTGATCTCGAAGAACGATGTTTGAATCACCTTGTAATACCTAAAAAATGCTCTGGGATCACCTATAATTTTTCAAGACTGAGTAAAGGTGGAAATATGGGAGTCTTGGGGATTTGGGTGGTTTTAAAAATAGATTTTTGGTTATTTAATCCCATGCTCACGGTTTCCTGGGCAGAGGCACATGGTGAGGGAAAACTGTGTGCTAACTGTGTAGACCTCTCTATCCAAGTTTTCATGGTTAGCACGATTTAGTCACACAGTTTTTCAAGCTATGTACAAACCATGCACAACCCACTGTTTGTTAGTTTTTCTTAAAAAATCACCCAAACGCACCCCAAGCCACTACTCCAAAACAAAGGTACTTAAAAACCTCAAAAAGTGCCTAAAAACGTGCCCGAGATGACTCCAGAAAAGGATGGGATCTTACATATAATCATAAGAAAAAAAATATTATTTTATGAATCTATTTTATGAAAGTAAATTTTATTTTAAATTATTATATTAATTATAAAATTTTAAATAAAAATTTACATTTAACAAAAATACCAATACATAATTTATCATTTTCAAAACATTTATTTACTTATTCCCATATATAAATATATTATATTTTCATTTATAAGATTCCTAAATTTTATTTATAATTTCATAGGTGAAGTCACTATTATATTGGATGGTTTACTATTCTTAATGGTCATATTACTATTCCTATAACCAACTTACTATTCCATCAGTATTGTTTCTATAATTGTTATAAATACCACTTATTTAATTCTTAATTTAAGAGAATAATGTTTTTATTCACTTCTCTATGTGATGTGTGTGCATCATAATATATAATATAATTATAAGAAGAAAAAATTCATTGATAAAATTTTAGTTTGTTACATTCTTCCCCCCTTATGAAATTTTTCCCTCAAATTTTTTTTCCATACTATGGTGAAAAAAAGTGATGGTACTTATCCTTCATCACTTAATCTAGTTCTCATGTTTCCTCTTGGTACATATAGTTCCTCCATAGTACTTTGATCAGGTGAGTAGTCTTTTTGTGTAGAACATTTTCTCTACGGTCCAAGATCTTTACCAGATTCTCCTCATAAGAGAGATAATTTTCCAACTGTACCACCTATGAATTTAGTACATGTGAGGTATTTGGTATGTATTTACTCAATAGGGGTACATGTAATAAATCATGTACTTGAGAAATGGTTGGTGGAAGTTATAGTAGATAATACACAAATTTGACACGATCAAAAATATCGAAGGGGTGATATACCTGGGACTTAGATTTCCTTTCTTCCCAAATATCATGATCCTCTTAAAAGTAGATATGTAGGGTACTACCATGTATCTAGACTTAAAATTCATTTCTCATTGAATATTGACTCCCTATATCTTCTGTCGACTTTGGGATGCCTTGATGCAATGCTGAATCATTTTCACATTTTCTACCATTTCTTTAACCATTTTAATTCCTAATATCTTACATTCACCAACTTTATCCCATAGCACCAGTGTTCTGTATATTTTACCATAAAGGATTCATATGGATCTGTTTGGATACTTGAGCAGAAACTATTGTTGTAAGATAACTCGACCATAGGTAGATGTTGGTCCCATCCTCCCTTAAAGTCCATAGAAAATTCTCTCAACATTTCTTCCGGTGTCTGAATAGTTCGCTCATATTGGCCATTAGTTTGAGGATGATAAGTCGTACTGAAGTTTATCTCAATTTTTAGATCATGTTGGAGACTTTTCCATAACTTTGGATGTGAATCTCGAATCTCGATCGGATACAATCAATAGTGGTACTCCATGCATCCTTACCACTTCACTAATGTATATATGTGAATGTTTATCTAGTGATAAGTCCTCTTAAATTGTGATAAATTGATCTATATTTGTGAGAAGATCCACAAAAACTCATATATCATTGTTTCCTCTAGATGTCTTTGGAAGTCCGGTAACAGAGTCCATAGTGATGTTTTCCCACTTCCATGTTGGTATGGGTAATGGTAGAATAATTCCCTTTTACTTTTTTCTTTCAGACTTCATTTTATGACATACCATGTACTTTGATGTATATTTAGTTATCTCTTTCTTCATATTGTCCCAACAATAGTTATCTCAGAGATATAAATACATCTTTGTGCTCTCTGGGTGAATAAAGAAGGTTGAGCTATGTGATTCATTTAGAAGCTCATTTTTTATCTCTGGATTGGATGGAACACATAATTGTGATCCAAATATTATAACTCTTTCCTCATCAAGTTTTAACTCTAGGGATTTCCCATTTCTGATACTTCAACCTTTTTCAAAATTTCCTCATCATTTCTTTGAGAATCCTTTATTTTCTCCATAAGGGATGGTTGGTCGATCATTTGAGAAATTATTGATGATGTTCCTTCCTTAATGATTCCCATTTATATCATTTGTAGGTCTAATAAGATTGGATCCTTCTCAATTATCATCATTGATAAAGTTGTAGGATCTTTTCTACTTAGAGAATCTTACACTTTATTTGCTTTACCAAGAAGTTAGTGGCTTCAGAAATTGTATTCCTTGATGATATTTAACCATATTTGTTGGGTAATATTAATCTCATTCTATGTGAATATATATTTTACACTCTTATGTTTAGTATATATCTCACACTTTCCCCATATATATAAGTCCTCCATATTTTCAACATGAATATCACAACCACCAAATCCAAATCATGTGTGGGATACTTTTTCTCATGAAATTTTAAATTCTTTGAGGCATAGGCTACCACTTTATCATTTTTAATCAATAAACAGCCTAATCCCTTCTTTAAAGCATCGTTGTATACCACAAAGTGTACCCCACTTGTCTGAAGTGTGAGTATTGGTGTAGTGATAAGCCTCTTTTCCAACTCTTTGAAATAGTCTTCACATTCACTAGTCCATATAAAATTTACTCTCTTTTGAGTTATCTTGTTTAGTGGGTTTGATAATCATGAGAAGTTATTCACAAATCGTCAGTAATACCCAGATAGATAAAGAAACCTACGGATCTCTGTTACAGATGTTGGCATGGTTCACTCTTTTATTGCCTTTGTCTTATAAGGGTCCACAAATATTCCTTTTCTGGTGATAACAAGCCCAAATAATGATACTTCCTCCATCCATAACTAACATTTATTGTAATTTTCATGGTTTTTTTCCCTTCGCGAGGTCTTTATCACAATATTCAAATAGTCCATGTATTCCTCCTTGCTCTTGGATTATATAGAATATCAATAATAAATAATAGCACAAATTTTTCAAGGTAATATCGAAAGACTCTATTCATTAATTCCATGAAAATTGTTGGAGAATTAGTGAGTCTGAAGGGCATCACTATGAACTTATAGTGTCCATACCCTGTTCTAAAATAATTCTTGGGAATATCATCCTTCTTCGTCTTTAATTAATGATATCTCGAATTAAGGTACACCTTAGAGAAATACTTGGCCCCAAATAGTTGATCTAACAATTCATATATATTTGGAAGGGGATAATTGTTCTTTATCAAGATTTTTTTGATCTCATGATAATTAATGGAGATGTGCATTGATCAACCCTTCTTCTTGACAAAGAGGACTAACTCACCCCATGGTGAAGCACTCGGGCATATAAAACCCTTGTCTAGATTCTCTTGTAACTGCTTCTTTAGTTCCTCCAACTCGATGGTGGTCATTATATAAGGTGTATCTGATATATAAAGAGATCTAGTAATAATTTCAATTGATAAATAAACCTCTCGGTTAGGGGGAAGACCATACAATTCTTCGGGGAAGACATCAGTTTAATATCTCACAATGGGAATGTTTTCGATCATGATTCTATCCATTATATCAATCATTTAAGATGGACATGCTTGCTCATAAGGTAGTAATATCCACAATTGTGATGATAAATATGAGTTATATTCATCATCATACTTAAACTTGTACATAATTATAAGATGCATTGGGGTGTGAAGAGTGATCTCCCTTTCCCAATAGTTGATGCTGACTTTATATAAAGATAGTTATTCCATGCCCAATATAGTATCAAACTCCACCAAATGAAGTAAGACAAGATTTGATGGAATCTTCAATCCATAAACATTTATCAGGGAGTGATAGATTATTCCCTTCTGTGTTGTATTGTAGGTTATTGTTGTTTATTGCCTTTGAAAAACCTTGACTTAGGGAATTGTACCACATAATTGAAATGTTCCTTGTAGTTGAAACACTACAATATAGATTGAGTGTTGATATGAACTTTCCTTTCCTATTCCACATTAATGGGATTTTTCATATCACTTCTACAATAATTATCCTAATTCCCCTCTCTTCCACATTTTAAGTATCTCCCGGTTCCCTTTAGAAGGTTCCTAGAATGCTTCTCCACACACTTTTTGAAGCGTGGGATGTTGGGTTTTCTTCCCATCATGGGATTTATCTGTTCATACTCCCATATTAAAACCCATTTTCCACTTTTTATCTTTGAGCTCATGAGACCACTAAGATTCTCTGATCTCCATCTCAAGCTTAATCTCCTCATAGTTGTCAAAGTCTTGTTCACCAATTATTTTTATAGACTTGGATTTAGTCCACTAAATATTTAATCCACCTTTCTTCATGTATTCATGAAAAATGCATAGGTGTTTCATGAGGGTGAAACTAGTATCAATAGGCATATAATTTATCCATGTTTCCCAATCCCTCCAAGCCATGGGATATTCAGCCTCTGAGGGGATAGACACTCGGGAAGATGGTTGAGTAGCTTGTGTCATGAGGGTGAAACTATTATTTTTAGGGGATAAACCCTATATCTCAAACCACTTCTTATGTATTTTATAAATGATGTTCTTCCATGGTGTAATCCCATTTTCCAACCTAAAGGAATATTTTGAAATCACCTAAAACTCTCTAGACTTAGCTATAGGAGGACCCTTAATAATGGATACTGTCTTTTATAATTGGATATTTGGGTATGAGCAGATCTAGGCATCATCATGGGACTTCTCAATATTGGGAGTGTTATCTGTTGGAAAATGATCAATCTAGGAGCCCGTGTCTTCCCATGTGAACATCAAGAAAATTTTATGTGTTTCAATCTCATTATTTTATAAAAAAGAACTATTAATCAACACAGGGGACATATTTTGGATGCAATAGATCTAACATGAAAAGAAAAAGGTTGAATACCATTCACAGATCATCTCTCCGTCAATTTTGGAAACCAAAACACCCTCCACAAAGGAAATGAGTTAAACCCATCTAGTTTTATTTAAAGATAAATAATTTTCTAGGGTACCATTAGGAGAAGAATAAGGGGTGTATAAAAAATAGTCATGCTAATTTAAATGGTCCATCACGTCCTATGATCCTAAGGCCAACTAGTTCACTCTACTTATACATTATAACTATGTCTGGAATTGAGAATCCGAGATTCATTGATTATTGATGAACTCATACCCCCTACAAGGGATTCTATCCAACCCCAAATAATATAAAATGGGGCCATGAAGTAGTAGGGTCAACTAACCATCTTATACTTCCTATAAAATAAAATTGCATCACTAGTATAGGTGCTGCAAGATTAATGTACCTTCCTACTAGAGAGGCGCGGCGGAGGAGAGCCACCGGTGGAGGAGTCGGCAGTGAAGCTCATTTTGCGGTGGAGGAGAGCCACGTAGCGAAGCTCAGTTTGTAGTGGAAGAGGAGTCGGTGACCGAGTAGGAGGAGGAGATAGGAGAGGAGGAAGGAGAGGAGGTGGTAGCAGCATTGGCGACAACGGCGGTGGTAGGGATCAGATTTCGTGAGAGATTAAGGGGTGTGAGGAAGGAGGAGAAAGTTATAGTTTATTTATAAAACTTGGTGAAACTTTTATCAGTGCTAGATAAAAAGTGCTGATAAAAGTATGTTTTATCAGCGCTAAAATTGAAAACACTGATAAAACATGCCTTTATCAACACTTTTTAGTGCTAATAAAGGCTCATCTTTATAAGCGCTAAAAAAGTGCTGATAAAAGTATGTTTTATCAGTGCTACAATTGAAATCACTGATAAAACATGCCTTTATCAGTGCTTTTTTAGCGCAGATAAAGGCTGATCATTATTAGCACTAAAAAGCGTTGATAAATGGATGTTTTATCAGCGCTTTTTAATTAGCGCTAATAAAACAAACCATTTATTCATAATTCTAAAATTATAACCAATATATTTATAACATTTATAATTTTATAGATATATATAATTAATATATTTACTATAATTAAATAATTTAAATTATAATTAAATATATATATATATGTGTGTGTGTGTTTTTGTTTGTTTATAAATTATAATTAAATATATTTATAATTTTATAATTTAAAATATAATTAAATATATATAAATATAAATTGATATATTACTTTTATTTTTAATTTCATAAGTATTTAAATATATATATATATATATCTATGTCTTTGTATATATTAATTAAATACAAATATTTATAAATAAATATATTCAAAAGGTATTCATAAATATATATTTATCATTTAAAAAATTTTAATTTTATAATTATTTAAACATATTTATATTTAATTAGTTATATATAATTATAATTATATATAATATATTTAAAAATTAAATAATTATATATAACTAAATATTTATATTTTTAAATATAATAAATAAATTTATTATTTATTTAAATATATTTATCATGATTTTAGTTATTTATGAGAAGATAATGCTTCATATATATAGGAAATAAATGAATGCACTATTTATATCTAGTACTATAGTATATATGGCCAACATTAGGGTAAACAATGAACATATATTCATGAGAAGAACATACACATCAATTGACACATTCATTTGGAAACATAAATTTATTTATATATATATATAATAAGTATTTGTGTATATATATATATTAAAAAGTATTTATATATAATATTATAAACATATAGTATAATAAATATATAATAAAGATATAACTAAAACTAATAAACATAATAAATATATAAATAAATCATGAACATAATAAACATAATAAACAAGCATTTTTTATTTAATGTATACATATAAACATTATTTTTAAATATAATTAAAATATTTTTATATAAATTAACAATATTTTCTGTTAAAAAATTTTATCAGCGCTATTATTAGTGCTGATAAAGTTTCCTTTTTATCAGTATTTTTTGTTAGCGCTGATAAAGGGGGGCCTTTATCAGCACTGATAAAAGTCCCACTTTTATCAGTGCTTTCTGATTAGCGCTAATAAAACCTGAGCGCTTACCTTTCCCACATTTGTGGTAGTGTGGATTGTAACTGATAATAAAACCATTTGTGATAAATAAATATATATATATATATATATAATATTTATTATCATATGTATTTAATATATTCGTTATAATACATGCATCATATGCATGTAATTAAATATACACTTTATATATTTAATATCTTATTATATATATATATATATATATTAGTTCAAATCTAATAATCACCAACTTTCACTAAAATCCCATAAGGACTTTATGCATAACTTCACAACTATTTTTTAATCCATCCAAACTCTTTTGGATGCAGTTTTTTTCATCAAACTCTCTTCATTTTGAACAAACACTTTGTCCAAAATTTTATCCTTATCCAATGGACAAATTGTTTGACCCTATGGGCCTTAGAATTATTGACAACAACTATGAAATCTATATTTCATAGATGTAAGAAAATAGAATCCTCTAGCAAAGCATCAATGCATCCCAAGTTACTAAGGGGTCTGGTGCAATCTCCATTAAATATACTCATATCTCTATATGGACATTTCCACCACAAGATGTATCATATTCACCATATGTATCTTATATAATCCCCTTTTCCATGACATCGAGCGACAACTAGACATGGAACATTTCAATCTAGTATAGGCCTATTGTCATTTCTTGATTCTACAAAAAGACTGACCAAGTGGCTGAATACATCACAAGTAATTCATCTATCCGATAATCACATCACATGTCACTTATCCAAATAGTTGAACACATCATATGTGAAATAACTAAGCATGACCATGCATTTCCTTAGTCTAATTCAATCAAGGTATATATAAGTGGATAAATCCCTTCTTGGTTGCACTCCAACCAATGGCTTGATCACCAACATACCCAACCACCCCCTAATTAGCTAAGTTTATATGGTGACTTGCGTAAGTAGGGTATCAAAGTATGAGAGTTCTCATGTTAGGTATCTCATCAACCTTAGGTAAGAATTACTAATAATAATCATACATTCCTAAGTATATTTATGATCTTATGAAATTCCTTGAGATATACTTTAGTGGATCAATCCAAGTAATAAGTCTCTACTTGTCGCATCAGTAATATATTCTCCAATATATAATATACAACCCTTTGTAATGGATATAAGAATCTATTCAACATAACCTTTACATATCATCACAACTCATTGTACTCCATGATGATCATCGGTTAGGGAAAACTCAAAGTTTGTACTTTGAGGGGATATTTATCATTTGATTGTTCATGAAAAATATATTGTAGCACACATGAATGAATAATAAATAGAGAATAACTTTCTAATAATAATGTTATATTTTTACAACCATTACAACTAATCTCTTAAGATATAATACATGAAACTCATGTGTTTACTGTAGTAATGGATTTTGAATATTATATCCAAATGTAATTCTTGTCACATACCTATGTGACCATCTGATAAAATACTCCCACTAACCACTTAGTGAGTGAAATTTATGAAGTAGTCTACTTTTAATAATGATGATACATAGGAATAATATTCCTTAATTTCAATTATTTGAACTTATACGTAAACTCCTTAACTTCATAACATCAAATGTTATAATGTTATATTTTGTTGTCGACTTAGAACTCTTTCTAAATATATCATCATCATCTTTGGTACCTTTTCTATAAAACTATTTTTCTGAAATATTTTTTAAATAATTTAACTATTTACAATATAACTTTATCAATATTTATTTGACCTTTTAGGAAATAAAGTGAATTTCACTTTCTAACAAAGCTAGGATAATAGTGATATTTAATTTATCACAGTAACTAAATGTAACTATTTAAATTTTTCCTTACTATCACATACCCTAACTATTTAGGATATTAAGTGAAAAATCACCCAAAATCATATTGGAACAATATTTTATTTTTTAAATTTGAACTTCTCTAAGTTCATACATACTCCCACTAGCCTCTTAGATGTCATATACTCTTCAGAATATCTTTCTAAGATTACTTGGTGTTTTTAGAAAATAACATTTATTTCCTTTTAGTAGTAATATGAAAAAAAAATCTATTGTTTCCAAATAATAAATGGTATTCTATGTGTTTGAAATATTTCCTTTTATGAAGATTATTTTTTTAAAATATCTCATTGATGGGTGGCAGGAACACATTCCCTCATATTTTAACAAATATCTGGATAAACAATTTTATCTTGGATAAACACTTTTATCTAAATCTTCTTCTCAAAACATGTTATATAAATCTAATTAATCATAAATAATGTGTATTCATTTAATCATATCATAACTACACTATGTTATCAAACATACTCTCTTATCGTATAAGATAAGTGAGATGAAGATACTCATATTTTTCTCATATTCATCCAAGATTGAGATGTTCCTATACATTCAAATTCTCTATGTAGTAACTTTTTAATTCATCTCATAAATATAAACTACAAGCTTGATCAATTCTTCCTTTGATTTTGAACTCATGTATATTTACAACACAATGTAAAATATTAATTAGGTATCACATACCCTTCAAAAATTAATGTATTAATTTCTCTAACATCCTTACCTAATATGGACATTCCATGGAGTTTCACAAAATCCATCAGGTTTATCATTGATAATCCAATAATATTGAATTATTATTATTATTTTCCTGATACCCTTAGGTTTCAATGACTATGATATGCCTTTTGAAGAAACATTGTTGAACCTTTCAACCAATTTTTTATTCTTATGAATTAAATATTTTAACAACTTATATTATCAATATAGTATCAGAATTTAGACATCATATTCCCATTTCATTCATTCTCAACACTTTGATAATGTTGGGTAAACCTTTTTCATTGAATTCAATCATATTTTTGGAACATTTAAATGATTTAAATATGATAAATTCTCTAATAAAAACAATCCATTTTATCCTCCTCTTTAAATCATGTTATAAAATTAAACTAATCATAAACCATGTGTATAAATAATCATCTCATTTCATTTAAACAACCATTGTTTACATGATCTTATCAAGAGTTAAATGAGATATTTTACACATCTTATGATGAGTTCATCCAGGCTTAAATAATCCAAGTAATTAATGTAACAAATCCGTTTCTCCATTAATCGAAAAAAATAAAGCTTCAATTATTTTCATCTTTCTAACCTTCTGTATGTTGAAAATAATTTTTAAAACATACATTTGATATCATATATCTATCAGAATAATAGAATTTATTTTTAAAACTTATAAATATTTAAGGAAAAGTTTAGTATTACCATTTCAATAACATATTCAATCATATTGAATATCATTTCACATACCCAATCACATTGAGTGTATGCAACTAAAATCATTGATGTAACCGATCATATTGAGTACGTGAGTGGATACTAAGATTACTTTAGTCACTTGGAATCTAATTCCATTAAAACATAAATAAATAATTTCATGATTCCATAAGAATATTTATTTTTATTTTTGAACAACTTCAACACTTGATTACTTGGGAAGGAACTATTCTAATACATATAATATCTCTCTTGTTCAATAACTTTTCTTAAGCAACTAGTCTTAGGAGTTACTTACTTTAAGATCCTCATTTCAAGGATTAATTTAAATTTTAGTTTTATGATGATGATTCATTGATCTAAAACATAAATTTTTATCATATGTAAATCATGTATTATATCTTTTAATTAAGGAATTTTAATGAAAGTGCTCCCACTAAAAAATGATGACATCATACATCATATCCATTTAATGAGCCAAGATATATATTTCACTACAACTTACATTGGTTATCATGTAATCATGTCATGATTATTTTGGTGGGGAATCATCCCAATCATAACCACTATGATTATTAGATAGTTGAGTTGATAACTCTTTATCCAAACCCATCATATGGATTCAATCACTTATATTCCTCTGGTATCTTAACCGTTAGGGATTCCCAACTACTGTAACCCAAAGTAAATGATAATAATAAGGCAACTAAGGATAATCATAAGATACTCTTGTTGATGTTGATAATACCAGACATGAAAATCCTGATCTACTCATAGCTTTCTTGCCTTACACAAGATAATTCAGGGGTACTCATTTTGAGCTCGATAATACCTGATTGAATGATTGTTGTCTTGAAAAGTGTCTCTTTGGAAGGAATCTCACACTTAGTATTTTAGGGGTTTTCTTTTTAAGGTCTCACTAATTTAATATACATCATATGCATATTAAATTCATAACTATTACATCCTATGTAATAACCATATTCTCCTGTCTTATTCACTTTCTATGTATGCATGCTTCTAGGGATTTAGTTTTGGAATCCTTATTCCAACCACCAAATTAATGTGTTCACATAAAATTAATATATAACTCTTTACAAAACCCACAAGTATATGTTAATAACACAAAAATAGAAGTTAATTATATTTATACATATCTAAATACATCATATTAATAAGGTATTTGAACGCTTCATGTAAAGACGTAGAGTTATATGGGATTGGAAACTATACATGAGTAAGCCTAGAGCAACATATAGTCAACCTCATTCACTTTCCTAGCCAAAGAAAACCTCCAGGAAAGTAGGTAGTTCGACCCAAAATCCCTCTACTAGGGATACTTTACTCAAGAAATAATTCAATTCATGAAAACTCTAATACCAAATATGCAAAAACTATTCCTGATGACTACTCTTAAGATCATAACTAAAATTAAAAAATAAGGTCAAGGTAGATGAAAACTAAATTTTATGATATAAAAACTAGAATGATATTCAAGGCTCTATCCTAGAATTAATTCATCATATAAATTTTGGCATGTAGTTATTAATAATATAAATAATTTATAACTATAAATATAATCAGGAATAACCTTTAAATAAATGAACAATTCAAATATGTAAACATGAGATAAACATTTATGAACAATTTTATAAATAAAATATAATTATAAACCCTTCTATAAATTAAACTTTAACATTATGAACATTCCATAATTTTGAATATAAAATCCTTATATTCTTTCCTATATGAATTATTTCGTATTTATCATGATATGGCATTTACTTTTTAAATATATAATATTATATGAATTATAAACTATTTATAATTTAATTTCAATTATGTAAACCTTTTGCATGATCTAAATATCATATACTTAATTATTATTTAATCCTTGATCGTATCAATTATCAAAACAACTTTTTATGTGGCTTAACTAATATCCAAATAAAGCCACTTTAATTTGAAAATTTTAAAATTAATTAATTATAAACTAAAAATGAATATTAAGTAAATTTAATAAATGATTTATTTATTTATTTTCCAAAATATGATACATTTATGAACTATTTGTAAACAAATGCTAGTTATAAACATTTTATAAATTATAAAAAAAATAACATTTTATATTCTTATCAATATGAACACTTTCAAATTTTATATTAAATGGAATTTATATAATATTTCATAAATTATAAACATTTTATAATTCAATATCTATTATATAAATTTTTTTATATAATCTAAATATCATATATGTTAAAATTTATAAACTCTATATAAATCACCTTTTATGATTTATAAATAAACCATTTATTTCTATATCATAAATCATGTCATTTAATTTGACAAAAAGGTATTGAAAAAATATTTATCAATTAACCATAAACATTTTATAGTTAGTTAATTTATAAAACACTTTTACAAATTTTTATAAAAAATTAACAATACATTTTCTGTTATTTATAAACAATTTATAAATAATTTAATTCAATTAAAAATTGAATTATCATGATTAAAATAAATATTTAATTTAATTTTATAAATAAGAGTAATATATATAAACATCTCATATTTATTTTCTAGCTTGAAAATATCATTTTACTATTAAAACATATTTTTCATAAATTAATAAATGTGTTGATTCATAAAAGAAGTTTACCACTATGATACCACTGATGGGTTTTTTATGATCATCGCATGACCATGTGCAGTGGAAGATAACCCAAATAGAGATAGATATATCTTCAAGAATCAATGCATAAATAAACTATATAAACTGTGTACCTGGAAATCACCAATGGAAATTTTCTTCTTTTTCTTTCTCGGTGAAGGAGAATGCTTGATGAAGATCATGAAGTAGTGAACAAAATCAATCTACCTATGAGAGGGGTTCACTGACCAATGTATCTATGATCTTATCATGAGTATACTTGAATGTTGAAGGGGTACTAGTACCTTTTTCACTGATTATGAACAATAGAGTGAGGGGAAGATAGAAATGAGAGTCTTACTCACAATTGCTTGTTTTCAATTGAAGGGATCGCATCTCTTTATATAGCCATCTATGACACATTTCATTAAATGAAAACACGTCAGCCATATTAATGTATCCATATACATTTATTCCCATAATTCATTGAATCATATTCAATGAGTGGTCAAACCAATTAATCCATTCATAGCGGATTGTAACTAATAAAAAACCATTTAGGAGAAAAAAATATCAAATTTTTTTTTATTGCATGTATTAAATATATGATTTATATATATATAGGTACAATTTCCAATGGTGGATCGTGCCCACTACAAAGAAACTACAGGAAATCTACTGGCCTGGGGACTTGACCACATGACCATGCCCTAAACCCCAACCCATCCGTAATTAAATATATGCATTATAATACATGAATAATATGCATGTAAATAAATATAAACTTTATATATATAATATCATATATATATATTAGTGCATATCGAACACAGAATTCATGAGAATAATTCTCAATGCTTATGAGTCCCCAACACCTGATAGTCAAACATCATATGTGTATCTCTAGGTTCTCATTATAGCCTGGAGGCTTCTATAACCTTTTGATGCGACATATAATTTAAGTAAATTACCATA
Source organism: Viscum album (assembly GCA_963277665.1). Classification (NCBI taxonomy): domain Eukaryota; kingdom Viridiplantae; phylum Streptophyta; class Magnoliopsida; order Santalales; family Viscaceae; genus Viscum; species Viscum album. The sequence goes on from OY728141.1 coordinate 1,208,627,004, forward strand.
AATATAGTGGATACAAAAGTATCAACACTATTATGACAAGGTAAACACATGAATATATCAAACCGATACATGTAATTACAATCAAAGTACATACATGATTTGGGTCTAGGATACCCACTTTCATCACCATATATGATAAAAAGAACACTTCTTTCACATTTTTTTTAAATAAAAAGGACTTGTTTTGAAACTTTTAAAAATATTCCTTTAAAACCTTTGCAAAGAACGTCAAAGGTAGTAAAAAAAGATGTTTACAAATCATTTAAAAGTGGATAAAAACTTCCATAAAATAATTTGAAGAATATAGATATGAGAGAGAAAGATCCTCAACTAAAAAAAGGAAAATATGGTCAACTTTTTTTAGAAAAATTATTTTAGTCTTTTTGAGTACCAATGAGAGAAAAAGTCAGAATAAAACATGGAAAACCCCAAAAATAGCCATTGGAGAAGAAAATATATGAGGTTTAAGAGATAAAGAGTACATAATTATTCCAATGTAAATATAAACATGAACAGTCCAGAATATGAGTGAGATTATAAAATAAACCCTTATGACTTTAATAATTTTTAAATCAAAAACCACTTAAAAGAGAAAACTTAAATTGAAACTTTAAATACCATGAAATAAAAGGAATTCATGATATAATTTGTCAAGGGGGAATCATATACATCATATAGAATAAATTTTGCGCATAATATAAAATATGTCATAATTGAGTGGAATTGAGATGAAAAACTTTTACATTAGATTCCTGTTTGTATGGACATGTTATATCCTCAAGAATAATCAATTTAAATTTATTAAATACCTTTTTAAGAACTAGTTTCATCTATATTACATTTTTTGAGGTCCTTATATAATCATCTCACATTCATTCACTAAATAGTTCTTACTTAAGTTGATCACTTAAGGTTGTTCGATCAATTTCTCCAAAACTACTTATGTATGTTGATTGTGGTCAAAGGTGTTATGAGATGGTTTTATCACCAACAATGTAACATCCCCAACCTAGGTTCCACTAAATTAGTTCCCCGAGTTGGGTCATCAAATGACATCAAGCGCCTCCCCGTATGCCAGAGGTTGCTGACTAGAAGTGATGGTCTAATAGGTCGTGTGGGGAGACTATAACCTCTTTACCAGAGTAAGACACAACAGAACACAATATAAATAGTGTAAAAAATAGGAAAAAACAATATCATTAATAGTCAAACATTTCTCAAATGGGATACAAACCAAAAGTAATAGTAAATATGCTATGCCATGCTATAGTTCCAAGTGAACAAAACTCGAATAGAAAAACTAACAGCAGAATCCCCAAAATGGTCCTGGATCTAAGTCTCACACCTCATCTTTGCACATACCAAACCCGACTCACTTTTAAAACATAAGTCTCTTGCCTATTTCTTGACCTACAACCATGAAATCTTCTCATGTACACAACGGCAGCCCGTGCAGGGTGTGAGTACAACTCGGTATACCACCACCAAAGGTGTCTAAAAAATATCTAGTCAAATTAGATAGTGCATGTAAGTGAAAAATAATGGCAAGTACAGGAAAACGTCTCAATAATCCATTCTATATTATGTTTCTTTAAGTTATGCTACTCTTAAATCCAGGTTCACTACTTAAGCATATCATGGTTTAGTTCACCCTTTTTCATTTGTTCAATGGATTGGGAATGATCAAATTTCTTAAGGAATATGGGAATAAATCCAATCCTATCTCACTAGTAATCACGACATAATAACCATGTTATCCTCACCTCAAAGCCTCAGTATGGGTGGAATACAACCGTTAGGGGAATAGATCTATGTCCTCTTCTCTAACTCATTCATTTAGAGGTTGGATCTTAGAACCTCATTCAAACTTGGCTCATGGGCGTAGAACCTCATGTCTCTACCCCACTCTACCAAGCTATGTTCACATGATTATTTATCATCATCCATAAGTAACCACATCAAAACCATGCATAGCCAATATCATTAGAAATATCACAACAATATCTATAAATGGTAATTTAACATTATGCTACAATCCATTAACACACTCATCATTTATAACACATAACCATTTCATCTCAATTCTCATTCCTCATGCCTATCTCACTAAGCATATTCAAGTGTAAACATAATTCCTTATCATATTCCCATTAATCCCATGTAACCCATTTACATGCCAACTAAATAAACCCTTAGCCTTTGACCAAATTATATACAACTAACCACAATCTATCCTAACTCATTCCATAAACCAATTAACACATTCTCTAAGTCTCTACATCAACATGGGTCAATTTTTTACCTTATATTTCCATTAGCCCATTCGGAAGGGTCAGTGCACCCCATGGGTGGCCCTAAAAATAGTCATGGCATCCTCCATGCATCCCATGGGGATCATGATGGGTTAATTTGGTTATTTAGACACTTAATATACCACATATTACCAATTACACCAAGAACACATCAATATGAGAACAAGAATAAAACCTTACATGTACAAATCTAAATATCAACTGTGGGATATAACTTGTAGAGAACCTACTGCAAATCTGTTGGTGAACATACTCTAAATAGAGGCCTTAGATCCCGATCTAAACCCCCTTTGAATATTCACCCTAAATATCACCGAAAAAAGGGTTTTAGAGCTTTGGATAGATATAGGGAAGAAATGGAAACCCTAAACCAAAAAGAGAAGCAAGGAGGGGATTATACATACCTGGATCTTCAATCCGTAAATGATGGAACTCCAAATGGACTAGGATTGAAGGATTATCACATATTATAAGATATTAGAATCTTGGATCGTTTATAGGGTTCAATGGAGGATGAATAGAGTAAATCTCAAGTGGAACATAAAAATCCCATAATGTAATTTTTGTAAATTTTTCAAAGTTACTGGGTCGCACGGTTTACCCGTATGGTTTGCCAAACCGTGCACAAACCGTGTGGATGATACTGTCTGAAAACAACCCCCTCACATGCTTACCTAGGATTTCCACATGATTGGCACTAACCATATGAAACCCGTACAATATGCCTAGAAAACTCTTCCCCCATCCCCTCTTTCGTGTCTCAAACCCTCAGAACACCTCTCAAGCCTCCACGTGAACTTGGGAAAAGCTTATTTAATCAAAATAAGGGACTTAAACTAAAATGTAACAAAACATACCTTATGGAGGAATCCGGGATCTTATAACCTCCCCACCTTAGGATGGATCACCCTTGATCCACTCTTCCCGAGCATCATTGAGATTACAAAGAAAAGAAATCAGGCCACTGGACCTGTATATCTAATACTCGATCCCAAGTTTCTTCCAGGACGTTTCCATGTTTACATAGAACATGAACCAAAGGTACAACCTTACCCCACAAAACCTTCTCACTATGATCCACAATACGAATCAGATTAATCTCAAAGGACGTGTTAGGATCAATCTCAACATCTTCAACCTTTAATATATGAGATAGATCAGGATGATACTATCAAAGTTGTACAACATGAAAAACATCATGCATCCCACTATACCACTATAGAAGAGATATTAGGTAATCCACCAGTCTGATCCTCTCCACAATCTTGAATGGCCTCACATACCTAGGTGCCAACTTACCCTGTTTCTAGATTCGACGGTGACCCAACCATGGCGGCACCCGAAGAAACACACTATCACTCACCCTGAACTCAAGAGATCTATGACGCTGATATCCCTATGACTTATTTCTACTCTAGGTCATTTTCATGTCCTTCTGAACTGAAAAAACTTTCTCTGATGCCTCCTTCACAAGACTCGGTCCTAACAGCTCAGATTCCCCAGCCTCTATCCAACACAAAATAGATCTACACGGCCTCCCATAGAGTGCCTCAAAGGGATCCATCTGAATTGTATCCTGAAAACTATTTTTGTAAGAAAAATCAATGAGTGACAAGTGTCTTTCCCATAAACTACCAAAATCTAGAACACAAGATCTCATCATGTATTCTAATACCTGGATTGTACGTTCTGACTACCCGTCAGTCTACGGGTGATAAACCATTCTCAAAAACACCTAGGTACCAAGCACCTTCTGTAATCCCTATCAGAAGCATGAGGTAAAATGTGGATCATGATATGAGATTATGGTTATCCGCACACCATGATACTATACAACCTCTCAAACATATAAATCACCAAACTGGTCCACTGTATAAGTCTCCTGGATCATCAATAAATCAGGTACTTTTGTCAGTCGATCCACAGCCACCCAGATTGCATCATTCTTCTGAGGAATCCTCATAATACCAACTAAAAAGTCCATCATTACGTAATTACACTTCCACTCCGGAATAGGAAATGAATGCAACAAACCACCTAGATGTTGATTTTCAGCCTTCACCTATTGATAGGTAAGGAATTGCACCACAAAACTCACAACTTCTTTCTTTATTCCTAGTCACCAATACTACCTACAAAGGTCTTGGCATATCTTAGTCAATTCAGGAAGCACTACCCACTTCGATGTGTGAAACTTGCGCATCAACTCCTCTTATACATATATCATCACCACAACATGGTAGTGAATATAAGAAACTCCATTGGCATCAAAATACAAACTAGAAGGTGACTCCCCAACTTTAAGACTTTCCTTCATATCCAAACACTCCAGATCCATGAGTTGACTCCCCTTAACCCAGTTCAAAATCACAGATTCAAATATTATGGATGTTAGAGTCATTCTCTCATGCCCATCCTTTACCTTCAAACTCATCTTGGAAAAAAATTACATCATCTTCCACTCTAAACTTGATTCCTGAACCACCTAATTCTGAGTCTTTCGGCTCAGACAATCAGCAACACTATTACCTTTCCCTAGTGTATAGACCAACTCGAAATCAAAGTATTGTAGGTACTCAACCCACCTTCACTGTTTATGATTCAAATCCTACTGAGAGAATATGTACTTGAGACTTTTATGGTTGGTAAACACCATGAAGGGTTATCCCAGCAAGTAATGCCTCCAACACTTCAAGGCATGAACCAAAACAACTAGATCAAGGTCATGAGTATAATAATTTCTTTCATGTACTCTCAAATATCTTGAACCATAAGCTACAACCCAATCTTCCTGCATCAACACTTCCCTAATTCGAACACCAGATGCATCATAGAAAAAGGTTTACCTCTTACCTGGTTTGGGTAAGATCAAAATTGGTGCAGTAGTCAACCACTTCTTTAGCTCTTAAAAATCATTCTCAAAATCCTCTAACCATTCAAACTTAATCCCATTCTTGGTTAATCCTGAGATTGTAACTTCCAAATGAGATAAATCTCTAATAAACCTTTAGTAATAACCAACCAAACCAAGAAAAATCCAAACATTAGAAACGTTCTAGGGATTCTCCTAAGAAACCACTATTTACACCTTCTATGGATCCACTAACACACCTAACTTGAAAATTATGTGTCCCAAGAAGTGCACCTTATCAATAAAAAATTGACATTTTGATATCTTGGAATAAATCCTATTCCCTCTTGGTGTACTCAATATGATGTCAAGGTGTTTGGAATGATCTTCATGAGTTCTGGAGTACACCATGATTTCACCAACAAAGAAAACCATGAACTGGTCTAGATATGGGTGAAATGTCTAGTTCATCAAAACCATGAACATAGTTGGTGAATTGGTCAACCCAAATGGCATCACCAAAAATTCATACAACCTATACATGATTTGGAAATCTATACAGGGTACATCAAAAGGTCTCACCCTCAACTTATAGTATCCTGATCTCAAATCAATCTTAGAAAACACATAGGCACCTCTGATCTGGTCAAACATGTCATCGATTCTTGGAAGAGGGTATCAGTTCTTAACTGTCATCTGGTTCATCTTCCTATAATCAACACATAATCTTAGTAATCCATTAGCCTTCTTAGAAAATAGTAAATGATATCCCTAGGGTGATGTACTTAGATGAATTAACCCCTTATTCACCAAATACTCTAGCTGAACCTTAAGTTTTTGGAGCTCTTTTGGTGCCATTCGATATGGAAAAATGGAAACTGGCTCCACTCCCAGTAGAAACACAATCATAAACTCAAAATCTCTATCGGGTGGTAGCCACAAGAAGTCCTCAGAAAACATGTCCGGAAACTGATCCACCATAAGAGGGAATTCATGTTGTTCTACTCCTCCATTATCAAGAACAAGGCATGCCACTTTGGTTGTGAGCTCTCCCAACCACTGACAAAATGGCCCTTCACATCCTATTAAAACATCCCTCTCACCAAGAACGATATAAGTGTCCCCATCTAAAGACGTGAACATTACCCAACATCGATAAAAATCTATATGGGCTTGATACACCACTAACCAATCCATTCTAAATATTAGGTCAAAACCTGACATCTCTAGAACAAATAGATCCCATAGAAAACAGTATCCATCAACCTCTAGACCATAGCCCTTACACTACCTGATATCCTCAACTTGTACCCCTAATAGAGTATCAAGTGACATTACTCTACAATATCTCTCCACAGTTAATCCCAGCACAACTACTAACTAAGAAGAAATAAAAGAATCCATAGCACATGTATCAAATAAAGCACTGGAGAGCATGGAAGCTACAATAATTGTACCTCAAATAGTAGATGGTCCTACCTCACCACCTTCGGGCGTAGTCTGAACTGTATAGAGATAACCAACACCTCTACCCTAGACTCCATTCGGAATACCCTACACTGCACTACCCTATTGGTGTGGGTGATCTCTCCCCAGAGTTCCATATCCACAACCTCTACCAGAAAAACCCATGGAGATCCAACTACCTGCCTAATATGGGGTAACTGACCCCCTTCCTGCACTTGGAATCTACCTCTAAATTCCCTCATTTCCTAACTGTTGTGGTTTTATGAAGAACCTATTCACAAGGCCTAGAATACCGCATGCTCGACACTCAATTGTTGTTTGGGGACACTGGCCATGCAGGTAACCCGGCCTGCCACACTGATAACAAAATATCTGGTCACCACTCTAAGAGGTTGGTCCCCTTTTATCTGCTTTGTTAACTTCCTACCTTTAGGAAGTCTCCAAAATAGCACTACATACTCTCATAAGTTCCACCACATGATTTCCCAGATGGAATCACAAGTTCACTACCCAAACCTCCTTGCAGGTTCACTTCTGAAATGAGGGCTTGATCAACAACTTCAGCAAACCTTTTCAGACAGAAAATATTCACTTGAGATCTGATCTCATTTTTCTACTTGTCTTGGAAAATTTTCTCCATAACCACCTTGTCTCGTATTAATTTATGAACAAAGCGGCAAAAATCAGTAAAATGACTAGAATAGTCCATTACTGACATTATCCCTTAGGCCAAGCTCATAAAGTCTATAGCCTTCTCCTACCCCAATGTTTTTGGGTAAAAGTGTTCAAGAAACTTCTCCTGAAAATCCTTCCACATAATTCCTTCGTCCTCCTCTACTTGAACCATGATTTCCCACCAACTTTTTTCTTGGCCTCTTAGTATATAGGCTGCTAACTTGACTCGTTTCTCAAGAGGAGTCTCAAGGTGGTCAAGAATAGTCTGTATAGACTCTATCTAGAACTTTTCTACCTCTGGGACACCCTCTCCAATAAAGGTCATAGGGTGTTGTAGTTGAAACTCCCTGGTCAACTCAAACGTACTCGGTGAAACCTTTCTTGGGTCTTGTTCTATCATCTACAAAAATCTAGAAAACTTCTCATGGAACTTCTCTTCCATATCTTTCTAAATCACCACATTCTCTTGCTCCACCATTGGAAGAGTGTTCTAGGAAACATCCTCCTGTCACCTAAACAACACACATCTTCATGATGGCATCTCTCTACAATGCCAAACACAAGATTTAGAACACATTCCATAATGATTTCGTGAAAATACAATGGAAGGTTCATCACTATCCATAAACAAATCATTTCTCATACACTACCCTAAAAGAGCCCAATCACAACCGGGGAACTACCCTTCGCCACCCCACCAAGGTAATGGAAAACATGGGTAACCAACTCACATAGTTACAAACGTCACACTTTACACCATTTCATGACTATTTCAATATCCTCACTCACTTGGACCACTCTAATCCACTTACTACCCCTTATCAAGAATAATTATTTATTTCTTATCCAATATTTTATTTCCCCTTTTTCGCATTTGTACCATTTAATTAGTACCAATTTTAATAATTTTCAAGAAATCAAATGCATCCTACTCTCCATGTCCCACACACCCATCCCATGTGTGTGTGAATATTATGATGCATGTCACTTATATACATAGGTGCCTAGAAAGATGCATGAATGAAAAACCTTGTTCCAATCTATCCATGAGAAAAATATCAAAAAACTGTCACATCACACCACATGTGCATCACCCAATGGTGAAATATCATCAAATGTAACAACACACAACAAGATAAATAATTCCTTCCTAGGGTGAACTAGGTTTTCCCCATACTTGGGTTAGAAACTCCCAGGCACAAGATCATTACCAAGGTCTGACACTATCCAAATCTCCTATCTACCATCCCCAAATAGTAATAAATAGAAAATAACTCCTATGATACCACTTTGTAACATCCCTGACCTAGGTTCCACTAAATCGGTGCTACAAGCTGGGTCGTCACATGACCTCAAGCACGCCTCCCTGTATGTCGGTGGTTGCCGACTAATAGCGAGGGTCTAATAAATCACGTGGGGAGACTATACCATCTTTACCAGAGTAAGTCGCAATATAACACAATATAAATTGAGTAAATAATAGGAACAACCAATAACATGGATAGTAAAACATTTCCCAAATGGGATAAAAACCAAAATCAACAATAAATATGTCATGCCATGCTACAGTGCCAAGTGAAAAAATCCCGAAAAGAAAGACAAACAACAGAATTCCCAAAAAATTCATGGATCCAAGCCCCGGACTTCATCCACACACATACCAAAACAAACTCACTTATGAATCATAAGGACCTTACATCTTTATATAACTACAACCATGAAATCTACTTGGGTACCCAAAGACAGTCTGAGCAGGGTGTGAGTAAAACTCAGTAAACCACCACCAACAGTGGCTACAAAATATCCATTCAAAGTAGATAGTTCATTCAAATGATAAATAATGGAAAGTAAAGTAAAACAGTTCAATAATCCATTCTATATTATGCCCCTTTAAGTTATGCTACCCTTAAAGCTAGGTTCACTACTTAATAATATCATGGTTTAGTTCACCCTTTTTCATGTGTTCAATGGATTGGGCATGATCAATGTTCTTAAGACAAATGGGAATAAATCCAGTTCTATATCACTAGTCATCACATCACAATAACCGCATTATCCTCACCTAGAAACCTTAGCCTGGGTGGAATGAAACCGTTAGGGGAATATAAATTTTTTCCCTTCCCTAACCCATGAATTTAGAGGGTGGAGCATAGAACCTCAATAAAAATTGAACCATGGGCATAGAACCTCAAGTATATACCCCAATATACCAAGCCATATGCACATGATTATTTATCATCATCCACAAGTAACCACATCACAACTATGCATATCTAATTTCATTATCAACATCGCAATAATATCAATAAATGGGAATTTAACATTATGCCACAATCCATTAACACCCTCATCATTTATAACACATAACCATTTAACCCCAATTCCCATTCTCCATGCCTATATAACTAATCATATCCAAGTGTAAACATAATTCCTTATCATAATCCCATTAATCACATTTAACCCATTTACATGCCAAAAAAACAAACCCTTAGCCTTTAACCACATTAGACACAACTAACCACAATACATCCTAACTCATTACATAAACCAATTAACACATTCTCTAAGTCTCTACATCATCATGGGTCAATTTCACACCTTATATTTTCTTTACCCATTCAGAAGGGTCGACACACCCTATGGGTGGACCTAAAAATAGTCACGATATCCTCCATGCATCCCACAAGGATCATGAGGGGTTAGTTTGGTTATTTAGACACTCAATATATCACATCATACCAACAGAACCAAGATCACATCAATATGAGAACAAGAATAAAACCCTACATGCACAAATATAAATATAAACTATGGTATATAACTTATAGACCACATAACTCAAATCTGTTGGTGAACGCACTCTTAATCGAGGCCTTACATCCCTATCTAAACTCCCTTAGAAGATTCACCCTAAATATCATCGAAAAATAAGGGTTTTAGAACTTTGGATGGATATGGTAAAGAAATGGAAACCCTAAACCAAAAAGAGAACCAAAGATAGGATTAGACTTACCCAGATCTTCAATCTACAACTAACGACACTCCAAACGGCCTAGGATTGAAGTAGAATTACCTCATGGAAGATATTGTAAGTTTGGATCGTTTCTAGGGTTCAATGGTGGAGGAATAGAGGAAATTATGAGTGGAACATAATAATCTCATAATGGAATTTTTGTAAATTTCTCAAAGTTACTAGGCCGCACGGGTTACCCACACGGTTTGTCAAACCGTGTGCAAACCGTGCAGATGCTACTATCCGAAAACAACCCTATCTCATGGCTACCTGGGATTTACACATGTTTTTCACTAACCATGCACAAATCGTGCAACATTCCTAGAAAACTCTTGCCCCCCCCCCCCCATTTCATGTTCTGAACCCTCAGAACACCTCCCAAGCCTCCACGTGAACTTGGGAAACAATTATTTAATCAAAAGAAGGGACTTAAACTGAAATGTAACAAAACATACCTTATGGAGGAATTATATATCTTAAAAAATGATTTTAATAATCCCATGAATATAATTTTTATTCATTATATAAAATTTTAGAACTATTCATGCATGGTGGTAATAGAAAAACTAAACGCGTCATTCATGGAAGCGGCAATCCGTATTCATGCATGATAACATTTTCATTTTCCTAATGGTTAGAAAGGAAATAAATTTCATAATGATAAATCTTTAAATAATAATATTTATATCATAAATATAATATTTAATCATTAAATATATCTTTATGATAATCTATGTAAAAGCGAAAATGAAAAATGAAACACATCGTTTTGTGACACGTACGCAGAAACGATGTTATCATTTTCTAACATATGGAAAAGATGTAGATAATAATTATTCCATCAATGTAATAACATTTCAATATATTTATTATACCAATGTCATTATATTATGACAAATACAACAAATGTTAAGGAGGTGGGGAAAGAGAAAAATTGAAAGGTGTCAGTTAAGACGATTACCTCTTCTCTAGAAAACATACTTTTCCTTACACCTTAAGTATCCCTTAAGTGGTCCTTTGGGAACACTATAACTTCTATAATGTGGATAAGGATGTTGGGAAGATGTTTGGGGAGAGATTCGTTAAAAAAATTGGCTCAAAAAGGGTGGATGAGTGAGGGGAGGAGGTGTCAATTTTATAAGTGAGGTGGATGAAAAACATGTAAATACTCAAAACTTTATTATATATTATATGTCTTATAAATACCCTAGGGTGTAGCTCAATGGTATCTTCCCATGTGGGTCTTAGTGAGGTCTCGAGTCTGAGTATCATTGAGTACATCCTTGTATTGTATGTTGTCTTCTTTTCTTTGTACTGTACCCCTTTCCCCGATTAAATTGAGGCTTCGACCCCAACTTTTTATATGTATTATAAAACTCAAGTGGGTTCAAATTGTCATAGTTTCAAATATGATAAATTTAATGTCAAATTCCAATCAATTAATGGGATATAAGAAAATGATTTTTATTATCTTGAAACCCTATCCCATTATTATAACCTTTTTAATTCATTTTACCTTTAACTGTGATAATAAATTTTCACCATGGTTATTATTCATTATGATAAAAAATGTAATTGACCTTCCAACCATATTTGGTCATTCTGATTTCAAATATGAAATCCATTTTCTAATTTTCAATTTTTATAATTGGTAAAAATTACTATCAGTATAAGTTCTCAAAATTTAAAGAAAATTTGTTTCTAGAAAAATGTCTCTTTTGATCATAAAAATGATTTTATACTAAAATCATGAAAAATGCAGATTCGCATGGAATTAATTGGATTAGGTTAAATAAAATGAGACTTATTTAACTTTCACACTAAATTAAAATTGAATGTAACCATACTAATATTTTATTAAAATAGAAATACCAAAAATTAATTTTTATTTGAATAAACACTACTTAAAATTTTGAAATTTAAAACATAGATTTTTAAGTTAAAATTATATTTTTAAATGCATTGTATTGCTTATTAAATTAAAATTTGATTAAAAAAATAATGAAATTTCAAGTCATTCTTATATCCCAATAATGTCATAAAAATGATATTATTTGTAAAATCGACATTTTTCAGTATTTATCTAAAAATCAACTATTTTTGAAAAATCTCAAAAATTGACCTTAAGTTAACTATGATATGTTGAATTCAAAAATTAAATTTTTTTCATCAAATTATAATTATACAATTTATGAATTTAGACATTAATCACATTCATGAATAAAGTTATGTGCATTATTATATAGTTTTTTTAGAATGAAAAAGTTTATTTACTATAATTGATGTTCGGGTGGCAAGAATATCATACATAGATATTCCAAAAAGAACCCATAAAGAACTATAAATGTCGAAAAACATAGAAAAAGACACACCCAAGATGCTCTAAATGACATTGGAAGAGGGCATCACCGTGGTAAATAACTATCGACATGATTCCCTCGGTCCTTGAAAATTGTTCCTCCTATGAAAAATATAAAAAATAAAATCATTAGATTACATGGTAAAAAAACTATTAATACAAACATAAAATAAATATTTATAAAAAATAATTATGAAATAAAGGATGAAAAAAAGAATTGTTTTTTATATAAGGCACCATTCTCATTCTTTCCTCGGTCTATAGAAGTTATGATTAAAAAAAAGTTATGATTTAAAATAATTGTTTTTTTTTCTTAAAAGTTAATATTTTTTCTTCCTTTAATCACCCTACGAAGGCTCTAAGACAATTTTTAGAGCAAGGGCATCGATATCCTATGACTCTAACCCTTGTTTTGAAGGTTGGAAACATGGAATAGTG